>CM024544.1:17061573-18359766 GCA_014182365.1 Eucalyptus tenuipes
AGCCAACATTCTAAACCAGTATTGTCTAGCCACGGGACAGGCAATCAATCAGAACAAGTCGGGCATCTTCTTCAGTAAAGATTGCCCTAACAGACTTAAGGACAGCTTAGCACAGGAAATCAAAATCCCGATGTTAGCAAAAACAGGGAAATACCTTGGTATCCCGTCGGATTGGGGAAGATCCAAACGAGATATGTTTGCTTGGATACTAGGGAAAGTCAATGCAAAACTTGATGGATGGAAAGAAAGTCTCATTTCTAAAGGTGGTAAGGAGATTCTTATAAAAAGTGTTGTACAGGCAATCCCACAATACGCTATGTCAATTTTCAAAATCCATGTTTCTCTTTGTAAGTCCATTGAAAAAAAGATTGTACGGTTTTGGTGGAAAAATGACAGCTGAAAGCCAGGAATACACTGGAAGAACTGGGAAGCACTGAAGAACGGGAAGGAAATGGGAGGACTCGGGTTTCGTGACCTCATTGCTTTCAATAAAGCTATGTTAGGCAAACAAGCCTGGCGACTAATACAACAACCTACTTCTTTGTGGAGCAAGCTCTTTAAAGGTCTTTATTTCCATTCACAGGATTTCTTAAATGCCTCCAAAGGTACTCGACCTTCCTGGGGTTGGCAGAGCATACTAGTTGGACGGGATTCCATTTTATCAAAGATTCAATGGTCGGTCGGAGATGGAACTAGCATAAAAATTTGTGAGGATCGATGGCTTCCTAGAGGTAAAATAGGCGGAATAGCTGCTGCAGAAGAACCTGAAAGAGTTGCCGAACTGATTGATACAGAAAGCAACCTATGGAATGTGACTTTACTACATCATCTCTTTGATGCTGAGACTATAGCAGAAATCCTCAAGATCCCCATCAGACCTCATTATGTGGCAGATTAGATCATTTGGCCGTGTACAGTTCAAGGTGAGTTTACTATGAAAAGTGCTTATCGTGCTATTCGGCAGGCAGCATCTACTACTAATTTAAACAGAGCGTCTTCTTCATATCAACCTCCAAAGCACCTCTGGAAAAACATATGGAAACTCAAAATCACTCCTAAAATTAGACTTTTCCTTTGGTCTTTATGCCAGAATGCTTTGCCTACTAAGGACAACCTATTCCGCAGAAAAATTAGTGTTGATCCTATCTATTCTCTATGCTCAGCTCAACAACCAGAAACTTTGGAACACTTATTTTTATTATGTCCATGGACCTCACAAGTTTGGTCTCACCCCTAAATCAGCATTCCTATATTACCCTAAGATATTCATCGCATAGAGGTTTGGATTGCCAACCTATTTGAACATAGGAACATCTTACCTGGTATGGAGCTTCTCGCCACACTATTATGGCAAATCTGGAAATCACGCAATAGATCCATCTTCTGCCAGCAGAGTCCAAATCCCTCATATGTTGTTGTTGTCACACTTGCCCAAGCTCGCACGGCTCAGATTGTCTCTATTCTTGTCCATGGGGCCGGATCAACTCAAAGAAATCCAGATCCAGACACATCGTGGAGGCCCCCCGATCCAGGAGTCTCGAAGATCAATATAGACGAGGCTTTTCAGCCAGGAAGCACCACAGGATTAGTCGCCTACCTCTGTCGCAATCATAACGGTACATTGATCGAAGGATTCACAAATACCATACCTGCTTCATCGGCGTTGCAGGTGGAGATCCAGGCACTGAGTGTAACCTTACATCACTTGATGAATGCCAACAAGACTACGGATCCTCTTATAATCGAGTCGGACTGTCTCATTATGGTTGAAGCAGTGCAAGATTTTCAAGCGTCGCCATGGGAGGTCAGACCGCTGATCGCCGAGGCTGCTGCTATGCTCCCCTGTTTCCATCGTTTGCTTGTTAGGTTTTGCAGAAGAGAAGCAAACTTTGTTGCGGATTGGGCTGCTAAGGCCCACAGCAATGGCTCCTTTCCTTCAACTTGGGCTGTTTTACCCCCCACTCCCTTGTTAGACCTTCTTGCTTTCGATGCTATTGAAGCGGGATGTACTTTTTGTTTCAACTAATGCTAACTTTATTTTCGACCAAAAAAAAAACTTTCAGAAAATAAGAACATGGTTTGGAATTTTTTCCCGACCCTCTCAAAGTTGCAGGGCTTGCTGGAACCCTGTTTTCCAAAATTGATATGTATGTATCGCTTGAGTCCTATAAATCCATATAGTTCAAATCTCTGAATGCTTGCTTCTTGAAAGTTTTAAAAGGATTTTCAATCTTTGATTTGACATTAGTTTCTTAAATTTGAAGTTCTTTAGGGAGTTACATGACATTAGTTCAAACCTCCGCACCCAAAATTTCTTTGATCCCCTACAAGAATTTCATAACTTTAACAAAAATGTCATCTTTTCTGAAAATTCTCAAAATCCGAGAGTTTTAGACATCAGTGTAAATCTTTCCTTTGATATCAAGTTAGTTGGAATCAAGTTACATTTGAAGGATTCGATTAGTGTGCCAACATTATCTGCACTCAAGTCCTGGAATTCATTTCCCAGGAACATTGAACATGTCTCAAAATCCCGACAAGTTCGATATCCATGCTTGTTATCATCTGAAATTTGGAAAGTTTCCTTTGAGAAAATTAATTGCAATTTTCCAAGTCTTGTGGACTTAATTGGAATTTCCTTAAACTTGCGTCCTTAATTGAATTTTTTTCAAAACTCGTGTCTTTGATTGTAAGTCATTTAACATTATTCTCTTCATGATTTTTTTGTGTGCATACTTGATCTATTGTTTTTGTCTTAGATGTTTAAGTAACCTATCTTGGTTCACTTTCTTTGAACGTGTGAGCAAGAATCAAGGTCATATGGCTTAAGTGCATGTTATCTTATTCTTAAATGCATGTGATTTTTAAATGAATGATTTAGGCGTGATGCTTACTTGCGTGAGTCACCTTGGGATATCATCTAGAGCTTAAATTAGGGACTTCATAGCATTAGTTACCGTTTGCGAACACAAGTGATGACTAATGGCTATAAGTCATTTAAAATGGATTGGGTTGGCATCGTAGATGGCTTGTGATGCATGCAAATCAAAGGCCCATCTCGAGGCCATATTTGATTAGTTAAATGCATTCGTTCGATTCTTTGTTTTGATTGTTTTTTGCTTGAACCCATGTATTCATGATTGCTTATATGATGTTTGTCATGTAATCTCATATGTTAGTTTAGCCATAGAATAGGATTAGAATGGATCCCAAAGGCGTTCCTTGATGATGATGGCCAAAAGGACTCAAAGATGGTGATATGTTCGATGTCCAATCTGACGCTTGTCTTTTGTGTTAATTCATTTCCCAACATATGTTTTGGATTTTTTTTTTCATTGTATAAACACCCGACGAGTTGAGGGTTTAATGTTTAGCATTTGGAATTTTTGCTACTACCCTTTTTAGGCTTTACCTTTCAATTGCCTTGGGTATTTACTTTCTCGCTTTGCAATTTATATTACTTGATTGCTTTTCTTTTCCTTTTTTCATGATTAGAATCTCAGTAGCACCGACACTGACACGCGACACACGACACGACACGACACGCCACACCGACATGTTATTTCTCAAAAAACAGAGAATTCCGACACGTTGGGACACGTTATATATTAAATATATATTTTTATATATAATAAATTATCATTTTTATTACAAATTAATTTGAATCAAATTTATAAATAAATAAATTACTAAAATAGCCTAGAATGAATATACACTAAAAACATTAGTTCGCCATTTATTAATATCATTCATTGTTTCAATTTGACAAATTCAACTCTATTTCAATAATTCATAAAACTTGGAAAAAAAAAAAAAAGCAATCCATGTTCTGGACTCGCATGTTAGATATGTTGGAAGAGGAGAAAAAAAACTTAAGGGATGAATTGTATATCATGGGAAGTGAGAGTTAGAAGAGAAGAGAAGACTATGTTTTTCTTCTTTCTCAATTTATTATTTTTATTATTGTGTTTTATTTTTTCACACATATATATTTTGACCTCTCATTTATTGAATTTTTGAAAATTGACGTCGATATTGGAATTACGTGTCGGAAACATGTATGTCAGAATTCCGACTCGAGTGTCAAGAAAGTTGACAAAGTGTCGGATTTTCCGACATGTGTTGACCAAGTGTCGGAGAATGTCCGAGAGTGTCGGAGAGTGTCGGACACGTGTCGAAGTGTCCGACACGACACGAAGGCTTTTGGAGAGTGTTGGTGCTTCATAGGTTAGCATAGAAATGACACAAACAAACCATCCATGCATGACCACTTAATATAATAATTAAATTTGTACGAAAAATGTAAAAAGACCTCTTGATCACCTTAGATAACAACTATACTCATAAGTATCAATAGGGCGCTAATAGAAATTTTAGCGAAACCCAAATCCTCGAACCCATGAAATATTTAGTTCTGTGGAAATCAATGGTGGTCTCTCAACCCTCAATTGGGTTTCTAGTCAACCCCAAAATAAGATGTTAGCGGCGAATCCTAGATAATGGTTTTAGAATTGTCTAAAATTTAAAATAAATCATTGTCACACAAAGCATGAGTTTGAGAGGACTCATTTTTACAAATGACAATCCTTTTTCGATGTTAACAAATTAGAAGACTTTATCTGAGATCATTGTTCGTATGTACCATTCGGATTTCACATCCGCTTTTGGGGTTGTTCGGTGTTTTTATTTTAGATTTCCATTTGTCCGAACCATTCGGATTGAGTTTGTAAATAAATGCTTCTAAATATGTTCCTTGACCGTGAAATGGCCGCCGAGAGGGGGTCACGACAATAAGCAATCAATTGGTTGTGATTGTCCGCAAAGCACTAATAAAATAAAATAAAGTAATTATTATAGCTTAATAATTAGGAGTCAACTTCATATCCTCACTAGTTATATTGTCCATGCTCTGGACGAAAAATGGCCAAATGAGGGTTATCAATTAATATGTTGTCTACTTAATAGAAATCATATGATTTTCCAAAATTATTTGGTTTTATTTGCTAAACTACAAAGAGACCATTCATATTGAATTATACTGGAGAAGATGACGAAAGAAATGAAGAGAATCACACATATATATACAAATAAATGTAAATTATATTAAAAATAAGCGATATTATCATAGATCCAAAGGAACCTCTCCTTTGGTTCCTTGTTGGTGTATTCAGTGCTCAACATCCAAAGGAAAATGCTAATGCACCCAATTGGCACATGTTAATAAGTACGATAGATTAATCCAAGAGAAGGGGTTAAAATGAACAATTTATTTCATCATTTATTTAGCTTTGTCCCCAGTGAGAAACCAAAGAATTCTATGATGTTTATACATAACTCATTAGTTAATGGAATGTCTCAAGACATGCATACCTCCTTCCTATTATGCAAATTCTAGGTGGGAGTTACATTGAGCCAAGAGAAAAGTTAAACCCAACGCATTCTTATTCTTACTATGTCACTGAAAAAAATGAGGGGATAAACCTATTAAAAAGACCGTGCTTTACCCTTCATTTTCTGGGGAAAAAAAATCAAGTAAATGAGTTTAAATATATTGATTTGTAAATTATACTTGTAAATGGCAATTTACTAAATGTAGTCGTGTAATAAAAAGGAAGTGGGTGTCGTGACCAAATTTTCCGGTAGACCACTTAAAGTTTGGCTAATGAATTGCGATGCCTAAACTTAGCTCGGACTCTTCCAAGCCCATACCAATTTGCGACTTAAGTTCAAGTTCTTAACATAGCAGTTATGAGTCTTCATTAATCTATTTTCAGTGGGTCGATTAGAAACCCAAGTAAAGTAACGGAAGGTTTACTTTACTCTTATGAACCAGAGATTGTGAGTTCGGGGACTTGGTTACGCTAGATTTCTCTAATGCTCTTTCGGTACCTTTCTCTTTTATTTTGAAAAAAAAAAAGTTTGGCAAGCAACTTAAATTAATTTTAATTCACTTTCCTAACATATGATGTGTTCATGCGGGTGCGCAAACCATTAATTTAACACCCAAAAAAAAAATTAATAAATTGCAGGACTTACCTCATAGTAACGAAAGCATTGAAGATCAAAATTCACATCGATAGTCTTCGATATGATTTCTAATCAACACACAATTTCTTTGTTTTCACTTATTTAATGAGAATCATACAATGCATGCTACTAATCTAACATGAAAAGATATGACATGGCAATATCACCTAACTACATGACATCAATGAAATGCGGTCTATTATAAAGGATGAAATTGATTTATTTTAAGACAATTTTTTGTTTTTCCATAAAATTTGAAATTAAGAAAATTCCCAAAAATTATTTAGCTAGATTAAAATTCTATCCAACTTATATTAAGGATTAGATAAGGCTAAACCCTAATTTAAACTAAGATATTATCTTAACTTAGCAATCTATAACTTAAGATGCAATCTATCTAAAAATTAATCTAAACTTAAAATGAAACACTCAATTTTACCATAATATGAAATAACGTACAAAGAATGCCTTAATTCTATATGACATATGCATGATGATTTTTGTGTTTTTTTTATTTATAAAATTCGAAATTTAAAATTACCAAATAATTAAACATGCAACCTGAGAAAGAAAAAAAAAACTAGCATCCTAAATTGATTTTTTTTTGGATTTTTTTTGTAAAAATTCGAAATAAAATTTATATTCTAATTATGCAAGATAAACCTAAGATGAGGAATATACTAAAACAAACGTAATCGAACTAAGATTTTTTTGATTTTTTTCTTTTTTACGAAAACAAAATTTGACTCAAACCACACGACGGCAAATCGAGCAAAATAAAATTGATATTCAAAATTGACTAACAATATCTCGCACATGAGATCGGGTTAGTCAATTTTAAATAAATCTCAAATTGAATCCCGAGCGTGAGATCGGATTGATGATTTTTCAGGCGATTGCGAGTCGGATTTCGGTCGTGAAAATCGGACTATCAATCCTTAAATTGAGAGGCTATTTCATATCGGGAATTTCAATCTTACATCCAGGAATATTTCTACTAAAATAATGATATTAAAAAATTAAAAAATAATAACAAATAATAAAATAAAATAAAGCAAATAAAAAGCTACCTAATTTCATTTTCCCTTTTTTTTTTTTGCCTTTTCCTCCACACACGGCGGCTTGGCAGCTCGTGGTGGTGGGTCACCGTCGGCGGCCGGTCGCCGTCGGATTGGGGGGTGGTCGTCGGAGCTCCGGTGAGGGGCGGTAGCAGGCGGCAGAGAGCGAGCCGCTGTGACTGGTTCGCTCGGAGAGGCAGCCGGAGTCACCGGTGGCACAGCAGGGGCAGCCGGCGCGGAGAACAGCAGGGGCGGCTGCTGCGGGCGTCAGCAGTAGGCGGAACGGCAACCGTCGGGGCTTGGAGCAGCGGTGACCGACATTGGCGTCGGGTAAGCAGAATTGGGCGAGTCAGGGCGGACTCGCGGGGGCGGTGACTGGCAGAGGTGCGGAGCAGGCTGCTCAGGCGAACAGGAGCAGCGACGGCGTCAGGTGTCGCGGCGAGGGGGACGGAAGCAGAGCAGCTGGCGGCTTCGCTCGGGCTCGAGCAGAGGGCGGAGCAGGAGCTGCGACGTCAGGTTGCTACGGGCGTCACTCGGAGGGCTGGTGAGAGCGGCAGGGATCGGCGCGGCTTCAGCAAGCGGCGGCGAGGGGGCTGGGCCAGATCGCGAAAAGAGCAAGGGCGTCGCTCGGGCGGCGGTAGATCGGCAGCAGGGGAGCTCGGGAAGCAGCGTCGCCGGCAGAGCAGCGTCGGTCAGTGGCTCGGAGGTCGCTGGTAGCCCGGACAGCAGGCGGTGTCCAGCGCAGGGGCGGGCGAACTCTGTGACGGCGAGCAGCGGCGTCGGGTCGCGCGGCGGCGGCAACTTCCGGCGAGACGGAGCAAAGGCGTCGTTGCTGGTGCAGTGGGTAGGGTCGGCAGGCGCCGGTCCGGCAAGAGACGCGGCGGAGGTGGTGCAGAAGCGAAGCAGAGGCGGCGTTGCTGCTCGGAGGCCGGCGGCGCAGCCCGAAGACCAGCGATGCGGGGGATCAGCGGTGCAGCAAAGGAAACCTAGAGAAAATGAACAGTAAGTGTCTTGTCAGTTTTTTTTTTATTTAAATCTTTTTCCTTTTCCCCCTCTGCTGCACGTCCCTTCCTCTCTTTTCCAAAGAACCGAAGCTTTTCCTTTTTTTATTCTTTTTTTACCTCGAAAAGGAAAAAAAACCAAGGAAAGACTTTCTTTTCTTTTGTGCTAAATATTTTTTACCTAAAACCCGAGAAAATCTCCCTCTTCTTTGTCGGACACGGCTCCTTTTATAAGCCAAAAAATTTGATCTTCCTGGAATATTTTATTTTCTTTTTGCATAATTCCCCCGAGTATATCGTTTAAATATATGCACCTTGCGCAATATTTTTTTGTGTATTTTTTAAATATTCCATTCAAAAATTTCCTTTCTGCCCAAAAATATGTCCCTTGTTATATATTATCTAAATATGTGAAAAATTTCACCTGAATCAACGCTTACCGTCGGTCCAATGCAAAAATGGAATAAAATAAAAATAGAATAAAATAAATGCTTCTAAACTATAAGTTATGCAATTATTATTTTTTTTGTAAAATTTAACTCATTTTTTATGCAAAAATTTAGGTGTCAATAGTGGGTAACTCACAAATTTATTTGAACATTAATGAATTCATTTCAATATTAGTAACTTACTAACTTTAGTTATGAAACTTGAAAGAAATCAGTAGCCTACTAATCTATTTGAATGTTCATAGTTGCCTAATCTTGCCTATAAAATTTAAAAGAAGTTACTAAGTTATTTGGAAGATGGTAGATTCATCATGATGTTGATAACTTACTCTCTATACATGCTGAATGTAAAAGAAAATAATAATTTATTAATGAATTACGATGGTGGTAAATTCATCGTGATGTTGGTGGTTTAATAACAAGTTAAATTAGGCAGTTAAGCTCATATTTTTCTGCCAATGTTATTTGAAATCACTAGCAACTTTCAAAATCGATAATCAAGGAAAAGTCTCGTTTTTTTGGCCTATGGGACACTAGATTTTTGTAATAAGATTGCTTTGAATTTAAACTTTAAAGATGATTTAATTTTGGACTTCTAAGATAATAGGAGCAGGTCAACGATCTATTGCTAACCTTCAACTTCAACAGGAATTTGGAACGGACCAATGACATAATCAGCAATCCTTAAACCCAGGCCAAATGGCTTCGAGAGCTTTCCATCTTTCTTTCTTTCCAATGGAGATGTAAGAATGGCGCACATTGAACAAGAAAAGGACATATAGGGGGTTAAAGCTGCAAAACTGAGTTTTTGAAAGATTTCTTTCATGTTTATTTAGTCTATCGACCCAATACAAAAATTGCACTTAGAGAAGACGATGATTATGTAATAAAAACGAGTATCCATATGCAAACTTACATTTCAATCCCACAAAAATTATATTCCTTGACCTACACTGCACATAATTCAAAGGGATCACTTTCCAATTATTTCATCAGCCTCCATGAAATATGATTGCCTTTCGCTTTGGCTTCTTCATCCATTTGACTCCTCTTCTCTCCATCCTTCTCACTTTTATCGCAAGCCATTTGAGTCTTCCAGTTTCCCATGAAATATATGCTATGGAGATTCCAATCACAATTCCAGATGCATAGCCTATTCCCCCTGCTTTCTTATCAAACCAACTTGCAAACTCTTTTCTTTTGTCCTCTTGGAAGAATGACGGTGGTGGCAGTGGAGGTTGAGCATCACCATGGCTTGTGTTTTGTAATGGAGTTCCATATAAGCCTAGATTTCCACGAAATGAGTCACTCGTGAATGTGCTCAGCTGCTTGTCTTGAGGTATGCGGCCTATGAGTTGGTTCTTTGAGAGGTTCAAAAACCCGAGGAATGCCAAATCTCCTAGTTCTCTAGGAATCATCCCACTAAGCTTGTTTGAAGATAGATCTAGCCATTCAAGATTAGTCAAGTTTCCAAGGGTTGGAGGAATGTAGCCCATGAGGTGGTTGTGTGAAAGGTTGAGCCCTATAAGAGATTGGAGATATCCAATAACATCCGGGATGTTCCCTTCAAAAGAGTTGAGCGATAAGTCGAAGGTTGTAAAGATGGTCAAGATCTTCACTAGCCGAATCTCCTTTCCTTTCATGATCACCTTCCCAGAATCGAGATAGGTTACATTACCATACATATACCTCATGTACAATGATTTGTCTTGCAGCTCTTGCCCATTTTGTCCATTCATCATCTCTTCAAGTTTCACTATCAAATTGGCTGGTATAGGACCAACAAAGTTGTTGTCCGAGATGTCCAAAATGCGCAGCTTGGGAAAGAAATGAGCTACCTTTGGAAAATCCAAATGACCCTTAAAATTGTTGGACCTCAAAATAAGAACTTTTAGCTTTGGTAGTGTTCCTAGCCATGTCGGGAAATTATCCTCGATTTTATTCTTGCTGAAATCTAGAACTTCCAGACTTTTGCAGTTGACAAGGGATTGTGGCAACATGCCTCCGAATTGATTTTGACTCAAGTCAAGAGTTCTCAAGCTACTTTGTGGTGAAAATCTTCTAGGGATTGTGCCCGAAAGATGATTCATTCGCAAGTTCAAAACTGATAAACCAATGCAATAGTTTAATAAGCACTCAGGTAGGGTACCGATTAAGCCATTATGAGACAAGATGAGGAATGAGAGGCTAGAGGCGATGCATATCGAAGAAGATATTTTCCCCTCTATTTTATTGTTTTCAATTGTATAGAAATATGTGGAGGGTGATGGAAGTGGAAGTGGGCCTTCAATTTGATTGTTGGACAAACTGATCATTTTCAGTGATGTATTTAAGAAACCTTCTATTGGCCATCGTCCCGAAAGTTGATTGTTGCGGAGGAATAAATATAGTAGGCTAGTCAAATTACTGAAAAAAAATGGAATTGGACTAGTGAGCTTATTTTCATCTAGACGTAAGTCGAGCATAGCCTGGAGATTTCCTAAAGATCTAGGAATTGAACTCGAAAGTCGATTACAACGGAGGGATAAGTACTGTAGGTTAGTCAAATTACCTAAAGAAGAAGGAATGTGACCGATGAGTTGATTTATGCACAACCTCAAGTCGATCAAAGCTTGAAGGTTTCCTAACTCATCAGGAATATTACCAGAAATATGGTTCCCATTAAGATACAAAAGGGCAAGCTTGGTCAAATTGCCTAATGTTGAGGGGATTGAACCAGTGAGATGATTTTGGGTCAACACCAAGTCAAGCATAGCCCGGAGATTTCCTAACTCATTAGGAATGTTACCAGAAAGCTGGTTGCAGAATAAATAAAAAAAGGTAAGTTCTATCAAATTGCCTAATGTTAACGGGATTGAACCAGTAAGATTATTGTAGTGTAAACCAAGTCTATGGAGAAGTTTCAAGTTCCCTAGCTCTGGTGGAATGGAACCAATGAGTTCATTCTCAAATACGTTCAATTCAATTAGTTTCATCAATTTCCCAAAAGTGGGAGGAATTGGCCCGATCAGGAAGTTGGTATTCATGTAAATGTTCTCCAAGTTTGTCAAATTCCCTATTTCAAGAGGAATGGAACCGGAAAATGAGTTGTTATCAATGTATAGCCTAGTGAGGCTGCCCAAGTTACCCAAGGAAGAAGGAAGAGATCCATCCAACTGGTTTGAATACAAGGCAAGCTTATTTAGCAAACACAACTGACTTATTTCATTGGGGATAGAGCCATTCAACTTGTTCAAGGCAAGGTCAAGCACCTCAAGTTTTATGAGCTCACCAATCTCCCGCGGTATTACCCCAGATAGTCTATTGAAGGAGAGGTCAAGGTAAGTGAGATTGGTTAAAAGACCGACTTGAGGCGGAATACAGCTGAAGAGTTCATTTGTGCACAAGTCTATATAGGTGAGACACGACAAAGACGAGTAGGGGAAGTCATTGAGTGTACCACTAATGTTCGAACTAGTCAGATTGATTCCGATCACATTCCCGACTCGGTTACACAAGATGCCGTACCACCCACATGGGCTTGCCACGGTTGCATTGTAGTTGGTGGTTTTTGAGGAGGGAGAGTCCATGTAGATAGAGAAGAGGTGGATTGGTTTTGATTTTGAAGGCTGGATTTCCATTTGAGAAGGGCTTGTGCTTCTAGCGTGGAGGCATAAGCAGAAATTCCACCTTGTGGGATAATGAATAAAAGCACTGTGAAAAGGGCAAAGGAAGCCAGAACAGGCATTAGTGTCTCAAATTTTGGCGAACCCATGATTTCTTTTGTTTGTTTTGGAGGTTGATAATCAATGGAGAGGCATATATAAATAGCTTGGTCACTTTGTTTTTGTCATTCTCTTAGTCCATTAACAGAATGCCAATTTTCAAGGATCACCAATTTCTTGTTTATTAAATGCTGTTGATAGGGTTCGTGTTGGAACCGCATGATCGACTTTGACCAAATGTATAGTTTCGTATCTTGGGCTTTTCTTGAGGTGGGGTTGCTAATAGCCAAATACTGCTCTCATGAAAATGGTAATGCATACAATGGCTATAGTTAAATAGGGAAGAAAGTAAAGGCGAGTTGTTACAATATATTTCGAGTTTAAGCCTATTGAATAAACAAGATCCAAATTGAAACAAGCATGTTTAGTCAAATAAAAACTAAGCTCTGCCATTGATTTTGCCCGCGCTGTTCGAAGACGAAGAAATTAACAAGCGGAAGTCTTTGTTTTTCTTCCCATTAGCCACTGCACATAAATGAATGCCACTGGTCACTATCTTTTTGCTTGTCTCACGCATTCTTTGCAACACTGGTCACTGTCTTTTCGCTCAGACTTTGTGTCGTAGCATTCATAATTCGTTGCGGGTGTTGTATATGGCCTAATGCTTCCTTTCTAGAAGCAATTTGGATTGAATGCCTTCCAAGCAATTGACAGGGAGAGGTTGAAGACGAAGAGCGTGACGTAAAATGAGGAGTTTTGTGTTGTGTTTGTGCACGAACACTTTCTAACTTTTCCACGCACCGCCTCCTTAACGTTTCGCCATATTTTCCTTTTTCATTTGCCATTGCTTGCGCTGCATTATAAGTTCAAGGCTTGCTAGTCAAAAGAAGAAACGGTTGGAAAATTGCTCCATGACCTTTCCCTTACGATGAGCTAGATATTCGTAGGGCCAAACATCACTACTAAAAGTCCATAGAGACTGTGGGGAAAATTATCCGAAGAGTTCTAAACTTATTACATTTTTGCCAATTTAGTCTTAAATCTTTCAATTGTATCAATTGAGTCATAATATTTTCACTTTTTTGCCAATTGAGTCCATTTGATTAATTTTGGCCAGAAATTATTGACATGGCCGACGTGACAATTTTTAAATAATATTTAATGATATTTTAATAATTTGTTTGAATGTTTTATGCTTTTTTTAAATAAAAAAATTTTCTTTGTTTTTTTTTTAGGGTTTAGAGAGAAGGCCGACGAGGATGGCTGGCTGACCATCACCAGCCACAGGCAAGGGCTGGCAACCCTTGCCTGCCTTCTCTACAAACCCTTAAAAAAAGTAAAAAACAAAAACAAAAAATTCAAAAAGTTAATGAATTATTATTAAAAATTGCCATTTTAGTGCCGGTAGTCCACATTAGCAATTTTTCACCCAAAATTAATTGGATAGACTCAAGTAACAAAAGGTGTAAAGGTTTATGATTTAATTGGGACAATTGAAAAGTTTAGGATTAAATTGGCAAAACTATAATATGTTTAGAATTTTTTGGACTATTTTCCCAAAGACCGTGACTTCCTATGAACCATTTGTGATGCCTACTGATCCAAAAACCACCATAGAAGTAACCCCAAAAGACCTTGACTTCTTGAGCAAGCACATGTCTTGATGGATGCAAAATTAATGTACAAAACCCGAAGATCGTGACTTCTTCACACTAGAATGACCTAACACAATAAAGATCTTGACTTCTTGATGGATGTGTACAAATTCCATGCTTATGTGCATGCTGGTTTCAAATCTTCTTACTTCAACTTGTGTGATGTTTTAAATCCTAATTGAATTTTAAAACCACGACATATAGAGATTCACATGATCGTAATATTCTTCTCGATGGATATAATAATAAGGTCTCAAGGATGCTCATTGTAGGGGACCATGGCGGGCCTACTGTTAACACACGATGCAGTGTAAAAGAGGACCTCCAGAACGTTAAAATGACTTATTTTAACTCTTTCCTTACGTTAACATGAAAATGGTTCCCTTTCCAACATAGCTAACTTTCTTCCCGAACATTTTTGTGGCTTTACTAATTGCTCTTTCTTTTTTGACAAATGAATATGTTGTTTTGTAGCTAGTAGCTGAATATAACTAAATACTCGAATAATTTAGGTACCTCTTTTTCTATGTAAATTGGAACTAGATGTACTCTTTTCGAAAAGAGCAGTAGAAAATGTACTTGTGTGAATCTTCAACTACATTTTGTTGACGCGATATCTAAATAGGCTTAAATTCTAAAGAAACACTGCCGACCAAATATATAAAAAGAAAATATTCTGCTTTTTTGGTTTTAGCATGCGCTCTTAGGATCGAAGGTTGAGCTTTCGGTCTCTATTCTCTCATAACCTTATTTATATAAGTGGAAAACTACCGGCCAAATACGTGGATTCCAAGTGTACTAATGGGCTAATTAATCCGAAATAAGTTAGGGCAGTAATAAGAATAAACAATCACAAACTTTGTGATGGTTGCTATCATATCCCAAATCTATATTCAAAATTTAGGGAATGATCGGCCTTTCATCAAATAAAAGACGAAAACTTAAACCAATGTAAATCATTTTACGATTATGTATGAACTGGAATAATAGAACTTCTTTAAAAACCGAAATAAATTCTGACCCGCCCTCCCTACCTCCGACACTCCCATTTCGTAAATTCATCATTCTCCTTTATTTTTGAAACCTGGAATGGAAATAAAACGGGGTGAGGAATTCACAGTTTTGTAGGTGACTATCATCAACTCTATGGGATCAAGCAACGAATGATGCAATTTTCCGATGATTATGCAGTTGTCAAAATCACACTTAAACTAGTATGCAAGACCACTTATCAGTAGTCATGTAAAGACCATAAATGACTTAAGATATTGTCACAACCCTTCCGAGATGAATCTAATGGGGTTTAACGGAATACTAAGGGGGTGCAAATAATCCTCCCCCAAGGCGACGCCAATGCGTACTCGTCAGACTTCGTAAGGTTGACTCCGTTTCTTTCTCTACTCTCTGTCTCCACAAGACCTTTTACTTTTATGGAGCTGCCAAATCCAGAGTCGGTTGTGTTATGGTTCCATTGAGACAACTCATTGGACTCATCGGATGACATGAGCAAGTGCTTAGATTGCTTACAAAGATGGTTATATGGCAACATTCACAAATTCAAACCAAGGCTCTTGTAATAGGATTTTGTTCTCTTTCTGCCGGCCCATCATCGTACTCTCTTAAAAAAGAAGAAGAAAAATAGTCAAAACACCAAAACCACTCGAATTCAGATTAGACTGAGTGATAAAAAAATGATTCATGCAAAAGAATTGCATAATAATCTCCAAGAAACCCCGATTACTTAGAAGCTCTAAATACCAAAATAATCTAAAATGTAACTATGAAAAGTTCGAAGATATATTTTGGGGGGAAAACAAGTTCCAAATATTTGGAAAATATGTAGACAAAACATTTGGATAAAAATTTAGGTGTCAATAGATATTAAACTAGTTTCTCATATTAGAACACTACGCTCATGCCTCGCTAAGTGACAAAAGCTAGAAATCATATCAGACGTAGTTAAGCCCCATAATCACATCAGCCGTGATTAAGCTCTAGAACGAAACCAGTATGTCCACATCTATTATATCCCAATACATAGGTCAACCATGAGCATCAATACAATATCCATATGTTGTATCCAATACGCTAATATGTGATTCAAAATAATTTGCCCGCATAATCATTTTTAAAGTATATAACAGCTGCTTGATCCAACTTTACAAAATAGCATATCTCAAAGTAGCTAAATTTTCATTCATTCAGCAACCATGTGATGCGAATTTTACAAAAGCATAAAGTGGGAAAAGTCACTTATCTTGACAACTAGCAAAGACAGTATACGGACTCAGCCAACGAATCCCCCCGGTGCTAAGCATAATTCAAGGCTCATCATCAGAAAATCTTAACTTAGTACAGCAACTAGAGTATATTGGGCAAAAAAGCCTGTTTTGGTGGAAACTACAAAAGTGCCCTTCGGGATCCTGTCTCGAGACTCGTGGGCCGGAACACATTCAAATAGCTCAACAATATTTATTAGTCAGCGAAATACCATATAACTTTCCAGAATATCAGAAAATAAATTTTCTCGAAAAATGGGCCAAAAATTCAAAGCACCTAAATCGTTTTCCAAACTAACAACTGAACTTCCAAAACTTAGTTTTCAATAAATTTCATGATAGATAAATGAAATGATAATATTCAGATAAAATAATTTTTACCACATGTAAAACATAACTTTCCAGAATTTGATGATTTATGTAATTTCTACTACGCATGTATTTTCAGTTAATAACACTTCACAAGCCAAACTTAAGCTCTAATATTTTTCGGCTCGTGCTATTTCCACCCTCTTATTGGCTCTTGACACCTTTACATTGAATTGACTACACTAACCCATACGGGCTCTACTCTAGATTTAAGAGTAAGTCTTACCCTTTTTGTTTCTTTTTCATTTGTTTCAATTTTACTGAGACAAACTACTCATGCCTCTTTCAAATAATATTTATTAATATTAAACATGTGGCCACTCTTGATTTAAGACAGACACTTTCCTTTTATTTCTTCTTTTCTTGGTTTTTTCCTTTTCTTTCTCAATTTGGAACAAAGTTGGTGCACCTCTTTTTAAAAAATATTTATTTGATACATGGCTACCTAGTTATTATTTTTCCGGCAAAAAAATAATTATTTTGTTAATGATTTTTATATTTCTTTTTTTATATTAGGAAATAAATTATTCAAAAAGTAATTTAAGCACAAGTAAGAGGATAATCTTTGAGTAAATTGTATATAATGCATACATCAGCCATAATATTCTATCTTTGGGTAAATTTATACTGAAATCTGAAGTCGAAAAATTCACGATGACGAGCATAATCTGCTAAAATAAAGCAAACAATTTATAGGTAAAATTAACATTTCTTTATTCCAATATATGATTAGTGCATGCTTTGGTTATAATAGTGGAGAATAAGTTCTAAACAAGACAAACATGAAGGAAACGTTGAAATGTAACAGATGCGAATGAATCAATAAGGATGAAATAGAATCATTTAAAAGTGATGTTGGCAAGTTTTTCTTTTAATTAATTTGAAAAAAAATGAAGAAAAAAAGGTAAGATATAATATTAGATTAAGAGTGGGAATCATAAGGGATAATATAGTTAATTCAATATAATAATGGAGTGTCAGAAGCCAATGCTAAGGGGTGAAAAAGGTAAGGAATAATCTTAAATCAAGAGTGGGACTTGCAAAGGTTAATGCAGTTAATTCAATGTGATAGAGAGTATTAGGAGCCAATAAGAAGGCAGAAATAGGGTGAGCCTATTTTTCATGAAAAACATCATAAATATACAATTTTCCGTCTACAGAGAGCAACAACTTTTTTTCAAGTATGCTATTTTTTCCAGAAGTTCGCAATATTCTAGAAATTACTAAAAATTGCAATATTTCTGAAAATTCTGAAAAATTCAGAGAATGTAGTATATGTCGTGCCTAATATTGCGACGAAACTTCTTAGTGGGGGAAAAAATATTTCAAGGCCTGGTTTGGAGAGCTGAATTTATTTATACGTGTTGGGATTTGGTTTGGTGTTTTTGAGGGTAGTATTGTCGTGACGACGCTCGTCTTGCATTGAAAGATCAAAATTGCAGATTTATCATCATCCTTATTATCTAACATACTCTAAAAATTCAGTTTTCAAAAAAGTCATCATGAAAATATTGATATTCCCATAATATAAAGTTTACTTATTTAACATTTTTTTAAAGATAAACTATGCAACATTTAAACTGTGAAAATATTTTTTATTGACCAAAAAAATTAAATTCAACTCTTTTCTCACTGATCGCATAAGTTTTAATTTGGAAATTCTTATAAGACGTACCAAATGATTTTTCAAGACATAAAATAAAGTATTCACTTTAATTTTTTCACTCGACCTTTGTAAAATGCATCGATTAAAGCTTCTAAAAAAAGAAATTCTTTCCTTTACGTATATCTCGGAATAATAATTGGCCACTGCCTAAAGTAAGGACTTTTTCTTTTTAGCAATTGAACCGACCATAGATTTCTCGTTTCGAATATATTGAATTTACCTAAGAAAAGGATTCTTATATATTCACACTTTTCTCTATGAATGGACGTGGACAATAATGGCATACGTACATCATTGCTAATATCAAACTATGTACACCTATAACTTTCCGAAAATACATGGAGAGAGCATATTTTTAGTACCGGTAGTTGATGGTGTTTGATCTCTGTCACAACCTAATCTTGGAGGCACTATTCAGGATTTAGCTAATGGATCACTAAATCTAAACTTAGCTCAGGCTCTCCCAAACCCATACAAATTCGCAAATAGGTTTAACTTTTTAGTATGTAAATGAATTTTATCTAGAAATCACCACTAATCAGTTTATGATAGGTCTATTAGATACCTAAATAAAAAAATGAGAGAATTATTTTACTCCTACGAACTAGAGAAATTTGGGTATGGGGCTTTCGGTACCCTTTTTTCATGAAAAAATGGTTAGCAGGTAACTTGAATTCATTTTATTACTCCATAATATGTGAGGTACCCATATAGATACGCAACCCATCAATTTACACCCAATAAAACAATAAATAAATTTGCTAGGTTACCTAATAGTAACGAAAACATTTGTAATGTTAGTTCAGAATTCATATCAATAGTCCTAGATATGATTTCTAATTAACATGTAGTCATTCGATTTTTTTATGATTTTCTCTTATTATGTGCAATGCAATGCAATGATGTACAAAAATATGTCTATGCTAACATGACATGTGACATATAAGTAAATAAACCTAATATGTAAACTATATGTTACGTGACATTAAATGATCTAATCTAATGACGGGTAATTATTAAAGGGTTAATAATTTTGAAAAATCTCAAACTAGTACACCTGTGACAAATTTACTCCAAACTAATTTTTTAACAACCAAACACCCTAAACTGGTACCCCTTTGATAAATTTACCAAAAACTGGTATACTTGTGACAAATTTACCCTCTATTAGTTTCTATTAAATTTTATTGTAAAATTATTAAGTTGAATGACATGTGACGGTTGACTAATGTACCAGTTTGAGATTTTACTCTTCGTCTGACACAGTTTTACAATTTTCTTTGATCTTTTGTGGTATTAATCTAATTTAATGGAGAGTATATTTACCACAAATGTATGAATTTGGGGTTTTTGGCTGTTGAATAAATTAGTTTTGGGTAAATTTATCACAAGTATACCAGTTTAGGGTTTTTTATGGTCAATTTGGGTAAATTTGTTACAAGTGTATTAGTTTGAGGTTTTGCATAACTAAAAAAATAGTTTAGGGTAAATTTATCACACGTGTACCAGTTTGGGATTTTTCAGGGTATTAACCTAATATTAAATGAAACTAACATGCATATTGTGTGACACATTTATGACATAGCAATATAACATGACCAAAACTACATTACATGCATATAATCTTTTTGGTATTTTTATTAAAAATTCATAGTAAGAAATAAATTAAAATAGAAATACACCTAAACTGAGATGCCATCTAATTTAAGTTAGGAAATGGACTCACCTAAATGCTATCTTATCTCGGATACTTATCTCAAAATGCAATTCTATTTTAAAATTGATATCCAGCCTAGATATTATTCAAACTTCCTATCATGCAATCTAAATGATATGATATGCCATGCAATATATATATATATATATATATATATATATAGTTTATTCATTAAAGCTAGCAATTCTATCTAAACGAAATTTCAAAATCATTCAAGATATCGATCATGATTCAAATAAAATATTATGATATCCAGAAAAATAATTTATCGTCTCGCGTCTTAAATTAACGGGTATTGTAATCTTGATAGGGCACTTACTCAAGTATAATAAAAAAAAAATGATCCATCGTCTCACGGCTCAAATTAAAGATCATCGTAATCTTTGATAATGCAATTATCCAATAGGAAGTTGAAATAATTAAAGAAATGATCTGACATCTTATTGATCAAATTAGTAATTAAATCAACTTTATCAATAAGCCCTAATTGGATATGTCTAATATCACATATCAACAACAATCAATCCGAATTAAGAAATGAAATATTCCAATTGAATTGGATAAATATTGTTACCTAATTCAAAAACAAGTAATCCGGATCGGAATCGAACCAGGTCACGGCTTGTGGATGATGCTTGAGGGTTCACTAGGTGCTAGCCAAGGTGGTGGTGCTCACGGACGGTGTTGAGACTGGACTAGCGGTGGTGGTGGTGACTGGCGTTTGTAAGCACGGCTCGCGGAGGGACTTGACCGAACACGGCTGAGGGTCTGCAACAGGTTGGTCACGGTGGGATCTGCAAAAGAATATAAAGAAAAACTTCCTGGACTCGAGAGGGTAGCAACGTTAACCTCGGAAGGGAGGACAGCTCGAGGAAGGGATGACTATGAACTCGAGCGCCGGGAGACACCAAAGAAAGCCTGCGAAAGAATTGTCGTGACTGCCGGTAAGAATAATACCACATCTAGACAGTGGGTCTTCGAAAGACTACAGCAACGACGAAGACGCGAGGGCGTAGAGGGGAAGTTTGGTGTTGTGTTGGTGAAGCGTGGACTTAGTGATGGAGGCATGCTAGTGGTGCTCGACGGATTGCATGGACGGCTCGGCTCGGGCTGCTTGAGGTGAGGAGCTGCTGGATGCGACGAGCTTCACGGGTGGACTGAACTAGAGCTGTTGATCACGGCTTGGTTCCTTGATGTGGAACAGTTTGGACTGACGCTGGGCTCGCCCTAGGTGACTCGGGCGCTTAATTGTCAGGACCAGATCGGGTGTGTGCGGCAGCTCCGATAAGGACGAGTAGCAGTGACGTGAGGTGACGGCTTCATCATGGCTAGTGCACTCTGAAAAACTTGTTGGCTAAAAGGAATGGCCTTGCTGAATTTGCTGGGACTCACGGCTAGAAGTTGTTGGGCACCGGTAATTGCAGGAGCAACGTGGAAGTGGAAGTATAGCAGCAACAGTGATGACTAATGGATCTCGGGAGGCGGTGATAGAGCAATCGCAGAGTTGGGACCGAAAGAGCAGAAAGAACTTGGGTTTCTATTTTCTATTGGATCCCCCCTCTCTCTCTCTCTCTTGTCTCTCAATGTGCCCGTGTATTCAATATGTGTGGCCTCCTTTAAAGAAAACCCGGTTCCTCCTTTTATATTTTTCCTTCACCAGTTGATCCTTGGACGCAATGCATATTTCATTTCCTCTTTTCCTTTCAATGAAATATTCTTGATTAAGACCTGCCATTCAGCTCACGCGGTTTCCCTAGTATATTTTGCGATTCTTCTTGAGGCCACATCTTTATTCTCTAATTTTCTATATTATTTTCCTTGTATAGCGCCAATATACGAGGACAATAGACAAATTTAAATCGCTCGCATGCGATTATCTTCGAAAATCATCCTCATTGCTTTTTTCTGCTATATTCTGAAGATCTCTATCTAAGTTTTATCACAAGATCAATTTTTCCAACTTGGCAACCCCATTCTCACAAATTTGGGCAAAAAAGCTCTTTAATGGGCTTGGTTGAATTTTCTTCACCATGGGCTTCGTCCAATTTCAATAAGTTTAGAGGAATCCATTTAAGTCCATCCACTCCGATCAGATGCAATTAATTGAAATACACTTCTAATAACTACATGCAATTTAACTTAATATTTTTATTTAGGGGTTAAAAATTTATTCTTAATTTTCTACGCAATGAATGATCAAATTGCCAAAATTTTGGTATCAATAATCTGGAAGCTACAAAATGTCATATTAAAATCAAATTCCAATCAGATCCCCCTGGTCCTCCTTTATATAGCCATTATGCACTATATATCACATTAACCCTCAATGAGTTGTCATTCTCGTCATCCTCATCCTTGGAGATGCGCCACCCGATGGTCCTCCTGCAAGGGCTGCCGTGAGCTGGTCGAATGGCTCGGACAGACCGAGGCCCAGAACTCTGAGTGGCGTTGCTTGTACCCGTGCCAGCAAGATGCTCAATGGGGTAGCTTCGTGGGTCATTCGTGGCGTCGCCGCGGCTTTTGCACCTCTCTCGAGCTGTGCTTGTGCATCTATCTCGACATGGAGAACGGGCCCATGGAACCTTCTCTGTTGCCGTTCATCAGAGACTGGAGAAGGCTCCAGCGTGGAGGTGGAGCCAAGCCCAGCTGCTTCTGTTGATGTTAAACGAGGGCAACTACAATATGTTTGCTTGAATTGTATGCCGTTTTGCGTAGTTTTATATGTAAGTATTTGTTAGTGGATGATAGATTTCTGATTTGTTGCACGTAAGCGGTTGGATTTATTGATTGCGCTGTCGGATTTAACGAAGTATACTTTTATTAAATTAAACATGATTTATATAATAACTATGTCAGAATATATGGCTTTTTTAGTCATTAGTCATAAATGACTTCATTTTTAGAGCCAAGTAGTCTTACCCGGGATTTGCACGAATCTACTTTAATTTCTTGTTAATTACTAATTATAGGTTATTGATATCACTGGACATGATAGAGAATTTTTATTCCAACCATCTACATTTTCTTAAATTTTCTCTCTCTGACATAGGCCAATTCCATGACAAAGGAAGCTGAATAAATAATGAAACTAAATAACTAATCGTGTAGTATTTATTTGGAATTTATATATGTTGCATTTCGTAATTTACACTAATTCATCATGTGAGTAAATTTACTAATCCTATATTCATTGGTGTTCCAAAATCTTTTAATTAAACGTCCTCGATCTTCTTCACTGAGTGTGGAATTCAACCTTAAAAGAGAAGTCTTTTAATTCGATATTAATAACTCATGTGCATAAATAAGTAGTAAAATCATTGAGATGACTTTTCCATCTTAATTTTTTCTTGTAGATTTTATGGGGGAGTAAAATGGCTGTTACCTTCTTGATATTCTCGAGAGTCGAGTTTAGTGTTCAAAGAGAGAGATTTTAGGGCTAGGTATTCACCGCAATATGGGTTGCGTCTTAAATTAATTCCTTCCTTTGAGGCATACTTGCAATATATATAAGTCTCCGTTCATGCACACTAATACGATTTCAATTAAGTGACTGGAGTTGTTCATTGGATTATCAATTACCAAATGAATTAAATAATTTCTTATCATGACTCTTAATCATATTTCTCACAGAGATCGTGCAAAAGCAATGTATTGAAAATTAAAACACTTTTTTTATTAGGTATGGTTAACAAGTGTCCTATGAATATGTTAACAACACCCTTTTTATATCAAGTAAAGTCATGACAGATTGATGTTAAATACTATTCATAAATGCATCATGTGCCTACAAATAAAAGATAACAAAATCTAAAAAACAAAAGAAAAGCATCCTCTCACGAGAGTTAACGTAGATGGGTCTATTTTCATGTATAGCTATTCATTTGTCTTAGATCTTCCTCCATCTTTACTTTTCCTTCTGGAAACTGTATTTTTAAAGAGGTTAAGAAAGTGATCATTCGAAAAGTGAAGTCTCAATCTTGATGAAAGACAATGCCATCGAGGAATGAAAAGAAAAGGATTTGGTTCTCATTGACAAAACAATTGTCGGGGGAAAGCTTTCTTCGCTAAGAATGAGAAAGCTACCTCAAGTTGCACGAGAAATGCGAAAGGGAGACGAAAGCCAAGTCAAGTATCTACTGCAGCGTCAGTAACTCAATCATAAATTAGTCAGTCTCAAGAAAGGACCTTCACTGCAGTAAATACTTGGTTTTACCACTTTTATTTATTTGTTGAAATTCAGCCACTTCGGGCTAATCATGACGTATTGTCTATTAACGATATTAGCTTGACACCTCTTTTATAACTTCCTGAACCTCGTGATGTATTTTTTTGTATATTCATTTTGTAATTGATTAAGCTAGATCTGTCATAGTTACCTTCGGCACAGCTCAATAAAACTACTCAGAAAACTTGTGTTTCCAATGATAATTGAGTTTAATGGCTAATTCATGTACCATCGAAAGGCCGATTTAGGTTAGTATATATGCTTCTCCATTTAGTATTGTGAGTTGTGTGCCAGAGGTGGCAATGGGACCTCACAAGTTTGATCAAATCTACGCTTTCACATGGTCATATTGCTCAACCTTAAAGGATCAAATTGAAAAATGACATACATATAAGAATTAGTTTGAGGATCCATAATGTCCACTTCTACGATCCCAACACGTTTGCGAGTCTCCTAAATAAATCCTCTTCTATGGTTATTGTGATATAACATTCTAGCCTAAAGAGTACTATTTAGCTAAGAATATTCTCAAACAAAATATCTTTCACCAAAGGCTTGCTCTTCGGTTTTTTTGTGTATCGAGTTTTGTGTCGTTTTGAAAAGGATGCAATTGGCAAGAATTATTCAATCAAACAATAAATCTAAAGTGATTGAAAGTAAATTCGAGATAAAAAAAAAACTTGTGCAAAATGCTTAAGGTAGAAAAATAACATAGTGCTCTTTGTCAAAATTTTCCAATCCCTTTACAACAATTTCTCTTCGGCTATTTATAGCCAGATAGAGTGAATAACTGCCCTGACGGTTATTGCTTCAATTTCAATTGATTCCAAAATACTCGGTGTTAGGGGTGTGTATGGTCCGGGCGGGCGGTTCCTGACCTAGAATCGGGAACCACCCGCTTAGAACCGGTTCCGAAAAATTGGAACTAGGAACCGCCCGCTAGTTGCATGGATCCACTCGGGAATCAGATCACCGGTCCGGTCCGGTTTCCGGGTGGATCCATAGAACCAGTCTAACCTCCGCGCCTTCCCCTTTTCGCCCTCCCCACATCAGATTATTCTGGCTATTTTCCTCAAGTACTAGCCGTAGCGGCAGCGCTCGCGACCCTCACTGCTTCGTCCCGGCCACCACCACCATCTTCACCACTGCCTTCGCCGTCTCCCACTCCTCCCTCAAGACCAACAATGAGGAGGACAACGGGGACGATGAGCCGTTCTTAGACCTGGAGTTCGCCCTTCCTCGGAGATGAGGATGATGGGGAGAAGCTTGAGGAGGGGGAGGAGGAAGAGGGGAGGTAGAAGCGGGACGAGCCCAACAACAAAGATGACAATGGTGACAGTGAATGCGGAGGTGGCAACGACGTGGAGAGGGAGTTCAAGTTCAAGGGAGGAAAAGAGAATCAACTTACTGTTTCCCTGAATTCGGACTAGGACTCGAAGGGAGATGAGTAAATCCGGAAGTGAATCGAGCTTAAGAGGGAGCTCGGGAGATTTTGAATTGAGAGAGACGAGATGGAGTAGGAAAATAGTGAATTGAGACAAGAAGGTAATTGGAGCCCTAAATTTTTTATTTGCTAATTTCGAATTTTTTAATATTAAAAATTAATATATTGTTATAATATAACCGGTCCGGTCTGGGTGGGTGGGTGGGCGGATCCACCCATGGAACCGGGAACCGGACCGGTATCCACCGGTTCCTTTAAGAACCACCGGTTCCGAGCGATTCGGGTCTGGTTTCGGGTGGTCTAGGCGAATCCCGATTCTTTTGCACACCCCTACTCGGTGTGCCTTCAGTACCTGTATCATCTCATCTATGAAGAATTTGATATCGAGTGCTTTGGTAATTGGTCTCCTTCTTATCCTCTTTCCTCCAAATGGTAGTTGATGCCAAGTCGTCGGTAACTACAATTGTTGTTATATCTGAACTCTCGTGGCACCGACCAAAAAAAAAAAAAAAAAGAACTCTCGCGGCTCGATGTGTCCATTATAAGCTCGATGGGCCTTATTGACTATTAACAGCCCATGGGGTCGACTTTTGGTGTTAACAAGTACAATTTTAGTATATATGCTAGCAAAAACGTAAAGTTTTAGTATATAGTTGCTTCTATATATTTTTCCTAATTGTATTGCTCTCTATTGATGCTCCGATGAATATCTCCTACATACGAAAACCAAAGATCCAAAGTAAGCTGAAAAGACCTACTTCATGATCAAATAACAAAATCTAGGCAAATTGAAAATCTTCATCATTTGTAGGGAAATATACCCAAAAAAATGATAAATTTATTGCCTTTGTATCAATTCAGTTATATACCTTTCATTAAGTTAATCTTTTTGGGCCAATTTAGCCTAGAACTTTTTGCGTTTGTGTCAGTTGAGTCTATTTGATCAATTTTGACAAGAAATTACTAATGTAGATGTTAGCCAACTTACGTGATACCGTCAGCACTAACATGAACATTTTTATTTGAATACAGAGGGGACTTGGCAGAAAATTATAATATAGTTAGTAACCTTTTTGCTGGATACATGATATAATTAGCAATTAATTGTTCAATTAATGACCATAGTAATTGCATGTCAGATTTAATAATCTGGAAAAGCATGTGCTCTCCCGTGAAAGCCTACTTTCGTCCAGAAGTCAACAATGGCCATCAACGCACCCGCACACAAAATCTTTCCCTCTTCCCCTCATTTATCATTGACCTTGCATTTGTTCCTTCGTGAGTCCGAAACTCTTATGGGAGAAGGGTAATAATTCGAACAATATCGAATTAATGCAGTGGAATAAAATAATCTCCCTCTTGTGTAAACCTAATAGGAATCGATATAGTAGAGTCAAATAAATACCAAGCACGTGAACATAAGATGATTTTTTTTACGTGGAAAGCCTCCTCGATGTGAGGAGATCAAAAACCACGAGACCGGAGTCCATCCAAAAATCTTCACTATCAACACAATTGGGTGAACAATGTTCTTCTCTAGCAAATACTAGAGGTACATAGCAGCAAAGACCTCAAGAACATAATTCTTGACAATACACATGAATTTTACAAGAGATCAAGGATAAATCTAACAAAAAACACAAGTTTTGATCAATCCACGAAAAACCTGATGTAGGGAGCTTCAAACGAAAATCAAACCATTTAGATTCAAGAAGATTGCGCCACGAACATGCTGACAAAATTTCAGCTCAATCGGACCACGAATCAACGTCCGATACCAGCTTGATGTAAATCAGACTTTGCCCCAACTCCAGATTTTCTGCTTTTTCTTTTTCTCTTGTTACTACGTCTTTTTGCAGCTACCACTTTTTAGATAGTGAAAAACCCTATTTCTCCATATGACTTATCATATGGGCTCAAGCCTTCCAACTCATTGGGCTTCCTCCACATAGGAGTGAACCTAGCTAACAAATCTCTCCCTCACGACAATGTGGAGGGATTCACCATCCCTGCTATAAATTGGCAATGTTCAAGCTTCTCTCTTGGTAGAGTCTTCGTCATAAGATCAGAGCCATTATGATCCGCATGAATTTTCTCAAGTTCCAACAACTTTTCATCTAGAACATCCCTTATCCAATGATATCTAACATCAATATGTTTTGATCTAGAATGAAAAAATGAATTCTTACCAAGATGAATTGCGCTTTGATTATCACAAAATAGCACATACCTCTTTTGCTTGAGCCCAAGTTCTTTTAAGAACTTCTTCATCCATAGCATCTCTTTACTAGCTTCAGTCGTTGCAATAGATTCAGCTTCGGTTGTAGAAAGTGCATTACACTTTTGCAATCTTGACTTCCATGACATAGCTCCACCCGCAAAAGAAATCAAATAACCAGAAGTAGATTTATGAGTATCAATATCTCCTGCCAAGTCGGAATCTGTGTATCCAACCAACTCAAGTTTCCTAGTCCCAAAACTGAGTTTCAAATTTGAAGTTCCCTGAAGATACCTCATACTCCACTTCACTACATTCCAGTGCTCTCTACCTGGATTTGACAAATAGCGACTAACAACGCCAACTGCGTGCTCCAAGTCTGGGCGTGTACATATCATCGCATACATTAAGCTTCCTATAACTGAGACATGTGGAACACTTTCCATATCTTTCTTCTTTTTATCAGTCGTAGGACTTTGCTTCATATTTAACTTAAAGTGGGCAATAAGAGGAATACTAACCACTTTATCTTTGTCCATGTAAAATTTCTAAAGGATCTTCTCGATATATTTCTCTTGCGACAAAAACAACTTCTTAGCATCTCTATCATGGGTAATTCTAATGCCAAGAATCTGATTCGCCGAGCCCAAGTCTTCCATAGCAAAAGACTTGCTCAACTATTTCTTCAATAACTCAATTCTTGAAGCATTCCTGCCAACAATTAGTATATCATCAACATAAAGCAAGAGAATAATAAAGTCATCATCATAAAAATTTTGGACAAACACACAATTATCCGAGGAAGTCTTCTTATAGCCCTGTTCTGTTATAACTGACGCAAACTTTTTGTACCACTGCCTCGATGCTTATTTTAGACCATAGAGACTTTTCTTCAATTTGCAGACATAATTCTCTTTCCCTTTCACTTTAAAACCCTCAGGTTGTTCCATGTATATCTCTTCCTCCAAGTCACCATGTAGGAAGGTGTTTTGACATCCATTTGCTCAATTTCTAGATCTAGGGTAGCTGCCAAGCCTAGTATCACATGGATAGAAAACATTTTCACTACCGGAGAAAATATATCATCAAAATCAATACACTTTCTTTGATCAAATCCCTTAACAACCAATCTAGCTTTGTACCGTGGTTGTGAAGTATGTTCATCTTGCTTCAACCTATATACCTACTTGTTCTTCAAAGCTCTTTTACCTTTAGGTAACTTCACCAACTCAAAAATATGATTATCATAAGGTGATTGCATCTCATCTCGCATAGCATTAAACCAATTGCTTTTGTACTCATCTTCTATTGCTTCTGCATAGCACCCTGGTTCACCTGCATCAGTCAATAATACATACTCATCTTCAGAATACTTGGTGGAAGGTCGTTGGTCTCTAACGGATCTCCGGACTGGAACATCCAGTGGAACATCTAATTAAGCCTCTGGTTCAGGAATAGTATTATCTGTTTCAACATGTTCAGGAACATGTGCGTTATTTGGAACATTGACTTCCTGCTGCTCTTCATCAACCTGTGTAGGAATATTTGTAAGAGGAACTGGATCCAAATTAATCAAATTATCACTAACCTGTGGTGCTGTAATCATCTCTGCTTTCTCAATATCCTCTATTGTTTGATCTTCCATAAACACAACGTCTCTGCTTCTTACAATTTTCTTTTCAACCGGATCATAAAATTTGTAGCCAAGCATATCATGTCCATAACCAATAAATATGCACTATCGTATTTTCACATCAAGTTTAGACCTCTCATCTTTGGGAATATGTACAAATGCTTTGCACCCAAAGACACTCAAATAATCATAAGAAACATCTTTGCCTGTCCAAACCCTATTAGGAACATCAAACTCTAAAGGAACACATGGAGTAAGATTTAATACATGCACAACTGTACTTAAAGACTCACCCCAAAAGGATCCAGGTAGCTTTGACTGTGAAAGTAAGCATCTCATCCTTTCAACCAGTGTTCTGTTCATTCTCTCAACTAAGCCATTTAATTAAGGTGTCTTGGGAGGTGTCTTTTGATGTCGAATACCTTTTGTCTGCAATATTCATCAAAAGGTCCAATATACTCTCCCCCATTATCAATTATGATGCATTTCAATTTCTTTCCAGTTTGTCTCTCAACTGAAGCCTAAAATTGCTTAAAAGCATCTAATACTTGATTTTTAGTTTTCAAGGTATGAATTCAAATTTTCCTTGAAAAATCATCTATAAAGGTAACAAAATAAAGAGAGCCACCAAGTGATTTTGTTTTCATAGGACCGTAAATGTGGCATCCGGAATTTTGAGACGGCCCTTAGATATGCGACAGTCCATGACTAAGTGACGGAAGCATCGTCGGGTAGTGTTATCGACACCACAACGAACATTGTTTTATTTTCATCATTGGACTGATGCACTACGTATTTTAATGGTTCGATCGTTGAATAAGTTGTAGTCTCATTTCTATATACTACCACTGGTGAGACCAAGATTTATTCCACGAGATGTGTCGACAAGATTTTTATATATTGAATTTTGGCCGTCCAATTGTATACCCTATGAACCGAACCTTCCACGCATATGTTAAATTAAGATATGGAACCAGCCATAAGGACCATGCAGCCTTGTCGATTTCTTCCCCATGCAAGAACTTCAGTCACGCACTCATACATGATGTGGGTTGAATAAGAGGGGATTAGTCGATTTCCATGGAAACCATGAAACCGAAATGCTCCATTTTTTGTACAAAAAACTTAAGGATTAATTTTTGGAGGATATGGGCTGTGAATTAAGGGCCGTGCGACCACAAGCCCATGGGCCCATGCAACTCTACTTTTTGCCTTAATTGTCAACAAAATGGAGTCTTTGGGCTTGATGATGCTCGACCGGAAGAAGACCAACAATGGCCATGTTGCTTCCTCATGCAGCTGCCTTCGATTGTGCCTCCAAGTGGCAAGAGAAAATCTTCACACTTCCTCCACTTGTCCAATGCTGCTGCCGTCACTAAAAAGATCAACATGCAAATGATTAGTTAGTGAAGTTAATTGAGGTGAAAAAAGGGGGGCGGATTAGTCGAGGGAGAGAGAGAGCGAGATATCGAGCAGGTGAGTGAGAGATAAAGAGAACGAGCAAGAGGGTGAACGGTGAGAGGAAAGGAGGAGGTTGCCCTCTACCGTGCACGCGTGCTGCTGCCGTCGACGCCGTTCGCAATCGCTGTCGTTGAGCCACGCCCGAGAACCACGAGCTTTCTGTTTTTGCTTTCCGTTGAGCCGTAGGACTTGAGGCAAGTAAAAGTCCACTAATCCATGTAATGCAATGCTGTTATTGTCTAATGTAGTGCAATAGACTCAGAAATATTAGGGATTTTTGGAGGTTGGATGCGGAATGGTGGATCTAGTTGAATGGTGAAGGATTAGATGTGAAGTTGCTATTTTGCGTTGATTTGAGCTTGAGGAGCGCTAGATTGAAGTTATAAGTCATTGCATGTTGCATTAGAGTCTTGCATATCTCGAAATTTAAGTGTGAGTAAGCTGTGATTGTCGAGCAAGGTAAGGAAGTGATTGCCGAGTGAAGAGACGTGATGAATGTTGCGGTAAGTGAGTTGAATTGTGGATGTTTGCTTTGAGCCGAGCTATGGAAGGTTTCTTGGTTAATAAGAACCTATTGAAAGTATTCTTAGATGCTGTGGAAGAGTCTTGAGATGCTCTAAAAGAAATTAGTAGAGAAATTCACAGTTTGATTGAGCTAGAAGCGAAGGAAACAGTAGAAGATGTTTTCTGTTTTAGAGGAATATAGATAGAAAGTCTTTTTATTTGTGTCGCCTTGATTTCTAATGATGAAAATAAGGAATAGAACCATTTTACTTAAGAGAACATCTATAAGATTAAGTTCAATCTCTAGTTATAGCCAAATAGATGCAAAAACATGAAGGTAGAAGTAATTCTTTTGAATCAGTAAACTGTTTTGTAGAAAACAGCATAACCTTCGATAACTTTATAAATTTTCTGTAATTCTCTATATAGAACTGGACCTCGAACCCTTAATGAAAGTTGTGGGAAACATCTTTAGGAATAAGATATCAAAAATTTAGAATTTTCTGAGTTCATTTGGGGTTTATTCCAAAATTTTTACAAAAACTGTGCATCCTGGTTTTCGAATTGTCTTTATTCCGAATTTGCTCAATTCATCCCAAAAGTGAATGCATCATGAGTTGTCATTTGACATGGTGGTTTTTGGCATTCGGCATGGCATTCAATACTAGAGGTTTTCAATGAAAATTCATGAGATTTCAAGTGTTATTGCATCCAAAATGTTTTGGTATTGAAACAAATTAAGATGTTAATGTTGCCGTCGGACCCTCGGGTCGACGATGCCCCGGGAGTTGGGAGGCCTGAAGGCTCGAGTGAGTCGATGTCTTTTGGATGCCTGGGGTCCGTAGTGCCCCAGAGGTTTTCCCCGGGAGCTTCGGGATGCCCGGTTGTATGCTAGTCGGTACGTAAATCCGGAGGGTAGGGGTAACCATTTTCATGGCGCGCCCTGGACATTCCTCGTGATGCTAGGTGGGGTGCGAGATGCCCGGAGGTGTGACATAACACACTCTGGATGCCCGGTGGCTCTCGTGCCTGAATGCCGGAGGCTTTTGCGATGCCAGGGTGGATGCGAATGCCTAGAGGGATGCAAACATTGGTCCTCTGGGGGATGAAACCTTTTTGAATATTAAAATTGATGGATAGCTAAGTGTGGGTGTGTGGTCTGATTGTAGGACTAAATTGAATGGCATGGAATGGGATGTACCATATTAGTTTGATTCTATAATTGGGCTTGTGTGACTGAAACAATGCATTTGGTTTTTGAAACTACATTGCCATCACTTTGAAAGGTTTTATTTGTTAATGCATGCTCATTCATTTCTTGATTATATGTTTTGTCTATTTTGCATGAAATTGGATAGTGATGGTTATGCACCTTATGGCTTAGTGGATCTTTTATTGCTGAGTTGTTGTACTCACCCCTTTTGGGAACTAACATTTCAGATTAGATATCATGCCTCTGCTGCCTGTATCTCCCGGTACATTTTATGGACTTCCAGTTCATTTACAATGTGAGCTGTTGGAGCACCACCATCCCGAGGTACGAGGGTTAGTTTTCATACGAGTGCGGGTGTTAGTGATGTTTGAGGTTGGTTCTCCTGCCAGCCCAATACTTTAGGAGTTCCTCACAGTCTTCGTTCGTCGAGATGGAGATACACTGGGGCTGTTACCACCACCGCCAGCTGATGGACCGGAGGGGTAGGTGTGACCGAGGGTGAAGGACAACAGAGGAGGCATATTTTTGGAAGCCGGCACTAGTGATGGACTTTTGTAGATAATCTGCTGGAATGGTCGGTTATCTTTTGAAAGTAGTCGGGTATAGAAAACCTCGGCATTTTGTTGTATCGACCTGTATCGTCCATCTAATTATGTAAATAAAAGTGTTCGGCTTTAACTTATAAAATGTTTAGTAGGTGTGCATTGTTTTAATTTCAGGATGGGGAATAGTTGAATGTGCTTCAGCTATATTTTCTGCGCAGGGATCGAATTGATAAATATAAACCCCCAGGATTAAGAGTTATATTGAAATTCTTTGGTATCAGAGTATTAGACTATCAGGGCAAAGTGAAAGGTACTTGTGGTGACCCTAACGGAATTGGGGGCCGTCCATGGGGTGCCACAGTAAACATCAGAATGCACTAAATCCAGTATACCTGACTTTCTTGAAGGAGGAGAGCTTTTAAATGCAACTATGTTCTGTTTTCCTGCTAAACAGTGAGCACACTTCTTTAGCGTCGAACTTTTGAATCCTAAAAGGAGCTTCTTCTTGCCCAATATTGACGAACCCTTCTCACTGATGTGACTGAGCCTCTTATGCCATAACTCAGCTGCATCTTCGATGTTTACTGCATTAATTTGGTTTGTGGACAACTTTGCCTGCATAATGTACAAAGAAGAATATTTTTCACCTTTAGCCACAACAAGAGAACCTTTGGTGAGCTTCCATTGACCATTACTGAAGGTGCTGCAATACCCCTCATCATTCAACTTGCCTGTAATAATCAAATTCAAGCGGATATCAGGTATATGTTTAACATTATTCAATACTAACCTTGTGACATTGCTGGTTTCTAGGTACACATCACCGATGCCTACAGCTTGAGCTAGCCCATTGTTTTCCATCTTCACAGAGCCGAAGTCGCATGACTTGTATGATGTAAAGAAATCCCTATGAGACGTAGCATGAATAGATGTACCATTATCAATTACCCAACTGATCTCATGGGATACAAAATTCACCACATCACCATAAAAAATAATGAGAAAGTCTTCTTTAAGTGCAGCAACACAATTGTCATCACCGTCATTATCACTTTTCTTCTCTTTACCTTTCTCCTTTTGTTTCTCACTTTTTAACTGGCGACAAAACCTCTGAATATGTCCCTTCTGATGACAATAATAGCACTTAACATTAGCAAATTTATTATACTTACCTCTACTTTTATCTCGACTTTTATCTCTATTTCTCGGACCTCGAGACTCACTTCTTCCCCTTTTCTCAACAACCAAGGCATCAGAATGTGAAGAGGACAATCCTTGTGTCTTCCTTCTCATCTCTTCATTCAAAATACTACTCTTGACGAAATCCATGGTAATCGTACCATCCGAGGCAGAATTAGACAAAGATGTTTGGAACGTCTCCCATGAGTCCGACAAAGTACCAAGCAACCATAGTGCTTGTATCTCATTATCAAACTTGATTCCTATCACAGCCAATTGATTTATAATTCCTTGAAAAGAATTTAAATGATCAGTCAAACGAGTACCATCTTGATATCTCAAAGCCATCATCTGTTTTATAAAAAATAACTTATTATTCCCAGTCTTTCGAGCATATAACTGGTCGAGCTTATTCCATAAACTGCGTGCATGTGTTTCCTCAATAATATGGTTCAAAACATTATCATCCACCCACTGCCTAATATAACCACATACTTGACGATGAAATATAGACCATTCAGCATCAGTTTTATTCTCCGGTTTCTCCTCCGTAAATACAGGTGTCACGACCTACCCTCGGGGGGAGGGAGTAGATTTAGGGGTATTACCTAAAGGATGGGCTTATGGCCCTTGATTAGGCACGGGCTCTCCCAATTCCATACCCCGTGTGACAGTGGGATATTTTCTAGAAATGTTGCACCATCAGTCGCGACCAGAGGGAGATGACGTCGTGCCCGGGCGGTTCTCTGGCCCGGGCACGGCGCCGCCGCCTCGGCTGGGGCGGGGGATGACGCTCGTCCTCCGGCCAGGGGGCGGGGGATGACGCTCGTCCTCCGGCCAGATAATAGCATCCCTTCCGACGATCTAATGGTCGAGCTGGATTTCTAACTAAAGGAAACAAAAAAACAACTCCCGGTTGGGCATTTTAGCGAGCAGGTGGAGTGCATAGACGAGACTGAGAGCCTCCGACTCAGCCGAAGCACGAGCATGGACCTAAAGACCTAAGGAGATCTACTGGCGTTCAAGGAAAGTAACAGGGATGGACAAAGGGGTCGAAGCTCGCTCGAAACAGGTGACACAAGCTCCGGCCAGCTCAATATCAAAAATCACACGGCAAGTGTTCGATAAAAGGCCAACCTGGATTCCGAGGAATATGGCGGTGGACGGTGACGAATAGGCAGCTCTTCGGCGGTGGCGAGGCATCCTGGGGGCTCCCTACTCCTTGGCTGACCTCTCATGGCTGTCTCCCTCTCTCGTCTCTCTCCCCAGCTCTCCTATTTATGCTTTTTCTTTGCTTGGCTCGCGCGTGAGACTTCGCTCGACCAACCCCGGTCTCTGCTGGCCTGCCCGCCTGTGGATCGTGCTGCCCCCCATGCGAATCTGTTGTCCCCTGCAGCCGCTCCTCCCTGCTCTAGCATCTGCTTTCTACTTTTGTCTTCGCAGGTTTCCCGTGCAGAAAATGGCTGAGGGAGAAGATAATGGACCGGGCCAAGTCGAAGGGAAGAAGAGGCTGGGCTGTGACATCCTGAAATTCGACCCCGTTTCGATAAAGTGAAATGGGCATTTCATCGACGTGCTTATGGTCCTTTTTCTATGAGCTGATCACTCACGAGTTAACTAACCTATTGGGTGAAGCCGTTAAGGGATGTATCCGTGGTAAAATCCCTAAAAGCTACCTAATTAGTTGGATTGGGCTAAAAACACGTCTGATCGATTCTAACCATGAAATTTAATTTGGTTTCGGGAATCGTATATGCGAGCGTGTCACAATTCATTTTTAGGATCCTGTCTCATCGTCCGTCAAATTATTGACGAGTCCGAAATTTCGGGAAAGAAATTATCGGAGGAAAAATTGAAGACCGGAAGAAATTAAGAAGAGAAAGGGGAAATAATAGAAGTAATTTGAATAGTAGGATTTTTACTATTTGATTACTTTTTTATTTTCTTTTTCTCTCCCTTTCTTTTTCTCTCTCTTCCCTTCCCCCCCCTTCGTGCGCACTCCCCCTCCCCACCAACCGAATGCCCCTTTGCCAATTTCAAATTGGCTTCTCTCTCTCTCTCCTTTTTACTTTTGACTAATCAAAAACCCCTTCTTCTTATCTCTTCTTTCTCTCTTCTCCCCCATTTTCCCCCACGTAACCGAACCAACTCCTTTCTTCTTCCCCTCTTGTTCGTGAAAAACCAGAAGCTGAAGAAGAACGGAAGCAATAGCTCGCCAACGCCGTTGCCGCCGCACCGGAGCTGGACCGCCGCCCGCACCGCACGCCCGCGCACGCCGCACGCTCTGCCACCTCCCGCCCGCGCCTGCCGTCCTCACCGTGCACCGTCCAGCCCCGTTCGGCCTCTGCTCAGCCCCTGTTCCGCCCCGTCCGGCCATCTCCGGCCACCGTTCGAAGCCGCCGGACCTCCACCGGCCCTCCCCCGCACCTTACCGCCCTTCTTGAAGTGATTTGTGGCTGTTTTGTGTTCTTTTTCAGCCCACACAGCCACCCCGCTGAATGGGTTTCCAGTCCCCTTCGGGCTCGCTTTTGGGCCGTTTCCGGCTCCAAACCCGAGACCCGCTTTGGGGTTTATCGTTCCTCGTGTCGTCCCCGTCGGATTGATACGTTTTGCGCTTAATTCCGGTAAGTAATCTCACTAATCCCTGCTTAGTTTATTAATTATGCTTAGGGGTTGGTTAGGTTTAATTAAATGTAATTAGGTGGTTAGATTAGAATAGATTAGTGATTATTAGACAATTGTGATGCATATTAGACATTTTGATTGTTCAATTAGCAAGTAGACGTAGTATACTATTTATTGAAAGTATCTTGGGATTTTTCCCGACCCTTAGCGGGCTTCAATTAGGCAATTCAGGCATAAATTGGATTTTTAGTAATTAATTATTAATTTTCGAAATTAATTAATTAATTATTTTTCCGGAAATTCCACCGGGATGGCCGGTGACCGGAATTTGTGCTGATTGTCGTGGTGGAGTCCGTTTATTTATTTGAGCTCATGGAATTAAATTGATGGATCTTAAATTGATGGAAATTGAAAATTGAATGATTGATTGGTAGATGGCCGAGTATGTTTATTTAGTATTTATAATACTTTGATGAGTTGTAAAGTGGATAGAATCATGAGAGTAAACTGGAAATACTGGGCTATAACCGATCGTGTACGGTGTTGTGGGCTGTGTGGGTTCGGTGATTAAGGACATCACGGCGAAAACGGCGCCTTAAAGAACGCATGTATCGGTCTAGTACTCACATCGTCATAGGCATGTGTGGTTCGGTGATTAAGGACATCACTAGCGAAATGGCACCTTAAAGAACGCACACAATTGTCTATTAAACACATCGTCATAGGCATGTGTGGTTCGGGGATTAAGGACATCACTGGCAAAAACGGTGCCTTAAAGAACGCACGCAATTGTCTATTAAACACATCGTCATAGGCATGTGTGGTTCGGTGATTAAGGACATCACTGGCGAAAACGGCGCCTTAAAGAACGCACGCAATTGTCTATTGAACACATCGTTGTAGGCATGTGTGATTCGGTGATTTGGGATATCACTGGCGAAAACGGCGCCTTAAAGAATGCACGCAATTGCCTAGTAGATACGTCACCTTGGCGAAGTTGACGCCCGAGAGCATTAAGATGGCTCTGTGATTGAGAGTGTTATTGAATGTTACATGGTATGAGATGAATGACCTAGTGAGGGTCCGACTGACATGTAATCGACTAAGTCGATTGAATCGTGATTTGGCTGATTGTTCATTGAGATATATGAAGCATCTGTATATAACCTTGAATTGCAGGTTGGGACTGATGCTAAGGTACGTCTTCTGACCTGTGCGTGTTTAGGCAGCCTATAGTATAATGGTTTACTAATCGGGCCTTAGTGGGGTAGAACTTGCTGAGACGTAGTCTCATCCCTGTTGTGGGACAACATTTCAGGCCCGTAGATGAAATGGGAGCATATCACGATGGATTTCGTGACTGGATTACCAAGGAGTCAAAGAGGAAATGATTCAATTTGGATGTAGTCGACAGGCTGACAAAGTCGGCTCACTTCATCGCAGTTCGAAAGGACCTCAGTCTTGATAGGCACGCAGACTTATACGTGTGTTAAGTGGTTCGAATGCATGGAGTGCCGGTTACGATAACTTCAGATAGAGACCCAAGGTTTACGGCTGCTTTTTGGAAGAGCTTGCAGAGTGCTTTAGGTACAAAACTTCAGTATAGTACGACATATCATCCTCAGACGGATGGCCAGTCTGAAAGGACAATTCAGACTCTTGAAGACATGCTGAGAGCATGTGTAATAGACTTCAAAGGAAGTTGGAAAGATCAGCTTCATCTGGTGGAATTCGCCTACAACAACAGTTATCAGCAGAGCATCAAGATGGCTCCTTTTGAAGCGTTGTATGGAAGAGCGTGCAGAACTCCAGTATGTTGGGATGAAGTTAGAGAAAGGAAAATCACAGGCCCAGAGTTAGTTCAGCAGTCAGTAGATGCCGTGGCAGTGATCAGAGGCAGATTAAAGACAGCACAGAGCAGGCAAAAAAGTTATGCAGATAAGCGTCGAAGGTCGTTGGAATTCCAAGTTGGTGATCACGTTTTTTTGAAAGTGTCACCAATGAAGGGAACTTTGCGCTTTGGTAAGAAAGGCAAGCTGAGTCCGAGGTACGTAGGTTCGTTTGAGATTCTTTGAGAGAATCGGGACCTTAGCGTATCGTCTTGCATTGCCGCCAAGGTTGATGCAAGTGCATGACGTCTTTCACGTGTCGATGTTAAGGAAGTACAAGCCTGACCCGACCCACGTGCTCAATTTTGAGGAATTGGACGTGGATGACCGTGTGTCATACGTCGAAAGCCCGGTTCAAATTGTCGATCGCAAAGAGCAAGTTCTGCGTACCAAGACCATTCCGTTGGTCAAAGTGGTCTGGCAACACCACGGCACCGAAAGAGCGACTTGGGAGACCAAAGAGTCGATGAGACAGTTGTACCCCAACCTTTTTGAGCAAAGTGTGTAATGGTTTAAATTTCGAGGACGAAATTTTTATAAGAGGGGAAGAGTTGTGACATCCTGAAATTCGACCCCATTTCGATAAAGTGAAATGGGCATTTCGTCGACGTGCTTATGGTCCTTTTTCTCTGAGCTGATCACTCACGAGTTAACTAACCTATTGGGTGAAGCCGTTAAGGGATGTATCCGCGGTAAAATCCCTAAAAGCTACCTAATTAGTTGGATTGGGCTAAAATCACGTCTGATCGATTCTAACCATGAAATTTAATTTGGTTTCGGGAATCGAATATTCGAGCGTGTCACAATTCATTTTTAGGATCCTGTCTCATCATCCGTCAAGTCCGAAATTTCAGGAAAGAAATTATCGGAGGAAAAATTGAAGACCGGAAGAAATTAAAAAGAGAAAGGGGAAATAATAGAAGTAATTTGAATAGTAGGATTTTTACTATTTGATTACTTTTTTATTTTCTTTTTCTCTCTCTTCCCTTCCCCCTTCGTGCGCACTCCCCTCCCCACCGACCGAATGCCCCTTTGCCAATTTCAAATTGGCTTCTCTCTCTCTCCTTTTTACTTTTGACTAGTCAAAAACCCCTTCTTCTTATTTCTTCTTTCTCTCTTCTTCTCTCTCCTTTCTCTTCTCCCCCATTTTCCCCCACGTGACCGAACCAACTCCTTTCTTCTTCCCCTCTTGTTCGTGAAAAACCAGAGCTGAAGAAGAACGGAAGCAATAGCTCGCCGAAGCCGTCGCCGCCGCACCGGGAGCTGGACCACCGCCCGCACCACCGCCCGCGCACACCACGTGCTCCGCCGCCTCCCGCCCGCGCTTGCCATCCTCGCCGTGCGCCGTCCAGCCCCGTTCGACCTCTGCTCAGCCCCTGTTCCTCCCCGTCCGGCCATCTCCGGCCACCGTTCGAAGCCGCCGGACCTCCACCGGCCCTCCCCCGCACCTTGCCGCCCTTGTTGAAGTGATTTGTGGCTGTTTTGTGTTCTTTTTCAGCCCACACAGCCACCCCGCCGAGTGGGTTTCCAGCCCCCTTCGGGCTCGCTTTTGGGCCGTTTCCGGGACTCGAACCCGAGACCTGCTTTGGGGTTTATCGTTCCTCATGTCGTCCTCGTCGGATTGATACGTTTTGCACTTAATTCCGGTAAGTAATCTCATTAATCCCTGCTTAATTTACTATTTATGCTTAGGGGTTGGTTAGGTTTAATTAAATGTAATTAGGTGGTTAGATTAGAATAGATTAGTTATTATTAGACAATTGTGATGCATATTAGACATTTTGATTGTTCAATTAGCAGGTAGACGTAGTCTACTATTTATTGAAAGTATCTCGGGATTTTTCCCGACCCTTAGCGGGCTTCAATTAGGCAATTCGGGCCTAAATTGGATTTTTAGTAATTACTTATTAATTTTCGAAATTAATTAATTATTTATTTATTTTCCGGAAATTCAACCGGGATGGCCGATGACCAGAATTCGTGCTGATTGTCGTGGTGGAGTCCGTTTATTTATTTGAGCTCTGCCTTGCATGGAATTAAATTAATTGTGATATTTTATCAATTTATCTTAAATTGATGGAAATTGAGTGAAATTGAATGATTGATTGGTAGATGTCCGAGTATGTTTATTTAGTATTTATAATACTTTGATGAGTTGTAAAGTGGATAGAATCATGAGAGTAAACTGGAAATACTCTAGGCTATAACCGATCAGGTACGGTGTTGTGGGCCTGTGTGGTTCGGTGATTAAGGACATCACTGGCGAAAACGGCGCCTTAAAGAACGCACGTATCGGTCTAGTACTCACATCGTCATAGGCATGTGTGGTTCGGTGATTAAGGACATCACTGGCGAAAACGGCGCCTTAAAGAACGCACGCAATTGTCTATTGAACACATCGTTGTAGGCATGTGTGGTTCGGTGATTTGGGATATCACTGGCGAAAACGGCGCCTTAAAGAACGCACGCAATTGCCTAGTGGATACGTCACCTTGGCGAAGTTGACGCCCGAGAGCATTAAGATCGCTCTGTGACTGAGAGTGTTATTGAAGGTTACATGGTATGAGATGAATGACCTAGTGAGGGTCCGACTGACATGTAATCGACTAAGTCGATTGAATCGTCATTTGGCTGATTGTTCATTGAGATATATGAAGCATCTGTATATAACCTTGAATTGCAGGTTGGGACTGATGCCAAGGTACGTCTACTGACTTGTGCGTGTTTAGGCAGCATATAGTATAATGGTTTACTAATCGGGCCTTAGTGGAGTAGAACTTGCTGAGACGTAGTCTCATCTCTGTTGTGGGACAACATTTCAGGCCCGTAGATGAACCTAAGGAGGAGGAATCGGAGAAGGAGAACACTGCAATGAAACCTGAGGAGGAGAAAGATTTTTGAAGAAGAGGATGATCCAGAAAGGGATCCTAAGTACGATCGGATGAGGACTGAGGCCCCATCCTCTTTTGGGAATCCTGTTTTGATGTGAATAGAGTGAAATTAGAAAGTCGTGAATAGTTTGTGAAATACTGTGAGTTATGCTCTGTAAAAAAGTATGGTTGTGAGTTTCAATATGAAAAATATGGCATTGCTTTCCTATCCCATTGTTTTACTGTCTGGGATTTATAACTGCTTTCGCATGTGCTTAATAAATGAAAGGGTCAGCGATACATAGTCTTGGGATATCGCATTATAAAATCAACCAAGTGAGAAGGATGTGTGCGTGCCCGAGGATCGGGGCGTGACATGGGCCGCGCAAGGGGAAAAGAAAAAAGAAAAAGGGAAAAAGAGGGGTTGGGCCCGGGCCTAGGCCCACGCATGGAGAAGAAGAGGAAGAGGGGGCGGGTCGGGCCAAGGATGGATCCGACTCGACCCGAACCCTACAGCTTTTTTTTTTAAAATAATTTTTTTTAAAATTGATTCTTTTTTTTTATATATGTGCTTGAAAATACAAATTTGGTGTCAACAACGGGCAAATAAAAATCTTTCACATATAAAAGATCTTCCATCTTCCCTTTCCAAATATGATAATTCAAATCATTTAGTGTAACCATTCTATTCGTATTCATTTCCATTGTTTAACACAAGGCAGAAAAATCAAGCAATAACCAGAAGCTCTTATATCACTCTGATGGGAGAACGGTAACAATTCGAACAATATCGAATTAACACAGCGGAATAAAATAATCTCCCCTCTTGTGTAAACCTAATAGGAATTGATATACTAGAGTAAAATAAATATCAAGCACACGAACGCAAGACGATTTTTTTACGTGGAAAACCTCCTCGATGTGAGGAGATAAAAAACCACGGGACCGGAGTCCACCCAAAAATCTTCACTATCAACAAAATTAGGTGAACAATGTTCTTCTCTAGCAAATACTAGAGGTACATAGCAGCCAAGACCTCAAGAACATAATTCTTGGCAATACACATGAATTTCACAAGAGATCAAGGATAAATCTGACCAAAAACACAAGTTTTGATCAATCCATGAAAAACCTGATGTAGGGAGCTTCAAACGAAAATCAAACCGTTCAGATTCGAGAAGATTGCGCCACAAACATGCTGACAAAATTTCAGCTCAATCAGACCACGAATCGACCTCTGATGCCAGCTTGATGTAAATCAGACTTTGCCCCAACCCTAGATTTTCTGCTTTCTCTTTTTCTCTTGTTACTACATCTTTTTGCGGCTACCACTTTTTAGATAGTAAGAAACCCTATTTCTCCATATGACTTATCATATGGGCTCAAGCCTTTTTGGGCTTGCAACTCATTGGGCTTCTATTAATCCTGTAAGCTCGCATATACTCTTATAATAAAAACAAGAGGCATCAATGACTTCAAAAGTGGATTCTTCTTCGCGGCCTTCACTTTGGTACTTGTGATGGCCCTCGCATCAGACGGAATGGGTTGGTGTGAAGCGGCTCGCAATCTGCTTCCGGTCCCAAACATCCCGAACTTGCTGACGCCATCAGGAGGGACGTTGCCGCCACTGCCGCCACTCTCAGGGGTGACGTTCCCTCCAATTTTGGGGGCCTCATTTCCCGCCACTCTTAGGAGCAACGTTCCCAGGTGCGACATTCCCAAAGGCGACACTCCGGCCTCTCCCATCTTTCTGCCAAAAGCCTTCGTTCCCGACCATCACCCTCAACCTCTTCCACTAGCCCTTGAAGAATTGGGGTCCATATAGCTTCAATTGAACACGATACAGACATTGCACGCGTGACTATGAGAGATGAAATATCACCCGGATGTATGGCAATGTATTGGAGATCCGCTGCCGACTCCGCCTTCGTAATAAGTGGGTGAGGTTATAATGCCTCACTCGTGTGTCTTGGATATGGTCTCTCCAATGGAGGACTTGGATATGCTTCCTATTTTTATTCTTATTTGTGTGGGCGGATTCTCTGTAATTGACTCTTCTTCTTATGCTATCTGGTGTCAATATTTATTTTTCGTGGCATTATCTTCTCGCATGTTTTGTCTTGGTCCAACCTTTTTAGAGTGTACTGTTTCTATGTATTCATATTTGGTTCGTGCTACTGCAAGTGAAAATTCATCAATTTCGTTGAAAACAAAAACGATACTTACATTTATTTGAAGCGGCATTGGAAGTTACTAAATCAATTTGGAGCTTGCTAAAAAAATAGACATCGATCAATTTCCAAAGACAAATTTTCATTTGGATATGCAATCGATGGTTGTGATTGTTTGCGAAGCACTAAAATAATACAACTAAATAATTAATCTGGCCAAGTTGTCTTAGAAATGGAAAGCTTATTATTTCCAAAAAGTATATAGTTTTATTTTTTAAATTACAAAGAGACAACTCATATCGAATTATATTTGAGAAGATGATGAAAAGAAATGAAGAGAATCACATATTTATACAAATGAATGTACATAACGTTAAAAATAAGTGATAATAATTTAGATGAAGAATCTAGCCAATCAATGATGTTCATATATAACTTATTAGTAAATGGAACGGCTTAAGACAAGGATGCCTCCTTCCATTTATTTCTTATGCAAATGCTCGGTGAGAGATGCATTGAGTAAAGGGAAAAGCCCTTTGAAAAAGTTAAACCAAATGCACCTTTATTCTTGCTATGTCACTGAACAAAATGAGGAGATGATACTATTGTTCATGTTCTACAAAGTCACGTAATTGGGTTTGAATGTACTGATTAGTAAACCAAAACTGTAAGTGGCAATCTACTAGATGTAGTAAAATATAAAAGAAGTGGGTAATTCTCATATTTATTTGAAGATTAATAAGTTCATTACAATCTAAGTAACTTATTGTGTGACGACCCAGACCCGGGGCAGTACGGAGGGACGAATTAAGACCGCCTCGGCAGTACGCGGGCAAGGCTAAGGGCATGTCTCCCATCTCACATCGCTTATGGGGGGAATCCTGGGCTAGCTTATAAGGCTTGGGCGTCTCTAACTGTACATACGTGTTTTCTTGGGATAGTATGGGCTACCCCGAGAAGAACAAAACCGTGAGAACTTAGTGTCCAAAGCGGACAATATGTGTATAGTGGAGACCCGAGTCCTTACATACTGACTATAATTATGAAACTTAAAAGAAACCAGTAACTATCTGAATATTTGCTATTGCCTAATCTTAATTGTAAAATTTAAAAGAACTTACTAAGTTATTTGGAAGATGGTAAGCTCATCACAATGTTGGTAACTTACTCACTATACATGCAGTGTCAAAGAAGATAATAATTTATTAAAGAATTACGACATTGGTAAATTCTATGTGATGTTTGTATCTTATCAACGATACAAATTACAATTTTTTGTCAATAGTATTTGAAAATTACCAGCAACATCCAAAATCTACAAACAAGGAAAAGTTTCAGTTTCAGTTTTTTTTTTTTTTTCGGCCTACGGGATCCTAGAATTTTGCAAAAAGATTACTTTGAATCTAAATTTTGAATATGCTTTGAGGTTTGAATCTTTAATACCTCTGTTTTATTGTGGATGGCTATGATAGGTACAAGTCAACGATCTATTACTGACCTTCAACTTTAACAGAAATTTGGAGTGGAACAATGACAAAATTAGTAATCCTTAAATTTCGAGCTAAATGCCTTTGATAGGTCTTCATCTTTCTTTGTTTTCCAAGGGGACATAAGAATGGCGCACAATGAACTAGAAAAGGACATATAGGGGGCTAATGATGCAAGGCGAGTTTTGAAAGATCTCTTTCATGTTTATTTAGCAATCGACCCAATAGAGAAATTGCACTTAGAGAATAAGATGATAACACAAAAGATATGAATATCCATATGCAAAATTGCATTTCAATCCCACAAAAGTCGATCTATATTGCACATTGTTCAGAGGTAACACTTCCCCATAATTTCATGAGCCTCCATGAAATATAATCGCATTCTACTTTGGCTTCTTCATCCATTTGGCTGCTCTTCTCTCCATCATTCTCACCTTTCTCGCAAGCCATTTGGGTCTTCCAATTTCCCGTGAAATGTACACCATGGAGATTCCAATCACGATTCCAGAAGCATAGCCTATTCCCACTACTTTCCTATCAAACCAATTTGCATACTCTTTTGTCTTGTCCTCTTGGAAGAATGTTGGAAGTGGTGGAGGAGGTTGAGTATCATCATGGCTTGTGTTTTGTAATGGGGTTCCATATAGGCCGAGATTTCCACAAAATGAGTCGCTCGTGAATGTGCTCAATTGCTTGTCTTGAGGTATGCAGCCCGTGAGTTGGTTTTCTGAGAGGTTCAAATACCTAAGAAATGTCGAATCACCCAGTTCTCTAGGAATCATCCCATTAAGCTTGTTTGTAGATAAATCTAGCCATTCAAGATTAGTCAAGTCTCCAAGGGTTAGAGGAATGGAACCCATGAGGTGGTTATGGGAAAGATTGAGCCCTACGAGAGAATGAAGATGTCCAATAACATTCGGGATGTTTCCTTCAAAAGAGTTGACAGATAAGTCGAAGGTTGTGAAGATGGTCAAGATCCTCACTAGCAGAATCTCATTTCCTTTCATGATCACTTTCACGGAATCCCTATAGGTTGTTATACCAGTTGGATAACTCATGTACAATGACTTGTTTTGTGGCTCTCGCCCAATTTGCGCACTCATCATCCCCTGAAGTTTCACTATCAAATTAGCTAGTAAAGGACCAGTGAAATTATTGTCCGAGAGGTCCAAAATGTGTAACTTGGGAAAGATATGGGCTACCCTTGGAAAATCTAAACTACCCTTAAAATTGTTGGATCTTAGAATAGGAACTTTTAGTTTAGGTAGTGTTTCGAGCCATGCTGGAAAATTATCCTCAATCTTATTTTTGCTTAAATCTAAAACTTCTAGATTTTTGCAATTGACAAGAGATTGTGGCAATGTACCTTCGAATTGATTTTGACTTAAATCAAGAGTTCTCAAGCTACTTTGCAATGAAAATCTTTCAGGATTTGTGCCCGAAAGATAATTCATTCGCAAGTTCAAAACCATTAAACCAATGCTACAGTTTGATAAGCACTCAGGTAGGCTACCGATTAAGTTATTATTAGACAAGATGAGCAATAAAAGACTGGTGGCGATGCATATGGAAGAAGAGATCCTCCCCTCTATTTTATTCTTTTCGATCGAATAGAATCTTGTGGAGGGTGATGGAAGTGGAAGTGGGCCTTCAAATTTGTTGTTGGACAAATTAATACTTGACAATGATGTATTTGAGAAACCTTCAATTGGCCACTGTCTCGAAAGTTTATTGTGGTGGAGAGATAAATCGACTAGGTTAGTCAAATTATTGAAAAAAAAAGGAATTGGACCGGTGAGTTGATTTGCATCCAGTTGTAAGTGGAGCATAGCCCGAAGATTTCCTAAGGATCCTGGAATCAAACTCGAGAGTTGATTATTGCGGAGGAATAGATATCGTAGGTAAGTGAGATTTCCCAAAGAAGGAGGAATGCAACCAATGAGCTGATTATGGTTTAGCTTCAACTCGATTATAGCTCGAAGGTTTCCTAACTTATTAGGAATGTAACCAGAAAGTTGATTGTCAAGTAGATACAAAAGGGTAAGCTCTATCAAATTGCCTAATGTTGAGGGGATTGAACCATAAAGATTATTGCGGTGTAGGTTGAGTTAACGGAGGGGTTTTAAGTTCCCAAGCATTGGTGGGAGAAAACCGGTAAGTTGATTATGATATATGTGCAATTCTATTAGTTTCAACAGGTTCCCAAAAGTGGGAGGAATAGGCCCTTTCAAGGAGTTGCCACCCATGTTAATCTCCTCCAAATTTGTCAAATTCCCCATTTCAAGAGGGATAGAACTGGAAAATGAATTGTTAGAGATGGATAGCCTAGCGAGACTACTCAAGTTACCCAAGGAAGAAGGAAGGCATCCATCCAATTGGTTTGAAAACAAGGCAAGCTCATTCAACAAACACAACTGACCTATTTCATTAGGGATAGGGCCATTCAACTCATTAAAGGCAAGGTCAAGCACCTCGAGCTTCGTGAGCTCACCAATTTCCTGCGGTGTTATCCCAGATAGTCGATTGAATGAGAGGTCAAGGTAGGTGAGATTGGTCAAGAGACTGACTTGAGGCGGAATATAGCCGAAGAGTTCATTTATGTGCAAGTCTACATAGGCGAGACACGACAAAGACGAGAATGGGAACTCATTGAGTGTACCTCTGATATTTGAACTGGTGAGATTGATTCCAATCACACTCCCGGCTTGGTTACACGAGATGCCATACCACCCACATGGACACGCCGATGTTGCATTGAAGTCCATGGCATTTTGAGGAGGAAGAGTCCATGAAGATAGAGAATAGGTGGATTGATTTTGTTTTTGAAGGTTGGATTTCCATCTGAGAATGGCTTGTGCTTCTAGCATGGAGGCATAAGCAGGAACTGAACATGATGGAATGATGACTAAAAGCACCATGCAAATGGCGAAGGAAGGTAGAAGAGGCACTAGTGTCTCTAATTTGGGTGAACCAATGATTTCTTTTTGTTTTTGTTTTGGAGGTTGATAATCAACCCTAAGGCATATATAAATGGCTTGGTTTCTCTATTTCTTTCATTTTCCTAGTCCATTCACTGAACACCTTTTCTAAAGGATCACCAATTTCCTATTTATTAAATGCTGCTGATTGGGAAGGTTCACGAGTTGGACAAAATGTACAATTTCGTATAGTTGGAACCGCGTGATTGACTTTGACGCAAAGCTTGCTAAACTATGTTCCTTTTAATTGCTACATTCTTGAGCTTTCCATGAGGTGGGGGTGCCAATAGCAAAATACTGTTTCGTGAAAATAGTAATGCATTAATAGGCTATGGTTAAATAGGGAAGAAAATGAAGGCTAGTTACTAAATATCTGTCGAATTTGAGCCGATTAAATGAAGATGATCCAAATTAAAGGCAACACGTCTAGCCGAATAAAGTCTAAGTTCTGCCTTTGATTTTGTTTGTTCTTACATTAATTTTTCTGCACACGCTGTTCGAAGAAGAAATCAGCCAGCGGAAGTCTTTGTTTTTCTTCCCGTTGACCGCTTCACATAATTGAAATGATGGGCTCACATAAATGGAAGCTTCACTTTCTTTGTTCTTACACTCTATAAATGAAGAGATGCAGAAGAAGACATTTATCTTGTCACACATAGAAGATCTGACCTATTAGGTGCAAGAGAAATTGAAGAAGATAAAGGAATGTTTGCTTTGTTTGTCTCTTTCTTGTGAGCGTAGGTATTGATATTCGGACCGATCCATATAAATTCAGTGTCCATTTTTTTTTCTTTCCTTCTATTTATTATTTGATTCGCTTGTCCCACGCATGTTTTGCAGTGCCAGTCACTATATATTTGCTCGGGTTTTCTTACTGTAGCACTCATAATTCGTGGTGGGTGTTGTATATGGCCTAATTCTTCCTTTATAGAAGCAATTCGACTCATGCCTTTCAAGCATTTGAGGAGAGATGGAAGATGAAGAGTGCGACGTAAAATGAGGACCTTTGTGTCGTGTTTGTGTATCAACACTTTCTAGCTCTTCACACCACCTCCTCAATGTTTGGCTATATTTTCCTTTTTCATTTGCCATTTCGTACGTTGCATTATAAGTTTTAGGCTTATTAGTCAAAAAAGAAAAAGCTGGAAAATTGCTCCATGAACCATTCACAACGCTTACTGATCCGAAAACCGCCACACACGAAGCTCCAAAAGACCTTGACTTCCTGAGTAGGCACATTTCTATTCTATTGTCCACTTATGATCTGATGGTCACAAAGTCAACGCACAAAACCTAAAAAATTTGGACTTCTTCACACATGAATTGCCTAACCCGACAAAGACCTTTGCTTCTTGATAGATGTGTACAAATTTCATGCGTACGTGCCTTCTGGTTTCAACTCTTCTTACTCCAACCCATATGATGGTTTAAAACCTAATTGAATGTTAAACCCGCAACATTTAGAGATTCGCATGAGCATAATCTTCTTCTTGATGAATATGATAATGAACTCTCAAAGGATGGGACGATGCACAGATGGTGACCCTACAATCAGCACACAATGCAGCATAAGAGAGGGCCCCTAGAATGTTAAAATGGCTATTCTTTTAACTCTTTCCTTACGTTAACATGAAATGGTTCCCTTTTCTACATAAATAACTTTCTTTCCGAACATCTTTACGGCTTTACTGATTGCTCTTTCTTTTTCAAGAAATGAATTTGTACCTTTGTAGCTAGTAGCTGAATCTAATCGAATATTTCAATAATTTCGGTATCTCTTTTACAATGTAAATTTCAACTAGATGTACTCTTTTATAAAAGAGCAACAGAAAATGTATTTGTGTGTGAATTTCAACTATATTTTATTCATGTAATATCTAAGTAGGCTTAAATTTTAAAAAAATTTGCCAACCAAATATAAAAAGAAAAGCTTCTGCTATTTTGGGTTTGGCATGTGCAAGTCTCTGCTGTCTGATAACCTTATATATATACATATATATCTATATATATATATATATATATATATAGACACACACATATGTATGTATATATAAAAGTGGAAAACTACCAGACAAATACGTGGATTCCAAGGATACTGATATACTAATTAATCCGAGTAGAGTTAAGGGTAGTAATAAGACAAGCAATCACAAACTTCGTGATGGTTGCTGTTATATCCCAAATATATATTCAGAATTTAGGTAAGGATCGACCTTTCATCAAATGAAAGACAAAGCCTTTAACCAACGTAAATCATTTTACGAAAATGTATAAACCATAATAATAAGCTTTATTTAGAACCCCCCTCCCGGCCAACGCCCATTTCATAAATTCATCATTCTCCTCTATTTTTGAAACCTGAAATGATAATAAAAAGGGGTGAGCAAATCCACGGCTTAGTCAGTGACAATCATCACTTCTCTATGATCAAGCAATGAATGATGCAATTTTACAATAATTATGCCGTTGTCAAAATCACACGTGAATTAGTATGCAATAAGACTTATTACTAGTCATGTGAATATGATAAATGATTTTAGATATTGGTGCGACCTTTCCAAGATGAGTCTAATGGGGCTTAACGGATTACTAAGTGGGTGTAAATAATCCTCTCCTGAGATGACGCTGCGCTTTCAATGTACTCTTTCTAATCTTGCCGATTGCAACTTGCTTTTATCTCCTTCCTTCATGATTTTTAGAGACTCTACCAGATGGCTAGGAGCCCGGTAAAGTGTAGAAGAGCAGACTTCAAGATGTTTTCTCACTCATCTTCACCGTGCAACTGAGGACAGATGGCGAACAATGCACACTCGTGAGATTTTCTAAGCTTGACTCCATCTCGTTTCTCTACTCCGTTTCCACAAGAACTCCTACTTTTGTGAAAAAAAAATGGACAATAATTTCCAAGAAATCCCGATTACTTTGGAAGCTCTAAATGCCTAAACAATCTAAAATGTAACTATGAAAAGTTCGAAGAAATACTTTGGGCGGGAAACAAGTTCTAAAGGCTTGGAAAATATGTAAAGACGACATTTGAGATAAAATTTAGGTGTCGACAAATATTTAGCTCGTTTCTCATGCTAGAACATTATGCTCACACTTCATCAAGTCCAAAAATCACATCGGATGTAGTAAAATTTACAATCACATCGGCTGCAATTAAGCTCCAAAACAAAATTAGCATGCGCACATCTATCGTATCCTAATACATAGGTCAATCATGAGCATCAATCCGACATCCATATGTCATACCATGATATATAATTTGCAATAATTCGTTCAAATAATGATTTTCAATGTGGATAACAGCAGACTTGGAAATCTATTCAATGCTTGATCCAACTTTTCCAGATAGCATGCCTCAAAATAGCTAAATATTCATAAATTCAGTAACCATGTGATGCAAATTTTACAAAGGCATAAAGTGGGAAAAGTCACTTATCTTGATTCTTAGCAAAGACTAACTATACCGACTCAGCCGACGAATCCCCCCGGTCCTAAGCATAATTTAAGGCCCATCATGTAAAATTTTAACTTAATACAGCAACTAGAATCCACTGGACCAAAAAGTCTGTTCATAGGCCTGAGCATATTCAAATAGCTCAATAATTTTTGTAAGTTAGCAACATACCATATTGTTTTCCAGAATATCAAAAAATAAAAAATTTCCTGTGAAATCGGCCAAAAATTGAATTTCCCCAATTCTTAGCGCTCAATTTGTTTTCCAAACTAACACAGGAACTTCCAAACCTTACTTTTCATAATTTCATGATAGATAAATGAAACAATAAACATTCAATAGCAGAGATGATTATTTGGGTTACTATCTTGAAAAACCCAAAACCAGCACATCTGTTACAAAATATTATAAACTAAATTTTTGACCACTGAAAATCCCAATGCAAATTTATCTTAAACTAAATTTTTTACTACTAAAAATCACATTATTACACATGTGACAAATGTCACTGTAGAGCTAGATGACACGTGACAATTGAGAGGTGTACTATATTGGAGTTTTACTATCCGTTTGCCACGGATGTACCAATTTATATTTTTTCGTGGTATTAATCAAATTTAATGAAAACTAACAAAGAATAAATTTGTCACAAATGTACCTATTTATAATTTTTGGTGGTAAAAAATGAGTATAGAGTAAATTTATCATGGGTTTACAAGTTTGGGGTCAAAAAATTAGTCTAGATAACAAAATTTAGAAGGAAAAAAAAAAAAGCAGCCTATCGTGAAAGTTAACATGGATGGATCTATTTTCATGTATAACTCTTCATTTGTCTTAGATCTTCCTCCATCTTTACTTTTCCTTCTGGAAACTCTATTTTTAAAGAGGTTAGGAAAGTAATAATCCTTCGAAAAGTGAAGTCTCAGTCAAGTCTCAGTCTCGATGAAAGACATTGTCATCGAGGAATGAAAAGAAAGGGAGTTGGCTCTCATTGACAAAACAATTGACGGGGCAAAGCTCTCTTCGCTACGATTAAGAAAGGTACCTAAAACTACATGAGAAATGCGAAAGGAAGAGATAAGCCAAGTCAAGGATCTACTACAGCATCCGCCACTCTCAATCATAAGTTAGTCAGTCTCGGGAAAGGACTTTCACTACAGCAGATACTTGGCTTTACATTTTTTCTTATTAAAATTCAGCCACTTCGGGATAATCATGACAAATTCTCTGTTAACTATTTTAGCTTGACACCTCTTTTGTAACTTCCTAAACCTCGCAATGTATTTTTCCAATATTCATCTTGTGAAGGCCGGCCATAGTTACTTTCAGCTCAGCTCAATAAAATTACTCATGGAACTTGTGCTCCGACTCGTAACTATTATAATTGAGTTTGATGACTAATTCATGTACCATGTAAAGGCCGATTCAGGCAGGAATGTATGCTTTTCCGTTTAGTAATGAGAGCTTTTGCGCTAGAGGCGGCAATGGGACTTCACAGGTTTCATCGAATCTACGCTTTCACATGGTCATGTTGCTCAACCTCAAAGGATCAAATTGCCAAATAACATACAAATAAGAATTAGTTAAGAAAATTGAGGACCCATGATATCCACTACTACGTTCCTGACACATTTGAGACTCTCCTGAATATATCCTCTTCTATAGTTCTATAAGTCTACTAATATTATCTTGATTTAACAGTCAAGCCTAAAGAGTGCAAAGTTTAGGTATATGTGCTAGCAAAAACGGAAAGTTTTAGTATATAGTTGCGTCTATATATTTTTTCTATTTGTATTGCTCTCTAATGATGCCCCATTGGATATCTCTTTCATACAAAAACCAAAGATCCAAAGTAACCTGAAAAGACGTCATGATCAAATAACAAAGTCCAAGCAGACTAAAATCTTCAAAGCATTTGGTCATTTGTAGCGAAAAGTATCAAAAAAGTTATAAACTTATTGTATGTGTACCAATTCAGTTGTAAACTTTTCAATTGGACTAATTTGATCTTAAACTTTTTGCATTTATGTCAATTGAGTCAACCTAGTCAATTTTGACAAAAAATCGCTGACATGGACATTGGCTCTCCTACGTGACATAATTGACGTTAATGTGTACATTTTCATTTCAATATGGAGGGAAGACTTTGCAGACAATTATAATATGGTTAGTAACTTTTTTGCTGAACACATGATAATCAGTAATCGGTTGTTCAATTAATGAGCATAGTTGACACATGTCCGATTTAATAATCTGGAAAAGCATGTGCTCTCCCCGTGAAAGCCTACTTTCTTCTAGAAGTCAACATGGCATTTTCTATTTATACACTCCAAATCTTTCCCTCTTCCCCTCATCCATGATCGAACTTACACTTGTAGCTCCTATTAATCCTATAGGCTCGCATATACTTTCATAATCAAAGCAAGCAGATCAATGGCTTCCAAAAGCAGCTTCTTCTTCACGGCCCTCGTTCTGGCACTTGTGGTGGTCCTCGCATCAGACAGCATGGGTCGGTGGGAAGCAGCTCGCAATCTGCTACAGTTGCCAAAAATTCCGAACTTGACGACGCTGTCGGGAGGGACGTTGCCTGACTCCTGCCACTCTCGGGAGTGACGTTCACTCCATTCTCGGGGGCCATGTTCCCAACGGAATGACAACACTAATTATTTTCATATAATTTAGAAATTAATTTGAATATTTACAATTAATTTAGAAACTACATTAAACAAAATAAAAGTTCAAGAACAGTATTGCACATTGGATCATTTGTGTCATTTTCTCATTTGAAATTGGCCTCCACTTGTCTAACTCCTTGTAGAAAATTGGGACCCCTGATATTCACTTATATTTTCCAAGACTCATTGAAGGGTTTCCTTTATAAATTATCTTCTTTAGTTCTATAAGTCCACTAATTTCATCTTTATTTAACATTCCAGCCTAAAGAGAGTACAAAGCTTTTTGATATATTTGCTAGCTAAAAAGGGGGGGAAAAGTAGTATATTTGCTTTTCATATCTTTTTCCTAATTGTATTTATAATGACCTTTGGATTTATCTTGCATACAAAAGCAGAGGTCCAAAGTAAACTGACAAGACGTACCTCGTGATCAAATAACAAAATCTAAGTAAATTGAAAATCCTCAAAGCCTCTATATGGTCATTTGTATGCAAAATAGTCGACTCATACTATGTATTAGATATACATAGAGAGAGAGAGAGAGAGAGAGAGAGAGAGAGAGAGAGAGTTGATGCTGCATGGTAGTAATGGGAAACAATGTATTGTGACATTTAATGAGGCATTCTAATAGAAATATACTAATTCCACACATTTCCTTAGGTCAAGTCATTAATGATATATTTGAATTTCTATATAGATAATATATACGCGTGCAGAGAATATCTAAGTGATGAAAGCGTACTCTGTTTCAATCAAAAGCATAGAGTAAGTAATGAGTCAATTAAATTCAGCATTATTTGTTTTTCTTTTTTCATTCAGAGCGACGACAAAGGACGCATTTCATTTCGACGTGTCGTAAGCTGGTGTAAACTAAAAGGTTCTTCCAAATGCTTATCCGTTTCCACGAAGCAGCACCACACATTCCCTTTTCTTTTAAGACGGGGAAAATCATAGTTTAAAATGAGCGTAATTTGCACATGCCTGATTTAATAATCTGCGACAACCATGTGCTCTCCCTTGGAAGCCTACTTTCTTCTGGAAGTCAACATGGCCATCGTCGCACCCGCACACCTAATCTTTTTCTAACTCCATCCTCTGATTTTACATTATAGTAAGTTGGAGTCCGTGCATGGCATTTCCTATTTATACACTCCGAAACTTACCCTCTTCCTCATATCCATCGTTGATCTTGCACTTTTTTCTTCGGGAATTCGAAGCTCCGATTCATCCTGTAAGCTCGCATACTTTCATAATAAAAGAAGCAGCATCAATGGCGTCCAAAAGTGGCCTCTTTTTCATTGCCTTCGTCCTCGCACTTGTGCTGGTCCTCACCACCGACCGAATAGGTCAGTGCGAAGCGGCTCGGGTTCTGTTACGGTTGCCGAACATTCCAAACTTGCCAACGCTCCCAGGAGGGACGTTCCCGCGACTCTAGGGGGCCTCATTCCCTCCACTCTTGGGGGCGACGTTCCCAACACTCCCATCTTTCTCCCAAACCCCTTCGTTCCCGACTACCCCCTCCATCCCTTTCCTTGCTCCACCACCCTCGACCTCTTTCTGTAGTCTTTTACGTATTGTGTAACGACCCGAGCCTTACTCTGTAATATTGTCCGCTTTGGACACTGAGGCCTCATGGCTTTAAAACGCGTTACGCAGGGGCAAAGAGCCATCCCTCCGGCCCCACACGCAGTCGGGAGTAGGCTTTAATACCATTTGTAACGACCCGGGCCCTACTGTGTAATATTATTCGCTTTGGACATTGCGTTCTCACGACTTTAAAACGTGTTACGTAGGGGTAGAGGGACATCCCTTGGGCCTTCCCTCTCCCAAGCTATAATATTGTCCGCTTTGGAGGCACGGCCCACCGGCCCGTCCTCCCTCACGGCTTTGTTTTCAGCGCAGCGGAAGCGTATGTGAAATGCGTTACACAGATTAAAGGGACCCAAGCCTTTATAAATTAGCCTAGGACTCCCCCCCTAAACGATGTGGGACTAGAGAGGACCCCTTCCCCTTCCCTGCGCACGTCCGGGGACCGAGGCGCGGACGCACCGCCATCCCTCCTCCCCGCGCACCGTCGCTTGGGCTCTCACATATTGCAGTTCATATTGCTCATTTAAATATGATACGGATGTTGCACGCATGACTTTGAGGGATTAAATATTACGCAAATGGTGCACTACATTCAGTATATCAATGTGCTGGAGATCTACTAGACCCCGGTCTGGGTCATAAGTGGGTTAGATAATAATGCCTCGCTTTTGTGTCTTGGATGTGGTCTCTCTAATGGAGGACTTAGATATCATACTTTCTTAATTCTTATTTGTGTAGGGGGATTCTCTGTAACTTACTCTTATTCGTATATTATCTGGTATTAGTTTATTTTTCTAGGCAATATCTTCTTACTTGTTGTATTACCATACAACCTTCCCGGAATGTATTGTTTACATGCGTCCATATTTGATTCATGCAACTGCAAGAGAAAATTCACAAATTTAGTTGAAAATTAAAGCGATACTCACTTTAAATCAAAGTGGCATCGGAAGTTACAAAATCAATGTGTGCTTTTGCTAAAAAAAAAATAGACTTCAATCAATTTCCAGAGACATTTTCGATTCGGATATGCAATCGATGGTTGTGATTGTCTGCGAAGCACTTATAAGATAAAATTAAGTGATTAATATAGCCCAATAATTAGGAGCAGTCAATTTCATATATTTACTAGTTATAAGGTACATGCTTTGGATGGAAAATGGCTTAGTAAGGTTTAGAAATTAGTATGTTGTCTTAGGAATGGAAAGCATAGGATTTCCAAAAAGCAATTGCTTTTGTTTGTTGAACTATAAAGAGACCAATTATATCAAATCATACTAGAGAACACAAAGGAAATGAAGAGAATCGCCCCTATATATACAAAGAAATATAAATAATGTTAAAAATAAGCGATAACAATATAGATGAAGAATCTAGCCATTCAAATAAATGAACCTCACCTTTGGTTCCATGTTGATGTATTCAATGCTCAAAATGCAAAGGAAAATGCGAATGCACCCAACCAGCATATGTTAAAAACTAATAAGTTTGATAGATTAATCCAAGAGAAGGGAAGTAAAAATGAATGACATATATCATCATTTGTGTAAGATATATATGTTTAAAATTAAGTTAATTGTAATTGAACCTAATTTCCTGTTATATACATGAGAAGGCTTGTACTCTTCGTTTGGTAATGAGAATATACCACACTTTCCTATCTTTTATCACAAACCACACAAATCTTAACTATTTGTTTGGCTTTCTGTCCCCTGTGAAAAACCAAAGATTTTAATTATGTTCATGTATAACTTATTAGTCAATGCAATGGCTGAAGACATGGATGCCTCCTTCCTCTTATTTCTTATGTAAATGCCAAGAGAGAGTTCGATTGAGTTAAAGGGAAAAATCCATCAGAAAATTAAACCACATGCACCCTTATTCTTGCTATGTCACTAGACAAAATGAGGGTATATGCATATTGAAAAGACTATATTGACCCTTCACTTAACAAAATCAGGTAAATGAATTTAAAGAAATTACCACAGAAGTCCTAAACCTATTATAATTGTGATAACTCATGCTAATTTTTTTTACCAATTGAGTTCTAAATATTTTATATTTATGTCAATTCAATTCATCCGACTAATTTTTACCAAAAATTGCCGACATGGATATGGGTCATTCGATGTGGTATTGCCGATGTTGAAGATAAATTCTTTAATATTATTATAATTATTTTAAAAAAATTGTAATTTTATTTATTTATTTTCCTTCTCTTTACTTTCTTTTTAGAGGAGCTAAGGGCCGGCTAGGGTTGCTGGTTGACCTTGCCGGCCACAAGCGAGAGCTGGCAACCCTGTAAGGACCCAGGCTCCACTGTGTAATAATGTCCGCTTTGGACACTGAGTCCTCACAGCTTTAAAACACGTTACACGATGTGAGACAAAAGAGGGACCCCTTTCCTGCGCACGTCCTCCCCGCGCACTGCTGCCCGGGCCGTCACACTCTCTCCCCTTGGGGGCATAGCATCCTTGCCGTGGCCCCACACGCGGTCGGGAGTCGGCTTTGATACCATTTGTAAGGACCCGGGCCCCACTATGTAATATTGTCCACTTTAGATACTGAGTCCTCACGACTTTAAAACGCGTTACACAGGTTAGAGGGACCCAAGCCTTATAAACTAGCCTAGGATTTCCCCCTAAGCGATGTGGGACAAGAGAGAGACCTCTTTCCTGCACATGTCCAGGGACTGAGGCGTGGACGCACCGCCATCCCTCCTCCCTGCGCACCGCCGCTCGGGCCATCACAGACCCTCACTAGCACTAGGCAAGGGACGCAATGCGCTTGCTTGATTTGCGTCGTAGCCCTTGTCTGATCTAGGCAAAGCCTCACCCTCAGATCAATCAAGACCGCTTTGGAGAACCAGAGGCACCATCTCTCCATGCAAAACGGGCCTCGGACCGTCATAGCTACTACTTCGGCTCACTTCTTTGTGTTGGAATTTACGGCAATGAACGAAGTATAATCTAGTGATTCTGAAGACAGTGCCAGATTTAGCTCCATTAAAGAAGGCAAAGGCGAAGCTGACCAATGCAATTGTTGACGGATTCTATGGGCCTGCTGAATGATGTTTGAGGCAGTCACTTTGATTTTTGGTGAACTATTGAGGTTACTGATTCTGTTCAGCAAATGTTCGACGAATGGTACGAGAGAGCAGAAACGAGAGTAACAGCGCTCTAACTTCGATTACTTGTTATGTCAACAATAAGCAATACACCTCTGTGTTCAACAATATTGAATAATCTGAGCGGAAGAGTCATTGTTACGGGTTCTTGCCAAAATTTTCTTACTTGTTCTTCTATGATACAACCTTTCCGGAATGTATTGTTTATATGTATTCATATTTGATTCATGCAATTGCAAGAGAAAATTCACCAATTTAGTTGAAAATGAAAGAGATACTCACATTTAATCGATGGCATTGGAAGTTACGAAATCAATATGGGCCTCGCTAAAAAACAGACGTCCATCAAATTTTTCAAGACAAGTTTTCAATAGGATATGAAATCGATGATTGTGATTGTTCGTAAAGCACTATTAAAATCAAACCAAGTTATCAATACAGCTCAATAATTAGTATGAGTTAACTTCATATATTCAGTAGTTATATCGAATTATACTATGGAAGACGACGTATGAAATGAAGAGAATCACACATTTATATACAAATAAATGTAAATGATATTAAAAATAAGGGATAATAATATAGATGAAGAATCTAGCCATTCATATCAATGAACCTCACCTTCGGTTCCTTGTTGATCTATTCAATGTCAAAATCCAAGGGAAAATCCTAATGCACCCAGTTGGCACATGTCAAAAAATTTGTGTCCAAGAGAAGGGGAGTAAAAATGAACAATTCATATTATCATTTGATAAGCTTTTTTTACCCTATGAGAAACCAAAGATTTTGATGATGTTTATATATAAATTATTAGTCGATGGAAAGGCTTAAGACATGGACGCCTCCTGTCACGCCTCGATCCTCCAAGCACGTGCCCATCCCTCCGTGGTCGATTAAATTGTGACGTCCCAGGACGTGTTGTCGACCCATTCATTTTAAATGCGCATGCAGAAGTGAATAATTAATGTGACATCCTGAATTTCAAGTTCTGATTTCGATTGGATAAGTTGGGCCTTTCATCAACGCGACCATAGTGCTTTTCTCTAAGATGGCCACTCATGAGATAAACGCTATAGACTTGAGATGTCACGCCCCGATCCTCGGGCACGCACCCATACTTTACCTAGTCGATTAATAGCGACGTCCCAGGACGCATCACCGACCCTTTTCTTTTTATAATACGCATGCGGAAGCTGATGTAAAAATCCCTAGACAATAAAACAATGGGATAGGAAAGTAGGGCCGCAAATTTCAACACCAACACAATCATTTTTATAAACAAACAGGTACATATACACTGTCAGGTTGTTTACAAAACTATCGACTTAACAGAAAGGAACTGTCCTATGACCCTCTGGTCAGATATGTTCGCCGATCTTCGATCTCCACCTTCCCCAAACCTCGGGGCTTCTAGTCCTCCACCAACACCACCTAATGACCTGAAAATGGTTATTCAATAACCAGCGAGACAACGTCTCAGCAAGTTCTACTCCCTAAGACCCGATTAGGAAACCAATGTGCCATAAGGGCTGCCTAAGCACAACACCGGTCAGAGAGCTTACCTTGGCCTCAGATCCCACCTACACATCAGCATAATTCGAATAGGCACCCAAATCAATCGATTTACTACAACAGATCAAATCACTGATTAATCGACCTAGTCGATTACATGTCATCTCGACCATTTCTTGGTTGGCTCATCTCATGCTATCTATTAAGTCTGCGATATCAGGACTGCTCACTGCTAAGCTGATAATTAGATAGTACAGCTCACTTCTGAGATGATCGGGTATACTGCTCTCTGCTAAGCTGCCATATCACCCTTAGGCTGATATAGTATACCAACAGTGCTCAATCTAAGCTGATAAGGTATACTGCTCTCTGCTAAGCTGCCATATCGCCAGTGGGCTGATATAGTATACCAACATATTCAATCAAAACTAACAAGGTATACTGCTCTCTGCTAAGCTGACATATCGCCCGTAGGCTGATATAGTATACCGGTATACTGCTCTATGCTAAGCTGACATATCGCCCATAGGTCGATATAGTATACCACACCCAACCATTGAATCAATTTCCATCTTTTATCATTCGCGATAAAATAGCCGTGGGTGGGGACACGGTCGGCCTTAGCCAAAATATTATAATTTCCTTTCCACAATCCCACCATTTTCTGTAATACACCAAAACATTTTTGGCACTGTCAACCGACGCTCGGTTATTTTCCAATTAATTATCAAATTTAATCAATTTAGGAAAATAATCTTATAATCACAAATAATTCATTTCAGCACGAAATAAAGCTCAATTAAATAAACGAACTGCACCACGATAATCAGCATAAAATTCCGGTCACCGGCCATCCCGGTTGAATTTCCGGAAAATTAAATAATTAAATAATTAATTTCGAAAATTAAATAAATAAATACTAAAAATCCAATTTAGGCCGGTAATGCCTGATTGGAAGCCGAAACGGACTTGGAAAATTTCCAAGACTTGTTCAATAAATAATAGAGCATATCTACTTGCTAAGTACACTAACCATTTGCCTAACATGCATAGGTAAATCCCTAATTTAATTATTCTAATCTAATCTAACCACATAATTGCACTTAATTAAATCTAATAAGCCCCTAAGCATCATTAGTCTACTATGAAGGCATTAGTGAGTAAAACTCACTTGGTTAAAAGCGGAGGCTAGGTCACCGCGAAGACGGCGCGACGGCAACGCGACGACGGCCAAAATCCAAATTTTCGGCGGCGTCGGCGGACACTCGGGCCGGGCCCAAAGGCCTTGCAAGCCCACAAAGAATTATTGGGCTTGGGCTTGGCTGCTGTTGGGCCTTCTTCGCGGGCTGGACTGTTGAAATTTCGCGGGCTTCAAATTGCTGGGCTGGGCTTCAAGAAACTAGGCTGAGCTTGATGGACCCAATGAAATTCGCTGGCCTGGCTTTCACGGAGATGGGCTGCTGAAGCTGAAGATGGGCTTGACAAATTCATGTGGGCTGAAGAAGAAACTTTCGTGGACTGCTGCAGCTGAAGCCCCGACTGGGCTTGACTTCAATTGGGCCGAATGATGCGGCTGAACAAGCGAGGCAGCTTTGGGCAGGGCTTCGTTGGCTTCAACGTGGAGGAGGATCGGTGGAGATGATGGCTGCTCGGTGGCCGTTGCTGTTGACCACGCGTTGAGAGGGAAATGAACGAAAGTGATGCAGATTCGGTGGAGATCTACGGGCTGGGCTTCTCTGTGGGGACGCAACTTCAAAGGAGGGAGCAGTGGGTTCGTGGCCGTGTAGGGTGAAGACCGGTGGTGGAGGAAAATCGTTGCTAGTAAAGAGAGAGAGTGAGTGGAAGAAACGTGGCCGAAGGGGCGATCAACAGAAACTTTGGTGGGGTCTTGACCGAACAAAACAAGGACTGAATTTGGTGGCAGAGGGAGATGGTGCGGTAGATCTTCGAGGCTGTAGCAGAGAATAAACAAAAGAAGAATGGATGGGGGGTTTGATTCGCTGGTGAGAGTGGAGAGAGACGTGGGGAATGGGCAGAGAACTAACAAATTGAGGGAAAGGGGATGAGGTTTGTGGCAGCAAAAACAAATAAAAAGAAAAGGAAAGATAGAAAAGAGAGGGAGGTCAGAGATGGGAAGTTAGGAGAAAAGTCCAAGAGAAAATATCTAATGCATCATTACATGCCTAAAAGGTCTTCCAAGCTTATCCTCATGTCCCCAATTCTTTCTTGAATAGAATTTTCTATAATTAAACCAAATTGAAATTCCAATTTTCAGCCTCATGTTTAATTTCGAATTTCACTCAAATTCTCTTAATTTTCTTCACCGATTCTCCAAATCGAGGTCCAATTTCGATGAGAATGGATGGGGGGTTTGATTCGCTGGTGAGGGTGGAGAGAGACGTGGGGAATGGGCAGATAACTAACAAATTGAGGGAAAGGGGATGAGGTTTGTGGCAGCAAAAACAAGATAGAAAAGAGAGGGAGGTCGGCAACGAAGGAGATGGGAAGTTAGGAGAAAAGTCCAAGAGAAAATATCTAATGCATCATTAGATGCCTAAAAGGTCTTCCAAGCTTATCCTCATGTCCCCAATTCTTTCTTGAATAGAATTTTCTATAATTAAACCAAATTGAAGTTCCAATTTTCAGCCTCATGTTTAATTTCGAATTTCACTCAAATTCTCTTAATTTCTTCACCGATTCTCCAAATCGAGGTCTAATTTCGATGAGAAAAATCCCATACAATTTTCTGTAAGTCCCCAACACCCAAAGGCTCGGCTTGGAAGTCCAAATTTCCATTGACTTAGCCCATCTGAATTTCCGCTAATTTTCCGCGACGTCCGAAACGGTTTTCCGTAAAAATCCCGGAATCTCCGAAAATTCCTCGGAGGGTAAGTCGACGTTCCTAAACTTTATTGTGACATGACAGAATCTTCAATTTCTGAAATCGGACTCGAATTCACGGTTAATTTCCATTCGACCCGTTTTTAGCGTGACCTAGGCTACCGGATAACATTCAAAAATTTTTAGTGCAAATGACCCATGGTCGATTTTCTTCGAACCACAATGAACCCACTCGACACATTGGCGACTCTCAATTGTCTTGAAAATCTCAAGAATCCAAACACGGACACAGGGTACCAAAACAATAAGAAAATCAGTTTAGTGTCGGTCGACGATAATTTTGCAATTTAGTGGTCTCACCTACGATTAACCACACATCTCAGTCGAACCAACCTATCTCTGATCTCGAATCGATTTATATCGTGCCGCAATGACCTCTAAAGATGGACACGGTCGAATAGCCAATTCCTGGTTGAATTCTCAAGTCTATTTGCCTTAACATTCTTAATGGCTTCCCCAGATAGTCTAGTTAGCTCGAGAGTGATCAGCTCTGAGAATAGCCCTATAGGCGCGTCAATGAAATGCCAGATTTATTCAGTAGAAAACAGAACTGAAAATCTGGGATGTCACATGAGAGTTCGACCAGGAATCGACTGCTCGACTGTGCTAGGTTGCAAGGGTCATTACGGCACACTTAAAAATCGATCAGAGATCAGAGATAGGTCAGTTCAACTGAGATGTGTGGCTAAACGTGGGTGATTCCACTAATTTGCAAAATTCTCATCGATCGGCGCTAGACTGATTTTTCTGTCGTTTTGGCGCCCTATGTCCGTATTTGAATCCTTGAGATTTTCACGACAACCGAGAGTGGCCAATGTGTCGAGGAGGTACATGTGGCTCGAAGAAAATCGACCACGGGTCAATTGCACTAAAAAAAATTCCTAAAAGTTACCCGGTAGGTTAGGTCATGCTAAAATCGCATTGGATTGAATATAACCGCGAATTTGAACCCTATTCCAGAAATTGAAAGTTCTGTCATGTCACGAGTCATTTTAGGAACGTCGACTCATCTATTAAGGAATTTTCAACGAGTTAGGAATTTTTACGGAAAATCAATTCGGATGATTCGAAAAATGAACTGAAATTCGGATTGGCCGAATCAAGGGATTTTTGACCTCCTATGGAAACTACTTGGTGAAAGGAAGTTGTGTGGGCTTTTTCTTCAACAAAATTGGCCTTCAATTAGAGAGGTTTGTTTAGAAATTGGATTCCGAGAAGAAGGAAATAAAATTCAGAATTGAGGGAAATTCGTAGATTTGAGGTACTGTCTTATTTTGGACTTCAATTAAGACAAGTTGGTATGGAAATTGGCCTTGGGTGACCAATTGATAATGTTGTTTGAAGGTGAGTATAATATGTTTTCTTCAATTTTTTCCCCGACTCGTTCGAACACACTCCTGCCCATGCCTCTCTCTCTCTCTCTCTCTTTTTCTTTATTTTCTTCACGTTCTTTCCCTTTTGATCGACTCTTTCTCCTTCGCATGCCCCCTCTTGGCCGACAATCCTCTGCCCCTCCTTATCCACCCATTTCACACGTCCTTTTCTCTCACCCTCTCTCCTCTCTTAGCTATCTTCGACTTCTTTTTCATCTTCGCCCGCGCCAGCCGCCCACGAGTTCTCTCTCCCCTTTGTCCCATTTCCTGGTAGCTCCATTCCCTTTCAATTTCCTTCGTCGTTACCAGCCAGCTTCCTTTCCCCTGCCAGCCTCCCGCTCACGCTGTCACATCCCGCCTGGTTGCAGCACTTCAATTCACTAGCCCAAGTCTTCGCTACTGTCAACGTCTGCCCATCTCCATTTCTCTCTCTCTCTCTACCACCTTGCTTCTCCATTTTCATGCTGTAGACTCCACCGAAGCAGCTCGCGGCCAGCGTTCCCTTCACAGCCTAGCCAAGTCCTACGTCCCTCGCCCCAAGGCCCGACTCCGCACGTTTAGCCCAACGAACTACACTCACTCGAAGCCCAACAGCAGCCCCACAAGTTCCAGCTCGCAGCCAAGCCAAGCCGCGCGACCAGCCCCCAAATCCAGAGCCGACTAGCTCAACCGTGAGCTTCCTTGGCGGATTTCGGCCTGGTTCGGGCTCCCGTTGATGCCGCCGCTTTGGAATTTATCGACCACTGTCATCGTGGTCCAGACGGATCATTAATCAAGTGAGTTTCACTAATCCCTACTTAATAAGTTAATGACATTTAAGAGTTGATTAGTTTAGACTAAGTATAGATTAGGTGGTTAGTTGGAATGGATTAATGAATTAGTTAGTTATTAGTGCATGTTAGGTGGTTAGTTTAGTGCAATTAGGGCCTAGACAAGCTCTAATATTTATCTTTAGTGGTTCGGAAATTTTCCAGGCTCATCTCGGCTTTTAATTAGACTTTACGGGCCTAACTTCTGTTTATTTGCATTTAATAATTATTTTCCGTAATTATTTAATTATTTATTTATTTTCCAAAAATTAGACCGGGATAGCCGGTGACCAGAATTTTATGCTGATTACAGTTGTGTGATCTGTTTATTTAATTGAGTTCTAATTTATGATGATTGTGCATGGTTTGTGATTTTGGGAATTTATTCTTAAATTTATTTAATTTCAATAATTCATTTGAAATTCACCGGGCGTAGGTTTACAGTGCCAAAAATGTTTTTATTAACTATATAAATGGCGGGAATTTTGAAAGTGCGAATATTATATTTTTGGCCGAGGCCGACCGTGTACCGACATACGATAATTTTCATCGGGTGTGATAAAAATGGTGAAAATGTGTAATGGCTTATAGTCGTAGTGAGAGGACTATTGGAAGTTGGGGTAATGTATGTTGTGCGTGACGTTATGGGATGGATCAAGAAAACCGCTGAAATATGGTTGTGCCCATTGGGTCGTAATTAACCGCCGAAGTATGGCTATGCCTGTTGGGCCGTAATCAACTGCTAGAACATGGCTGTGCATATTAGGCCGTAATTACCGTCGAACTTGGAATCGGTCGTGCCCATTGGGCCGTAATTAACTGCCAAAGTATGGCCATGCCCATTGGGCGGTAATCAACGACCAGAATATGGCCATGCCTATCAGGCCGTAATCTACCACCGAATTGGAAATGGCCGTGCCCATTGGGCTGTAATTCACCGCCAAAGATTTAGTAGGCCATGCCCAGCTGTGGCCGTAATCATTGGTTGGAATGAGTAATTGGAAGGACCGTGTGATGGACTTGATGGTATGGAATTGACTAGGTTGATTGATCGATGAGTCGATCGGGTGTGATGAGTTGAGTTATTAAAGTGATTGATTGATGTGATTTGATGAATTGTACTGACTTACAGGGAGGAAATTGAGGCAAAAGTAAGTCCTCCGATTTGTGTATGTGCTTAGGCAGCTCTCAAGGCGTATTTTCTTCCTAGTCGGGAGGGGTGGACTTGCTGAGACATTGTCTCACCCCATTGTGGGATAACATTTTCAGGTCCGTAGGGTGAAGAACCTGGAGCTTGAGGAGGAAGGGTCAAGAGCATGGATGGCTCAGAAGTCATTTTTGGAGATAGACATCTTGTACTTAGACCCTAGAGTTGACCCCTATTCGTAAACCTGATTGTTTGTAAAAGTTGTGCGAATTGATTTGAAAATTGTAGCCCTACTTTTCTATCCCATCTTTATGTTGTCTGGGGATTAATTATTTGCTTCCACATGCGCATTAAAATGAAAAAGCCGGCGACGTGTCCTTGAACGTCGCTATTTAATCGACCGTGGAGGGATGGGCACACGCTCGAAGGATCGGGGCGTGACAATTAATCCCCAGACAACACGAAGATGGGATAGGAAAGTAGGGCCAAAATTTTCGAAAACCAAACCACAACTTTATACACATCACAACAAATCAATTACAATACTAGCCGATATGTATATACAACGTTTGCAAACAGGGGGGCTAGAGGCTACAAATCCTATAAGCGTTTGAGTCTTCCTTAGAATATATCGGGGACCCTGGATCCGACAGACTCGGATCCACCACTAAACCACCTAGAGGGTCAGCTGTACCCTTGCCAAAAGCTATCTCCAGCATCGACCCTATGAACCTCAGGCTCGAGAAGGGGGCCTTCTCTAGGTCCATTGTGCTTGTAATGGTACCATGATCTGAATTGATGGGGTACCTTATGAGGTAGACCCTCATCAACCCAGACCACGGACCTTACGAGTTCGTAAACCAAGGCACCTTGTCACTTACAGAGAGGAATCTGAGTGCGCTGCTCAGTGACCTTCTTCGGCTGTCTAAAATGCTCGAAAGAAACTGCCATCTAAGGACCTGTAAATGTTATCCCACAACGGGGTGAGATGACGTCTCAACAAGTCCACCCCCTAAGTCCTGACTAGGAAGGAAATACGCCCCAAGGACTACCTAAGTACAAGCACAATTTAGAGGACTTACCTTTGTCTCAGTCCCTTCCTGCAAGTCAGTACGATTCAACCACTCAATCAATCATTCAACAAATCAATTCATCAAATCAGATTGTGCCATTGATCAATCGAACCAATCGATTTCATGTCATCAAGACCATCTCTTGGTCAACCCAATCAATACTATCTATAAAGTCTGATCACATTAAGGATTACTCACACTAAGCTGAAGATAGATAGTATAGCTTACTCTAAGTTGATAAAGTATACTGCTCACTCTATGTTGATATATCAAGGCATTCAGACTGATATAGTATACTGACAATGCTCAGCAAAAACTGCTAAGGTATACTACTCACACTAAGCTGATATATCAAAGCCCGCAGGCTGATATAGTATACTGGTGTACTGCTCACTCTAAGCTGAAATATCAAAGCCCGCAAGTTGATATAGTATACCATCCTGATCAATCGACAATTTCACCATTTTTATTATACTCGATAAAAATAATCGTGTGTGGGTACACGGTCGACCTTAGCCAAAATACAATATTTTCCCTTTTGAAGATCGTACTAATTTCAATAGTCCACAAACACATTTTTGGCTTTGTAAACTATGACATCATGAAAACTCAGGTTCTGCTTTCGATTGGATAAGTCGGGTTTTTCATCTACGCGACTATAATGCTTTTCTCTAAGATGGTCACTCACGAGATAACTAGACTATTAGGTGAAGCCGTTAAGGAATATAAACGCAATAGACTTGAGAATTCGACTACGAATCGACTGCTTGACCGTGTTAGTCTGCAAGGGTCATTACTGCACATTTAAAATTTGATCAGAGATCAAAGATAGGTCGGTTTGACTGAAATGTGTGGCTAAACGTGGGTGATTCCATTAAGTTGCAAAATTCTCGTCGATCGGCACTAGACTGATTTTTCTGTCGTTTTGGCGCCCTGTGTCCGTATTTGAAATCTTGAGATTTTCATAACAACTGAGAGTCGCCAATGTGTCGAAGAGGTACATGTGGTTCGAAGAAAATCGACCACGGGTCAATTGTACTAAAAATTCCTAAAAACTACCCGGTAGGTTATGTCACGCGAAAATCGTATCAGATTGAAATTCACCGTGAATTTGAACCCAATTTTAGAAATTGAAAGTTCGGTCATGTCACGACTTATTTTAGGAACGTCTACTCATCCTTTGAAGAATTTTCGGCGATTCCGGGATTTTTACGGAAAATTGATTCAGACGTTTCGGAAAATGAACAGAAACTCGGATTGGCCGAATTGAAGGGATTTGTGACTTGCAAACCGAGCTACTTGGTGAAAGAGAATTGTAGAAATGATGTGGGCTTTTTCTACATCAAAATTGGACGTCGAATTTGGGAAATTGTCAAAGAAATAGAAGTCCCAAAAGTGAGGAAATTCGGATCTATGGTTGAGGGTAGCATTTTGGGCATCAAATTTGGATAATTTGTGGAAATTACTTTGCAAGAAAGCATTTGGGGACAAGTAGGATAAGCTTGAAGACAGTTGGACCAAGTGATATTGGTTGTTGGATGTTTTCTTTTGATTTTTCTTCCCCTCCTCCACCGTCTCTCTCTCTCTCTCTCTCTCACATTCTCACTCTCACGTCGCTTTCTCCTTTCCCCTCTCCCTTATCTCTTTCTTTCCTTTTTCTTGTCGGTGCAACCCCCCTACAGCAGTCTTCGTTAATGCCTTTTTCCCTTTGACTGGTCGACCCCTCATCCCACGTCTCTCTTTCTCTTTATCTCTTTCTCTCTCTCTGCTTCTGTTTGTTTTCATTTTTTTCGCTCGCTCGCTTAGACATGGCTTCGGTTGTTCTTCATCTTGATTCGTTCGATTCCAGCCGCCTCAAAGCCACGCGGAGCCGAAGTCTTCTGCCATCTCCACCAAGTTTTGTTCCTCTTGGTCAACACCCCACCCCACAGAAGCCGTTTGTTGACCGCCCCACATTTTCTCTCCCCCACATCCGTCTGCTTCGAAGACCCCACGGTCCACTGAAACTGCCCCATTGAAGACCACCATCCCTCGCATGAAGCTGTCTCTCATCCACGGCAAGAGGCCGAGCCTAGCATCTCCACGAGGTCAGCAAAGCAGGCCCAGCAGCGCCAGTGAATACAGCCGCAAGTTCAGCAACTTCGGAGTCGATCTTTTTAGCTTGAGCAGCGAGCTTGCGGGCCATTTTTCGAGCTTGATCCATGCCTCGTTGGCATCACCACTTTGAGTTTTATTGGCCGTTGTCGCCACCCCGTCGTTTTGGTCCGAGCGGATCGTCAATCAAGTGAGTTTAACTAACTAATCATCGCTTAGTAGGTTAATGACGCTTAAGGATTGTTTAGTTTAGATTAAGCTATGATTAGGTGGTTAGTTAGATCCGATTAGTGAATTTAATTAATTATGCATGTTAGGTGGATAGTTAGTGCAATTAGGGCCTAGAGTGATTCGGAAATTTTCAGGGTCTGTCTCAGCTTTCAATTAGGCTTTTCGGGCCTAAGTTAGCATTTTTGCTATTTATTGGCATTTATTTGTTATTTTTTGTAATTATTTAATTATTTATTTATTTTCTGAAAATTAGACCGGGATAGCCGGCGATCGGAATTTTATGCTGATTACTGTGGTGTCGTCCGTTTATTTAATTGAGCCCAAATTTGTGTTGAATTGGTGTGATTATGATTTTAGGAATTTATTCCGAAATTTGGTTAATTTCAGTAATTAATTGGAAAATCACTGGGTGTCGGTTTATAGCGCCAAAATTGGATTTGAGCACTGTTGAAATTAGTGGGATTTTTAAAAGTGAAAATATTATATTTTGGTTAAGGGCGACCATGTACCCACTCACGGTTATTTTTATCGAGTGTGATGAAAATGGTAAATTGATTTGATGATCAGAGCTATATAATTTAGTATCAGCTTTGGGTGAGTTATATAATTTAGTATTAGCTTTGGGCGAGCTAAATAACTTATTATCAGCTTTGGGCGAGCGATATAACTTATCAGCTTTGGGCGAGCTATACTATCTATCTTCAGCTTAGGGTGAGCGGTCCTGATTTGATATGACATTATAGATAGTATTGATTGAGATGACTAGGGAATGGTCTTAATGACATGAAATCAACTGAGTCTATTGATCGATGATTTGATCTATTTGGATGAATTGATTGGTTGAAATGATTGAATGGTTATTTGAATTATATCGACTTGCAGGAAGGGACTAAGGCCAAGGTAAGTCCTCTAATTCGTGTTTGTGCCTAGGCAACTCTCAGGGCGTATTTTCTTCTTAGTCGGGGCTTAGGGAGTGAACTTGCTAAGACATTGTCTCACTGGTTATTGTATAACCATGCTTAGGTCCCGAGGGTGAAGAACCTAGAGCTGGAGTTGGAAGGGTTAGGAGCATGGGTGGCTCAGAAGTCCTTTTAATTATAGACTTCCTATACTTAGACCCTATAGTTGACCTTTGTTTGTAAACCGAATGGTGGTTTCTTATGATGTGTTGATTTGAAATTTGTTATCCTGCTTTTCTATCCGACATTTGTTATTGTCAGGGGATTTGTAATTTACTTCCGCATGCGCATTAAAATCAAATGGGTCGGCGACGAGTCCTAGGATGTTGCAAATTTTAATCGACCATCAAGGGATGGGCATGTGCTCGAGGTTCAGGGCGTGACATAAACTGACGCCCGGTATTTTCTAATAAAATATCGAAATTATTAAATTTTGGGATAAATACCCCAAAATTACAATTCACACTCAAATTGCACAAACTAGCACTCAATTAAATAAACCAAACACACCATTGCAATCATCATGAAATTTCAGTCACCAACTATCCTTGTCAAATTTCTGGAAAATAATAATTAATTAAATAATTACCAAGATTAATTAATAAATACTAATAAATGCAACTTAGGCCGAAAAAGCCTAATTAAAATAGAAACGGGCTCGGAAAAATTCCGAACCACTCTAGATAAATTCTATAGCATATCTAGGCTCTAATTACGCTACTCTAACCACCTAACATGCAATAATGATTAATTAAATTGCTAATCTATTATAACTAACCACCTAATCCATGCTTAACTTAAAATAATCAACCCTTAAGCATAATTAACTCCCTAAGCGGAGATTAGTGAGTAAACTCAGTAGATTTGTGAGCCGGTGAGTTCACTTCAACGGGGACACGAAGACGGGCCACAAACTCCAAAGCGGGGGGTGCTTGTTGAGGCCTGGAAGCTGTTCAAAGCGGGCCAAACAAAGGCACAACCGACCCAGGGCTTCTCGGTTCTATTCTTGGGCTGAAGGAGCTGCTCCGAGGACTGATTGGGCTAGAAATGGCGAGACAGGGCCAGGCGGGTGGAGGCGGCTACTGGACAGCGGTGAGACGAGCTCCAACAACCACGACGATGACAAACGGTGTCCTGGCGTGCTCGATTCGATGGCTTGGGTTCGAGAGGACGTGGCAGGGGTCACGGCTGGGCAGGACTACGCGCGGGGGACGCACAGTGCGAGCGAGCACTACGATGGCTATTCGAGCTTTGGCAGGCGTCGATGAGCAAGGGGAGGGTCTGAGCTCAGTTTCTCTAGGATTTTTGAGCTCTAAAGTTGGACCAACAATGGAGAAAGGCAGAGTGAGGGAGGAAGATGGGGCTATCAACCAAGGGGGGGTCCCAATTGCCTCCCAAGTCAAGCAAACATATCCAATACACTCATTGGCTTGGTCCCACCAATTGGTTGGCTTCCCTAGCAATTTTTCCAGACCATTAGCTTTCTTAGGAAGCCTTGGAAGAGGTCCAAAATGTTGAGGGACCAAGGGCTACGAATTTTGCACAAATTTCATTCAATTCCACTTCCACTTCCTCTTGAATCAACTCAATTCGACCCTAAAAAATTCCATCATCGTACTCACAATCAAATGGACTTTTTTCCTTGCCAATAGATCCAACTTGCATCCCAAAAAATGTGATAAAAAACAGTCCCCTGAATTTTCTAGTCGAAAACGGCCCTATTTTGACTTTTCGCCAAAAATCTTGATTTGCAGAAAAATCTTCGGAGGATGAGTCGACGTCCCTAAAATAACTCATGACATAACAAAACTTTCAATTTCTGAAATCGGATTTAAATTTGTGGTTAATTTCAATCTGGCGCGATTTTAGCGTGACCTAGCTTATCGAGTAGCTTTTAGAAATTTTTGGTGCAATTGACCCGTGGTTGATTATTTTCAAGCCACTATGTACATCTTCGACACATTGGTGACTCTTGGTGGTCGTGAAAATCTCGAAGTTTCAAATACAGACACAGGGTACCAAAACGACAGAAAAATCAGTCTAGTACCGGTCGATGATAATTTTTCAATTTTGTGGAATCACCCACATTTAGCCACACATCTCTGCCGAACCGACCTATTTTTAATCTCTAATAGATTTTTAACTGTGTCGTAATGATCTTTCAGATGAGCAAGGTCGAGTAGTTGATTCTTGGTCGAATTCTCAAGTCTATTGCATTAAAATCCTTTAATGGCTTTCTTAGATAGTCTATTTATCTCATGAGTGATCAGCTTAGAGAATAGCACTATAGGCGCGTCGATGAAAGGCCCAATTTATTAAATTGAAAACATGACTGAAATTTCAGGATGTCACACCTCCTTCCTCTTATTTCTTAAGCAAATGCTAGGTGAAAGTTGCATTAAGCTAAGGAAAAATTTATTTGGAAAAGTTAAACCAAACACACACTTATTCTTTCTACATCATTGAACAAAATGAGGGGATAAACCTTTTTGAAAAGACTGTGATTGACCCTTCATGTCATAAGAAAATTATGTAGATGATTTTAAATCTATTGATCAATAAGCCATACTTGTAAATGGAAATTTATTAAACATAGCCGTGAATTATAAAAGAAGCGGGTAACTTGCAAATTTGTTTGAACATTAATGAGTCATTATTATGTTGGTAACTTACTACTTATAAAACTTGAAAGAAATCAGTAATTTACTAATTTATTTGAATGTTTGTAATTGCCTCACCTTACCTGTAAAATTTAAAAGAAGTTACTATATTATCTGGAAGACAGTAAACTAATCCCGATGTTGGTAACTTACTATTCTTGCTGAATGTAAAAGAAGATAATAATTTACTAATGAATTACAACATTGGTAAATTCATTATTATGTTGGTATCTTATCGACAAGTTAAATTAACAAGATACATGTCATTTTTTTTCTATCGATAGTATTTGAAAAATACAAGCAACTTCCAAAATCTACAAACAAGGATAAGTTTCAGTTTTTTGGCCTTCGAGACCCTAGAATTTTGCTAATAGATTACTTTGAATGTAAACTTTGAAGATGCTTTGAGGTTTGAAGCTTTAGTACCCCCGTTCGCCATTGCAGACAAGTATGATAGGTGCAAGTCACCGATCCATTAATGACCTTCAACAGAAATATGGAGTGGAACAATGAAGGAATTACTGATCCTTAAGGACATATGTCCAATGGCACTATCAATAATGTAAATCCGAGCTAAATGGCTTCAATGGTTCTTCATCTTTCTTTCTTTCACATGAAAATACAAGAATGGCATACACTAAACAAGAAAAGGACATATAGGGGTAAATGTGGCAAGCAAGTTTTTGAAATATCTCTTTCATGTTATCTAGTCAATCGACCCAATACAGAAACTGCATGTAGGAAGAAGATGATATAACATAATAAAAACAAGCATCCATATGTGAAATTGCATTTCAATCCCATGAAAGATGTATTCCTTGATCTCCATTGCACATAGTTCAAAGAGACCACTTCCCAACAATTACATCAGCCGCCATGAAATTTGATCGTCTTCTACTTTGACTTCTTCATCCATTTTGCTCCTCTTCTTTCCATCTCTCTTACTTTTCTCTCAAGCCATCTAGGTCTTCCAATTTTCCATGAAATGTAGGCTATGGAAATTCCAATCACGATCCCGGATGCATAGCCCATTCCCACTACTTTCCTATTAAACCAACTCGCATATGGTGGTGCCAGAGGAGGTTGAGTATAATCATGGCTTGAGTTTTGTAATGGGGTTCCATATAGGCCGAGATTTCCATGAAATGAGTCACTTGTGAATGTGCTCAATTGCTTGTCTTGAGGTATGCGGCCCGTGAGTTGGTTTTCTGAGAGGTTCAAATACCCGAGAAATGTCAAATCACCCAGTTCTCTAGGAATCATCCCACTAAGCTTGTTTGTAGATAAATCTAGCCATTCAAGATTAGCCAAGTCTCCAAGGGTTGGAGGAATGGAACCAGTGAGGTGGTTGTGGGAAAGGTTGAGCCCTACGAGAAAATGAAGATGTCCAATAGCATCCGGGATGTTTCCTTCCAAAGAGTTGAGAGATAAGTCAAAGGTTATGAAGATGGTCAAGATCCTTTCTAGTCGAACTTGATTTCCTTTCATGATCACTTCCACAGAATCCTCATAGTTCGAGATACCAGTCTGATACCTCATGTACAATGATTTGTTTTGTTGCTCTTGCCCAGTTGGTATACTCATCATCCCTTGAAGTTTCACTATCAAATTGGCTAGTAAAGGACCAGTAAAGTTGTTGTCCGAAAGGTCCAAAATCTGCAACTTGGGAAAGGGATAAGCTACCCTTGGAAGATCCAAACAACCATTAAATTTGTTGGCCCTTAGAATAAGAACTTTTAACTTGGGCAGTGTTCCAAGCCATGCTGGGAAATTATCCTTGATCTTATTGTTGCTAAAATCTAAAACTTCTAGACTTTTGCAATTGACAAGGGATCGTGGCAATGTGCCTTCAAATTGATTTTGACTCAAGTCAAGAGTTCTCAAGCTACTTCGCAGTGAAAATCTTCCACAGATTGTGCCCGAAAGATAATTCATTCTCAAGTTTAAAACCGATAAACCAATGCTAAAGTTTGATAAGCACTCGGGTAGGCTACCAATTAAGCCATTATTAGACAAGATAAGCAAGAAGAGGCTGGTGGCAATGCATATGGAAGAAGAGATCTCCCCCTCTAATTTATTGTTTTCCATTGAATAGAATTTTGTGGACGATGATGGAAGTGGAAGTGGGCCTTCAAATTTGTTGTCAGACAAACTGATTAATGACAATGATGTATTTGAGAAACCTTCAATTGGCCACCGTCCCGAAAGTTGATTGTCTTTGAGTGATAAATCGACTAGGTTTGTCAAATTATTGAAGAAAAAAGGAATTGGACCAGTAAGTTGATTTTTATGTAGATGTAAGTGGAGCATAGCCCGGAGATTTCCTAAGGATCTTGGAATCGAACCTGAAAGTTGATTACAACGCAGGAAGAGATATCGCAAGTTAGTCAAATTACCCAAAGAAGGAGGAATGGGACCAATGAGCTGATTATGGTTCAACTTCAATTCGATCATAGCTCGGAGGTTTCCTAACTCATCAGGAATGCTACCAGAAAGATCGTTGTCAAGTAGATACAAAAGGTTAAGCTCTGTCAAATTGCCTAATGTTGAAGGGATTGAACCAGTAAGATTATTGCGGTATAGGTTGAGTCGGCGGAGAAGTTTCAAGTTCCCAAGTGCCGGTGGGATGGAACCAGTAAGTTCATTACGAAATATGTGCAATTCTGTTAGTTTCATCAATTTCCCAAAAGTGGGAGGGATTGGCCCCATCAATAAGTTGCCACCCATGGAAATCTCCTCCATGTTTGTCAAATTCCCCATTTCAAGAGGAATAGAACCAGAAAATGAATTATTAGAGATGGATACCCTAGCGAGGTTGCTCAAGTTACCCAATGAAGAAGGAAGAGATCCACCCAATTGGTTTGAATACAAGGCAAGCTCATTCAGCAAGCATAATTGACCTAATTCATCAGGGATGGAGCCATTCAACTCATTAAAGTCAAGGTGAAGCACCTCAAGCTTCATGAGCTCACCAATCTCCCACGGTATTATCCCAGATAGTCGATTGAAGGAGAGGTCAAGGAGGGTGAGATTGGTTAAAAGACTGACTTGAGGCGGAATACAGCCAAAGAGTTCATTTTGGTGCAAGTCTATATAGGTGAGACACAACAAATATGAGAAAGGGAACTCATTGAGTGTACCTTTGATGTTCGAAGAAGGGATATTTATTCCAATCACGCTCCCAGCAAGGTTACACGAGATGCCATACCACCCACACGGGCTCGCCACTGTCGCATTGGAGTCGGTGGCATTTTGAGGAGGGAAAGCCCATGTAAATAGAGAAGAGGTGGATTGATTTTGGTTTTGAAGGCTGGATTTCCATTTGAGAAGGGCTTGTGCTTCTACAGTGGAGGCATAAGCAGGAACTGATCCTCGTGGAATGATGACTAAAAGCACTGTGAAAAAGGCAAAGGAAGCTAGAAGATGCACTAGTGTCTCTAATTTTGGTGAGGCCATGATCGCTTCAGAGTTGATAATCAACCCGGAGGCATTTATAAATAGCTTGGTTACTCCTTTTCTTTCTCCTAGTCCATTCAATGGAACGCCTTTTTCATAGGATCACCAATTTCTTGCTTATTAAATGTGCTGATTGGGAAGGTTTAGTTGTTGCATAAAATTTGTAGTTCGTATCGTTGGAACCGCGTGATTGACTTTGATGCAAAGCTTGCTAAACTCTACTCCTTTTAATTGCTCCAATCTTGGGCTTCCCTTGAGGTGGGGGTGTCAACAGCCAAATACTATTCTCATGAAAGTGGTAATACATTCATAGGCTATCGTTAGATAGGGAAGAAAAATGAAGCTAAGTTGTTAAAATATCTTTCAAATTTAAGCCGTTGAATAACATGATCCAAATTAAAGCCTGCATGTCTAGCCGAACAAAATCTAAGGTCTGCCTTTGATTCTGTTTGTTCTTACATTAATATCTTTGCAAGCTCGCAGACGTGGAAATCAGAAAGCGGAAGTGTTTGTTTTTCTGCCTAGTGGCCGTTGCTCATAAATGAAAGGGCGCACATAAATGGACACTTCGCTTTGGTTGTTCTTATACGCCTCACTAAATGAAGGGGTGCATTCGACCGAAAAAAATGAAGGGGTGCAGGAAGAAGATTTTCATCGCGTCACGCGATCTGACGTGTTAGGTGCAAGAGAAATTGAAGAAGACAAAAGGAATGTTTTCTTTGTTTGTCTCCCACTATTTGCACATTAATTGAAGGAGCCCCCAAGCAATGATGAGGCATGGGGGCCGAAACTAGAAATGTAAGGGAGAAATGTAGAGCTTTCGTGAAGCAATAAGTAGGAGATCCCGGCAGATGGAAAATTTCTTCGTAATTATATCCTATAGTGATCTACAAAGTTAAATTTTTGTGATTAAAATTTATGTAATTTATTAATGGAGATTTCACTAGAAATTGTGAATGGCTAAACATTAAATGAGTGATTGGATGTAATTGGGACTTGGAAAACATCGAAAGAGAGTGTTTGAATGCTCCAGTAATTGCATTCTCTATTGTATCATTTTTTTTCTATACTGAAATTCGGTGTTGCTCTTCCACGTAAGTTCGATATCTGAACTAAACCATGTAAATCCTATTTCTGATTTATCTTTCCTTCTATCTATTATCCCATTCGCTTGTCCCACATATTTTTCCCAATACTAGTCACTGTCTCTTTGCTTAGACTTTGTTATCGTAGCACTCATAATTCGTGGTGGGTGCTGTATATGGCCTAATGCTTCCTTTTGTAGAAGCAATTCGTACTGAATGCCTTCCAAGCATTTGACAGGAAGAGATTGAAGATGAAGAGTGACGTAAAATGAGGAGTTTTGTGCTGTGTTTGAGTATGAACACTTTCTAGCTTTTTCACACACCACCTCCTTAACTATGGCTACATTTTCCTTTTTCGTTTGCCGTTTCTTATGCTGCATTGTAAGTTCTAGGCTTGTTAGCCAAAAAAGAAATGGCTGGAAAATTGCTCCATGAACCTTTCCCCACGTTTACTAATCCAAAAACTCCCCACACACGAAACCCCGAAAGACCTTGACTTCCTGAGCTGGCACGTGACTATTCTGTTGTTATCTAATGGTCAAAAAATTAACGCACAAAATCCCAAAGATCTTGACTTCTTCACGCCTGAATTATCTAACCCGACAATGACCTTGACTTCATCAGAGATGTGTACAAATTTCATCCATACGTGCCTGTTGGTTTCAACTCTTCTTACCTCAACCCATATGATGGTTTAAACCCAACTTGAATGTTAAACCCGCAACATTTAGAGATTCACACGAACATAATATTCTTGTTGATGAATATAATAATAAGGGCTCATCGGTGCTCAATGTAAGGGACCATGCACAAAAGGTGACCCTACTGTCAACACGCAATGCAGCATAAGAGGCCCTCTAAATCGTTAAAATGGCCATTCTTTTAACATTCTTCTTACGTTAACATACGTTAACATGAAACTGTTCCCTTTCCTACATAGATAACTTTCTTTCCGAACATTTTTGTGGCTTTACCGATTGCTCTTTCTTTTTCGAGAAATGAATTTGTTGCTTTGCAGCTAGTAGCTAAATATAATCGAATATTTAAATAATTTAGGCATCTCTTTTAAAGTGTAAATTTCGACTTGATGTACTCCTCTAGAAAAGAGCAGTAGAATATGTACCTGCGTGTAAATCTACAATTGTATTTTGTCCACGCAATATCTAAATAGGCTTAATTTTAAAGAAAAACTGCCAACCAAATATATATTAAAAAAAAAAATCTTCTGCTATTTTCGCTTTAGCTTTCACTTTTAAGATCGAAGGTTGAGTTTTTGGTCTCTATTGTCTCATAACCTTATTTAAATAAGTGGAAAACTACCTGCCAAATACGTGGATTCCAAGTATACTGATAGGCTAGTTAATCTGAACTGAGTTGAGGGTAGTAATAAGAGCGACCAATCACAAACTTCGCGACGGTTGCTGTCATATCCCAAATCTATATTCATAATTTAGGGAATGATCGGCCTTCATCAAATAAAAGATGAAACCCTTAAGCAAAGTAAGCCATTTTACGAATATGTATGAACCGGAATAATAAGCTTTCTTTAAAAATCGAAATAAATCTCACACAACCCCCTTCCCCCGCACGCCCTTTCCATAAATTCGTCATTCTCTTCTATTCTTGAAACTTGAAATGGAAATAAGAGGGGATGAGCAAATCCATGGCTTTGTAAGTGACAATCATCATGCCTATGAGATCAAACAATGAATGATGCAATTTTACAATAATTATGCAGTTGTCAAAATCACACTTAAGCTACTATGCAATACCATTTATCACTAATTGTGTGAATATCATAAATGATTTAGATATGGTCGCAAACCTTCCAAGATGAGTGTAATGGGATTTAACGGATTACTAAGCGGGTGCAAATAATCCTCCCCCGAGGTGAGGCCTATGCGCACCCATCAGATTTCCTAAGGTTGACTCTGTTTCTTTTCTCGACTCTATTTCCACAAAACCTCCTACTTTTGTAGAGCTGCCAAATCCTGAGTCGGTTGTCTTATGGATTCATTGAAACAACTCATTGGACTCATCGGATGACATGATCAAGTGCGTACTGCTTAGATTGCTTATAAAGATGGTTATATGACAACATTTACAAATTCAAACCAAAATTCTTGTAATAGGATTTTGTTCTCTTTCTGCCGGCCAATCATGTAACCTCTAAAAAGAAAAGGGAACAGTCAAAACACTAAACCACTCAAATTCAGATTAGACTGAGTAATAAAAAAAATGATGCATGCAAAAAAATGGCATAACAATATCCAAGAAACCCCGATCATTTTAGAACTCTAAATACCTAAACAATCGAAAATGCAACTATGAGAAGTTTGAAGAAATATTTTGAGAGGAAATGAGTTCCAACTATTTGAAAAACATGTAACAACAACATTCAAGTGAATATCAATTTGTCAACATATATCAAGCCCGTTCCTCATGTTAGAACAGTATGCTCACGCTTTGGCAGGTGACAAAGGCCAAAAGTCACATCGGATGTAGTTATGCCCCAGAATCATATCGGTTGTGATTAAGCTCCAAAACAAAACAGGCGCACATCGATCATATCCCAATACGTAGGTCAATCATAAGCATCAATCCGATATCCATATGTCAATATCCAACATGCTAATATATGATTCAAAATAATTCACTCACATAATGATTTTCAATGTGCATAACAGTAGACTTGAAAATCCATTCAATGCTTGATCCAACTTTATAAATTAGCATGCCTCAAAATAGCTAAATTTTCATTCATTCAGTAACCAAGTAATGCGAATTTTACAAAAGCATAAAGCGGGAAAGTTCACTTACCTTGATACTAGCAAAGACAAACTATACGGATTCAGCCGACGAATCCCTCCGGTCCCAAGCATAATTTAAGGCCCATCATCAGAAAATTTTAACTTAATAAACCGACTAGAATCTATTGGGCAAAAAGAAAGCCTGTTTTGGTGGAAATTACAAAAGTGCTATCCGATATTCTGTCTTAGGTTCATGGGCCGGAACATATTCAAATAGCTCAACAATATTTGCAAGTTAGCAAAATACCTATTGTTTCCAGAATATCAGACAATAATTTTTCTTGTGAAATCGGCCAAAAATTGAAATTCCCAAATTCTTAGTGGTCAAATTGTTTTCCAAACTAACACAGGAACTTCCAAAACTTACTTTCGAGTTAATTTCATGATAGATAAATGAAACGATAAACATTCAGTAGTGATAAACTTACTTTCTGTAATTTCTACGTGCACATGTATTTTCAATTAACAAGGAGACAAAGTTAAACCCTAATATTTTTCATGAAAAACATCATATATATACAATTTTCCATATATTGAGAGCAAGAACATTTTTCCAAGTATGCTTTTATATTTTTGGAAAATTCCAAATAAGGGCCTAAAGTGCCCTCATTTTCTTAAATAAGGATCCGAAATGGACTTTATTTTAGATAAGAACTTGAAGTTACGAAATCATTTCAAATAAGGGTATAAAACGGCTAAATCATCTCAAATAAGGGCCTTTGGCTGGCCGATGACTATTCCGGTCATCTGAGAAAGTGTATTTTGGTCAAAAATATTGTAACCATATTTTTTCCCTTTTTTTTTTTTTTTTTGTATTCCCTCCTCGGCCATCGCCGTCGATGGGTAGCGAAGGTCGCCTGCCTCAAGCAAGGGCCAACCTCACCAGCCAAAGCGAGGGCAAGGGTTGCCATCGCCGGCGCTGAGCAAAAGTCACCTTGCTTAGGCTAGGCTAGGCGAGGGTTGCCCGAGCCATATTTGGTGAGGGTGGCCCTCGCACAACGCCAATGAGGGCGGCCCTCGCCAAAATAAATGAGGGTGAGGGTTGCCCTTGCCCGATGCCGGCAAGGGTGGTTATTGCCTAAGTCTGGCAACCTCCGCCTTGGCCAACAAAGGGAATGGGGAAAAAGAAAAATGAAAGAAAAACAAATAAACAAAAAAAAAAGACAAAAATGCCAGTTAATATAAGAGGTTAGGTCCTTTTTTGAAATTGATATGACCACTGCATGCCCTTATTTGAAACAAGTCCCATTTCCGGCCCTTATTTGAAACGATTTGGCCACTTCAGGTCCTTATTTGAAATAAAGTCCACTCTAGACCCTTATTTGAGAAAACGATAGCACTTTACGTTTTTGTTTAAAATTTTCCAAGTTCCAAGCATTCCAGAAATTATCAAAAATTGCAATATTCCTGAAAATTCTTAAAAAATCACAGAGGGTAGTATATGTCGTGCCTAGTACCGCAGCGAAACTTCTCAAGCTAGGGAAAAACATTTCAAGGCCGAGTTTGGATGGCGGAGTTTATTTGTAAGTGTTGGGTTTTGATTTGGCGTTTTTAAGCGAAGCACTGTCGTGACGACAAAAACTAAAGTATTCACCTCGATTTTTCCCTCGATCTTTGTAGAATGCATTGATTAATATTTGTTAAGGCTATATCGATAAGCTTCCCTTTACTTATATCTCGGAATAATAATTGGCCACTGCCTAAAGTAGGGACGTTTTATTTTTAGCATTTGGGCCGACCACAGTATCCTCGGTTTCAATTAATTTAGAGTTTACCTAAGAGAAGGTGTCTTGTATATTCACACTTTTCTCTATTAATGAACGGGGACAATAATGGTATACAAAAATTAGTGGTAATATCAAATTTAGTGTGCCTGCACGATAACGGTTTCGAAAATACAAGGAGAGAGCGTATATTCAGTAGTGGTAGTTGATTGTGTTTGATCTAGAAGTTTCAAAATATCGTGTCAAAACCTAATTCCGATCAGATTTCTCTAGTTTCTCCTTTATAGCGCCATCATGCACTCCATAGAACATTAACCCTCAATGAGTCGTCGTCGTCATCCTTAACGTCGTCATCGTCGTCGTCATCCTTAAAGAGGCGCCACCCAATGGTGATCCTGCAAGGACCACCGCGAGCTAGTAGAATGGCTCAGATTGACCAAGGCCCAGAACTCAAGTGGCATCATTCGTACCCCTGCCTGCTTGATGGGTTAGCTTCGTGGGTCGTTTAGGGCGCGTTTGATAACGTTTCTATTCCGGGGAACAATTTTTTAACAGAAATAGTTTTTTTGTTTGTTTTTGTTCTTGTGAACAATTTCTGAGTATAAGAACTTGTTCAGTAACTACAAAAAATTTCTACTCCAGGAATACAAATGCGTTTGGTAAACTTGTATAATTTTGTTGTTTCTTTTAATTTTTCAATATTTTTATTATATTTTTCCTTTTTTTCTTCTTTCTTTTTTTTTTTATTTTTTTTCCTTCTTTCTTTTTTCTTTTTTTCTTTTTTTCCTTCTTTCTCTTTGTGGCCAGTGGTTGGGCGAGCTCCGGCAAACTTGCCGAAGCCTCGTCGGGCCACCACGAGGGCTAGAGAGCTCGCCGGAGCCTCGCCAGGCCACCGCAAGTGTCACGCCCCGAACCTCGAGCGCACGCACATCCCTCGGTGGTCGATAAAATTACAACATCTCAGGTTGCGTCGTCGACCCATTCATTTTAATGCACATGCGGAAGCAAGTAAACAAACCAGACAACACAAATATGGGATAGAAAAGCAGGATACAAATTTTCACAAAACACTTTTATAAATAAATTAGTCTATCTACAAAAAGATTGGCTTTCAAAAAGAAGCTGTCCTATGACCTACTAGTGTAACGACCCGGGCCCCACTGTATAATATTGTTCGCTTTGAACACCGAGTCCTCACGGCTTTAAAACGCGTTATACAGATTAGAGGGACCCAAGCCTTATAAACTAGCCCAGGACTCCCCCCTAAGCGATGTGAGACGAGAGACATGCCCTTAGCCTCACCCGCGTCGCCAAGGCGATCTCAATCCATCCCTCCGTCTTGCCCGGTGCCGGGTCGTCACATTCTCCCCCCTTAAGGCACAGCGTCCTCACTGTGGCCCCCACACGCGGTCGGGAGTCGACTCTGATACCATTTGTAACGACCCGGGCCCCACTGTATAATATTGTCCGCTTTGGACACTGAGTCCTCACGGCTTTAAAATGCATTATACAGATTAGAGGGACCCAAGCCTTATAAACTAGCCCAGGACTCCCCCCTAAGCGATAAGGGCATGACGACCCAGACCCGGGGTAGTACGGAGGGATGGACTGACATCGCCTTGGCAGTATGCGGGTGAGGCTAAGGGCATGTCTCCCGTCCCACATCGCTTAGGGGGGGAGTCTTAGGCTAGTTTATAAGGCTTGGGTCCCTCTAATCTGTATAATGCGTTTCACGTACGTTTCCGCTGCGCTGAAAACAAAGCCGTGAGGGAGGACGGGTTGGTGGGCCGTGCCTCCAAAGTGGACAATATTATGGCTTGGGAGAGGGAAGGCCGAGGGATGGCCCTCTGCCCCTGCATAACGCGTTTTAAAGCTGTGAGGACTTAATGTCCAAAGCAGACAATATTATACAGTGGGGCCCGAGTCGTTACAAATGGTATCAGAGTCGACTCATGACCACGTGTGGGGGCCACAGCGAGGACGCTGTGCCTTAAGGGGGGAGAATGTGACGACCTAAACCTGGGGCAGTACGGAGGGATGGACTGAGATCGTCTTGGCAGTACGCGGGTGAGGCTAAGGGCATGTCTCCCATCCCACATCGCTTAGGGGGGAGTCTTGGGCTAGTTTATAAGGCTTGGGTCCCTCTAATCTGTATAATGCGTTTCACGTACGCTTCCACTGCGCTGAAAACAAAGCCGTGAGGAGGACGGGCCGGTGGGCTGTGCCTCCAAGGCAGAAAATATTATGGCTTGGGAGAGGGAAGGCCGAGGGATGGCCCTCTGCCCCTGCATAACGCGTTTTAAAGTTGTAAGGACTCAGTGTCTAAAGCGGACAATATTATATAGTGGGGCCCGGGTCATTATAACTAGTCGGACACAATCGCCGATCCTTCGACCTCCACCTCCATAGGCTCCGGGGGCTTCAGGTCATCCACATCCCCATCAATAGGGTCAGCTGCACCCTCGCCTCGAGCGGCGTTGACCGCAACAGCAGGGATATCAAAACCCAAAAGGGGACCTTCCCTACACCCAGTGAACCTATGGCGAAACCATGCCCTGAATCAATGAGGTACCCTCTAAGGTAGGCCCTCATCGACCTAAATAGTGGTCACAACAAGCTTATGGACCCAATGACTCCCGGGGACAAGGACGTCTATACTCCACTCAGTGCTTCCCCGAGGCTATCCAAAACGAACTGGAAAGACCGCCATCTAAGGACCTGAAAAGGTTAAAACCCACGACGAGGTGAAATAATGTCTCAGCAAGTTCACCCCCTAAACTTCGATTAAGAAGAAAATATGTCTAGAGGTAGTCTAACCACACATCACAGAAGACTCACCTCGCCTCAGTTCCTTTCTGCACATCAGTACAATTCATATCACAGATGCATATAATAAATCCACACATCAATTGAAACGTCTCACTCAATCTCAATCAATCGTACGGGTCTTGTGACATCCCAGATTTTCAGTCTTGTTTTCTACTGAATAAATCGGGCATTTCATTGACGCGCCTATAGGGCTATTCTCAAAGCTCATCACTCTTGAGATAACTAGATTATCTGGGGAATCCATTAAGGATTTTAAGGCAAATAGACTTGAAAATTCGATCAGGAATTGGCTTCTCGACCGTGCTCATCTTTAGAGGCCATTACGACATAGTTAAAAATTGATTTGAGATCAGAGATAGGTCAGTTCGACAGAGATGTGTGGCTGATCGTGGGTGACACCACTAAATTGGAAAATTCTCGTCGGACGGCAGTAGACTGATTTTCTTATTGTTTTGGTACCCTGTGTCTATATTTGAATCCTCGAGATTTTTACGACAACCGAGAGTCACCAATGAGTCGAGTGGGTTTATAGTGGCTCGAAGAAAATTGACCACGTATCATTTGCACTAAAAATTTCTGAAAGTTACCCGGTAGCCTAGGTCATGCTAAAATCGCGCCAAGTTGAAATTAATTGTAAATTCGAGTCCAATTTCAAAAATTGAAGATTTTGATATGTCACAATAAATTCTAGGAGTGTCGACTCAGTCTTAGAAGATTTTTCTCCAACCCAATACTTTTTGGGAAAAAGTCGGCATAGGACCGTTTTTGTCCAGAAAAAGCCGAGGATCGTTTTTTACCGCGAAATTGAGAAGCAAATGAGTTGTAATGGCAAGGAAAAATTCCAAGATGATCGTTGGTAGGTTGATCGGATTTTTGAAGGCCAAATTGAATTAATTGAAGCAAGATTTGGTGTCCAATTGAAGCTTAAGCCTTGGAAATTCGTGTGCCCCTTGTCTAGCCCATTTTTGGACCACTTTAAGAGTTGTGGGGAGTGCATGGGTGGAGGAATGCAGCCAAGGAAGCCACTCTTGGCTAGGAATGGTTAAGGGGACAAGGAAAGGGACTTGAAGGCTTGGTAGGTCCCTTTTGCTCCCCCATCTCTCCCTCTCTTCCTCCTTGCTTGGCCGACCACCCCTATCTTCTTCTCCATAGAGATTTTCGGACATCAGCAGCAAGAGAGGAGAAGCCAAGAGCAGCCTCACACCGTTGACGCCCCGCCTCACGCTGGAGTAGCCGTGCCATCGCCGTTCGCCGCCTCCACCCCACGTGAGCGCCGTTACTACCCCGCACGCCCGCCTGGTTGTCTCGCCGTCCCACCGTCCCAAATGTGGCCGTCTCAGCTCGATCGTGCGACTAGGAGGCCCTTTGGCCAGCCCAAGCCACCGTTCGACCATTTCCAACCACCGTGAGCCGCCGCTCAGTCCCTCTCGGCCTTCCCGCTGCCTTCCCGAGCCTTGCCACCCCTCTCAGCCCTTGTTCTCTTTGTTTTGCAGCTAAAATAGAGAGTAATTTTGTGGGTTTCCAGTAAGCTTCCAAGCCCGTTTTGAGGTAGTCTCGAACGTCGAAACCTAGGCCCGCCTTTGGAAAAGTATGTCCCCGTTGCGTTCCCGACGTTTTGCACCAAGCGGATCGCTAATCAAGTGAGTTTAACTCACTAATCCTCACTTAGTAAACTAATGATGCTTAGGGATTGATTATATTTAATTAAGTGCAATTAGGTGGATAGATTATATTAGAATAATTAAATTATGTCAGGCAAATGGTTAGTGTAATTAGCGAGTAGGTAAGCTCGAGTATTTATTGAACGAGTCTCGAAATTTTTCCGAGTCCATTTCGGCGTCCAATTAGGCAATAAGGGCCTAAATTGGATTTATTGGCATTTATTTAACATTTTTGTAATTAATTAATTAATTAATTAATTTCCGAAAATTAGGCTGGGATAGTCGACGACCGGAATTTTATGCTGATTATCGTGATGCAATCTGATTATTTAATTGAGGACCTGATTGTGCAAATTGAGTGCAATTAGTGGTTATGGGTATTTATTTCATAAATTGAATAAATTTGGTAATTGAGTGGAAAATTACCGGATGTCGGTCTACAGCGCCAAAAATCTATTTTTCGACTACTGAAAGAAGTGGGGGAAATAAAAGTGAAACTATTATATTTTGGCTAAGGCCGATCGTGTACCCACACACGATATTTTATTAGGTATGATAAAAGATAAGGAAGAATGTTATATGACGTGACTCGGCAACCAAATATGTCGCCTTAGATAATGCACGTGACTCGTTGATTAAATACATCACCTTTGAAAAGGCACGTGGCTCGGTGATTAGTACGTCACCTCGGAGAATGCACGTGGCTCGGTGATTTGGTATATCGCCTTAGAGAATGCATGTGGCTCGGTGATTAAGTACGTCGCCTTAGAGAATGCACGGAGCTTGGTGATTAGACATGTCGCCTTAGAGAATGCACGTGACTCAGTGACTAAGTATGTCGCCTTAGAGAATGCATGTGGCTCGGTGACTAGGTATGTCATCTCGGAGAATGCACATGGCTTGGTGACCAAGTACGTCGCCTTTGAGAATGCACGTGGCTCGATGACTATATATATACTATCTTGGAGATTTCATAGTATGGATTGAAATGACCGAGGAATGGTCTATTTGACATGTAAATCAACTAGGTCGATTGATCGAGGTTTCGATCGGTAGTGTTTGATTGGGTGCCTATTTGAAATTTATTGATTTACAGGTGGAATCTAAGGCCAAGGTAAGTCCTCTTACCCGTGTGTGCTTAGGCAGCCCATAGTATATTGGTTTCCTAATCGGGTCTTAGGAGGGTAGAACTCGCCGAGACGTAGTCTTACCCCGTTGTGGGATAACATTTCAGACCCCTAGATGGCAGAACCTCCACCTCCTCGTCCTCCTATGCATTTTGGCATCCCTAAAGAGGTCATAGAGATAGCATACCACTTCCATATACACTCGCACCCAGAAGAATTAGAGTATGTGCTAGTTAAGTCCACCGTCTGGGTTGACGTGGGCCAGGATGCTCTAAGGCCCCATGAGTATCAATCGTGGTACCGTCACTATTTTGATGGGCGAAGAGAGGGTCCCATACTAGAAGGTGATCTGCCTATGTATGTTCTGGAAGAGGTGTTCGGAGAAGGAACGGCAGATCCTAAGGAAGGGTCAGTAATGGATGCTAAGGATTCTCAACTTGAGGATGATACTCATACTCCTGTGTACTCAGTCGAAGACGCCAACTGGAGCGAAGAAGAAGGGGAGATCGTTGAGCAGGATGGACAAGAGGATGAGCCCATAGAGGACGAGCTTGAGGATGAACCCGTGGATGAACCCAGGGAGGAAGATCCTTAAGAGGGGGAGCTTGAAGAGGACCCTGAAGAAGACCCTGAAAATGAAGAAGAGGAGGATGACCTCGAAGAGGATCCAGAGTACGACCCGGATGAGGATTGAGACCCCATCTTATTTTGCAAACCTTAAGTTGTGGACTGATGTATGATAGATCAGACTTCTATGAATAGTATTGTAATATATACTATGTGGTTTGCTATGTATAAAAGTGTGGTTGTAGTTTTTCATGTTGTGAAACATATGGCCCTACTTTTCTATCCCATTATTTTATTGTCTGAGGATTTTATTATATGTTTCCGCTTGCGTATTAAAATAAAAGGGTCGGCGATGTGTCCCGGGACGTCGCTATTAATCGACCAGGTGAGGATGGGCGCACGTTTAAGGATCGGGGCAATGACAAGTCCTGATTATAGGGCCAAATCATTATGACACATCCTATCACGCCCCAATCCTCGGGCACGCACTCATCCCTTACCTGGTCGATATAATAGCAACGTCTCAAGACTCATTGCCGACCCCTTTCATTTTAATATGCATGCAGAAGTATATAGAAAATCTCCAGACAATAAAACAATGGGATAGGATAGTAGGACCAATTTTTCTCAAAATACCTTTTTATAAACACACAGGTCTATACACAAAGGTTTACAAAAGAGATCGGCTCCCAACAAAAGAGAGTTGTCCTACGACTAGCTAGCCGGACAAGATTGCCGATTCTTCGAGCTTCACCTCTTAAACTCCGGGGCTTCCAGTCCTTCACCAACACCGTCTAAGGACCTAAAATTGGTTATACAATAACTAGTGAGACAATTTCTCAGCGAGTTCTACCTCCTAAGACTCGATTAGAAAGCCAATACACTCTGAGGCTGCCTAAGCACAACACGAGTCAGAGGACTTACCTTGGCCTCAGTTCCTCCCTGCAAATCAGTTCAATGTAAACAAACATCCAATCAATCACCACAGAGCAAAACATCGATGAATCGACTCAGTCGATTATATGTCATCACGACCTTCCCCTGGTCGGTACATTCAATACTATCTATAAGGTCCTATTAAACCAGGACCGCTCACCCAAAGCTAAAAATATAGATAATATAGCTCACCCAAAGCTAATAATATAATATACTATGTATATGCTCACCTAAAGTTGATAGATTAGGGCCCCCGGACCATTTTAGTATACTATATATGCTCGCCCAAAGCTCATAATAAATTGTTCACCCAAAGCTGATAATTTAAGGCCCCAAGCCCATTATTGTATACCACTCCCACCATACAATCAATTCATCATTTTTATCATACTTGATAGATAAAAATGATGAACTAAAGGGCTGAGTGGTTTTCTGGTAAAAGGCTATCCCTAAAGGGCTTGAACGAGAGTTGTTTGCCTAATGTGGGAAGGCATACCATTCAATGGAGCTAGACTTAGAACCAGGGAGGACCAAGTCAGTTTCATGGAGGTATGCCTTCCCATATTAGGCGAACAACTCTCGTTCAAGCCCTTTAGGGATAGCCTTTTACCAGAAAACCACTCAGCCATTTAGTTCAGAGCCTAGAGACACTCAAAGATGCCAGGATGGTAACATTTCTAACTATCCAAGCTGCATTTCTCAGAGGATCCTACCAGGCTGGAGAAGAAATGGGGATTTAGAAAGCCATAGAGAGTTTTCACAAAACACTCACTTTACTAGAGACTCTGCCCAACACATTACATCCTCCTCGCCTTTTATAGGCAATAAGAGGTCACACACAAACAAGGACCAAGCTCACGGGTCTTCAAACAAACAGAGGCTCCAGAAATTTCGAAAATTTCCGGTGGGGAATTATTCGCACGGTATGAAAAGTGACAGTGAACAGTGATTTCCCTAACCTACTGCTACAGTAAAAGTGAACAGTACTTGCTACAGTGAAATTGTACAGACACTGGTCTTGTTCAGCGGTCTCGTCCGTCACGAGCATTGTAGTCATAGTCTGAGTCATCTAAGCTGTGGACTGTTGCTAAAAGATGTTCATCATACTTTTGCTCAAGTACTTCAAGATCTAAGGGTGAGAGAATCTGGTTGAGCCGGTATGATGTGGATGCCTCTTCTTGCTCCCAATCTGTAGTATCGTCTATAGTGTTAGCAGGAATGCTTGGCTGAGGCCAATTGGACGGTTGTGCATAAAAGGATGTGTTCATGCTTTGAGATAAAGATAAAAGTCCTTGATTATAGCGGTCTTGGGAAAGAGGACCTCCCTATTTAGCATAGGGGTCTTGAGAGGACTATGAGGACTATGTAATGTCACTTGTGTCTACCATTTCATACTCCTGAGATGATGCAGCTTGTTTGAATTCTTCGAGGGCTTTCTTGGCTTGCTTCTGGTGCTAGGTCATAATGATCCCATGCTGTGGGTACAGTATAATTCCATACATCTTCAGGAATGGTCTTGTTTTCCTAACACAAAATTCTCTAGAGTTCTCGATATTGATGTTCACAACATCCAACAGGTCCTGGATAAGATTTATGAATCCAAGCTTGTATGTTGTCCAGTTGAGGTTTATAGGATGTGGTACCTACAATCTGTGGTGCATTGATGATGTTGCCACTGTTTGTGAAAAAATGCCATGGACGTCAAAAGAATAGAATAGTGTGCACTTTAGGGTCTAGCTATGTAGTTGTCAGTTCCTTCTGCAAGAGATATTTCCAGTGGGTGGGAGGATAAAACCAGTTGAGGAAATCTAAGAGATTTTTGTCACTTTCTTTTTCAATGTTTCCTCTGCCGAGTCCGAATATCCTGGTGAGGTTTGCAATCAACCTTCTGGTTGGGACTTCAATAGCTATTAAGTACTTATTGGTTAAGTACCATAATAACCATCTGAGTTGATTAGGAAAATCATCTTCCTTCCAGATTAAGGGATGGATGAATGGATAATCTGGATTTAATCCAAAAAGGCGAAGAATCGAACCTGAATAGGTCTGTGGCATTGCCATATAAGATTATCCAGATTTTCAGTAAGACTGTCATTCTTGACATGTTGGATGATCTCCTGAGGATATCGCCAACTTGGCTAATCTTTGATCTTCTCAATTTTGTACTTCTCATTACGATGGGCAATATGGAAAGCATGTCTCATGATGTACATGTTGATTTCTGCTGGTGCTTTTGGTCTTGACAAAAAATCAGCAAGCATATTTTTCTCGGCAATATGTTTGGTCTCGAAAGAGTATTTTGAAAACCATTCAGCCCATTGAAGCAGTTGAGAATTTGGAACTTGCTTCTGTTTGAATTTGGTCATCTAAGGGAAAGATGTCATATCCAATTCTACCAGGAAGTGATGGCCAATGAGATGGAATTCGAACTTTTTTATTTCATTTTTCACCGCTAAGATTTCTTTGAAAGTGGAATGATAATGCATTTCAGCTTGAGAAAACTTTTCACTTTTGTAGGCATACAGGTGCCTCTTACCATCAATTTTTTCAAACAAGGCAGCTACCTAGAATTCATCACTGGCGTCAGTTTGGAGAATTCTCTTCCATGTTGATGGGATTTGTAATGGAGGAAGAGTCTGCATAATTTCTTTAAGTTCAGCAACTGCTTTAGTCTAAGCTTTTCCCCAAGGTGGGGGATTTTTCTTTAGCATCGTCTATAATGGAATCAGTAGTTTTGTAATGTCTGGAACAAAGTGTCTGAGATAATTAATTATCCCAAAAAATTGCTGAACTTGCTTTGTTATGAAGTTCTCTTCAGGAAATTTCAGCAATTCCTTAGCAATATGCGGGCCTGGATAGTATGTGCCTTTGTTAAGGTGCATACCAAGAAATTCAATTTCAGTATGGGCGATGTTCATCTTTCTTTGGGAAAGCATGATTCCATGCTTTCTCACAATTTCTGCAAACTGCTCAAGAAGTTGGCAGTGCGACTGCTCATCAGGACTGTAAAGCAGAATGTCGTTGATATATACTGCTGCACTTGACAGGATTGACTGGAAAATTCGGCACACGGCCTTTTGGAATAGGGATGGTGCAACTTTTAGGCCAAAAGGAAGAACTTTCCACTGGAAATGCTGATTTGGAATACAGAACCCTGTCTTGGGTCTATCTTCAAGATGAATGCCCAATTACCAAAATCGGGCTTTAAGATCAAATTTGGAGTAAATTTGGGCCTAGGACAATCCAACAAAAAGAGAGTTTCTGGAGGGTAAATGAAATTTGTCATCCTGGAGAAAAATGTTAAGAGGTTGGTAATTGATTACCAATCCCATCTTTCCTCGATTTTGCTCAACACGCTTGTTAACATAGAAAGCTTCACAAGCCCATTGAGAATGTGAAACCTCAATAAGGCCTTGTTGCAGTAGTTCTGAACATTCCCTTTGAGTCAAAACCAGATGTTTTGGATTCATCCCCATATGACTTGCCTTGGTTGGATTGATATCTTCACTCTTTTTGAAAGGAAAGCGAACAAAGAAGTCTGGATTTTTCCATAACAGATGAGAACATTTTTGAGCGAACTCATAATGGGATTCTGAACAAGATTCCAACAATTTTTGCATGATAGGGTCCAACAAACTCATTTGGATGGAAAAAAGTCTTTGAATATTGACGAATTCAAAGAATTGATTTTTATACTTAAGACCTTTTCCAGGAATGTTGCGTAGTTGAGAAATCTGAGTCATAATATCCCAACCAATGATCAAATCTTTGTTGGGAAGATTGGAGCCAAAGATTTTTATGGTAATGGAATACTGAGGAAAAAACTGAACAATTATCGGAGTAGTTCTTACATTTGTAGAGAAAGTATCTCCTGAAGTAGAGTTGAAATACCGGACACAGGAAGTCCAATATTCTTCAGAAAGAACTTTAGTGTCTAAGATTGAAGAAGCTGCTCCAGTGTCTATGAGAGCAATGATAGTGATTGGCTTGGCAAACTTTGAAGTGAATATTTTGATAGGAAAATGAGGACAGTGAGTTTGGCTTGAAAATATATCAATGCTTTCTTCTGAAGGAGTCAGAGATATGTGAAAAATATCTTTAAGATCTAAATCTAAATCAATTTCACTGGGAGTCTGATAACAAGAGATGACACAAAGAGTTTGTTCACATGGTTCTTCATCCGCAGAGAATAAAGATTCAATATCATTATTTTCAAGAGAAATACCAGTTTTATTCTCTATATGATGTATCAAATGATTCTGACCTATTTTTGCCTAGGGACAGTTTTTGGCAAAATGTCCCTTTTGATTGCAGATGAAGCATCGATTTGACTTTTTGTGGTCTGAGCGATCTTTCCTTTTGTGCAAGTATCGCCATTTCTTCTTTCTTCGGAAGTGCTTAGAGCCATGCCTGGATTTGTTAATCCAAAGCTTCTTGAAGTGTTTTTTTTTTCTGGAAGACTTTCCACAAAAACCATCACAATCTTTCTTGGAGCATTTGATCTGTAGGTTCTGGCGAGAACAAGCTCTATCAAGTTCTCTATTGTCATGGACATAAGTCTAGATCATTTGTCGCTTTATACACAATTCTTCTAAGTACAAATGGATTTCTTGTTGGAGTTCTCCTAATGGAACATCCTGGATTCTCTTTTGTCTGGAGAGAAAGGCTCTCTCCACTGTTTGAGATAATTCTTTAGGAATAGAGGTCAGAAAAACATGCTTCAAATTTGCATCAACTCCAATTTGATAAAAAGAGCTTAAGCATTTCACAATAATGCTTATCCAGATGTTTTTTTCTGAAGAGAACAGCACATTCTTTCAAAAAATTCTCTTCTTTTGAGTTCTATGAGGTCAACAGGTTTCCCCACAAAGAAATGATATAAGATGGTAATGGCATGCTGAAAGTTTGGTGAGAGTAAGAAATGGAGTTGATCTTATTCTCCCACAGATTGCCACCAAAGTTTAAGGCTGCCTGTAAACCTTGTGACAAAATTGAATAGAATATCATACTTGTCCTGGTTAGTAATGGCTTAGGTATTTAACCAAGTATGAAATTCTTCAAGTCTTTTTGGCCATTTGTGATAAGGAATGTCATTAATGGTGAAAAACTATTTTGATGAAGTTGAGACATTCTGAGAGTAATTGTTTGGCTGGACAACCTCTGGTTCAGAGTGATTCCATGTCATGGTCTAGGGGATCGGCCATGAAAATTGATGAAGTTACTAGTGCTATAGGTAAGGAATCAATGAAAGGGAGTAAGAAAGATGATGAAGATAAGAGGGATACCTAATCTGATTCAGTATCAAAAATGCTTGGAAAGTTTGGTTCTATTGGAAACATAATCTGGTCTGTCGGGTTTAACAGGATCAATCTATGCTGGAGGTTGTGGAGTAACAGGATCAGGTTGCGGTTCCTGATTACCCAAATCTCTAAGAAAAGATTCTAATGGGTTTGACAACATCATTTGATCTAGCTCTTTTATGACAAGAGAAGATTCTTTGGACACCTTCTCTTTTCCCTTTTCCTTCCTTATTCGGTCCAGTTCTCTGAGACAATTTCGCATTTCAGCTACATCTGTCTTATCTTGCTTGACAGGAGTATCTATGATGGAGGCAAAGATAGATGTCTGAGGTGGTGGAGGAGGAAGCGCCTCTGTCCGCAAAGTAGTTGAAAATGGATTAAGTCTGCCTTCTTCAAGGATTTGGATTTACCTTTTGAGCTTATCTATTTCCGCCTTGGGACTTTCAAGATAATGATACCCAAAATGTTGTCCAGATTCCAAGGCATGAAGCCTCTTCCGAAAATCCGAAAGCATCTTTTTAGTGGTTTCATCATATCTTTGCAAATCTTGTTGAACATTCCCAATCTTGGAATCAATTGCTTTAAAGGCATTATTATGTGCTAAAAGAGTCTCCGATTGCCAATTTAGGACAGCTTCAGCAATAGGAGTTCCTTTCTGTCTTCCATGCTCATCCACGTCAATGGGGGCATGTATCTTAGGAACATGCCTATATCTGCCTTGTGGATCAATAAACTCTTCTAGAGCAGGAAATGAGAGTTTAGAACTTTCCTGAACAAGATGACGAAAGTTTGTTTCTTGGAACATGGCGATGGAAGAGCTGGGAGGTGTTTTTGCTGAAACTTCAAGTGGGTAGGAATGTTTCTTAGCCCACTTTACAATTGGCTTATAAAATGGAGAAATAGCTGGTTTTTTCTAAGGAGGAGATGGAGGTGGTGATGATGGTGGAGTTAGTGATACTGAAGGTGATTTTGTAAATTCTGGTGGTGGTGGTGCTGGAGCATAAGAGACCATGAACTGGAATTTGTCACATTCTCCAAGAGTATCAATAGAGGGATCTCCATTCAGGTACCTTTGATACATAGGATCTTTTAGCTTCTTATGTTTCCTCCGTGGTGGAGGTCTTGCACATGGATCTACCTCATCAGGAGAGTTTGTGCAATAGGAACATTGACAAAAAGGATCCCAAAAACAATGACCATATTTGTCTTTGTAGTAATGAATCGGATGTCCATCACTGTTGAAATGTTGGACAAGCTTTTTTAGATCTGGCTCGGAAATTGACTCAGGAACACATGGTTCAATCATGAAAAGGGTTTGGAAGATAGAAGAACTTTCTTCCTTTTCCTTACCAAATTTGATGGAAACAGTTCCATCTTTCTTTCTAACAAACTCGGAGTCTGAAGACTGGAAGGGTTTGTTGTTCTAATGTAGCTTTTCATAGTTGGTGATCCAAGTCTCTAGAAGGAGCTTGGCCAACTTTTCCTTTGGGATCTGTCTGGGAACATGAATACAGGATGCTTTGTCATTTTGCATGGAAATGAACAAAGCATCTTCATTTCCATTGTGGAAATTCAGATCAAGAGCATGGTTTTGCACTCGGTAAACCATTTGGTAGTGCAGTGTTGCTGCTACAGAGTCACAGTTTGAGAGGCTCCAGTGAGCTGAACTTGGACTTTCAGAAAAGAAAGTAACTGAGGGTTTGAAAGAACAATATTGAAATTTGGATACAGAGTCACAAAGACTGTTCCAGCATTCAGAGTGGTTTGAATAGTACCGATGCAAGCATGCTGGTATTCTAAGAACCTGGTATCCAACAGAGCAATTCTTGCCACGACTGGCAAACCTTTACGACCATGAAAAGTAAGAGTAAGACGAACAGCTCCATAATGGACATGAGAATGTCCTTGTTGGACCCACTGTCTGGGAAACTCTGAAGGGATCTGAAGAGTGACAAAGTATTCCTTTTCGGTGGCAGGAATAGGATGTTGGTCAAACTTAGAAGACTGAATATACTCATTTACTTCCTTTGGAGGCTAACAAATAAGTTGGCGAATAGATCGAATGGGAGAAAATGATGAAGTTGGTTTAGCAAAAGCAGAATATGGGTTCATAAAGGGAAGTTGGGTTTCAGAGATCTTCGTTTCATCACTAAGAGAGACTTCATAAAGATAGTCTATCTTAGAGGCATTTGAAATGCGAAAATCTGTAGGAGTTGAAGAAGATGGAGTTGCAACAAGAGAGACAGGTGCTTCTAGTATTTCTGGCTGATCTGCTCCGCACTGGATTCACCTACTAAGCGCATGGAACGGATATTATTACAAACGAAATTATGGCTCTGATACCATTCAATGGACCTAGACTTAGAACCAGGGAGGACCAAGTCAGTTTCATGGAGGTATGCCTTCCCACATTAGGCGAACAACTCTTGTTCAAACCTTTCAGGGACAACCTTTTGTGTGGGTACACAGTCGACCTTAGCCAAAATACCGTAATTTCACTTTTGATTTTCCCACTTCTTTCAGCAGTCCAAAAATAGATTTTTGGCACTGTAGACAGACGCCCAGTAATTTTCCAATTAATTACCAAAATTTCTTAATTTAGGAATTAAATCCTAAAGTCACCAATAAATCAATTCAGCATAATTTAGCACTCAAATAATTAAACAGATTGCACCACGATAATTAGCATAAAATTCCGATCATTGGCTATCCCGGTCTAATTCCCGAAAAATAATTAATTAATTAATTAATTAATTACAAAAAATAATAAATAAATGCCAAAATTCCAACTTAGGCCCGTAATGCCTAATTGGATGCCCGAACGGACTCGGAAAAATTTCGATGTTCATTCAATAAATATTAGAATCTATTTGCTTGCTAACTACACTAACTATTTGTCTAACATGCATCGATAAGGCACTAATTTAATTACTTTACTCTAATCTAACCACCTAATTGCACTTAATTAAATCTAATTAATTCCTAAGCATCATTAAACTACTAAGCGAGGATTACTGAGTTAAACTTACTTGATTCAAGATCCGATCGGATCAAATTGTCGGGAACGCGAGGAAGCTCAACTTTCTCAAAGGCGGGTCTAGCAACTGAGGCTCGGAACCACCTCAAAATGGACCTACAAGCTTGTTGGAAACCCACTCACAAACCCTCTATTTGCTGCTGCAAAAGAGAGGAAACAACCTGGTTGGGGGCGGCAAGGCTCGGGAAAGGCTAAAAAGGACCAACTCGGGCCATGGCGGGCACTCACGGGGGTCGGAAGCGGGCTGGACAACTTCGGCTGAGCTCCACTAGATCTGAAACAGCTACTGGAACGGAGGGGCAGGCGAGATGGGCGTCGAGATTGGGCGGACAAGTGTAGGGCAGCGCGCACGAGGAGGGGCGGCAACTGGCGGTCCTAGTGGCGTTGTGTGGCTCACGGCGGCTGAGCTGCTGTCTCCAGTGGTCTCCTGGCCTACTGGTGTTCGAACAGCAGCTTGGATGGAGAAGAAGGTGGCTTGGACGGTGGGTGAGGAAGAGAGGAGAAGGGATAAGGGGACAAGGGCCTTACTTGGCCATTTCTTCTCTCCCATGGTCTCCTTGACCATCCATGGCCAAGCATGCCTTCCTTGGCCCTTAATGACCACCAATGCTCACTCTTGGACATTTGGACATTTCAAATGGTCCAAAATGGGCTAGGCAAGGGGGCATACGAATTTGGGTGGAATTTCATCCAATTGGACACCAACCTCTTCTTGAATCAACATAAACCGGCCTCAATAAATTATGTTATCAAGTCAATACTCAAATTAGTATCTTTTCTCACCAATTGATCCATCTTGCATCCCAATTACGCAATAAAAAACGATCCCCGGCTTTTTTTGGACAAAAACGGCCCTAGGACGACTTTTTCCCAAAAAGTCTCGAGTTGTAGAAAAATCTTCTAAGACTGAGTCGATACTCCTACAATTTATTATGACATGATAGAATCTTCAATTTCTGAAATCGGACTCGAATTCGTGGTTAATTTCTATTCGGCGCGTTTTTAGCGTGACCTAGTCTACCGGGTAATTTTCAGAAATTTTTCAATGCAAATGACCCGTGGTCGATTTTTTTCGAGCCACAATGAACCCATTCGACGCATTGGCAACTCGGTTGTCATGAAAATCTCGATGATTCAAATACGGACACACGGTACCAAAATGATAGGAAAATCAGTTTAGTGCCGGCCCACTCAAATTTTCCAATTTAGTGGTGTCACCCACGATTAGTCACAAATCTCAGTCGAACCAACCTACCTCTGATCTCAAATCAATTTATATCTGTGTCGTAGTGACCTCTAAAGATGAACACGGCTGAGTAGCCGATTCCTAGTCGAATTCTCAAGTTTATTGCTTTAAAATTCCATAATGGTTTCCCCAGATAGTCCAGTTATCTCGAGAGTAATCAACTCTGAGAATAGCCCTATAGGCTCGTCAATGAAATGCCCGATTTATTTAGTAGAAAATAGAACTGAAAATCTGGGATGTCACACGTCCCATTCTGTGCCACATAATTTTGTCCCATAATCCGGCGCGTCTATATCAATCAATCACACGTTCCAATTGACTACTACCCGCACAGGCAGTTTTATCCGACACACGTCGGTCCTCTAGCGTAGCCAGGCTTTGCCTCATCCCTTGAGCGCGGCAACGTCCACCTAACGCACATTGAGGACGACATTCCCGAAGGAGGTTTGGTCCGGCCTCTACCGCGATCTGGCATCCATTGTTAGGGCATCCCATATAGGGGCAACGTCCACTTGACGCACATCGGGGACGGATTCTCTTAACCATCACACAATCAATCAATTCCAGCCAAGGACATTGTGCTTTGCACTCACATGCCTCAATTAAGATAATGTTCTTGGCCTATTTTCTTCGTATTAAAAACACCCGATGAAAATAATCGTGTGTGGATACACGGTCAGATCGAACCAGAAAAATTGATATCCTTCATTTTAAAATCTCACTATTTGATATAGTATTTAAAAATATTTTCGATGTCAAAACCCGACACCCGGTATTTTCTAATTAAAAACCAAAATTTCACAATTTTGAAATAAATGCTCAAAAGTCATAATCACCACTATATTGCACAATTTAACAATCAATTGCCTAAACTAAGCACACCACTACAATCAGCACAAAATTCCGATTACCGGCTATCTCGGTTTAATTTTCGAAAAATATTAAATAATTAAATAATTAAATAAATAAATGCAAATTAATCCAATAAATGCAAACCTATGCCGGAAACCCTAATTTAACCACATAAAAGGGCCTAGAAAATTAATGCACCTATCCACATAAATAGTACAATCTATTTAACTCCTAATCAATCTATTCTAACCACCTAACAATCCTAATTAACCAACTAAATCACTAATTACATCAAACTAACCACCTAAGCCATACTTAGCCTAATCTAATCAACCCTTAAGCATAATTAACCTCATAAGTAATGTTTAGTGAGTAAACTCATTGGTTTTGCGGGCTAATGAGTTCACGGCGACGATGACACTACGGTGAGCGAAACTCGGGCTCATGGCGACACCAAAGGAGGCTCGAAAGAGGCCTAAAATGAGCCACGAAGTCCAACAGCCACTGCTGGCCTTTGGTTCTATCCAAGGATCGAAGGAGTTGCTTGGCTTGGCTATGACGGTTGGAAACGGCGGGGTGGGACAGCGGCAGCTGCAGCGGGTCCAGGCGAGCTCAACAGCGACGAACGGTAGCTGGAACAACTCTGGCGGACGGTGACAAGCACGGGACGACGGCCTGGACGCGCGGGGACGGCGAGCTAGCATGGATGGGCGTGCGGACAAGCGGGCGAAATTTTTGTTGCAATGCGATATAGTTTAATCCGTCGATAGAGGAAAATTTCAAATTTATCAGAAGTCAAGGAGGACCCTCGATTTCCCTAATCTCGTCGCAAGAGGCAATCTGTTTGTTAGATGGATGTTGCCAAGGTTACGTGGCAGTTGTCATAGATAAGACAAATTGGAGAACTAAAGGTTGAGGACATCTCAGTGGTCCAATAATTTATAGATGTGTTGTCACGAGAATTATCAGACTTGTCGTTAGAAAAGAGATAGAACTTGTCATGGAATTAGCACTCGGGACAAAGCCACTCTCTAAGGCTTCTTATCAGATGTTGTTGTCTGAATTGATAGAACCGAAGGTGCAGAGGTGAGGATTGTTGAATAAGGAATTCATGCATCTCAGTGCATTACTTTGGGGAAACATTAGTTTTGTTTGTGAGAAAAAGAAAGACGGTTCGTTGCGAGTATGCATCGACTATCGTTAACTCGATCGAGTGACAATCAAGAACAAGTGTTCATTGTCGAAGATCAATGGAGTGTGTGATCAGTTACAAAAAGTGGCGATACTTTCAAGGGTCGACTTGAGAATATGATGTCATCGGTTGAGAATCGGGAAGGAAGTTATATCGAAGACAGCGTTATGAGTTAGAATTTTAGAAGAACGGTGATTGTGATGTCTTGTGTTACCCTGGAAAGACGAATTAAGTCATAAGTGCACTGAGCCGGAAGTCTTCGTCGCACAGATGGTGATCAAGGAGTGGAAATTTACTCGAGAGAGCTCGAGATTCGGTTTTCAAATTTGAGGTAGTCCACCTTTTGAATCTTATGGCAACCTTGAGAATCGAACCGAAGGTCCAGCTTAGGATCAGGACATTTCAGTTGACGGACCCAAATGTTCAAGAAATCCTGTAAGAGGATACCGGTAAAAGAAAGGTTGACTTTCAAATTCGAAAAAGGGAATGTCAAAGTATCATGGGTGATGATAGGTGTCAAACAGTATGGAACTTGAGGAGGATACCTTGTCAGGAATTCATTGAAATAGTTGCAGTATTCGACTAGACAGTACAAGTAGGTTGGAATCGACGTCAACTCGATTGGCAGACCAATATAAAGATAGATATCGCTGGACAGGTTGCAAGTGTCAGATGTGTCGGTAAGTGGAAGTTCAGTAATGTAAACCGGGAGGACCTTTATAATCACTCGAGAGTTTTGAGCGGGAATGGAAGTATATCACAATGGAACGTTGTGACCGGCTTACCAAGGAGTCAGCGGAATAATGATTCCATTTGGAGTTATGGTTGACAAATTGACGAAGTCGACCCACTTCTTGGTAGTACGAAAGGATTTGGACTTAAATAAACATGCAAAGTTGTATGGGAGTCAGATAGTTCGTCTGCATAGAGTGTCAGTGACGAATTTATGTCAGATTTAGACCCGAGGTTCCCAGTTACAGCAGAGTAGTCAAATGGTTTCCTTTGAACCAGTGCATAGTAGAGTGTACAGAACTTCAGTTTGTGGGGAAGAAGTTAGATGTTGAAAGATCACAAGCCTAAAGTCAACTCAGCAATCAATGATTGCAGTTGCCATGATCAGTGCCAGAGTAAAGACTGCTCAAAACAGCCAGAAAAGTTGCATCGTTGAACATCGAAGGCCCTTAGAGTTCCAAATTGGTGATTATATCTTCCTGAATGTGTCACCAATGAGGGATACCTTGCACTTTGGCAAGGAAGGAAAAAAAAAAAAACTAAAACTGAGGTACGTTGGTCCCTTTGAGGTTCTGAAAAGAATCGAGATCCTAACATATCGTCTTGCATTGCCACCGAGATTGGCACAAGTACACGACGTCTTTCACGTGTCGAGGTTGAGGATGTATGATCCTAACCCGACCCACGTGCTAAATCTTGAAGAATTAGGCGTGGACGACAGAGTGTCGTATGTGGAAACCCAGTTCAGATTGTGGTTCAGAACAAATTTTGTGTACCAAGATGGTCCCCTTGGTCAAAGTGGTCTGACAACACCACGTGAGTGAAGAAGCAACCGGGAAAGTGAGACTCGATGAGATGACGAAACCCCCACCTTTCGTCAAGATTAGAAAAGGTTTAAATTTTGAGGACGAAATTTTTATAAGAGGGGAAGGGTTGTGACATCCTAAACTTTCAGTCATGTTTTCAATTGAATGAATCGAGCATTTCATCGACACGCCTATAGTACTATTCTTAGAGCCGATCACTCGTGAGATAACTAGACTATCTGGGGAAGTCATTAAGAGATTTTAATGCAATGGACTTGAGAATTCGATCAGAAATCGATTACTCGACCGTACTAGTTTGCAAGGGTCATTACGGCATTGTCAAAATCGATCAAAGATCAGGGATATGTTGATTCGACTGAGGTGTGTGATCAAAGTGTAGGTGATTCCATCTTATTGCAAAATTCTCGCCGATCGACACTAGACTGATTTTCTGTCGTTTTGGGTACCCTATGCCCGTAATTGAAACCTTGAGATTTTCACGAACACCAAGAGTCGCCAATGTGTCGAAGGGGTACATTGTGGCTCGAAGAAAATCGACCATGGGTCATTTGTACTAAAAAGTTCTTAAAGCTACCCGGTAGCCTAGGTCACGCTAAAAACGCGCCGGATTGAAATTAACCGCAAATTTGAATCTGATTTCAGAAATTGAAGGTTTTGTCATGTCATTATAAATTCTAGAAACGTCGACTCAGTCTTAGAAGATTTTTCCGCAACCCGAGACTTTTTGGGAAAAAGTCGTCCTAGGGCTGTTTTTGTCCAGAAAAAAGCCGGGATCGTTTTTGATTGCGCAATTGGAAAGCAAGTGGGATCAATTGGTGAGGAAAAATACCAATTTGATCATTGAGATGTTAATTGAAACTATCAAAGCCAAATTGGATTGAATCAAGAGAGAGTTGAAGTCCAAATTGTGCCATTTCCCTTGCAAATTCGTATGTCCCCCACCCCCACCACATTTGGACCATTTCAAGCTTCTAGAGGGGTGCATTGGTGTCTTAAGGAGAGCCAAGGAGATGCTGGTGGTTGTGGATGGTCAAGGAGACCATGGAAGAGAAGATTTGGGCTTGTGGACCCCTTGTCCCCTTATCTCTCCCTCTTTCTCCCTTAACTAGCTCTTGTCTCCATTGTTGTTGTCCATCTTGAGCTTCAAAGAACCAGAGAAAACCCCTGCTCATCCCCTTTGGCCGTCGCACGTACCCTAGAACCACGACCGGACCGTTTTCCTCCTCTGTTTTTACTTCTGCCAGTTTCTGCTCCAGTCGACCTTTGGCCATAGATCCGAGTGAAAAGTCGACTTCCCGTGCGAATCTGCCCCCGAGCCACCCACCGCCATGACCAGCACACCCAGTTCGTACGGACGGTGGTTGCTGATCGCCGAGCAGAGCCGTCGGCCATCTCGTACGGCCACCGCAAGCTGCCAGTCGCCAGTCCGTCGGTCCGCCGCCTGGTTCACCCGGTTTCGCCATTTCAGCATTTTCTTCCATTTTTCTTTCCTTCCGAGTGTCGCCGATTGCTGACCACCCGCTCGCTGGAGCTCCGATCAACCTGTTTCTTCGTCGTTTAGCCTTGGTTCTCCTCTTCTAACTAGAGCAGAAGCAGAAATCGAACCAGCATGGAGTTTAAGACTTCATGGCCCGCCTCTGACCACCGTAAGTCCTCGCCGTTGGCCGCCGAGACTCCTTCAACCCATCTCGGTCCTCGTGTGCCTCAACCAACCTTGTTTCCTCTCTTTTGCAACAGCAAACAGAGAGCTTGTTGGTGGGTCTTCCAGCAAGCTTTAGGCCCATTTTGAGGTGGTTCCAATCCTCGGTTGCTAGGCCCGCCTTGAGGAAAGTCAAGCCCCGCGACGTTCCTATCGTTTTGCATTGAATCTTTCGTCAAACAAGTGAGTTTAACTCACTAATCCTCGCTTAGTAGGTTATTTATGCTTAAGGGTTGATTATATTTAATTAAGTGTACTTAGGTGGATAAATTATATTAGAGTAATTAATCTAGTGCCTTATCAATGCATGTTAGGCAAATTGTTAATGTAATTAGCAAGTAAATAGATTCGAGTATTTATTGAACAAACCTTGAAATTTTTTCGGGTCCATTTCGGCATCCAATTAGGCATTACGGGCCTAAGTTGGATTTATGTCTATTTAATAATTAATTTTCGTAATTATTTAATTAATTATTTATTTTTCAAAAATTAGACCGGGATAGCCAGTGACTGAAATTTTATGCCGATTATTGTGGTACTTGTCTATTTATTTATTTGAGCTCTAATTTGTGCTGAATCGATTTAATTGTGATTTTAGGATTTTATTCCTAAATTAATTAATTTTGGTAATTAATTGGAAAATTACCGGGCGTTAATCTACAGCGCCAAAGATCTAATTTTGGATTGTTGAAAGTAGTGGGAAGATCAAAAGTGAAATTATGGTATTTTGGCTAAGGTCGACTGTGTACCCACACATGATCATTTTTATCGGGCACTCTTAACCCGAGGAAAATAGGCCAAGATAATGTGTTAATTGCAAAATTTATTTGAGGACTCTAAGTGTGAAGTATATAGTCCTTGGCCGAGAATAATTAATTGTGTGAGGGTTGGTAGTTGCATTGAGAAGACTATTGAAAGATGAAATGATGTATGTTGGGTGTGTGACAGTGTGGAATAGGGCTTGGAAACTATCGAACTTGGAATCGATTGTGCTCGCTGAGCCATAATTCAGCATTACCACCAAAGTACGGTTGTGTCCATTAAACCGTAGGTTACCACCTAATCTAGGTTGTGCTTGCTAAGCCGTAATTCAGCACCACCACCACCAAACTTGAAATCGGTTGTGCTTGCTGAGTCGTAATTCAGCACCACCACCGAATTGGAATCGGTTGTGCCCGCTGAGCCGTAATTGAACATTAACCACCAAAGAATTAGTAAGCCGTGCCCGCTGAGCCATAATTCAGCATTACCGCGAAAGTTTTAGTAGGTCATGCTCGCTGAGCCGTAATTCAGCGTTGGGGTTGAGTATTTGAGATAATCGTGTAGGCCGTGCTCGCTGAGCTGTAATTCAGCATTGAATTCGAGTAATTGAGATGATCGGGAAATGGTCTGATTGACATGTAATCGACTAGGTCGATTGATCGATAAGTCGATATGAGTAAATGCTTTAATGTGTTGATGTGACTCGATGAGATTATGAATTGTGTTGAATTACAGGGAGGAACTGAGGCTAAGGTAAGTCATCTAACGCCTGTTTGTGCTTAAGCAGCCCTTAGGGCGTATTTGCTTTCTAATCGAGTCTTAGGGGGTAGAACTTGCTGAGACATTGTCTCACTAGTTATTGTATAACCATTTTCAGGTCCTTAGAGGGAGTTGGTGAAGGACCGGAAGCCTCGGAGTTTAAAAAGTGAAGCCCGAAGAATCGGCGTTCTTGTTCGGCTAGCTAGTCGTAGGACAATTCTCTTTTGTTGGGAGCTGAACCCTTTTGTAAACCTTTGTATATAGACCTGTGTGTTTATAAAAAGGCATTTTGTGAAAAATTGGCCTACTTTCTTATCACATTGTTTTATTATCTGGGGATTATTTATTTGCTTCCGTATGCGTATATTATATGTATGGGTCGGCGATGCATCCTGAGACGTCTCTCTATTAATCGACCAGGGAGATATGGGCACGTGCTCGCAGGATCGGGGCGTGACATTTTGGGTAGTGCTATATGTAAGTATTTGTTAGTGGACAGTAAATTTCTGATTTGTTGCACTTAAGTGGTTGGATTTATTGATTGTGTTGTCGGATATAATAAAGTATACTTTTATTAAATTAAACACGATTTAATAAAGGCCAAATGACTTCGACAGCTCTTCATATTTCTTTCTTTCCCATTGACACATAAGAATGGCATACGTTGAACAAGAAATGGACACATAGAGGTTGATGATGCAAAGCGAATTTTTGAAAAATCTCTTTCATGTTTATTTAGTCAATTGACCTAATACAAAAATCACACTTGGAGAAAAAGATGATAATGTAAAAAAATGAGCATCCACAAGCGAAATTACATTTTAAATCCCATGAAGTTGCATTCCTTGATCTACATTGCACATAGTTCAAAGGGACAACTTCCCAACAATTTCATCAGCCTCCATGAAATTTGATCACCTTTTGCTTTGGTTTCTTCATCCATTTGGCTCTTCTTCTCTTCATCCTTCTCACTTTTCTCACAAGCCATTTGGGTCTTCTAGTTTCCCATGAAAAGTACAATATGGAGATTCCAATCACGATTCCCAAAGCATAGCCGATTCCCATGGCTTTCATATTAAACCAAGTGGCGTACTCTTTTGTATTTTCCTCTTGGAAGAATGGTGGTGGTGCTAGTGGGAGAGGTTGAGCATCATCATGGCTCGTGTTTTGTAATGGAGTTCCATATAGGCCTAGATTTCCACGTAATGAGTAGCTCGTGAATGTGTTCAGTTGCTTGTCTTGAGGTATGTGGCCTGTGAATTGGTTCTCTGAGAGCTTCAAATACTCGAGACCGCCAAATGTCCTAGTTCTCTACAAATCCTCCCACTAAGCTTGTTTGAAGATAGATCTAGCCATTCAAGACTAGTCAAGTTTCCAAGGGTTGGAGGAATGGGCCCCATGAGGTGGTTGTGCGAAAGGTTAAGCCCTATGAGAAAATGGAGATGTCCAATAACATCTAGGATGTTTCCTATAAAAAAGTTGAGTGATAAGTCAAAGGTTGTGAAGATGGCCAAGATCCTCACTAACCGAATCTCATTTCCCGTCATGATCACTTCCTTGGAATCCTCATAAGTTATCTTACTAAACATATGCCTCATGTACAATGATTTGTCTTGCGACTGCTGCCCAATTTGTCCACACATCATCCCCTGAAGTTTTGCTATCAAATTGGTTGGTAAAGGACTAGTGAAATTGTTGTCCGAGAGGTCAAAAATGCACAACTTGGGAAAGAGGTGAGCTACTCTTGGAAATTCCAAACGACCCTTGAAATTGTTGGATCTTAAAATAAAAACTTTTAGCTCTAGTAGTGTTCCCAACCATGTCAGAAAATGATCCTCTATTCTATTGTTGCTCAAATCTAGAACTTCCAAGTTTCTGCAATTGACAAGGTATTTTGGCAATGTTCCTTCAAATTGATCTTAACTCAAGTCAAGAGTTCTAAAGCTACTTCATAGTGAAAATCATTTGGGGATTGTGCTTAAAAGACGATTCATTAGCAAGTTCAAAGCCGATAAACCAATACTACAGTTTGATAAGCACTCGGGTAGGCTATTGATTAAATTATTATTAGACAAGATGAGGAATGAGAGGTTAATGGCGATGCATATTGAAAATGAGATCTTCCCTCTATTATATTATTTTCGATCGAACAGTAATATGTGGAGGGTGATGAAAGTGAAAGTGGGCCTTCAAATTTGTTGTTGGACAAACTAATTACTAACAATGATGTATTTGAGAAACCTTTCATTGGCCACCATCCCAAGAGTTGATTGTTGCGAAGGAATAAAACAACTAGGTCAGTCAAATTACCAAAAAGAAAAAGGATTGGACTGGAGAGCTTATTTGCATTTAGATGTAAGTTGAGCATAACCCGGAGATTTCCTAAGGAACTGGGAATCAAACTTGAAAGTCAATTGCTATTGAGGTAGGTCAATCAAATTACCCAAAGAATGAAGAATTGGACTGGTGAGCTGATTAAGGCTTAGGTCCAAGTCCATCATAGCTCGGAGTTTCCTTAACTCATTAGGAATGTTACTGGAAAGTTGGTTCCCATGTAGATATAAAAGGGTAAGCTCTATCAAATTGCCTAATATTGAGAGGATTGAAGTGATAAGATTATTGTGGCATAAGCTGATTCTGTGGAGTAGTTTCAAGTTCCCAAGCTCCAGTGGGATGGAACCAGTGAGTTCATTTTTAGATATGCCCAATTCTATTACTTTCATCAGATTCCCAATAGTGGGAGGAATTGGCCCTATCAAGAAGTTAGTATCCATGTAAATCTACTCCAACTTCGTCAAATTACCCAATTTCAAGAGGAATGAAACCGAAAAATGAATTGTTATAGGAATATAACCTAGCTAGGCTACTTAAGTTACCCGAGGAAGAAGGAAAAGATCCATCCAATTGATTTGATCACAAGGCAAGCTTATTCAACAAATGCAACTCATCAAGGATAGAGCCATTCAACTCATTAAGGAGAAGGTGAAGCACCTCGAGTTTCGTGAGCTTGCCAATTTCGTGCAATATTTTCCTAGATAGTCAATTGAAGGAGAGGCCAGGGTAGGAAGGATTGGTCGAAAGACCAACTTGAGGCAGAATAACAAGGAAGAGTTCATTTAAGGACACGTCCATAGAGGTAAGATATGGCAAAGACAAGAACGGGAAATCATGGAGTGTATGTGATATCCGGAAATTTGAACGTTCTTGAGATATATGAAATGGTTATATTATCAATGCACTAATAGTTGAATTTACTCGGAACTAATAACCCATTAGTTGACTAATCTATTGGGAGAGACCATAAATTATTAAAACGCACATGACTAGAGAATTCAATCAAGGATAGACCGCTCGATCATAAGGATTGACCAAGGACAATGCTGCATTATTATAAGACAATTAATTAATGGATATAAATCAATTTGACAAAACTACGTAGTCAGTTCACGGGTGACTCCACATGATTATGATACTCGCTGCGAACAACAGTAAACTGATTTTTTATTGACCTTGTACTCAAGGTGAGTAATTCACGATTACATAACAATTGAGGGTTATCCATGACTTGAAGAGACATAAATATGAATTGAAAATTATCAACCACGGGTCAAACACACGAAAACCCCTAAAAGGCACCCAATAGTTTAGGTCGTTTTAAAGTCACATTTGATTGATTTTAACCATGAAGTTCAATTTGATTTTGGGTATCGAACTTTCTAAGATTTCAAGATCAACCTATTGGACGTCGCCTCATTTATTTGCCAATTTATTGGTAAACTTTAAATTTTTGGATAAGAATCAGTAGATTGAGAAACGGAAGCTAGAAAAAGGAGCCAGGCTAAGCGAAGGCCCAATGGGCCTCACCCCTAGGATTGGGCCAAAAGGGCCCAATGAGGCCCACCACGCCAAAGCCAAGCCCATTTCAAGCAATTAGTGGTGAAATGACCAAAATGCCCTTTCTAGAAAGCCTTGGGTATTGAAGAAGATGAAGACAAAAGGGAAAAGACTTGAAGGAGAGAATTTTAGGGAGAGTAAGATTTTTGGGGGTAAAATCTCACTCAAGTCTCTCTCTCCCCCCCTCCTTCCTCCTTGTTTGGCCGACCATCATCCCTCCTCCACCTCTCTCATTTTCACTTATTCTTCTTCTTTTCTTCATCCCCTTCATCACTATTGTTCACCGTCACCATCATAACTGCCCTTGCCGCCCCTTTGCCACCGTCCATCAGCGCCGTCACCGCCACCCTCACGTTGCCTATGCCACCGTTGCTTTGTCGCTCCTCATGCCACCATCGCCATCCACAAGCCGAGCCGCCCTCATCAAACTGCCACCCTTTAATCTGCGCACCATCAAGCTTCGTCGAGCCGCCGCTATTGAAACCGTAAGCACCGCGCTCTCATCACTATCTCACCACAGAGAGTGATAAGCTATCGACAATTAGATTATAAGCCATCACCAAAGGGGTGATAATTTTTCGGAAAATAGGCGATAAGTTATCGTTAAATAGGCGATAAGTTATCACTGTTTGAGTGATAAGCTATCGGTTTAAGGTTGATAAGTTATCGCATTAGGTCGACGAGTAGTATTTATATGCATTTTATACTTGAATTATGGGATGAATTTATGCATGATTTATGTTGTTTGAAGCTTGTGATGCCATGAAAAATGATTGTTCAATTGAACCTCATTTGCTATTTTTAAACAACTTTTTATGGGCATATATATGGTAACTCATAAGGTGTCTTGTTTGGGTGCCGATTTTATGTGTCATATGGGGCAAGGGTGTTTTAGGATTATTTTACTGCATTTTTATGTGGGAAATTTGCGATAGTTTGTCGTATGAGTACGAACCATGTTTGCATTGGCTAATTGATGAAAAATGAAATTGGCATAAGTATATGGTGTGCCTAAGTGTCACTTAAAGGAACTCGTCACCCAATGAAAGTTTGGGGACAATGCCTAATAGGGGAGGACGATGTCCTGTCATGTTAGAAAATCGTCAACTCTTATGTTGGCCGTGGCACGAGTGGTCATAATAATTGGAACACACATAAATGCATTATGCATGGAAAAGTATGAGATATGTTCTACTTATACGTTATACATATTGTATGGCTTTTAGCCTGTGATAGTTAATAATGAAAGGGCTAGTAATAACACCTAAAGGGGGTTGAATAGGTATAATAAAAATTCTTGCAAGATTCAGAAGTAATAATTGCTTTTATAGAAAGACAGACTAAAAACGAATTTCGGCTTTAGCAGTTAAATAAAACTTCAAACAAAATAAAGGAATTTAAACTTAAACAGTTAAATAAAGCTATGACTCAAAATAAATGAGTTGAGGGAAGAGAATAAGAACACAAGGTTCATAGTGGTTCGGCTTAGATCAAGCCTACGTCCACTCTCCCACTTTGACAGCCTACTAGCTGGATTCCACTAAGAATCAAAAGAGATTTTACAGTCTTATAGTCTCGACTTTATAGTGAAGAACCTCTATTGGTCTCACACAAAGTCTCACTATGAGTTTCTCTCTTTTGTATACTCAGTAAATGAAATAACAAGGAACTAGGAAGCTTTAGACTTTGAAATTTCTCTTTCACGCACACTTTCGAACAACTAGAGAGTCTGCCTTAAATACTCCTTCATGCCTTCACGACCGTTGGTACTTTCCAAAGGAATTTTTCTAACCTACCCGTTGGATAGAATCAATCAAGGGGATCTCGAGTTGATTGATTGATTATGATGAAAGCTCATCAATCCTGTTCGCCCATACAATCAGGATCTTGGTTTCCATAAGTAGAACATTCCAAGTTTGCTTGCCTTCCAAAAGATTTGATTATCGAAGTTGATTCCATTAAGGATAATCAATTATGTAGGTGCTATATCCAACCATAAAACCATTCATAAGCCATATGAAACGAATCCTTGAAGAAGTAAAGATAATCTCGCATCTGGATAAGTCTTCATACTTCGGTCTAGAAACTGTTAGTGTGGGCAGACTTTGAACCTAAAGTCTGGCGGTCTTCAGACTTTGACACTTCAGTCTGGAAGTCTTCAGACTAGACTATGGAAAGGTTTTGTCAACTTCAAAATAGTAAAGGAGTTTTCTTCAACAAATAATATGCAGAGGTGTACCAAAGGAGATAAGAATATATAACACTGCATGATTAGGCTGCACCCGAGATGAATTAGTGTCCTAATCAAGGCTTATGTTGTTGACTTACTGAGATTTTATCTCACCTATTGTTGTTTATTATTTTTAGGCCCGTAGTATGGAGAACCGTCACATTTGGTTCGAGGTCCCTATGGACCAGGAAACTGTTGTGACTCCGTACCCTATCCTGATGACGGATCATGTTTATGAGCTTTTTGTTATGACCGTCTTGGTAGACGAAGGGTTGGCCAATTGGGTGGCCTATAGGTTTAAAGTGTGATTTATCCGAGTCAGAAAGGAATGTTTTGGCTCAATGCACGGGTTTTAAAATGAAAGTATACAAAGTTTGATGGGTTGATTATATGTACATGATTGCGTGGGATTATTTTACTGCTTTTTTACGCAGCAAATTTGTAGTACTTTGTCATATGAACACAAACCATGTTTGCATTGGCTAATTGATGAGAAATGAAATTGGTATAAGTATATGGTGTGCTTGAGTGGTCACTTAAAGAAACCCGTCATCCAATGGGAGTTTGGGGATGATGCCCGATTTTATCAAATGTTCAACAGGGGTCCAGATACCAAGTCGTGGTTCAGGCTGGATCGATACTCTTTATGGAATGCCGTCTATGGCAAGAGTCCAAGATGATGCCGTGCCTAATAGGGTGGGACAATGTCTAGTCATGCCGAAAGACTACCAACTCTTGTGTTGATAGTGGCACGAGTGATCGTGATAATTAGAATAGACATAAATGCATTGTGCATGGAAAAGTATGAGATGTGTTCTAATTATACGTTATATGTGTTGTATTGCTTTTAGCCTATGATAGTTAATAATATGCAAGGGTGTGCCAAGAGAGGTAAGAATATATAACGCTACATGTTTAGGTTGCATCCGAGATGAATTAATGTCCTAATCGAGGCTTAGGTTGTTCACTTACTAAGATTTTATCTCACCTGTTGTTATTTATTGTTTTCAGGCCTGTAATATGGAGAACCATCACATTCGGTTTGGGGTCCCAATAGAACAGGACACGGTTGTACTCTGTGTCACGCCCCGATCCTTAGGCACGCGCCCATCCCTCACCTCGGTCGATTTAAATTTGCGATATCCCATGACGTATCGCCGACCCTTTCATTTTCATATGCACATACGAAAGCAATTATAAATCCCCAGACAATAAAACATTGGGATAGAACAGTGGGACTAAATTTCAAACCCTTAAAAACCTTCGCTCCTATATACAAGGTGAACTATTAAGTTCAATTCACATTAAGCCAGTTTAAAAACAAGGTCTACAAGCAAAAGTGGGGTTCTACAAGCTATGGGTCCCTGTCCTATTCTCTTCATCATCCTCCACACTCCAACTGGAGCCTTCAGCATATTGCACCGGACTTTCGAGATCTTCAAAATCCAAGTCTACTGCATCTAAGGACCCGAAATGGTTATTCAATAACCAATGAGACAATGTCTCAAATAAGTTCTACCCCTAAGACCCGATTAGTAAACCAATACACTTTAGAGCTGCCTATGCACAACACAAGTCAGAGGACTTACCTTGGCCTCAAATTCCACTTGCATATTAGCACAGATCCAATAGGCACCCAAGCAATCACATCACAGATCGAAGCATCGATCAAATTGACCTAGTCGATTACATCTCAATCAAACCATTCACCGATCATTTCCATTCAATCAATCAATTAACAACATCAGATCAAAGCAATGATCAATCGACCTAGTCGATTACATGCCAATCCGACCATTCTCCGGTCGTCTCACTTATTCAGTTTCAAATCTTCTCACGGCTCAACGAGCATAGTCTATCAAATTTTTAGCTACAAATTACGGTCCAAAGGACACGATCTATCTTTAGGTGGTAAATTACGGCCCAATGGGCGCAACCTTTAATAGGTGGCAAATTACGGCCTTATTAGGTGCAACCTCTATCAGGTAGCAATTTACGGCCCAACGGGCGCGATCTCTATCAGGTGGCAATTTACAGCCCAACGAGCGCGACCGATTCCAAATTCGATGGCAAAACTCGGCCCCACTGGCACAGCCATACTTTGGTGGCTTTTGAGGTTCAACTCACAACCTCTCATAGTCAATTTCTAATTGAGCACTGACACTGATCAATCTTGGGATAAATCCCCACATACTTATCAACTCGCTCAATTTCCACAAACCAATGCTCAATTAAATAAACAGAAAGCACCACTGAAATCAGCACGAAATTTCGGTCACCAACCATCCCGGTTGAATTTCCGGAAAAATAAATAATTAAATAATTAATTTTGAAAATTAAATAAATAAATACTAAAAATCCACTTTAGGCCCGAAGTGCCTAATTAAAACCCGAAACGGGTCGGGAAAACCCCGAGATGCATTCAATAAATAACCGAACCTTTCTACTTGCTAAAGACTGGGTCTAACCACCTAACATGCATCATTAAGTCACTAATTTAATTGTTCTAAACTAATCTAACCACATAATTGCACTTAATTAAATCTAACCAACCCCTAAGCATAATTAGCAAACTAAGAAAGCATTAGTGAGTAAAACTTACTTGGCAAAGCGAAGATCGGAACACTGCGACGGCGACGCGATGACGGCCGAATTCCAACTTTTCGGTGGCGACAAAAGACACTCGAGCCAGCCAAAACCTTGCAAGCCCACAGAAATTTCTGGACTTGGCTTCGCGGGCTTGGGCTTGTTGAATCTAAAATTGCCGGGCTTCAAGTGAGCTGCTGAACCGGGCTTTGCTGGGCCCGAAAGACTGAAATTGCTGGGCTGAATTCTGGCCTAACTTGCGACCCAAAAGAAATTCACTGGGCTTGAATTGGGTCAAGATGCTGCATGGAGTTGGGCTGCAATTTACGTGGACTTCAAGTGGCCCAGCTGCTGGGCCGAACAAGGGAATCAGCAAGGGACGCTGGGCTGATTTCTTGTGGGCTGAGCTGCAAATCCACGTGGGCTTGGATGAGATGGGCTGAAGACAACTGATCTCGCTGGAGTGGGCCACGAAGAAACAGCTTCGATGGTTAGGCTGCTTCGCTGCCCTCGTGCGAATCGGAGGAGGCTGAGGAGCTTGAAGACGTGCGGGTTTGCTTGGCAGGAGAGGACGCGCGGCGTGGGGGTCAACAAGCCGGGCTTGCTGTGGGAGAACTTTGACCGAGTTGCTGGAGGTGTGCGGTTGCTGCAGGGGAATAAACCGAAGTGGAGCAGCTGGCATCGCTGCTGAGGGAATCGATGGCAAGTTGGCAGCTGGAGAAGAACGCGTTGCTAGAGAAGGCACGGACGAGGTTGCTTCGGTCGGGTCTTCAAGCTGCTTCGGTGGAGTCTTCGGTGGATTTCGCTGGCGTGCGCTGGCCGCGTGGAGCTTCAAAGGTCAGCACTAGCTTCGTTGGTTGACCGGGTTGGAGGAATCGGTGGGGAAGAGACGATGATGATGATGCTGGCGTGGGCAGCTTCTGCTTCGATGGGAGGAGACAGGCAGAGAGAAGAGTTGACGCTGGTGGACGTGTAGAGCGGTGGAGATGAAGACGGTGGAGAAGTTGACCGAGTAGAGCGCTTGGTGGAGTGTGGGCGTGCGCTGGCGTGTAGAGGAGGCAGACATATGGCCGCGAGCTAGGGGAAATGTTGGAAAGTTGGGGGAGAATTTTGTGGATTTTCGGTGGGATGGTAGAATGAAAAAAATGAAGAAGCAGTTGGCGTCAGAGGGAAAAGCTACGCTGGCTTTGTGGTATGGCATCCGCACGAAGGAGATGGAGGAGGGGAATCGTACACGAGAAGCTGCTGAAAGGGAAGGATAAGATCAACCAAACAAATATCTAGTTCATCATGACTTGATCCAAGAAGTCTTTAATCTTATCCTATGGTGTCCCCTAATTACTTTCTTGAAATTAATCCACCAATAAATCCATTTGGCACCAAATGTTGCACCCCCCATGGCTAGCTCCGAATTTCACTAATTTTGGGACTTCAATTTCCTTCTCCATTCTCTCAATTTGATGTCCAATCTTGCCTAGGAAAAATCCCACAAAATTTCTACAATTCCCCATCACCAAATAGCTCGGTTTGACACTCAAGAATCTCTTCAATTCAGCCACTCTGAATTTCCGTTAATTTTCCGGGACGTCCGAACCGATTTTTGGTAAAAATCTCGGAATCTCTAAAAATTCTTCGGAGAATGAGTGGACGTTCCTAGAATTTATTGTGACATGACAGAATCTTCAATTTCTGAAATTAGACTCGAATTCACGGTTAATTTATATTCAACGCGTTTTTAGCGTGACCTAGGCTACTAGGTAACTTTCAAGCATTTTTAGTGCAAATGACCCTTGGTCGATTTTCTTCGAGCCACGATGAACCCACTCGACTCATTGGCGACTCTCGGTTGTAAAAATATCGAGGATCCAAATACAAACACTTGGTACCAAAACAATAAGATAATCAGTATAGTGCCGATCGACGAGAATTTTCCAATTTAGTGGTGTCACTCACGATTGGCCACACATCTCTTTCGACTCAGCCTATCTTTGATTTCAAATCGATTTTATACTGTGCCGCAATGGTCTCTAAAGATAGACACGGTCGAGAAGTCGATTCCTAGTCGAATTCTCAATCTATTTGCCTTAAAATCCTTATTAGTTTCCCCAGCTAACCTAGTTATCTCAAGAGTTATCAGCTCTGAGAACAGCTCTATAGGCGCGTCAATGAAATGCCTGATTTATTTAGTAAAAACCAGAGTTGAAAATCTGGGATGTCACACTCTGAGCCTTGTCCCAAGGATAGATCACATTTATGAACTTTTTGTTATGACCGTCTGGGTAGACGAAGGGTTGGCCAATTGGGTGGCTCATAGGTTTAAAGCCTGGTTTATCTAGGTCGGAGAGGAACATTTTGGCCCAATGTGCAAGTTTGATGGACCACTTGGAAGGGATCCTGAGGAGCAAATTTGAGACCCTATGGATATTGCGATATCCCAGATTTTTAACTCTGTTTTCTATTGAATAAATCGGGCATTTCAGTGACGCGCCTATAAGGCTGTTCTCAGAGCTGATCACTCTCGAGATAACTAGACTATCTGGGGTAACCAATAAGGATTTTAAGACAAATAGACTTGAGAATTCGACTAGGAATCGGCTTTTCAATCGTGTCTATCTTTAGAAGCCATTGCGGCACAGTATAAAATCGATTTGAAATCAGAAATAGGTTGGTTCAACAGAGATGTGTGGCTAATCGAGGGTGACACCACTAAATTGGAAAATTCTCGTCAACCGGCACTAGACTGATTTTCTTATTGTTTTGGTACCCTGTGTCCGTATTTGAATCCTCGAGATTTTCATGACAACCGAGAGTCGCCAATGAGTTGAGTGGGTTCATAGTGGCTCGAAGAAAATCGACCACGGGTCATTTGCACTAAAATTTTCTGAAAGTTACCAGTAGTCTAGGTCACGCTAAAAACGCCCAAATGGAAATTAACCACCAATTCAAGTCCGATTTCAGAAATTGAAAGTTTTGTGGTGTCACGATCAATTCTAGGAACGTCGACTCAGTCTCAGAAAATTTTTCTGACAACCGAGACTTTTTGGGAAAAAATCGTTGCTGAGTCGTTTTTGTGCGAGAAAAAGTCGATTATTGTTTTTGATGGTAAATTTGAGGAGCATGATAGATGCACAAGTGAGGAAAATGGTCGAGGTGGTCGATGGATGACCAAATGATTTTATGGAGCCAATTGAGATGGATTTGATGTGGATCAGTGGCCAATCGTGCCCAATTTACAAAAATTCGTAACATCCCCTCACCCTAAGCAAAGAATGGACCACTCGGTTAGGAGGGGCATTTTGATGGCTAACGGCGCGCCAAGTGTTTATACATGGCCTAGATTGATTTTTGGAAGATATTTCGCAAAATATCAAGCCAAGTGGAGCCCCCTCACCTCTCATCTCTATCCATCTCTCTTTCTCTCACCTCAATGGGGACAGCCTCTCTCCCCTGCCCATTTCGCGCGATACCTCCAGCAGCAGCACGGAAGAAGACCTTGCCGAAGCAAGCAGCGCTGCCTGCACCAGCTTTGGTCGGCCATCAAATTTTCTGTAAGCTGCTGCCGTGTCTTCTTTCACTCGGCCTCAACTTCGCAAAGCCTTGTTGACTGAAGACCACCGAGTGAAGCTCCACCGGGTGCAGCCGTCTTCAGCCACGCGTCCCCACCGATCCACCAGCGTGCGTTTTCTCTACAGCCAATCGGTCAACAACAGCAGCAATCGAAGCTCCGTGGTTGACCGCAAAAGCCCAACGCCCGTGCACGGATCCGTCGCCAGCGAAGCTCGAAGTCCACCCCTTCGTGCGTGTCTTCTCGTCTTCAACGCCACCGAAGCCACCGAAGACCTTCCCTGCTGACTCCTTGCCGCGACGCCACCTGCCATCCCAATTGCAGCGCTTCACTCGGTCAACGGCTTCCACCGAAAACCCCATTGTTGACCCAGTAGCTCTTCCTCAACGCCACGCTGCAGCACCACCTTTAATTATCCACCGTCTCTGCCTCACGTCCACGTCTGCAACCCTAGCATCAACGACTGCCTGCAGCTCCATTGATCTCATCTTCCACTGAAGTCGACCGAGGCTAGCAGTCCTTTCCGTTTCTTTGCCGCGGCTAGCCCAAGTCAGCCCAGCAAATTACCGTCCGCAGCCCATCTTGAGCCCAGCTTTGATGGTGGGTTTCAAGATCTTTCAACCCAGCCCAGCGGCCCATTTGTAATCAACCCATCAGCCCACGCAAACCAGCAATCAGCAACTTCTTTGGGCCATGTCTTCAACCCAACAAGTTCATCTCCAGCAACAGCAGCCCATGTGGATTTTTCTTGAGCAACCCAGCTACAATTGAAGCCCAACTCTCCACAAGCCCAATCCAAAGTAAGCCCAGATCAAGCTCAACCCAAGAATTTCAGTAGGCCCAAGCCCATTCTTGGCCCGGCCCGAGTGTCTATCGTCGCCGCCGAAATTTTGGGATTTAGCTATCGTTGCGTCGTCATCGCAGTGTTCCGGTCTTCGCCTTGCGCAAGTGAGTTTTGCTCACTAATGATTTCTTAGTTTGCTAATGATGCTTAAGGGTTGATTAGTGTTAATTAAGTAGGATTAGGTGGTTAGATTCAAATAGATTAGTGATTATTAGTTGATTGCAACGCATATTAGGTGGTTAGTCATAGCCATTAGGGAGTAGAAATGCTCTATTATTTATTGAATGCATCTCGGGATTTTTCCCGACCCGTCTCGGGCTTTAATTTAGCATTACGGTCCTAAAGTGGATTTTTAGTAATTATTTATTAATTTTCGAAATTAATTTATTTATTTATTTATTTTCCGGAAATTCAACCGGGATGGCTGGTGATCGAGATTTTATGCTGATGATCGTGGTGCAGTCCGTTTATTTAATTGAGCTTTATTTTGTGCTAAATTGATTTATGAGTGATTTTTGGATCTATTCTTAAATTGAATAATCTTTGGTTATTAATTGAAAAATAACTAGGCATCAGTTGATAGTGCCAAAAATCTTTTGGTAGACTATAGAAAATGGTGGGATTTATCGAAAGGAAATTATTCTATTTTGACTAAGGCCGATCGTGTACCCACACACAATATTTTATCGGGTACCTTTGATACCAAGAAATTAGGCCAAGATATTATGAAATTGAGGAATTTATTTACGAAGTGCAATATCGTTGGCCGCGGTTGAATGGTCGTGGGATGTTGTGGGTTAAGTTAATTAAACCGCCAAAGTATGGCCGTGCCCGCTGAGTCGTGATTCAGCATTACCGCCGAAATAGGAATTGGCCGTGTCAAGTGGGACCGTAAAGCCACTATATATTGAAAAATGGTCAAGTGGGACCGTAAAGCCACTATATATTGAAAAATGGTCAAGTGGGACCGTAAAGCCACTATATATTGAAAGTGTCGAGTGGGACCGTAAAGCCACTATATATTGAAAGTGTCGAGTGGGACCGTAAAGCCACTATTTATTGAAAGTGTCGAGTGGGACCGTAAAGCCACTAAATACGAAAAGGGTCGAGTGGGACCGTAAAGCCACTGTATGGTGAAAGTTGCCGAGTGGGGCCGTGATGCCACTAAATCTAAGAAAATTGCTCGGTGGGGCCGTGATTATCACCTATAAATAAGTTGTGTCCTAAGGACCATGATTCATAATTGGGGATTGAGTTGAAATAGTTGAAATGACCGGAAGTGGTCTTGTTGATATGTAATCGACTAGGTCGACTGATAATTGCTTTGATCTGATGTTGTGAATTGATTGATTGAATGGAAATGACTAGTAAATGGTTTGATTGAGACGTAATCGACTAGGTCGATTTGATCAATGCTTCGATCTGTGATGTGATTGCTTGGGTGCCTATTTGATTTGTGCTAATATGCAGGTGGAATCTGAGGCCAAGGTAAGTCCTCTGACTCGTGTTGTGCATAGGCAGCCCTAAGGTATATTTGTTTACTAATCGGGTCTTAAAGGGTAGAACTTGCTGAGATGTAGTCTCATTGGTTATTGAATAACCATTTCAGGTCCCTAGATGCAGTAGACTTGGATTTTGAAGATCTTGAAAGTCCGGTGTGGCCTGCTGAAGGCTCCAGTTGGAGTGTGGAGGATGATGAAGAGGAGGACGGGGACCCGTAGCTTGTAGAACCCCACTTCTGCTTGTAGACCTTGTTTTTAAACTAGCTTAAATTGAATTGGACTTAATAGTTCACCTTGTATATATATGTGCACTGGTTTGCAATGTATATAAGAGTGAATGTTTTTTTTTTGGTTTGAAATTTAGTCCTATTGTTCTATCCCAATGTTTTATTGTCTGGGGATTTATAATTGCTTCCGCATGTGCATATGAAAAATGAAAGGGTCGGCGATACGTCCTGGGATATCGCAAATTTTTTTATCGACCAAGGCGAGGGATGGGCGCATGCCCGAGGATTGGGGCGTGACAGATATCGACACTTCTGATGGTGCCATGGAGGATCCAAAGACCAACCCCGATGAAGAGTTTGACCTTAAGACTCCATTCAAATACCATGGCTGGCCTTGACGTTAGACAAGCTTAAGTTAACCCTAACCCTTTGCTGTTTTTTGTTGGTCGCGTAGGAAGTCGCCCTTTTTGGGATGGGCCTGTAATTACTAAACTTCCTAGAATTAACAGTAAATATATAAAAGAAATGTTTGGTTTGATGTTATTGTGTTTTCCTTGCTATCCCGTTCTATTTAATTTGTTGGAAGTTATTATGCACGTCCTGCTTGTGTTTAATCGAAAGATGAAAATAATGGATCGGCGATGCGTCCCAGGATGTCCCAACTAAATGACCATGGAGGGATGTTCAAGCACTCGAGGGTTCGGGGTGTAACAATGTACCTCTAATGTTTGATCTTGTAAGATTGATTCCAATCACGCTTTTGGCTTGGTTACACAAAATGTCATGCCAATCGCATGGGCTGGCCGCTGTCACATTGGAGTTGGTGGCATTTCGAGGAGGGATAGTCCATGTAGATAGAGAAGAGGTGGATTGGTTTTGGTCTTGAAGGGTGGATTTCCATTGGAGAATGGCTTGTACTTCTAGTGTGAAGACACAAGCAGGAATTGGATCTTGTGGAATGATGGCTAAAACCACTATGAAAAGGGAAAAGGAAGCTAGAAGAGGCATTAGTGTATCTAATTTTGGTGAATTGAATTTTTTGTTTTTTTGTTTTTTTGGAGGTTGGTAATGAACGATGAGGCATATATAAAAAGCTTGGGTACTCTGTTTCTGTCATTCTCTTGGTCATAGTTTATGACAATAGGGAGGAAAAATGAAGGACAGTGACTATCTTTTTGCTTAGACTTTGTGATTGTAGCACTCATAATGGGCGTTGTATGTGGCCAAATGCTTTCTTTCTAGAAGCAACTCGGACTAAATGCCATGCAAGCATTTGATAGGGAGAGGTTGAGGATTAGGAGTGTGACGTAAAATGAGGAGCTTCGTTGTGCATGAACAATCTCCATCTTTTCCACACATCATGTCCTTAACATTTGGATATATTTTTCTTTTTCATTTGCCATTTCTTACGCTGCATTATAAGTTCAAGGCTTGTTAGTCAAAAGAGAGACGGCTGGAAAACTGTTCCATGACCCTTCCCTCGGGACATGTCAGAAATTTTTAGGGCAAAAATTCACCACAAAAGATCCATAGAGACCACGACTTCCCATAACAATTTGCAACGCCACTGATCCAACAACCACCATACAAGAACCCCCAAAAGATCTTGACTTATTATATTGTAAATTATGATCTGATGGTCGTAAAATCAACGCACAAAACCTCCAAAGACTTTGACTTCACTCTCGAATTACCTCACTCGATAAAGACCTTGACTTCTTGCTGCATATGTACAAATTCCATCTGTAACGTGCTTGCTGGTTTCAATTCTTCCTATTTCGACCCGTATGATGGTTTTAAATCCTAATCGAATCTTAAAACCGAGACACTTAGAGATTCGCATGAGCAGAATATTCTTGCACATGGATATGATTATAAGATCTCATGGGTGCTCATTGTAGGGGACCGTGCAAAGAGGGTGGCCCTACTGTCAACATACGATGCGTAAGAGAGGGCGTCGAAAAGGTTAAAATGGCTATTCTTTTTAACTTTCTCCTTACTTAACATGAAACAGTTGACTTTCCTACATGGTTAACTTTCTTACTGAACATTTCTGTGGCTTTTGCTGATTACTCTTTCTTTTTTGAGAAATGAGGACGTTACTTTGTAGCAAGTAGCAGAATATGATTGAATATATGAGTAATTTATGTACCTCTTGGAGTATGTAAACTTAACTAGATATATTCTTCTAGAAAAGAGCCGGAGAAAATGTACCTGTATGAATCTTCTACTGAACTTCGTTCATGCAATATCTAAAGATTTTATAATAGAAAAAACTGCCAACCAAATATACAAATAGAAATTCTTCTGGTATTTTGGCTTTAGCATGCGCTTTTATGATTGAAGATTGAGGTTTCCCTTTTTATTATCTCATAACCTTATTTATATAAGTGGAAAACTACTAGCCGGATACGTGGATTCCAAGTATACTTATAAGTTAATTAATCCGAACTGAGTTAATGGTAGTACGAATAGCCAGCAGTCGCAAATTTAGTGAAGGCACTTGTCACACCCCAAATCTATATCAGAATTTAGAGAATGATCGGCCACCGTTTCATCAAATGAAAGATGAAGCCTTTAATCAGTATGAATAATTTTACGAAAATATATGAAATGTTGGACCTTTTCATAAAGTCATCATTCTTCTCTATTTTTGAAAGTTGAAATGGTGATAAAATGAGGCGAGCAAATCCACGGGCAACAACCATCACTTCTAAGGGATCAAGCAATGAATGATACAATTTTATAATACTTATGCACTTGTCAAAATCACACTTAAGCTAGTATGTAATGCCATTCGTCACTAGTCACTTGAATATTATAAAAGATTATAAATTTTGTCGCAACCCTCCCAAGATGAGCCTTATAGGGTTTAACCAATTGTTAAGCAGGGGCAAATAATACTCTCCCGAGATGACACCTACGCTTCCTATGGACTCCCCCTAATCCTACCGATTTCAGCTGGCTATCTCTCATTCCTTCATGATTGTATCCGAGTCTTTCTTAGGCTAGTTAGGAGCCCGATAATGAATCAGAGAACTGGCTTTAGGGACTTGGGTCCCGTAGGTTGGTATCTTTTCTCTTTTAAGGAAAACTTTTCGCACAATCATGAGTGATTTTATTTCCTAACATGCATCTACCTGTCCATGCAGTTAGGTAGTAGATCAAACATTTTTAAAAGGTACCAAATACAAATAATGTATGTAAAGCAATGACTAAATTAACTAGTAAAGAAAAGGAGAAAATAGTAATTTGAGCCGTTTTGGGCTACAAGTAAATAAGGCTTTGTTACAAATATACAACGCCCCAGTACATGACCCTTTGAACGGTATGAGGATAAACACGCTTAAGTCCAAGGATGCAAAGTCAATTTGAAAATTACATAAGCTTCTAATGCAAGATGAACTTTATATGGAAAATGAGAAAACTAGAAAAAAGTGATGACTATTCATATAATAAGATGCGGAAAATATCTAAATGCATTTAAATGAATTTATCTATATTTATGAGAAGACATGGTTTAAATACGAAATGCTTTAGTGCATATAAAACCCATTATCAAGCAATGTGAGATTATACTTCAACACCCCTTTCACGTGCAAATTGGATTCAAGCGAAAGTTTAGATGTCAATAGATGTCAAGCTCATTTCTCATGCTAGAACACTATGTTCACGCTTCGCCAGTTTTCCTAAGGATGCAGTCCCACTCTCTTTCTATCTATAAATCATTCCATTCCCTAGGTCGGGGATTACTACGCCCTTATTTCCAAAGGTAACGGTTGAACGCTAAGCTACTTCTCAACTCACTGACCTTTCTCGCCAACCCCCTTCCTTTGAATGATTGATTCAATGTGACAATATACTCTCTCTAGTGGAACAAAAGCCCTTGTGCTTTTGAACAGCGGGGCTCTAGCTCTTTCTATATTATGTTATTTCGATCCATAAGTAAGAGTAAAAACCTATCCAGTCGAGCACGATCTAGGCTACAAAGGCACTTCCACTCAGAAGGCGGGTATGTGACTAAAGCAAGGAATCACATCGGCTATAGTTGAGTCCCGAAATCACATTGATTGTAATTGAGCTCTAGAACAAAACTGACATAGGAACATCCATCATATCCCAATATGTTGGTCGACCATGAGAATCAATCCAATATCCATATGTCATATCCAACATGCTAATATATGATTCAGAATAATTGGCTTACATAATGATTTCAACGTATAAAATAACGGACTTGAAAATCCTTCCAATGCTTGAGCCAACTTTATAAAATAGTATGCCTAAAAAAAGGCTAAATTTTTCATTCTTTCTCAAAATATGTGCCATGCCATGACATAAGATTTTCCTTTTAGTAACAATGTTATGCAAATTTTACAAACACATAAAGTCGTAAACGTCACTCATCTCGATAACTAACAAAGACATTTTATACGGATTTAAACGACGAAGGATCCTAGACATGATTCAAGCCCATCATCAGAGATTCGGTCTTAGGTCCATGGGCCCGGCTCATATTGACATAGCTCAAAAATATTTATAAGTTAGCAAGATACCATAAAATATCCAGAATATCAGGAAATAAATTTTCTCGGGAAAAGTGCCAAAAAGTCCTAAACCTTTTGTCTTTGTGCCGATTTAGTCCTAAACCTTTTTTTGGTGCCGATTCAGTCCTAAACCTTTTTACGTTGTGCCAATTCAGTCCTTTCCGGCCAATTTTTGGCCGGATTTTGCTGGACCGGACGCCGGCCGACATGGACAACTTTTAATAATATTTTAATATTTTTGAATTTTTATTTTTATTTTTTGTATTTGTATTTGTATTTGTATTTGTATTTTTATTTTTATTCTTTTTTTATTCTTTTTCGTTTTGTCTTTTTCCTCCAACGGTCGCCGAAGTCCGGCGACCGGCCAGAGGCAACGGCCGGCGAGGGCGAGGCCGACCTCGTCGGCCACCTCGCCGGCAAGGCTCGACCTCGCCGGATCCGCCATGGGCGAGGCTTGCCCTCGCCGGCCATGGGTGAGGCTCGCCCTCGCCGGATCCGGCGAGGTCAAGCCTCGCCGGATCTAACGAGGCGAGCCTCACCCATGGCCGGCGAGGCTTGACCTCGCCGGATCCGGCCATGGGCGAGGCTTGCCCTCGCCGGCCATGGGTGAGGGCCTCACCGGTGAGGTCGGCCTCGCCCTTGCCGGCCTTCACCTCGGCCGATCGCCGGACCTCGGTGACCGGCTAGAGGAAAAATAAAGATAAATAAAATAATAAAAATAAAAATAAAAAATTTAAAAATATTAAAATATTATTAAAAGTTGTCAACGACAATGGCGCCGTCGAGCCACGTCAGCAGCCGGGCATCCACAAGAAAATCCGGCCAAAATTGGCTGGAAAGGACTGTATTGGTACAACGTAAAAAAGTTTAGGACTGAATCGGCATAAAAAAAAAAAAGGTTTATAACTAAATCGGCACAAAGGCAAAAGGTTTAGAACTTTTTTGGCACTTTTCCCAATTTTCTCGTGAAATCAGCCAAAATTGAATTTCCCAAATTCTTAGCAGTTAAATTGTTTTCCAAACTAACACCAGAACTTCCAAAACTCATTTTTCAATAAATTTCATGATAGCTAATAAAACAATAAAGTGGAGATAATAATTTTTACCACATGCGAAACATAACTTTCCAGAATCTAATATATTTTTTGTTATTTCTACATAGGCATGTCCTTTCAGTTTTAATACTTCATAAGCCAAAGTTAAAACCTAATATTTTCTGTGAAAATCATATAAATATACAATTTCCCATCTTCTGAGAGCAAACATTTTTCCAAGAATGCTATTCTTTTTTCCAGAAAATTCCAGAAAATTCACAGAACGCGGTACATATCGTGCCTAGTACTGCGGGGGAAACAGCATTTGAAATCCGACAACATAATAAGCTGTACGAGCCGTCTGAAGTTACTGCATGTTTGCAATACTCCATTTTCCAGATTTTCCAATTGCAGGCGTGCGCAGTCATTAAGCAAATATCACACATTGGCTTGATTGTCACATTATTGCTGCCCCTATATTTGAGTGGACGCCTCAGAAGGTGCAACGATTTGTGGGAGGATTTTGGAAATGATGCACAGATATATATTACCAATGAAACATGCATTTCAACATCACTCATGAGCAATTGCAATTCTTATATGCCTCAAAAAATAAAGACGCACACGTACATATTGGTCAACTACTATCACTTCTTCTGGAAAATGGAGAACCCAAGAGCACGTTGGTTGACATGCTTGACATCTAGAACAGTGTCTGTTAGCTTCCTCTCGTGATGGACTCTTCGAAATTGTTCACCCAGAAAAGGGAAAAAAGACTAGATCGAGGCGTTCATATCAAGAAAAAAGGATACGCAGCCAAAACCCAAAATCAACCCGAAGCTTTGCATTGAGCTTCAGAACAAACATGTCCTTGAAAGTGCTGTGATAGTGAGTTCATGACTTAAAGAAAGGGACGCAAAACCTGTGAAATAATGCTATTCTCTATCATGCCTATTTGAAATCGTCCTCCACTTGCCCTTTCGAAATTGGAAAATGACACAAATAATCTTTCAATTTTAGTCCAATATGCCATATCGTTTCTAGAATTTTAATTTGTTTGATAGTCCTCTAACTATTAGTAACTGGTCAATGGAATCATCATGTTTGGTCAAATAATAAATTGGACGCTTTGTTGATGATGTGGATTATTATAAGGTAAGTTAAATTTATAAAAATGATGAATCAACATATATATCCTTTTATTTCTGTGTTAGTTGACTTAAGCCGCACCATTACTGCTGGGGTGGGGCTCGGCCGGGGTTTGATGTTCAGATGTTATGACTTAATCCGTCAGCGTCACTGTCCGCTACCTTTAATGGGCAGCGCTATGCGTTGAAGTTGTGTAATCTCGTCTTTGGTAAAGGGCCAACTCTTGGTTGGAGTTGGTTTAACGGACCGAAGAGTGCCACTACGAGGGCGAAAAGATCCGAAAAAGATCGGACCCCGGTCCGGTCGGACAGCTTCTGGGCAAACAAATGGCTTTCGTTAGCTGGCCGAATCACCCAAACCCTCACATGATAGCAGGGCCAGGCGAAGCCTGTCAAAGTCAAAAGAGAATATAGAGAATGGAACGAGCATCAATCCATGAGCTGAGATGCATGAGGAAGGTATCATGACTTGTGAATATCTTACTTGGATACTCCACGTGAAACTTTTTTTGTTGTTCACCGTTCAAACTTTAACATATTGAAAGTCATATCAATAAATTCTGTTAGATTGAATTCCTACAATCTAGGGACTAGTTCAAGAATGGCATTGTATTGAACCAAAGTCCATAGATCATTTATGTCATTTTCCTATTTAAAATTGCCCTTTGCTCGTCCAGCTGCATGCAGAAAATTGGGGCCCCAGCTATTCGCTTATATTTTCCAGACACGTTGAAGAGTTTCCTGAAAATATCATCTTCTTTAGTTCTATAAGTCGGCTAATTTCATCTTTATTTAACATTTTAGTCTAAAGAGAGTACAAAGCTTTTTGATATATTTGCTAGCTAAAAAGGGTAAAAAGGTGGTATCTTTGCTTTTCTTACCTTTTTTAATTGTATTTATGATGAAATAACAAAATCTAAGCAAATTGAAAATCCCCAAAGCTTCTATATGGTCATTTGTACACAAAATAGTCGACTCATACTACGTATTAGAGAGAGAGAGAGAGTTGATGCTGTATAGTAGTGATGGGAAACTGTATATTGTGACATTTAATGAGCCATTCTACTAGAAATATGCTAATTCCACGCATTTCGTTAGGTCAAGTCATTAATCATCCATTTGAATTTCAATATAGACAATTTAAATGTGTGCAGAGAATATCTAAGTGATGAAAGCTTACTCTGTTTCAATTAGAAGCATAGAGCAACTAATGAGTCAATTAAATTCAACATTATTGATTTTCTTTTTTCACTCAGAGCGACGACAAAGGACTCAATTCAGTTCAACGTGTCATAAACTGGTGTCAACTAAAAGGTTCTTCCCAATGCTCATCCCTTTCCACGAAGCAGCACCACTCATTCCCTTTTCTTTTAATACGGGGAAAATCATAGTTTAAAATGAGCGTAATTTGCACATGTCTGATTTGATAGTCTGCAACAACCATGTGCTCTCCGATGGAAGCCGACTTTCTTCTGGCAGGGAACAATGGCCATCGTCGCACCCGCACACCTAATGTTTTTCTAACTCCATCCTCTGATTTTACATTATATTAAGTTGGTGTCCGTGCATGGCATTTCCTATTTATACACTCCGAAACTTACCCTCTTCCTTAAATCCATCGTTGATCTTGCACTTTTTTCTTCGGGAATTCGAAGCTCCGATCCATCCCGTAAGCTCGCATACTTTCATAATGAAAGAAGCAGCATCAATGGCGTCCAAAAGTGGCCCCTTTTTCATGGCCTTCGTCCTGGCACTTGTGCTGGTCCTCACCACCGACCGAATAGGTCAGTGCGAAGCGACTCGGGTTCTGTTACAGTTGCCGAACATTCCCAACTTGCCAACGCTCCCAGGAGGGACGTTCCCGCCACTCTAGGGGGCCTCATTCCCTCCACTCTTGGGGGCGACGTTCCCAACACTCCCATCTTTCTCCCAAACCCCTTCGTTCCCGACCACCCCCTCCATCCTTTTCCTTGCTCCACCACACTCGACCTCTTTCTCTAGTCCTTGAAGTATTGCAGTCCATATAGCTCATTTGAATATGATACAGATGTTGCACACATGACTTTGAGGGATTAGATATTTACGCAAATGGTGCGCTACATTCAGTATATCAATGTACTGGAGATCTACTAGACCCCGGTCTGTGTCATAAGTGGGTTAGATGATAATGTCTCGCTTTTGTGTCTTGGATGTGGTCTCTCTAATGGAGGACTTAGATATCATACTTTCTTAATTCTTATTTGTGTAAGGGGATTCTCTGTAACTTACTCTTATTCGTATATTATCTGGTATTAGTTTATTTTTCTAGGCAATATCTTTTTACTTGTTGTATTACCATACAACCTTTCCGGAATGTATTGTTTCCATGCATCCATATTTGATTCATGCAACTGCAAGAGAAAATTCACAAATTTAGTTGAAAATGAAAGCGATACTCACTTTAAATCGAAGTGGCATTGGAAGTTACAAAATCAACGTGGGCTTTTGCTAAAAAAATTGACTTCAATCAATTTCCAGAGACAATTTTTCATTTGGATATGCTATCGGTGGTTGTGATTTTCTGTGAAGCACTAATAAGATAAAATTAACTAATATAGCTCAATAATTAGGAGGAGTCAATTTCATATATTCACTAGTTATATTGTACATGCTCTGGACGGAAAATAGCTTAGTAAGGTTTATAAATTAGTATGTTGCCTTAGGAATGGAAAGCATATGATTTCCAAAAAGCAAATGCTTTTATTTGCTGAATTATAAAGAGACCAATTATATCGAATCATACTAGAGAACACAAAAGAAATAAAGAGAATCACGCCTATATACACCAATAAATGTAAATAATGTTAAAAATAAGCGATGATAATATCGATGAAGAATCTAGCCATTCAAATAAATGAACCTCACCTTTGGTTCCATGTTGATGTATTCAATGCTCAAAATCCAAAGGAAAAAGCGAAAGTTTGATAGATTAATCCAAGAGAATGGGAGTAAAAATGAATTATATATATCATCATTTGTGTTAGATGTATATGTTTAAAATTAGGTTAATCGTAACTTACATTAATTGTAATTGAACCTAATTTCCTCTCACCTTAGAAATATGCGAAGTATAATCTAGTGATTCTGAAGACAGTGCCAGATTTAGCTACATTGAAGAAGGCAAAAAAGAAGCTGACCGATGCAATTGTTGACGGATTCTAAGGGCCTGCTGAGTGATGTTTGAGGTGGTCACTTTGATTTTCGGTGAACTATTGAGGTTACTGATTCTGCTCAGCAAATGTTCGACGAATTGTACGAGAGAGGAGAAACAAAAGTAACAGCGTTCTAACTTCGGTTGCTTGTTATGTCAACAATAAGCAATACTCCTCTATGTCCAACTTTATTGACTAATCTGAGCGGAAGAGTCATTGTTACGGGTTCTTGCCTAAATTTTCTTCTCAAGCCGATGAGGTTCTCCTGCTGGATTCTGCTTCGCTGACTCTTCAAATTACCGGAGACGCTCTCGCACAAACCAGAACAAAAAGGAAAAGAGAAAAAGAAAAAAATATATAAATAATTCGAAAATATTAAAATATCATTAAAAATTATCTACGTCAGTGCCGGCTATGTCATGTAGGATAGCCAGTGTCAATGTCAAAGGCTTATTACCAAAATTGGCTGGATAGACTAAATTGGCATAAATGCAAAAGATTAATTGGCAAAAAAAAAAGAGGTTTAGGACTGAACTGTCACAATTGCAATATATTGAGGACTTTTTTGGTAATTTTCCTGATTAGTAAACCCAAATTTACTAAATGTCATCATAGAATATAAAAGAAGTGGGTAACTCGTAAATTTTATTTGAACATTAATGAATTCATTAGTATAGTTATGAAACTTAAAAGAAATTAGTAACTTACTAATCAATTTGACTGTTAGTAATCGCCTAATATTACTTGTAAAATTTAAATGAAATTACTAAGTTATTTCGGTAGATGGTAAACTCATCACAATGTTGGCAACCTACATGATGCAAAAAAACTAATTTATCAATTTCGTTGGCAGATTCATAATGATGTTGGTAGCTTATCAAAGAGTTAAATTAGCATGATTGGTCATAATTTCAGCCAATGGTATTTGAAAAGTACCAAAACCTTCCAAAATCTCCAAACAAGGAAAAGTTTCAGTTTTTTGGCCTATGGACCCTAGAATTTTGCAATAAGATAATTTTCAATCTAAACTTTGAAGATGCTTTGACGTTTCAACCTTCAATACCTCGGTTCCCTATTGCAGACGAGTATGATTGATTCAAGTCAAAGATCTACTAATGACCTTCTACTTTAATAGAAATTTGGACTGGAACATTGATAGAATTAGTAATCCTTAAAGATATATGTTCAATGGCACTATCAGTAATCTAAACCCAGGCTAAATGGCTTCAACAGCTCTTCATCTTTCTTTCTTTCACATAGGGATATAAGACTGGCATACACAAAACAAGAAAAGGACATGTAGAGGGTAAATGATGCAAAGTGAGTTTTTGAAAGATGTCTTGCATACATTTAGTCAATTGACCTGATTAAGAAATCGCACTTAAAAGAAGATGACAATAACATGATAAAAACAAGCATTCACATACGAAATTGCATTCCAATCCCACAAAAGTTGTATATCTACATTTTACATAGTTCAAAGGGCCTACTTCCCAATAATTTCATCGGCATCCACGAAATTGGATCACCTTTCACTTTGGTTTCTTCATCCCCTTGGCTCCTCTTCCTTATATCCTTCTCACTTTTCTCACAAGCCATTTGGGTCTTCCAATTTTCCATAAAATATATGCTATGAAGATTCCAATCATGATTCCACAAGCATAGCCTATCCCCACTGCTTTAATATCAAACCAACTTTCATACTCTTTCATACTATCCTCTTGGAAGAATGACCACAGTGGCAGAGGGGGTTGAGCATCATCATGGCATGTGTTTTGTAATGGGGTTCCATATAGGCCTAGATTCCACGAATTGAGTCGGTCGTGAATGTGCTCAATTGCTTGTTTTGAGGTATGCATGCTATAAGTTGGTTTTCTAAGAAGTTCAAATACTCGAGGAATGTCAAATCTTTTAATTCTCTAGGAATCGTCCCACTAAGCTTGTTTGAAGATAGATCTAACCATTCAAGATTAGTCAAGTTTTCAAGGGTTGGAGGAACGAACCTCATGAGGTGGTTGTGGAAAATGTTGAGTCCTATGAGAGAATGGAGATGTCCAATGATATCTAGGATATTCCCTTCAAAAGACTTGAGCGGTAAGTCAAAGGTTTTGAGGATGGTCAAGATAAACAATAACTGAATCTCCTTTCCTTTCATGATCACGTTCACAGAATCATCATAGGTCACGATACTAGATGTATGCCTCATGTAAAATGATTTTTCTTGCATCTCTTGCCCATTTTGTCCAATCATCATCCCCTGAAGTTTAGCTATCAAATTGGCTGGTAAAGGACCAATGAAGTTGTTGGCTGAGAGGTCCAAAATGCGTAACTTGGGAAAGAGATGAGTTGCCCTTGGAAAATCTGAACAACTCTTAAAATTGTTGGACCTCAAAGTAAGAACTTTTAGCTCTAGCAATGTTCTCAGCCATGTTGGGAAATTATCCTCTATCTTATTGTTGTTAAAATCAAGAACTTCCAAGTTTTTGCAATTGAAAAAGTATCATGGCAATGTACCTTTAAATTGATTTTGACTCAAGTCAAGAGTTTTCAAGCTACTTCACAATAAAAATCCTCTAGGGATTGTGCTTGAAAGACAATTCATTCACAAGTTCAAAATCGACAAACGAATATTACTATTTCATAAGCACTCTGATAGGCTGCCAATTAAGCTATCATTAGACAAGAGAAGGAATGAGAGGTTGGTGGCGTTGCATATCAAAGAAGAGATCTTCTGTGACATCCCAGATTTTTCAATCCTGTTTTCTACTTAATAAATTGGGCATTTCATTGACGCGCCTATAGGGCTATTCTTAGAACTGATCGCTCTTAAGATAACTAGCTATCTGGAGAAATTATTAAGAAATTCTAGGGCAATAGACTTGAGAATTCAACCAAGAATCGGCTTCTCAACCGTGTCCATCTTTAGAGGCCATTACGGTACAGTTAAAAATCGATTTGAAATCAGAGATGGACTGGTTCGACAGAGATGTGTGGCTAATCGTGGGTGACACCACTAAATTGGAAAATTCTCGTCGGCCGGCACTAGACTGATTTTCTTATTGTTTTGGTATCCTATGTCCGTATTTAGAACCTCGAGATTTTCACGACAATCGAGAGTCGCCAATGAGTCGAGTGGGTTCATTGTGGCTCGAAGAAAATCGACCATGAGTCATTTGTACTAAAAATTTCTAAAAGTTACCCGGTAGCCTAGGTCACGCTAAAAACGCGCCAAGTTGAAATTAACTGTGAATTCAAGTCCAATTTCAAAAATTGAAGTTTCTGTCATGTCACAATAAATTATAGGAGTATCGACTTAGTCTCAGAAGATTTTTCTGACACCCGACACTTTTTGGGAAAAAGTCATCGCTAAGTTGTTTTTGTGCAGAAAAAGCCGATAATGATTTTTTATGGCAAAATTGGGAAGCATGATGGATATGTGGGTGAGGAAAAATGCCGAGATGGTCGATGGATGACCAATTGAATTTATTATGGTCAATTGAGGTTGAATTGAAGAGAAATGAGTGGCCAATTGAAGCAAAGGGAAGCTAAATTCGTAGCCCCCCTTCCCCCTAGTAATTTTGGACCTTTTGAAAGGTTGTGAGAGGTGTGTTGGTGGCTCAACTAGTGCCTAAGAGAATGCACGTGTGCTCGACGACTAGATATACATCGTGGGGAATATATGGTCTGATTAACATGTAATCGACTAGTTTGATCGATCGACAGTTTGATCTATGTTGAGTAATTGGGTGCCTATTTGAATTGTGCTGACTTGCAAGTGGAGCAGGAGGAGGAGTGGTAGGAGGATGAACCTATGGAGGAGGAGCCTGTGGATGAGCCGGCAGTTGAAGCCGAGGATGAGCCTGAAGAAGAAGAAGGAGAAGAGATGGAAGAAGACGAAGAGCTGGAGGAAAATGAATCGAGTGAAGAGGAGTCAGAGGAGGATCAGGATGATCCCGAGTATGATCCGGATGAGGACTGAAATCCTCTCCTGTTTTGCAAACTATGAGTTTTGATCGGTGTACAGTAGATAAGACTCATGAATAGTATTGTATTATATACTATCTAGTTTGCTTCTTGTGTAAAAGTGTGGTTGTGACTTTCAGTTGTGAAAAATATAACCCTACTTTTCTATCACATTGTTTTATTGTCTGGGGATTTATTATATGCTTCCGTATGCATATTAAAATCAAATGGGTAGGCGATGCGTCCTGGGACGTCGCTATTAATCGATCAGGTGAGGGATGGGCACGTGTTCGAGAATCGGGGCATGACATCTTCCCCTTTATATTATTGTTTCTGATTGAATAATAAGATGTGGAGCGTGATGGAAGTGGAAGTAAGCCTTCAAATTTGTTGCTAGTCAAAGCAATTACTGACAGTGATATATATGAGAAACCTTCTTCTGGCCATTGTCCTGAAAATTGATTTTTGTGGAGGAATAAAATGACTAGGTCAATCAAATTCCCTAATGTTGAGGGGATTGAACCGGTAAGAATATTGTTGAAGAAGCTGAGTCTATGGAGAAGTTTCGAGTTCCCTAGTTGCGATGCGATGGAACTAGTAAGTTCATTGTCAAATATGAGTAGTTATGTTAGTTTCATCAGTTTCCTAATAGTGGGAGGAATTGGCCCTATCAAGAAGTTGGTATGCAAGTAAATTTCCTCCGAATTTGTCAAATTCCTCATTTCGAGAGGAATAAAACCAGAAAATGATTTGTTATAAATCTATAGCTTGGCGAGGCTGCTCAAATTACCCAAGGAAGAAGTAAGAGATCCATCTAGTTGGTTTGAAAACAAGGCAAGCTCATTTAGTAAACAAATTGACCTATTTCATTAGGGATTGAGCCATTCAACTCGTTAGAGAAAAGTTGAAGCACCTCAAGCTTCATGAGCTCGCGAACCTCCCACGGTATTTTCTTGGATAGTCGATTGATGGAGAGTTCAAGGTATGCGAGATTGATTAAAACACCGAATTGAGGTGGCATACCACCAAAGAGTTCATTTTTGTACATGTCTATAAGGGTAAGATACAGCAAAGACGAGAATAGGAACTCATCAATTGTACCTCTGATGTTCAAACTAGTGAGATTGATTTCAATCAAGCTCCCGGCTAGGTTACTCAAGATGCCATACCAATTGCACAGGCTCGCCGCTGTTGCGGTGGAGTCAGTGGCATTTTGAGAAGGGAGAGCCATGTAGATAGACAAAAGGTGGAATGGTTTTTATCTTGAAGGTCGGATATCCATTTGAGAAGAGCTTGTGCTTCTAGTGTGGAGGCATAAGCAGGAATTTGACCTTGTGGAATGATTGCTAATGGCACTGTGAAAAGGACAAAGGAAGCTAAAAGAGGCACTAGTGTCTCTAATTTTGCTGAACCCATAATTTCTTTGGTTTGTTTTGGAGTTTGACAATCAACAATGAGGCATATATAAAAAGCTTGGTTACTCTGTTTCTTTCATTCTCTTTGTCCATTCAAAGAACGCCAATTTTCAAGGATCATCAATTTCCTGCATATTGAATGCTGCTGATTGTGAAGGTTCAGTTGTTATCAATTTGGACATAACGTATAGGTTCAAATGTTTGGAACCACGTGGTTGACTTTAATGCAAAGCAACTCTGTTCTTTTTACTTGCTACAATCTTGGGCTTTCCTTGAGGTGGGATTGCCAACTGCCAACGATCAAATACTGCTCTTATGAAAAATGGTAATGCATTCATCGGCTATCGTCAAACAGGGGAGAAAATGAAGGACAGTCACTATATTTTTGCTCAAACTTTGTAATTGTAACACTCATAATTTGTGGTGGGTGTGGTGTGTAGCCTAATGCCTCCTTTCTAGAAGCAATTCGGACCGAATGCCTTCCAAGCATTTGTGCTGTACATCACCTCCTTAACGTTTAGACCATCTTTTTCCTTTTTCATTTGCCATTTCTTACGCTCCATTATAAATTCAGGGACCTTTCCCTTGCGATGAGTCAGATATCCCTAGGAAACCGTGACTTCTCTCATCCATCACAGCACCTCATGATCCAGAAAGCACCACGCACTAAACCTCAAAAGACCTCGACTTCCTGAGCAGGCACTCGTCTTTTCTATCGTGTAGTTGTGATTGATAGTCGCAAAATCAGTGCACAAGATCCAAAGACCTTGACTTCTGGACACTAGAATTACCTAACTCAACAAAGACCTTGACTTCTTGATGGATGTGCGAGGCAAATGGAAACAGACAGCGAACCGTAAACCAAAGAAGAATTTTTGTACCTGAATGCCCCGGTGAATAATGCTGCTACTCTTTGAATTTCTATGGCCCTCTTGCAAAGTATCGAGAAGCCGTGTCATAAACTCAGCCGGGTCGGACCCTTTGCTTATTTGAAATGGGAAAAATATATAAATAGTTATTGAACTTTGGCCTAATGTACAATATTGTCCATGAAATTTTAATTTATTCGATGTGATATTTGAACTATAAATAAATATTCAATGTAGCCTTTTTATTTGCTCAAATAATAAGTTAGACGTATTTTTTATGATGTGGACTATTATAAGCTAAGTTGGATTTATAAAAATAATGAGTCAATATTTCTATCCATTTAATTTAGAAAAGGAAAAGAATTACGGCACTTACATAACTATCGTAATTTAACAACGTGGATTATTATATCATGATTCGAGAAGAGTGAGACCTTTTTGTTGTCCACCGTTCAAACTTTAAGCATATTTCATTAACTTGAATTGACGGGTGGACAATATTAAACATTTTCATATAATTTGGGGATTATCTTGAATATTTACCAATAATTTAGAGATCATATTAAACAAATTAAAATTTCAAGGACAGCTTACACACATTTGACCAAAATTCAATAATCATTTATGTCATTTTACCATTTGAAACGTCCTCCGCTTATCTAACCGCTTGTCAAAAATTGAGGATTCCTGATATCCACTTATATTTTCCTGACATGTAAAGAGTTTCCTGAATAAATCATCTTCTTTAGATCTATAATTCCACTAATTTCATCTTTATTTAACATTCTAGTCTAAAGAGAGTACAAAGTTGTTTTGTATATTTGCTAGCTAAAACGGAAAAAAAAATAGTATATTTGCTTTTCATATCTTTTTTTCTAATTAATGATGCCCTTGGGATTTCTCTCACATTCAAAAACCAAAGGACCAAAGTAAACTGAGAAGTTGATATGAGGATATTGGCTGTTGTGCTTACTGCTTTTCTTGCTGCTTTATTTTTGTGGACATTATGTGATGGTAGGCATTTTTCACTGAATAAGAACCTAAGGTTGTGCATGTACAAACCATGTTGTCTTTCTCCTTGTTTGAGCTGATAGGAATAACCAGGATTTCGTTCACAGTTCTTTTGTCATATATCCCGTTCATCATCTGTTATTTCTACCTAAATTCCTCCGTGTCGATTAAGTCTGCCACCAGTTGGGGTTCACCCTGGGCTGCCTCACCACCAGTGACTCCAGATCTCAGCGAATTATCTTTCCTTATTCGGATTTCAGTCCTGTCTTTCACCGACCATCTCATTGCATTTGAAATGCGATCCCTTCCTATCAAGCTACTTTGCCATTCCCAACTAACGGACGGACAGACCATTGGAAGCATCGCCAGGGTATGCAGAGATGAAGCTGGAAGAGTGGCGGGTGGTTTCTCGAAGGAAGACCTAGCAAGTTCAGCTGAGCATATTGAAACCCTTGCTTGTTTGGAAGACCCTCGTTTTTTTTTTTTTTTTTTTTTTTTTTCTTTTAAGCTAGATCTAAACTCTCCTTCACTTTGGAGTCAGACTATCTGAAAATAATAAGCGCACTTAAAGATCATAATTTGTGCTTGTGGAAGGTGGCCCCCAATGCAAGAGATTAAGGGGCCGTTTTAAGCAATTTCAAATAGTTCATTGTGGAAGAGAAGCAAATGAAGTGGCATATTGAATCGCTAAGACCCACAGAAGAAAGAATCTCCCTTATAAGTGGACTACTAATCCTCTTTCTTTTCTTTGGGACCTCATTTGCTCAGAGGCCGAAGTATCTTGTAATGCAGATTTTGCTTGAAATAATGAAAGGAGACTTTTCCTGACCAAACTGGGAAGACATACTTCATGAATAACAAAGTCTAAGCAAATTGAAAATCTTCAAAGCTTCTATACGGTCATTTGTTTGCAAAATAGTCAACCCATAATATATATATATATATATATATATATATATTTATATATATATATATATGAGAGAGAGAGAGAGATGATGCTGTATAGTAGCAACGGGGAATTATATATTGTGACTTTTAATGAGGCACTCTACTGGATTTGAACGCGATCAACCAAATTAATGGAATTTATGCAGAGAATATCTAAGTGATGAAAGCGTACTATGTTTCGATCAAAAAAATTAAGTACTGAGTCAATTAAATTCAACGTTGTTAATTTTCTTTTTCATTTGCAGTGATGACAAAGGACTTATTTCATCATAATTGGTATCAACCGAAAGGTTCCTCTCAATGCTCATCCCTTTCCAAGCAGGAGTAGCATAGGACATTCCCTTTTCTTTTAAGATAGGAAAAATCTTAGTTTAAAATGAGCATAATTTGCGCATGTTTGATTTAGTGGGGAATATTATCAAAAAAGTCTTAAATCTATTGCACAAATACCTATCCTGTCCTAAAATTTCAATTTAGCCAAAGTAGTTCTATTCTTTTGACCATATGCTAATATAGTCCTTCCAATCAATTTTACAAACAATGATTAATGGGGATGCTAGCTATTCTTCATGGCACAGCCTACTTGACATGGACAATTTTTGTATTTTATAAAATTTTCTGAATTTTCTATTCTTTGATTTCTTTTCTTTTCTTTTCTTTTTCTCCACACTCATCAAACGTTAATAGAAAAAAAAAAAAAGGAAAAGAGAGAAAATAAGAAAAGGAAAAAAAATCAAAACAATTATAAAAAGTTCAAGAATTTTAAAAAATTGCAAAATTTGCAAAAATTGTTTAAGCTAGTGCCAACTATGTTACATAAGGCGATTGATGTCCACGTCAATGATTTCAGGCAAAAATAAATAAGTTGAAAAATTGTCAAATGGTTTGTCATTAAATTAGCTAAATCAAAAAATATAGTACTAAACTAGCATCCATACAAATGATTAGCACTTTCTTGGTAATTATCCTTACATTAGTGAGCATATCAAGTGGGGAAACCATTATCAACCTATTGATTCTCCGTCATTAGTGAGCATCAAACCACTCGACCAAGATGGGTTCGATTTCATGCAAAAAAATGGGACCAGTTTAGCAACAAGAGTTCAAGAACGAACATATGAACCAAAGAAATTAAACCAACATTATCAAACCTCACATCTGAGCATTCAAACAAGTATACCAAGATAATGAGTTTACGCCGCTTGCGAGGGACAAAAGAAACCGACATACTTGGGTTTAAATTATGATTATGCGCTCGGGAGGTGATGACTACATGAAATGAGATTGAGACACTTAAGGAAAATGAGATTCCTACCCTAGTAAAAGATGAAGAAGGAAGATGAACGAAGCTCAGACGGATTCCGCTTAAGCTCACTCGTGGCTTCTGTTTCGAGCTCACCATTACCGACCCCCGCTCTCCTTCCAACTCTCGGCCCTCTTGTGGAGCTCACGGTTCTCAGCTGAAAAACAAGATCAAGAGAAGATGAAAAATAACAACGAATGGAGGAGAAAGAAATGGTGAAAAGATTGAAAGGATCTCTCCCAACTCCTTTGACTCTAGCCCACTATTTTAGAGAGTCCAACCGAGTAGCTGCGGACTTGTTAGTTAAAGCTCAGAGACAAAATGTTTTACCCCCTAATTGGGTAGCACAACCCTCCCAATACCTGTGGGATTTGTTTTGTCAACATGCCTCGCCCATGGGTTTTGCTGTTTAAACTCATTTTGATTCAATAAAATTATGTTCGACCAAAAAAGAAAACAAGTGGGTCGGATAGGGACAGGATTGGGTGGGCAGAAAATGGGTCCTACCTCAATTGATCCATTTAATCCATATTAATTCATTTTTATGTAATATAATTTTACTGACCCATATCATACCCAACCTAACTTGAAACTCAACCCGTGCTCCAATTCTTAGTATTTTTATTCCTTAAATACAGAAAATAGCATTCTAAAAAAAACCTAACCAATTAAAAACAAATTAAATGTGAAAAAAAAAAAGCAAATAAGAATATACTAAAAAAAATAATGAATCAAAGCATTTGAACATATATTTAGTTATTTCTCCTGGTGCAAAAAAATTGACCTAATTTAGCAAAAGTGACCATGCCTCGAAAATACATATAACATAATTATCTACTCTCATGACCACTAAAAGATAATGTAATACTCAAAGATTTGAAAATACTCAGACACATCAAACATTTCTAACACCAACACCATGTCCAACTCCATATACTTCGACGAATCAAGGGACTTGAATGAGTGATAGGGTTTGGGGAGGTTATAGAACACCAACCCCGGTTCAACTTCCATTTGCTATGTTGACTTGCTCTTTTGCTTTCGATTGTTTCCTGCTCTTGCATTTTGTATGCTTTTCTAGCACTTTCCTCAGTTGCTCTAGGTGTCCATGAATCAAACTCTCCGGTGCCCAAATGGACTCTTGCGTTGCTCTGGGCTTACATATATTGGATATTGTATTGCTCAGAGCTTCAACTAAATCTGGACCTGAAACTCTTATTCCCTGCATTGAGCTGGTCATGACACATTAAACATAAAAAATCTCCCATGGAACTGGGAGAAGATAGATCACACAGCAGCGAAGGAGAAGAATGTCTCTGACCAACTCAGGCACAAGCTCAGCAAAGTTAATGCGGCCGCTCATGCTCATCTCTCTGGTATTCAGAATCATGTCAATTTGACTTTTCAGGGACCCATGTTCTCTGTTTTTCATGTTTCTTCGAGAATATAATGACTTGTTTTCGGTGAATTGATTTTCTTTAAGTCATGGTCATATATTTATATTGGCTTTTAAAATGTGTAACTCACCATTTTGTATTACAGAAGAATTTCACGTGCTGCCTTCAACTGATTTGTTCTTTTCTGGTAGATAATTGTTTTTACCATTCAATGAATCTGGGTTGTAATTTTGCACAATCATATTTCAAATGTGCGCTTGAGTGCTGCGACGGAAGATGGAGACGAAAAGAATTTAGCAACATTGTGGAAAAACGTGAAGGATATTTTCAGTGAGAGGGCTAGCTGGTACATGATCCTACCATGTGGAATCGAAGTATAGGAAATCGATGGTCCGTAGTTTAGCCCTATGTTGCAAGTGACATATGCCAATGATGGCTTGCCACGTGTCAAAGGGCATGCCCAATACTATGCCCACTGAAAGAAAATTGGTAGGCGTAGTCCAATCACCCATAATAAGCGTACTCAAATCAGAAAGTCAAAATTCTCCGTGCCATTCTAGTTCGATAGAAAACCCAAATCATCTACTATCAATTATAAGTTTATTTCTACACAAAGCAAAGCTCAATGAAGCATGCTCGCGGCATATCCTTGAACAAGGTTATCTATTAGTGAGTCTGGAAAATTATGACAATAAATGTTTAAAGTATTTCACATGAATATAAGCAAGAGAGACATCAAGCGTGGTTGTAAACGCAATGATTTTTAACCTACTCTGCAAGAGAATTATCTTTTATGAGATTTGAACTTTCACTATGCAAGGCCCTAGAGAATCCCTCACCAGTTTCTCATCATAAACATTTTTCCTAATTGAATTTTACTTCGATTTTGAATTTCCGATAGAATAAATCCAATGGAAAAAAAAAAACTAAAACTATTATACGGATGTCAACTCATTCTTAAACTTTTCAATTTGATTATTTCAATTCTAAATATTGTGACAATTTATCAATATCATCTTTCTAGCGAAGTATGACTGGAAATTGCTAATGTGCGCACTAACTATCCAACATGGCACTATCAATGCTGACGTGGATAATTTTTTTTTTGCATTTTTTTAAATCATTTCTCATTTTTTTATATATTTATTTTCTCTTTTTCCCCACTGTGGTTAGTGAGGAAAAAATAACATTAATATAACTATAAGTATATAAATGTATAAAAATTAGAAAAATTTTAAAAACTGTGAAAAATTGTCCACATAAGCTTCAACCATGTCACGTAATCCAGCCGACATCCATGTCACTATTTCCATTCAAAATTGGTTGGAATGATTATTTTGGCACATTGTAAATAGGTTTAGGACTAAATTAACCAAATTAAGGTCTAAGATTGAATTGGCATCCGTTATTATATATGACTTTTTTGGTAATTATCTCCAAATTCAAACCCCTAAACTTTCCATTTAATTTGCATTTTTTGAGATGTGATTTTTTTTCTCAATCATACTCTAATTCTCACTTTTAAACTTTTATTTTGCCTCTTTATAGGGCTTAGGAGTCGAACCCCACACCTAAAACTAAATCACCCCCACCCCAACCCCCTGAAAAGGCAGAGATTCGAACCCCTGATCTCCCATTTCCGAAGTGAAAAGAGTGTTGTCCACTAGGGCAAACCTAGTAGTTATAAAATGTGATATTGTTTCTCTACATTCTTGGGAAAAAAAAAAAGATTATGGTGAGAACCTTATAGGTTCTCCTCATGTTTTTCTAAAGTTGGAGCATGCCTAAGATAACTCGTAGAGGAGTGAAAGCTGTTCGACGGTAAGGAGAGGAGGGAAAGCTAGGATTACTTAGGAAGCAAGCAATCATGTGCCAACTCCAAACTCTTTACCTCTCTTCTTTTCTTTTTTTTCCAAAGTTACGATCAGTCAATCAAGGTGCTTTTTGCATTTGGAAGCATTGGTTTAAATCCAACTTGCGATAGAGGCAGAAATCAGAGTCCAAAACCATAGCTCTAGCTTCAAAGCCAAGGATCAAGGAATCAAGCAAGAGTACACCTTACAGCCATTCATATTCCAAGCACTAAGTATTCCTTACTTGCTCAAATGTGTCAGTTGGCCTATCTATACCCTTTTCCTTTGAGTCGATTAGGTTTGATGAAATTTAACAAAGCTTATGACTAATCTAGGGTGCAATATTAAAACATGTCTATTTAAGTTTTATGAAATTTAGACATGCGATCCATTGATGCTAAAAGATCCCTTTATCTATGTGCTTTGTTTTTGCGGTCTATAAGATCTTTAAATAACGGGTAGTGTGAAATGGTTATGGCTCACACCAAACATTTCCTAGCGCTTTAAGAGGGTTGCTAGAGCTGGTCACCTATGCTCACCTTTTTTAGTAGTATAAAAATTGGAAAATGACACATATGGTTCATAAACTTTGGCCTAATGTACAATGTAGTCTTTAAACTTTAGCACAATGTGTAATATGGTCCATGAATTTTTCATTTATTCAATATAGTCCTTAAATTTTTTGTACATATTCAATTTCGTCCCTAGACTATGTTTAATTGTTCAATGATGTCCTTGATCTTAAATTAATGTTAGGACTACATTGAACATATTCTTATGGTTCATGGACTACATTGAATATAATATTGAACAAATTAAAAGTTCATGAATCTTATTGAACATTAGACTAAAGTTTAGGGACCACGTTCAACAAATGTAAAATTCATGTATCATTTGTGTCATTATCCCTATAAAAATTTCACTAGCTACAAATTTTCCACTTAGTAGTATGACATCACCAAAGTCAATTATTAGAAAGAGATACATGTTCATACATACATATACATATATATATTTTCTTTTTCAGTATTTTGCAAAGGAGCAACATTAACATCATTTTGCAAGTGAAAGCCATGTCTAGTTCCAAGACAAAAGATGCAACCCCTCAAATCTAAACCGTGATTTGCCAAACATGAGCCCTCAATTTTCAATACCCATCTGAGGCAGCTCCATCTGCATTCACTTACGTACAGTGCCCAAACTCTTTGAGTAGCATCCACGCTTTAATCCCAAAAAGACACCTAAACACATCATTTTTACCTTAATATAATCAAACATCAAGAAAGCATGATGTGATCCATTTCTGTTGCCTTCTGTTTCAGGTTTTAGCCAGGGGTCTGATTCGATTAATTAAAATAAAAAAAAATTAAGTTTAATCTCCTATCTGCCAGTCAATTAGGGCTTGGGTGCTCCACCCACATAAGCCGCCGGCCATAGGCTCGGCTGGCCGGAGCCTAGCGGTACACGTGGCTCCACGTTGAAGGGCCCCATGGGGATCCGGACACGTGGCATTGAGGAATCCTCCAACTAGGGTTAATTGCTTCATGCCTAAGCATGAAACAAAATCTTTTTGTTGCGGACCCACTATTATATCTTCCATGAATCCATCTGTCCCTTTCTTTATTTTTTGTAAAGCAGAGAGGCGAAGGCGATGCCCCACGCAAAGCGACCCACGAACCGAAAAAGCCAGGCCAGTGGTACTTACACTGTTTATATAAATCCATTGACCCATTATGGAGACATTACTTTACATAGCCTTCATTTTCTTCACGAAAAATGTTACATTTCTAAAACAACTCTTCTAAGTTATTTTCAGGAAAATGACAATATTTTTCTATGTTTTGCTGAAATCTGAAAAGAACGAAAAAATATTTCCCATCGTTTCGAAAGAAAAATCTTATTTGATTTTCCTAAATACACGTACACTATTTTTTTTCTTTTGGGTCAGAAACACACACTATTTGAGCACTAATAACTTGCGTAGAACAATCGAGGAACCATAAACGAACATCGAGATCCTAGGGAACCACAAACGAGCATTGATAGACTACTTCCAACCTCGATAGACTCAGACCTAGTCGCTAAAGAACCAAGCACGAGCACCTAGGTCTTGAGCCAGGGCATAGGCACAAGCACCAGTCTCGAGTCCAAAAAAGCCAAAATTGAGAACCTGATGCCCATGCACAGCTTCCTAGCCCCCTAACTCGAGTCCCCAAAGGTAGGGCCTAAGCCTCCAATGCCCGGATCCTTGATTTCGAGCTAGGCACCGGGATCCCAATCCTCGGCCTCGATAGACCTAAGCTCAAGCATGAGGGGCCTAAGCCTCGGCGCCAAGCCTGAGCCTCGACGCCAAGACTTGAGCCCTAAGCCCGAGTCCTAAGGATCAAGGCACGAGTATTTAGGTGGTATAGTAAGCCTTAATGGACCCAGACCCTAGTGACAAGGTGGCAAGCACATGAATTGGAGCCTCGGGCCCAACCTCAATGGACCTACGCACTAGCAACGAGGTCCCAAGCTCAGCCTAGACAGACTCGAGCACAAGTGCATGGACCCAAGCATGGGCATAATGGCCCCTAGCCCGAGCACGAGCGCTAGGGACTAAAGCACAGGCATTGAAGTCATAGGGGATGGCCTCAATGGACTCGGGCTTCGGTGCTAGGGACCCAAGAACGAGAGTTAGGGTTCCAATGTCCAAGCATAGAGTTTTTCGTCCAAACGTAGATATCTAGTTATATTTTGGAAAATAATTTCCAATTTTTTTAAAGATGATATCAATTTCCTGAATTTAAGCATTGATTTTTTAATTAGAAAAGCATTTTTCATTTACTCATATTTCTAAGTAATCCAAATGTCGGAATATAAAGAAAATATTTTTTGCGAAACAAACAAAGTATTAATCATAGAAGAAATCTTTCTTTTTCAAGGCATAGGACAAAGATAGCATTATTTCCATAACTATTATATTGGGCCTACTCTGGTGTCAAAATTTTTCAGAAGAATTTTAACTATCTTACTTTTTTTTAAAATGATAACCTAAGTGAATTCAGTGGCAGAAAATCTAACATGGCTCGTCAAAGTCACCTTAATAGATGCTTTAAAAAGTTTTGATACTAAATTGGTCATTCAAAAACTATTGACATTAAGGTGATAATGCATCAAATTTTAACAAAATTGAGAAGTTGAGATCAAATTGCTTTCCAAACGTTAATTAGCATTGCTCCTTGTAGCTGATCAAAGACAAGTAATCCATTTCCACATGGCTTAAAGCTTTGATATCCAATCTCAAAACAGATCAAGGTCAGAGAAGAAATAACTGCAAACTTTGAAGGGTGAAGAGTATTTGCCTTACTTCCCTCCTTCTCTTTTAGGAAAATAAATAGATTTTTGTGATTTTAAACGAAATTTTTTTGAGAGAATGTTTACTCCATAATTTTGCTTTTAAGTCTAACAAAACAAAGAAAAATAATGGCAAAATTATAGTATTTGCTTTGTGACTGTTGCTTTTGTCTTGCGAAGCCATTTTGTCAATTTTTTTAATTTTATAGAGCAATAATTCTATGATTGATCAATTCAGTACCAAAACTTTATGACCGAATAACTACAATAGAAAAGTTTTTCAAAATCGTCCATTTAAATGACTCCAACGAGCCGCAACAAATTTTTCGGCAACCCCTTTTTAAGTACTGGCTGAAGAAAAGAAGGCCTATAGGAGGGACATACCAAATAGTAGAATCAAATGTCACTCCAATTATTGACGTCTTTTATTTTTTCATTGGGACTTGATCTCGAATCACATTCCGTCCCGTCCCCGCTCAGCTCAAATCGCTCAATTGTGAGACCAAACTTCTCTCATCTATGGAAGGAAGCATCTAAGACAGTCAATACTTTGGATTGGATTTTCTCTTTATGCTTCTATTTTTAATATTTTAGCATATGAGGTATGACATTCACCAATTCACACCTGCAATCATTTTAAACTTATATGTGGACATTTAAGTTAATTTTTCTAGTCATATAAGTTTCTTTCTCACTGCTTCAAATATAAAATAATCATTTCGTTTTGGTAAAAAGAATTAACATGCGAATTTTCCTTACATTAATAGCCGAAACAAATCAGTGTTTAGCAGGAAATTCACTAGTTGATTAAATACTATTCACCCACACTAAATTGCTTACATAATAGAAACTATTTAATGTAATTTAGATCATCATCGACACGAAATAATTTATTTGCTCAATCAATTAAAGTGGGCCTTTGTGACCTAAAAAGAGTTGCTTATTCCAGATGAGGTCAGGAAATGAACTTAGCAAGTATCTACAGAACTGAGGGAGTAAGATCTGTAACCTACTTTCCCTCCCTCGACCCTAAATTATTACTTTATAATGTATATGTTAGAACAATATTCTAATGTATCCAAAATATTTATCATGCATCAAACATGATGATTTTTCTTCTTCTTCTTCTTTCATATCCCGACACTTTACAAGGCGCGTGATTGATTTAAAATGTACCGAAATAATGGTTCGAAAGTATTTCAAAAGTATCTCAAAAAACATATATATTTTCTTCTGGCTAAGCTAACTATTAGGAATAATAATTCACAACTTTAATCTTGATGTCCTTCCAGCATGCTGATTACCGGAGGAAAATACACGGTTCACTAAATAGACTTAAGTCATCCTTACTAGATGGTTACGTCATTCAAAGAGCTGAAATTTATAAAATTATGGGATGTGACATACTTTGCAATCAGATGTAAAAAAGAATTGCATTGGGACCGAGTTCTATTAGGGACAAAAATGCATATGAAAGAGATCATTAATATTGTTAAACAACATACATACATACATACATACATACATACATACATACATATCTCTCTTTTGAAGAGTTGGTGGTGTAGTGTTTGAAGCAATTGGATTTTTTATCTCAAGGAACGTCAAGTCTCAAGTTTGACTCTCCCATCGACAAATTGTTGAGACCTCCGTCGAAGATTTACGAATCTGTATGCATTTATAATTACCAGACATAATCGAGATGAAAGGACCACCACGCTCAATAAAACTTGGTCGATTTCGATATGAGAAAAGGTTTTTTTTTTCTATAATCAACAAGACCACTGTCCCAGACCAATTTTATTTCTTCACAACTTTATGTGTCCGACAAAACACTTAACGCCAGCAAGTTCATAATCGGACCCCACTCCCCCCCTTTTCTGCCCATAAATACCATCGCCCTATGCTGCAATTCTTCCCTTTTCTCCTCCTCTCCTCCCTCCACCGTCTATATTAAGTTTTCCGGCCATGATGTCCGCTTTTCCGGCCATGCTGCCATCCGACCCCATCCTTGACAACCCGTTTCTCTCCTTTGGAAACGGGTTTCCCCCTTGGGACTGCCCAGACCTCTTCCCGGCCGTCGAAACTCCACCTAGACCGCTCGATTCAAGCTCTGGCTCCGATGGTCCGAACCCTAACCAAGACAACCCTTCGAACTCGAACTCCTCTTTGACCTCGAGCGACCTAAACCAGGCCTCGCCTGTGGTGGACGAGCGCAAGCAGAGGCGTATGATATCGAACAGGGAGTCGGCAAGGCGGTCCCGCATGAGAAAACAAAAGCACCTCGAGAATCTGCGGAACCAGGTGAACCGGCTGAGGGTCGAGAACCGGGACCTCACGAACCGGCTGCGTCTGCTGTTGTGCTACGTCCAGCGCCTCCAGATTGATAACGACCAGATGCGGTCGGAGCACGTTAAGCTCCGGCAGAAGCTATCGGAAATTTGCCACGTCTTGCTTTTGCAGCAACAACTGCACCAGCAGCATGGCCATGCAACGACGTGACTGTTAATGTCACCCCGGAACAAATCCCCTCATTAATCACGTAATTTAAGAGCTATAGTTTAATAAACTCATCTAAACTACTCGAGAAGAAGGACTCCCTCCCTCTCCCTCCCTCCCCCTCCCTCTCTCTCTCTCTCTCTCCCCCCAGCTGCTAGAGCGGAGAGTATTTGTGGGTCGTAAGTGATGATTAACTTTGGACAAATTTGGGGTATTGGTCAAAACCGGAGTCATTACTTTGTAAGAAAATTTTAGTGGTGATTGGTTCATTGAATATTTAGTAAGTGGTTCGAGTTTTTTATGCGCTCTCTTCCCCCACTTTCGCTCCAACCAGATCGCATGACGAATCAAAGCCACCATCCACTCATGATTGTTCGACCGAGCGTTCAACTGCCGGCCAAAGTGCTCGTTTCAGCACTCTTCCCCTAATGTCGGTATCCACAAAAGTTGAACCGTTACGTAACATGATACGTACAGACTTTAAATCTCGAAGTTATTTAGATCGGTCGGTCGCCATTTTGGATCGAGCGAGAGTAATTATAGACTCAAATGACTATCGAACTCGTTCAAATAGAACTGACATAAAGGAAGGATATACTTTTCTTCTTTTTCTTTTCTTTGTGCGTTGGAAACCCAACCCTAGTCTGAACCTGAGCTTGTTTTGGAGGTTCCAGGTAACTTTCGTCCTCTTTGGTAAAGTGCTAGATTATGTAAGACCGCGTTAATCTATTTATGGAGCAATGCTAAGTGAATTATTTTACTGAATTGATATATTATGCGACGGGTCACATTATATCCAGCTATTGAACAAATGAGTCATATTCGGAGGTCAATAAAAATATGCTGCATCATCTGATAAAATAATGTATGTGCAGTGAATATGGTGAAAGGCATATCGACCGTCCATTTTTGTTTTTTAATTGATATGTTATACTCTTAGGCAAGGGAATCTTCCGATTTTATTCCGGAATTAAAACGACTGACGCTTCCAATATAATAGATTACATGCCAAATACATACCGTCAGAAGATCTAGGGTTATAATAGTGGCGGCTAAAAAGCGTGTCCATCACTTTCTGGACTTGGCAAAAGTTGCACTTCACCGCCATTGCCACTTTTTCTTTGCTTGACTGATTACCTTTGGATTTTAGGTAGAGAGATGATGGCAACTTTAGGGTTTAATAATGGAGTAGTTGATGTTGAACATAAGAGCATAGCGGGGCCACAATAGCGACGAGTTGTGTTCGGACACATATAGTATGATATTTCAGATAATAATGTGCAATAAAATATGAATTTAAGAAAAGAGCATGCTTCCGTCACGACCATTATTAATATATAAAGTGAAAGTTATGGTTAGCATATTTAAAAACTAGTTGCGTTTTTCTGAAAGTATTCTTCGGTACGCTAATTTGGACATGAACTGATAAAGAGGTAGCCATTGTTGAGTACAAAGGAATTGATCTTAATGGGATTGTTTTTCAGATTGGACAAACTTAAAACGGTAAGAGTTGCCATTTACTAGTTGGTCTTAATTTAACATTTCATATAATTTCAGAGAAATGTGATGGAAATAATTGAGTTTTTGTTGGAAAATAAAATAGTGATTAGTTTTGTCACTAAAACAAAGCGCAATGGTTATAACTGATCATTCCTAAAAGCATAGAGATAACAAATTGTAAAGCTTGTATCCGTAGGCGTGATGTGTCAATACTCGGTGCTGACTCAACAATTTTCCGGCAAATTTTGACTGAAAGTTTTTTCAGAAGGACTTATAATATCGCCAGAATACAAGGGCTAGAATTGCAATCAAACAGCATATAAGGACTAAAAGTTAGGATTAGTAATGCGGAACCAACTTGTTTGCTCGACACAAGGTACAATCCGTATTACAGAGAGAAAACTCAAATATGGCACGACATGACATACTTAATTTATGTATTGACTCGAATTGACATGAATTAATAATTTTCATCTTAGTTCAATTATTTGGCATATGATATTAAAATTAGGATATTTTAAGCTGACACAACTGACACAACTTGATACAAGTTTAAAAAAACGATTGTGGCATGCTGACATGAATTGTGAGCCCCACTAAAAGCGAAATCTCCAAACTATTGGTACTTAAAATGTTGTTCCCAAAAATAATTTATAAGAAATTATTGCTTCACACATAGGATCAGAACCCGGCCGAACTCAAATCATGGCATTCCCTCTTTATGTTCATTCGATGGTTTCTCTTTAGTTGTTGTTCATAACTATTAGAACATCTTGCTCGAAATTGAGACAAAAGGGAAATAAATACATGATATTCATAAAAAGAGCGATGTGGAAAACTTTAAAAAAATAATACAATCAATTTAACAATTTGTTGTAATGTCATTAGGAACAAACTCCAGTGTACCCGCGAAGTTTAGTTTAAAGAAACACGTTCCTCAGATATTATAGAGTTGTTTTGAAACAATTTAATCTTTTGGGTTTGATGGCCTTTCCACAATAATATTTTTCTTACAGATCATTATTGCTGTTGCGCATCCTCCTTTAGCAACATGATAGTCTCTCTCTCTCTGCACAAATTCATGTCATGTCATGAAAATCATGCACGTTAAAAATCATTTGTTTTTATATGACAAAGCATATGCTTGAACTATGATGATAACATGTTCTTATTTAGTGTCGTATCGATCAATCATATTTTATCTAGAGTTCTGTTTTCTTTCATTGCTATTTGGAAGGAATTACCTCCAACCAGGTCTCTAGTTGATGAACATGACCTCATTAGGATATAATTTGGAGAATAATTTATCAAATTAGAAGTGGAAAAAATATGTTTGAACTTAATCGGTTCATGACTCTTGTAAGGGATTACATCGAACTTCAAGAAATTGGACATCGGGTCACAAAAAAAAATGTGAGAGAGAACCAACCCTTTTTGCTATTTGGGAATGCTAAAGTACTCATAGCCAACAGCGACCGCAAGAAGCAACACATACCACATGTTTAAAGTTAGGGCGGCTGCTTTTTAGCTCGATAAGTTGACTAGATAATCTAGAACCCACACCCCACAAAAATCAAACTGGAGTGTGAAGGTGTTTAAGGTATGGACGTATCCTTACCCGTCTGTCCCTTTCTTCGATTGTAAGTTTACATCTGACAACGACCAAAAACGAGGACCCTCTAGTAAAGGAATATGGGCAATTTAAGGCTTTCGTATAAGCAATTTTTTTAGTGCTACTTGGATAGTTTTAGGTAGGGCTCATCGAAAAATTTAACTCTACTTTATTTTTTTTTTTAAAAAAGGACTCGATTAAATGAATAATAAGATCACCTCGTTTACAAATGTCCTGATATTTTTTCAGAGTTGTCCATCATATCGTGTACTCAAAAGTCCATGATTCAATCTATTTTCATTAAATCATAAAATTTGAATTAAGACTTGATTGCATTTCATATAAAAATTTTAGATTTGAATGTACTCTTTGTTCACGCGGGCTTATAAAACTTTACCTTCTAAAATGATGTTTTTCTTGGTTGTAAGTTGCCTGTATTGATCCCTATCTAATTGTGCTATTTTTTTCACTAGAAAGATCTCAAAACCAAATGAAGGAAACTGGAGACAGCTAGAGGATATGAGGTCCCACCAAATCCTTGGCTCAGTCCTTTCTAGATTTCTCTTATTTCTTTTGTTAAAGTCATTAATTTGAATCAAACTCGGTTTCCTTTTCTTAGTCGTTGAGATAGAAGAAATCAATAAGAGTTTCACCTCGAATCTTCAATGAAACGAGCAGACTAGGTTTGTGCCAACCATCATAAAAGAACATAATCAAGAGGGTCAATATGATACACTGATTTAAGACAATAAAGGAACATGCCAAGATTGTTCACTGGAATAAACAAACAATATACAATAAACTTGTACAAAAGACAATGAATTGTTTAGCTCCAACCATCATAAAAGAAAATAATCAAGAGGGTCAATATGATACACTGATTTAAGACAATAAAGGAACATGCCAAGATTATTCACTCGAATAAACAAACAATTTTCAATAACTTGTACAGAGACATTTGGAAAGATTCTTCGCATCTCATCGAATAAACTGCTATTTCTAGTGCACTCGATCCTGACACATACGTCAGGGCAATTTGCGTTCATGCACGCTTAGATTTTTCTAATGTCGTGATGACGATATAGGTCAAGTTTAATATAAACCCATTTTCTTTAAAATAAAAGACAAAAAAGGAAAGCACCAAAGGGTCGCGAATTATAGAATAATAAGAACAAGAAGAAAAGTGCAGAGCTCGTATGGCCTTTTGTTAAGTGCCAGTCACGGGTTGGATTAGCGAAATGCTGTTACTGGTGATGGCACGATCTAGGGTTTCCTTTTGCAAAAGAGTCAATGCATAGTGGGAAGCTCGCTTTTGTTCGATAGTGCTTAAAAGCTAAAGCCGTCTTTACACCTGATTTATTTGGCCACTAATCATTTTGCTCACGTCAGGTTTCTTTCTTTTTCCCCTTCTACATTATATTTTTATATTTATGGGTATGGATAGTGGAAAAAATGCACAAAATGTTGAAATTCAATCATCAAATTATACGTGTTCCAATTCTCGCATTAAAGTTTGGATCATGCTTTAGGGTTTCGCATGATTGATTATTGTACTTGCCAACTAATGAAGCGCAAATAGAACGTGACTATCTTTTGGCCAAAAGGAAGTGGCGCATGACCAACATTTTCTTATAGAAAATCTAGTGGGAAAATGCAGTCGTCCTCTTTAGATTTACACTAACATGAAATATATTATATAAATATATGGTCACTCTACGGGTAGATAAGCGTATAATGTGATAAGGCAAGTACTTAATCATGCAACGTTGCATTATCTCCCGTCATAGGCAATGATAAAAAGCTATATATACATAACTCTTGCCGGATTCAAGGATCACGAGCTTCCCCTTTTGCAAAACAGCAAAGAAAACTAAATGCAATGTACCTATCTTTCAAAAAGTCATTAAAAGGTAGGTCCGATGGAGATCCTCGGCATTTAGGGGTAACGGTATGTGTCAAAATTCCCTAAATGGATTAAGATGCCCCCTCATATTATACAAAATACACTATAAAGTACAAAAAAATGCTATATCTACTTCTCACTTATGCGCGCTTGCACGAAGTTGCCACAGGGAGGGATGGATCAAAAGTAACATATCAGATGCTAATGGGCATTTATTGGTTTAAAGAAAACTTCCATATAATACATGTATAACAGAAGGTTTGGTTATGAAAATACTTTATATCTAATTATGGATATCGGGTTATAAATTTTATCAAAACATTAAAAAGGTGCTTTGTGGACAATATAAGAGATACTGCTATGCTGCCATGTTTTTTATTTAGTTTTTTTCATAGAAGAAATTATTTATTTATAAAGTATGACAACAACCCCTTAAAATTTTAAGACCATAAACATACGAGCAAACCTCTCTTAAGTATTTTCTCGAAGGTCAATGAAGTGCAAGCTTCTATAGACAGCTAATATTAAATATTGGCCGAAAAAGGTAATAGAAAGTGGTAATCAGTCCAATCCAATATTAGTGTACAATCTTTCCATGTAGAAATTATGTTATTTCTTAAGTTAGAAATAAATATTTCACTTTATCTCAAGTTTCATAATTATGATCATCATTTACATTATGGATTCAGAAGCTTTTTTTTTTTTTTTTTTTTTTTTTGACATGAAGTTCCCAACGATATCTCCTCAGTATCTTGGGATTTGAAGAAATTTCCACCTTTTTTTTTTCTTTTTCTTTTTCTGAAGGGGGTGCTGGCAGGTTCAAATAGGTGAATCAAGTTGAGTTGAAATCAGTACTACTCAATTTAACCCGATTATGGCCTTTTTTCCGTAATGAACTTAACAATCCAAATTTTCCAAGGTATCTTCTGTGGTCACCGGACATGGGCAGGGGCAAAGCCTGAGATAGGCGGTGGGTGCAGGGAGGCGGCGGCTGCCTGGCGGTGGTGCAGGAGAGAGAAGGTCTTTAGTGCCAAAAAAAAAAAGTTTATCGGGAAGAAAAATTCAAATACGTAATTAAATCAACAACAAGTGAAGATTTTTTGGGAGAATGACAAGGTTTTCTTCCATGAAAATGTACATAACATGGGCCCTAATGCTCCATCTGAAAAGCCCAGTCGAGGTCGAGCAGAGAACGTCCCTCATTGACTTGTTGACCAAATTATAGGGCTTTGATACATGCCTTGAATGGGAAAAAATTCGAGCTATCCACTTTTACCAATTCTTCAAAACTGTTTTGAGATAGGATAGAAGTGATATCGCAGGGACGTTCGAGTCGAAGCAAGAGGTCCTATTTCTCATTCTTTTGGTTTATTCTTTTTCAATTTGAGAAATGGAACCTACGAGGTTTGCCTGGTTAGTGTGCTACAATGCGAAACTTTTACTTGATTTCTCGAGCTTTTCAATGTGTTTGGAGCCTACATTGATGACCAGTTATGGCTCTGCTGAATTTTACACTTTTAGTGGAGTGGCGACAACAGGACCAACCTCGGAATTGTTCAATTGGTCACTGGCAATGGGTGTCGGCAAACCCAATCAATTGGGCTCAAAGAGCAGGGAGAAGCTCGCATGCATCAAATCCATGGAATCAAAGAGGGAGAGAAAGAGAGTTTAGCCAGACCTGTTTATTAGATGACTTGAAAGTGAGTTCATAAGAGACTTATTTAAAATCCATCTGTTTTGGCTTTTTTTCATTTTAGAACGCATTAAGACCTATTTTTAGAATTTGAGATGATCCATATATAACTCATTTCAACAAATATGAGTTAAAGCATGAATCTGTGACTTGTTTTGACAACTCTAGTCGTAGAAAATATCAAAATTGATCAGCTCATGAACATCTACAAACATCCAAAAAAAAAAACCGGAGCGACTTTTTTTTTTTTTTTGGCCGCAATCAGGCGCGACTTCAAAGCAAGAGAAGTTCCAGAGAGTGAAGCACACAACGACTTGACATGACGTGCACAGACTTGAGGCGTCTGGCGAATTTGGGGTCCAATTCACGTGATGTTTACATTTGTATAAAAGCTTGTAGCTAGAGATTTCCAACAAGCTCAACATAATCAGGATAAATTGCAAAATCACAAAATCGAGATTTCGACCAAATTGGCTTTGGTTTATGAACCGGACGTCGACTCGGCAAGTTAACATTTTACAAAATCGTTATCTACTATAATTTAGAGATATAAAAAATTTAGTTCGATTTCAAGACCTTTGGTTATTTGGGGATCAAAGTTTCAATCAACACTAACATCATTGTCCAACACCATAGTTGACTCGATTTTTATTACCTTGGAATGCTTGTGATCCCTGATTTCATGATGTGCAATTGAAGTTTGGAAGTCACCAACTTCCTAACACTGCCCAAACAATCAACTAGGTCGAAGTGTAAAAAGTTGACTATGGATTTGGGTGACAATATGGGTGTCAAAAAGCACGTCTTGACAAGTACAACCCATTCTTTCATACTTAAAATGTGATTTGTACCTTATGTCGTGAGTCACCAACTCTCGATCATTTAACTGTTTCTAAGAGGGATCTCTCATAGTCTCAAGACTATAAATTTGCAGTAAGTAGTTGAAAGATTCACAATTATTTGTTTTTGGTCAAAAACCACTTGTCATATTCTCATTCAAGTAAAAGTCTGCGACGACAATATACGAGCTTTAGGACAAAGCAATTCCAAAAGACAAGTAGGGGGATAAGCGACCCAATTGCCCACTAAATATTTATTGTGGTGGGTTTTGGCGACCTAATCCACAACAAAATTAATTTATCTTCAACAATGAGCCAAAAAGATTCAACTTGATTGGCAATGCAATAGCCACTCTCCCTAGGAATCGCAGTACCAAGCACTAACTTAAGTTGTTGTTTTTCAATATTCCCTCTCATTAAACTTTTGATAGTTTAAACTCATAGTCTTATAATATGGATTCTCTTAAGCTCCATTTGTTTAGAGAAAAAAATGAATGATTTAAAAATGATTGTCTGTATCGTCTGAAATAATTAGTCAATAAAAACTGTTTCTATTATCAATAACAATTTTACATCTAAACATTTTGATAGACGAAGAAAATATTTTTCATTCATTCTTTCTTTTTGCAATGATTTAAGCAATCATTTATTTGAAAAACATCTTCTAGATTATTCATTTTCTGTAAAACAAAGTATTGCATTTCAGCCAATAAAATTGATTTTTTGTTCTTACAAGAGTTATTTGGAAGTGAGAACCCATCTTTTGGGTCCTTTGCTTTTCCTTTTGGATTGGGAGTCTTTGCTCTCTAGTGCAAGCATGGGCGATCCTGAGATCACAACTTAAAAAAGAGAGACTTGATATAGCCCTTGGAAAGCCCATCATCAGATAGTTAATAAAACTTGATTTTGAACATCTAATCTGAACCAATACTATGTCCTTCCAAGAGCCCATTACAAGTCAAACATAGATTTTCTTAAGGGCCATCTCTCTTCTTTGGTATGGTGGATTAGTGGTCCCAATGCAACTATGCAAATTCCACGCTTATCCTCTCCTACCTAAAATAAGGAACAAAATCATTATCATTGATGAAAGTTTACCTAGTTTGGTGTTGAATTTTTGTTATTGCCAACTTTTCGTGAAGATACTGTATATATCGTCTATATCAATTACACTATCAGATCATAACATAGGCCAATCCCTTCCTATACATCACCTTCACCAACGACACTAGTGGCGTGGAGACATAGGCCAATCACTTGTTCTTTAAGTGATTGGGGCATCTAATACAATGTGCGTACCATAGACACTAGTGCATGAGGAGATAAGTAGCAAATTATGCAAGTACCAGTACATTAAATTCCAACTCAAAAGACATGGCTATGCGAATGAAGGCATTAACAAATCTAGCACAAATTTGATCAGATACGTACTTTTGCACTACATGTGATCGATTAATTTACTAGTGTACTGCCTAAATTTGAGCGAATCATCGGGGTACTCTGCACTCCTCACCATCCTGAGATGATCGATGAACACATCAGGAATTCCCAATCACAACCTCGCGCTATCAATAACCCCTCTTCTTTCATCTTCTTTCTGAGCTGTGTGCATGGACGAGATTCGACTTTAGCTTTTCTCACTGGAACCTCCCGCTCCGGTCCCTCGGAAGAGGAGGAAGGCGCGACATCCTGACGAAGTTGTTCTCCCTAACATCGCAGGAGCTCTTGCAAGAGAAGACGGACATCCTCTTGTTCCTCCACCCGGACTTGACCGGATTGCTTTTCTTGCCTTCGTCAGAGCCCGACTCGACCAAGTCCACGCTCTTCGTGCACTCCTTATAAGCGGTGAGGAACGGGTCATCTTCCCGCCACAAGAACCCCTTCAGCGAAGCGCTTCGCCTTGGGACCCTTGCCGCCGCTGCTGCCATACCCGGTGGAGGAGGGATCTTATCCTTCCGTTCTTGGGCCAACCCTTGAGACCCAGAACTCGGTGGCGACGTTGGAGGTGGGCTCGGGGCGAGCGATGATGATCTTCTCTCTAGATTCTGGTGGGTGGCCTTGGAGATTCCAGGGCTGTGCTCCCAGGAGAAGGGTATGACGATGCTTCCATGAGAACGAACCTTCCGGTGGTGACTCATCTTTCCCAAAATTCCTGAAAGCGCTATGGCTTAAGTACAACGCCGGGCATATCGCTGCGGCGTTTCTGTGGTTATAAAGGTGCTTTCATGCATTCACTGCTCTCCAACTGCAGAAATTTCCTCAAGTAGCAAGCAAGTATAGCGTGAAGAGGAAGGCTTGAAGGAGAGAATTCAAAGAACGAGATGATCATGAAACGGAAGAAAACCAATCTGCATGTTTTAATTATGGGGTATGTACATTCTACATGTCCGAAAGCTATGCATGATTGGAAACGAGAAATTAATTGCGCCCCGACTGAATAATTAAATTCCATCTACGTTAGGTGAAGAGGGTATCTAATTTTCCTAGTGTATTGTAATCTTTTATATTTGTGTTGACATTGCCTGGAGAATATGGTAGATGGGTGGCGTGGATGTCTAGGATTTCTCGGCTATTCGTCAAGCTTACTTATATTGACAATGGGAAAAATTAACGTATATTAGTCTCCCGTGGGATATAGATTCGACTGTATTTTAAGAATTTATCCCCAAAATGACAATTTGATGATTGTTAGGTTTATGTGTATTAAATGCATCAAGGGGAGAATCTTTGTCAGCTTGTGATGGTCCATGAAATGATGCTGGGTGAGTGCAGCTAAGAGACGTATGATTGTTTATTCATCAAGCAGGCCGTCTCAAGAATCGGCCGGGGACATAACCTTTGTGGGGCACGACGCATTGTCATGTCCTCAAACTGTTGGAATTTAGCCATTTATTTCGCACCGAATTTCCAATCGACTTCGCTTCCTCAATAAAGACTCAAATCGAGGCGTTCGTTACGGCCCATTCTTTTGCCTAGAAAAAAATAGAAATAGAAACAAAAATACGGCAGCTTACTTTTGACTCTTTCATATGTCATTGGATGATGATGATTGGTGTTGACAATATAGTACTCCAAAAATTAAAGGTGACAATTCCACTTCAACTCAGCTTGTCCTCTATAGAAAAATCATGTGATTAGCAAAATCATAAACTCATCTAAATTCGCTTCAACTCAATTATGAAGTAATTTGAACCCAAGAAACTCGAAACCGATTCAACAAGATATTGTGAAAAACACAAAATACGACGTGAGCTGAGTAATTAACTCAAAATGACATGAAGTTATAATTAGTTTTTGAAGAAAACATGAGTTGGTTATGCGTGACAAAAAGTCATACAAGATCATTTCTCTTCCTATTTTTTGTTTTTAGAATAGCGCCAGATAGAGAAGCTGCTACGGACTTATCCTACTCTATGTAGGATTAAAACTTAACTAAGAACAAAAAAAAAATTAAAATGAATAACTAGCGTATGAATGGTAAAAAAAAAACCTTAAGAAGGCGATCGTTCCCATTGTGGTGGTCCTCACTTAACGACAACCTTTGCAAGCGGGCGTGTTGGCATATGGTGGCACTTATTTGACATGTGTTCACGATGGAAAGACTTGATCGAACAAATCATGTATGCTAGAAATTTGGACTGCCCAAAAAATTAGAAGGATCAAATTGCATGGTCGGTGTAATCTGGGGGCTAAAAATATACCTAATCTCAATAATTTTTGACAAAATTTCATCGTATGAGAATAAAAAAGAACAAATATACCATTGTTTCCTCAAAAGTTTTACGCGGTCTTTCTGAATCATACAAGCTACCTTGACATAACTGTGTAAATTCTTTTCTACACTGTCGGAGCACCTAATTGAATTTTATATTCCCCTAGCATGTATACAGTTCAAAGAGTTAGTGGGACCCGAGTTCCTTCAATTTGTGTTGAAAGTCGACCGGATTTTCAACGCGATCCTGGAAATTCCAAAATTCAGGCGGTGGAGAATTCAAAATCACAAGAAACAGGATGGTGGATTGAAGTCTAAATAGCCTGGCTAAGGCGTAGAGATCAATCGGAATGTACTTTCAGACAACAATGCTACATTGAATTCTTGAATTCTTTCGATGGGTATCACATGCTAGATGGTCCATTAAATTAATTATCCAATGTGTTTCATGGTTTATATGCCAAAGCTTGAGTCAAATCTGATAGAAAGCCTCATTTGCAGAGGAAAATTTGATAATGACTCGAACAACCGACTTGTGCTACCTCAAAAGCCTTTTTTTCTTTTTTGTGGAATATTACCTCAAAATTTATCGATTCTAAATTCTTTGGAAAATTATTCAAAAAATTATATACTTATTACACTTTTGCCAATTCAGGTTATAAACATTTTAATTTTGATAATTGAGTCCCAAGCATTTCTTTTATTATCAATTGAGTCCATTCAATTAATTTTAACTAGAAATTCATTGACATTAATGTTAGTTGTCTTATGTACATGGCCATATCTAAGGTTGACATTTTTTAATAATTTTTTTATTGTTATAATTGTTTTTTTTTTCCTTCCCTTTTCCCCTATTCGTTTTGCCGATGGTCGGCAAGAGTGGGCCTTGCTAAGCCTCACGCCAACAAGAACAAGTGCCATCGCCAAATCTGGTGAGGCCAACACTCTTCCAAGCCATGGTGACCTTGTCGACCATTGATTTGGCCCAAGCAACACCAAGCGAGGTGGGCAAGAGTTGCCCTAGCTGCCTTAGCCAAGGCAACCCTAGGCAAGAATCAACCTCTCTAGATCTAGCAAAGCTAACCTTTGCACAGCCACCACCTATGTAAAAAGACTAGGGGAAGAAAAGGAAAAAAATTTAAAAATAAAAAACTATTTTAAAATGTCAACGTCAAAGTCATTGTGCTAAATAGGATGGTCAGCGTCTATATAAGTTATTTTGGTCAAAATTGTTATAATGAAATTGAAAATTTTAGATTTGAATTAATAAAAGTGTAATAGATATACGATTTTTTGGATAATTTTGCACTAAATTGTTATATTACAGTGTCGGACCCCCCAACTTCTGATTTTGTGATCTATCCCAACATTTGATACGAGTTAGATAGTTAGTGATTCACCACAGTGTTCCTGATCAAAATCGGTCGCGACACAACTTTGATTTTGCAAGTGAAAATAGGTAAGCCTTGTCCTATCATGTATCATCGCTCATGGCCCAACAAACGGCCACAAACAGGTCCGGCAGCACGAATTTCATTTCCACGTAGAAGTCCCACACAGGCGTGCAAACCAAACCTGCATGATTAAAAATGAAGACTCTCGTCGGATCTGACGGTCTAGATTCAATTTAGCACGCGCACTATATTCACGGATGCACAAACCGGGTGGATAAAGTAGAGAGGGCCAGGCCCAGGCCCAAGCCCAAAGACGAAGGAGGCTCAAGATATCGAGGTCAAGGACAGGAACGTCATTTCATTCAATCCTCCCCCTCCTCCTCTCCTCTTTCTGCTTCAGTCGGCAGACAGATATATAAAGACGCGATTAGAAATTAGGGTTTCGAAGCTCAGCAGATGCAGCGGACCTCAAGGACGAGACCCATTTCCCTACCCACCATCCATTCCTATTCCCAATCTTCATCCGCCACCATAGCTTAGCTGTGCTGCGAACACGTTTCGGCAGATCCATTCGATTTCTTTCCTGCAAGATTCGATTTTTTTTTTCTTTTTTCCTTCTCCTCTTCTTTCTGCGCGTAATTTGTGGAGAGAACGGGAAAGATCTGCGCGCGCGGGGTGAGAGGCGATGATGAGGAATACATTTCTCGATGCTGAATGTATGGTGGGTCGCACCGTACGGACCGAGCAGATTCATACGTACTGATTCGTGTGCGTATGTTTCTTGCTTCTTGATGACTGCGTTTGTGCGTGTCTGAGCCTCTCTTCTTCTTTCCTCGGATTTTGTTTCTGTGGGGAGTCTGAAATTAGAATGATTTTCATTGGGTTTATCAGCATAATTAAAAAAGATTGAAATCTTTTTTAATGATGATTGCTTTCTTTCCTTTCCTTTTTCTGCTTCGGATTCAGCAATCGTCTGTGTTTATTCTTTTTCTTGGAATTATCTTATTTAGTTGACTGATATAGTTATATTATCAAATTTCGACAATTGAATTTTTTCCAAAAAAAAAAAAATTCGACAATTGAATGCTGTTTAATAATTTTTATTTTTTCTGTTGGAGTTGTTTTCTCCCTTTTTTAATATTATTTTACTTGTTAAGCAATTAAGATAAATGAGATATTTCTTTCCAAAGGAAAAAGGATGCGAAAATATACTTTTATCGATGTGCATTGCACATATTCATGGGAACGCTAATGAAGGGGGTTAACGGCGGTAATTGAAATTTCGAATTTGTCCCTAAAGTTCATGAGTTTGGTGTAATTTCTCCTATTTTTTTTAATATATTTTCACCTTTTTTATTATTTTTTTGGCCAATTTTACTTTTTTTCATTAAAGTTAAATTGCATCACAATATTAAAGTAGTATGTATACGAGGAAAGAAAAAAGTGAGATAAAACCCACTTTTTGCTTATGTGGATAGATATAAACATGAATACGGGTAGATTCCTCTCTCTGTATCATTGTCTGAATTTTCGAAGAACATATGACCGGCAACAGTTCAGGGGAAAATAAGGCATTTTTTCAATATTCATAAGAGCAATTAATTAGAACTCATAATTAAATTAGGTTATGAATATTATAGTCGACTTATTGCAATAATATATTTCTTACTAAGGTATTCAACTTGATTAATTTTATTGAGAGGGATAGAGAATTCATTTATTTGAAAAAGAGGCTCGCCAATCAGAATTTTTGCTTGCCTTCATTCATGTCAATAACATGATTAGGCAAATATAATAGTTTACTTATAACCCATCAATACCATTAAACTCAAAAATCAACCAAGCGTGATGTTAATAACAAGTTTTAAATAAAGCGTAATAAAATTTCCATTGTTAGAAATTAAATATGAGAATTGCTTATTATGATTTGTAAAGCATTTATTTAAGGGTTCATTTATCTCTCGAAAAAAATCATTTTAAAAATATTGTTAAAAAATAATTAATGAAAAATGTTTTTAGAATCAATAACAATTTATATTTATATAATTTTACGAATAATAATATATTTTTTGATTCATTTGTTTTTTTAAATAACACAATTATTTTTAGAATTTTTTTTTCCAAATTATGATTTTATGTGAAACAAATGCATACTTAATCACAAGATTTTATTAGCATCAACCTCCTTAGTCTCAATATATGTAAATTTATATAGATATAATATATATATATATATATATCTCGAGGAATTTCTCCCGCCTCAGAAAATGGTTAAAAGAAAGAAAATAAAAAAGGAAAAAAGGAAATGCAGACCCCGTTCCCGCCTCTTAAAAGCCGTTAACTAACGGAAAATTAAAAATAAAAATAAAACAAGAACGACACCAACGCCTGTGATACGTTCGCGAGAGTTCTTCATCTTCCTCTGCTCCAAGCCCTGCGGCCATGGCGTCCCCTGTTGTTGCGAGAAACCTGCGAATTCCGGAATCTCTCTTGTATTCCCCTCCGAAACCCGGGTCTCAGCTTGTTGTTCCACCTCCTTCTCTTTCTACTGCTGCTAATTCACTCGTCCGCTCTCCTTCGACTGCTGCTTCGATCAACTCTCGAGGATTCGCTCGCCAGAGCGGCGTGGTCCAGTCCCGTGTCGTTGCGAGAGCCTCCGCCTCCGACATCAGTCCCGACATCAGCAACGCCCTCGGGGATGTTCGCATCTTCACCGCCGCCGGCCAGCCCGTGATGTTGAAGGATCTCTGGGACCAGAATGAGGTTTTCATTCTTCCTTCTTTTGTATTTAATACCAATTAGCTTTGTTTTTCCATGTTGTCATTTGCAATTGCCTCATAACTTGAACGGTACTCTGATGATGTTTGTCGATTATGAGCTAATCTCCCTGTGATGTACTTGCTTATAGCACAAACCGTGTGTCGTTGAATTGTATCCGAAAACATTTCGATGGTTGATTGCTCTAGAAAAATTGGGGCATTCCTCTCAAGCATCTGGGATCTATTCCCTGTTGATGGATTAGTGTCAAATGAGAAGATGAGACCGCCCGTCCACGGCATGTTCTTCCCGTATCGTATCAAGATATTCTACTTCATCATAGAGCTTAGAAAGAACAAGCAACTGATAGTCCAAATTTGACTTTGTGGCGATGTGGGTTTTGCAAAATGTATCAGAGAGGGAATAATTCATGAAGTTACTGAATGAGTTCTGTTTGTTACTGTTCGTTCACCAAATGATTTGCCAGAGGAGCTGGTGCGGAACAGGGCATGATTCCGGAGCAACTGCTGCTGCTTTTAATATTCAGTCATTTGGGTCTCTGGATTTAAGCATCTTTTCATGAACTTTGCTTCGAATTAGTTCTATCCCACGGGATTCTGCCCTCCATGTTTTGTTTTCCTTGAGAGGGTCTTCTTGCTTGATTCAGCGCATGATCGTCGTCACGTTGTCCCACAGTTCCCTTTTTTTTCTTTGACAGGGAATGGCTGTCGTGGCGCTGTTGAGACACTTCGGTTGTCCTTGCTGGTAGATGTTTTTTTCGCGACTGACAATTATTGCAAGAGTAGATAGCTGGGACTCTGCTGTGGCTCACTGCTTGCTGTGCTTGTTCTTTTGCATAAGCTGGGAGCTCGCTTTGGCTTTGAAAGAATCGAAAGCCAAGTTCGACTCTGCTGGTGTGAAATTGATTGCTGTCGGTGTCGGGACTCCTGATAAAGCCCGCATTATTGCTGAACGGGTACTTTTTCTTCCTTTTGATTCTTGTCATTGACAGACACATCTTTGATTCAGAGAACCTAACCAATTTCAGTCAGAGCTTAAAGAAATTGAAATGTTTGACTTCTTAATTCTTAGTGGAACTCATCCATAATGATTCAGCTAGGTGATATAAAAACGTGCGTCACCTTTAAATATTCACTGCAATACCACAGTAAATGAATGATAAAAAAAAAATTTCTATTTTTTGGAATAGTCCTTTGCATCATTCGTAAGTTCTCCTTGTTACTCATATTGGCTCTATTTTTTTTTTATTATTTTTTTCAGTGTTAAGATAGTTCATGAGTTATCTGCTGAGTGGTGAAAATTTCTCTGCTCATGGTGGATGGCTAACTTTAATATGGATTGCCAGCCGTTGTCATGACAAATGACAGACTAGAAGTTTCGGAATGGATCCTCTGTGGTTACTTGGTCTTACCAATGGGATGTAAAATTTCCTAATCATATTAGAAAATAACCATGCACTGAGCATTGTTCCTATTCTGGAAAATGGAAAGTTAGCATTTAGACTCTTCCACATGACATCCATAAGTTTTGGATGTGCGTCATGAATTGAACCTTCAACTTCGTAAAGTTAACTACAAGAGGGTTTAATCTTACCATACATCAAGGTCAGTTCTACCATCAAACTATCAGTGGACCTGGCTATCTTATTTATTTTCTCAACTTTCTCCTGTTCGTGGCGAACCTGGTCTGGAGTACTTTCTGAAAAATATTGGAAAAAGTTCTTTTAAGTAGAGCGTTGACCCTTGTCTCTATCTTTCATTCTGGCGTAGAAGTGATGCCTGTTCTGAACATGAGGCAACTATCTACTTGATGGATGTTATTTCGTTATGCTGTTGTGTAATGTCGATGTTGGAGGACCTGATTTTACTTTTTAAGTCTCTGGCATCTCTTTTCATTTAGATGCACTGCATGTTCAAGTTTTTTGGGTGAGACAGCTCACCCTCTTTATGTTCTTTCTAGGAAATTACTTCAAATTTTATTTGGAAGCTAGGCTCATATAGAACTAATACTGCATTTTAGATATGAGTTTTAGATTAATCTACCATTTGATCCCTATGATCATCCGAGCTGACTGACAATTCTTTCTGTCACATATCTCAGTTACCATTCCCGATGGATTGCCTTTATGCTGATCCCGAGCGCAAGGTGAACATATTACCTTAATGAGCATTTTTGTCAGAGAATCCTCTTTCGGATTTTTTCTAACCTTTTCATGTTTCTTTACTTTAGTCATATGATATTCTGGGCTTATATTATGGTCTTGGCCGCACATTCTTCAATCCAGCAAGTGTAAGCTTCTGTTCTGTTTACTCCTGCCTCTCCTTTGAACCTCTTCCTGGCAAATGAAGCTTTGAAATATAACATTCGGCTCACTTGCTTCTTTTATGGCAGGCAAAGGTCTTTTCCAGGTTCGATGCTCTTCAGAAAGCTGTGAAGAATTACACTATTGAAGCGACTCCAGATGACCGCAGTAGTGTTCTGCAGCAGGTTGGATCAGACAGACTGTAAATGTGTAGGTCATTAAATTTTCATGGTGATTCACTCTAAAGAAGTTTTTACACATTCCTGTGCTAGGGTGGAATGTTTGTCTTCAAGGGCAAGCAATTGTTATATGCCCGTAAAGATGAAGGAACTGGAGATCACGCCCCTCTAGATGATATTTTGGATATCTGCTGCAAAGTCCCAGTATCATGAAAGTTCTTGCTACACATACGTACACACAAACACAGTATCACACTTGCATGACAAAATATACTTCTTCTAGAAATATGTATTTAAAAGAATGAACTCCCAGCTAATATAATTGATGAGATGCTCGCTCAGACACCAGTTTAATCTTTCAATTTTGGATGACTGCTGATGTTGATTGTACAGAAGGGTTTAGCATTGATCACACATTTGCAATGGATTTTCTGGATATTAGACGCTTTTACTTCGAAGTTTGTGATTGCCCTGGCGAACATGGTGAGGATATAAATTCGCCAGCCATTATAAACTAAATAGACGAAACACAGAATGGCAAAGCCAATCGTAGTATAGAATTGCCACTCTTTTCCTTGTTTGGTTTATAGTTTTTCAGGGACTCACTTATGCAGACTCTCACTAGTTACCCCATAGAAATTGCTGGTATTGTAATTTAAGAGCAGAAGACCCCAGAGGATATGGAACAGCTCCATATCAAGTACATCATCTTCCTACTGATAAACCGCACTTCTTTGAAGCCGTATCCTCTCTCTGTAAGCCATTCGGTGGCTGTCTACGGAGCCTTTTGATCCTTGGTTCCTTCAGTATATAAGCATCGATACCTAAACCTCGCCTGGCAAAGCCTAATTGCACCGCATCACGCGGAAACATTGTCATTCCCTTCCCCTTAGGAATAGGAGATACTTAGTAAGATTGGATTACAAGTGCTCAACACTTCACTCCCCTCCCCTCCGGGTACACATGTATGTGCAGCCATTCGCCCATCGTAAAACATGGTGTAGGGAGGCCACTAAAGAACGTCTGCCTAACAAAATTAACAGCTTTTAACGAACTATAAAGACAAAATGCTAGGAAACTAAAATCTGACCCTAAACGTGGTTTAACTCAAATTTAAGTTCTTAAATAACCTAAACAATGCTATAAACTAAGATTAATACTCAGAATTTAAAGAACGACCATATTAATGTTAGATCAGAAACTGTAAAAGATCAAGCTAATTGATACCCAACAAAAAGATAGGCAATAAAATGTGGAATTCCATGGCAATAAGCAAATACGTTGAACACTATTTAATCTAATGTGGAAGAGGACGAGTTCATATGATTTCTGGTCTAAAAAAAATTGAAAAGATCCGACGCCTGTGGGGAACAATTTAAGTCGGTAAGGAAAGGAATAAGTGTCATGATTCTAACGTGCTTCGCGGGGTCCAGCGCCGTAGGATCCTGAATAATCAACTGTCCTGATAAGACTTGAAGGCATTGTCATGAGAAGGATGATGACAGAATTGTCTTTCCAGGAATGGGAAAAGTCACACTTGGCTGCTTAATTTGGTGTCCTCTCATTTTATCAAGCTTTGAAATTTCAAACCTCAAGGAAGCGTCCCCAGAGATACTAGGAAGCAACAGAGCTGGGAAAAAAATTATGCCCGAAGGGCACGGAAAGTTTTCGCTTTTTCCACCTAAATTACAGTATCAAGGGACCCAGCCCATCCTCAAGGAAGCATCCCCAGAGATACTGGGAAGCAACAGAGCTGGGAAAAAATTTTGAGTAAAGGGCACGGAAAGTCTTACTTTTTTCCACCTAAATCACAGTATCAAGGGACCCAGCCCATGTCTCCTTTCGCTTCACTGGTGTAGGTCCCTTGCAAATACCGAACGTGAAAACCATGTCCATTTAGGTGTTTCGAATTCTTTTCCTCCATATGAAGTTAGCCAACGAAACAAAAAAGTCCTAGATAAGAACGCTGATTAGGAACCTGTTTACACCGAAAAGAAAAAAAAAAAAAACATGAGATAAACTTAATCGACAAGAGCAGAGTTTGGTTATTTATGAATAGAAAATTGAAGGAATCGATAAATTGAAGGAATCGATGAATTGTGGAGTCAACAATTTCAAATGTACCAATTAAAAAGTAAGTCAATGTAGTGGAATGAAGTAAACATCAAGGTCGTAGATGAAACCTTCTTGTAATGGAATGTTGAGTAGTGGAGTGCTAGTAACCACCAAATAATAGAGTTGTAGTTACTATTTTTATTTTTTTTCTTGTGTAGTTACTATTTGTAATCTCTGTATATACATCTTTTAACCAACGTTTGTAGGCTTTAAATACCTATGCCATACTCTTTGTAAACCCTAGCATAAACAAACAAATATTTTTATCTTTCTATTGTGAATAAAGACAAGCGATTTGGATAAAATAGTCGAAAGGAAGGAAAGGGAATTGGATACCGCATTTATGTGATTCCATCCAAATATCAAAACTTACATCTATGGGAAGAGTGGCACGAATTTCACTATAGAAACAAGCGATACAACGGATATTACAATCACTCGAACACTCAAATACTCACTCAATATTTCTCATCCCCTAATTATACTCAATAACTCACATAATATTTAGCTCTTCATAATTTTTGGTAAAACCTCACTTCAGGAATTACATAAATTCTACTTATAAAAATTTAACTGACTAAATCAATCAATGTAATTACAATGACAAAGCCCTCGTGAGAAGATCTCTCTACACACTTCTTCTCTGTGTAGTCTCAGAGCTCTCTCTTTTTTTCTTGTCGATGCTCAAAGGATGCACCAAGTAGAGATTTCCCGAGGGAAGCTAGCTCGTATATTGCACCTTGTTCAAGTCGAGGCTGAGAAACAGAGAATAGTTGATGGTGGTCCTTAATTGTTTTTAGGACATTTGGTTAATTTTAAGCCGTGGACACCTAACACGCCTTTACACTGTTATGATTTTACTCGATGTGCTTTCTGGGTACAAGTTTATGGATTACCTTTGGAATGGAGCACTGAACAACTTATTAGAAAGGTGGTTCATCGGGTGGGTAATGTTATTGAAGTAAAATCATATACAAAAGAGGGTTCAGCTTTAAGAAATGGAAGAGTCAGGATCGACATCAACTTGCAGGAACCCTTGAAGACTGGAAAGCTAATTCGGATAGATGGGAAAACTCTGTGGCTCGATTTTAGATATGAACGATTGCCTCATTTCTACTATTCATGTGGGAAACTAGGGCATTATGCTATGTATTGTAAAGACTACCCTTATGACGAGGCACAGATAGATGGCAATGACAAGATGGCATATGGCCAATGGTTACGGGCCGAAGTTAGAGAGCATAGTCCTTATTGGCAAATATTCTATAATCCACAGGATAAAACAGTGTAGATGGATAAGACTGTACCTGAAACCCCCCTTGGTATGCAGCCGACTATCCCTCTAATGCCTCCACCTGCAACTCATAACAAGTCGTTAGCTGTTGTGACTAACCAGCAATCCCATCTGACAGATTTAGTACAGGGGGCTTAGTCAACTACTGATTTGGTTCCTGCATCGGCAAAACTAAAAGCAATTCAGACTCAACCCATGGACAAGGCTCAACAAAAACAGAGAAAGACTACCAAAACTATCTCTATAGTGGGCACATCTAAAAAACATAAAAGGTTTTCCCCCCATGAGATGCGCCACTTAGCCTCTTCAGACTTAGATGATACTCAACTCATGGATACTCTAGCATATGCTGCAGAAGAGACGGCACAATGGGCGTTGGTGACTGGCCCTAAACAGCCACCCACATGCAAATGAAGTTAATTTGTTGGAACTGTCAGGGTTTGGGCAATCCCCCGACAGGTTCAAGCCCTTAAGGCCTTAAAGGCCAAGGAAAAGCCCAACTTGGTTTTTCTAATGGAAAACCAAGAATAACGAACCAGTAATCCAACGTTTGCAGAATCGTTTACACTTCCAGAATGCTTTTGTTCGAAACCTTGTTGGTTTGAAAGGGGGTCTAGCGATTCTCTGGAATGATAGTTTAACTTTAAACATAGTTCACTCTTCGGAGGACTATTTTGATATGATATGCCGAGACTTGATTGACGACAGAACGATGCACATTACCTGTATCCATGCCCCCTATTCCTACCATAGGCGGCAGTTGTTATGGTAAGAGCTAAGAACAATCAGCATCTCCAACACTTTGCCTTGGATATGTGCCGGAGATTTCAATGATATTATCTACCCATGGGAAAAGGTAGGAAAGAGACCATCGGTTTCCTTTCGTCTCTGTTCCTTTAGAGCCTTCATTAATGACTGTTCCCTAATGGAAGTAGAAAGCAAAGGTTGTGCGTTCACTTGGATGAATAATAGAACGGGGGATGAACTAATCAAGGAACATTTAGATCAGGTAATGTGTACACTAGAATGGCGAGTGTTATATCCTGAGGCTGAAGTATTCGCTTTGCCGGCTGTGGGTTCTGACCATAGTCCCCTACTATTAACTACAACAGCACCTACTAGAAAATGCAGAAGGCCTTTTGTTTTTGAAGCTTATTGGAACCAGGATCCCGAATGCCAGGAGATTATCTCTAAGGCATGGAACTCAGTTCAGGTACGTCATCCTACTCTACTGCACAAACTACATGCTGTTTCTATGGCTTTAAATGGCTGGAGTCGCTCAAAATTTCAAAACGGAGACTTGTGGGTTAATGCCTTACACCAACAGCTTGAAGTGATCACCAATCGACCGTATCTTAACAGCAATGATAAAGAAGCAGCTTCTCTTATTCGTGATGAAAGGCACCCCATTCCCCTTCGTTTCTTTTCTGCCTTTTATGGAGAATAGAAGCCGTCAGAAGACAAATCACTCTGCAACTTCGGTGTCTCCCTCATTAATTCTCCTGGACGTGCACAGGGAAATGACTGCTCTTGTCTTTCCTTTTTCTTCTTTCTTCTTTTTTTTTGAAAGGTTTTTCCTTCTTTCTTCTTTTTTTTTGAAAGGTTTTTTCTTCTTTCTTCATTCTCACGTTCACATGGCCTTTGACTAAGAACACAAAAGAACATGTCCTTTCATGTGTGACAACATGAAAGTCTTCCTCTTGCACCCCTTCATTTAATAAGGCGTGTAACAACCCCAAAATGAAGTGCCCAGCGCCATCCATTTCTTCCATGTGCAACGACCACAGGAAAAAACAAACATGTCTGCTTGCTAATCTTCATCTCCGAGCGGCACGTGCGGAGAAATTAATGCACAAACAAACAAAGTCAAAGACCAAGCTTGCACGCTCGCCAAAGAGAGTAAACTTGGATTGTGTTTGTTTGATGAGCTCAAACTTGAGACATATTTTCAACACTTTCAATTTACTTTCAATCTGCTTTCAATCTTATATCATAGTTGTAATATCCCTATATTAACTCACTTGAGGCATTGTCTGCTTTTGTTCATTCTCACGATTTGGTGCTTTGGCGTACATATAAGCACTTTCCAAGATGTCATCCATCCTGATAGTGCTTTAGCCTGTGCTTGCTTCATTTTGGAGTTCCAAAGCAAAGTTTGTCATTACGTCAAAAGACGTCTCCGTAAGTTAATTCAAGTTTTCACATTTATATTTCTGAATGGCTCTCCCCCTATTCTGTGCATGCATGTCCCATTTGCTATTCTAGAAACTTACCAGAAGCCGCTCCTTATCTAGGCCCTCTCTGGCTTTGACGACCACTCCCCACCCTCATCGGACTAGGTCATTACAAGCCCTCTAAATTTCGCATAGTTCGTCCCGAACCATACACCTATTAGAGAGGCTCTCGCTTTGATAATACCATATTGTGACATCCCTATATTAAATTCACTTGAGGTATTGTCCACTTTGGTCTGTCTCGCACTAAGCCCCATGGTTTTGTTCTTTGCTGTATAAGTAAGTACTTTCCTATGAGGTCTCTCATCCTAGTAGTGCTCTAAACCAAGCTCGCTTCATTTTGGAGTTCCAAAGCAAAGTTTGCCATTACGTCAAAAGGCGTATACGTGAGTTAATTCCAGTTTTCGTATATATATTCTAGAATGGCTCTCTCCCCATTCGATGCTCCTATCCCCTTATCCATCCTAGCAGTTTGTAAAAGTTTGCTAGGAGCCACTCCTTATTTAGACCCTCTCCGGCTCTGGAGACCACTCCTCACCCACATTGGACCAAGTCATTAAGGTAGTTGTAGTTTTTAGATATCTCACCATCAATTAAATTCTGACAAATATCTTAGTTGTAGCTATAGCCGTAGCTGTAGCTGTAGCTTTAAGATGATCATTGTTGATTAAATTCCGATGTTGTATATTTATTTTGACGTACTCTATAGTTGATTAAATTAGGTGGAGTTTTTCATTCTTTAACGTTGATTAAATTCCATTAAAGTGTGTTTACTAGTGCCTCTGTATTCCTGTGATACTTCCTGTTTGGAGTCACTATAAAACCCGTCTCCTCTTATAAAAGAAAATCGAAGAACGATTTTTAGGTAAAAGTATTTTGACATCAAGTCAAATTCCGGTGAAACAATACCCATTGAGCACGTCTTTCCTTATGGGGAAAACCACTCATGACTACTGTCTCCCCCTTCGTCATACCACGGATGGTTTGTTACATCTAATTTCAGTGAAAAAAACTAGAGATAAAACAATCCCAAGAGTTTAGGATACTTTGCACAGCATGATCCAGAACAATAGCAAATAAACTAGATCAGTTTGAAGTGAAAAGGACTTCGTTTTCTTCCATCAAATGGGACCCAATCTCTCTCATTATAGAACTACAAAACTCGCCACATTCAAGTGCATTGTTTGCACTACTCTGGGGCCAAAAGGATTCTCAAGTGCTTTTACGGGTCAGGAAAAGCATTGAAATAAGTACCTGATGGACGACACTCGAGAGCAATAAAAATGATCTTTGCTTGAATAATGAGAGAGATCCTTGCACTCGCACATCGCGCTACGACTAAGGCAATAAGAAAGAAACGACTTTTGCTTTAATGGAAGTGAGTTTTTCTTTCATGGGTCAAAAAAAACAAAACTGTTGGATAATTTTGTCGTTTAAAGTCGTAGAACAGGATTCTTGGAGAGTTTGATTACTGAGTTGTTATCACAAAAATTTTAGTAGCTCCCGGTTGCTTGAATTGCAGCTCCTCAAGAATTCTCCTTAGCCAAATAGCTTGACAAGCACTAGCTGTTGCAGCAACAAATTCAGCTTCGTACTTGACAATGTGACAATTAGTTGCTTCTTGGATGACCACGAAATAGCACCTGTCCCAAACATAAAAGCATAACCCGAAGTGCTCCTCCTATCATCTTGATCTCCTACATAGTCACTATCGGTAAATCCCAATAAATTGGACTTTTCACCCTTCTTGTAAAATAGCCCAAAGTCTTTAGTTCCTTGCAAGTAACGAAGGATTCTCTTGGTAGCTAACAAATGCATTTTTGTAGGATTCTCCATATATATACTTATTAAACTCACATAAACCTTATGCGTTTGTGCCAATTTAGATACATAAACTTTTTTTTGTAAAGTGTGTCCTCAACCTTCCTCCCTTCATGATCTTTGTATAGCTTTAAGCCAAACTCAACTGGAGTATTTACGGGATTACAATCTTTCATCTGAAACCTGTCCAAAATTTCTTTCACATATTTCTTTTGAGAAATAAAGATCCCATCATCTGATTGTACCACTTCTATGCCAAGAAAGTAATGCATCATATCAAGATCAGACATTTCAAACTCATCCATCATAGATTTCTTGAATTCTTTAAACATAACATCACAATTTCTAGTAAATATAAGATCGTCAACATACAAGTAGACAATGAGCATTTTTCCTTTATCTCCAATCTTAACAAAGAGTGTATGCTCATAAGGACATTTTTAAAAACCAACTTTAAGAAAATAAGTTTTAATACGACTATACCAAGCCCGAGGAGCTTGTTTTAGCCCATAAAGAGCTTTCTTCAATCTATAAACTTTATGCTCATTTCCAATCTTGAATCATTTGCTCGACAAATTTTTGTTCCTCCAAGTACCCATGCAAGAATGCCAATTCTACCTAGAAAATAGGCCAAGAATTTTGTGCCGCCAATGCAACCACCAATTTGATCGTGGCATGTCTCGTAATCGGAGAAAAGACTTTTAGTAATATTTAAATATTTTTGAAATTTTTTCATTTTTATTTATTATTTTTAAAGACCCACTTTACACCAATTTTTTTTGTCTTTTCCCAAGTTTTTCTTTCAATGGCATTAATTTCATCATCTCCTTCTTTTTCCTCATAGTCAAAAAAGGCAAAGTCGAGTAATTGAATCTCCAATTCTAGTTACCTCATAATCTTCCATCCAAGGACGCTGAAGAGATTGAGTTTTTCTTTATTGACTTCAGCGAGGTGAATATCGATCCCGACCACCCACCTCGATTTGATGAATTTTTGGGCATACAAGGTGCTGAAATTTGGCTTGTTCAACATCATTGTCATAAAGGACTTGGGTAGGCTGCCCTATTCCAATCCCAAGCCTTCATCAAAAACAACATCCCCTGAGTCACAATCTTCTTTATTAGTGGATTGAATAATTTATATGGATGCTTCACTTATACCAAGAAAGACACATTTTTTAGCATTGTCATCAAGTTTCTTCCTTTTCTCATCCGGGACATGGGCATATGCAATGCATCCAAAGATTCTCAAGTGATTTACAGCCGGTCTTCTCCCACTCCAAGCCTCTTCGGTGTCGCCAAAACATGAATACTCAATTTGACCGGCTTTGAAACCCTTCCTTGCCAATAAGTTTCCCATGTTGAGAATGGTTCCGCCTCTCGAGGCCATTCTGGTGGTATATATGCGGCGAGGTGGCTTCAAATTCTTTTGGTGAGGTTCGACCTCGACCTCGCCTTACCATCGCTTTCCTGGCCGGTTTCCACACGAGGAAGCTTTTAAATAGGAGAAAGCTTCTGATTTTTCTTAAAAAAATAAACCCAAATAAAAAATCATCAATAAGAAAAGTAAAAAAGATGTTTATAGGACAAAAATATTAAAATCCTTTGCTCTCCATGACTTTTCTTTTGAAAATTGAGAACGATGTTGTTTGCTAACAAAACATTCTTCGCAGACTTGGGAATGAGTAGTAATTTGAGGAAGACCTGTCACCATGTTTTTCTGTTGGAGGGTCTTCAATCCACCAAAACTCAAGTGACCATAGCAAAAATGCCACAGCCATGAGGGACCTTTCTTTTCAACCATCAAACAAGATTGAATATTTTCAATCTTTAATGGAAACAATCTATTTGAACTCATAGGAATAACTACAATGGCACCTCTAACAGAATCATAAATTTCACAAGCACCCCTCTGAATGGTGTTTACATAACCCTTTTTTTTTGTAATTGGCCAGCACTCAATAAGTTACTTTTCAAGTCAGGAATATACAACACATTAGGGATTGTTTCCACAAAACCATTCTTGGTTCTTATCTTAATATCATATTTTCCCATCACTTTCACAGTAGAATGATCCCCAAAACTACAGTGGAATGAAAATCTTCATTTAGATAAGAAAAAGAAGACTTACTTCCACTCATGTGATTACCGTAGCCTGTATCCACATAACAAATATCTGACTCGGGCTTCTTTTCATCTTGAACAGCCATCAACGTTTCTACTTCTTTTTCTTCAACAAAATTTGAACTCTCTACCTTTTCTTTATTATGAGGTAGCCTAGTATAACATTCAAATGCATAATGACCAAATTTATGACATCTAAAACACTCTACCTTGGATTTGTTAGGATCCCGTCCTCGCTTTTGCCTTGAAATTGGTCATTATTGGCTTTGAAGAAGCCTTCAACGCTTGCTCCTCTACTGAACTTGGTTCATGGACCAAAAATGAGCTTTGCAATTCATCAAGAGAGAGCGCATCTATGTCTTTCGACTCTTCAATTGAGCAAACAACATAATTAAACTTTGCTGTCGGGGAACGCAAAATCTTCTCCACAATGGTGACGTCGTCTATCTTCTTGCCGTGGAATCGCATCTTGTTGCTGATCTCCATTGTTCGGCACAATAACTAGTGACAAATCCTTCATTGCTAGTGTCTCAAAATCTTTTCTCAAGGCTTGAAGCTTTTCAAATGCCTTGATATTTCTTCTTCATAGAATCCCAAATATCCTTTTTCTTTGCAACACTTTTCTCAAAAAATGGTCATAGTGACCATCAAAGCATGTTGGTTGTTGTAGTATATCAACTTGTTGGATAATTTTGTCGTTTAAAAGTCAGGAACACGAGAGGGATAAAAGAAGTTGGAAGATGATTTCAGCAGGGTCATCAAAAGAAAGTTCAATTGTGATAATGATTCGACAATGCTCCAAGTCTTTCTCACGAGAAAGTGATGATAAAAGTAGAGTCCCCAACAATGTGATCAGTCATACTTGGCTGCTTGAACTGGCGTCCTCTACTGGTCAAGCTTTGATATTTCTATACTCAAGGAAGCATCCTCGGAGATGCAAGGAAGAAAAATAGCTGGAATGAAATTATACATCCAGTACATTAAAGATCTTCCCTTCTTCTACTTAAATAACACTGTCGAGAGACTCAGCCCATATCCCCTTTCTCCATAGGTTTAGGTCCATGCGCATACCAAACGGGAACATCATGTCGAACTGGGTGTTTCGAATTCTTTTGCTTCTGATTCCCCTCACGGTACAAGCATCAGTAGCTGCACCTCGACTTGCAAAGCCTAACTGTAGGGAAACATGCGGGGACGTCACCATTCCCTTCCCCTTCGGAATAGGAGCTGGTTGTTTCTTGGATGACTGGTATGAGATCGGCTGCCAGCCAAACCACACAGTTCCCATACTAAAGAAGATTGGATTGCGAGTTCTCAACATTTCACTCCCTAATTACCTTCGATTTGCAAATGGCATGATTAACGTCAGTCTTCCTCTAATTTACTCAAATGCCAGCTGCGGGGGTGATAGGCATGGTGTACCGGTAAGCTTAGAAGGAAGTCAATTTGTCTTCTCCGAGACATGGAACATCTTTACATCGGTCGGTTGCAACACCCTGGCAACAATGAATAGTGCAGAACCAGATGTTCATGGTTGCAGGTCGATATGTACTGGAAACTACACCAACATTAGCCGGTATAGTACTTGTTCCGGGAAAGACGGATGCTGCCAGACTATGCTGCCTTTTAACCTACAGGACTTTAATGTGGATTTCAAAAACGAAGGTGGACATCAGGGGTGCAATTACGCTTTCCTGGCAGATAGATCATGGTTCGTGAGGTCTGAATTTACAGATTTATATGATTTAAGATTGAATAACACGGTTCGAGTGGTGTTGGAATGGGGGATTCCAAACAACACCAACTATGCACTTGAGCTTATCCGGCAAAGTCACGGCTTCACCTTTGATAGGCCTATCGCGTGTAACAATTATAGCGTCTATGCGTATCCAACTAAAATGCCATTTATGCAGTGCTATTGCAGACTTGGGTATAGTGGTAACCCCTATCTAATTGCAGGATGCCAAGGTAACATACTTCATACTATCACATTATGTATTTAAGAGCACCATATAGCGATGTGGCTTATTCATTCCTAGATTTTTCTCTGGAAATAATGCGTTCACACTGTTTAATGATTACATACATGCTTTCTGCCTTCCTTTTTGGGTTTTCTGCCCAAGATTATACAAAGTGAATATGATTATCTTACCGGGGGAGATGGGTGTCGCTGCTAATATGTTTATTTTCATCTGTCATCAGATATCAACGAATGTGAAGATCCAAATCCATGCCCCGGGATGTGCGTGAACAAACTGGGTACCTATGACTGCATCGATCGTAGAAAGCCAAATAAATTAATTTTTATTAGTAAGTAGATCTTTTAACCTAGAATTTTAGACCGATTCATGCTCTTCGGTACGTGGCTTAAATTATGTCCAGAAATAAGCTTTACCTTACCCCCGTTCTTACATGATTGCCCATTCGCTTTCAATTTAATGTATCATGATATTCTTCCACGTGTCATGATTTGATCGAAGTGTAGGATTTAATTTTTCAAGGCTATATTATTTTTCCGTGGAATAGTAACTTATGTTCGTCTGTAAGATGAAACTGCTACGATGGGAAGAAATTGCTACTTGGTCAGTGGAAAAAATAACCATAATCCAATATGAGATTAATACTGCTTCCAAATTGCTTTATTCATCGATGAGAGCTTAGTACAACGGTGTGGATTCTTAACACCAGGTACTTTTTTTTTTATGACTTTTCCCCTTGCTAAATTTCCGGACTGCAGGCCTCGGGTTGAGCGTTTTAGTTTTACTGCAAATGTTGCTTCCCTCTTGGTGGTTATACAAACACATCAAGAAAAGAAGAGAGATTAAGCTGAAAGAGAAGTACTTTAAGACGCAGTGGGGCCTCTTGTTGCAGCAGCATCTATCTTCATCACCTGAAGACAATGTCGCGAAAAGCAAATTATTCCGTTTCAAGGATTTAGAGAAGGCCACTGACCGTTTCAACGAGGATAGAATACTCGGCCAAGGCGGACAAGGTGTTGTTTATAAGGGAATGTTGACCAATGGAAAAATAGTTGCAGTTAAGAAATCGAAACTGATAGACAAGGGAAAAGTTGAAGAGTTCATCAATGAGGTCATCATTCTCTCACAAATCAATCACAGGAATGTGGTTAAGCTAATGGGGTGCTGCTTGGAAACAGATTACCCACTTTTAGTATATGAATTTATACCAAATGGAACTCTCTATTGGTATTTGCATGACCCAAACGAAAACCTTCTCGTATCATGGGACACTCGCCTACGAATTGCAGCCGAAATCGCAGGAGCCTTATTCTACTTGCATTCGGCAACTTCTATACCCATCTATCATCGCGACATCAAGTCCACCAATATCCTCTTGGACGAGAAACATCATGCTAAAGTTGCAGATTTCGGTATTTCCAAGTCTGTATCCCGTGATCAAACTCATGTAACCACATTGGTGCGGGGAACTTTTGGATACGTGGATCCAGAGTACTTCAGAACAAGTCTGTTCACAGACAAAAGCGATGTGTACAGCTTTGGAGTGGTCCTCGCTGAACTCTTAACTGGGCAAAAGCCAATTTGTTGGCTTGGGGAAGAAGAAGGAAGAAACCTCGCAGACTATTTTGTGATTTCGATGGAGCAGGATCGTTTGTTTGATATCTCTGATGCTCGAGTTATGAAGGAAGGCAAGGAAGAAGAAATCACAGCAGTTGCTAACCTTGCAAGATGGTGCTTGAGCTCAACTGGGAGGGACCGGCCGACCATGAAAGAAGTGGCAATGCAGTTGGAGGGGATAAGGAAGCTCCGAAGCACTTCGGGTTTCCAACAAAATCAAGAAAAGATCGAGGTCACTAAGTCTCGTAACTTTAGTTTCGCATCAAGCAAGTTTTCAGTGGACATAGGCATAGCTACATTTTCAGATGTGCAGTCATTTACAGATTGCAAAACATGGTGAAGGCAGCAATTTCTGGCATCATTCAGCAACAAAGCTCTAGCCATACAGGCAAAGGCCAACTACTCGAATTCATAAGCTGCAGTGAAATCCGTCTTTACCCATCCCTCTTTAGCCTTAACAAATAGAGTGAACTTGCCCTTCGACTAGTCAATCGTAGATGGCTCTTTTCAGTTGTTTCCTGCTTGGTGGTGTTGGGATCAACAGTGTTTGGGTAGTACCCTTTCCAAACTTTCTCTGGCTCATTGTCAGCGTTCGACGCAAGTATTGTAATTCTGTTGATATGCCAATTACAAAGAGCTTGGAAAACAGCCCACTAATATATAATGAAGTGAATTATTGCATCTCGAGGATCCGTGAATACTTGTCTATCCCGGTTACTGTTAGGATTACATTAGAGTTGCGCATGTACCCTTGGAAACAAGCATACAAATCGTAACAAATGTCGCCCCTGTTGAGAAAAAGTTGTGACAGATTCAGAGTCAAAGAAACATGCAAGATTCTACAGTCCCGTCGGCTAAAAACTGGAAAAGTTCTGTATTGATTAGATTTCAAAGTTAGTGATCAATTTCCGATCTCGTTAATGAAAAGAATATGACCGGTAACTTGCTTGTAAGGTACACCGTTAACAAATTACCAACATTATTATGAAATTTTCAACATTTCAATGAGGTAGTAAATTACCAACCCATCTACGCGTAAGCATATTATCAGCATTATCAGGAATTTACCAACATATTAAATAGGTAGTAAGGTAGCAAATGACTAACTTCTAAGAAGTTTTACCAGTGTGGTAAGTAAAATTGTCACCACCATAAAAAAATTCATCACACAGTAGTAAATTAACTCTGAAATTTTAACAGTGTCATAAGTAAATCATCAAAACTAACCAAGAATTTAGTATAACATTGCCCATTCTACTGACAAGGAATTCTCGTCGCCATTGGGTGTGGCGTGCTCGCTCTGGTGGGGAGCAGGGCAACTGGAATTGGCCATAGGCTGCTAGTTGACATGCAACAGCGACTGACCTGACGCTGGTATTACGTACAGGAACTATTCCAGGAGCCGCGAGTGTTGCCAGTAGCCAGCCACCCCCTAAAACCTCCAGGAACTCAGTGTGAGTTTCAGGGAAGAAACAGGTGGAGAGGAGGGAAGCAAGTTCACGTTCCTCGTGCATGATAAATGAACGGGGACCAAAGTCGAGGTGGGTAAAGAGTCGTCGGGATCAATGCATCATGTCCTAGTGGCATTGGACTGGGCAATAGACACCAGTCCACCGCTTATGACAAGAGCTTCTCTGATATCCAAGCATCGCGGCCTGATCCTGCAAATATGGCTACGCTGGTAACCCATAGCTTGATCCAAAATGTGAATCTAAGTCCATCACGTTTCACAGAACAGTAGATTCACAATATAAGAGTCTTCTCTTCGGATCAGAACCTTAGTACTTGCGCTGCATGTGCAAAGATGTGTGAATCTCCCAGGCGGCCATCATTTTGTGTGTACGGTAGGAAGATGGCAAAGTTCCTACTTATTGGTATGTAAATACCTATCTGTGATCTATCTATAATAATCTAGCTGGTAATTGGGAAGATTGACAAAAGTCGGGAAGATATTAGCGAATGCGGAATAAAAAAAATCTAGCTTGTTACCCCAGGAAGATGGCAAAGTTCAAACTTATTGGCATTCGCTGATCGGAAAAAGATGGCATCCAAACATGGTTAGAGGCGAATGGTTGACCACCCTTCTCTCTCTAGAGGAGGAAATACAGCTCGTCGTCTAGATGCCAATGCGTGGCTGGATGTGTATGCAGTTACTTGTTCTGTTTGAACTAGTACATTGCTTTGGTGCCACTATCTTGTCGTTAGTTACTTGTTCTATTTGAACTATCACATTGCTTTGGTATCACTTTCTTGTCATCGTCGACCAAAGATTGGCACGGTGTGACCCCAGCACATGTCAACAGCATGTGATATCTGCAGCTACAAATCACACAACCAGGACACGAAGAGATATCTTCATATGGATCAAGGGATTGTGCGCATATGTTTGTTAATCTGAGGTTTGAACTGGTACATTCGATCTTTTCTGGTGTTTCAATCATAAATTAGAATTCGAGTATGGTCTGTAAAATCAAAAGAACTCAACAAACCAAACTCGCCAACTGAAACACTGAGTTCTTACCAGTCTGCAAAAATCCACTAAACATGCACTATATATGCATATATTTGTTCTTTTGGTTGTTGTAATACCGTCAGGTAACTACCCTTCATATTATGTATCACCAAAAGCGATCGGAACCTGATCAGTCTCCAGTTGTTGTTGAACTCGGTTCGCAAAAGAGCTGAACTGAATCACATGAAAATGGGTACAATTGCATATCGAACGAAATAACAAGCTCCCCAATATTTCCATAGCTAAATTATGGTGATCTCCATGTCTAAACCTTCATGGAACCAAGTAAAAAGCAAGTCTTCTTCTGTTTCTCTCAGTCAAAGAATTTGATTCTGAAGAGTAATATACATCGGGCTCTTCGCTAATCCCACAACTGCAATGACCTCAAAGCCTCAAGTGCGGGTCAAAAGTCTCAGAAAGCTAAGTTTTTGAAATATCCCATCTTTCAGGCCTTGTCCTAATGCGGCTGTCCAGATCAAAAAAAGTCTTCAAAGTCCTCCAATCTGTATATGACTTGGGAGCCTTTCTGAAAGCAGACACTTCAATTGGGGATAATAGAAGATCTTTAAATTTCATCATGTTAGTATCTCCTGCACCTACTATTTTGGCTGCTAAAATAGGCGACTGCTTCAGAGGGAAATTTTCTACTCCAGTAAGGATCTGAAGCTTTGACGATTCTGGTCTAGGAAGCATCCTCAGATATGCTAGAGCTGACGGCAACAGAAGAGAAAGGCCTTCAAGTTGCGCCTTCTGTTCATTCCTTGAAAGACCCACCTTTCCTGACAGATAGCGAGAACTTGTGATGTCATGGACAATAAGCGAGCATGAGAACTCGTTAGTTCAGCGTAAGCTATACAGTGACCAGAAAACAAACAAAAAAGAAACTAGGTTCCTGATCTGTGGATCCTTGAATACTATTATGGAACGTAAGTGCGGTTATAGCCATTCCACTTGGCAAGAAATTGTGGAACATCGCGCTATATGAGGAACAATTGAAAACGTTACATCCAGTACATCATTCCCCAACATCACTGTTTCCAGATATCAAATGCATAATTGCCAAATGCTCAAACTCTAACAGAGAAGACGAGAATGCATTAGATACTATTGCTATACATACGTCACCTCATTCAAGCACAAGAGCTCGGCAGGACCATGAACCGGGCACATGACCAGCCGGCTCAACTGAGTGAAGTAAGGCAACCGGTCGGGGCAAGGGAAGAGAGACTAATTCCATGTTAGCAGCTCATCTTTTGTCTGTCGGGACAGTTCTGCAGGGGTCTGCTGTCCTGGCGAGCTCGAGTGCAGGAAAGGATCGACAGGCCCGACAAGAAAAAGTAAGGTCTTGCAGTTTTACATTTGTCAATTTTCCCTCTTCATGCTTTAGAACATTAGCCAGAGGCGGGGTGCAGCGGCCGGAAGATCACCGCCGGTCACGGTGGTGCCCGGTGCCTCCCCGGCGGCCCAAATAGTGTTAGAAGCCAAGACATACTAAAGTCATACATTCAACTGTTTACTGATGTGATAGCATACGACATTTCAATACCACATGAAGAAACGAGGACAAGGTAGCCACGAGCCACACGTGCATTTCATTCCACAAAATTCCTTGTTCCTCGTAGGAATCGAAGGCGAGGACGAAGAGCCCGTTTGGCCATGGCGTCGTCGGTTTCTGCTCAAGGCCTGCGCTTTCCGCCGACCCTCTTGCCCTCTCCTCCTCCGAATCCCGGGTCTCGGCTTCCCTCCGCCCGTACCGCTTCGCTTGTCCGCTCTCCTCCGGCCGCCGCTTCGGTCCGTTCCCGAGGGCCCGCTCGCAGGAGTGACGCCGTCCGGTCGCGGGCCGTCGCTGGAGCTTCCTCCTCCGGAATCAGCCCCGACGTCGGCGACGTCCTCGGCGACGTTCGCATCTTCACCGCTGCTGGTGAGGCCGTGTTGTTCAAGGATCTCTGGGACCAGAACGAGGTTTCTCCTTGAACCCTTTAATTTGTTCTTGGGGGACGATGTTGGTCTTGTCTCTTCTTGATTCGCTTGTCACTTTTTCGCCGGAATTTCCGCTCGCAATTGCCTCTTGTGGGAAATTATGCTCTGGGAGTTTGCCAACATTGGCGCTAATTCGACCCCAACAAAACGATTGTGAGCTACTTTCTGCAAGATATACTTGAATTTTAGAACAAAGTGTGTCTAAAAAGATGCATACTTTGGCCGCCAATGGTAACAATGGAGTAAGCTGTCTGTGAAGAGCATCTTTCTGTTGGCTTTGATGTCCCGACGATTGGGTGTCGAATTCCCCTTTTCACGGTATCGTTCCCTATTGAAGTGTTGAGAGGAGTAGCATGAGATGAGAAGATGAGACTGCCCTGTCATTCCTATGCTTTAATCCAACATTCTAGTTCGTCCTATTGGCTAGTAACAAGAAGCAGCCGGTGCTTAAATTTTTTATATTGTTGCGAAATCCCTGAAGTTTGTCAACGAGTTGTGTTTGTTGAATTTTTCAATTCACACTGCTGGAGGAGCTGAAGGAAAACAGTAAATGATGCACCAGCAGCTGCGGTTGCTTCTTTTTAGACTCAGTTGTTTCATTTGCTTCTCCTTGAATAGACATCTTCTTCACCACTTTTTCTTCATATTGGCTTTTATCTCAAGGACAATTGCTCTCTCCAGTGTCTGACAGTTTAATTGCCTTCTAGGGAGTGGCTGTTGTAGCAATGTTGAGACACTTTGGATGTATCTGCTGGTAAATGATGCTCATTTCTGGCTATTACTGCAAAATTGATGGCTGACATTCTGCTATGGCTCATCCGTTGTGTTTGGCCTTTTCAAGTTGGGAGTTTGCTTCAGCTTTAAAAGAATCAAAGCCCAAATTTGACTCTGCTGGTGTTAAATTGATTGCCGTTGGTGTTGGAACTCCTGATAAAGCTCGCATTCTTGCTGAACGGGTACCTTTTCTTTCTTTTGATTGCAGAAATCTTTTCATCAGCGTATATGTAGGAAGCCCTGGAGTTAGTATGAGTGTGATTCATCCATACAGATATAACAAGACTATGTATGATGTTTGTACTTATAAAATACACACTATAATGGCACCATAAATTGATGATGAGAAAAATATTTCAGTTTTTGGAATACTCTTTTGGTCAGATATTCCTTTGCTTCCTTAAATATTTCACTAGCGATGTGCTGAATAGTGGCCCTTCATAAGCTTGATGAATATCTAATTTGAGATAATTAGCAAAGAATGACTTCCAGGTTAATTTGTCCATCATCTTAAGGTTAGTTATTGACATCTTTTAAATGAAATCATGCCTTTTGTCATCTGAATATAGAGAATCAAAATTATAATGAGGACATCGATGTTATTAAGCTAAGAATTTGATCTGTCACTCATGCTTCAGCATATGGGGCTTCATTTGTTCCACAGTTCAAGATTTGAGGTCGTTTGAAACATTTTGATGACTCATGTACCACATGAGCATCCTTTTACTGAAAATTACATGAAAGACCTGAATTTTTGTCGGGCTTCAATAAATGAACTTTGAAATTGAAAAGGTGCAAATGAGACACTAGCATTGTCCAAACATTGATATGAACCCTACTGTGGGACAACCATTGCTTCTCACCTTTAAATTCATCTAACATGTATGACATTCTACTTTACTCAACAGAAAGAAGTCCAGCTCATGATCTAGGATGTCTTCAGAGACAAAATAGACTGAAGAAATCTTTCTTTTTAAACCCCTAAGTTACTTCTTATCGCTTCCGCTTGTTCAATTTAGACCTTAGGTTTGGTTGTAAAGAAGTTGACTTCTTTTCTACCAAGTAGATGAACACTTCATGCCTCTTGCAAGTGTTTTAGACAATAGACTTTCATGCTTCTTGAAAGTGTTTTAAACCAAAGATTGGACGTACAAAAGTGAGGAACTCTATTGTAGCGAGTTCCGTACATTCGATGAATACAATGAATTCCTTTGTAAGAGGAATACATCCCTGGGGAAAATGTTGGTCTAGTGGAACAACAGGGTCCTTCTAATAACATTGTAAAGTAGAAGGTCTAATCTGAAATTCATCCACTTGGTTACAAGCCCATGTTACTGAATTCAGTGATTTTGACCATATATTGAAAGCTTAAGAAAAAATTTAAAATAAGAGATTTTAACTTATTTTTACTAAACCAACAGTGATCTGATTAGCAATCAACCATCAATATTGCTGAAAATTTTTTAGGGGTCAAATTCAGAGGCAGAAACTGGCAAAACAGTGGATTTGAGATTAAAGAGGGCCTCTACCACTATTCACTGTTGGCAACACAACGTGGGGGGCTTTGAATGAGCTTGGATTGTATTTTCAGGCGTGTAACTTTATGGGTTCAAAATTATGGCCTGATAAAAATTGGAGTGTGCAAACTTTGTTTAAATGAAATTGGTAGAATTTGATCACTATTCTGTTGATTTGTTTATAATTACATATTTGGATTCATATAATTTAAGAAAAAAAGACTCTTTTTCAGGAAAAAGAAAAGGGCTGATCTTTTGATCAATGGGGTGCCCCCCCCCGGCCTGCCCGGCCGTGCAGACACCAAGTGAGGTTGCATTATTACCTTATATTAGTGCAGCTGTATGAACTTTACCCAGCTTACATGATAAGACATAGTTCAAGCCTGGGAGTTTGCCATTTGACATGACTGCCCCGGCCCAAGTCAATCCAAAGCATGCTCGAATTAATTGCTCTTAAAACTTCTCTATTGTGCTGCTATTGTTTTTCAGAATGAAGGAACAGATAACTAGTTTCAGATTTCCACATGTTCAGATATAATTTGTCCCGAAAAATTTAGCAGTTTCTCTTTTTGCTTAGCAAGGGTTAACAGAGAAGTTAGAGGCACTGTGCATAATTGATTGAAAGATACACATTTCCTGAACATGTGGATAACTTTTGCACAAATGTTTAGCTTGCCCCAACTAGACTTTTGCACAAATGTTTTAGCTTGCTTGACTAAGAAAGATCTGTCCTTGAATCTAAGAAAGCCTGTGCCCTGTAAATTGTTATAGGTCTCCATCTTGTCTCTTTTCTTTTCTTCCTGGCTAATCTGTGAGATGCCTGAGCAAAATATAATAGGAGAGGTTTATGCTAAGTACAATGTCTTCGTTTGTCTCTCATTCATTCTCTTCTTAGGTTAATGCTCCTTCTGAATATGTGGCTCCCATGTGATTGATGTTCTTTGACTATTCTTATCAGTGGCAGAGCAAGGGGTTTTTCCAATTGGGGGAAAAGAAAAAAGGATAAATTTATTTCATTGAATGGGAAAGTAAATACACATTAAAAGTTAATATTGTATTTTTGCCCCCAATTTTTAAAGTTGATATTTTCGTCCATGAATTTTTGTGTATATTTCTTATGGTCAATATTGCATTAAATATGGGTCATCACTCTTGTGCATGACCAAGTTGAATCATAATATAATTAGTTATCAAATGGAAGCGAACCAAGAATATCTTTGAATTTCAACTACCAAGAGTTATAAAATGCATAGTAGCAATAGAAGTTAAAACCACATTAAAACTCAAGCCATAACTTTTACAGTTGATTGAACTAAATCACCATATAACTGCATAATCCACCTAAAGAATCCAAAACTAACCAAAAATACCCTTGAAACTTAAGTCACATGCAAGAATGGCGATTGAATTGAAGTTAATGATAGTTAGTTCGTACTTTCAGAAACAATGAAGAAGCCTATGGATTAAACTTCTCAATCTTCATGGAATCTTTTTCCGATTCAGCATCTGAATAGTCAAATGGGTTATAATTTGGATTTGTTGGTTTCTATTAATTCGTCAGCATCATATTTGTTGTTGGATAATATAGTGGGGTCAGTGGCCATTAAAATGGCAGGATCAAATAGGTAAATAGCAAAAAGTTCATAGTTATTGAAAACAAATTTATGTTGAGTGGGTTCATCTCAACAACATGAATAGCCGCCGTTGATTCTTGTGTGATGAATGTTGGACATCTGATTTTACCATTGGTATGTGGCATCCTTTCTCATTTGGGCGGAGTGGAAGTGACCCTTAGTAATCATGTATTTGCATTGAGACGCTTATTCTCTTTAGTTCCTTTTTGAGAATAACCTACAATGACACATCAGGGCCAAGCCTCTACCCTTAAGCTTGAATGCTATATGGTTAGCATTATTATCTTAAGAAAGCTAGTTTGGTTGAAACATTTTGTAGTTACATCATGTTCTTTGGATTCTTTCCCTCACCTAATCCATGACATTACGAGTATTCTGCTAGCAGACTCTGTTTGATTTGCCAGTCTTATGTGGATCGACTATTTTTAGATGCTTAAAGAGTGAAGAGCAGTAGACTTCTGGACATGCCTTGGGAGAATGCAACTTTCATTGATCAACAGGAGAATGTTGACTCTGTCTGCTTTCTTTATTTTAATATTCTGTGATTTGCCTGGCATTTACTCCAGATGATCATCTTAGCTGACCTACTTTTCCTCATGTCACAACTCTCAGTTACCGTTTCCGATGGATTGCCTGTATGCTGATCCAGATCGCAAGGTTAAGTATGAGCACATCTATTAGAATATTCTCTTTAAACTTTAGCTTAACCTTTCCATGTTTCTATGTTTCAGTCATATGATGTTTTGGGGTTGTACTATGGTCTCGGCCGCACATTCTTCAATCCAGCTAGTGTAAGCCTCAGCTTACTTCTTGCTTCTCTGTTCAACCTCTTCCCGTCATACGAAGCTTTTATTCACAATATGTAGCTCACCTTTTTCTTTCATGACAGGCAAAGGTCTTTTCCAGGTTTGATTCTATTCAGAAAGCTGCTAAGAATTATACCATCGGAGCCACCCCTAATGACCGAAGTAGTGTTCTGCAACAGGTTGGATCAGCCAAACTTTACACGTGTAGGCTAGGATTCTTGGTGTTATGCTTTAATTAGGTTCATATATCTTGTCCCAGGGTGGAATGCTTGTCTTCAAGGGCAAGCAACTGTTGTACCCTAGGAAAGATGAAGGAACTGGCGATCATGCCCCTCTAGATGATATTTTTGATGTCTGCTGCAAAGTCCCTGTATCATAGAGTTCTTGGTACACGCGCAACGGTCATATGTATTTGTTTAATCTAGAAATATGGCAGCACCATTTGCCACATACATATATGTATTTCATGTAGAAATATGCCTTGCACTTGTATCATTATATTTTCACCAAAAAAAAAAAAAAACTTGTATCATTATACATCCGATACTGCAAAGCTTGCATCATATAGTCACACTCGAATTTGTACAATAATACATGCGCATATCATGTATTGATATCTTTGAGAATGTCCCAACTTTCTGCGTAAGGTGCTCGTAAGATGCGAATGTTGTCTTTGTAATATGATAAGCCCCTGAGACTAGTAAAATGCCCGCATCATGTAGAATACTGGGGTGTTTTTAAGTAGAGCGAAAATCTGATACATTTTGGCCAGATATTCAGGACATCGGATGCAGGATGCCGGAGTGCTATGCAATTGCCTCAGTCAATAATGTGAGAATGTTTTGTCCTTCATCGAACTCCTGATATGTAGGACAGTAGTCATGTTGATTTCATCATGATTCTTGGAGCAGTGACCTCAAGTGATATACTTGTTCTTCTCTTCTGAACATACTTTAGCCTCAGGGGATAGGTAAGTTATTCTTTGATCATCAACTAAAAGAGACTAGAGGACTAAAGGCCCAAATTGACTTAAGTACAAGATGTCCCTCAGTCCCCAACATCAAAACAGACATGATGCATCATCATCTATTGTTTCATTTAAGATTGTTCTACTTGACAAAAATTGTAATTAGATGCTGGCGAGAATCGACATCCATTGCCGATGATTACCTGCATTGGCGGGGCTGATTGCTTGAGACATGCTTTGGAGATGGATTTCCTTTTCCTTTTCGAAAATGATTTAACCATGCCGGTGTCTAGAAGGGCCCTATTGGGGAAAAGATAAGTCGAGTTTAATGACTGTTAAGCTGCTGTTGCATATTTTCAACATCTAAACAAAAGAAAATGTAGCAACTTTAGTGTACTAATTTTTCCTTGATATGTGCAGTTGATGATTTGGGGATTGACCATTTCCTTAGTGTACTATTTTTTTCTTCGTTCTTTCCCCTTTCCTAGTTATTTTATTTGAGCACGGGTGGGGAGTCCGATAGGCCGAAAATTTGACCCAACAACGCTCAATGGCAGTGTTGTAATCCTTGTCCACTGATTTAACTCCGTACTTACTAAAAAACAAAAAAGAGCTGATATAACTCTATGGCTGATGTACTACACTATCATCAACCTTCTCTTTCTTTCTCATTTGCTGCTGTTCCTTTCGTTGCAAAGATGGGAAATAAAGAGCTTCCATGTGGAAGTGTGAACTAGTTGGGTGGTCGTGGTTATGTCTAGGAGTCAATCTGATAAAGAATTTGCCATAAAGACAATGCAGTGAGAAAACCTGACTAAACATGACATCCCCAGTCTCATTCTTTGTGCTGCGACGAAGACAAAAGCCAAAAGAGGGGGGGAAAAAGAAGAGGTAGAAACTTCAAAGGACATCTCCATACCCAATGTTTCCAATTAAAGCCGACATGAAAAGCACATCCTGTACATAAAGAAAGATAGGGGAAACTATTTGGTTCTCAGGGCTGATGTCGGCACATTTCACATGGGACATTAAATCACATCAATCTCTATTTGATCATAAGAGTAATTCATATTAAGATGTAAGATTCACATCATCTAACGGTTTATATAAAATGGACTAATATATATCATGACTATTCGATAGAACTCTATTCCTTGAAAGCAACCCCACCATATATTTTTCAATTTGATCTTCCCAATGATTTAAATTTTTTTTTATAAAATTCTGGTTCAGAACTTTCCCTCTGTGCACCATCTTCAATTTAGACGTCAGAGATGTGCAGAGCATGGGGTGACTGGGCTTCGATGGGCAAATCACGGCCCATATCTAGTATATTCTTTTTTTTTTTTTTTTTGAGCAAACATATCTAGTATATTCCAAGAATGGTAAAGTTGATCCTTATCAAATCGCGAACGACGCTGGTCACGATGGAGTTTCTGTTCGCAACGCTACGTATTTACCAAGTTTTCCACCAATAATTGGAAAACTATATATTATTTCCAATTAAGAAGTGGCTTTGCATCAATTGTTGTCATAATTTCTTTTATGCTTGTAGAAAGCAGCTACATTTGCCATTCAGTTGAAATCGGAAATCAAATTGATCAAGAATGTAGTGTGGATAAAAAGATCTGCTTTAGACACAGTTGGTTTTCCATATTTTCCCTTTTCTTTCATATGTATAAGAAACCAATTGGCTTTTGTCACTATTTCATGTCACACACATCTCGTTAAAATTTTCTTATTCACTTTCTACTTAATCAAAATTTTGCGAGGCAATTTGATATTTTTAGAATCCAAACACTTGAATTTTTTGTAAAATGCAAATATGAACACGTAAAATCCATATGTGCATTTTCACAAAATCTTTTTCAAACATTTGAATGATATGGTAAATTTGTATGGGGAAAACAAGTCGAAATAAAGGGAGTCCAGTGACTTTAAACATATGTACGTACTCTCGGGGCAGCCGTCTACCAGATAAAGAAAAAGGAAGCAAAATGAAACACTGAAAAAGCTGAAGAAAGACAAAATGGCATTGCCTACTGGAAGTGCATCGACCAGTTGCATGGAGAAGAGAATCTTTCTTGAATGGGACGTGACCATTGTTGGCCTTCGGATGCCTACCGCCCTTGCAGTTCAGAGACAATGACATTTCCATAGGACTGCAAAGCAATTGAAAGAGAGCAACAAGGACAGCGAGTTTGCAGAAAAATTGGCATCGCGGGTCATCAGATCTAACCATTATTGTACACGAATTCATTTCATCTCGGTCATTTGATATTGCGGATTTCACGTGAGACTCACATGATCTAATGACTAAGACGGCTCTCAAGGCAAATTTATGTGAGAGTGACTAGGTGAACATAGGTTAGTCTATTTGTTGATACCGCACCGGCATGAAAAGCTATTTTCCTAAACGATGTTAAGATCGAATGATATGGGCATCAAGAATGTGGTCATTGTGCCACATCCCATATAGATTTTCTTGTTATGAGAAGAGGTGAGGTGACATTAGGAGCCAACCAATGATTTTACTGGCTCTACAACTATAATAACCCAGTCTTGCGAGGGATGGACCAAGAGCACACCTCATGAGAACGGCGATGGGGGCAGAAATGAACTGAATCTCACATCGCTTGGGAATATGAGCTGATGTGCTATTTAAAAAGTGGCACCGATCTTAACTACCAACAACGCGTTTTAAAGTTGTGCAGCTTTTCGCCCAAAGCAAACAATATTGATGGCAAGTGAGGCCAAATATCAGCCCTTACAATGGTATCAAAGCCAAGCTTAGCTGGAAGTGCGTGGTTCGGGAACAAATCAGGAAGTTGATGGGCCTGTAATGAGGAATGGGCCAGGAGCATGCCTCATGAGGATGGCGACGGAGGTAAAAATGAATCGAATCCCATATCGCCTGGAAAAGATACGGTGATGTGCCATTTAAAGAGTGGTACAAGTTTTAACTATTAACGATATGTTTGAAAACCGTGTGGATTCCAGCCCAAAGCAAACGATATCAAAGGTTGGCCTTTACAACAACTGCGACAAGACATGATTATTATGCAGATTGAAGCCGTCTCTAGATATATATAAGATTGGCTAAAGACATTTTCAATGTCACCATCCCAGAAGTTCGAGACTGATATGAGTACAGCCCATTCGCGCGCACGAAAAAGAGAACTACTTAGTCCGATGTACTAAAGATGAACTTCACCTCTGTCGAGTCGCTCTCAAATTCGCTCTCGTCGAGGACGGGGACAGTCGTGTCCTAGCCATTTTTGTTAAAACTACATCCAAAAGAAGATAATCTTTGATACCGGTAGGTCTTTACATTTTAATTAAAATTACAGGCTGAAAAGCTTAAGAAGGCCACTGCATTTATGCAGAACCCATTGATATGTTGATAGACGAGTTAGTAATTATTTAATATTCTGGTCTATTTTAGTGGAAAAGAAATGCAAGCTGCCCTTTGTTTTCTTAAAAAGAAAAAAGGGAAAGAAGATAAATTCCAAATCTCTTCAACGGTCCAATTTTTTATTTCATACCACTGTTCTTGTTCCAGTGTCAAATTATCAATCCTGATTAATTATTTCTTGGTTTAAGACATGATTTTTCCTTGGGGGTAAGGTTGCAATCATCACGGTTAGTTAACAAATTAAATATCCATTGAGAGCGAAATATTTCTTTGATATCAATATATTCTTAGAAAGAAATCCAAGCCAAATTACTAATCATTGCGCTTCACAAAATCCAAACTGATTATGAATATTCCAATCATCTAAAAATACTTCTCGTATTGTCTAAAGATGCACGTCTATCTTGACAACACTCATGCAAGCTTTACTGTTGTCTTTATAATTTAAATAACCTCAATGTCTTTGACGTAAGCAACCAGAACGTCTTGATAAGTTTCTGAATCCGATGATATTTAGAATTTCTTGATTAGAGGAACAAATCTCTGAGTCTGTGATATTCATAACAAAGTTTGAACATCGTTTCTTCGAGAATACACCTCAAAATACTTTCGTCGGATTTAATAGACACTTACAGAAGGTTTTGTCAATTTTCAAAACATATTAGAAAGTTTTCTCAACAATATTAAACCTAGCGAGAGAAAATTTGGGCTCATATTGAATATGGAAAAACAAGACAAACCCGATAGTGGATCAAATTATTTTTAAATATTACGTATATGTGTTATGAACGGCCGATCGATATTTTATTGTGACCTAAGGAGACGCTTCATGATTCATATAAAGACTAATGCAAACAATAAGAATAAGATAACTTTTTGTTATATAAAAATATTATTTGAAACTTTAGATATTAAGGGATGCAATAAAGTCCCAAAACTTGCTGGTACTTTTCATTTGTCGAATTGAACGGAATTGATGACATGACTTAATTGTATTAACTTAATAGGTTTTAGGACTCGATTGCACTTTTGAAAGTTTTAGCACTCATTGTACTTCCACAACAAATTTTAGGATTTTTAGTACACATGAGGCTGGGCAAAGATATCAATATTTACAATGTTAACCATTTCTTGATTGCTGGGGTCATAGAGAGCCTTCTCAATGACTGCGAAAGGCTACGTTGTACAAACAGAAGGGGACACATTCGTTTCCATATGCTTGACTTCTAGATTGCAGAAAAATAGAAGCCGTCCATGGTGTCCTTTTCATGGCCGAAAAAAACGATGATTCGCCGGCTTCATCTGTGTTCTCCGAAGCATATGTGGCGAATATGCGCCAACTCGCATAGCCGAATCAGCTTCGCCTAGTTCAACTCACCAAAACTCTCCTAAATTCCTTAGAAATCTCCTATATATAAAGTTAGTGATTTACGATCCTAAAAAAGACCTTAAACTGCTTTGTCTTAAACATGATTTAGGATCCTAAGTAAGACCTTAAACTACTTCGTCCTAGGCACTTGCGGACCTCGGCAACCACCAAGAGAGAGTGTGTCATGGGGGATCGGATGGTGGCTCTCGTCACCGGGTGCGCCAAGGGCGGCATAGTCCACGAGTACTGCAAGGCGCTGGCCGAGTGGAACTGCCGTGTCTTCGCCTCCGACATGCCTCGGCGCATGAAAGACATGTCGGAACTCGAGTCCAGCCATGGCGTGGAAGCCCTCGAGCTCGACATCACGTCCGACGAAAGCGTGGTGTCGGCGATCGAGGGCATCATATCCAAGTATGGCCGGATCGACGTCCTCATCAACAATGCTGGGACCGGGAACGTGGGGCCGCTGGCAGAGCTGCCCTGGAGGCGATCCGGAAGGCTTGGGAGATCAACACACTAGGGCAGCTTAGATTGGTCCAGAAAGTGGTGCCCCACATGGCGGCCCGGCGGAGCGGCAATATCGTGAACGTTGGGAGCGTGGTTGGGACCGTGCCGACCCCTTGGGGCGGGTCGTACTGCTCGAGCAAGGCTGCGGTGCATGCCATGACGGACGCCCTGCGGCTGGAGCTCCGTCCCTTCGGCATCAACGTAATCAAGGTGGTCCTGGGGGCGATAAGGTCGAACTTCGGGAGCGCAACCACGGAGAAGCTGGGGGCTCACGGGTGGAGCCTGTACAGGCCTTTCGAGGAGGCGATCGCGGAGCGTGGGCGGGCTTCGCAGGGTGCGAAATCGACGGACGCCGCGACGTTCGCGAGGCACGTGGTGAGCAAGGTCTTGAGCCCGAGGCCGCCTCGGAAGATCGTGTTCGGCCACATGACCGGCCTCTTCGCCGTGCTCTCTTGGTCGCCGCTGTGGGTGAGAGACTTCTTCTTCTCAAATCGGTTCAGCCTGAATAGGAAGCTCTAAGAAATTTAGTGCCAGAGGGTGTGAATTTGACCGAGGATGATATCCATGCAATAACTCGGTGCTTTTTCTTAAAAGGCTTGATATCACTATGCTCCATTCTTGTAATTTGGTTCCCTGCGAAGATCAAGGGGGTTTAATTGCTCAGAAAGATTCTAGAAATGGTCAACTATGCAATTACAGAAGTCGACCTATTCATCATAGCAATTGTGGGAAAAAACCCAAATATGCTAATGACCGATTTATAAAATTAATTTAGAGATATGTTAGCAAGATTTTCAGTATGGTGCACGGGCCTAAGGCTATGTGTTGAAGCTAGAACTGGGAGTCACGAGTAGAGCTGGTAAAATGGGTCATAAACCCATATTATGACCCATTTTTAGTTAAATGGGTCATATATGAGTCAAATGAAAATTAAATATGGATAAGAAATTGATCAATTGAAACTTAAATATGGGTCAGAAATTGGTCAAGTGAAGTTAAATATGAGTCAAAAATAGGTCAAGTGAAGTTAAAATGGATCATAAATGGGTATGAAAAAGTAAAACACAAAAAGAAATGGGTCTAAATGGATTATTAGGAAAGGAAAGGAAACCCACTTTAAAGTTTAAACCCATGGCCTTTTTTAACTTTATGAAAATATTTTTTTGATAAAAAATCGAAATTATAATTATTTTTCATATTTCAATTTTTTTTCTTTTTTTTTTTTCTTTTTTTTTTTCTTTTTTTTTTTCTTTTTATTCCTTCCTTAGCCGGCTGGCGACAGGCCGAGCGAGACTCAAGCCTCGCCGGATCTAGCAAGATTGAGCCCCGCCCGACGTCGGCGAGCTCGAGTCTCGCTAGATCCAATGAGGCTCGAGCTCGCCCGGCGTCGGCGGGGCCTTGTCCTCGTCGGATTGGCGAGATCGAGCCTCGCCGACGCCAGCGAGCTCGATCTCACGAAGAAGAAGAAAAAGAAAGAGAAAAAGAAAAATAATTATTAAAAATTAAAAATTATATTTTAAAAATAAAAATAATTAAAAATTATATTTTAAAAAATTAAAAATTCTTTTTAAAAATATTTTTAAAAGAATTATAAAAATTTTCCATTAAATTTATATTGCATAAAAATATTTTCACAATACTTTTTCTTTTTTAAATCATAAAAATGAGCTTGTTTGGGCTTAATTAAAAAAATTTCATGTTACGCTTTTCGGTTATTCAATGGTATGTTCACTTAAAATAAGAGAAGCATGTACATAGTCTAATTTTTTTTTTTATAAATATTTCAATTTATAGGTTTTTTTTAACTTTTTTTATTTTATTTACTATTTTTAATTTAATTTGAAATTTTAATCCAATTAGTATATAGTAGAAATGGGTTTTCCTATAATATTAATAGGTTTTAGCAATACGAGTCAGGTCGGGTCGAATATGGATCACTAGATTTACACTACAAAAATATAGGTGAAAACGGGTTAAATTGGTCAAATATGAGTCGACCCATTTTCGACCCAACTCATACCCAACCCGACCCACCCATTTGCCACCCCTAGTCACGAGCTTGATTTGTGACTTCACTAGGAGATTGATCTTTAGCACAACAACCAGGTCACGGCATTCGGAATCGGCTCTCTGATGCTTAAGTTAGCACTAGAACTGGGAAATTTGGAGGAGGGAGGGAGAGAGATCTTAAAGTTGAGATTAGTGTATTTGTAGATAGAAGTGAGGAAGAAGTACCTCTAATTCCCAGCTTACTATATATATTTTACAGTCGAGGAGTCGTTGATTGTATTAAATGGGTAACAGTCCATGGATAACAGATGATGAAAGGGGCGACAAATTGCATGCATACCATTTTAAGGCCATTAAACACCCAAAATTGTAGATGTCAGTATGATGATGTCTCATCGAGATTAACCTGTCGTAAATTAAGTATATTCTTGCATCGAATATTCAAGACCAATCTAACATAATATTTACTCGCTGGTTTATGAATGACGCATGTCGAAAAATGATTAGATCGTTAAAATCGCCCTTTTTACTACTTGCCCCCATTGATTTAGAATGTAGGGCTTCCTACTTTCCGTTGTTATTGACCTACACTGTTTTGATCAACTTTAAAGTCATTGGACTAATAATAAATGAAGGACTTTGTTCTCATCAATTATACTATAATTAGAATTTCATTAGCCGTGAACTTTTTTACATAAAAAAAGTCCAACAGCTAATAATTTTATCCTCTTTATTTTTTTGACATATATTTATTAGTAAAGCATGTAATTTTTTTTTTTTGTGACTGCAGATAATTTTGTTATCAATCCTCTAATACCATTTAATTGTCAAATGTAGACTATCATGTTATATTACACTTCTCAACTCTAGACATGCATCCAAATTATGATGATCAGTTCTAGTTAAGTAGGTTCTAGACCAATGAACCAAAATCTACATCGTTAGAGTCGGTTCCCGGTTTTTGAACTGGGAACCAATTTCAAGGTCGACCAAGGAATCGGCCTACTTTTTGTTCATATGTTTTTGGGTGAATCAAGCATATTTATTTGTTCCTTGGAATGCAAAAATATTCCCACAACAAACCTGTGTTATAAGCTTGTTTGTTATTATTTCGTCAAGGATTGATATAATCGTGTAAAAGATTCACTTTTTCCATTTTCCCAGAGTTCTTCGCCGTTTGTTTATGTTTTGTCCTATCGCTGTTTTGAAGTGTTTGAACCTAAGTCGAAAAAAAAAAAAATTGGGAAATCATGTAATTGGTGATAAAGCAAGTTCCACATCAAACAAATTATGTAATTGGTAAAAAAAAAATCATGGTTTTTAGCTAGTATGTCAAATATGTAACAAATACTTCCGTAATTCACCTCAAACAAATCGTGTCCTTGGCAGCGAGATGTCGATTTTCTATCTAAAACCGTCTCATTCTATGCAGTCATTAATACTTATTTTTGGAATATACACAATCATGAAATATAACCATCTAAAAGTTTTCAGAAGTGGGGTTGTTTTGTCATAATTCCTCCAAACTAAATTTTGTCTCAAAAATGCCCCATGAACTCGAGACCTTTGTGTCGATAAGCCTGCTAAGCTCTTCGCCAGTCGATGAACAAGTGTTCATCATATGCACGTTTTCCACAATTACAAGGTGCATTTCTGTTAAAAAGGAGAGAGAGGTAGAGTGGGAAGAGGAGGCTTAGCGGCAGCTAGGGTGAGTCGGTTCTAAGGCTGAAACCTGAAACCTAACGAACAAAATCGGCCTGGAAACACCATTAACCAGTTTCTTTTATGAAAATCGAATCAGAGCACTCATGTAATAGTATTTGTAGCTCAGACTAGCTCTTCCTTGAACCAGCTTAAAACCGGGTAATTCAGGTCGGTTCTAGCTAGGTTGGACCAAACCTAGAGCACTCCCCCTTGTAAGGGCGGCACTTGGTCACTGGCAATCGAACCAGATTGCAACTGTGCCACTGGCGCCGCACCCTTACTAAGATTAAATCTGACATTCCAGACCATCGACCAATCTTCTTCCTCATATTCGCAAGCGACGAGAGTATCGAAACCCATCTGGGTTTGCTAGTTTGTTCACATTGAACAAAAGTGGAGTCTAAAAAAGGAGCACGAACAGAAGGGCAAAAAAAAAAAAAAAAAAAAAAATAGGAGGGAATGGAGGAGTCGGGGTCTTATGGATAAGTCATAAAGCTTTGTTCATTCCTTTTCTTTGTGCTCGTCATCGTGGTTAGGCAAATTGGATGGCATGGGGCCATTTTTGTGTGGACAGAGAAATTAGACAAAGGGAAAGTGGTCATTTGTGCACAATTTGGAGTCTTTTTCTAAAGCACTTAAATAGTTAATAGTACGACCATTGACCATCACCCAACTATAATCCCCCTAAGGTGCATAACATGAAAAATGTGATGGTCTAGTCCTTCTAATACTTTCAAATATATATATATATATATATATATATATATATATCTTAGTACTGAAAATGTTTACTAAAACTTGCGTAATATTTGAATGGATAACATCACATTAGAGATTGTTAGTCGGGAGCAAGTATTTCTTTAGTCTATATACTAAACTTGAGCTGAATCATCAAATTTGATAAAACCCTCCTGAGATTCATTTGAAAGGTACAATTGTCTATATATTAAACTCAAGCCAAATCATCAGATTTGATAAATTAATCGTGAGATTTATCTGAAATATACGATTTTCAATAGTGGACTTCCATGTAAAGCAATTGCTTGGAATAATGTCGCAATCACTTGATGATAAAGGGATATTGATATAAAGATTGAGTATCTTTAGCAATTCTCAACGCAGATGCATAGAACACGAGGTATGCTATTTGGAGAGAGAGAGAGAGAGAGAGAGAGGGAGCGTATATGCACAAATTTTCCAAAAGCAAAAGAAGATGTCTCTTTCTCACACACGGATCCCCATGGCGTGCTGGAATTATGCCCAGCATTTCTTGCTGGAGCTCATTCCCTTTGCTTACTATAAAGCAACCCCCTTTTTGTTCCTCTCTACATGAATGCTTTTCACAGAGAGAGAGAGAGAGAGAGAGATTCAGAAGCACGAGTCTGGGACTTGTTTCCATCACTGCCTCAGCTAGAAAACAAGCAACAAAAAAGCACCCATCATCGGTTTGTGCAGCATGGAAGTGAAGCGAGAGAGAGAGAGAAAGAGAGTAATATATGTTGGAATGATTAGTTTATTAGTGTCCCAATGATTGAGTTCTCCTTGCATATAGAGAGAAACTCACACAGAGTCTCACAAATCAAGTTCCAAAAACTAGCCAAAAAGAACGAGAGAGACACGAAGAGATGAAGCCCATGAACAGTGATGATGCAGGGAGCAGCCATTGGTTGGGTTTCTCGCTCTCCCCTCACTTGAACATGGAGGCCTCCCTCTCTTCTTACCACAGCCAACGGCAGAACCAAGCGCCTGTCGACTCTGCATTTGGTCTCTCGGCTCCGAACCTTGACCATGGCCTGTTGAGGGAAGTTGAAGGTGAAAGCTTTGGCTCATGCTCTGCATTGTCTGTAATGCCACTCAAGTCTGATGGGTCTCTCTGCCTAATGGAAGCTCTCCACAAGTCACAGGCTCAAGGTGAGCTCCAACTTGCTGCCTGACACTACACTTCTTCTGTTTTGTTTGTATTAATTCCTCCAATGCAAGTTTAGGCATGCCATGTGACAGAATTTGTTGGGATACTCGTGTTCGTCTTTGAAAAATGCACAACAGTGCCAAATAAATTTTTTGGATTTGTGTGGACAAAGAATAGGATTTTTCTGGGAACGTACAAATGCATTTTGAACAAATATGAGCAGCACGGTCAATTTTCTCTTGCTCTTGTCCTTTTGCTTCTTGTTCTTTAGGATATATCTGTTTTCTAATTACTACTTGGACTTTTCATGGGAAGCTTGTGCTACTCCACAACTGGAGAACCTCTTCAGCGGTGCAACCATGAGCCATGACTTAGAAAAGTTGTACCACCTGGAAGACCCACAGGATCACGGGCACAACCACCAAAATCACCTTAACCACATCTACTGGAGAAGGCAACACCAAGCCCAATCCGAACACTACCGCCATCTCTGCTCTGAAGAATTCACGAGCCGTAACCCCCTTCACCACATTCCTTCGAACAATGCATTGGAGATCAATATGATGAATGGAAGCATGATGGGTCATGGTGGGTCAGGATCTTGTCCTGTAAGCACAATGACATCTGGTGATTCGCACTCTTTGAGCTTGTCGATGAGCCCTCAGTCACAGCCAGGCAGCATCACGAGCTCGCAGCAGATAGCTGACACGATAGCAGAGTGCATTGCCCTGGAGACCAAGAACAGAGGGTTTGACAATTGCAATCAGAAGAAGATAGTTCATAGGAAATCTCTAGATACTTTTGGGCAAAGAACCTCTCAGTACAGAGGTGTTACAAGGTCACTTAATTTTTGTTTTCTTCTCTTGTTTCCCAGCCTTGGCTGGTTTTCTGCTAAAAACATGATCATCTGCAATTTTTTCTCAAGTCAATTGCATTTATTCCTTTTTCTTCCAAATAGCACTAGAAATACCAATACTGGTTCATAAAATCGGTGTATGGCACATTCTTGTTAGGTGCTTAACCTTCACCCCCTTGCCTAGATAAGAGTTCACCGCTTCTCATAATTTATAGATTTTAAAAAACCAATCTTAGTGTGAGTGTCCCTACTCATTAGCATCCCTTTTATCTTTAACATGATGCTCTGCCTCCTCCACACTCTCAGATTGCTAAAATATTCACGCCAACCTGTTTTCCTCGCTTGGTCTCAATAATTCTCAACTCTACTTTCTGGGTATGTTTTGGCTTCTCAGACATAGATGGACAGGTAGATATGAAGCTCATTTATGGGATAGCAGCTGCAAGAAAGAAGGGCAGAGCAGGAAAGGAAGACAAGGTCAGTCAAGAGAGTGTGTCAACTTTTTTGTTTTTTGTTTTTCATTTCACTGTCCTTTTCTTTTCCAATTCTTGACACGTGAGAATACCATGTGGCTGACTTGTGCTTGACTTGCTTTGATGTCTACGCCACTCTCAACCACCAAACAATTAAACACAGTGTACCTTGGTAAGCCTTCTCCTTCATGCTTTTACTTCCAAATTTCTCTATCTTTTACGTTTCATTCCAAAATGAAAAAACTCATGCTCACATGGAAGTGGATCTTTCTGATTCTTCTCACTGATTTATGTTGACAGGAGGGTATGATAGGGAAGAAAAGGCTGCAAGGGCTTACGATCTCGCAGCGCTCAAGTACTGGGGACCGTCAACCCATCTCAATTTCGCTGTAATAATCTGCTCACTTTTTCTCTCCTACAGTCATATCTCTCGTCCTGTTTTTTTTTTTTTTTTTTTTTTTTTTTAAGATTGTGATTTTTTCTCTTCTTTTTTAGTTGGATAACTATCAGCAAGAAGTGGAAGAAATGAAGAACATGAGCAGACAGGAATATGTTGCTCACCTTAGGAGGTATCCCAACAATTTGGTCTTCTTTCCTCTGTGGCATGCCCTTGTCATTTTCAATTGAATAATCAACCTATTTACTGTCATATCTTTAATGTTTGCCTTGTTTTGATTCTTACTGGTTTATTATTTTGCAGAAGAAGTAGTGGATTTTCAAGAGGTGCTTCCATGTATAGAGGAGTCACAAGGTCCTATTATTTTTCTCGTGGCCAAATACTACTGTTTGAAGTACATCCACTTTTTTTTAAGCTTTGGCAAATTTTGCCAAAAGTATCTTCTGATTGATTCTTTCGAGTTATTAAATGTAGACATCATCAGCATGGACGTTGGCAAGCTCGGATAGGCCGAGTTGCGGGGAACAAGGACCTCTATCTTGGAACTTTCAGTGAGTCACATTAACATCTCATGATTCTCAATTTGTCGAAAGACATTATCAGATGAAAGCAATGAGTTTGCTTCTTTATTTGTGTTTCTGGTTAGGCACTCAAGAAGCAGCAGCAGAGGCCTATGACATTGCCGCCATAAAATTCCGAGGAGCAAATGCGGTGACTAATTTCGACATCTCAAGGTACGATGTGGAGCAGATCATGGCAAGCAGCACCCTTCTCCCCAGAGAAATGGCCAGACGCGACAAGGAGGTCGCGACCAGGTTCATCAATGAAGCTTCTGGTCACTGACCTGCTGACCAAAAAAGGCAACGGCCACACCATTGGTGATCAGTCTATCGATCAAACTAGCCGGAACAATCGTGCAAAAAAAAAAAAAAAAAAAACTAGCCGGAACAAAGGAGACCGTTGTCTTTCTAATTGGCACCTAATGTAGGAGAATTACCCGAGGTGGCCGCACTCTCATCGAATTCTTCCTCGCTGTTGACGAGCTTGAGAAGCTCATGAGAAGAGAGTCCGCCATTGACCATTTAAAACTCAGATCCAGCCACCATCCCAATTGAGGACTCTTCCTAGGTTGCCACTTTCACTTATTGAACAGACTGCTTGATTTTTCTCTTTCATTGTGGCAATATGTTCTTTTCTTTTTGCATGGAAAGAGATGGGATGATGTACTTTTTCAGGTACATCTTCTGGGTTGGAGAAAAGTGTTTGTGTGGGGGTCCATTCAATGGAAGGAAATTCTAAAATTGCAAAGTCAATGCATCTCATTGATCAGTTTCATGTTGTTTTTTGCAAGATGGTGGAGCAAATGATGAGAGGAAACTGAAAATGATTATGATGATGAAGCTGTTGACCATGATTACTGATAATCTCAGATGACCCTATTAATAATTATATCTGGCTTTGGTGTTACATTAAAGTATAGGACAAGCTCACACGATTTCCATCTGACCAATGATGGTTTTACATGCAACATACCTCATGACGTTGCATCACCATAAGAAAGTCTAGCATCCTCATTTATTGTGATTCTTCAACATATATGGAAATCGGCAACACTATTGATAAGACGGTGATATTGTCCATCTTGTGATGCGTTGCTATTCGGCAAAATTATCTCATCGATAAAGGCACGTGAGATCTAAGAATTCTTGAAATAACCATAAAAAAAGTCTAGACATTATTTACACGCTTCAATCCGGCAAATGATGGTTTTAAATGTAACGTATCTTATAACTTTCCATTACCATAAAAAAAGTGAGCATCCTCATTTTACTATGATTCTTTAACATATATAGAAATCAGCAACCCTTTCGATGGGACAGTGACATTGTATATCTTACGTTGCGTTGCTATTTCATGAAATTATCTCATCAATAAATTTGTGAGAAATTTAAGAATTTTCAGGATAGTTGAAGAATAAGAGGTAACCCAAGGTAGATAAGAGTTAAGTACTTATTATTGTGTTTGAAAATATATTGTTATGCTAGGGAGATTTGTACATGGTATCTATCATAGCTTTTCTCAAACTGACTTCTAGTTTCTTACATAACAAATGTAACGCACGGAAAAAACACATTATGAAGGGAATATAATCTGTTTTAATGATGAAAAAGATATGATTTATGAGATGACATGATTTGTGACGGATGGGGCATGAGCACATGGTGTTTTGAAGACTCGCCCTTTGTAGACAATTTTATGTTTGTATCAATAGTGGTTGACCAGTTTATGCCAATGAATACTGTCTATTTTAGAAGAGGATGTCAACCTTGTAACTTTGGAAACCACTCTCATAGACCTATATCACAAGCCTAATGTGAATCGGACGTGATATATTGATTTGGTGTCACAAATCGAAGTGAATCCTATGGGTTCAACAAATTAATGACATTATCTTGTTAGATATTAAAAGGACTGTACATCGAATGCAAATTGTAAGTTGAGAGATACAAATGTAACATCGATAAATTCAGGGTGTTAAATTTGACAAAAATTTCAAATAGTGATGTCTGATTATGGTTTTTTGGCTTTTATTTTCACTTTTACCTTACAGTGCGGCTTTTCTACTCTAAAACCAAAAATATTTATCAGCATATGATTACACACTTTATTTTATCGTACCTCTGTTACTTCTAAGGCATTAATTTCACAAATTACAGTCTGTCCGCTGTCTATAATTTTTTTACAGCTAGTCCAAAATGGAAAGGAAATAGCATGTGGACAGAAAGTGGAAAAGATTGGCCGACCCAGAAGATTATTGTCAATTCCTAGAAAAGTTGGTACGGCTCGATCAATGAGGTATGCAATGTAAACTTTGGTGAATAATCATAGCTGGAAATTTTTCCACATTAGTTTTCTGTTCCTACTAGTTAAAATTGTGAAACTTGATTGGGAATCCCCAAGCCAAATCGGATCTCTCACCGGAGAATCGATCTGCAGCACAGAAAGCGGATCAAGGCGGCCAGGCATCACGTCCGAGCTGGCCCTTTGATTCTTGAGTCGGAGATTGAAGAAGAGGAAATGTGTATAATATATGGCAGAGTCCTGAAATGTTGAACACGTTTCTTGGCTCTCGAATGACCATTTATAGTCTTCTATTCATCCATCAAGAATGCGTCAATAGATAGCTATTGAGTTAAGACTAGTGTCGGCTCGTCATGACAAGTGGCAATACATGATGTTCAGATGTGTTATTTTATGACATGGATAACTTTAGCCACTATTTACTCCCTAGCTCGGCTTCTCAGGCTGCCACCGCCGTCACTCCACCACAGGGACAGCTGACTCCTTCAACCACCACCGCCACTGGCCACACCGTTGCCTTTCTCTCCTGACCAACCAACTCATATAATAGCAACACCGGCTTTTGATGGCAAAACGCACGACTGAACAGTGGGCAGAAAGAGGGAGAAAGAGAGCCATTTCTTCTTTGTTATGCACTATTAAATCATGTCATTATGCCATGGTGAACGAGAAAGGCTGTCATTAGGTCCAACCGATAAACCCACCAACGACAGCCGAATCACGCCCGAACTTAAACTGTCGGTGAGGACTGTTTTTTCCAAAGTTGGTGTGCGTACGTGATCGATCGAGGATGCATTTTGACTTTGCCAACGTGATGGGACTCGTTCATGTACCGGCGAGAAGCTTTTTCACGACCGGTTCTGTTCTCGGCCAATCTCTTTACAGGTAGAAAGTGAAAAGCCATGCAGATCTCTTGATATGCTTTGATTAGAAAGGGGAATATCACTTGCCCTTGATTTCATGGAATGATTAACCATGTTTCATCGAAAAAGTTGAGGGGAAAAAAAGAAAAGAAGTGGAGAGAAAATTATTGCACTGGCGTGGAATTTCGATTGGAGCAAGAATTCTTCGTTTCGAATGACGTTTCTGGTAAAAAGTACTGTGGTATTTCAAAATAATTACAAAAGAATAATTATTCATCGCATAATTTGTATATTGTGAAAATTTTAAGTGGTTTAAAATTAAAAATAAAAAGGTTAAAGTGCTTGCTTTGCAATAATTTTATTAAGCAAAAAGTAAAATTTATCGGGATGCGTACTATTTAAGTGCCCAAATGTAAACGAGAACTTTCTCTCATTACATTTAAATCCTAAAGTTTTCAAGATCACTCCAATGTGATTATTACTTTAAGTCGAATGCCATGTCATATATTTTTTTTGCTGATGAGGCAGTCTGCATCAATAATGGAAGGGCCTGAAAAATGACATCAGCCGCCACATCTTCTTTTTTTTTTTTTTTTTTTTTTTAATTCCCAGTCGGCGATATGTTTATTTCATCTTTTATTTATCCTAGTTTCTTCTTATTCATCTTTTCCTTTTTGCCCATTCTTCTTTATCGATATTACATTCACTTGTCCCTATGGTACTTTTGCTTTTAGAAGAATGCCATTTGGTCTTTGTAATGCACTAGCTACTTTTCAGAGATGCATGATGGCTATTTTTTCTGATATGGTTGAAAAATATATTGAGATTTTCATGAATGATTTTTCTGTTTTTGGCTTATCATTTGATTCTTGTTTAAATAATTTGGCTTTGGTCTTACAAAGATGTGAGGAGACTAACCTTGTTTTGAATTGGGAGAAGTGTCACTTTATGGTGCAAGAAGGAACAAAGTGCTCGGGCATAAAATTTCTCAAACGGAATAGAAGTTGATTGAGCCAAAGTGGAGGTTATTGCCTCCACCAATATCTGTGAAACTTGTCAGAGGATTTTTGGGGTATGCAGGATTTTACAGGTGATTTATAAAAGATTTTTCAAAAATTGCTAAACCTTTTTCTAATCTTTTGGAAAAAGATGCTCCTTTTAATTTTTCTATTGAATGCATGCAGGCTTTTAACACTTTCAATGAGAAGTTAATTTCAGCACCAATTATGACAGCACCAAATTGGGATTTACTTTTTGAACTGATGTGTGATGCTAGCGATTCTGTAGTACGAGCTGTTTTGGGACAAAGGAAGAATAAAATTTTTCAAACCATATACTATGCCGCCGAACCTTGTCGGGTGCACAATTGAATTATTCAACAACGAAAAGGAACTTTTGGCGGTAGTTTTTGCTTTTGATAAATTTTGTTCTTATTTAATTGGCTCAAAAGTTATAGTTTATTCTAATCACTCCGCTCTTAAGTATCTGCTTGAAAAGAAAGAATCAAAACCCAGGTTGATCAGGTGGATTCTATTGCTGCAAGAATTTGATTTGGAAATCAAAGATAAGAATGGGACTGAAAATCTAATTGCAGACCACTTATCAAGAATTCCAAATTCAAAGGAAGAGGTAAGACCAATTTTGGAAGAGTTCCCTGATGAGAAAATTTTTTCCATTAAGTCCACAAAAATTCCTTAGTACGCTGACTTTGTAAATTATTTGGTAAGTAATGTTCTTCCTCCCGAATTATCATATCAACAAGAAAAAAATTCTTTTATGATATTAAAAAATATTTTTGGGAAGAACCTTTCTTGTTTAAAGTATGTGCAGACCAAGTCATAAGGAGATGTGTTCTAGATGAAGAGAAGGCAAACATTCTACATCATTGTCATGATGGAGAGGCAGGTGGTCATTTTGGTGCCACCAAAACTGCAGCTAAGATTTTACAATCTGGATTTTATTGGCCTACACTTTTTAAAGATGCATACTCTTATGTAGTTTCATGTGATAGGTGTCAGAGAACTAGAAATATTTCAAGAAAAAATGAGATGCCTTTAAACAACATTATTGTGTGTGAATTATTTGATGTTTGGGGTATTGATTTCATGGGACCCTTTACACATTCTTATGGAAATTTATGCATTTTAGTGGCTGTGGAGTATGTGTCTAAGTGGGTAGAAGCTGTAGCATTGCCAACAAATAATGCTAAGGTTGTGGTCAAATTTTTGAAGAAAAATATTTTTACCCGATTCGGCACTCCTAAGGCAATCATAAGTGATAGGGGGACACATTTTTACAACAAATGATTTGAAGCACTTTTGAGTAAGTATGGAGTCACGCATAAGGTTACAACCCCTTATCATCCTCAGACTAGTGGTCAAGTAGAGATTTCAAATAGGGAAATCAAGAGAATTTTAGAAAAAACAGTGAATGCCTCGAGGAAAGATTGGTCAATAAAACTTGATGATGCACGATGGGCCTATAGGACAGCATTCAAAACTCCAATTGGGATGTCTCCTTTTAGGCTAGTGTTTGGGAAGGCTTGTCACTTACCAGTGGAATTAGAGCATAAATCATATTGGGCATTGAAAGTTTTGAATTTTGACATACAGTCTGCAGGTGAAGAAAGATTATTCTAGCTTAATGAATTGGAAGAATTTCGCAATGATGCCTATGAAAATTCTCAGTTGTACAAGGAGCATATAAAAAGATGGCATGACAAGCACATATTCAGAAGAGAGTTTAAAATTGGTCAAAAAGTCTTACTTTATAACTCTCGTCTTAAACTTTTTCCAGAAAGTTGCGGTCTCGATGGTCTGGTCCTTTTACGGTTACACGGTATTCCCATATGGAACAGTTGAAGTTGCGCATGACACTGAGGGCACATTCAAGGTGAACGGTCAACGTTTGAAGCCCTACTTTGAAGGTGGCTACAACAAGCAGAAGACTACCATTGGACTTCATCCTCTAGAATAGCGACATATGAGATAGTTTGGCTAAAAACTATAAAAACAAGCGCTTCTTGGGAGGCAACCCAAGCATTTTAATTATGTCATTTATTTATTTATTTATTGTTAAGTTTATGTTTTTCAAAAAAAAATTAACTTTTCTCTGTTTTATCCAGGTTAATTTTTTTAGGGAGCACATTTCAAGAGTTTAATCATCAAGGTCATCTATGAAGTTATCCTACAACCAGGGGAGTTTTCTTCTTCCTATTTCTATTTTTCGCATTGAGGACACTGCTTCATTCAAGTTTGGGGGGAGAGACAAATTTTTTGGCTAAATTTTTTCTATCATGATTGCATTTCTTGTTGTGAATTTTTGCGATTATTAGGAAAATTTAAATTTTATTTGAACTTGCAATTGATGTGTGAGTTAATGTTAATTCTGATTATGTTGATCCACTTACTGAGCACTAAAAGTCCTTAATTTTTTAATTGTGTGTAAATCTAGAGAACATTCATGTGAAGTATGCAATTTTTTTAAATTTCACCCAAATCTTAGAATTTGTTTGATTTTCTCTTGAGGCGAAATCCTAAGCTAAATCTAACTGAGAAAATGATTTAGGCAATTTTTGGATTGATTGAGCCTTTCAAGCTAACCCTGTTTATTTATCCCTAGTCACCCCGTTGAGCCTTAATTAGTATCCAATTTTTCATTGGCACCCATATATATTTAGCCTAGCCTGTGAACACATTGATTTTCTTTTTGGGATTATTTGAGCTTAATAGAAATTTGGGAGGAAGGATGGAGTAAGAAAAAAAAAAAGAAGAAGTGATTGCTATGGTTGTTTTGGGGTGTATTATCAAAAGAAAAAAAAAATTGCTTTTGTGGTTCCCTATCTAACTTTCAATTGAGTGAGCCTTTTGGATACTCAATGGGTTGGAAATTTTCATGTTATATTATGATGGGACTTTGGGAGAAACTCCACCATAAAGCAATTCAAAAAAAAAAAAAAAAAAGAAGAAAAAGGGAATGATGATATTGGTGGCAGAAAAATTATCTTGAAGGAGTGAAATTGGACAGTGGCATTGGCTCTAATTAGATCCTAGAAATCAACGTGTCGATGGGTGATTTGAGCTTAAAATTACTATTATCTCACCTTTAGCCCAGCCTTACATTACAAACCGAGAAAGTCTTATTGATTTTGGTTGGATAATTAGCTTACATTAGTGGAGAAAGGAATGAAAAGCAAACCTATGAGATTTGGTCATAATTATTGAGAATTTTTGAGAGGTTACATATCAATGTGAATTTATGTGGATTGCATATAATTCGAAAAAGATGAGGACTCACACACACACACTTGGATCACATAGTTAGAATTGATCTTAACTTATAAATCAATTTCAATGTTTGGATGAAATTTGTGTTTTTCTTTGAATTGTGAATTTGAGCAATTATGGAAAGATATCATGGAGGGGGTTGTTAGCTTGACTATGTGTTATGTCTTGATTTTGCTCGAGGACTAGCAAAAGGTTAAGTTTGGGGGTTTGATAACTCTATAAAAATAGAGTTATTTTACCTATTTTAGGCAATAATTAATGCAATATCTATGAGAAAATATTTGGATTTCCTTCTGATTATTTGAATTTTCCTTATTTATGCAGAATAATGATATATGGAGAAGATAAGGAAAAAAATGGCAAAACTCAGGAATTTGAATCAAGCAATAGTGGGAGATAGATATCAAATCAAAATCATCTGATTTACTCCCTGATTTTGTGCGCAATTGCTTGGAGATAATGATCTTGGATATCTCCTATAAATAGGAGAGCTAGAGAGAGAAGCTAGTTTTTCTGTTAGATCGTTTTTCGTTGTTCTGAGAGTTTTTTCAAGTATTTTGAAGAGAAGACAAAAGTGGTGACAGAATTCTTGTTCTTTGATTCAATATGCTGAGTTTAATGTATATTTTTATTTCTTCATCTACTATGTTCTAATTTTCTTTTGTTAGAGCTACGATGTAGCCTAACCATGATGATGTGAATTTCATAATTCTTATGTTTTACAATTGATTTCATTCATGTGAGTTATATATTCTTATGCATAATACTTTTGAGTGACTGGCCACCACTTGAATGATCTGATGTGCATATTTGAGACTAAGAAGTGATAATATGCAATTGCTCATTATAATATATAACCATGAATTAAACATGGATAGAAATATACCGTGTTATTTGTGTAGCTTTCGGTGATAAGGTGATCCAAAAGACTCATTGTAAGCCGGGAATATTCATAGTTTTTAATGCACTTATGTTTATTTTAATTCACATAGAGATATAGTGAATTAATAAACTAAGTAGGTTTACTATACCTAGAGATATGATAGTAAATAGGTTAGGAAATTCCGCTATCACATGTTTGATATCGTTCTTGTACTCACAACAATCTGAAATTCATATCTAGTGGTTATGGTGAAATCGAATGCTCTAACATATTTATCTGATTGATTTACTGCATTTAGTCTACAAATTTTGTTTTTAATTTATTCTCAATTATGTTTTGATCTGTTAGATAAATTTTAGAATTAATCTATTTTAGTATTTAGTTAGTTTATTAATCATCGATCTCCGTAGGACGATACTCTTTCTCATCATTATATTACTTGTTCGACACGTTCGCTTGCATGTAGAATTTTACGAAGGTCACTATCCTCCACCCCTGCTCTAGTGGCACTAGAGATGTCGGTTCCAGATTCTATATAGGTTCTATATAAAATCTAGAACCTACTAGTTATAATAAGTTCCTTATTTCTTGGAACTTGAAATATATCCAGTATAATTTGGAACCTAGAACTTACCCTATCATAGGTTATATGGTCGATTCTAAGTTCTAATCAGGTACCACATGTATTATTAATTGAACGATTTCAGCGACTCATCACTTTTAATAACTACCACTTACTGTTACAATCCACTAACTACAATTTTATATTTAGACATACAAAAAATACAAAATATTAACAAAGTAAAAATCTCAATTATAAAATGGAAGCTCAAATTAATTATTCCAATTTATTCACTTGTCGTTGAATGCCATGGAATAGTATCGGATTGCATGAAGACATAGACCAAGCAAAAAAAAAAATTATTTCAGGTTTTGGGTTCCGGATTCCACCTATCTAGAACCTAGAGCCTATCCGTTGAAAAATCTGAAACCTACTCTACATACTTGGAACTTAAAACCGAACAAGTACCCATCGATCCAATTTTACCTTAGAACCATGCTCACCCTTACTTGTCATCGTAGTCAACTTGTCATCCATCACTAGCACTGTGTGCCGTCCATCACACCTTTATCTCTAACCTCATCCCTCAATCTCAAATTGGATGCGTTGTGGCCTCAAATCCATGTCAGTGAACGTAGGTCCGAGGCCATGCTCCTCAATTCTCTTAATTCTTTATATTTAGGTAACACATTGCTTCAACCTAAAAGTAAAAAATCTTATAGCAAAAAAAATTTATTTTGGTTATTTATGGACAAAAAGGCGCCTTGCATTGATCTCGAACAGGAAATTAGTTGGCATGAAACTGAAAGGAAATGAAGAACAAACTTTGGAATTCAAAGAGCAAGAGTAGTGTTAGAATTATGATAGAGTAGAGCAGAAAAGAAGATTTCTATATATTTATGTATATATAATATTGATGATATAAGAGCCTATTTAAAGATTACTCTAGACAACTATCTAAAGTAAATAAAATATTGCAATATCACATAGAATCAATTATAATCAATCAAGAAAGATAAATATCTCTAACATCCCCCCTTAAACTCAAGGTGACGTAGAAGAGATCAACTAGAGTTTGGAGAAAATATTTTTAAAACGCACAAGTGGATATGCCATAGTGAAAATGTCAGCCGTCTGATTGGTTGTTAAGGTGGGAACAAGAAAAATGACACCACAAAGCATATAAGAACATATGAAATGGCAATCTATCTAAATATGTTTGGTACGTTCATGGAAGATGTCATTATGAGCTATTTGGATGACACTTCAGTTATCACAATGAATGATCGTTCCACCATTATGATGAACTCCCATGTCTTCTAATAACCACTACAACCATAATAATTCTGAAGTTGTATCGACAAGAGCACGATATTCCACTTCCATAGTCAATCGAGCGACAATAGTTTGTTTCTTACTTTGCTAGGAAATAAGGGACTTTCCTAAGAAGAAAAAATAACATGTAGTAGAGTAACGATCAAAATGATCACCAGCCCAATCAACAACAGAATAAGTTGTTAACTCTAAGGTTGAGTTAGTAGAAAAATGAAGACCATGAAATAAGGTGCCCTTTACATAATGAAGAATTCAAAGAACAACGGCAAAATGTGTCATTCGCGACGCAGGCATGAATTGACTCATAATGTGAAGAGCATAAGCAATGTTAGGGCGAGTAACAATGAGATATACCAGACTGCCAACTAACTATCGAAAAAGTGTAGAGTTTGGAAGAGGAGTCCCACCTTTTTCATCAAATCTGGCATTATTCTTAATGGGAGTGGTAGCAGTCTTGTTATTAGTAAATTCGACTCGAGAAAGAAGATCAGTGGCATATTTCACTTGAGAAAGATAATAGCCAGAGGAATTTGAAGCAACCTCCAATCCTAGCAAATAATTGAGTCTTCCAAGATCTTTCATTTCAAACTTTTGACTCAAATACTACGATGCACGAGAAGCCTGTTTTAAGCCATATAATGCTTGGCATAGATGACACACTTTACCAAGAGTATGAGTATATCCAGGAGGTGCCTCCATATAGACTTCTTTAAGGAGATCTCCATTAAGGAATACATTTTTTACATCCATCTGAAATAGAGGACATCGCTTAATAGTAGTGACAGCAAGGAGGCTATGAACAAGAGTAAGATGTGTAACTGGAGCAAACGTCTCGTCATAGTTAATGCCATACGCCAAGGTAAAGCCTTTGCTACTAGTCAAGCTTTGCAACGTTCCATTGTACCATCTACCTTAGTTTTGATTTTGTACACCCATTTACAACCTATAGCCGACTTTTTAGGAGGCAAATCGACCAAATCCCTAGTATGAGAGTTTTATAATGCTTGCAACTCATCTGCCATTGTTTGCTGCCAAAGAGGAGTAGTACGAGCTTCTCTATATGTGCAAGGCTCGTGAAAAGAGGCAATTGTAGAATAACAGTGACAATCACGAAGCCAAACAGAAGGTTGACTTGCACGAATGGAACGACGAACGGGAGAAGAAGGAACAACAAAAGGTGGTGGATCCACGGATGGCACAAGCATATTAGGAGCTGTCGAAGTGGGATTTCTAGAGATACCTGCATCAAGATTAAGAGAGGACAATTCTAAAGAGGAAGATGCAAGAGTATCATCTTAGGAAATAGATCAACATAAGGATTGATGAAGAAGCGAATAGTTGGAACGATGGAAGAAGATGCAAAAGAACGTAAAGATGAGAACATCTTATGTTCCTAGAAGGTAACATGATGAGACACACAAAGTCGATCGGAGACAGGGTCCCAACCTCTATAATTTTTGTGCTCAATGCCATATCCAAGGAAACAACAGAGACAAGCACGAGGTTCTAACTTCGTGCGTTCATTTGAAAGAAGATGCACATGCACTACCAAATATTTGAAGTCGACTGTAATTCGGAACATTGTCATACAAACGCTCATATGGAGAAATGTTACCTATGGTAAATGACGGAATGCGATTAATAGTATATACAACAATATGACAGGCCTCCCCCCAAAACTATTCTGGACAAGATGCTGAGATTAAAAGAGTGTGTACAATATCTAAAATTTGCCTGAATTTACGCTCTACTCGACCATTTTATTGGGAAATTCCTAGAAAAGAACGATGAATAATGGTACCGTTCTGAGAAAGAATTTTAAGGAACTCTCTATCCTTATATTCCATGGCATTATCAATACGAAAAACCTTGATACCTCCAGAAAATTGTGTTTTGATCATGGCAACAAAATTACCATGGATATGAGTAAGTTCATATCAATTTTTTATAGTATAGCCATGTATACTGTGAATAATCATCAACAAAGATCACAAAATAACAAGAACCTCCCATAGTAGGAATAGGAGATGGTCCCCAAATATCCGAATGAATTAGATCAAAGAAAGCATAAGAGACTGATTCACTAATATTGAACGGTAAAGCATACCTGATTCACTAATATTGAACAGTAAAGCATAATGTTTTCCTAACTAACAAAATAGACAATCAAAGGTTTTATTGTCAACAGAACCTAAACGACCACTTGAAAGTAAAGGACTTAATCAAGGAAAAGAAAGATGACCCAAACGAGAATGCTAAGTTTCAGATGATACTATGGCAACACAACTAGTGAAGGAGTTGGGAAGTTTTAATGAAACCAACTCAAACAACCGTCCCACTTTACGACCTATCCCAATTGTCTATCCTATTCGTAAATCTTGCACACAACAACCATTTGAAGAGAAATGAATATCAAAACCAAGCTCACATAACTGAACCACATATATCAAGTTTAATGAGAGTTTAGGAACCATAAATGCATCAGGTAAGGATAAAGTGGACTTTGAAATGTTCCCTGTATGACAAACAATCATCTGAGAGTTATCAACTATGTGAATAATAAGTGTTTGTGAGGTGTATGATTTGAACTTGAAAAAATTGGAATTGGATGTCATGTGATTACAATACACAGAATCTAAGAACCATGAGTCAAGGGTTCCTGGAACGACTGACAGAGCAGAAGGGCTAGAAGTGCTAGTTTCTTGAAGAATGGAACGAACTGTGGACCGAAGATCATCTAATGATAGTGATGGACATGGCGTGTGGACATTGTGCAGGCGAACCTCTAAATCGGGACCGGTTGTTTGTTCCTGTAGGTTGCTTAGATTGTAGCTAATAACAGTTAGATGCAAGATGACCAGGTTAGCAACAATGCGTACAATAAGGCTTACGTGATGAGGATGAGCTAGAAGTGGCAAGCACTACATTTGTTCGAGTGGAAACCAGTGGAATAGCATGTTGAGCCTTTAAAGTCGCAATTCGAGTTTCCTTAGTTCATAGTTCGGAGACAACTACCTCAAGATGAGGTAAAGGATCCCAATGCAAAAGTGAGGCTTGCCTAAGTTCATATTCATCATGGAGAGCCATCAGAAATTGCATAACCCGCATACGATCACTATATTCAACAAACTTACGAGCATTAGTAGTCGAATCTCATGTTGGTTCAGATAAGGCTAGTTGATCCCATATAGCATGCATAGAAGAAAGAAAGTCACTAATAGACCAACTTGTCTCATGACACATGCAACGTAAGTTTCCTAACTATTGATATTGATGATCAATGTCTGATGTGGAATAACAACTAGCAAGAAGATCATAGGCTTCCTTTGTTGTATTAAGGCAACCGAACTAAATTTTGATAGATGGAATCGAAGTGTTTCGAAACCATGTGAGTATCTGGTGATTCTTGCTCTCCCACTCCTCCAAACGCTTGGCAAATGTATCATTATCTTCTTTAACGGCTTGACTAGGCCCGAGAATACTTTTTAGTGACATAACGCCAAAGCTTACACCCCCTTAGAAAACTTGATATTTCTTGAGCCCATAATATATAGTTTGATCCATTTAGGATAGTTTGAATGAGCAATGAGACTTTTAATTTGTCCATGATATGCACTATACTAGTAAACTCAGCAGATTCTATAATGAATTTGAAGAAAACTTATACTTGTAAAGCTGTTATGGAGAAAATAAGGTAGAAAATAGATTGAGAATGTCGAAATACCTTAAGAACCATTCTGGAAATACCAAGAATTGGTTGGAATCAGGTCGAACCAGTTAGAAAACCTTGAGAATTGGGCCAAACTGTTAGACAACCCTGAGAACGGTCGGAATTGGGCTGAACCAATTAGAAAACCCTAAGAATTGGTCAGAATCTGGCTGAACCAATCGAAAAACCCTAAGAACCGTTTGGAATTTGGCCGAACCTCTTGGAAAACCAAGCTAACCAATCGGAATATGGCCGAACTGGTTGGAAAACCAAGCAAACCAGTTAGAATCTGGCCGAACCGATCAAGCAGAACCGGTCAAGTCAACATTAATCAGCAACGATCAACGACAATCAATGACGGAGGATGACGTGGTGCTGACGCATGATGACATGGATGATGACGTCACCACTCAATGGATACGGTGGATCACGTGCGAGGCCAGGGAGCATATATCTCACGCGTAGAAGATATGGGTGGCGCGTGAGGGCACATGGGAGACTTTTTGGCGACATTTGTTGCTGTCATGGACTCACCAAAGAATGTAGAACCTGTCTGTGATGGTTTTCAGCTGAAAAGTTTAAGGATTGACTTCAAAAGTTTCACTTACAGTTGACAGTGTCGGTGGTCCCGTGCAGCAAAGTGTGGTGGCACATGCGGCTTCTGTCCAAATCGGTTGGTGATGAGTTTTTAGGGTCTAACTCGTTTGAGACAAACAAATCATGGTGGTGTTACAATTTCAAAATAAGCAACGAAACTATCCACCTAGTGATCAAAGGCGACGATTTGATGATGGATACCAGAACAGCTGCGACAATATTACCATTACATGGTGACTCCTTCCTCAAATAAAACTTGGCTTTAATACCATGTTAGAATTATGATAGAATAGAGCAGAAAAGAGAATTTTTATATATTCCTATATATAATATTGATGATACAAGAGTCTATTTATAGGCTATTTTAAACAACTATCTAAAGTAATAAAATATTATAATATAAAATAGAATCAATTATAATTAATTAAGAAAGATAACTATCTCTAACAAGTAGTAAATTTGCAGGGAACAAGATAAAAGGAAAATGATGAACTTTTGTTGATTTAAGTGTCCAAAAAAGAAAGACTTTACAACACTTACTATGAGTATTTACAATAAACTAAAAAGGATTACGGACAAGCAGTTACTACTCTAGCCGTTCACCGAGATTTTGGGCATTTTTCCCGCACACTAATAATCATATCTAGGAGAAACTATAACTTCAAAATTATTGAGGTAATCAGCCGCCACTTAGTATTACCGTCACTTGATATTAGAACCATCATTTGATAAAATGAAAATAATGAACTTTCATTGATTTAAGTGTCCAAAAAGAAAGACTTTACAATACTTACCGTGTATATTTATAGCACATTAAAAACGACTACGCACAAGCAGTTACTACTCTCACCATTCTCTGAGATTCGAGGCATGCTTTTCGCACGCTAATAATCATTATTCAAAATAAATTATAACTTCCAAAATTACCCGGGTAATCAACCACCATTTAATATTCGACCATCACTTAATACTAAAATCATCACTTAATAAAATGAAAATAATGAACTTTCATTGATTTAAGTGTCCAAAAAGAAGACTTTACAACACTCATTATGGGTATTTATGGCACACTAAAAAAGATTACGCACAAACAGTTACTACTCTAGGCATTCTCCGAGATTCTAGGCATGTTCATCCTTCGTTGACAACCATTATCTTGAAGAAATTATAACTTCCAAAATTATCATGGTGATCAACCGCCACTTAATATTGGACTGTCACTTGATATTAAAATCTGACACATCCTTCTTATCCTCAAGTTCCAACGACCGAGTACTGTCTATGACAATGTCTTGTACTTCAAAGTTAAGAGTTAGATATTACATTAATTAAATGAATAATATGAAAAAAAGTAACCATTCAAATAGAACTCATTTTAGCAAAAAAAACAAATAAATTCAAATACAATTTGAAATATATTTATATATTTTCAAGTGTTGTTAAGGGGGCGTTTGGTAACCTTTTGTCCAGGAATAATTTCTGATAAAAAATTATTCTTTTTTATTCTGTTCTCGAAAATAATTTTTAAGCATTTTAAGTCGTTTAGTAAATGTCCAAAATTTTTATTCTTGAAATAGAATTGCGTTTGGTACCGTTCTAAAAATTTCTAATCTAAATCATTTTCTTTTAATTTTTTAATAAATTTATTACTTTTTTCTTTTTTTCTTTCTTTTTCTTTTCTTCCTCTTCTTCTTCTTCCTAGGTTTGCTACTCACCGACCTTGGGATGACCGATGAATAGCCAGATGAGGGCTAGCGACCTTGCCAAAGCGTCGCCGGCCCTCGATGAGGCCACACCTCATCGACTAAGCCTCACCAACAGTAGGGGGAGGCTCGACCGAGCCTTGGTTGGGTGAGTGGTCTTTCCCAAATCTGGCGAGGTCGAGCCCCACCAGCAGGTAGGCGAGGCTCGCCTGGTGGAGAGGCGGAGCCTCGCCGATGGCTAGGCGAGCCTCCGACGAGCTTGCCGGACCTTGCACAACCGATTGCTGGCGACGGGCAGTAACGGCGGCGGCGGCGATTGAAGAAGAAGATGGAGAGAAGAAGAAGAACAAGAAGAAATAAGAGAAAAAAGAAAAAAAAAAATAGGCTGGCTTGATTCTAGAACTATTCTCAAGAACCCAAAATCAACTTTTTTTTACTTCTCGATTATGTTCCAAATTTACTTCCGAGAACAAAAAAAAAATAGAAATTTTCATTGTTTGACCAATTGCCAAACATGCCCTAACTAATCTTCCATATCATCTTGGATGCACCGGTAAATGAATATGCTAACAAATTAGTAAGATGATAGCCAAATCTGAAACCACGCTATAAAAACAAAGTATAGATCGAATGGATATATTATGCAATCTTCTACTTCACAATCTTTAGTTTCCTAATAAATTGAGGACTTTGACCATCAACAAGGTGTTCTCATCTTGACCGCGAAGAACCAAAGCTCCAGATAAATAAGAACTAAGAAAAATGTTCGTGAGACTATATTATAATCTTTAGGGCCCAATACCCTAAAAAATCTCTCAACTTTAACTCCAATTTCAATTTTACCATAATTTTTTTAATCTCATAAAAAATCACCAACTTTATATTCAATCCCAGTTTTACCCTAATTTTTTTGTCTCATAAAAAACCATAGACTTTTACTTGAATCTCATATCTCCCCCATTAATACTCCATCCAAAATCGCCTTTAGCAATGTGGTATTTCCACATGTTACTCTAATTTTCCCCAAATTTTAGATCCAAGAAGACATTTTTGGGAGATGAATGTCCACATCAATCAAAACGATGCTCTTGGATTTGCAATTTGGGTAAAAACTAAAGCAATTATGGTTAAGTATGGTTGGCTTTCTTTAATTGCTCTTACTTTTAAGAAAGTCTTCCTTCTATTTCGCTCAAGGATTCTTGATTTCAGCTTAGTATTCAATCCCTTGTGCTTAGTAGTCTTCCATCTCTTTTGGTTGGAGAGCTCGTGCTTGAGATGCTTGAACAAGAGGTTTTCATCTCTCGATTGTTAAGAAAAACTTTAGATGGAGGGTTAATGAGGACAAATTTGAGACTTAAATAATAGTTGATGATTTTTTATGAGACAAAAATAAGTTTAGGGTAGATTGGGACTTCACCTAAAGTTGAGGGTTTTTTATAATAAAAAAAGTTTATGGTAGAATTGGAATTGAACCTAAAGTGAAGAGTTTTTTTAGGTCTCAAGCCATTAAAATTAATATCATTAGATCGTCATTTAACAATATGGGTTACTGTTTCGTGAACCATTTCATATGAAAATAAACTATATACCTAATAACAATGTAATTCCAAATGTAACTTCCAAGTCCATATAGTACTAATTAGACAAATGAGAATGCATCACAAACTAGAGCGGCTTGGTAGGGTGAGTTTGTGATGTATGATGTGGGAGACAAGTAGGGAAAATTTCCTAATTAATCTTAAATATATCGTATGAAGACCAATTTAATTTTAAACGTTTAAATATTGTCAATTTAATATTAAATTTTGGCATGAAATTTTAATGTAGTCATCTTTCAAATATTGTTAATTTAGTATTAAATATTTGCACGAAAATTTAATGTAGTCATTTCAGTCAATTTCATTAGAAATTACTTACACGATAATCTAGTCATCATCGGTCATCCATGTGGCATAACGCTGTGTAAGCATTTTCCAATGAAATTGGCTAGAAAGATTATATTAAATTTTCACATGAAAGTTTAGGATTAAATTCAAAAAATTTAAAAGTTTATGACTAAATTAGTAGTGGCATGCAAAACAAACCGCCCAAACCAAGAATTGTCTCGAACCAGACCAAAGTAGCTAGTTGGGTCCGTGTCCTAGGAGTGTCATTAGGGTTCCTAGTTCCTAAAAATAGAATCGGTGTCTGGGCAGTTTGATTCCTAGTTTTGGATCAGAATGACTACATATACTTTTTTTTTTATTTCTTCAAAAAAATTAATGGTTTAGTTTATTGTTTCTAAGGAAATAAGAGTCCATAATCGGACAATAATATATCTAGAAGATTTGTCTCGAACTTTGAATTTGTACCTGATCATGCTTCAGACAATAAGATATCCATATAGAAACATGATAAAAATAGTGATTGGTTCAATTAGACCGGATTGGGAATTGATTATCTCTATAAATTAGTAAACGTATAATAAATTTAGGGATGATGATAATTTTCTCGAGACGTCCCATATAAGAAAAAATTGAAAATATGGAGTTCCATCTGCGAGTACCATATATTAGGATATTGATTTAGATTGTGGGCTATCTAGGTAGCGCATGGCAACGTTTCTGTTCTTCCGGGTTTCTGTTCTTTTGTTCCCCGGAACAAAAAAAAAAAAGACAGAAATCCATTTCATAACGTCAAATTGTTTTTCTATTCCTCGGAGCCCGGAATAGATTTGGAGGAGAAACGAGAAACAAAAAAAAGTTGTTCCTTGTTCCCGGGAACAATTTCTAGAAATAAGCCAATTTTCTTTTTTATTTTTTTTTGTTCCTCTCTCTTGCTACGGCCACTTCCAACCACCCGGAGCCACCGCCGGCCGCCACCCACCACCAACCCCTGGCTGCCGCCGCCCGTCGCCGCCTGCCACCGCCACTGCACCACCGCCAACCGTCGCCGACGTGCGAGGTGGCGGCGGGCGGTCGGCCGTGACTGTCGACGGCCGACAGTCATGCAGCGATGGTGGCGGGCGGGCGACGGTCGACGGCGGCTGGCAGTCGGCCGTTGGCGATCCGTGAGCAAGAATAAAAAAATAAATAAATACAAAAAAAAAAAACTATTTTTTACCAAACGTATTTCTATTCTTTTTTCTATTTCAAGAGTAGAAATTTTGTGTAGTTACCAAACACGTTCTTTTACTCAGAAATTGTTCCCCATAATAGAAATAGAAAAGAACTATTTCTTAAAAAAAAAAAAAAAAACTCTTCCCCAACCAAAAAACGTTGTCATGCACAGCCCTAGTGGACCAATGAGCATCAAGCATTACTTGACTTGCTTCACTACGACTAATCCTGACTTGGGCACTTCGACCTCTTGGGGCACATTTGGTAACGATTATATTCCCGAGAACAATTTCTTATCAAAAATTATTCTTTTTTATTCTGTTCCCGAAACAATTTCTAAGCATTTTAAGCCGTTTGATAATTGTACAAAAATTTTTATTCGGAATAGAATTGTGTTTGGTACTATACTCAAAATTTCTACTCCAAATCATTTTCTTTTGATTTTTAAATAATTTTATTACTTTTTTTCTTTTTTCTTCTTTTTTTTTTTTCTATCCTATTCTTCTTCTTCAAGTGGCTGATCGTCGGCAACCTCACCGGAGTGTCGCAGGCCCTTGGTGAGGCCGCCCTTGTCGGCTGAGCCTCGCCAGTGACCAAGTAGGCCTCACCAGGGCTGGGGAGGCCCGCCTAGCCACCAGTGGGAATGGGTGAGCCTCGCCGATGGCTGGGCTTGCCTCCGGCAAGCTTGCCAAATAAGTTGCCGGCAATCGGTGGCCGTGGGCAGCGGACGGCAATCGCAGCGGTGGCGATAGATGAAAAAGAAGAAAATGGAGGAAGAATCAGAAAATGGCTTGATTCTTAGATTTGTTCCCGAGAACAAGAATAAACTTTTTTTTTTTTTAATTCTGTTCCAAATCTACTTCCGAGAACAAAATTATAGAAATTTGTTCCCGCGAACAAAATTTTTACCAAGTTGGGAGAGTTTCAAAATCATGATAACTTCACACTTATCCATTGGTTAGATATACTCAAGTTTGAAAATTTAAGGGTTTTTCATCACTACTCTTAAGGGAGATATCACTTTTAGATTTCTTTTGTCACGCCCTGAACTCCGAGTACACAAACATCCCTCGACGGTCGATTTAAAATGTGACGTCCCAGGACGCGTCACCAACCCTTTTTTTTTTTTTTTAATCTTTCAATTTTACGCATGTGGAAAACGACTTAAATTAACCCCCGATCAATAAACAAACAATAGGGGTAGTAAAGCACAACAAATGTTGCCGAAAACAACATTTTTATTTATCCACGGTTACCCCTAAGAAGTTTAATAATTACAAGCCTTTCTACTGCCACTTCCTATCGACCCTCTCAAAAACCTTCAAGGATTAGGGTTAACCTAAACTTCACTAACGGTAGGGCTAGCCAAAAGGTGTCGCATCTCGCGCCCACCACATCTGCACTTAGCAGATCTCCACGGTTCAGCCCTAAAAATGATTATCAACAATCGGGTGAGATAAATCTCAACGAGTTAATATTCCTAAGCCTCGATTAGGACGCGAATTCGCCTCAAATGCAGCCTAAGCACACACCACACATAAACTTACCTCGCCTCGGCACACCCTTGCTGGTTAGTACATCACATATGCCGTTATCAATACCATAAACATAATCAATAACCAAAACACATAATTCTCGCCCTCCAAACATTCACACGGGTCCCGATTATAAGGTAAACCCATTTTGGCACATCCCATACTATGCCTAACAGTAATACCCCAAAATCAAGCGCAATGCATCACAATCATTCACACGTGTTCCGTTTATTACGACCCCTCGGGCCACGGCCAACACAAGAGTCGGCGGTCTTTTTGCATAACCGGGCATCGTCCCGCCTCATCGGGCACGGCAATGTCTAGAACCCCCACCTAGACGGTATTCCATAAAGGAGTATCAATCCGGCCTCAACCGTGACTCGGCTTCCGGACCCCCGCCGGCATCCGATAAAATCGGGCATTGCCCCAACTCTCGTCAAGCGACGGGTTCCATTAAGTGACTATGCAAGCACGCCAACACTCAAGCCAATTTTTATCTTCCGTCAATTAGCCCAGTGCAAATGAGTTCGTGCTTAAAATCAAACCTCATAAAATCTTTACATTTAAAAATTCCAATAAAAATAATCGTACGTGGTCACATATTCGAAATTTATCCGTCAAACTTAGTACACTCCCATTTTAAAACTCCACGGTTTTATCTAGCATGTAAAATTTTGGTGTCCAACCCGACACCTCGCATTTTTCGATTTAATTGTCCATAAAACCATCTTTTACAATAATAATAGATAATTATCATAGAACAACCAATCACATAATATCATACGTGCAAACTGTGACAGCCTGAATTTTCAGATGTTGTTTTTGATTAAATAAATCGGGTCTTTCATCGACGCTCCGATAGTGCGATTCTCTGAGTTGATCACTCATGGAGATAACTAGACTATCTGGGGAAGCCATTAAGGGATTTTAACACAATGGACTTAAGAATTCGATCAGGAATCGACTACTCGACCGTATTGATCTGCAATGGTCATTGCGGCACCATCAAAAATCGATCAGAGACATAGATAGGTCAATTCGATAGAGATATGTGATTAGTGTATGGGTGATTCCACCTAATTGTAAAATTCTCGTCGAACGGCACTAAACCGATTTTTCTATCATTTCAGTACCTTGGCGTCCGTATTTAAAACCTTGAAATTTTCACGACAATAGAGAGTCGCCAATGTGTCGAAGATGTACATTGTGACTCGAGATAAATCGATCACATCAAGGGCACTAAAAATTCCTAAAAGCTATCCGATAGGTTAGGTCACCCTAAAATCACGTCAGATTAAAATTAATTGCAAAATTGAACCCGATTTCAGAAATCGAAAGTTCTGTCATGTCACGATCTATTTTAGAAACGTCGACTCATCCTCCGAAGAATTTTCAAAGAGTTCGAGATTTTTACGGAAAATCGATTCAAACGATTTGAAAATTAACGGAAATTCATATGGGTCAAATTGAAGGAATTGGCCTCCTTACCGAGCCTTTGGGTGTTGTGGACTTGCAGAAAATTGTACGGGATTTTTCTTCAACGAAATCAGACCTCAAATTGGAGAAATCGAAGAGGAAATTGAAGTTCAATTTGGTGAAATTCGGAGCTAGGCAAGGGGCTGGAAATTTTGGCATCAAATGGAATTATTTGTGGGTTAATTTCAAAAAAGTAATTGGGGGGACCAAGTAGATAAAGTTGAAGGCTTTGTTGGACAAATTCATGATGAAATAAGATATTTAGCCTTGAATTTATACACTCCCATTTTCAATCTTCTCGGACAAGCTTTGCAACCGACCGACTTGCCTCCTCCTTTCTTTTTTTTTTTTAAAACCTTTGTCTTCATTCGGCCCCAACTTCATTTGTTCCTGTTTTGTTTTTCTTCTTGCCTTCAATCCTCTATCAAAGCAGTCCAGCCACGATCACTTCCCCGTGTCTTCTTTCACTTGGCCCCAACCTCACGTTTCTCTCCCTCCTGCTGTCTCTCAATCGAAGCTCCTTGAAGTAGCCACGTCCACGTTCTTCTCCAATTTGGCTGCTTTGCGTCAGCCCATCTTCCCCACCGAGCATTCAACCCACGCATCTCCTCTCCAGCTCGTTCCATTGAAGTCCCCACGCCTGGTCAACAATAAAGCCCAGCAGAAGCCCAACGTTGACCCTTTTTTTTTCCCACTGAGACACGACCACACGCAAGTGAAGCAGCTTCATCATCGCGCGTCTTCAGCTCACCAAAGCTGCTCCCTTCTCCACGCGGCCAAAGTCCAATTGCTTCCTCGTGTCTTCTTGTTCGGTCAACCGCCCGTCTTCAATGCCGTGGATTCTAGCTACACGAAGACCTTCATCCAGCATTTTGGGCCCAGTTTAACAGCTCCTTTGGGCCTTCTTATTCAGCCCAATTGAAGCCAAAGTTCAGCCTAGTGAATTTCTTTCGGGCCCAGCAAAGCCCATTACCAGCCCATGAATTATCCTTGGTTTAGCCCAGCTTCGAGCCCGCAAGCCTTCTTCGAAGGCCTCAATTCGGCCAAAGAATTCAGCAGCCCAAGCCCACGAAGCAAGCCCAGCCTAACTCAATAACAAATCTCCATTTGGGCTGAGACTTGTTGAGCCAATTTTAGGCCCGATCCAAGCCCGTTGGCACCGCCGTAACCCAAGTCTTGGCCGCCGTTGCGGTGAACCGATTCTCGCTTTTACACCGGTTAGTTTATGCACTAAACTCTTCTTAGTAGGCCAATGACATTTAAGGGGTGTTTAGTTTAATTTAATTAGGAATTAAGTGGTTAGTTAAATTAGATTAGTGAATTAATTAGTTAATTATGTATGTTAGGTGGTTAGATTAGACTATTTAAGGCCTAGATAGGATGTGTTATTTATCTAGGGTGGTTCCAGAATTTTCAGAGCCCGTTTCGGTATTTAATTAGGCATTTCTAGCATAAGTTAGTATTTTTAGAATTTAAATTGATTTATTTAATTAATTTTCGTAATTATTTAATTATTAAATATTTTCTGGAAATTAGGCCGGGATAGTCGGTGACCAGAATTTTGTGCTGATTGCAATGGTGTGGTTAATTTATGCAATTGATTGTTAAATTATGCAAATTGAGTGTTGATTTGGATTTTTGGTTATTTATTCAAAAAATTTGTGAATTTCAATATTTATTCATAAAATCTCGGGTGTCGGATTTTAACACCAAAAATGGTTTTATATATTATATAAAACAATGGGATTTTCAACTTGGAGGGTATCACCTTTTCTTGGTCGAATTAACCATGTACCCACACACGGCTATTTTACCGTAAAATTTTAATATGAAGAAAATAGGCCAGGATCACTACTTTGAATTGAGACAATTGAGTGCAAGGCACGGTGTCCTAGGCCAAGATTGAGTGGTCATGTGTTGGTTAAGAGAACCCGTCCCGGGCCGTTAAGTTGGACGTTACCCCTATATGGGATGCCCATAGACAATGAGAAGCCGGTCGCAGTAGATTCTGGACCTGTGCTTCTTTGGGAAAGCCGTCTGATGGAGATGTGCCGTGCTCAATAGGGTGAGACGATGCCTGACAATGCCAAAAGACCGCCGAACAAAGAGCATGCCGTGCTTTATGCCGAGATCAAAACTAGGAACGCATGATAATTTGAGTTAAATGTGTCGGATTATGGGACGAAATTGTGTGGCACAATAGAGGATGTGTCATAACAATTTGGCCCTATAATCAAGACCTCTGTACTTATTTAAGAATTGAGTGTAGCGTTCTAGTTGTTGGAACTTGTTTGCTGCTCATGTCTTTATGGCTATCTATGATATAAATTGTATTGACCTATCGAGGGTGGAACTGAGACGAGGTAAGTCTCTGTGGTTGCATGATTGTATGGCTCGGACTCTTCTTAGCGTATTTCCATCCTAATCGGGGTTTAGAGCGTGAACTCGCTAAGATTTATATCTCACCCCGTAGTGGGCTCAATTTTCAGGACTATAGAGCGAGGACTTGAAGCCGTGCTGAGGTGATTTGAAGTGTAGGTCAGTTAGGACCACTTCTTTTTGGAGAGCTAGTCTTTTGCAGTCTGTTGGCCATAAACTTTTGTACATGACTCGGTGTATATATAAAGGTGTGTTTTATTTATGAATCTATTGTCCTACTTTTCTATCCCGAGTTGCTGATGTCGGGGATTTATTATTCGCTTCCGCATGTGCAATAAAATGAAAGGGTCGAGTCTTGGGAAGTCGCAAATTTAATCGACCAGAGAGAGATGGACACACGCTCGAGGATCGGAGCGTGACACACTCAAAATCACACATAATTTCATCCAAGAAAACGAGCGTAAAATTCTACATAACGACTAATCCGTCACTAATTACGCTAATTGCAATTAATTAATTAAATGACGATTAATTAAATAAATTACGATTAATTAAACTAAACTCAATTAATTAAACTAAATTCAATTAATTAATATAACCATGATTAATTAACATAATCATAGTTAATTAAACTAATCGCAATTAAAATTAAACTAAACCATTCTTAATCTCAATTAAACTAAACTAAGCTTAATTAAGACTAACCACTATTAGTGCTAATATAATCACCCATAAGTGCAATTAACGGCCTAATCAAAGAATAGGGAGTTAACTTACGGGTTTTCGATAGCGGCGGGGTCGCGGTGACGGCAACGCAATGGCGTAAAGGACGTGCCACTCACGAATCAAACATGGCTCAACAGCGGCGGTGATAGCTCTACAAGCTCTCGGCCAAGGGGGGAAAGGCTCGGCTGTTGGTGCTCGACGTGGAGGTGGAGCTGCGAGCGGTGGGGATGGAGTTGTTGGTGGTTGCTGGGCGTGAAAGGTGGGTGGATCGGTGATGGTGAGGCTGCTGGTGGGCAGTGCTGGACGTGGAAGAGCTGGATGTCGATGGTGTTTGCTACCGGTGAGAAAGAGATAAGATGGCGATGGGAATGGTGGCTGTGGAGTTGGGACACTGGCGGTGATCGCTGGACGTGGAGGTGAGGACGGTGGTGGACGACTCGGTGAGGTCGGGAGCCGGCGGTGGCGGAAAGGTGACGGTGAGATGAGTTGATGGAGGAGTTGGAGTTCGGGCGTGTGAGATGAAGATGACGATGGTGTTGGGGTGGTGCGGCAGCGGGGTGAGCAGGGTGAAGGGAAAGGAGAAGAGGGCTGGCGGCAGGGAAAGGAAAGAGGAAATGAAGGGGATTGCTCTGCTGGTGGGGGAGGGGGGAATACATGAGAGAAGAAGGGAAAATGGGGAAGGGAGGGCTGGTCGACTAAGGAGGGAAAGATAAAGATAGGGAGGGAGGGAGAGAGAGAGAGAAAAAAAGAAACCAATCAAAACTCTTGGGAAATATCTCAATTCATCATCACACATGCCTTAAAGTCTCATATGCTCATCCTTGGTCTCCCAATCACAAATTAACTCTAATTTCCCAAAATTAAAGCCTTTTTGGGGTAGAAAAATCCAAATTCTCATCCCCATCCGAATTTCATTTCCTTCTTCTTTTTTTTTTTCCGAAAATCATTTTTTCCACAAAATTTCGGACTCATCGAGAATTCGACGAAAGGTGATCGACATCCAATAAATAAATCGTGACACACTTGAACATTTGATTCTCGAAACCGAACTAAATTCCGTGATTAAAATCGATCGAACACGCCTTTAGTACGACCTAATCTATCGGGTAGCTTTTAGGGGTTTTAGCGCGTTTGACCCGTGGTCGATATTTTTCGATCCACGTTTGTGCATCTCCGAATCATAGACGACCCTCAGTTATCATGTAATCGCGAGGTTCAATTACGTATCCTGAATATAATATCGATATAAAATCGGTTTATTGCCATTCGATGCGAATATCGTAACCATGCGGAACCACCCGCAATTCAACTACATACTTCCATCGAATCAGCTTATATCTGTTCGCTAATCAATTTATAACATTGTCGTATTGACCTTCGCCATTATTATGGTTGAGCGGTTAATTTCTAATCAAATTCTCTATTATGTCGCGTTTATAACTCTTAACGGCCTTACCTAATATATTAGTTAACTCGTGAATGATCAATTTCGAGTAAAATAACCATAAGCGCGTTGATGAAATAACCATTTCATATATTTGAAACATGGGCAAAATTTCGGGATGTCGTGTCTTCCCCTTAAACTTTTACCTTTTTCTTAAAAAAATTTAGTCCATAGAAAAATCAAATAGTAATCTCTCACTAGCATATTGTTTAGTTTCTAACACCCACCATCCGTCATCATACTATCTTTTAAGAAAAATAAAATGTATATTTTTCACTTTAAATTCGTATATAATGACTGTTTGAGTAATTCAATTTTGAATTCATCTTATCTCTATCTCGCTTAAAACTTCATTGATTTACTTGATATTTTGAGTACTCCATTAGTTTTCATCTCCTAGATCTTGTCATCTCACCTACCATGATCATGGCTCAAAACTTCAATAGATTTACTTGATCTTGGTTTTCATCCCTAGATCTTGCCATCTCACCTACAATGACCGGTTTCAAGGTAAGTCAATTCCCCATTACAAAAAATTGAAATCGGAAACCAAAACGGACATTTATGGAACCTGGGCCGATCCGGTTCCCAAATCTACATGGGAATCGACCCGTTTTATGTTGTGGGTAAAATATGAAATTCTTATAATGAAATATAAAAGTTCCACCATTTTACTATAAAAACAAGTGGTTGTGTTATTGTTTTTTTTATGTTGAAGACCACGGTTTGATTCCCGATGAGTGCCGAAATATGCCTTTGAAAGAGGCTTCAAAAGGTTCTAAAAACCGGCCATCCAAACCAGATCCCAGGGCCAATGCTCATCCCTAATTCCATCCACATACACACAAGAAAGTGCATTTGGAATTCTTGTAACAATACCAACAAAAAGAAATTAAAAAAATAAAAAGCATGTTAATGTCGTATTTTGCTAAAGAGCAAAAGACTCTTGTGCATACTAATGTTATAAAGAAACTTGAAGAAGGTAAGCACGAGAGGAAGAAAAAAAAAAAAAGCGAGCGAGCAGCGAGAGAGAGAGAGAGAGAGAGAAATGCAACCCTAAGGTCTTATCTCTTACAAAATTCGATCTTCTCTTCGCAGCAACTTAAAGTGAAAAACTTGAGTCCGAATATCCCAAAGCAGCCCGACCTCGTCGCCGGAATTATATACCCGATTTTGGACAATGTCCAGCCACCCCAGTAGGTAGGTCTCGTTCGGTCCCCACTCCAGGAAGGTGTGCTCGCTCTGGTAACCCCGAGGGCTCTTCTCGTCGGTGAAGTCAACTAGCGTCACCAGGTACCGGCCTCCCATCACCACGTGGATGCTCATCTCGAGTGTCCAGTAGCGGAACACGTGATGAAAGATGTCGTTGTGCGAGAGCATGAGTTTTCCCGTCATGATCTCACTGCTGCCGACGGCCTTCCGTATCAGCCACGGGTAGTTGGGGTCGGCGAGGAACTGCCCCGGGCCGATGTCGTTGATCTCGACGAGGATCCGGGTCACTTGGTAGTGCATGTTTTGCGCCTTCGCGGCCTCTTCTTCGGCTTTTGTGGGGATGAAATTGTAGAACCATATCTTCGCCATCATAGTGGAGTGTTTGGTGTCTCCTCTATGTGCTTGAGCTATAGAGAGAGTGATTAGGGTTTTCAATGTCACACCCCAAAACTACAAAAAATAGGGCTGACACGGCCGTCCTTCCATACAAAGGACGCAGCCTCAAACACAACCAACAACCTGATATCAACTTATATATATATCAAACCGTATATATACATATCAGATAGACCAACAGATTGGTTGCACATCAGAGTTTCTATAATCCACCAAAAGGAAATATACAACTAGAACTCAGACAATCCAACCACTAGCAAGGAAAGTGCACCACTTCCTTTGGCCATACCCAAAAATAGAACTCCCCAAAAGTTTCCCACCGACGGTGCTCTCGTTCTATTCGCCGCTAACCGAGGAACCTGAAAGATTAAAGGAGGAGTGGAATGAGCAACAACAGCTCAGTGAGTAGTACATATCTTCTAAGCAGATCGAACAACCACTATGCATCTATACAAAGCAATACTAAACTTCATAATGCCAACTCAATATATAAAATACATATCAAATCATATAGGAGTTCTTTCTTATCATCAAGCTTTATACTAATATAGAAAACTCATTTAAATCACCATCAAAAGTCAAGTATCAATGGTCAAGTCCATTGAATAATCTCTCCATCAAATATCACATATATAATCTCCATCAAATATCACATATCAATGGTCCATCCATTGATTAATCTATTGCTCAATATTCCACCATGGTCACGACACAACGCCTTGTGACAAGGCGACCAAGCTTTTCCCCTTGGCAAGGTCTCCACCTACAAAGCCGATGGCTGGGCCCAGAAGGATATCCTAAACCTGGTATGCATACCCCAAAAACCCCTCACTGGGTTCACAGTCATATTGAGCATAAATAACCATCCTCCAATATCAGAAATCCAATCCATAAATTAATATCTTAAACCAAACAAATAAAATTTGCAGCATAGCCCATCATCCATTTCATATCAATTTCTCAAATCATTATAAACATTTCCATAAATCAATCGCAAAAAGATTACATATATATATTTCTCCACTTACTTTGTATAACACGTTTTTCAAACATTCATAATCAACCAAAGAGTAGTAATTGCTCGATCTGGCTTTTATGCATAAAAATGCTCTCCTCAATTCAATATATATACCTATATACTTCAAGACATGAATTTTCAAAACCAAAGAAGATATAGTACCACTCACCTCGTCGTCTACGACCAAACGACGAACGATACTCGTATCATCGAACTCAAGGCCCTATCAAATAATCGAGGAATAATGTTAAAATCTAATAAAACTCTTATCCTAATTACGAAATGACTAACTTATGCCTTAACTCTAACAAAAGGACTTCTACACGCTAACCAATCGCAACACGGAGTTTAAACGAAAAACTTGATCACGCCTTAACTTCCTCCTCCGAACCCCGATCCAAACGAATTTATAGTCAATAGAGAGCCCTTGACACATATTACAAGAATCCCAACTTCACCGTCCCAAAATCAAGCCGAAAGGTGACAAAATACAGGCCCAAAGCTGCTGGACGCGTACTGTTCACTGCGCGTGGGAAACTTTGAAATTTTGTTTCGGACAAACCACAAGCTCAAATCACGATCCGTAAAATCCCACGGCTCCACAACACCCTAAACTATCATTCCTATAAAAACACACGGCTCAACGACACCAAAATCGGACTTCGCCACTTGATTTTCCAACAATTCCGAATTTGAGCCCTAAACCCAAAAAAATTACTTCAATTGGACGAACGAGGGCCTAATCTCTTACCGGGCACTGCGTTATGGAGTCGAGTCGGCTTGGCGAGGCATCCGTGGCGTGCACGTGCCAAAACCCCTTTTCTTTCTTCCCCTTTCTCTTCTTCTTCTTCTTCTTCTTCTTCTTTTCTTTCTTTTCTTTCTGGTGCCCGAACGTGGGCTTTCCTTCCTTTTTATCCTCGATTCCTCTCTCTCTCTCTCTCTCTCTCTTCTCTTTTCCCTCTCTCCCGGAAACTCTCGATTCCTCTCTCTCCCTGCTGTAGCTTCTACCTTTTTCTTTTTCTTTGACTGGGTCAAAACCCACATTTTACATTCAAAGTTTATGGTTCTATATTTTCGATGTTACGAATGTTATAAATATATAGGTGAAAAGAAGATGCGCGTTTGTTTAGGAAATAAAAAGATTTCTAACTTAAAAAGATTTCAGACCTCTTTTATCAGCAGAGAGAAGTTGAATTGCGAAGGTATGTCTTTGCCGAGGGATAGAGATATGAGATTAACGAGAATTTTGCTTGCTATTTCGCTTATAAGTAACAATAATGAGATCAAAGTTGTTCCCTTCTTTGAAAGTGGAGATTCATCTAAGCTTAACATAACAACTAAGAGCCGAAAATTTGAAGGGATTACTGTAGTGGAAAGCATGTCTGTCTTCCCTGATCAATGAATGGTTTTAAAAGCACCATACTTACGTATTATTTTCGGCCTTCCCAATAGTACAAATCTGTGTATTTCCGGCTATTAAACCTGAATTGGCAAGTTTGCTCAACATAACAAGTGAGAGCCAACAATTCGTAGGAATTACTCCAGTGGAAAGTATGTTTGTCTTCCTCAATCAATGAATGGCTTTAAAACATCATACTTACGCACTTACGTATCTTGATTGGCCCTTCCAATGGTATAGATTTGTGTATTCCAGCTATTAGACCCGGATTGGCAAGTTTGCTCAACATAAAAACTAAGAGTCGATAATTTGAAGGGATTACTATAGTGGAAAAGTATATTTGTCTTTCTCAATAAATGAATGACTTTAAAAGCATCATACTTACGTATTCTCTTGAGCCTTCCCGGTAGTACCTATCTCTGTATTTCTGATTATTAAATTCGTCTCATCCTGCAGGAATTAATTGGATAGTCAAATATAGGTTGGACACTCTACTGTTTGGAAGAAGAAAGATAATAAAATAAAATAAAAAAGTGACACTTGCGCACCTACACAGAAATCGAAAGAAAAATATATGAAATTCCGAAGAATCCGAATATTGATTAATTCTTTTTGTCATAATCCGAATATTGATTAAGATGCACTTCTTTTATTGGAGAGACTTGAAAAATCAGATTCATGCGGATATTTAGTATTCCATAGTAGAATCATTAAGTCAGATTTTTATGCTATTGCTGGATTTGAACTATCGGAGGCATCATCTATTACAAAAAGTTCAAAAGGCCGTTGTGAATTTTGTAGTTGAGTAGGGATATTTAGTAATTTCAAACAGTCTATAATTGGTCAATGAAATTAGAAGATAATTTGTACTTCAAATTTAAGAGATAGACATTACATTACATCACCAACAATAAATAGATAATAGAAAAAAGCTAATGATTGCTATAAAATTTAAAATCCCTCTACAATTTTTTATCTTGTCTTTTTGTTATTTTATTTGTTGCTAAGTTATTTCCGTATTATTTTGGATAGACTGGTTGGTGAATAATCTACATCAATAATATGATGACCATATTATATACATGTATACATATCTATTTATTTAAAGAGATTATAAACGGACGAATCTTAGAGGTTTGCAAGTGTTTTTAGCCATTTTGCTTAGGAGGCAATATTAGCACTATTTTTTTCCACCATTAGGCTAAGCTATTTATTGCATTTGCTCCTTTCACTCTCCTTATTACACTTGTTGTGTAACTCCCCATCATTGAAAAGATGTATCCACTTAAAAAAAAAAAAAAAGTTAAACAAAAGAAAATTTTGATACATGAAATACTTGGAAAGAGAGAGAGAACGACTTTACCAATTCAATCATAATCCTTTCAATTTAGGTATTAAAGTGGACATCAGCCGTATTACGTGGCATAATCAATGCTGTTGTGGATATTTTTTTTCTTTTTTTCTTTTTTCTTTTTTCTTTCTTTTTCCTCTTCATTTTGGGGGGCAAGGCTAAAGGGCCATTGCTACCCGAAGGCTATCGCTAAATTTGGGCAAGGGCTGTCTCACTTGCTACCCAAAGACTGTTACTAGATCTAGGTGAGCTCACTGCCTCACCTATCACCCAAAGACTATCGCTAGATCTCAACGAGGGCTACCTCACCTGCAGGCTATCGCCAGATTTGGGCGAGGGCTGACTCACCTGCTACTCGAAGACTATTGTCAGACCTAGGCAAGCTCATTGCCTCACCTGATGCTCGAAGACTATCGCCCAAAGACTATTGCCAGACCTAGGGAAGCTCATTGCCTCACCTACCCGAAGACTATCGCCCCCCCTCACCTGCGACTAATGAGGGCTTGCTGGCCCTCGCCAGCCAAAATGAAAAGAAAAAAGAAAAAAGAAAGAAAAATAAAAAAATAAAAAGAGAATAGAACAATAATTAAAAATTTTATTGAATTATTATTTAAAAAATGTCCACTTTGCCCAGGGTCGTTTTTTGGCCTAAATTAGCTTGTATCAAGGTGAAAATGTTTAAGATTAAAATAGTGGTTTATGATTGAATAAGTATTTGTGCAAGAGGTTTAGAAATTTTTTAATACTTTTTTCAGGTTGTTTTCAATTCAAGATGCAATTGGGGTGCACGTTTTCCAGATTGTCGAAAAATCAAAATTAGAGGGAAATTTTCCGCTCAAAGGTTTTTACATCGATGTGCAAGACATGACTAACAACCCCTCATTTGCTGGAAGTTCTTATTCTCTTTAGATCACTGAAAATGTTCTTTCGGAATTCTTATAACCATGCCCACATATTGAAATTAAAGAAAAAACACACAAAGAACAATCTAAAGGAAAAGGGCATTCGAATGTTACACAAGAAGAAAAAAAAAAAAAAACTAAAAAGCACCAGAAAAGGAGCAAAAAAAAAAAAACGGCACACATAACAACCGAACGCCCTAGCTGTGTCTTCTGAAAATTCAAACTCAACAACAAAGGTTATTCCGACTAACACTGGGCTCCCCTTCCGGGCATCTTGAAGTGAAAACTCCCGGATCGGACATCCCAAAACAACCTGACCTCCTCGCCGATCTTGACCTCCTCGCCGGTCTTGAAGAGGTGGTAGCGGACTATGTCGTGCCACCCCAGGAGGAAGGTCTCGTTCACGCCCCGCTCCAGGAAGGTGTGCTCACTCTGGTACCTCTTCGGGCTCTTCTCGTCAGTGAAGTCGACCAGCGCCACCAGGTACCGGCCGCCCCTATCCACATGTTTGCGCATCTCGACCGTCCAGTGGGGGAACACATGGTCGAAGATGTCGTTGCACGAGAGCACAAGCTTCCCCGTCGTGATCTCGCTGTCGCTGACAGCCTTCCGGATCAGCCACGGGTAATTGGGGTCGGGAAGCAGCTGCGGCGGGCTTATGTCGTTGATCTCGACGAGGGTCCGGGTCACTTGGTGGGGCACGTTGCGGGCCTTCGCGGCCTCCTCCTCAGCTTTGTGGGTATGAAGTTGTAGTAATATGTCTTCTTGGTTACCAGGGCCTTTGGTGTCTCCATGAGATTAGAGGCTCTAGACAGAGTGATTAGGGTTTTCAAAGTTCATGTTTTTTTTCTCTTGCTGCTCCATGGTGCTAAATACTCGTTTGATCGGGATATAAAAGACAAGGCACGTTTGTTTGGGAAATAAGAGATTTCAAATCTCTTTTTGAAATATCTATTGCAAGTGTTATTTTCGGACAGTAAATCCTAACAACTCATCTCCACATATTCCTAGTTCCCTTTGTTATCTTTAAGGAAGAGATCAGAAACATGAGATCACGAGAACTTTGCACGTAATCCTTGCCGGTCAAGAATAGTAATGACAGCATTTATGGGTAATAATGGTGAGTATCATATTTTAGGGTCGATATAAGGGAAAAGCCATTCAACGGCTGTTTTCATTGGCACCATTTCGTTTCTCGAGCACTACCGTTATGGACCTTCATTAAATGTCTTCTTATCTCTTAGGATAATGATTTTGAATTTCTTCGTGACTTTCCTTGTTATTGTATCTCATATTATGAGCGATAATTTTAGGTGATATCCAAAGTATACGGGGAAAATACTTAATACAGAAGGATTCTACGAATGTGGCATGTATATTGATAAGTTGCTCAGTAAGAAATATTACAAATTTCAATGGATTGAGTTTTATGACTGCGCGTGTAGTCAACATGTTGAAAATGGACAAAACCTTCCATAAGATGGGATAACTCATGGCATTCCGTGGAACTTTGCTGTAAAAAATTGAGGTGGAAGTAGTCATTCGATTTGCTTTAACCGGTAGCATAGAAAATACATTACACACATATATTTCAATTTCTATAGATTATTCTCTCTCTCTCTCTCTCTCTCTCTCTCTCTCTCTCTCTCTCTCTCTCTCTCTCTCTCTAGAAAAGATTATTCTCAATGACATTGTTTACTTATGAGAATGGTCAATTAAGCTATTTGTGAATTCACAAAAAAAAAAAGTACATAGGTCAAGTTTATTACAGGGAAAATTGTCGAAAAAATTCTAAATTTCAATCCTAAACTTTTTAATTGTACTAATTGAGTTCTAAACATTTTCATGTTTTGCTAATGAAGTCCATCCAATCAATTTTAACTGAAAATCTCTTACATAGACTTTAAACGTCTTATATGACATGACCAGCGCTAACTTGGACAATTTCTTTTCATATTTTTCTTAATTTTTTGGTTATATTTTTTCAATTTTGGCTGTATAAGGAGTTTACCAACATTAAGAGCATTGAAAAAGCATTAGTTACTATTCCACACATTGTGTAAGTTAGTCTATAGCAAAGAGATTGTCGTGTACACCAATAAAACAACTATACAACTAGGCAAATTACTAAGCAGAAAGAAACTACAGGTTGGACTCATTAGCAAGAGCAGAAGGAGTTCTTGGAACCTAAAAGCAATATGAAGACTCATTGGATATAAAAAAATCCATCCAAAATCCTGACCGTATTATCTTTTTAGTACTCTACAATGGCAACATGAGTTCCTAAAGGTAATTTATGCTCCAACCCTCATCGAGTGTCATGAAGGCACTTTTTTAATGAAATCCGAAATGGAAAATGACACATAAGTATAAAGAGACAAAAGAGACCTTCTCAAGATTTTTAACATTCTTCGAGATCAAATTAATTTAGTTGCTATTGATATGGTCTTTTAGATACTTCAAGCCCATCTTCATCAGCTTCGTGGCGTAAGCCATTGTCACTAGGTTATCCAAATAAAGCCACCTACTATCAGAATGACAATTAATGTTATAAACTTAGGTATTTGGAAAATTCATAAAATAGTAAGAGACTCACTGGACAGAGAAAACTCATCAAAGCTTGTGACCATGTTATATTTTAGTACGTTACAATAACAATATGATTTCCCAAAGGTAATTTACACTCCAGCCCTTATCGAGTGTCGTAAAAGCACTCTTTTCTAATGAGATCCGAAATGGAAAATAACACATGAACATAAAGAGACAAGAAAGACATTTATCATTCTTCAACGTCAAAGTAATTCAGATCCTACTGATGTGGTTCTAAGATCCTCCAAGCCTATCTTCATCAGCTTCGTGGCATAAGCCATCATCATTAGGTTATCCAATAAAGCCACATACTGTCATAATATCAATTAATGATATAGATTCACAGGGTTTGGAAAATTCATAAAACAATAGAGACTCAATAAATATAAAAAACTCATCTATACTTGTGATCATATTTTCTTATTAGGACATTATAATAGCAATATGATTTCCTAAAGGTAATTTACACTACACCCATTATAGAGTGTCGCAAAAGCACTCTTTTCTAACAAAATCTGAAACGGAAAGAGACAAGAAAGACATTTATCATTCTTCAATATCAAAGTAATTCAGATCCTACTGATATGGTCCTAAGATCCTCCAAACCTATCTTCATTGGCTTCGTGGCATAAGCCATCATCATTAGATTATCCAAATAAAGCCACATACTATCATAATATCAATTAATTATATAAATTCAAGGGGCTTGGAAAATTCATAAAACAATATAGAGACTCACTGGATATAAAAAACTCATCCATGCTTGTCACCGTATGATCTTTTTAGTACGTTACAATAACAATATGATTTCTTAAATGTAATTTACACTACAACCCTTATCCAGTGTCTTAAAAGCACTCTTTTCTAGTGAAATTTGAAACAGAAAATAACGCGTGAACATAAAGAGACAAGAAAGACATTTTTCAAGATATTTATCATTCTTAGATATCAAAGCAATTCAGATCCTATGGTCCTGAGAACCTCCAAGCCTTTCTTCAATGGCTTCATGGCATAAGCTATCATCATTAGGTTATCCGAATAAAGTCACATACTATCACAATATCAATTAATGATGTAAACTCAAGCGGTTTGGAAAATTCATAAAACATTACACAGACTCACTGGATATAAAAAAACTCATCCATGCTTGTGACTGTCTTATCTTTTAAGTACGTCACAGTAGCAATATGATTTCCTTAAGGCAATAACACTCCAACCCTTTTCGAGTGTCGAAAAGGCATTCTTTTAATGAAATCCAAAACTGAAAATAACTCAAGCATAAAAAGACAAGAGAGACCTTTCTCAAGATTTTAAATATTCTTCGATATCAAAGTAATCTAGATCCTACTGATATGATCCCAAAACACTCCAAACCTATCTTCGTCGGCTTCATGGCATAAGCCATCATCGCTAGGTTATCCAAATAAAGCCACATACTATCATAATATCAATTAATGATATAAACTTAGGGGGTTTGGAAAATTCATAAACTGTGCAAAGACTCAATAGATATAAAAACCCATCCAAACTTGTGGCCGTTTTATCTTTTTAGTATGTTACAATAGCAATATGATTTCCTAAAGGTAATTTACACTCCAACCCTTGTTGAGTGTCATAAAGGCCCTCTTTTAATGAAATCCAAAATGGAAAATAATGCACAATCTTTCTCGAACTTGTTAACATTCTTTGAGATCAAAATAATTTAGATACCAACCACCAGGGTCATAAGATCCTCCAAGCCTATCTTCGGCGGATAGCCATCACCGCTATGTTATCCAAATAACGCCACATAATATCATATTATTAATTAATGTTATAAACAAGGGGTTTGGAAGATTTATAAATCAATAGAGAGACTCACTGGATAAACAAACCCATCCAAGTTTGTGACCATGTTATTTTTTTATTAGTACATTACAATAGCAATATGATTTCCTAAAGGTAATTTAGGGTGCGTTTAGTAACGTTTCTGTTCAAAAATTGTTCTAGGGAACAGAAATAAAAAATATATATATATTTTCTGTTCCGGGGAACAGTTTTTGACTAGAAGAACGCATTTGTAAACTTGTTCTTGGAATAAAAAAAAAACAGAAACACATTTGGTAAATTTGTGTTCTTTTTTTGTTTCTTTTAATTTTTTAATATTTTTATTTTTTTTTTCCTTTTTCTTTTTTTTCTTTTTTCTTTTTTTCTTTCTTTTTCTTCTTTTTTTCTTCCTTTTGGCCGGTCGCCGGCCTCGACCATGGGCGGCGACCGGCCAACTAGGGCCTACGGGCCTCACCTTGGTTGGGCGAGCTCGGGCTCACCCGGCCAAGGCGAGACCGAGCCTCACCGGCCGCTAGGTGAGCTCGGCCTCGCCGGATCTGGGGCGAGCCCGAGCTCGCCCGGCCAAGGTGAGGCCGAGCCTCGCTAGGGGTCGGCGACGCTCTCGCCGGCCCTCAACGGCCGATCGCCGGCCATGGCCAAGGCCGACAACCGGCCAAAGAAAAAGAAAAGAAAAGAAGAAGAAAAGAAAGAGAATAAAAAAATAGGAGAGAGAAAATTTGTTTCTTGAAAGTGTTCTAAAACAAGAAATAAGTTTTCTTGTTTCTTGTTTCTATTCCAAATTTGTTCTTAAACAAAAAATAGATTTGGAACAAAAACGCAAACAAACGCGTTTCTGTTCTTTTTTTTTTTTCCCCGGAACAAAAAAACACAAATTGTGTTCATGAACAGAAAGAAAGAGCACAAACAAACACCCCCTTACAATCCAACCTTATCAAGTGTCGTAAAGGCACTCTTTTAATGAAATCAAAATGGAAAAAAACGAAAGCATAAAGAGACAAGAGGGATTTTTCTCGAGATATTTAACATTCTTTGAGATCAAAGTACTACAAAACCTACTGATGTGGTCCTCAGATAATCCAAGACTATCTTCGTTGGCTTCATGGCATAAGCCATTGTCACTAAGTTATCCAAATAAGGCCCCATACCATCATAATGTCAATTAATGATATAAATTCAAGGGGTTTGGAAAATTCATAAATAGTACAGACTCACTGGATATAAAAAAAAAATTACCCAAGCTTGTAACCATGTTATTGTCTAGTACGTTACGATAGCAATATGATTTCTTAAAGGTAATTTACACTCCAAACTCTCACCGAATGTCGTAAGGCACTCTTTAATGAAATTCGAAATTGAAAATAACGCATAAGCATAAAGAGACAAGAAAGACCTTTCTTGAGATTTTAACCATTTTTCGAGATCAAAGTAATTCAAATCCTACTAATATCCTCCGGAGATCTTTCGAAACCCATCTTCGTCCCACTTTGTGGCATAAGCTATCATTACTATGTTATCCAAATAAAGCCCTGTTTTATCAAAATATTAATTAATGATGTAAATTTAGGGGGTTTGGAAAATTCACCAAATCTCTTCAATTCTCTAGATCAAGAAACCAAAAATAAATAAATTATAATACGGGTGTATGATCAAGGGTGCTTGTAATAATTAACAAAAATAGTGCATTAGCTGCCATGATATCACAATATTAATTGGCCTTTTCACTGGATCAGAAACGACTCAAACATAGATTCACCAGTCAAGCTTTTGATATCAGTGACATATCCCCAACTTATAAGGTTAAAACCCAACTTATAGGGAAGCAAAAAATGGGAAAAAAAAAAAAAAGAACACCCAAAACCCTAATAAGCAATAGAGTCGTTAACCAGAGAGAAGTAGAGAAAAAAGAGTACCTTCGATGGAGAGAGAGAGAGAGAGAGAGAGAGAGAGAGAGAGCAACTAGGGCTGAAAGAGGAACTTGAATACTTGGCAGAGTTTATTAGGTCAAGGGTTTGCTTCTTTGCTGTTGGAGTTTTACTACATCTAAATACAATGTGTTGTTAGTTTTGTGGCCCGAGTGATGGGTAGTTTTGATGACTTCTTTCTTAAAATATATCTATTTTAAAATTTAATATTCAAAATAGATTCCTCTCAAGATTCTCTATCAAGAAAAGTTTATTAATGTTACATCACACTCTCTCTCTCGTGGAGAATGCCTAATCATCAGGATTGAATTGTTAAACTCACCATTGAATGTTAAAGTGACAGGTATTATAGCCTATATATGTTGTTCAGATATTAAATTTTAATACATAAATATCTTGTCAATTTTTAATAATTTGGTTTGTAATTACCATCTAATGTTAATTACATATTATGTGACTATATTGAAAAAAATGTTATATCATAACATAGTTAACCTTGTGGTTGAATTAACGTATACAACAATTTGAGCAATAATTAATATAATTAGTAATAAAGGTTATCGTTGTAATCATACCTAATAATAAGCAACTGTTATTATGCTAATTATCACTTGATAAGTAATCTTTAATTGAATCAATAACTATATAATATCACAATAAATGATTGTTAATACATAATTTATTTAAGTATTATTTGATCATTTATTTGCCAACTAATATATGATGATGTAAAATTAATTTAGTTATAGTTGATATAAATTTTGATAATAGTTGATAAAATATAACATTGGTAGAGTGAATAGGAAAAAGAGACGGAAGAATTCAGACTGTACCAGGTACTACATAGAGGATCATGTAATAAATATTATAATTGTAATAGGGAATGCATTAAGATCGTTGTTATGATAGCAAATGCTATTCAATGATTGAGAAAAGAATATTAGAAGTGTCATAACTTTCTTTTTATGTCAAAACTTTTATCTGGATCACTTTAATGCCACTTTTGGAAAAGACGATTACTTAAGTGCCATAGTTGATTCGAGACACTAAAAATTTTAGTATAGTAATATTTTACCATTTTTCCAATCAACATGACTTGCCAGTGCTCCAAGCATTAATAACCATAAACGACATCAATAGACATGTTTGTCATAAATTTTATCCCTAATTTGGACAAATCAAGTCATTTTCCCTCTTCTTCAAACTCTAATTCGGACCAAGGCAATTTGAGGAAAAAATGAGAGCTCAATTTTGCAATGGAGAGTACAAGCAGCTCAAGTTCGTTTTAACAAAGCCCAGACAAATGTGAGTATTACTATTATTACAGATTCAAAAGTCTAAGAAAAACATTTAGATAAGGTTGAATATGGGGAGAAGATTATATGGATACGCCATACGGTGTAAATATATAAGATGAGTCGGTGCTAAATTTTCGAGTCAAAGCAGTAGACGTGATCGAACTGAGATTAGGAAAATTTCTTTTAATGTTGTGCAAGATTTTCACCTCTTTCTTCCCATCTTTCTCACTTCCCTTTCAATGAAGGGCCTTCTCATGCCATACCCATTTCCAGATTAGGGCGTTTTGCGAATGCTATGAGCTCAAGCTCGAATCTTCCTTTCCCGAGCTTCTGTGTGAAGCGATAGTTCATTAATGACGATGGATCTGTTGCTCCTCCTAAGGGTCGTGCTCCTATTGCTCCTGGTTGCAGCTTTTTCAGCTTCAACATCTTTGTTTGCAAGTGAGTTCTCAAGTTACCTTTTACTTGCCGATCAAACGAGCGAGCGAGTCAAAATAGTGGAGGGGGCCGGGGGAGAGAGGAATCAAAAGAACCATGTGGGGAGTGACTAAAGTTCTTGTCGCCTGTTTTTTATTCTCAATATATTCGGACTTTCTAGTAATCATTTAATTTAAAAACGGTACGCATGAAATTCATATACCATTTTTTTAATACACATATTACGAATTTACCCAAGCTAATTTAACCTCAAATAGTACATTTATAATAATGTTACCCTACGTTAGATTTGTTAACTTTTGATAATCTTGAAACTAATTTGGAATTCCTCACAAATATATCGATTTGTAATTTTTATAGTATTCACAAAAATATCAATTTAAATTTTTTGATAATCAAAAAATTAATTTGGGTTAATTTATCATAAATATACCGGTTCAAGATCTTGAGTGATATTAATTTCTTTTTTTTTTTTTTTTTTTTTTTAAGTTTACCGCCGTGAGCTAAAAGCCCCTTGCTCCAAGTGAAGTTTATACGGCAGATGCTCAGACAACCTTAAACCCCTCGAAGAGAGATGCTCAGGACAGCTTCTTCTCTCTGTCGACGCCACCTTCTCCCTCCCTCGCCCTCGCCATTCCAATTCCTCGCTCGCCCCTTCTCCCGCACCTGGACGCGCGGCGGCGACGGCGGCGGCGGGGAGGACGGCGGCGGCGGCGGAGGACGCGAGTCGCTGATCAACAGGGACCCGAGGAGCCCGCCCCGGCTCTTCGTGGTCCAGCCGAGGATCCGGCCCGACACCCTCCTGCGGGCGAAGCTGGACGAGGCCCTCTGCCTCGCGAACTCCCTCGAGGACCAGCGCGATGGGTTCTTCGAGACCGACTTCCTCGACAAGGCCCTGCCTCCCCACGCCCTGGTGCAGAACCCGCTCGTCCGGTCCCACAGGGCTCGTGCAGGTTCGGTCGGTTCTTGAACTTCTTTAGCTTCGGTTGCCCAGCTTAGTCCTGATGCGAGAAAATGCGATTGAATGGGTGGAAGATTGAGTTTCTTTTTTTTTTTTTTTTTTTTTTTTTTTTTAACGTTCGGCTAGTTTCTTGGGGAATGTTTGTGGCTTAATGCGTGGAAGTGCATTCTAGCTCTGGCTTCGGTTCTGAGTTTCTTGTGGTTCTGTTCTACTTTGAGCAGACACGTATTTTGGACCCGGCACTGTGGACACGATTAAAATCCATTTGAATGAAGCGGAGAACAAGGCAAGAATTTGTTGCTTTATCCATGATTAGGCCATTTTATTAAGCATTGGATCGCTAACTTAGCGAAAGATGCCAATTTGCAGGGTCAGGTTGATGCTGTTTTTGTCAACACAAACTTGTCTGGGATTCAGTTGAGGAATTTGGAGGTGATGCATGTTTTCTTCTAGTCATATATAATCTGGTGCTAGGATTTTTGGTTATGAATTGCATTTGGCTTTAAGTATTCTACTTTTTCATGTGCCAGAGGTGCTGGGGTAAACCAGTACTAGACCGTGTGGGTCTTATCATAGAGATCTTCAATGCTCATGCATTCACAAAGGAGGCAAAGCTACAGGTGCTATATAAGATTATCCTTATTGAGAACGATCCTTTTGTGGTCTTTGATACTTAATATATCTAGTAAAATGTTCTGGTTCGATAACTTATCATACCTTTTGTGGTTGAAGGCTGAACTAGCAGCCTTAATGTACAAGAAAACTAGGCTTGTTCGTGTTCGTGGGCCCGATGGAAGATACACATTTGGAGTAGGAGGTGAGGCTGAAGTTGTTAGTGCACGAGGGTGAGGCCACTCTTCCTGTTTTGGTCAAATGGCTTCATGTCGTGACCTGTGCCTTTAATTATTATGCATATTCTGGACAGAATCTGTTTTGCATGTGTGGGAGTATTTAACACACTGCTGATGTTTCTTGTCAATGTCAAAGTACCCAGAGTTCCATCATCTTCAGTTTTGCTAGTTTTTTATCTGCATCAGTTGCTCATTATTGGAAACTGGGATATGCAGAGTATTAGGCTTTGTAGTTAGCACATATATATGTCTCTTTGCTGGTTTTATAGGAGCCAATTTAAGATATATTCCTTAATTGTATATAAATAGGGACAATCTAATGGTAAAGCTGCTAGCAATTTACTCATGCTAAATGTTACACGCTTGTTTGACTCGTGACATGAGTCGATCTTGTGATTCTCCTTACTTTACTATTATGGGCAAGGACACTATAAGAGTCTTCTAAAAAGGGTCTGCACTTGTAATGCACTCTATAAGTATTTTTCTGTTGTCTTTGATTTATCAGTCTAGATTAACTTCCATCACGTGCCACACCAGTGCATTTGGAAATTGCTAGCCCCAACTCACACATAGTGGGATTGACTTTGAGTTGAGTACTTCTCTTGGGCAAATGTGCATGGCTTTGATGCAGGTCACTACAAAAAATAGTAGTGGAGCATGAAATCTCTTTAAGTTCAATTATTAAGCTAGCTTTTATTGCTTGACTGTAGTGGACACATTCAAAAACTGTTTCTGAACAAAGCAGATGTAAAGAGATTGCTTGCATAATACCCAATAGATGTGCATTTCCATATGCCTCTCTCTTACAAATTTTCTCTCCACACCAGGCAATGGAAAAAGCCTGAACTTCATATTGTGCACCATATTATCTGAGATTGCTTCGGCACCATGTATCTCCAAATGTCATCAACAGCAGCAAACCAAGACAATTTCAAGAAATAAACTTGGATTAAGATCCCTTTCAGATGCATTGTCGACCAACTAAAGCTTCTGATCACCCAATTGCTTCTGGTTCTGGCATCTTGAAAATACTCCTTCAAGAACAGCTTTGGATTCTCAATATGAAGTTCACAGAAACTGGAGGGCCACCCATTAATAAACTTTTATGTTGGTAACCATCTAGGGTAGCAGTCCATGCAATAAAGAGAGTTTAGGAATAGGTTGTGAGACATTGTGATATGAACGAAATATTTAGTTGTCATCAACCATGGTTGTGGCCCTTGTGGGGGTAAGGAAGTGCTTGAGTTTTGTTATACTAGTACCTAGCATGATGAGCTCACGATCTCTAGAATCCTGAATTACATGATTCAACATGCTGGGCGGTGTGCCTAGGACAACAACAATAAAATTTTTGGGGGTGTTGGGGGGGGTGGGTGTTTATTGCAGGTTTGTGATATCATAAGTCTCACTCTTACATAGAGAGAAATCTAATGTGAATGTGATATTTAAGTCGAGGCCCTCTCCTCATTAAAAACTTTTAAAAATCTTTTTCTCCAACGAAGCTAACTTATGGAAAAATTGTGATTAGTTTGGTTTTTGCCTCTCTATATGCCAGTATTGATGGCAGAACCTATTTAATGTTTAGAGTCTGTTTGGTATAAATTCCCCTTAGAAGCTATAATTATGAAAAGGAGTGTTGTGGCTTTAATAACGTGTTTGGCCAATTCTTCTTAACTCATTATGCCTCACAACTACAATAGCTTATAGAAATTTTTAGGAAGTTGCCTCACCCACTTTGAGATGTTGCAGTTTTAATATAGACATTACCCAAAATGCAAGTTATGACACTTCATAGCACAACCAAGTGTAACTGTTACGGCACAACCATAGCCATTTTAAGCAGACACTTAGATTAAAAAGTTCATTTATTTTTATTTAGATAAGAAGTAAGGTTTCCTATCAGTGGTTCCGTTTGTATTAACATTTTCTAACTCTTGTGTCTTGTTCCAGGAGAGGAAGTGGAGGACATGGTTTTCTTAGTGGTGCTGGAGAAAGTGAGCTTCATCTCCAAAGGAGGAGGTATCTTATTGAGTGCAACTGATACTTGTATTCTCAATTGAAATTGCTTCTTGTATTAGTCTGTCTTTTTGTGTGGAAAAGTTATCCTCCTACTCGCCAAAGACAAGGCTAGTGAACTCTCGAACCCAAATAGAGTTTTAAGTTTTCTGGTGTGCTTCTAATGATAATGTGTAGAATTATGCGTGCTTTGTTGGTTTTAATTGGAGATAAAGCTTATTCTTGACAAAGTAATTGATTGAGTCAAAAGTGATGAGCAAAAGCTTTAGTTGGATGTCAAAGGATTGACTTTTTTAATCCTGTTATGTCCTCATTGCACTATACTATGTACATTGGTATAATATCTGGTTCAGCCTTCATTGCACTACCCAATAGTATATCAATTTGTATATTCCACATCCCATTTTATTCTGAAGTACTTGCTGTTTTCACGCATTACATGTTCCTTTTTACATTTTCCTTTTTTTGGGTTTTCAGAAGTTTTTTCTGGTTTCAATTTGACATTCACTAGTGCAATAAAGAATTGGTTTTCTTGAACTTAGTAAAGAGTTTGTTGCTTTACCTTTTTTCGATCATCTTCTGTTTAATTCTTCCCTCAATTCACTATTTGAGTGACCTTGCCGGCTACTTTCTTTCTGTCCTCTTCTCCAACATTGAGAAAGCTGTTGAGAGCTAGCAAAGCACCGAGTCAGATCTCTCTCTCTCTCTCTCTCTCTCTCTGAGTTTCATTTCAATTGTACACGTGATAATTCAATAATCTTATGGGAAAGATTTATTAGATTACAACTACAGGAACATGCTCAACTGTTTTTGAATAGCAGTAAGCCATATTCAGATTGGTAGATGTCCAAGATTTATGGGAAAATACTCCTTTTTTTTTTTTTTTTCTTTTACAAGAATTAGAAGTCCTCTATATTCTTATATGTCTATGCCTGTATTTGCACAATTAGTCCTCGTCTAACCTTGTACCAAACCTCGTGAATTTCACTGTTGCTGTTTCTTATCGGACTAAGCCCATCCGAATTCTATCTCAAGCTGTACAAAGGTGTTATGTAGGGCAATTCCCATTCTAGGGCTTTTTCACTCTCTTGAAAAATTGAAATTTTTTTTGCATCTGGATGAATTTGTTGATGGTGTTATCTGATTCATTATATGTATTTTGGTCCTTTGGGTGAGATTATGTGGGATGAATATGTTGCATTATCAGTTCTCATGTTGCCCTTTCAATCTGCTTTCGGTCTTATTATGATCCCTTTTATGATTAAAAGAAATGTTAGTTTTGCAGGATTCTAGAACGCCGGCGTGTTTTGGAATCACAAATTGAAGAGGTCCGGCGCACGAGAGCTTCACAAAGGGCTGGTCGGAAGAGGCATAAAGACTCGCACGAGTGCAGTATAGCAACTGTTGCTGTTGTTGGCTACACAAATGCTGTAGGTGGTCAAGAAGCATTTTTTCGGATGATTTACTTGAGATAATCAGAAAAGCAATAAAGTTTTGGGTTATTTCCTTTATCTTTCAGGGAAAATCAACTTTAGTTGGAGCACTTTCAGATACTGATCTCTATAGTGATGATAGGTACCTGATATGCTTCGGCTGTTTGTTCGAATTTAATTACTGAATCATTATTTAAGGCTTTCATTTTCTTTAATGTTGATATATCTCATGGCTTGTTGGCTGGTATGCAAAACTTCTACAGGTTATTTGCAACTCTGGATCCTCGACTAAGAAGTGTTATTCTTCCTTCTGGGTAATGCAAAGGAAAGAACGACTTCCACATTCACATGATCAAAATTTATTTAGATAGGAAATTTCTTTTCATCGAAGTTGTTTAGCTGATTAAGCGTATTATGTTTAGGAGGAAAGTGTTTCTTAGTGATACGGTGGGGTTTATATCAGATCTGCCCGTGCAGGTAACATGGATATCTACTGGACTGAAAATTTGATTTTTTTTTGGCTAATTTGTCTCTGTTAAAAAGCTATAAGCATTATTGCAGTTGGTGAAAGCTTTTCATGCAACTCTTGAAGAAGTGATTGAAGCAGACCTTCTTGTGGTACAGTGATTCTCACTCTTCTCTAATAGGTTTTTATTTCCAATATTCAAAAAGGGGTCATTGGATTTTACTCTGCATCTTCTTTCCTTTGGTCATCTTTGCAGTATTGTTATCGGAAGTTTGACTTATCAAAATTTTATATGGCTGGGATATATATATTTGTTGTATCCTGTGCAGCCATTTATCAGAGAGCACCAGGATCTGTCACAATTTGTATTATATTTTTACATAAGTCGTACGGAGGTGTCTGGAAACATTTGCAGAAGCACACGGAAGCTTATGTTCAATGTGGTCTGTGTTTGTCTTTGTGAATTGAAATAGAAACTGTATGCATATATGGTTGATGATTCACTTCTTGAATATCAATATGTGTTTATGGCCTGATCCATTGGAAAAGAATTAGAATATCGTTGCACTTTAAAATAGATTGAGAGCATATTAGTTCTTGGTCCTTATTTGGATCCACTTGCATGGTCTTGTAAATGTGCTGTTTATCTCGATCTTGCTAAAGAAACTGATATCAAACAGAGCGCAAATGGTGTAAAGACAATCGATGTAACTTATTCCACGGAATGCAATAAAGCTTTATCCTGGCCGTCATTCTTTACAAGCTCTGCCAATTGAGTCCTTATGACCCCTTTTTCTTTGGTTAGCTCCAATGTGGTAGATGAGTTTCGAACCCGTTTCGCCAGGCTGATTTTCTCCTAGTCTATGCATCACAGAAAAAGTACATGCATTGTTTAAGTGCTAGTCTATTCATATCGTGGGCTAATTCTGGACCAACCATTAAAAAAATTCTCATGTCATGCTTGCAGATTGTGATGCTTTAAGAGGGAAATTTTATACCCATCCTTATCAACTGCAGGAACTTGCACCATTGTTATGACAAGAGATTGAAAGGCAATAGCTAAATTTTGGTTTCACTGACATGTTTTATTGATGTGCAGCATGTACTAGATTCCAGTGCCCCAAATTTGGATGAGCATCGTTCTTCAGTATTGCAAGTTCTCGAACAAATAGGTGTATCTGAGGAGAAACTTGAGAACATGATTGAAGTTTGGAATAAGGTTGGTACTTGGTCATCTCTTCCCTCTTCCTAACCCTCAAACATGAGATGAGTATACCAGAAGTCTACAGCTTGTCTCTGGAGTGTAGTTACGTCATGATGCTTTATTGGAAGTTTAAGAATTAAATTGCACTCCGTATATAAATTTTAGGATTGCGAGTGTAGTTATCGCTCTCAAACACGTAGTGTAGACTTTAGGGGGAATATTCTAATGTTCAGACGTGTACTTTTGTCAGATTGATCTTCAAGAAGATGATGGAAGTCATTTTGATGCTAATGATGGCGAAGGAGCGACATGTACAGATGTAATAGATGAGGATGTCATCTCTGATGGTGGGGATCATTGCGGTGAAGGTGAAGAATCTATCGATAGGCTCTCTGAAGGAGAGCTTGAAGAAACTATTGAGAGTGAAGAAGACGAGTATTCTGATACCTGGCTATCACAGGAAGATGGTATAAAATGGGGTTCATCGATCTGCGGGGACACTTCAAATAATGAACCAAATGCTTCCTTGGCAGAATGGAGGACAAAGAATGTTGCCGATTCTGCTCGGGCTGGTCCACATGTCAAAACATCCGCTATGACAGGAGTTGGCTTGCAGGAGTTGCTAGAGCTGATCGATGAGAAGCTGGAATTACAGAATGACCGGTCGAAGAGGGAGAATGTGGTCGAGAGGAGTATCTTTTACTCGAAGTGGAGGCCGCCTCGCGCGGAGGAAGATGCTAGCGTGGCAGTTGAGCAATAGTGCGTCTCAATCGACCGACTTGCTTGTATCGAGTACATTTTGCAGTGGTGAAGAGGCACAGGGTCGGCATTCGATGATTCTTCTTCAGCAATCCTCTTGCCAACTGAAGTTCGAGGGAGCTGTACTGATTGAATATGGGGTTTCCGAAGAACCCGAAGTTCTGCATGCTCAGCTGTCCCATGAGTCCCAACAGATTATGATGCTTTAACCCTGTGAATGTATTGGTAAAAAGCATCTGGGCATTTTCCCATCTAGCAGCAATGATCTTCTCTCCTTTCCTTTTCCAGGAGAATCAACATGTAACTCACGTAGATAGAATCACTCAGCAATATGTTAATTTCATAGTTGATGATATAAATTCATGCAATAAAGCAAAGTTGCTGTGATATTTGGTTTTTTCCACTTTCAATATGATTTCAATTTAATATTTCTTTTGAAATTCTTATGACATGGAGGTAATTCTCTAGTGTAATTTTCAACTGGGTTTATTGGCCCTTCGCTTAAGATATATTTTGAAATTGATAAATATCTTTGTGGTTTTATATTTTGTTAAATATCTTTGTTTTGTGTAGTATGTGTGTGTCGAGATACAATTTGTGAAGTTTCTCATTTCGATACTCTGAGGTTCAAATCAACTGATGAATATTTCATCCAACGTTTAACGATTTATTTGCATAAACAATAAATAATATTTCATCGATAATTTTACCCACCCCGCGGTGGATAAATTGGTTCGCGCTTTGAAGGGTAGAGATTGGAAACTTCTCGCTCCCATTACGCGACTTAAGTGGGATGCCGTGGGAGGTGAATCCCCACGCTAGTGTTTTGGGTTTACGTCGCTGGCTTTTTGGTTGTACGGCGGTTCCTGAGTCATAAAAAAAAAAACAATATAAACGATGAATTATTAAAAGTTAATTTTTATTTTTTTTAAAAGACACCTTAAATTTCTCTAAATCCACGAAAATAAATTTCTCCGCAACAATCTTCAAAAAGTGGAGAAACAACACACCACGTGCCTCGATTATTACATGCAAAGCTCTGGATGAGGTGGCAAAATTTTTTTTTTTCTCCACTTTCTCTAATCATCCAATTAAAATGCTAATTGGATCGGGTCGGATTTTCTCTTCCTGACCCGGCTCCGGCGGATCCCTTCCCGCCGTCCCAACGTTCTGATTTTCTCCTCCTCCTCCTTAATCCTCCCCAAAACCCTAATTCCTCCGGACTGCAAAACCCCTTTGCCTTCCATCTTCCTCCTCGCGACCGGAACCGGATCACGATGGGCAAATCCGGCGAGAAGGAAGCGCCGCCGACCGAGCCCCCGGCGCCCCGCGACGGCGGAGGAGGAGGAGACGGAAGAGGCGATGCGGCGGAGGAAGAGCGCAGCTTCGAAGAGATCGGGCTCGACCCCGCCTGGTCCGCGCCCTGTCGAAGAAGGGCGTCGAGAAGCCCACCCCGATTCAGCAAGTCGCCATCCCGCTGATCCTCGTGAGTTCTTCCCGGTCCTAACTCTGCCGTTCGAGCGAAGCTGAGGATGATTGCCGAGACAGTGTCTTTCCTTGCTTGAATGTTGATTTGATGTGCGTCTTCTTGCTTTCTTTCTTTCTTTCTTTGGTTGTATTTTGGGGTATAGGAAGGTAAAGATGTTGTTGCGAGGGCGAAGACCGGCTCCGGGAAGACTTTTGCTTACCTCCTGCCTCTGCTTCAGAAGCTGTTCAGCAGTTCCGGGTCGAAGAGTAAAGTTGCTCCGAGCGCGATCGTTCTCGTCCCGACCAGGGAACTATCTCAGCAGGCAAGTTTTGATTTTTGGGGTCGAGGGCGTGGGGACGAGCGTGATTTGTAGTTTTTTTTTCCGAGACGTGCTGATGTGAGGTGTGGATAATCTGCAGGTCCGTACTGAGGTCTTGTCCCTGATCGAGTTATGTCGAGTTCAGCTGAAAGCTGTGGAATTAACTGGGGGAGCTGATATGGTGGGTTCTTGTATCTTTCATTTAGGCTTGGTATGGAGATTGTGGAGCGATGGATGGCAGTAAACCCTGATTTGCGACAATTGTTTTATATGTTGTTTTGCTTGTAGCGAGCTGCGCTGGCTGGATCGCCCGATATTCTTGTCTCGACTCCTGGTTGCATACGCAAATGTCTGTCATCTGGTGTTCTTCAACCACCATCGCTGAGCGATTCGCTTGAAATTCTTGTCCTTGATGAGGTGAGAATGTGGTCATAGAGTTAAGCTGTGGGCTTCAGTTCTTATAATTTCTCTTATTTACAGGATATGGTGGGTAATGTTTTCTTACCTGCTGTCTTTTCATTGCTGTTGGTTTTCAGGCAGACCTCTTACTTTCATATGGCTATGAGGAGGATCTAAGAGCTCTTAAGGCACATATTCCTAGACGTTGTCAGTGCCTCCTTATGTCTGCTACATCAAGGTTTGTTTTTAGTACGTATGAAGACGGAGTTTATATGAAGACTGACTGCGGATAAATTTTTTAATGGAAGTACATGATTGTGTCAACCATTCCATATGAAGTTCATATTTAGACATATTACTTCTTCTTGTTATTGTTTGGATCTCTGTATTTCCAAATCTCATGGTGCTCAGCTTATACCCTTGCAGTGCCGATGTTGAGAAACTCAAGAAGCAGATATTGCACAACCCGTTCATACTGACTTTGCCAGAAGTTGGAGATGTTAAGGATGATATCATTCCTAAGAATGTTCAGCAATTTTGGGTAATTTCCTCGCCCATGGTTTGCAAAGAAACTGTCAAACTGATGAGCTATTGCTGGTGTCCATTATCTTGTGCAATATAAAACTATAATTCTCCTATATTACTGTTGGTTAGAATTTTTTCTTTTCCAGAAGAAAGGTTTACAATCTTAAAACAATGTCGATTGCAAAGCATTGCACGTGCACTGGCAGAGGTTTTATAGTGCCATTCTTCACTGATAACTAACCCTATTGAGTCTCCGTTTCAAATGAAACAACCAAGATGGAGAAGAGTTGTGACTTATGATGAGGAGGCTCTTTTTCCCAATATATAAGAAATGAAAGTGACATTTGGCAGCAATGGTAACTGAAATGTGAAGGCTGATGTTTTTGAAATTTTCTCTAAGAAGCATAAACACTTAATTTTTTATTGGATTGAAGAAGAATAATGGCTATGTTTTGCCTTAAAGTTATGACCCTATATGTGTGAGGTTCATGGGCATAATTAAAAGAATATTTTGTCTTCCCACCAATTGATGCGAGTAGAAGCTTCTTCCTTTGGGATCCTTCTTGAGGAAGGTCATCATCCTTTTGTTTACTTTTGTTTGAGTATGAATAAATGGAAAGGATGTGTCACACAAATTGAATTAAAAATTTTCAGCAATGAGATCTTGTGCATAACTTCAGTATTCTTCATGCAAAGATTAAAAAGACACTCATGGAAGTCAATTAACTCATCAGTTTATGTAGTGAGATCCATCTGTACAAAAGGAAATATGGGGCTCTAAGTTGAAGTCCATTATATCTGGCAATACCTGTAAGCTAACCTGATAAAATCACTCAATCTAATATCGATATATTCTCCATCTTCGTCATGATGTGGAGTTGGGTCTTATACTTTGCACTTAATGATTAGCTATGGCTAGCAAAAGAGTAACAATGTTAATGGGTTATGTTATGTTTCTGAAAATACTTCCATCTGGAGGTCAATGCTCCATATCTGTTGCTACTCCTTTTTTCTTATTGAATAAGGCATCCTACTTCATTGCATACTATAATACACTGCTAATAGCTTGTGTGCATGTATGTATCTGCATAGCATGACTATCTACATATCATGGTCCTATTTTTAGCATATGTATTAGTACAGAGTGACTGTGAAATTTACTTGATGTCATTGTCTGTAGGTGATGCATACCTAATGACAGCATATTTTATTTTGTCTGTTACAAAGACCTCATTATCCATTCCTACTGCAATTTGTAAATCCCTATGATCAAAATAATTTCCAGCATAATTTTTTTTCCCACTTATGGATACTGACTTTATCTGGCTATTGAGGAGCTAAAAGGTATTTTTTCCCCCAAAACTTTACTGAACTTAGCTTGGAATGCAACTCTTCACCATTAATCCTCATAAAGGTCACATAATCCGGCTGTTCCTTGAGGGGTTTGGCGTATAATAGAAAGGGTTTTGAGAGGTAATATGTTTGTTATCATGGTTTAAGTAGAGGCTGCTAGCAGTCAGAGGCACACATTGCTACCAACAGAGTTAGTGAGTTGTGTTTCTGATGGAATTTTAATATAATCTTATAGCTTGATGATTTGAGAAATTATGTGTCTGGTGATTTGTGATTTTCATATGTCTCAGAGGACTGTTTGAGTTGTAGTTCAATTGGATAATTTCTTGACTGTTAAATGGATGTGCCATGGAAAATAGTCCTTTCCAATCTAAGCTATATTCTGTTTTGATGATTATGTTCTCCATAAAATACTAATTTAGAAGGATTTTCCAATTTAGAAGGATTTTTATATGTCTCAGAGGACTGTTTGAGTTGTAATTCAATTGGATAATTTCTTGACTGATAAATGGATGTGCCGTGGAAAATAGTCCTTTCCAATCTAAAGCTATATTCTGTTTTGATGATTATGTTCTCCATAAAATACTAATTTAGAAGGATTCTTCAATTTCCCTGTCTATCATTTGGTTCATCTGGAAAGAGAGGAACAAGAGACCCTTTGAAGGAGGGGTGTCATCCGCTTTTCGCTATTGACATCAAATTTCTATACTTCTAATGTAGCGGAAATTTGCATGTGGATGTGAATTCATTGAAATTTAAATGCTTTGTTTCGGAATGGAGCTCCTTTTTGGTTTATTTGACTTCTTTCAAATGGGTTTGCATTCCCTTGGTGTTGATTTACTTTAACACATCAAAAACATAAAGTAGAAGGCTGATATGACGCAATGTAAATTATGAGGAATGGTATGGTCGACATCCTGTATGTGTCATCAATGTAGCAACTGTAAACCGAAACATCTCCCTTGCATATAGAAGAATGAAGCCACTGAACAAAATATTTTGGGACCTGATCAAATGCTTTGTACTTGATTCTGCTTGACTTGTGATTGTGGACTGATGAACTTGAACTTTCATTTTGCTTTTAGATTTCATGCGCCGAGCATGATAAACTGCTTCACATCCTTGCTCTCTTAAAGCTGGAGTTAGTGCAGAAGAAGGTTTTGATATTTATGAATACTATTGACATGGGATTCAGATTGAAACTCTTTCTGGAGAAGGTATCTACTCATCTTATGTTAACTATTGTATTTTCTTCATTGATACTTAATTTGCAGGATGACCCTTTGGCATGGACATGTCAAACATGCTTTAAGCCATGACTATAATGCTCGACACTTTGTTATAGCCTTGAAATGTTTAATTTCCTTTTCTTTTAGGAATAAAAGGAGAGCATATTGTTATTTTTATGATAAAAACAGTATGTTGTAAGTTAGCAAATAACGAGATAATGCATAAAGATTTGGTCCATCTTGGTAATGCGAATTTAAATTGTCGTGAAACTAAAAAAAATTAGGGATTTACAGATTGACAATTATGATGAATTCAAATCATGAAGGTGAGAGATTTACTGATTATTGGCAGTTATTTTATTGATTAATGAATTGTGATTTTGTCCATCTCTACTTATTTATGGTCATAGTTAATTTTAAATGTTGACATGGACTTACTCATGATTAGTATAAGTTTGAGGTAGTTTGCTCATTGTGAGCAGAGACAAATAGAAAATTTTTGCTAATGGGCCTGAGAATACCTATTTGCATTTTCTTCATCTACATATGGCTCTAGCCGTCAGCAGCTCAAATAAAAGAATATCACTATATTTCTGCTGTGCATGTCTAATGGTTGATAATCAACATTGAAATTCATTAGATTGCTATCTTGTTCAGATTATTCTAAGTTAAGTAACTATTTTGCTCATATAGGTTGAGCTCATATATATATCTCTAAAACAAAATTTTGGCTTTTAAGGGTCTGTTTGATAACATGGAGGAGAAGATAGTTGAGAGAAAATTTCAAATCTGCCTCCTCCTCCTTGCAAAGATTTGAAAACTGACCCTAGTTTTTACACCTGCCCCTCATTTTCCTCTCCCTTCCTTCCCAAATAGAGCATAAGTGCCAATGCCAGCCAGCCTGCCAATCCTTGCAGATGTGTGCATATATCAACGACATTTTGCATCCATTGTTAACTAAAACATGCTCGAGTTCAATCAACAAACCAAGTTAACATATTTTTAGAGACATTCAATGTGTGTACTCATTCATTGCGACAACCTTTCTAGTGTATTAATATACTGCATCTTGACAAAGCTGTGCTGTTAGTTTGGTTTTGGTGGTAAAACTCCCAACACTGAGATTCTTGGTTGCTGTGATACCAATGTAATTGGCCATGCTTCCTTTTGGGGTAAATGAATCAACCATATTTGTTCCAAAAAAAGAAAAAAAATCAACCATATTTTAAGAAAGGCTTTTTTAGCTCACTCATATTCATCTTCTCTTTATAAGCATGTATCATAAGTCAAGTATGCTTCAATAGCAACCTCAATAGTGGATATTGTTTATTCCTGATTGCACTATGATGTTGGATATTGACAGTTCGGGATCCGTTCTGCAGTTTTAAATGCGGAGCTGCCACAAAATTCCCGTCTTCATATGCTTGAGGTATGTAAGCAAACTGAATCTGATTTACTTACAAAATTGAAAAAGAATTAACATTGTATAATCAACTGTCAGAATGGACTTGTTGATGCTATATTGTCTTCTTTGATGTTTACATGACTTTGTGTTTCTGCCTGTACATTTTGTGCTGCTGCTTTTCTCAGGAATTCAATGCTGGGCTTTTTGATTACCTGATTGCAACTGATGATAGTGAAATAAGAGAAAAGGCAAAAGCCAATGATGAGAACCAAGGGCAGCGAAAGAAATCTCGAAAGCATGCTAAGGCAAAATTGGACTCTGAATTTGGAGTAGTCAGGGGAATTGACTTCAAAAATGTTCATACGGTACATAGCTTTTCAGCCTTTGGTTATTATGTGCGTACTTGATTTTTTGAGATTAAATTTTCTTGCAAATGAGCCTTTGGTTGATTTTAAATGAGGAAATGGTTAAATGAGGTATGTCTGAATCTTCAAAGATGTTTTCTGAGATTGCTTTCTAGAAATTGCTATGAAGAACTAAAGTCAAACCAATTTTGAGATGCCTCTTTAGCACTGACGATGGTAAAGATATTTAGCAGAATAATATAGACAAGACCATTTGTCCAAAATAAGAAATTAACTGAATGACCTGATTAAACAGTCAGGCTTCAGACATTTGGAGTTCGTGTAAGCAGTACCCATATCAATTCTGCAATAATAGATTTAATTGTCATGCAGCTTCAGCAAATCGGAAGGTCTATCTAGATTAAATAGGCTTAAGCTGTAGGAAGTGCTAAGAGCCATTTTTATGGCGCTAAGCACTTTAGCTACTGTGCTGTTTTAGTCAATTGTTAAGTGTCACTTCACTGAACATCATATTTTTGCAGGTTATTAATTTTGAAATGCCTTTAAGTGTTGCGGGATATATACATCGTATTGGACGAACTGGAAGAGCATACAACACCGGGTCGGCTGTGTCCCTGGTGAGTATACCTCCCTTGCCCTATTCCCCTATGGAGAAGAGCTGAGAAGATGAATGGCAGACTTTCTATGCATTCAGAGGCAATGCTAGGAAACTACGCTGCTGGTTAGAGCCATAAAATCCGGAATCAGCCACTTGAGAATTTGAACTGGATTTGAATAGGGATTTGCTTTGATTTGCCACTTGTCGACCTTAAAGCTGCTTGTTAATCCAAGCCTGTTTCTGATGGTTTGGGCTGGTAGGTTTTGATGACCAGATTGGGCTGGTAGCACGGTACATAGAAGTGGGAATAGTTGAGCTGTTTTTTCAACTGCTAGGAACTCCAACAGAACTGGAAAATGCAACAATCGAAAGAGAGTCAAACTGTGGGTTGGAATTCGAAATCAACCTAACTTGAGTATGAAATGACCTAGATATGAGGGAATGAACTAGAGACATAATGGATCATGAAGTCATTAAATCTTTTATTGGTTTTTGTTTTACTTTTGAATAGTTTTTCTAGTACAGTGGAGAGCCAATTCAATGTTGGGTTTTTCTGCTAGCTCTTCCAAACTATTTTTTTTTTTTAGTTTGTGCTTTGAAGCTTTGTTGAGCTCTCCTTTTATCCATCTCTTCCTTTGTATGTAACGACTGTATCTGCTATGGAATTACTGATTTATTTGACAGGTTTCCCCCAAGGAGATGGATATTTTAGAAGAGATAAAAGCCTTCTTAGGGGAGGATGAGAACAAAGAGTCGAATCTTGTGCCATTTCCTTTGCTCACAAAGAACGCCGTTGAATCCTTACGCTATAGAGCTGAGGTAATATGACTTGATCTTTACACGCACGCACACACATACATACTAGATTGGAATTATCTTTCTTGTCCATGCCGTGTCTGAAACATGAGTACAAGATAACATCAATCCTGATAATTTTTTCCTCCCAAATTTAACAAAATAGGGATTGCCTATCTTTTTGTGGACATTATGGCAAAGATCACTCGAATGGTTTACCATTGAGATGGGGCTGAGAGAATGTGTAACTGTCTATTGCTTTTATTTGTCTTTCTAGTTCTGACCCATGAAAATCCAATCACGCCTAGGAGATGTTTTTTCCCAAAGCAGATTATATTTTCTATGTTCGTGGTTGGTTATATCCTGTTGTTTCTATGTTGGTTGCCTGGAGTATCGATAATGTCATTGACCAACACAAACAACTAGGTTTAAGGTCAAACATCTTAAGCATTTAGTTGTTAATGTGGAGCAGGACGTTGCAAAGAGTGTGACAAAAGTTGCTGTTAGAGAATCACGGGCTCAGGACTTAAGGAATGAAATTCTGAACTCTGAAAAGTGAGTTACCAGCCATATGCATTCCATTTTTAGTGAATTTTTTCTGGTCAGATGGTCTCTCTCTCTCTCCCTCACTCACACACACACATTACCTCATTCAAATAGTTTGAGATTTCCTCATGAAGGCATGGTTTCTCATTGTGCTTTGCCTGACAGGTTGAAAGCTCATTTTGAAGCTAATCCTAGGGACTTAGGTAAATAATACAATAGAAATTCGTTTCTGTATTCTTAGTTGTCTGTTTACTTTGTGATATAGAGCTGAGATTGTACTTGAGCAGATCTGTTGAAACACGATAAGGTTCTGAGCAAGAAGCCCTCTGCTTCTCATCTACGTGATGTGCCTGATTACTTACTGGATCCCAAGACTCAGGAAGCAAGCAAGATGGTCAAGCTTGCTAGGGCTGCTATGGGGAAGTGCAACCCTGCTAATAAGCAGGTGACTAAGAGGAAATCTAGGAAAAGCAGAGATCCTCTCAAGACATTCACAGTTGAGGTACTTGTTGTCCCTTCTTCTGCCTAGATAAACTATATGAATGAATGAATTGGTAAGCTTGTGAGTTTACTTGGGGACAGGCGGTTTACCTGGTGATTCACCAGTACCAAGACCTTGTGAGAGGTCTTGGGTCTGAATCCCACCTTCTCTCTACTTGCTATTTGGAAGGAAAAAAAAAAGTGGAACAAACAAAGTACATGAATACATTTTTTTTGTTCATTTGGTTTGTTTCTAGAAAATTTCACCATGGATAGATTCAAGAAAATGGTAAAATGATGTCATAATCCTGCAAATTCTGGGAAGTTTAATTCATTATGTGGGCTTCTTGCGTGCCTAGAAATGAGATGGGAGTTAGCTTTTTTAATGTCTACGACGGTCGGAGAACATTCATGGTATGGTTGTTGATAAATATGTTTTGATTTGGTCTCAGGCGCCGAAAAGGGCTCAAGGAGGTGGGAACAAGGTAAATCAAAGGGATGGCGATCATAATCGCAAAAGCAAGAAGAGGAAATCTGTAGATTAACTAATTTACACAGCTATCCATTCCCTCTTTTTCTTTTTGGGATCTGTAAGCCCACAATTTTGTATCGAGACACTCGTGCATCTTCAGTGTTTATTTTGAGCTACCTAAAGGTCGTGGACACTTTTCTCTCGTCGATAGGTTTTCCATTTCTAACTGTTGAATATTTCGACCTGCCAAAGTTGTTGCTTCCTCGTTTTGCAAGTGCAGATCTGTACTCGAGACGGGTTCCTTGCTCTTTTTCTGCCATTAAACTTTAACTGAATTCTAGTGAAGTAAGCTTTATATAATGTAAACCATGGATGCGACTTGTAAAATGCTAGCTATTCCTTATAATATGGATCAAAGAAAAAGCTATTCTTTAGAAAGTGTACCTAAAGGTAGAGGGCCTTGGATCTTAAACCGTAAAATTACTCACTTTTTAAGCTTTTGTTGGTGTAACTATGTACTCTCAAAGCAGAGCGCCTTTGCCGTTTGTTATTGTGGTGACTCCTAATGCCCACAATTCACTACTTTATCGCATCGAACTAACAAGGTAAAATGGCATTTAGTGGTCGCTCTACTTTTTACCAGAAAATGAAAATCGTCCTACTTTTTCTTTGGTTTTAATTTGTCCCTATACATTTTAAAAAGGTTCATCGTTGGTTCTTCTAAATTAAATTTGTCCTTACTTTGAAGTAGTGGTGTGCAAAAGAACCGGAGCATCCCAAATTAGACCAAACTAGCCGATTCCTATATCCAATAAATGGGAATTTGTGAGTATTGGTCTGGTTTCGATTATAATTGTGGAACTGTTCATCTAGATCGGATTGGTACTTATATATTCAATTTTTACGTTTTGAAAATACTAATTAGCTCACTCTCACGCTCAATGCTATTCTTTCCTTGCTCCTTAGTCCTCCTCATGCTTGTTCTCTCTGGCAAAGAAACCCTGACCTTTGGTTGTCTCTTAATCCTCCTCGCACATAGTCCCCTTAGTTGAGCTCTCACTTCCAGCCCTTTATCGCGGCATATAGTCACGGCCTTGCATCGGACCCTCTCTTGCAATCATGACTTTGCCTCTCTCTCTCACTCTCACCTCAATGGAATGGCCATTCTCTTGCTGTTATTGTTTGATTTCTATTGATGTTGTTGATGAATCTACTGGAATTCATGGTGCTTTTTCAGCCTTGCCTCCCTTCTCATCTCGTTCTTGATTGCCTCAATATAACGGTTAGTTCCATGAACCCATTTAGGAATCGGACTAGACCGGTGGTCCAATTCCCGAATGGGTCCAGAAACTAGTGGATACTTCCTAGTTCACATTCTGTGAACCGGTTCTTGATAAGTAGTTTCCAGTTTCAATGTTGTAACCGTCTATCCAAAATCAATTACTCCTACTTTAAATGGGAAATTGTTCAAGAAATCATAAAATTTATTATATGATGCCCAATTTAGCATGATACTTGATCTCATAATCGAACCGAATTCATCGGTTAGGATTCTGACCGGCCTCCAACAGGGGATTTTTTTTTTTTAAAAAAATGCAAGAAGCATAAGTAAAAAGTCCTGGTCAAACAGGAAGGTCCAGGAGGCAACGAGGGAGAGAAATGATCCCTTTGCTTTCCACTCCGTCGGTGCACCCCCGAATCAGAGAATGGCACCATCACCGTCACCGTCGCCATCACCACCACCACCACCGCCCGCCGCGCAATGACCGAACTGCCCCTCTCCCCAGTCACATCGCCAACACAAGTTGGCTTCCGGGATCGCCCCGCCGACAGCGCCCCCCGCACTCCTCGATTCCATTCGCAATTCGCGTCTCGATGGCGACTGAACGACCGCGCGTTTTGGCTCTCTACAAAACGCGTAAACACGTGCATTATATCACAGCCGGAAAAGAGAAGAAAACGACAACAAAATAAAGGAGAAGGGCCTCCCATATATTTCCACTTTTTGCAAAATTCATGCTTTTCTACCCGCTAGCAATTATAAGCTCCTCTGCTCTCTCTCTCTCTCTCTCTCTATCTCTCGCGGTGCCGGAGCGCATTGCCCAGATCCAATCTGACATTATCATCATTCATCCCTCCATCCTCAAGGTCCCCTTCAGACCCCCGATGCGGTGTTCTCGTGCTTGATTCGATCTCTCGCCAGGTGATGACAATTCACCCTCCTCCTCCTCCTCTTCTTCTTCTTCCTCCTCTGGTTCTTCCCAATTCGTTGCCCGTTTTCTGTCCGTCTGTGCGTCCGTGTATGTTTGTTATGCGATGCGATGCGATGCGATGTTTCCTCATTTGGCAATGAAGTTGATGTGGGGTCCGGTTCGCCGCATTGTGCTCTGCAGTTTCTGGGTTCTCCATGTTTGTCGAAATTACGGTCGACAAGGTGTCGTGCATCCTTTAGTTTCTGCTTCGTTCTTTTTTGTTCTGTTTTTTTTTTTTTTTTTTTTTTGGGCATTGCTCTCTCTCTCTCTCTTTTCGGGTTCTTCGGGTAGCGAGGCCCGATGGGATCTTCCTTTGCGGACAAACCCAGATCCAATGTGCAATTCTTGCTGCTGGTTCTGCTTGTTGTGTGGCTGCGTGCTAAGAAACTCCGTGCCCGCTGAATCCCTGTTTCGTTTCTGTTGCTGCCCATTAGCCTGCGGCCTCGGATGATTGCTGGGCTCGCTTCAAGTTTCTTTTTTTATTTGAGTGGTGCCATCGATGCTTATTAGCTTCGGATGTGGGTAGCCAGATTGAGCCCTGCAGAGATTGAATTCACTTGATCCTTTACCCTTGATTTAATGGGGAAGCAACTACACGTGGTTTTGATTGATGCGTATTAATCTGACGCTCTCTTGTTCCATGAGCTGTTGCTTTTCTTCACTAGCTTGTTTTCCCACTCGGTAGACAAACTCTCACTTTCTCGGCTCTTCATTACTCTTAGATTGTGCTAGCAGGGTCGAGGCCTGTCAGATTGGGTAACCATGTCGAGGAGGCAAGTGGGCTCCACGCGTAGGTTTGTGGATACCGGAAGCTTCCCATTCTCAGGATCTTTACATTCAAAGTCCCGATCTTCCCCACTGTTGTCCATTGGCCTAATTCTTGTGGTACTTCCCGATACTATGTTTATACTCTACAGCTTTGAGATGATGGCCTCCTGATTTGTGTGCAAAGTAACATTCTAATTTCCATTGCATACTTACTCTACCAGGGAGCAGCCTTGCTCATTTGCCTTGCTTATGGTGGCTCAGGTTTGTATTTGGATTTGATTACAATACTTATACCATACTTATTGCCTTGAGGATTTAGATAAACATAAACTGATTCTTCACTGCATCAATTTAATGTTGCTGAAGCCATGATGAGCATAGTGAAGGCTCGAGTATTGCTTTTTCTGTCTGTCTACAGTACTTCTTCTTGATATGTTTTATACTGTGATTGATAAAGTGGTATTTCTTGCGACAGGCATATTTGGAGGTAACAAAATTGCAGTTAGCAAGGTTGAAGGTAAAGTTGCCCTTCTTTTTATGTATCATTATAAGATTCTGTTTTACAGGAAGTGTTTTCTTTTAGTTGCTTTCTTATTGAAAAGGATACAAGACTTCGTCTGCGATGAGACTCAATGATTGAACATTATCTAGTCTCATTCCTGTTTATGTTGTGTTTAGGCCTTTGTTGTGTCTATTGGATATAGGTCGTGTCAACATCCCCAGAATAGATTAGAATTAAGATGGAATAGCATCATACAATTCAGTAAGCATACACGAATGATGGCCAAATGGAGATATAAAATGTTGACGTGAAAGTTTTTACTGGGTCTGGTTGGTTTTAGTGTTTGAGTATGCATGCTTGGTTTCCAACTATTGGTTTGGATTTTATTATGTTCAGGTGACTTCTTGTGTACATCGGAAGTACAGAGAGCCATTCCTCTTCTGAAGAAAGCATATGGTGACAGTATGCGCAAGGTTTTGCATGTGGGTCCTGATACTTGTTCAGTGGTTTCTACACTGTTGCAAGAAGAAGAAACTGAAGCTTGGGGTGTGGAACCATATGATATAGAAGATGCTGATGCAAGCTGCAAAGGCCTTGTTCGTAAGGGCCTCGTACGTGTTGCTGATATCAAGTTTCCTCTCCCATACAGGCCAAAGTCTTTTTCCCTCGTAGTTGTATCAGATGCTTTGGACTATTTATCTCCTAAGTATTTGAACAAGACTCTTCCCGACCTGGCAAGGGTTTCATCTGAGGGTATCGTAGTTTTTACCGGTAAGTGCTTGAGTAGTTTATTTTGGTTTGCTAGCTAATAACATTCTCCAACCTTAATAAGTAGTCACTGAGTCCTCCTTGTACAAATTTTGTTGTTGATAAATGTCTGTCATCTTCTCCTTCTGTGAATTTAGAAGGATCAATTTTACCTGTCCCATGGGGATACATGTAACAATAAATTGGTCTTGCTTCCTCCATTAATTTTCTGTTGTAATTATTTTCTCTTGGTTTTAGGTTTCCCCGGTCGACAAAGAGCTAAAGTCGCAGAATTGTCTAAATTTGGACGACCGGTGAGTAGCTGTCTCTTCCTTAAATAATGCTGTTATTGATTGTTCAATTTGGCTGGCGGACACATCTTATATTGTTGTTCCATCCTACTTAAAGTTCTTAAATCAGTTCTTGTGTTCTTCTCAAATGCTTGGAAGAAAAACTGGCACCTTTTCTTTCTTTCCAGACTCTGATTTCTCACAGCTTCATTATATTGTAAAGCTTTAATTGAGGTGTTTAACAAAGTTTTCTGGATAAGTTACCTGATCTGTATTGATTTGAACTATAGTTATTGAAAGGGGCAGCTTTCTATAGTGCAGTCAATTGATGTCATTTTGATTGTATGATAGAATGCAAGAATGCCCGAGATGGAATGTGCAGTTTGATGTATCTGTAAATATCTAACTTAAGGGGAATTTATGGTTGCACTAGGTTGACCCTTATGAAACTAGCATGATCCCAATAAGGGCACCCATGGGACCCATGGATCGGGTGTAGTCGCAACATGAGTCCATATTAGCTGGGTGCATGCAATGAATCTTCTGCATTTGGATTCTTGACTTGCGTCTAGTTAGCAGATGGTAAATAAGTAATAATTAAAGCAGGTTTGGTACAAAAATCCAGCTGCAGAGTATATAAGGGTGAGTAGATCTCGATTGAACAAATGGAAAGGTTTGGGACTCCATTGCCCTTTTCAATTCTCACCTGTTGATTCATTGTAGATCTATTGAGGAAGAGATAGGGTGAGATAATCTCCACTTTTTCCCTCATGCCCTTGTAACTATCAATTGCTCTCTGCTTTTCCTCTCTTGTCTCCTTCAGTCTATTAATCTCTTTCATCTTTTGATTCAGTGAACTTTATATTACTTTATGATTTTTTTGCTTCAATTTTGAACCTAATCACTAATGGTTCTCTCTCTCTCTCTCTCTCTCTCTCTAATTAACCAAAGAATGCAATAATGGTTCTTTTACTTGTCTGTTGGAGAACATTATGGAAGCCAACATGGATTTATCTATAGAAGTGTTTTCAATAGTTTGTTTAGCTGATAATTTGTGTGTACAAGCTTTAGTTGTACTTTGAAGAGCTTTTAGGACCTGTGTTTTTCAGGACCAGTGTTGTATGTTCTACTACTGGTTTTTCCAGGTTGCAAAGTTGCTCTTTGTAATGAAGTGTGATATTAAATATCTAAGTGGTAGAATAATATTTATAAAAAAATGCAAAATAGTAACTCTTGCCTTCACATGTCAATCTATTTTTACATTTATCTGTTCTTCAAAATTTTTACTTATTATTAAATTTGATGGCTAAAGTAATAGCAATTAGTAAATAATGTGTGAGAAGCAAACCAAAGTGGCTGACTGTTAAAAAGACATAAGGAAGAAGGTACAGAAGTTAATTGATTATAGTTAACATTACAACAGATGCTAACAGAGGAATGAGGAGATTTTTCAGCATCTTATAGTTTATTTGGACCTTTGTCTTAATACTATCATAACTGCTGCTTGTATGTCTATGTCGGAGAATATATACATTGATCAATTAATTTCCTACCATACATTCTAGAGGATGCAAATGTAATTAGGGGGAAACCTGAGTATGGCTTTTTTAGATCTCTGTATTGATTGATTACTCATGAGAACCACATACCTGGTTGAGCATGGGTTGCATCCCCAGTTTCAGTGAGATGTGGTTTTGGATGAATTTGTCTTCTTGCCAGACCCCGAGAGTTTGGAGTCGGCTCTTACCATGTCTTGTCAATGAACAAAAGTTGGGTGCTAAGTTGCGGCACAAGCAATGCAGTTATCTTGGATATTTAAGCGTTGTGTTTCTCGTAAAGATAAATTCACGGGGGATTACTTTCTATTGTTTTTGTTGAATCAGAGAAATGCTTCTATATATATCATTGAAAGCATTGTCCTTTGATCACATGAAAAATGTGCCAATATAGCTGATGATGGTTCTTACTTGTGTAGGCAAAAATGCGGAGCTCGTCCTGGTGGATACGTTTCTTCTTGCAGATGAGCTTGGAAGAGAACGAAAGCGCTGGTAAGAAGTTTGAGCAAGCGGCTTCCAAGAAGTCGTATGAGCCGAACTGCCAAATTTTTCACCTGAAATCATACCACTGATTTTGCAACATCATCAGATCGGCCTGTGACTATAAAGTTGCCTCTGTTCCCGGATTAAACAAGTTACTCTTTGGTTTATCGATTTAGCGGTATAGATGAATTCATGTAACTTGATGCTCTGTTCCTTTAGCACAACCCCTCTTTATCTTTATAGTGATTAATTCATTCATCATATTCACTTCACAGTACGTCCATGTATTTCACTATTCGATTTGAAATGATATGATTTTGTTCCACTTTCATATTTCTTGCATTTTCTAGTCATTACTTCTTCCTCAATAAGACATCCAACACCATTGAGCAATTCAAGTCTTCATTGTCTTCTGACTGAATCTTTGAGCTTATATCACCATGAATTGTATTCTTCTATTAGATCCATATCTCAGTACTTAAATTCGGTAGATAGTGGGATTCCATTGATCGACATATTAGTATCTTTCAAGGTTGTGAAGGTAAGATCTTACCTTTGAAATTGGTTTTAGGGGAATGAGTGTTCATATCGATCGGGATTTCACAAATCCATGTTTATTTATTTTTATAAATATTTCAAGATCAAGACTGAAGTTTGCTAGGAGAAAGGTCAGTGATTTCTCAATTTTATAGTCAGTTGTTGTCCTTACGACCTAGCACCACATAGCTTGAGATTGGCAACGACAAACAAAATTTTGTTAACAATCTTCTGAAGTTATACTAATTATCGTGCACTCGTGTGTGATTATTTTCATTTTTTGTCCAATGTTATAACGAAATTAGTAGTAAATTTTGTCGGATGGAGAAATGAACTATTGAAAATCATTGCCTTTTTTAACCACCATGCGGATTCTTATATATAACAAACATTGAATTGACATTCTGCTATTTTTAAGATAACTGGAGACAAAAATTTATGATCGCGCTAAAATCACGCTATTTGGGCTCCATATTGAAACTGACAAGTACCCAAAGTACGAGTCCCATGGTCCCATTTCAACTCTGCTCTTCTCACGGTCCTTTGATGCCTTCCTTTTGGGCTGCTTTCCCATCTCTCCCCCTTGGGGCTTTGGGCTTGCACCACCATGTATGTTGGGATCGAGGCTGTTTGAGGTAGTCCATCGGATCGGCCTCGACCACTGAGGTGGTGAGTAGGGGTGTCAAAAACCGAACCGAACCGAAAAATTCGGTTTTTTTGGTTCGATTTTCATTCGGTTTGGTTCTTATCAAAAACCAAATTTTTGTTATCGGTTCAGTTTTTGTCGGTTAACCAAACCAAACCAAACCGAACCAACAAACCAATAAGAGCTTATTTCTTGAAAATGAAAAATATATACAAAAGAAAAAAAAAAAAAAAAAAAAACAAATGCAAAAAGTTGAAAACCAAAAACCTAAAAACCGAACCGAACCGAACCAAAATTTCGATTCGGTTTGCATTCGATTCGGGTCTCATTCAGTTCGGTTCAGAAGTTTTTTCTAACGGTTCGTTTCGATTTGATTGAAAAATTGAACCGAACCATTGACACCCCCAGTGGTGAGCGCTTGGCGATAGCCTCCGTTCTCGAGCATGAGGCAGTGCGAGCAAAGAGAGGGAGAGGGATACTGGCTGTGCCACAGCCTCTGTGAAACGGTGGGCAGTTTTGTTATTCTGTATGGAGCCAAAGTTTGGGTAGGAAAGTGAGAACGGTAAAGTTGGGTATTACGCTGTAATGACCACTGATGAATTTCACTGAATGTTAGCTAATTGGTGTTTGGCTTTTCTCTTTCACCTCTTTATCCTTTTTTTTTTTTTTGGGGGGGGTGAATTTAAAATTTTTTTATTTGATTTTAAATTGCATGGCAATAGCAGAGTTTATATGTTTTCTTTAATTGGATCAACTATATAAAAGTCTTACATAGAAATCGTAGAGTGCTAAATGGGAAAGTTCAAAGTGGGTTAAGCTTAAACCTATAGATATAGATAGGGAGAGAAAATATTTGCGTAAGCACGTCGAATATGATGAGTAGGGAAACGCTTGAAATTTTCATTAGTTTAGCTAAGTTAGACCCAAAAAAAAAAAAAAAAAAAAAAAACAGCTAAGTTAGATCTTGAGTCACTTAATATCTGTTGTACCTTCAACAGCTAAGTTACACTGTTGTTCTCTATCTCTTATTATCTGGCCAGAAAGTACAAAGGAGAAGAACTAAAATTAAGAATTATGAAATCACTATTGTTTCTCCAAACTGATGTCAGTAGTGGAATCAGATTATGGCCTATCTATGAGAGAAAAATTACACTCATTTGTAGGACTCACTGTGAAGTCTGTTGTACGTTCAATAACCTTAATTCATGGCAATATGGGCATTGGTCGAATCCTCTATATACCAAGTTTAGAATATATGATATTTAGAGTAGAGGTTTGTAGAAAATTTTTATGATCTTAGCTCAAGGATTTGAATAAGGAAGAAATTGAAGGCTTAATTGCTTGGGTTCTTAGGAAGGAATAATGAGAGGGAAACTCATCAAGGGGTGTCGAATTGTGGTCAAACTACATCGATTACAAAAAGAAAATTGAAATATAGCGCATTAGATGGTTGGAATAAAAATCCAACGATCTAATTGATGGAATTGTAGAGTCTGATAGAAAGTAATATTAAAGTTTAGAGTTTTTATTACTAATGGCACATGTAATTTCCATTATAATCATGCGTATTCTAAACATTTGCTATACATTGGGCTAATCTAAGAAGTATCGATACTCTGTATGAGCTTTCATATTGTGTCCGACATACGGTCAACATGTGTCAAAAAATCCGACACGTGATCAACTCTTTTGACACGCTCCGATATGCGAGTCCAGAATTCTAATACGCGATTCCGACATGTACAACATCAATTTTATAAATTTTCAATAATTGAGTAGTCAAAATGTAAATAAGTAAAAAACAAAATAAGGGGAAAAGGAAAAAACTTAATCTTTTCTTCTCTTTTGGCTCTCACTTCTCATAGCTCACGATTTTTAGTGTAAATTCATTATAGACTCTTTTATTATTATTTATTTATTTGTGAATTTGAATCAAATTATTTGAATGAAATAATCTTAAAAAATAATTTATTATGTAGATATAAAAATTTATAATAAATATAAAACATGTCCCAATGTATCGAAATTCTTTTTTTTTTTTTTTTTTGAGAAATGACGCGTCGAATGTCATATTGTGTCATGTTGCGTGTCGCATGTTGATGTCGATACTATTTAGGGGGTAATACTTTTTATGGTAACAATGCGAAGATTAAAAACCTTAAGGCTTGTAACTCTTATACTGATAGCAAAGGAATTGCCCCGTGCAGCACTATGTTTTTTTTTTTCTTTTTAATTTTGAAAGGGTTTTCCACGCAAAAATTCATTTTTCTTTTTCTCCATTTTTCTTTTTTCAACTGGTGAGGATTTTGCATTCATAACAAAATTCATAACAATTGGTATTAGAGCATGTTTTGGCAAAATAGTCGGAGCGATGAATATGGACGAAGGGATAGTGAAGATTGATTGATTCGATGGCAAGGACTTTGGCTCCTAGAAGAGGGAGATTGATAGAGTTGTTGAGTCTGATAAAAAAAAAAGTAATACTAAGGCTCAGAGCTTTTACTGCAAAACAATACACGTAATTTTCATCATAACTATATATTTCCTAAACTTCTATTAAATATTGAGGCAATATCTTTTGCAGTTATAACATTGAAGCTTAAAAATCCCGAAGCTTGTAACTCTGATACTGATATTGATATTGAAGAGATTGCTTATTGTAGTATTGTGATTTTTCCCTTTCTGATTCTAAAAATGCTTTCTTGGTAAAAATCGTTTGTCTTCTTCTTTCTTTTTTCTCTTCAATGATTCGAGTCCTTAACACTAGTTACAAACTCCACTAAATTCGTTGAAGCCACGTATAAAATGTGTCCAAGTGCCTGTATATTTCAAAAGGTTTAGGCTTTTCGTGTTAAATAAAAGTAAAAACGAGTGTCAAAATTAAAGATAGAAGTTCGTCGAACAGACCAAATCGAGCCCACGTTCGGAGACCTAGAAGTGTAACGCAGCTATGGGCCCTTAGTCTAGGCCCCATCAACTCTATTTTTGAAGCCGACCCAACTCAAAATGATGCTCCTTGAGACTGGAAAAAGGGCTAATTTTTTTGAGAAATGACCGTCTTTAATCTATCATGAGAATAACAATTTATTATGAGACACAAAAAATCAAATAATAAATTATTTTAAATTATTATGAGGCCCACTCATTTAAGAATTTGTTACTCACAACAAACTATTATTCTCATGGTACTCCAAAATCTATCATACTAACAAAGCCTAATTTTTTAACCCCAACCTCACGCGAGAAGATCAAAATGCACCCAATTATTATATTAATGCGAAACTGCATTGACCGTCGGCTACACAACTCTACAAAATCGATGGAAGATCTGAAAACCAAAGCTGGAAACGACTTCCACTTCACAAATCCGCCCAGACATGACCTTAAAAAAATATTCTTGACCAGACGACAGAGCACGCGGTAGACAAAGGTGCTCTGTCGCTAGTGAAAACAGAACAGAACAAAACAAAGGAAAAAGCAGGGACAAATCTTCATGCCCCTAGACATGGTCTTGCAAGATCCGTTGCAAACGGCAACCCTGCCTCTTCTTTTTATGGTATTTCACGCCCTTTTGACTAGGAAAAGGGAAAAACAAAGCTGGCTCCAAGTATATTCTATGTGGATTTGAAGTTGGTGCTCATGAAGCCTACACTACAGCATTAGCATTCGCTTTATTTTATTTTTTGTTGGGTATAGTTGCCAGATTTTCTTTGTGTTGAATTTAGGCATGACATGCCACCTGAGATTCAGCATGCGAAGGTCGGATGGGGGAATTGCTTAATTTGGGTCCATCTCTTATTGGGTCCCTGGCCCATGCATTACCCTCTTTCGGCTGCATATCTGACCCATCAAACTTTATGTCTCCTGCATTTATTAAGGGAAATTGTATACAAAATAAATAAAATAAAAGAAGAGCTCCATGTCTCCTTGCATCACAAGGACACACCCCACACCACCTACCCTCGTTCGGCGGGTATTGAATAGTATGAGCTCCAGGGCATGACCGAAGTAGGAATAAAAGCTTGCAACAAGGTTGTTGGCTTAGGTAACGAAAAAATAGTTTGCTCTTTTCTTTTTGGTTCTAGGTTCAAACCTTATTAAAAGAGTTTCAGAAGTAAATTTCTGAATACATTAGGCTAATATGGGGGAGTGCACCGTGAAGATTATTGGTGGAGGTGGAATAGCTGAGATGTGTGATAACTGGTTCAGAGACTATCTTATTACTACAACGAGAGAGAATCATAAAATTAAAGAAAAAGTGCATAAACGTTTGCCTAATTATGTGCACGTGTATAGTGCTTACTTTAACCCTACACATGTGTACAGTGCAAGTGAAGAATAAAGAGTAGAATTACGCTAAAGATACAAAGAACAATTTATGAAATTAATATATTATGTGACGTGGGAGATATGGAGAAATGTTGAATAGGACTCACATGTTTAAAAATTTACTTATAGTCAATCACACCACTTCTAATGTTGATTTTTCGTATGAAGAAAATAGAATATTTGACACGACTTTATAGTGAAAAAACCATATCTATGCACAAGGGTCATGAATAACTCATTAACACATAGAAGTGCTCGAAACTCGTGATAACGATTGATATTAAAACACGAGCTTATGCATAGGAAGATTGTACCACTTGCATGAGAATAAAGATTTAGCGAAAATGTCAAAGCCGTATTGCATCTTTCACCCGATGACCATGACCATACCTATAATGGTTGAAAATACTCAATACATATCTAAGTTTTACTTTTGAAGATCTCTCGACACCTTTGCATCAATTACCTTTGAGTCCTTATTTACTAAAATGCCATTTGCTTTTCCGAAAATGCGTATCACAAACCTAAATTCTCACACCTACTTAAAACACTTAAAACCAACTAAAAATCGAATTATTTCAAACCCTAAGCGAGATACTAAAATGAGTTTGCAAAGAGGAGCAAGTTGGACTTTTCAATGTGGGGTTTTGCTTTGAAGCATGTGAATAAATTTTTGCAACAGTAGAAGTATGGAAGTTATCATCGCATGAAAGATGAGGTCTATTTTCAATATTTCACAAAAGATAAAAGTTACGCATGTAAATTCTAGAAAGATAGGAAGATTCGCAATATCTTCTCCTTGCCTGGGAACGAAACACTTGTTTTCGAATTGGTTGTGTTTTAATTAGTTCCACAATAAGGACAAAAGATCCCTCTCAAGCTTGGCTGGATAAGTCCCCATTTCCAGAGCAATATGGCATTCGTGCTTTCATTTTCTCAACTGGGGTTGACCGATTTGGTATCACTGGAGCATGAAACTGATTTGTTATGGGTCTCGACCCACTTGTTCACAACGAGACAAATCATTTCGGTCACTCAAAGAAACATGTTGGCCAAAGAGTAGCCCTAAGCTGGGACCTCTCATAAGAATGAAAGATATCAACTAAGATAAGAATGTAATATGATTGGGATCAAATAATACCTTCAAGAAAGTCAAATTGAAATCCAGATTGAAAGTAACATATCTGCGTTGGAAGGGTGATCGAGTGTGTGAGTAAAACCGGATTTAGATTGGCAAACTATGCTGTGAAGCACAAAGAAGCACAAAACATGTGCACAGGTGATCTTCACTTTTTCTCATTGGCAAAGCTCTAGTACTCTATTCTTGTCAAAGCTCAGAAGGATAACTATCTCATGCGTTGTGCTTTTCCAATTAGGTTTAGTATTAGCCCTTTTTCTCTATATAGAGAAGATCTATTTACAAATCCTAAATTCAGCAAAGGAAATGTCGACTAGTATATATCATTCAAAGATATAGTCGTAACAAAATCGATTAGTAAGAGGCGTATCCTAAACAATACATCACCCTAACTAATATGACCCCTACAGTCGTCGTTGTTGACCAGAAACCCAACCTAGTCAATCCGATGAACTTTCGTTTGAATAATCACAAGCGCCGATAATTCTGAAATTAGAAAGTTGTGTTCATGTGTCTCACGTCAAAATTGCGTATGATTTAGGTTAGAAGCCTATGCAAATACGTGCCCATTGAGTAACAAATTCCACATTTTTGAACTCTTATATTTAACGTACATGTGCGACCAAAGAATTAGACAGCAATGTCCTATTGCATGCCAAGAATATAAATGCAGTCAAGATCTTGCCGAAATAGTTCGACGCAATAGGTAATCGCTGCAATGATCGTGGGGCTTGAGGCTGATTGAGACATGAGATATAATTTTTCGTCCACGAAAATGAAACTTCGTGGAAGGATAAGTCATTTTCTTCGCCCGCGCTTCTGTAGCCATTCTCGAGTCTATCTATTGATAATCTAATAGGCGATAATTTCTGAATTTGGGTTGTGGAACGTGGCATCGACTCATCACTCTTCGTCTCCAGACGACGTTACCATCGATCATAAAATTTTCATGCAGATGTGTAGACCTCAGTTACATGCGTGCAAGAGGGCTTTGACAAATCACTTTTGCACATACTGGCTGTATTTGTTAATTATATAAGATATCGAAGCTTTCGGCTTGATTAGCCTGATGTGCAAATACATGTAAAACGAGGCAAACCATCCACTTGCAACTTAACAAGGGCGTCATGCGAACCGTAAGGCCATACGGTGGTAGTCTTCTTTCACAACAAAGATCCACGGAGTAGCATTTCCTTTACCCTAGGGTTGGTGCAGTTGCCTAGGGCTTTAGGAGTTTTCCAGCTCAGAAACTGGAGGCCATTCGTCCGAATATCATCACCTACATGCAAATTGCTCTCGATTAAAGTTATTTGTACAAGTTAACGATCTGAATTTTTTTAGTTTATGAAGTTTGCCTAGTGTTTTATGGATATCTAAATTATTGAGATTTCATACCCATGCTCCTGGATTATTAACAAAAAAGAAGTAATAAACTAAAAATTGTGAAGTAGCCACTTGTCAATCTGGGCACACTAAATGTGAGTTTTGGCTTTCACCGAAAGACTTTTAGTCTAGTTAAATCCCGGGAAGGAGTTTTTATTTCTAAATGACATTTTAAGAAGGAAAATTTGAGTTTCACTCTTTAGTTGTTTGAACCCGAAATACACATAAACGAAGTAGTATAGTGACTATAACTAAAACGAGATTCCGACTTTCACGATTGGGCAGACTTTCACCAAAGTCAAGCCTAAGGAGGCCGTCTCTCTTTCGAAATAAGATTTTACTAAGGGCAAACGTGTGTTTCAAGCTAAGCCGTCTGAATTCGAGTTACACATTTCTGTACGTCCAGTTTCTTCTGCTTCAAGGGTGCACGGTGGTGTGCGCCAGACAGAGAGAGAGAGAGAGAGAGAGAGAGAGAGAGAGTGAAGGATGGGAGGCAGATGGGGCAGGCCGATGTCTCCTAGGAAGAGAGTCAAAAATGGACTAACGTGAGCATCATGTTAGATGTCACACGATTCGGACCAGGCCTCTCATGGTCCCCTCACCACCAAAGCGAGAGAGAGAGAGAGAGAGAGAGAGAGAGAGAGAGAGAGAGCGACCCTTGGAAAGCAATTATCAAAGAGAGACCTATACGAGCAAGCAATCAAATATGGCCTTCACATGCCACTCATAACACCCCTCCTCTCGCAACAACCCATGTTGCCCCCTCCATCTTGTAGCTAGTCCTCTCTCTCTCTCTCCCCGATCTTCCAACGAGTCCGATCTTGCCGGGGAACTACTCCCATTCTACAAATTCACATGTGCCCCGAGCGTCGAGAGAGAATTCTGTACAAGCGGTCTTACCCGTTCTTAGTTTTTTAGGGTTTTCAACTGCTTGCCCTCTCTCGCAAACCATGACAATCGAGAGGGGGATCTGTGAAATGAATCTTTTTTTATGCTGAAAGTGTATGTTATAAGTACCCGTCGAAAGAGCCACATGTTAAAAAAAAAAAAAAAAAACCTAGCTAGCTGTTAGAGCCGGGAGAGCTCGAGGTCCCGTAATTAAATCCCATACAGACCGCCTGGGCACCCCGAACACGTGGTCTAAGTCTCGTGTTTTTCAGACCTCTGCAAATTCACAAGCTCTCTTTAAGCTCGCATCGGATTGACCGCGTACCGGTCTTTCACTAGGCCAAGATGGACAATGCAATATAAGGATCACCATGCTCGCCAATTGACTGCATCGGGGATATTGCGTAGCTGTTACCAATTGACTTGACTATAGATTTCTTTTTGGGATTTTGCTACCGTTGTGGAAAATGAACCTAATCCTAGCCTACTTTTATGCTTCTAGGACAGCATCAACATTACTTTGTTCAACGTTATGTTTGTCTTCTCATTGAAGTAAATTTCGATTTCGCATCTATGATATGACGTTTGTCCATTTTCTTTTCCTTTCTTTTTCCCGCCTTTGTTCTTCCAACCTCAACAAAATAAACATCATGAAACTTTTTTATCTTTTGAATATTGCAGCCCGAACCCATACAGGTAAGTAAACCTTGCGTTCTCTTCTGTTTTATTTCATCTGAAACTAAGCAGGTTGGGTTAGCTAGCATAAATCTATAGCATTATTATAAACGTAGATATCCCCCAAACAAATCCAAGCACAATTTCACAGTCATAATCCTAACTTGTACCCCCAAAGCAAACTTATCGTCGTTCATGAATTCCATTATTGTGTATGGACCATGCAATAAGTTTGTTACTTGAACCGGATGTTTCAAATAGTAAGCATGTGTTTCAGTCATGATAATCATTTTACGTGGGCATACCAAAAATCCAATTACCTTAATTGCGGAAAAGAAAATTTTCACACGGCCAATTCAAAATTATTCTTATAGCTACGACGAAAGAGTCCAACATGTAGCTCACATATAATCCAAAGAATTCCACGCAGAGACAATGAAGAGACAATGAAGCTTTCTGGCTTTCCCATCATGTCTTTTGCATGTCATATGGGCTTGCCTAGCGCTCGAGAAGCCAAGATCCTCAAGTAGAGTTCACATCAGTCTTATCATTTTACCCAATCTGGAGACAATCTCTGCTGGATGGTTATCAAGGAACAAACTTGATTAATCTGTGCTGTGTTCGTGTAATTGCATAACAACAAATCACTAGATTTATTTCACGTGAATTTGTCCCGTACATGTCACTACCCATCTGTACATTACTCCTATAACAGTATGTACTAATTTACTAGCTTTGTATACTCTTTATATATACACACACATACATACACACATGGAGTATCTCTCCATTTATAAACTTTCTAACTTGCTATTAGAGCTAGGTTTTAACTCAATTTATTTTGCACTTAAGGCCCCATCTTATTTGTCAAATTCCGCGCGTCATTCCTGACTCGACTTGCACATAAATAAAAGAAGGTGCCTCAAGTCGCTCGTCTACAGAACTTATATGTTCTATTACCATGTCTAAATGTCCAACCTGACGTCCCATCTCATGAGCCATAGTTCTAATTCCTCTGCCAATTTATACTCCGTCGTATTTCTCACTTGTTATTACTTTAAGATTTGACGAGTCAACAGCTGTATGATGCCTAGATTTACTACAAGAGTGGTTGGCAGGTTGTTTTCCAGGTGCAAGCCTTTCAGCTTGATGAAACCTGCGCATAACAATTGCAACTTGATTACGATAACACAAATACTTAATGGTTATTTAATTATTTACTTTTTTCCTTGGGGTCATTCGATGGGACATTATATCATTAAAATAGATATGGAATGATAAATTACATTGCCAGTTACTTCCTCGTATTGGCTTACAAGGGGGCTAAAGCATTGAAAGTCAGCGATCCTTATTCTGAGCATGATGTGCTGAAATTGATGACTCGAACGTCCCCAGCCGCAATTATTACACACAAAATGTAGATCACGTTTTCCTGCTAGGTTAGATATCGTCGAACGCCGTGTAATTATGACGATATCTAGGATACCTAGAATTGTTTGTTCGTGGAGTGGCGTTTGTTGATTATGACTTGAAACTAATCTCGTTTGATTTGAAATCGACATGAGTTTAGTATTTTCAGCACACCCGGGGTGTTTGTGGGTGCTTGAAATTGGAGACACATGATTTGAGGACGTGAGAAGACAACCTGCCTAGCGCCCAGACAAGCCAGCCCCTGGGTGGCTCTCGGTAAACCTCCAGAGTGAAAATGCAGTTTCTAGCATAGTGCCCGGCTGTCTAGTTCTCTTTTGGCAAGACACTCCTCGACGCAAAGTCGATCCAGAAGTGCTTGAAACCCTATAATAGCTAACGTATTTTTGTAATACAGTTATTTATATATATTTAGAAATAAATAGCTGATGTGATTGAGTTTTGAAGAATTAAATTGATATTACATCTTGCCATCGAATTGGTTTGTTTCTCTTACTTCTTTTTCTCAGATGTTAGTCCCTCTATTCTTCCCTATCTCAATTTCAAAAGCTCTATCTTTTCTCTCTCTGTCGGCAAAACCCCTCGTCTCCCAAAAAATTCTTCCCTCTTTTAGAGCCTACTTAGTCTTTGATTTTCTTTTTCTCTGCTTTGACTGTCTTTTCTTTTCTCTCCCAATCTGTTTGAGGAGCTTGTATGTGTGAATAAACTTCTGCAGCTAATCTTAGGTGAACGTGGAGATTAGTTCAACTATTTGCCCAGTTGATAGCCACCGAGGAGGATGTTCATGACGTGATTCCACAATATATTTGACATTAGGCCGCTCTCCTCTTCCAATTTAGATTTAGGTCTAGATCTAAGGGTTTTTACTCTCTTGACTTAAATTTAAGTCCAAATCTCGGAGTTTCTTACAAGTATTTAATCAGTGTTCTTTCAACATATTGATGTTGGTGTGCCTGCACGACGATGGTGATAAAAACGTTGAATCTAGATGCGCATCGCAAGCTATTGCAAATACAATGGGGGATGTTGGTGTGTACTAATCATTGAATCTGTTGATTGAACATTTACGGTGACAGATTTATTTTTGAAGGATGAGAGTGTGCTTCTAGCTACATGCTTTGTTATTTGCATTTTGTCATTTATAGCAATACCCTCATGATGATCACAGTAATTATAAATATTATTGAACTAAAGTGACTAATAGGAGATGTCATATCGAATAATGATATGGGATTTACATTTTGGAGTAAAACGGTCACACACTCAACTCCAATATGGTATCGGGATTTTAAAATTCTTGAACTCGATTCCTCATAGCTCTTCACCCTTTTCCAAGTTTTAAACTTCTCACGATTCTACGACTTTCAATTGCTACAAATCCTTATCAGCCTTCGCATGAGAAGAACGTTACGACATAAAACACGGTCGGCATCGTTCTCTGGCGGTTATGTCAAAGCCATTCAACTTGTTGTGTAGACATCAATCTCGCTCTAGTCCCTCTGCAACATATAATGTTTCTTTAAGTGAGTGGGTCAACCTCAAATTCGTTTTTTGCCTAGAATGGATCAAGCAATACAAGAAGCACAAGTGCGATGTCCCTCAATTTTTTTTTTCTTTTCCGTTCTTGCCAAAAGAAGGCAAAGGAAAAGGGGAGAGGCGATCTCCAAATCTAGGAGCGCGACCCTCGGTTTACTACACTTTACTGTCATTCTCACCTACCTTTAATATTTTTTGAGGGTCTTATTAAAAAGTGCCGCGGAGGCACTTGCTAAACACAATTAATGGGAAAATGCACGGACTAGTGTATGAAAATTATAAGTTTCTTTATTTGGTTGCTAAACGAGTGCTCGTTGGATTGTTCATTCAATTATTTTTCCACTTTTTCTCCATATTCTGCCGTAAAAGGAAATGGTAAAAACTATACCGCACGTCCCTTGTGATAATTACTTCTATTTACCTAATAAAGGCATGTACCTCCAAGCGAAAAGGTCTTGAAGTTCTTCTTTATTTAAAATATTGGGCAATACCTCTTGACCCAGGTCATGATGACAAATCAAAAGCTGTTTGGGACGAGGCTCTTCGAAATCCAGCAGCTAAAAACCTACGGCGTCAATTGGTTGAGCTAAGGTTTTTAGCAGCTAAGAGTTGATTATTTTAGGGCTACTTGAAGCTGCCAACATAGGCTTACGAATCTCCAAGTCCCAAAATTTGTTTTTATGGCAATCTGGCGTTGAATTGGAGCTGGGCACGCACGAAATAATCCCTTTGAACGGAGCAAAGAATTGCAAATTTGAAATGCCAAGGATCTTTGGTTGTACGAGTTGATTTTCCATGATTACTAATGAGGATCGAATATTTAAAATCTTATGAAGCTGACAATCTTTTCGTACAGAAGCTGCAATTGATCTGCTTCACTCCTTTAGCGATGTAGTCGACATGTACCGTCAAGATTTGGGAAAGTGAAATAAAAAAAGTTTAATCAATGGTGCTTGCCCCAGTGGCCACATTTCCAACATTAAAGAGGGAGGTGAGGAGTTTGAATCCCCACATTCTCAAGGGAGAGGTTGGGATGTAAACAATTTAGTTTAAATATGGATTTTGACTCCCACGCCTTGTAAGTAAGCATGACAAAAGTTTGAGAGTGAGAGTGAGAGTTAGAGTAGGAGTAGAGTATGATCGACAAAAAAATAGAAAAATAAAAAAGAAGTTTGGTATCCAAAGTGAAAAATCACTTCTTTTTGGCTTTTAAGAGATGGTTGTTGGGGGAGGATGGCTTTTGTTCCCACTAGGAGATTCTAAAAGGGTTGACTTCACATGAAAGCATTGTTGTTGGCCTTTAGTAAAGGCATGACAATATATTAAGGAGAAGTTTAATGCCCTTTGTGACAAAAAGAAAAAAAGGTCTCCGTGTTTTCCTTCATCTTTAGTCTCAAGAAACTCTCTCAAGTCGAATTCCTAATCAGTAAGTAACAGTAACGAACTTGCCCACCTGCAATATTAATTACAGAAAGAGGCAAGCACTATCTATATGTATAAATCGTCAATCCAAAAAGACTAGTTGAAAAAAGTTTCTTAAAGAGAAGTTCAGTAAAAACGACTCGTAAAGAAAGTTGATTTCGTTTCCGGTAGTGTATAATGACTCTGCTAAAACATTTCCGATTAAGTATGCGTAATTCATGATTTTCCAAGATTGTCTTTTGACGAAGATCCTAAAAGAAGAAAAACAAGAACTGGTCGACATGAGTGTGATGGACCAATGCGACCCAACTGGAGGGGACAACTGGGACCTAGGTGGAATTCGAGGTTGCAGACCCTAGCATGGACCATGTGGATCCCTAGACCCCATTTCGAATAAGATGTGTCGGTAATGTTGTTCTAAACCCAACTTTACATTCTCCGCCACCCCACCCAAGTCTTTACTTTTTGTTTCTTTCTTCTCATTTCGCAAAGATAATCTTCCACCAATCCCTGTAATATCACTGTAATCTCGCCCCCACATCAGTCGAGGAGATCAAGAAAGTCTTTCATGAAACAGAATCATAAACCCTAGTTGAGTAATTATTCTCCGGTGCATATCTAATTATTTAAAAATTCACGATAATTATAGATTTCTTTCTATTTATATGACCTTAGCACACAAACAAACATCTTTTTTAGAGTTTTCTTTTTACATGCATCTTATATTTTAACTAAAATGTAGTTAGTTGTTTATTTCATGAATGCCCGATAGGGTAATATTCGAATATACTACATTTTTATAACTTAGAAAGTTTCATTAACATGTTGTAACAAGCCAATCATAATGCGTGTGCAGCATGACTATCAAGCAATTTTGAGCAAGGAATCTCTTCTTTGATCGATTGAGTTTACAACCTACTTTGTTTAAATGTTAGACTAATCTGTGAACTATCAATTTTAGGTGCACACTGGACAAGCAAGACGTGCATTTATAAATTATGTTAGTCGTGAGTCGAGTTATGTAGTTTATAGACACACTGCTAAATATGGCTAAAATTGTTAGTTGTCACTTAACACATATCACCGTGGGACACATCTTAAAATGAAAATTGCGATTAGGACTGCATAACCCTCAGGAGAAAGGGCACCATAGATGTTTCCTTTTTTTATAGTTACGTGTATCTAATAATTTTTTATTACGAATGGAAATGTTATTGATAAATAATTAGTACAATTGCTGAGAACTTGATATCCTCTAATGGAAGGCACTGTGACAACTCCTTTACTTTTAGGTTATTGTGCTGAGATGTTAGGATTGAAATGATACGACAACATGATGTGGTTGTGTATACTGTAATTATTTCCTAGTGGTTTATACAATTCATGGGAGAAGTCCTTCTCGATGAAAAGGTACTTGGGACGGACACCATAGTTAAGCTGCACCCCAATGATCACCCTTCCAATATAGAAGAAGAGGTCGGGGATTCAAATCCCCATCTTTTCAGGAAGGATTGAGGTGAGGACGATTTTAGTTTTAAATGTGAGTTCCGACTTTCACGTTCTGCAAGAAAGGGTAAAAGTCTGAAAGTGAGTATTAGAATAGGAGTAGAATAAGACCGATAAAAAAAAAAAACGGTACATTTAAAAAATAGTTAATGAATGTCTCTCTCTCTCTCACCACTCAATTTTTTTGCACCTATAAATTTATACGTCCAGATAGCAATAGACCTCCCCACTCCAAACCCACCAACCCACTCTCTCTCTCTCTCATCAGACACTTGCCATCAATCACAGTCTCCAAAATCTCTCAGCTTAGCTTCAGCACATCAGCTCCTCTCTCTCTCTCTCTCGCTCGCTCTCTCGCTTTCTGCGTATTCTGCGAGAGCCAGAGGTCAAAACTCTTGAGAAACCCAGAAGAAGGAGGAGCAAGAATGAGGCTAATGTTGTCAGGGAAAGCCACATGCAACTCTCACGGCCAGGATTCGTCGTACTTCCTGGGATGGGAGGAGTACGAAAAGAATCCCTACGACCAAATCCGGAATCCTCAGGGCATCATTCAGATGGGTCTCGCTGAGAATCAGGTATAATACAAAATTTCTCTATCTCTCCCTCTCCCTCTCCCTTGAAGTGTGTACATTCAGAATTCGTAGGGGGAAAGAAACGCGTCAATGCTTTCGCATATGCAAGATAGTTTGTCACCGTAGAGTTGACGCTTAATCAATTGGACTTTCTCATAAATGTGTGGATTACATGTCATGTCACCGGCCGCGTCGTTTACGATAGTGGCTGTGAGAATGCGTTCACACGTCCCTAACTTTCTTTTTATTTTCCTTTTTCCTTTTTCGTGCAGCTCTCGTTTGATCTTCTTGAATCATGGCTGTCCGAAAATCAAGACATAGCCGGGTTCAAGAGAAATGGGGAGTCCATATTCAGAGAGCTCGCGCTGTTCCAGGATTATCACGGCCTTCCCGAGTTCAAGAAAGTAAGAAGAATAATAATGCCTCATTTTCCCCGCATATTTATTACCAGTAAATATCAACAATATACAAATAAATATGCGTATGTGAACATGTATTCGTATATTTTTTTATGCTGACTTTTAGCTGCTGCAATGTTGCCAGGCATTAGTGCAATTCATGGAGGAAATCAGAGGAAACAGAGTGAGCTTTGACCCGAACAAGATAGTTCTGACTGCGGGTGCGACTTCTGCGAACGAGACTCTCATATTCTGCCTCGCCGAAACGGGCGACGCCATTCTTATCCCCACCCCGTATTACCCGGGGTACGCAAGCTTTTATCGTGTGCAACTGTCCATATGATACTAGCATTATTGTCCTTATAGACCATGCCATTAATGAATCTAGATATTGTCTGGAAAATTTGTTACATCGAATTTACAACGAGTCAAATGATTATCTCCTTCCCATATTCATGTCAATTTTCAACAATCACATCGTGTTCTTTTTTCTCGAACAAACCCTCATGTGCTACACGTCATGTCATTTTCAAGCTATTTTTCGAACGAACAATAATAGGACTTGCATTATCATTTTTCTGGAAACAAACCGTCCCTTTTTTCTTTGTGAGCTTAGCCGTCATCCTTGTTTGAGATAATCCATGTCCTCCCTTTTTTTTTTACCTTATTTATTGCTACAATGTCAAGTTACTCGTTGCTTGTGCATGAAGCCGGCTGATTGCAGATTTTCCCTTCGAATTTCAAGTCATTTACGTGTATTTTATGTTCTCCAGATTTGACAGAGACCTAAAATGGAGAACAGGAGCAGAGATTGTGCCAATACACTGTACAAGCTCCAATGGCTTCAAAATCACTGCTTGTGCTCTCGAACGAGCTTATCAAGAAGCCCAAAATCGTAACCTCAAAGTCAAAGGTGTCCTCGTCACCAACCCGTCGAACCCGCTTGGCACAACAATGACCCAAGCCGAGCTCGACCTCCTCATGGAATTCATTATTGAGAAGCAAATCCATCTTGTCAGCGACGAGATTTACTCGGGCACCGTTTTTAGCTCTCCAAACTACACAAGCATCATGGAGGTTCTTTCAAAGTACGAGAAAGCCGAGGTTTGGGATAGGGTCCACGTCGTGTACAGCCTCTCCAAGGACCTCGGCCTCCCTGGCTTTCGGGTCGGAGCTATTTACTCGAACAACGACTCGATCGTCGCTGCCGCAACCAAGATGTCAAGCTTTGGGCTCGTCTCGTCGCAGACTCAGTACTTCCTCTCCGCGCTCCTCTCGGACAAGAAGTTCACCAAGAACTACATCTCCGAGAACAAGAAGAGGCTGAAGAAACGGCATGCGTTGCTCGTCTCGGGCCTCCAGAACGCCGGCATAAACTGCCTCGAGAGCAACGCAGGGCTATTCTCCTGGGTCGACATGCGACATCTGCTGAATTCGAACACATTCAAAGCGGAAATGGAGCTGTGGGAGAAGATCGTGTACGACGTCAAGCTGAACATCTCACCGGGGTCGTCGTGTCACTGCAGCGAGCCAGGATGGTTCCGTGTGTGCTTCGCAAACATGACCGAAGAAACCCTTGAGATTGCCATCCAGCGTATCAAGGCATTCGTCGAATCCGTCTCTAGAGGCCACGATAAGGCTATTGGTGGCCAGAAGTGCGCAAACATAAATTTGAGAAAGAAGTTGTTTCCCAAGTGGGTTTTCCGGCTGCCGTTTCACGACCGCGAGGCCGGCGAACGATAGCCCGGCGATTACTACTTTCCTTTTTTTCTTGGAGCACATTCTTGCATGGACCGGATCCAAAGTCTCGTCATAGCCACTGTGTATCACGTGGAAGCCACGTGACTGAGCTTCCACGTGCTGAGATGGAAAGCAGTTCATAATGAGGATCCCTCTAGGTGGGAATTTTTATTTGGTTTTTTTGGACATAAAACGACAATCTTTACATTTAAGGGGAAAAAAAGGAGGAAGGAAGAAGGTGATGGTGATGTAATTTTCAGTTTTTTTTTTTTTTTTTTTTATCAATTGTAATTTTTGGGGTGATTTCCTTTTATGTCTTTATCAGTGTAAAAAATGCACTCTATCCTTGTGGATTAGAAGTGTAAGAATTGGAGTTCTTCGGTGATTAATATAATTTTTATTCTTTTTCGTCCTACATCAAGCTGATGCAATGTGTAATGTTGGAGCTCTTCGGTGAATAATATAATTTTTATTCTTTTTCGTCCTACATCAAGCTGATGCAATGTGTAATTTGTTAATGAGGCTTTCTGCACCCCCCCCCCCCCGGTCCGATTTATGAATTAGTGGCATGTGCTTGCACTCTCAAATGACCTCGTTGGACGAGTAAATCCACGAATAGAATATCATATCTGCTTGTTCAAGCCTAAGAGATTGTGTCGTGGGCAAGAATGGCGGGGAAGGGGCGAGATATGCGGCCTTGAGGCGGTGGTTGGTGGTTGCTACTGCTGCCGACGGTGGGGGACGGCCGACAATTAATACGGATGTCTGGTCGACCGACTTTTAGTGATAGTTATGTTGCCATCATGCGACTCTTCACGGAGTTCTAGCCGTGAGGAAAGGAGGAGGAGGAGGAGCTGGCAATTATTGAACCCATTTTGGGGTGTGGCTTTTCTTTGGGGGTGGAATTGCACCAAAATGTCAAAAGAGAATATCTGTGTGTGGGGGTGGCGACCGACCCATCGTCATCAAGAACGTAGTTTCCATGGTATAAGTCCTTTGTAGAACTTTAAAAGGAAAATGATGAGTTTTGAATAGTACACAATAGCTTTTACCATAGACCCTTGATTGTGGCAGCTACACTCATGCCACTCTATTTGAGTTGAGCACTTCCGGATTGTCAATTTTTGACTTCCGATCGTCACTCTGGCTTAGGTGTGTTTGGTTTAGCATTTACAAGACACTTTGGGACCATCATACCAAAGTCAAGATGTTTGGTAACATAATTTCAAAGGCCCTTTAAACCCAAGTTAGCATTTTGAAAGTCCCTTAACCCAATGCAAGTTTCACCTAGCCTAGGCTTCAAGCCTTTTTGGAATGCTACTTCAGGGGTTAATTGATGTGTCTTTTTTGTTTTGCCAACTTTACCTTTGCCAAGCTATCTAAATTCCATTTTTACCATCACCATCGCTATCTTGTGTAAATCTCACGAGCATTGCTTGACTTCAGGGTGAGCTCAGATCTAACCACTAATGACCTCAAGCGAGGGCCACTTGGGGTTGCATGAGCTCGATGTGGCATCACCTAGGGTCTCATGAACTCGATGGGCCTTGCCTAGGAATGTGGTGGTTTTTGCCTAAGCCAATGAATAAAATCTAGATTATTATGAAGGGGTGTATTAACTTAAAGATTAAGATCCTCTCCAATTATAAGGTAATTGGCATCTTCAGTTTGTTAAGGGCTAATTCCTTAAAAAATATCAATTTTTTTTTTATCTAATCCCAATTTTGGCCTAAAATTTTTTTGTTTAAAAGAAATTCTTAACTTTCACTCTAGTCCCAAATATGCCTACTTGTCCAAAAACCAATTCTAGTTTCTTCAAGGTTATCAACATCAAAAGGTTGTTGTTGTTTTTCCATACAAAGGTGAGGATGTTACCGAAAACACAAAATCTGATAATGGACCTCTAACTGGCCCTAATGTTGATAATTATAAAGAACCTAGTGACGATTTTTGGATGCCTGAGCAGATTTGAGACTAGAGGGAATGTGTGGAATTTTTTAGACAAAAAAAGTTCAAGACATAATTGGGATTGAACCTTAAGTTAAAGTTTTCAAGAGAATCAGGTCATTTAATGAGTACCAAACCAGCACATTAAATTCGAATGTATAAGACGTGCCACCCTTCCTTTGAGGCTGAAAAAGAGCCAAATATACAGTTAAACTTTTCGACCCAATCTATTATATGTACTAAATGATATTTCAAAGTGCTTGACTCTATCTATCGCATGATAAACAATGTGGTTTAAGTTATAAAACAAATTTCATATATTGGTGTATATTATATTTGAAGGGAGGAATATGGCCATGATTAGATCTTCTAAAGAAAAGAAAATTATTGAGGTTTTCTATTCACGGCCCCTATAATTCACAAAGTCAATGAGATGCTTGGTCAGAAAAGAAGAAATAAGAAATGGCTGGGTTGTTCCGAAGTCACTTCACCCAATACGCAAGCTCAGATCTTGAGCTTGCTTGTCAATAAGCTCAAAAGTCAAGGAACTATGCTTTGATTTATTTCTCGTAGAAAGTGGCGCTTAAGACTTTCTCGTCATAAAAGCATACGCGTTTTTGCGGCTATTTGGCAAGGCTGCACCCCGCATCAGAATCTTAGTTTTTTATATGATTAATGAAAATCTGTCGCTTGAATTGTAAATTATACGGTTGGACTGCAGTTATCGAGCTTCTAATTGGTGACAATGTCGAGGTCACGTGTTCACACTCGGCTTTGCCGACCCCGTGGCCTCCGTATCTATAGTACTCCGAGCAAAATCAATTAACCTAATTTTTAATGCTTTCCGGGTCAGCAAGAACGAAAGCTGATTGGGGCGTAGGAGTGGGCCTTTTTTATGCCTACGCACTTTCGCTACTTGCCATCTTTATCCGACACCTTTTACGATGACGAAGAGATTATGGTTAAACAGTGGAAAATAGGGGTCACAAGACATGTGGGCTGTTGAGGGATTAGTGAACAAAACAACAGACATAATGGTGAGATACCACTAAATGGTGTGTGGCCAAAATTTGGCTTATTCATACCAAACAAAACTTAAATAGGGTCGAGTGAATGTGTGGCCAAAATTTGGCTTACCTTGTGGCCCTCTCTTCGGAGGATGGTTAGAAGTAGGGTTAATCGGTTTCAAGATAAATAGATTGCAAACTAAGATTCATAGGACTCTTCATGTTACACAGATTTCGAGTATTTTGAAGTGGTCTTCAAACCGACCATAGAACCATCCTAGAACTAAACCAGCCGGTCCTAGAGTTGACCTTGGAATTGGCGGACCTCTTTTTCTATTTCAATCTTTTTAAATGCACTATTAAATGCTTTATTTTATCAAAAGTTCCCAATTGTGATACAATAATGGCTTACTTATATTGGAATGGTCAACCTCATTATTTTTTTTTGCAAAATTTCTCAATTAAGAGATTTGTGGGGTTCGGTTTTGAACTGGTTCAAAACCAATTCTACTCGGGAACTCGACAACCGGGAGCCAAACTGATAAAGTTGGTTCTCAAACTTTTTACCTAGGATGTCAACCGGTCTAGTAAGGCCAATTGAGTTTGATCCCCAGATTGAATCAACTTAGTTGCTTACTCCTAGCTAGAAAAATTTTCAAAGCAATCTTAGGAATATGTACCTCATCCTCACCATTATCATTTTTCGTGATCAACCATCATTTCTCTTTGTGTCAACAATCACTTCTTTTAATATTTAACAATCACCTCTTTTCATGATGACAAACCATTTCAATAGTGTTCGGTCCATCAATTTCACTTCTCACACTAAATCTTGTTTGCACATGAGAGGAAGTGCTAATTATCCCACTTCGTGTGTGCACAGGGATTACATGAGACTCATGTACATGTGGTCTCCCCTCAACTAATAATTCAAACTTTTGGGTTTACATTCTATTGTAATATAAGAGTTAGGTTTTGTCCCAGATTTATTTCATGTATGGGGCTTCTCGTTCATCAATTTCATATGTCGTTCTCAGCCCAGTTTGCACGTGATAGAGGTGTTAAAGTATCACAATAGCTTGCCTATGAGGTATACATGGGTCCTATCTGTGTTGTCCTCCTCCACCTTTTAGCTCCTTGCCAACTATTCAAATAACTTAAATTAATAGATTTAAGTGTGGGTCAAAATTGATAACTCTATCACTCACCTTATGCGTAGGCTGGACTTTTGGCTAAGACTAAAGAATTGGAAATATATCATAAGGGAGACAAATGAGGGGCTTGAAAAGATTTAACTTAGAAAAATTGTGTCCTAGTATCAAGTAATTTTGTGAGGGATAGTCTATTGTTTTAAAAGTTTAACTGATGGATGAATGGGTGATTTAACATTGAATACGCTAGCCATATCTTATTCCTTAACTTGACATGTATAAATATATTGCAAAGGTTAATCAGAGTACGCTATTTTAAATACAAGGGTCCTCCTTTTTGGGTTTTGACAATTCTTTTGCGGTCTCTTGTGCTCCTCATCCAGCATCGAAACCCCTCTTGGTTTGGAATTTTTATTTTTATTTACATAATCTGGGATACGAGAATAGAAACCCTGGACCTCTAAAGGTGGCACTATTAGCTCCATGAAACATCTTGCAAATATCAGGAATTGGTTAAGTCCAAACTTTGACCTGTAGAAGTGGTTCACGGTAGTTTGTACATGGCTGATGGAATTTGAACAAATGACCTCCCGTCATTGAGTTTGAAATCCCCTGTGCTCTAACCAACTAAGCCAACTTTGGAAATAAGTGCAAGAAATTTTGTCTCTAAACATTTAATATCAGTCGCTAAGAATGCATGATAGATATTTACGGTTGAAGCTTAACAACTTTATATCATCTTGACATAAACAATTGAACTGTTATGCACTTTTGAATTTATATCATCTACTCGAGCTATATGAAGATTTGGCTACCTCATACGTGCTTCTAGTGATGTTTGAACCACTTATCAATCGTTGAAGTATATAAAAAAGGGAAACATCAATCATGTGATATATATTGAAATGCTCGTGAGAGTGGAGCGGCATCCTTCAAACTAAGCTCAACCACAAAATTTCTAACTATTTATATCAGTTAATTGGCTAATTTTGTGGAAGAATCAAGACATTCCTAGTTTTCCACCCTATAGTTGACATTTCCTTGGATGATGACAAATATGGAAGGAAATCATTTCCAAATTACCCTTTCTTTAGTCCAAATTGCTATTATATATTATACAAAAGAACTTCTTTTTTTCTTTTAAGCTTGCATAATATGCGGCTAATCGCATTTGTAAAATGCTTATATTGCAAGAATCTGTTAATTTACCGGTCACACAGACTAGGGAAAGATCTGGTGGATATAATATATTACTTAGGAGTACTTTATCAATCCTAATATATAACAAAAAAAAAAAAAGTGAAAAAATTATAATTAAGGACTTGAAGTGCTCTCATTTTTTTCAAATAAATACATGAAATGAACATTGTTTTAAATAAAGGCTCAAAATGCCATCATTTTCTCAAATAAGGGCTTAAAGTGGATATTATTCTAAATAAGAACTTGAAATGGTCACATTAGTTTCAAAACATGGTCTGAACTCACAGTTTGGTGAAGGCCAATTTCAACTTTAAAATTTACTAATTTTTTTTCCTTTTTCTTTCATTTTTTTTTTCTTTCCATAAAAACAAACTAAAAAAAAAATAAAACTTACAAAAAAAAAAGAAAAAAGAAAAAGAAATACATGGGATGGAAGGGCTCCCTTTTCGCTGTTGCCGTCGCCCATTGCCGATGGGGTAGTTGCGATGGCCATTAAGGGCTTGCTAGCGAGAGGGTCGCTACCCTCTCCCATTGGCCCTCGCGTTTAGTCGGCGAGGGTCACTAACACTCACCTAGGCACCAACAACCTCGCTGGCCATCGCCGCGGCCCCATCATTGATGGGGTGGAGGAAAATAAGCAAGAGGGCCTGTATTTGTGCATTTTTTTAAAAAAAAAGGAAGAAGAAGAAGCTTGTATCTTTTTTTTTTTTTTAATTTCAAATCCAATTTAAGCAAAATTTGAATTAAAAATGTGTTTGGACAAAAATACCCTTGATTGACTGGAATATTGTGCTAATTGGTGAGATTAGGACCTTATTTAAAACAGTCATAACTCATTCAGGCCATTATTTGAAAAAAATGATGACACTTCATACCATTATTTGAAACAATATCTATTTTGGATCTTTATTTGAGAAAATGAGAGAATTTCAGACCCTTATTTAGAATTTTCCCAAAAATATGTTTCTCCTATTTTAGTAGATCCCTTTATTTTAATTTTTGTTCTCAACTCAGCTACTTAATTCATAAAAAATATTTGAAATCATTATTAAATTTTCGAAACTGGCCAAATTTCATAATATATATGAATTTTAATAAATATATAGAAGAACCTACTAATCATAGAAGGGATTTTGGTCGACTTTCATGTTCCTATTGACCAAAAGCACGTGCCATGGGAACCGCCTGGATTTGGTGGTGGTCAGCTAAGCCTCGTACAACTTATAGGTCTTCTCTTATAGTTTTTCTTTCTAGTACCCAATTATAAGAAATTTGTCAACTTGATTTTCCTTTAAACTAATTCGTTCTGGGGCGGCAGGAAACTTTCTTCACGGCATCAGCGAATCCTCAATTTTATAATTAACATGACAAAAAGAAAGTGTTTTTGTGCCCTTTTTAAATTGATTTAGTGGGTTGTTACGCATGTGAAGTGTCGAATATCTTATTTTATGGACAAATTGTCTAAAAAATCCTAAACATATTGCATTTTTACTAATTTAATGTTAAATTTTTTAATTATGTCAGTTGGGTCCTAAACTTTTTCTTATATCGCCAATTGAATTCCTATGAAATAACTATGATTTTTGATAATATTTCAATATTTTTTTAAAAATTTTCCTTTCCTTTCCTTTTCTCTTTTCCATCTTTTCTCCTTTTGCTTTATTGTGCAGTGAAGGTCATCGGGGTCCTCACCGGCCACTAGGCGAGGGTCGCCAAGCTCTCGAGCAAGGAGGCCTTGCTCGTGGCCGCAATAGTATAGGAAACTCTAGCCTTGCCTATAGCCGGGGCCGCCCGAGGGATCATGGACCCTTTTTAAGTTTTCATATTTCTCTTTTAGCCATTGGCACTGTTCATATCTCCTCCCTGCAGAGTCTATGGTAGTTGTGATTACTCCTCCAATGCTCACCGAGGGTCGGGCCACCTCGGCGGCTCTTACCTAGGTTAGTCGACATTCGATTTGCAGATGGGGAATTCATGGATTCAGGGAGGAAGTGGCTGAAACTATCGGAGCAACTGAAGGGACATCGGCGTCATGGTCACTTAGGGTCACACTCTCTTTGGGTGCGTTTGGTACAGCATTCCCAGTGGACTTTTAGCTTCCAAAGCCCCTTAGGGAAATACTGGACTGTTTGGTAACCATTTTGAAGTAGCTTTCAAGTTAAAGTCAGCATTGGGAAGGCTGAAAGCCCAATGCTAGTAGGGACTAGCTTTGAGCTTTCATCATTTGACCAAATGCTAAAACTTATTTTTTTCTTCCAAAATTATCCTCACCTATTTTCTAAGGGTGCATTTGTTTGTGTTTATTCTTTTTTTTTTTGTTCCAGGGAACGAAATAGAAAAAAACTATTTCTGTTCCTAGGGAATAGTTTTTGAACAAAAGAACGCGTTTGGTAAACTTATTCTGAAATAAAAAAAGAACAGAAAACATGTTTGGTAAATTTGTGTTCTTTTTATTTTTTAATTTTTTAATTTTATTTTTATTTTTTTCTTTATTTTTTATTTTTTTTTTTTTTCTTCTTTTGGCCGGTCACCGGCCTCGGCCATGGCCCATGACCGTGACCGACGACGGCCGCGGCCTCGCCCGGCCACGGCGAGGCTCGCCGGCCCCGGCGAGGCCGAGCCTCGCCGTGGTTGGGCCGGCTTCGGGCTCACCCGGATCCGGCGAGGTCGAGCTCGCCCGGCCACCGCCGCCGACTGGCGGTGGCCCCGCGAGGCCGAGCCTCACCGGTGGGCGGGCGAGCTCGGCCTCGCTGAATCTGGGCGAGGCCGAGCTCGCCTAGCCACCGGCGACGCCGGCCTCGCCCGGCCACCGCTAGGCGACGCCAACCAGGCGGTGGCCGGCGAGGCCGAGCCTCGCCGTGGCTAGGGCGAGCTCGGCCTCGCCGGATCTGGCTAGCCCGAGCTCGCCCGAGACAAGGCGAGGCCGAGCGTCGCCAGGGGCCGGCGACGCTAGGCCTCGCCGGGGACCGGCGACGCTCCGGCGAGGTCGCCGGCCCCCAACGGCCGGTCGCCGGCCATGGTCAAGGCCGACGACCGGCCAAAGAAAAAGAAGAAGAAAAGAAGAAGAAAGAGTGGAGAGAGAAAATTTGTTCCAAAAAGTTGTTCCGAAACAAGAAACAACTTTTTTTGTTTCTTGTTTCTGTTCTTTTTTTGTTCCCTGGGAACAAAAAAAGATTTGGAACAAAAATGCAAACAAACGCGTTTCTGTTCTTTTTTTGTTCCCGGGAACAAAAAAACAGAAAATCTATTCATAAACAGAAATGAGAAACACAAACAAACATGCCCTAAATTTCTGATTTTGCCATAGTTATTATTTTTTTAAATGCCAAAATAATGCTAAAAAAATCAAATATATATAAATACTTAAAAAAATCAAATATATATAAATGCTAAAAAAGTATTTATATATTTAATTTTTTTTAGCATTATTGTCAAAAGACTATATTTAAAAAGTTGCATACATTATTTTTTCTAATTTTAAACAAGTAAAAATTAAAAAATTCCTACGAAGCGTTTGGTCCTTTTAGAAAAAAATTATATATATATATATATATAAAATGCATTGATTTCTTAGCATTATTTTCAAATTTATATTTAAAAAGTCGGATACATTATTTTTCAAATTTTAAAAAAAATAAAAATTAAAAAATTTCGACGAAGGATTTGGTCTTTTTTTATATGTGTGTGTGTGTGTGTGTGTGTGTGTGTGTGTGTGTGTGTGTGTATTTGATTTTTTTAGTATTATTGTCAAAATTTATATTTAAAAAGTTGCATACATTATTTTTTTCAATTTTAAACAATTAAAAGTTTAAAAATTCTAATGAAGAATTTGGTCTTTTTTAAAAAAAAATTTATATATATGTATTTGTTTTTTTAGCATTATTGTGAAAATTTATATTTAAAAAATTGCATACATCATTTTTTTTTTTTCAATTTTAAGCAAATACAAACTAAAAAATTCCAGTGAAGGGTTTGGTCTTTTTAAAAATAATAATAATAATATATGTATTCGAATTTTTTAGTATTATTGTCAAAATTTATATTTGAAAAGTTGCATACATTATTTTTTTTAAATTTTAAACAAATAAAATTAAAAACATAATATTAATCATCCAAAGAGCTTTTCAAATGTGTTTTCTACGAAACGGCATTTCTCTCAAAATTGTTTCTCAAAGCATAGTTTACCAAACGACCTTTGCATTTGCCTAAAGTCCTTTAGGCTAAACTGCTTTGCCTCTCCTATCTCTCTCTCTCTCAATCGACGTTGCCATCCTCTGTGTAGAAGCAGATCAAGTGGAGCGAGCGAGGGCATTATGAGGGTGGTCAACTTGAACCCCATCGAAGCGACTGCTGAGACCTTGGAGGAATTAAGCCCTGTCATCAAGGCTTCCCCTGAGGGCGACGAGTTCAGTCCTAAGGATGCTCAGCTCGATCTCAGTCATGGAATTCTTTTGATGTCAGCCTCGTAGCCAACGAGGCTTGGCCTCACCTAGGCCATTGCGGCCGTGGGCAAGGCCTTCTAGCCTAAATTTAGGCGAGGTCACAACCCTCACTCACAGCTGCTAAGGGCATCCCAGCTCTCATCTACTATCAGCAAGGGCTTGGCGGCCCTCGTTGGCATAGGAAAAGAAAAGGATGGAAAAGAAAAGAAAGGAATTTAAAAAAATAAATAAATATTTATTAAAAATTGTCCACGTCAACATTAGCTGTGCCATGAGAACGGTCAACATCCATATCAGTGATTTTTGGGCAAAATTGGCCGAATATAATCAATTGACATAATTAAAAGATTTATGATTGAATTGGCAAAAGTATAATAATTTTAGGATTTTTTGGACAATTTTGCCCCAATTCTATGCTCTTAGTTTAGGAAATCGGATTATTCACTTTTAACCAATTGGCTAAGAATACAATTATTTCCAAATAATTCTGATAACTGGGGAAAGAACGAAATGAAAATGGGAAAAGGAAGAAAACACTAGGCAGGAATAGAACCGAACCTGTTTCCGACATGCACTTTAAGACATCGCCATCATAAGGAGACGGTAACACAAGCATCTTTGTAGGTATTGCTTTACCAAACTTTATAAGGGACAATCAGAGAAGTAATGCATAGTGAAAATGGCTTTCTTTTATTAAAAGAAAATTCTATTCATTACTCCAAATAATATATGAGGAGTATTCAAACTTCATGATAGAACAAATTGGAGTAGAGCAAAGTTTAATATACTGCAAAGCAAAACTAAATCCAGAATGCAAGGAGGATCAATGGAGTACCAACAGGGTTAAGTACACACTCATTCCATAAGAATGGATCTGTTATGCAAATTAAACAATGGCTGATCATTGGATCTTGTATCTTCATTAATGATGAGCATGCATCGAAAGTTTTTTCTTCAATAACTACAGCATTGCCAATTGGCAGTACATGCATAGATTCAATTTTCTCTATACCATCATCATATGGAGACAACTAAAATAAATTAAATAAACACAAATCTAACATGTGACAGAGCAAATCTTCATGTTCAGCAAAATGCCAAAGCTCTTGTGATCACCATTAAAATTGAAGGTAGAGAACTTGTACATGAACAAAGTAAAAGGGCATTGAATGCCGAAAATCATATTTATTAAATTCCCAAGTAAAGATTAAAAGATGATAGCTCTCAAATCTAGAACTAGATCAGAAGAAGAGAGTTCTCAAATCCAAATGGAGAGAGAAGAAAAACAAGATAAAATAATAAAATACAAACAAAATGGAGAAGGGAGGGATTGGAGGGTGAGATTAGCTCAAACCCTCCCATCATGACCGAAGGTTGAAGAAAATGATGGAGAGAGGAGAGAAAAAGACTTTTAAATGTGTTGGTAAGTCTTTATGGTTCATTAGCTCTTTTAGGTGGGTGAACTCGATATGAAGTACCGTGTTAGAGCTTTGCTAATATAACAGTCATTGGACTCTTATGAAAATAACAGCTTATTGTGAGTTACCACTTATTAAAGAAGTGGGCCACATAATAATTTATAATTATTTATTGTTTAATTTTTTGTAGTTTAAAATAGACTGTTATTCTAACAATAGATTAAAGATTGTCACATAATCATTTCTCACCGTGCTAATATTGTGAACTAAATAACCGAGACTCAAGTCGTAACTCTATAATATGAACATATTTGTTGGAGATCTTACCTTTGTGTGTAACTTATCTAGCTTTGTGATGACAAATAGTAACTCATAACTGAGAGAGTAGTACTCAAAAGTGTTATTTTGGGGATAGAGCCAATGGATAATATGCATACATAACCGTTAAGTAATAATTGATGTTGCCTAAATTCTGTAGTACCTCACTAGAGTATGGCCCTATAAGATTTTCTGTCGACTCTTTTATAGGGCCCGACATAAATGTCATCTACTGGAAACCCTAACTTCTTCTAATTCCTTTAGCGCACACACGATCTTTCCTCATCAAGTCTCTACATTTTACACATAGTATACGAACTGTAGTAATTACCACTTTCTCACCCACATAATGAGGTGACCATAGAGTTCGTCTAGATCTGTTATGGTTTGAAATATCGAAGGCTCGTAGAACACGTCGCACCGTGACTCGTTAAATGAAGTCAACACGTTTCTTGCAAATTGGCATTGAGAATCTGACATTGTATAAGCCAAAAATCGGACAGTTTCTGCAGTCAAAGGCCAGAATGGACAGTTTGGATTAATTGCGATGGTATGGGCGGCATGTGGGCATCACATGAAACCGTGATAAGGGGGGGAAACAGAAGACACCCTGCATATGATTTTGGAGAGGGCGTGAAGGACGTTGCAATAATAACTAGAAAATGAAATGGATCGTCATTGATGGAGCTTGGAGAAACCTGTGCACCTGCGGGGAGTATGTGGTTGCTTTTGGTGGGGTTGAGGTTTGAGGAGGACAAGGGATGGTCACGGAGAACGTGACTGCTCGTGCGTACGCGCTCCCTTTGTGTCCCAGGTGTTTACTAGCTCTCTTTATGTCTTTTTCAATAGCTGTTCGTTCTTGCTTAATAAATTGAGATCTTAGAAAGCTTGAGAACTTACGGCAAGGACTTCCACCTAAGGGGTCATTCTACTTTGAGAGGAAAATTTCTTACTTGGACCTAGATTCACCAGACATCAATCGCAACTATTAATAATGTAGGTCCTATATGAGCCTATGTATGAGATTTCACAACATCAATGGCAGTGATCGCGCCCAGTTCCTGGACCAAAGGTTCAGTCAAGGCTATCTCTCTTTGAGGGTCCAAATGTAGAATCACCCATTTCAAAGTTTCAAAAGGAATTTTTCAATTTAAAGGAGCAAGTCATTTAGGTTCTCAATAGTCAATGAATATCAACCGTTAGATGCATAAAATTATTCAATGTCTTGCTCCATTGACGCAACGGTTGACGTGCATTGGGATGAAGGCTCCTGAAGCATGTAAACATCCATTTCAAGGGATACTTTTTCGGTGCTTTGAAGCATTGCTTATGGTGCATCTCTGTCTTTGGAGGAATAAGACTGCTTTGTATTGTTACCCTTATATCATTGGTCTAAGGATGGAAACGCATTGCGAACAAGCTCCCAAAAGATGCAATGGATTGCTCTATACATAACTCGGTTGTTTAGGTGTTAATCAAGTGATCTTTGACAAATCTCTTTGCAGACAAGATTTATCTCGAGTTCTTTGTATGAAGCCCCTATCAAGGCGCTGACATGAAAATGTCCGCTTCGGCCACGACTCACTCGCATTCACATGGCTCTAAAACCACCGTGCTAGAGTACGGATTCATGAGACTTCTACTAGCGTAACAACCTCGATTTAGGCAATATGGGATGGGAAACATATATGGTATCCAGCATATCCATCTTGTGGCTAAGGTACCAACGAAACACAGCCAGCTCCACCATGGTGACAGCATGATATTGTCTGCTCTGGTCGTGGCTCAATCATGCCTAGTCAAGCCTAAAATATGTTGTGCTAGTTTAAGGTTGCATAAGACTTATCTGCCGTCGACAAACCATATTTAGACAATGTAAGATTGAAGACATATCTAGGCCCAACAGTTTTTTAGGCCAACGAGTTATAAGCCATTAATTATTAGTTCTCGATAGCTATCACTAGATTCTTACCTATCCAACTATCAATGATCATTCTCACAAATTTGCTTAATTTTCAATAAGTAAACAGAGAATGTTGGTGAATAACCAAAGATAATGCTAATTTAAAGCAACAATTGAAGCCTTGTTTGGTAATGTTTCTATTCCTCAATTTTTATGTTCTTTTATTCCTTGAAACAAAACAAGAATAGAAATAAAATAGAAATCCATTTAGTAACACCAACTAATCTGTCTATTCCTCAAAACAAATTAGTGGGTCAGGAGATAGATTTTGAACAGAAATAAGAAGTAGAAAAAACCTATTTCTTTATTTCCAGGAATAATTTCTAAAACATGTCATTTTCTTTTTTCTTTTTCTTCTTCTTCCTCCTCTGGCTGGTCGTTGGCCATCATCAAGAGCTAGCAACTAGCTAGAGGAGGCTGAAGAAGAGAGGGAAAAAAAGAAAAGAAAAGAAAAGAATAAAAAATAGAGAAATCTCAAGAAATTATTAAGAAACTAAAAAAAAGTTTGCATTAAAAAAATTGAGAATCGTACTAAACACATTCATTTTTTTTAATTCCAGAAATAGAAATTTTGTGCAGTTACGAAACCCATTTGAATTTTCGTAAACCCATCTAAGGAATAGAAATGGAAAAACAAACTGTATTTGAACATTAATTATTCCTGAAAATAGAAATGTTACCAAACGCACCATGAAGTGTCGGTAGTTTTTAAAAGATCATTGTGATTCCCCCTTAATAATTAAGATTTAGTTTTAGGAAAGAAAAAAAAAAAAGGCACAGACGAGGGTATTTATATGTATGTATGTATGTATGTATGTATGTATGTGTTTTGATGGACAGGCAAGGGTATATAACCACTGTAAAAAGAGATAAATATGGCATCCTCATATGAGAGAGAGAGATAGAGACGCCAAGACGTGGCTACAAGGCAATTTCGCGGCTGTGATATAATTTAGGGTTTGTTTTAACACATTTAGTTTCAAAATGGATGGACAAGTCACTAACTCTTGATAAGAGTGAGACCATCCAAATAGTCCGCTCATCGATGAATCGTGTGCGCATAATTACTAGACGTAAAATAGTCGAAATGATTTGTCAAAAGAAAGAAGGGTTTTGATTTGACAAGCGACTTTTGGAAAACACACAACATTCACTCAGTGCATAAGTAGAAACTTTTACGGAAAAATTGTAGTCTTGAGAGTATCCATCAAGTTAGAGTGCAAGGCACGCTCACCAAACAACACTAGGAAATCCAAATGTCGCAAAAGTTAAACTTTTCATGTCGGTGAAATTATTGAATAGGCTAGCCAGTACATTCACCTCCTGCTCGAAAGCTCCAATCGCAATTTCTGGTAACTCCTTACCAAGTGCTGAAAAGTCAAGTAGTCTTAACACAAATTCTTATCATTCATCCAGAAGCATTAACCCGACAAAATAAGATACACCGCCATTTTATGACCAAAGATGCCATGATTGGAGCAACTTTCTGGGTACCAAGAGTCTTTAAATGGTTGGGACATGTCGCTCTTTAACCAGGTGACTTTTTAAGGTGTGTTTCGTGGTCTCTTTTGGTTGATTTGTTTTCTTCTCTTGCTTTCAAAGTGAATGATGATGACTTTGTATCTTTCTCATAATATTCTAGTTGCCTTGCCTCCAAATCACCAAATTTTACCCTCCTTTTAAGTATTTTTCAGATGCTAGAAGTAGAGCCCATGAGAAATTAGCCAGCGTCTCTGATTCTTCTTTGCTTCTTGTTGAGGGTTAGTGTAGTCGTTTGCTTTGAACATTTAAAATATTAGAGAAAGAGGGGACTTATATGATATCGAATCTTTACCTGAGAAAAGAGCACTTAGAAGTTATTTGGTATGGTTTTTCAATGGGCAGTTTTAATTGTGAAATGGGATGCCGTAGCTTTTATAAGGTGTTTGACAAACAACTCACAACTACAATTACTTTTTAATAAGCCAATCAACCTAATTTTTAAGTGATACAATTTTGAAATATGTATTACCAAACATACAAGTTATAGCATTTCACAGTGCAATTACAGTTTGGTGACAATTACACTGGACAGGCTCTTGGAAATGAACTTCCCACTGTTATATTCCCAGGGATTATCCTGGCTTAGTGAGACACAGAATTGATCAATCTTTCTTGTGCCGCTTTCACTCCACATCCACGAGCTTACGCAGAGCAGAAAGGTGGCATCTCTAGCGAATGATCACCTCGCTGGAAGTCTATTCCCTCTACAAACTGTCATTGTTCTAGCAGCAAAGATTCCGGGCTAAATTCGTCGAGACGAACCTTCCAAGCTGAACTTGACATCACTGCAAGTACTGGAGGAAAACAGAGAATATCCACGGGCTGGTCCTATTGATCTTATATACTAAGATCATTCACTATTATCCGACAATTAAGAATGCACTTGACCTTCACGTAGATGAGCTTCGCCGACCAGATTATCCTATACAAAAGATTAAGCCAGACCATGTCCCACGTAACAAAGTTAAATTGTGGGGCAGTTCTTGTCCTTGCGGAGTACCATACCATGTGCTCCATTGCGACTTGTTTGATAACTTCACAAGAACTTTATTAAGCATAGAGCATAATAAATACTTCAAAGGCAACCGCTTGTTCGCCACACCGCTCCAGGTCCAATAAAGTGAACAGCTCCCAAAGTTATTTGTATTATCCCAACCAAAAAAAAGATTATGTCGATGAATGTAGGAATTCGTATTGAAAATAATAAGAAATCTAGGAATTCGAAGCGTACTATTAAGAATTGATTTTTAATTCTTTTATATTGATTGGAATCAAGACAAATTAAATAGATGAAGCAAAGAAATAAAATTGGGATGCTGTGTACATTACATATATCAATACATATATCAAAAAGATACATATTGTAGATTATTCTATATTAAGCCTATACCTGGCATTCAATAACTAGACAATACATCGATTCTATTCAACAATGAACATCCAATGAACAGGAGAGCATAGGCAATAAGGTACTCAGCAAGATAGCCTGCTTGGGATTTCTCTTAGGCCTGTAAAAAGTTTGCGTACTTGACCCCCTAGAAAAGCCGTAGGCTACACAGAAGGGCATTTTTTGTGACTTCTGCACTATTGTGATTCAAAAGATTCATGACCCGGTCCTTGTATCACGGTCCCGAGATTTTCAAGGCTCAATGTCCCGAGAAATAATCCAAGAAAATGGGATAAGCCTCGAATTAATAAAGGGTTATGATTTCTTGAAAATGTATACTTGTATTTAAGATATTTCTTATATTTAATGAGATTGATGGTAGTATTGTATTTAATAGGATAAATGGTAACTGGGGCGCTCTTAATTGAAAGACCTCATGTATAAATAGGGTTGCTTTCCCCTCATTTGTATCATACAACATTTAAGCAATAAAAGTACATTATCTATAGTGCTACTTTCTATAAAAACTTTATCCATAGACAATCCAAGTGAGTTAATGAATAATGAGCAAGTGATGGATCTTTGTGAAAAAAGCTTAGCTTAGGCGACCCAATGAATCAAAAGAAGTCTAAGTTACTGTACGGTCTTGATCTCCAATGTCAGGCTATGGCACTTGAACTTCAAATCAGACAGTATTATTGTTCTCACAAGGTGGTACTAGATGAATTGCGAGAGGTCAAAGCAAGCGACTGCCGAAACCCTTGGATCACTAGAGGTGTCCAAAATTGTCATAGCGACCCTCAAAATTTGTGGAAAATAATCAAACAGTCTTTCAATGTATTATAACGCATATAGAAAATGATAGGAGATAGGAAATCAAAAATAAAAAAAGCTGGCCATCTCCGCATGAAGTTTATCTTAATTTGCAAAAACGATAGTCAACAGACATGACCAGAAGAACAATTACTGATACAAAAATACTAGCTACCCACAAATCCCACCAAAGTTGACATCAATATGCTTGTTTTCCTGCAGAAGAAAAGTCTCACCATGCTTTAAATGTCGTGTTTACGACTTGATTTGCATGTTGACTTGTGCATACAGAAGCTGTCCCACACGTCCAAATACACGAAATGGTAGTTATAGATTATTTGTCATCTTCAAGACGTCATATGGGATTGTCTCAACAATAAATACTAAAGATTGAGAGAGTAGACACATGCACTATTAGGGGGTGTTTATTTGTATTTTTTTTCTTTTTTTTTTATGAACAAAAATCCTACTTTTTTGTTCCGGAGAACAAAAAAAGAACATAAATGCGTTTATTTGTGTTTTTGTTCCAAATCTATTTTTTTTGTTCCCGGGAACAAATTTGGAACAGAAACAAGAAACAAAAAAACTTGTTTCTTGTTTCGGAACACTTTCAAGAAACAAATTTTCTCTCTCTTCTAGTTTTCTTCTCTTTCTTTCTTGTTCTTGTTCTTCTTCTTTTTTTCTTTGGCGGGTCGCCGGCCTTGGCCATGGCCGGCGATCGGCCGTGAGGGCCAGTGACGCCGTTAAGGGCCGGCGACCTCGCCAGAGTGTTGCCGGCCCCCAGCAAGGCCGAGCGTCGCGCCGGCGGGAGAGGCTCGGCCTCGCCTTGGCTAGACGAGCTTGAGCTTGCCCACATTCGGTGAGGCCAAGCTCGCCCAGCCACCGGCGAGGCTCGGCCTCGCCGAGCCACCGCTAGGTCGCCGGTGGGCGGGCGAGCTCGGCCTCGCCGGATCTAGGCGAGCCCGAGCTTGGCCGATCAAGGTGAGGCCGAGCCTCGCACCCGGCGCGACGCTTGGCCTCGTCTTGGCCGGGCGAGCTCGAGCTCGCCCGGATCCGGCGAGGCCGAGCTTGCCCAGCCCACGGCGAGGCTCGGCCTCGCCGGGCCACCGCCCGGTCGGCGTCGCTTGGCGGTGGCCCGGCGAGGCCGAGCCTTGCCGATGGTGGGCGAGCTTGGCCTCGCCGGATTTGGGCGAGGTCGCCGGCCCTCGTCGGCCGGTCGCTAGCCATGGCCACGACCGGTGACCGGCCACAAGGAAGAAAAAAAGAAGAAAGAAAGAAAAATAAAAGTAAAGAAAAATAAATTAAAAAAATTAAAAAAATTAAAAGAAACAAAAAAAAGAACACAAATTTACCAAACATGTTTCTGTTTTTTTTTTTTTATTCCAGAACAAGTTTATCAAACGCGTTCTTACGGTAAAAAATTGTTCCCCGGAACAAAAATAGTTTTTTCTATTTTTGTTCCCTAGAACAATTTTTGAACAGAAACGTTACCAAACGCACCCTTAGTGTACTGGAGGTTAAGCTAGTCATATTTCATATTTGAGGTATAAAAAGAGCGAGAAATACACTTAAACTTTCCAACCGTGTAATTAAATCCATTATGTGATGCTCTCGAGTAATAAAATCTATTCATCGCAAGGCGAAGGACCCGGTTTAAGTTTATAAAAACAACTTGTAAATTATGTTCCGGTTTCCTATTATAAAAGCAACCAGGGTATATATGCTGTCCTAGCGTAGTATATTGAAAGAGAGGATCATGGATTATCAAGAAGCTGATTTGATCTATTAAAGAAAATATATTAAGGGATTTTTATTCACGTCTATATAATTTATAAAGCTAATGAGATGTTTAGTCAAAGAAGGAAAAAAAAAAATGGTTCGGTCATTCCAAAGTCACTTCACCCAATACGCAAACTGAGATCTCGAGCATTGCTTGCCATAAGCTCGAAAGTCAAAACATGACTTTTGCTTTAATATTTTTCGTCATAAAGTCACGCGTTTTTGCAGCTATATATCTTTTAATTTTTTTCATTAATTATGAAATTAATCTATTGATGCACAATTATATGGCTTATCTGTAATTATTTAAACTTCCAGTGGGTGATGACTTAAAGGTCACGTGTTCACAGTAGGATTTTGTCGACCCCAGTGCCCACCGTATCCATAGTACTTAGAGCCAACCGATTAACCTAATTTTAATGGAGTGGGACTGTTTTTACCCTAAGCACTTTTGCTTTTTGTCTTCTTAATCCGACATGTTTTGCAATAGAAAAAGAGATTATGGTCAAAACAGGCAACTGGTCACTAGACATGTTAGCTGCCAAGGGATTAGTAAACAAAATAGCAGACATAATGGTGAGATATCTCTAAATAGCGCGTCCAATTTGGCTTATTTATAGCAAATCAACCTCAACCATGGGCATATGGCCACTTTATGACCCCCTAATCAGAGACTGATTGAAAGAAATTTCCTCTAATCGGAGACAAGGACGAATCTACCGGGGCAAAGTGACAAGATTTGGGAGCAATTTGTTAAATGTACAACTTAATAACGCAATTTGTTTTTTTTTTTTTTTTAAATCGATAACACCACTTGAGATTTGATGAGAAAGCATAAATTAGCTATTTCCTCTTCTTCCTTTTTCGGTCATGTTGCCCCTATAATGAGAATTGCAGTAAATAGATGTATGAGTGTGAAGGTTTTAATTGCTAAACATAAACAAGATCTATTGAAAGTTTATTCAACGTTATATCTATTCAAGCATTAAATTGTTGTGTTTACCATCTTAATTCATACACCTATAAATTTGCCCCCACTAACGAAAAACTCTAGATCCACCCTAATTAGAGATGAATGAAAATATGGTCCAACCATTTGATCTCTGTCTCTTGCCTTTATTCCTTTTTTTTTTTTATCTGTAAAAAGCGGGGAGAGAGGGGTGAACAGTGCTAACAACTCTCCTAGACATTATCATTGGGGTCCCACACCTTCTTTGAAATTTTTGCTTTGAGACATAACTACCCGCATCACCTGTGAACCAAAGGTCTAAAGTTAATTACTTCTTTGCTACAACCTCAGCCTCACTAAGATGCTAGTAGTCAAAATTTCACATGCAAGATATGTTGCAGTAAGATAACACGACAAGAATTAGTCAAAGGTCCACTTACCATATTAATCAAATTTGTGATCTTATAAAAGACAGAAGACCTTTTTACCACTAAACCAACCATTTGGTGGTAGTCTTTTGCCCATATAGAATATATCGTTAAATGTGTACCATATGTGCAAGTTCATCCATTGACATCGACTCCCCCCCAAGAAAAAGGGCGGCTTCTCTCTCTCCATCAAATATAGTTTTCATATCAGCATTCGATTATATTAGTAAGAGTATCTAGTATTAAAACACTAATATGGGCTTTTGCTATCTATCTTCTTAATCCTGACATCTTTTATGATTAAAAAAGAGATTGCGGTTAAAACAGGCAACAATATGGTCACGAGACATGTTAACTGCTAAGGGATGTAAAAAAAATAGCAGCCATAATGGTGAGATATCTATAAAGGGTGTGTCCAATTTGGCTTATTTATAGCAAATCAACCTCAACTATGGGCCTATGGCCACTTCATGACCCCTTAATCGGAGGCATAATTGGACCAGATTTCCTCTAATCGGAGACAAGGACGAATCTGCGGGGCAAAGTGGCAAGATTTGGGGGCAATCTGTCAAATGTATAGCTTAACAATGCAATTTGTTTAAAAAAAAAAAAATAATAACGCTACCGGAGATTTGATGAGAAAGTATAAATTCCTCGCTCTTTTTGGGTCATTTTGCCCCTATAATGAGAATTGCAGTAAATAGATGTATGATTGTAGAGGTTTTAATTGCTAAACATAAACAAGATCTACTGAAAGTTTACTCAATGTCCTATCTTATCAAGCATAAAAATATTGCGTTTACCATTTTAATCCATAGACCTTATTTACTTTATGCTGTCTATTGAATTTGCCCTCACTAACAACAAAAAGAAACTCTAGATCCGCCCTAATTAGAGATGAAGGAAAATATGCCTGTCGATTGCCTTGATTCTTTTTTTTTATCTGTAAAATGTGGGAGAGAGAGGTAAATAGCGCAAACACCTCTCATAGTCCTTATCATTAGAGTCTCACTTTTGTTTCGGAATATTTTCTTTAAGGCATAACTACATGCATCACCCGTGAATCAAAAGTCTAAAGTTAGTTACCTCTATACTGCAGCCCTACTAAAATGCTAGTAATTAGAATTTCATACACAAAATACGTCAAAATTAGACAATGCAACAGAAGTTGCTCAGAGTTTCACTCAGGATATCAATCAAACTTGTGATCTTGTAGAAGATAGAGGATCCCTTTACCACTAAACCAACCATATTGGTGGTAGTCACTTTTCCTTATAGAATATATCATTAGATGTTCACCATATGTGCAAGTTCATCCATTGACATCTCACCCCTCCCCCCCATCAGTACAATTTTCATGTCAGCATCCAATTATATTTGTTAGAATATTTAGTATTAAACGACTAAATATGGGTTTTATATCCATATTTCTCCCTTCACCTTTTGAGTTAAATTTTTAGATTGAACATTCTAACATGATATCTAAGTGAGGTTCTGCCCTAGTTAACTTGTGTGTGCAGTTCCATGTTTGTCAATGCCACATGTTGTTACCAATCCAGTAAGGGATAATAAATATCCCACATCGTTTGTCTACGAAGATTATGTATGACTGTATAAATGCAATCTTCCATGCACCTGAGCTGACAAATGTGATATTACTATGAAAAATAATCAACTTTTTCTTTTTTCATTTTACGAGAATAAACATTTTCGAATTTACCATTTGTGTGTTACTATGTACAAATGATCAACTTTCAACAGGTCATTTATTTGCCGTAGAGTGGAGAGAAATCATTGATCCATCACTCTCCAGTTCTTAGTAACAAGGAGAGGCGATGGATAAATTTTTTTTATGATATGTCCAAGTAAAATAAAGTATTTATCATCTTGATATGAATAATTGATCTTTTTATGAACACTTAATTCATACCGTCCTTTCGGGCATTCTGACATCATTCAGCACAGTTGAGTGACATCCTTGGATGAAGATCCTCTACCTCGTGCGTGCTTGGAGTGATGTTTGAACCACTTATTAACTGTTGACGCATGTATTCGAGGCAAACATGGATCATCTAACGTATATTAAGACGCTAACGGGAGCACCGTACTTAGTAAAATGTCCATGTCCGACGTCCTTCAAACTAATCTTAACTACTTCCGAATCTGTAACTATTTAGATCATTAAATGGGCTACTTTTGTGGAAGAAACAAAATATTCCTAGTTTCCCACCTTAAAGTTGACATTTCCTATGATAATGAAAAGGGATAAGTTAACTAAACTCTAAAAATTTATCATAAAACTACAATTCAGTCTTAAAACTTGCAAAAAGTACAGTTAAGTTCTAAAACTTATCAAATAGGCACAATTAAGTCCTAAAATTAATACTGTGCTAACGTGGCATTTTTAAATTAATTTCTCTCTCCTAATTGGCATTTTTTATTGTTTTCTTTTTAAAATCTTATATAAATCAGATTAAAAAACTTAAAAAAAAAGATAACATTTTATTTGAAAAACAAAAATGGAAGAGAGAGAGAGAGAGAAGAGAAGGGCAAGGCAGGACGCCATTGGTCGCCATTACCGCCGCCACCCATCGTCGGAGTAGTCGGCATAGGTCACCAGCCTTAGGCAAGAGTGATCAGCCCTCGCCAGCTCTAGGTAAGGCCTCGCCAGCCTGAGTAAGGGCCCCCAGATCTGGGTACCCACCCAAATCTAGGTGATGTCAGCTATTGCCTAGAGCCAGCAAGCCTCGCTGACACCAAGCAAAGACCGGCAACACTCGCTAGGCCCAAACAAGCATCAAGCATCACTAGATTTGGCCACCCTCACCCAAGGCCAATAGAGGTCGCCGGCCCCTTCGGTGATGGGTGGTGTGACATCCTGATTTTCCATTTCTGTTTTTTAATAAAATGAGACGGGCATATCATCTTCGCGCATATAGTTCTTTTCCTTGAGTGGGTCACTCATGTAAAAACTAGGCTATCAGGTGAAGCCGTTAAGAGATTCTAATGCATCAGACTCGAGAATTTGACCAGGAAGCGACCTTTCGACCGAGCTAATCTGCAAGGGTCATTACGGCACAGTTAAAAATCAATTAGAGACCGGAGATAGGTCAACTCGACAGAGGCATGTGATCAAGTGTGGGTGATTCCACCAGATTGCACAATTCTTGTCGATTGGCATTGGACCAGCTTTTCTGTCGTTTGGGTACCCTGTGTCCGTATTTGAAACTTTGAGATTACCACGACAACCGAGAGTCGCCAATGTGTCAAAGATGTACGTTGTGGCTTGAAAATGATCAACCACAGGTCACATACACGAAAATTTCTATAAGCTACCCGGTAGATTAGGACACGCTAGTATCGTGCTAGAGTGAAATTAACCGTGAAATTGAAAGCGAATTCAGAAATTGGAAGTCTTGGTGTGTCACAAATCATTTTAGGAACATTGACTCATCTTCTGAAGATTTTTCATGCAAACCAAGTTTTTCAGCAAAATAATCAAAGTATGGTTAATTTGGTTCGGAAAATTGGTAAGCCCGCTTTTGGTTGTGCTTTTGGGATCTAAGATGGTTCTATGGTCAAGTAATTATATGAATTGAAGTGTGGTGACATTGAATTAATTTTATGGACTTCAATTTGGTTCAATTAGAAGAGAATTGAAGAATGTGATGTACAAGATTTGCAAAATTCGTGTGCCACGGCGGAGGAAGAAGAATTGTTGTGGAAGATTGAGTTAGTGGAATGTGACATCATGTGATGTCATGGTGGTTGGGGCCAAAGTGAAGAGGATTTTGACAAGTGTAGGGTGTGGATTTGCTCTCAAAAAGTTGGGCTATCAACATCATCTTCTTCCTTGAATCAAGGGGGTCTTGGAACTTGGGGAAGACAGGAGAGAGAAGCAACCGTGCGACCAGCAGCCCGCACGCCTCTTCGCCGCTCGCCCGACTGGCTGTCGCCAGCACCGCTGGAGCCTTCGCCATCGCCGTCACTGCCGTCTGCGTGCGTCACTCGCTCGCCCGCTCTTCGGCCAGCTCGCCGCTCCACCCGAGCCTCTAGCCTTCGTCCGCGCGCCAACCACCGTCATCCTTCGTTGTCCCGAGCTGCCCACCATCGCCAAGGCCACCGAAAAGCCGTCGAAGCCACCGCCTCGACTGCCTGAGCTGCCGCCACCCATTTCCGCCGGTCCCGCGCCCAACCGGCGACCAGAGCGCCTCCGTCCAAGCTTGGACAGCAGCTGGAAGTTCCAGCTAGATCTAGATCTTCAAGGGCCATTTCGAGTGCCTTCCGGTCCTTTTTTGGTGCCGCCCAGAGGAGGTTTTCCGACCACCTCGCCGTTGTCTTCGCCGGGGACTCGTTGGAAAGCAATTCTAGTGAGTTTAGCCTCCTAAACCTTGATTAGAGGGTTAATGATGCTTAGGGTGTTCTTAGTTTAAGTTAAGTAAGTTTAGGTGGTTAGATTAGTTTAATTAGGTGTGGATTAGATTAAGGGGTGTGGTTAGTTTAAAGTATGTTTAATTAGGGCTAAGTGGATGTTTATATTAATATAAGTCTTGATTTGACTTAAATGAATTGTTTTTTATTAAATAAATATTTCGAAATTATTTAATTATTTAATAATATATTATATTACGAAAATTATTAAAATATTATTATTTAATTAATTTCGGAATAAAATTAATTATTTAATAAATTCCGAAAATTATTTCGGGACCTTATTTTCTCAGAATTTCACGCTGATCGCTGCTATGTATTCAGATTTTGAATTTGATTAATGGATATTGCAAATTGAGTGTTGATTGTGAAAAATATGGATTTTATTCAGAAAATCCCAAGTGTCGGGTTTTGATACCAAAATTGGATTTTAAGGATTATATTAAATAGTGGGGTTTGAAAAAGTGAGATATTGGCTTTTGGTTCGAAATTAACGTGCCCCCACACGCGTGAATAATTTTTGGAATATTTTGAATATGGAGAAAAATGGTCGGGATCACTATTTTAAGTGGAAGCATTGAGTGAAATGCAAGGTGTCCCGGGCCGAATATAAAATTGTTGCGTGATAATTAAGAGGAAGTTGTCATGGGCTGTTGAGCCGGACTTGTCCCTATATGGGATGCCCCTTACAACGGATGCGGGTCGCAGTAGATTCTGGGCCCATGCTCCTTCGAGAACGCCATCAGCATAGTGACGAAGCCGATCTCCAAGGTGGGGAGATGATGCCTAGTTATATGCCAGTAGATAGCCGGACTGCGAGTAGGCTATGTTCATGTGTGGTGATAAGTAAAAATTGGAACGTGTGCTGAGTACGGTTACTGATTATATGAAAGTGATTGCGTTCCAATTGTTTAAATTCTTATTACCACCTATGATTGAGTGATACAAATTGTGATAACCTGCAGGAATAAAATAAGGCAAGGTAAGTCTTCTGTGTGATGTGGCTAGGCCACCCTTGGGTGTATTTTCTTTCTAATAGGAGTTTAGGGGGGGGTGAACTTGCTGAGACAATGTCTCACCCCGTTGCGGGCTTACATTTTCAAGTCCCTAGTGGATGGAGCGGCTAGTTTGTTATGGTTGGCCTTGTGGAGTTACAGAGGTGAAGTTGAAGGATTGGAGATCGTGTTCGACTTGTAGGTCGTAGGACTGTCCCTTTTTTTATAAGCCGGCCTTTTGTAGACTTTTGGTTGTAGACCTCTATTTGTAAACTCCGTTGGTTTATGTAAGTGATTGGTTGTGAAATTGCTTCCTGCTTTTCTATCCCGTATTTCATTGTCAGGGGTTTTATAATACGCTTCCGCATGTGCATTAATAATGAATTAGGTCGGCGACATGTCTTGGGAATGTCGCATTTGTATGACTATGGTAGGTTGTTTGCGTGCTCGGGGCGTGACAGGTGGTAGCGGCAACGACACCTACTAGCGTGGCCCTGCCTTGCTCTTCTCTTCTCTCTCTCTCAATTTTATTTTTAAATAAAATTTTAGATTTTTTTTTCAATTTTTTAATATGATTTAAATAAGATATTAAAAAGACAACAATAAAAAATGCCAACTAAGAAAGAGAAATTAATTTAAAATTGTCACGTCAGCATTTTCCTTTAAATAGATTAATGGTGTTAACTCTATGACTTGATTGCACTTTTTGCAAGTTTTATGACTTAATTGTACTTTCATGATAAGTTTTAGGACTTTTAATAAACTTATCCCTAATAAAAAATATGGAAAGGAATCATTTCCAATTACCATTTCTTATTGCCTTTGTATATTATACAAAAGCAATTTTCTTTTGTTTAAGGTGCATAATATGCGGCTCCCGCTTTGGAAAATATTAAATTGCTAGAATCCATCAAGGTGCCACCAAATCATGATCAGACTAGGGAAAGATTTGGCGGACATATTATATTAATTAGGAATACTTAATCTATAATAATATAGAGCCAAAAAAGAAAGCAGTTGTCCTAATAAGATTTTTTTATTTTTATCCTTCTCAAAATGCCCTCAATTGAACTACTTATGTCATTCCAGACCAAAAAAAACTAATCTCATTAAAAGATTGTTAAACCGAATATTACCTTTCGAAACTGGCCAAAAAGAATCTTCACATTGCTATTCACTCAATTCGTGAGTATCACTTTCCTCTGTATTTTTCACTCTCCAACCGTAAAAATACACATGATTTATTTTGATCCTATTATCCCATAATTAAGTAATCCATGGGTTGACCCAATTAAGATTAAGTGGAAAAAAAATAGTGCAATTTCTATATATTTCGATATTGAAGAGTATATGAGCATATTTATAAACTTTACAATATAATATTTCACTTAATAAGATATTACAATATCAATCACAATCAATTAGAGAAGATGTGGAAAAGTCTCATAATATGTGTCAATTATCTTTCTCAAACTCAAGATAACTTAAAAGAAGCCAACTAGAGTTTAGAGAAAAGATCTGAGAAAGCTCGGGTGGATGTGCTTTAATGATTATATCATCAATCTTATTGGTCAATTAAGTGGAATGAGACGAATAGTACCACAAAGCACATAATATCGGACGAAATGACAGTCTAATTCAATGTGTTTGGTGCTCTCATAATCATAACACACACACACACACACACACACACACACACACACACACACATATATATATATATATATATATATATATATATATATATCATGTTCTATTTGAATAGCCATTTGGTTATCATAGTAAATAACTATCCCACCATTATGAAGAAGAATTATACCTTATAGTAACCATTGCAGCCACAGTAATCCTGATGTTGTATAAACAAGAGCACCATATTCTATTTTTGTGCTAGAGCGAACTATGACGGTGTTCTTTACTACGCCGTGTGATAAGTGAGTTACCTAGGAATAAAAGCCTATAGTTGAATGACGATTTAGAGGGTCACTAACCTAGTCTACATCAGAACAAGTGCTCAAATCTAGGGTAGAGTTACCACAAAAATGAAGGTCGTGAAATAAAGTACCCTCAACGTAGTGAAGAATTCAAAGAATTGTAGCAAAGTAAGTCATAAGTGGCACTTTCATGAACCAAGTGACAATCTGAATAACATAAGCGATTTGGAAAACTTTCCCATATCTTTCAAATTTCTAACAGACCGAAAGGCGCTAATGGTGGCTGACATCCTCCGTGTGGCCCTAAAATTTGAGCCTGACAAATCTTTGATACATGCACCGACAAATAATTTTGGTCGACTTTCACATGTTCCTGTTGACCAAAAGCACGTGCAATGGGAGTCGCCTGGATTTGCCGGTGGTCAGCTAACCCTTGTAGGACTTATGATGCTTCTTATAGAGTAATTCGTTAAGCAAATCTGATATTCTGGGGGCGGCAGGAAACTCTCTTCGCAGGATCGGAGAATCCTCAATTTTGTAGTTGACATGACAGAAAGTAATGTTCTTTTGTGCCTTTTTTCAAATTTAATTTCGGGGGGTTGTTATGCTGGTGACTTCATTCGTCAAGTTAGGAATATCTTATTCAGCGCCCATCATTCTAAATGTCAGTGTCCTGTGGACTCAATAAACAAAGGAGGGATTGGCCCCAAAAAGAACAAGCAAATTGGGGAATTGGCCGGCAGTACAATTATGTCCAGACCATTCTGATAATTGGGGGGAAAATGAATGAAAATGGGAAAGGGGAGAGAGCACTAGACGGGGACAGAACCGAACCTCTTGCCGACATGCACTTCGAGACATCGCCATCGCAATGAGACAGCAACACACAAGTATCTCTGTAGGTATTGCTTTAGCAAAACTTATAGGGACAGTCACAACGAAGCTATACATAGTGAACGCCTTTCCAGTTCATTTTATCTTTTTAAGTTTGATAAAATCAAACATGAAATTCCGTACTGACGTCCTAAACTAAACAACCGAGACTCAAGTCCAACTTTATAGCTTGGAGATTTTGCTTATACATGCAACTTATTTGGCTTTATGACAACTAATCATGACCGGTCGATGATATCAATCGATAATGCACGTACATAACCATATTTATTTTTTTGTAAAATCTATTGTTGCCTAATTTTTGTTCGATTCCACTTGTACATCACTAATGTATAACCCTGTAAGATTTCCGGTTATCCTTTCTAGAGCGCATTATGAAAAGGCCATTAAGTAAAAAACCTAAATTGATCCTACTTCTAATTCATCAAGCGCCCCCTTATGTGAGAAGAATAATCTAAGACCTTCAATTGCTCCTTCCCCATCAAGTCTCTACACACATCACATATAGTATACAAATCGAAATAATTATAACTTCTCTCAGATGTAATATAGAGATTGCAGAGTTCGTTTAGATTTGTTATGGTTTGAGATATCAAAGGTTCGTAGAACAAGTTGCACCATGACTCATTAATGAAGTCAACATGTTTCTTGCAATCGGCATCGACAATCCGACATTATACAAGCCACCTGAATGGACCGTTTGGGGTATGGGGTGGCATGTGGGAGTGACATGAAACCGTGCGTATGAACAAGATTGAGGGGGAAATATAAGACACCATGCATATACTTTTTGAGAGTGTATGAAAGGATGTTGCAGTAGTTATACGAAAAAAGGAAAAAAAAAAAAAGTCTGAATCGCCATTGATGGAGCTTGGAGAGACCTGTGCACCTGAGGGAGTATGTGATGGGTTCTGGTGGTGTTGAGGTTGAAGAGGACAAGAATGGTCACGGAGAACATGAATGCTGGTGTCTACGCGCTTCCTTTGTGTCTCAGGAGTTTACCAGCTCCCTTTTTCGTCTTTTATAATTGCTGTTTATCCTCAATAAATTAGAATTTTAGAAAGTTTGATAGCTTATTGCAGGGATTTCTACTTCATCCTTCTATTTCGAGGGGGAATTTCTTGCTTGGACCCAAATCCACTAGACTAAATCAATCACAACTATTGATTATGGAAATCTCATGTGAGCCGAAATGAATTTCACAAGGCCCGTGGATGTTATGGAACTTGGCTCATAGACTCTAATACCACTAAGACATATTTATCTATTAGAGGACAAAGATTTATCTATTAGCACAACAACCTATAGTTTGGTGATATGGGATGAGAGACACATTTGAAATCTAATATCTCCATCACGTGACTCTAATACCACAAAGAAGCAACCAAAACCACCTTGGCACTAGCATGAAATTGTCTACCTTGTCTGCAACTTAGCCGTGTATGGGCAACCTTAAAAGTGTCGTGCTAGTTTGAGATTGCAAAAGACTTATTTACCGTTCACAGTCCATATTAAGGTAACGTAAGATCGGCAACATACTTGAAACTTAACCTTTTAGTATCTCTACCATCAAGGGTATATCTTGAAGACCCACTCTATCTATAGCATATCCTAGTTAGAAACTTATATAATCATACTGTGGTTGAAGAAATTGGATTGGAATTAATATTCAATGTAAAGTTCTTTCAATCATATTGGGTTTAGAGGACTAGTTATTTAGCAATTGATAATCTGTAGGTGTCCTCTATTCCATTTGATGATCCTCTTTGTGATATTATTCAATTCAATTGTTGATTTAAAGAAAATCAGGTTTTGATCAATGGCTAGAATTCATTAAGACTCTAAGGAAGCACCGGACGGGATAGAGGATCTCCACACAACCATATGCATCATTCTCTCTAAATGGATGTAATAAATCCCCAGAAGTGAAGTGGAGTGATAGGACTTCCTTTTTTCGGGCGTACTAGTTATAAGACACTTATATTAAAATATAACAGTTTGAGGTTTCTATCAAGAGCTGGATTAAGAGGTTGTGGTTAATTAATCATTAGTTATAGATAATCATCATTTGATTCTCACCTTTCCGGCTATCAATGATCATCCTCACAAAATTTGGTTCAAAGGGCCTCCCTAATTTAAAATGGCATCTCGGGATATCACAAATTCCTTTACTTAAGTTATTGATATTCTCATTGACGTCCACTCCTATCACTAAGGACCCTTTCTACCCTCAAAACGCACATCTATTAAGGATGGTCTGAACCCTAATACATTTATTATGACCCTTTGTAACACGTGCGAAGTTTAACTCATTAACTCATTCATAGGGTCACGCCAATTAACCTATGCGTGGAGCGTAACATGATGCATGTAGATAAGGTGACTTGCATGGACAACGGAGAATCATTTTAGCTAAATTGTCTGGATGTCTAGTGTAAACAGAGATAAATATCGCACCCTCATATGTGTGTACGTGCGCACGAGAGAGAGAGAGAGAGAGAGTTGTCAAGATGTGGCTGTGAGGCAACTTCGTGGCTACAATAGAGTACGGTTTACAACAACATAAAGCGGGATAGAATATAGGGTTTGATTTTGTGCGCTTACTTTCAAAATGAATGGACAAGTCACTAACTATCTTGATAAAAATGAGACCGTCCAAATCTTTCCCGTGTCAATGAATCCTATATATACAACTAAATTAAATACAAAGTGGCCGTAATGATTGAAAAGAAAGAAAGATCGACAAATAACTTTTGAAAAACACAAGACAATTATCTAGATAAGTCTGTGTAAGTAGAAATTTTTACAGAAGATCGTAATCTTGGAAAGTATCCATCAAGTTAGATTGGAGGGCTAGCGCACGAAACAACACTAGGACATGGAAATTTCGCGAAAGTTACTTTTCATATTTGTAGAATTATCGAACATGCTAGCCTATATAATCACTTCCAGCTCAAAATTCCGATCTTGAAGGCTGGTAACTCCTCACCGAGTGCTCAAAAGTCAACTCGTCCGTGCAGAAACCTCTCAAGTCTAAACAAAAATCTGGTCACTCCACAAACTTGTCGTCATTTATCCAAGCATTAGCCCGATAAAGCAACTTTCTAGGTACAATGGCTGAGACATGTTACTCCTTTAACCAGGCGACTTTTTGAGGTGTGTCTCATGGTCTCTTTTTGTCAATTTGTTTTCTTCCTTTGCTTTCAAAGTGGGCGGTGCATCCCTAAGATTGCTCAGCTGTGGAAACTAGAAAGAAGACACTTGAGTGATGACTTTGTGTTATTTCTCATGGAAATTCTGGGGTTGCCTTGCCTTAAGATCACCCAATTTTACCCTCTTGCTAAGTAACTTTCGGTTACAAGAATAGACCCCGTGGGGACGTAGCGAACTCTATGACTCTTTATTACTTTCGGTTGAGATTTAATGGATTCGTTTGCTTTAAACATTTAAATATCGGTGAAAGAGGTGATTTGTATAGTAGAGTCCGATGGAAAAGGTCATTTTGGGGTTGTTTGATACAATATTCCTACAGCATTTGAACTATGAAATGGGGCGTTGCAGCTTTAACAAGGTGTTTGACAAACAACTCACAACCACAACAGCTTTTTAATTGTCGCAGTTTTGATATATATAATACAAAACACATAAGTTAGAGCATTTCACAGCACAGTTATAATTTGGCCAGGTTTGCACTAGATGTGCTCTTAGAACCATGTAAGACCAAGTAATCTACTATAAAACAAGGCGTTGCAACTACTATATTTGACAAACAACTCACAACTACAGCAGCTTTTAAGAAAGTGATCCGCAATTGTTATAGTTTTGGAATATATATAACCAAACACCTAAGTTATGACATTTCACAGCATAATTATAATTTGGCCAGGTTTACACTAGACGGGCTCTTAGAACTATGGCAAGACCAAGTAATCACTAGCGCAGTATGCTGAATATAATGCCTGCCTTCCTCGTTCGAAAAAGACCTATTGGCCATTTTTTGGACACTAGGAAACAACACTCTTTGATAGTATTATCGCCATTGAACTATTGAACTAAATGAAAATTATCCAAAATATTTAGATACACAATCCATCTGTGATATCCTCTCTGCGAAGATTATGACATAATTCCTAAAAATTGTCGAAGTATATTGACTAGACATTAAACTTGTTGAAAATTGAATGCAATCCGTCCGAATATATGAACTGATAACCTTCTAAATGAAAGAAAACCCACCCTCAAAAATTGTCAGAAGTCCTCTCTCTGATGTCATCAGTTATACACCAATTTGCGAATCGTGTAGCCAAGATTTCATCACCTCCATGAGAGTTGCAAGTTCAGTACGTAAGTCCTTCAAATGGATATTCCCATGGATTATTCTGGCTTGGTGAGACACAGATGGGATCAATCTTTCTCACGCCACTTGCGCTCCGCATCCCCACGCAATACGCAGAGCAGAAATGCCGCATCTCAAGCAAGCAATCAACTTCTTACAAATCCAACTCCCTCTACAAACCGTCATTGTCCGACCACAGGTTCACAGGCGAAATGCATCAAGCCGAAACTTCACATCACTGGCAAATACTGGAAGAAATGAAAAATATGTCCACAGGGCCTGGTCATATTGATCTTATATTCCAAGATCATTCACCATTTTCTGATAATTTAAACAACACTTGACCTTCCCCTAGAGCAGCTTCATTGACATAGATTACCGTATACAAGAAGATTAAGCCAGAGCATATCCAAAAATATAAAGTCATACTGGGGCAGCTCTCATCCTTGCAGAGTCTTTAATTGGGACTTGGTAACTTCACAAGAATTTTATTAAGCATAAAGGGCAATCAATAAATACTTCAAAGACAACCACTTATTCATCACACGCTCCATGTCCAATTTAATGAACAACTCTCATAGTTCCCATATGTTATCCCAGCCAAAAGAGAGACCTGGGCATTCAAATAACTAAACAACACATTGATCCTCTTGAAGATAACATCCAATAAACAAGAAAGCACAAGCAGTAAGGTAATCCTGCAAGATTGCCTGCTTGGAATTTGGCTTAGACCTGTAGAAAGCTTGCATACTTGGCACCTAAGAAAAGCCTTTGGCTGCACAAAAGGGCATTTTTTGTGACCTCTGCATTATCATGATTCAGAAGCTTCATGACCCGGTCCTTCGCCTTCAAATCAGACAATATTATTCTTCCAGCTGGGTGGTATTGGATGAACTGCGAGAGGTCATAGCAAGCGACAGCCAAAGCCCTTGCATCACTTGAGGTGTCCAAAATTGTTACAAGGACCCTCAAAATCTGCAGAAAATAATCAGTCTTTCAGTGTACCTTAACTCACAATGAAAATGACAGAAGATAAAAGGGAGATGGCCATCCACATGAAGGCTCCATTTGTTTCGCAAAAAATGAATGATTTGAAAAATAGTTTGCAAAAAATGATCGCTTGTATCACTTGAAATAATTAGTCAATGGAAAATGTTTTCATAATGAACGTATTTTTCATCTATTTATTTTCGAAAGCAATACAAGGAGAGAATGTTTTCCAAATCATTCATTTTCCACGAAATAAATAGAGCCAAAGTTTCACTTGTTTTGTAAAAACAATAGTCAACAGACATAACCACAAGTACAAATACTGATATAAAAATATCAGCTAGTCCACAAATAGCCAACCCAAAAACTTAAAAGTTAATACTGCCAAGACCATAGTGTCAGCCAAGTTTCCGTCCTTATATTTTATGTGCATATCAAAAACCAAGTACGGTTGAAAGTATAAGGACGTTAGAAAGAAAACCTGGAAATCACTATCTTCAAAGCTTGTGATGTTCTCGCGCCAAAAGATTGGATCTTTGTGCATAGGAGACCAGTCAAGCTGGCCAAGAAGGACTTCTTGTTTGTATTTATCAAAAGAACTCAGCTTCTTAATGTTATCCCTCAATCCTTGTTCCAACTCATTTAGAGCCTCCAGTAGATCCTGAAAAGGTTTCAGCATCCAGTTAGAGTAGAATAAACGCTTTAAATTATAAGAGACGATAAACTATGCACTAGCTCTGCCACAAGATGGATAGATATGATTCACCAATAAACGGAGACCGCTGCAAGAAGTGAAAACATCCATTTCAGAGTTCTTTGCATCATAATGTTGGATATTGCTCCAAGCTAATTTTCATCACAGGCTGGCTACAATAAATGGCTGAAAAAAGTACTCTTGACAGATTTACAAGATTCCACGTCCCATTGACCATCAACTACATAAGCACCCAGTAAGACAGACACGTGTACATGATGGATAAATACTGATCACAAACTCCGGACTCACATCCACCATCACATAAATATTTCAAATAAAATTTTGAATGCTCTTAGGCTTAATTTTTTGCAATCCATAAGTATACATTAGAGAACCAATCAACTGAAAACTATAATGTAAAGAGTCAATAGAAAAAATCCAATAACTATTAAATTATAAAAGAAAGTAGCCAAAAAGACACCAAGATGTGCCAAAGTGATTGCGGGAAAAGCATCAACTAATAAGGTGAATGTACTCAATTATGAATAAACAAGAATCACATGAATATGTACTACATAGAGCTCAAGGGCAGTGACAGCAATTTTGGACATGATATGTTGGCCCAACAGTAGAGTAACCAGAGTATATTCTAAGAGAAGCACAAACTTGACATATCATGTTGAAAAGCTACTTCCTTTTCCATGTAAATTCAGCTATTTTCACAGGGATTACAAATGATATAAGTTACCACCACCAAAACTATCTGATGGCACAGACTGCCTTCCCAAGACAGGTGGAAAAAAATGTAAGTAGGACAATTTGATGTCTTTTCTCTTCAGTAAGCAAGTGAATTCATTTGTCAATCTGAATGTACATCCCTGGGGTATTAACATCAATGATAAAGTAACCAAAGCTAGGGCCAGATTTAAACTAATATTCACAAATTAATACTGTCATCGACATTCACATCAGAGTCCACACACTAAATTCCTGGACTAAACCATGTTAGACCAACAAGGATGCAAGAGTCGAGAATTCCCAGACAAATTTCTCTAGCAGACAGAAGGCCCATGAAAGATTGTGACTTCCTGGACAAATAATTGGAAGCCATGATATCACAATTTTCGCCCATTCGAGTACATAAGTATCTCACCTCATCACTCCATGCCTGGGATTTTAAGCTTTGAACAATCTGAGGCAGTCCAAGGTCTACCATCTGGGCACCAAATGTCCCTTTGGGCAGCAAATTCCTAAATGTCAAAATGACAACCCTGACAACCTACCAAAAACTTAATGTTAGACATATGCAGCATGTGTAGTCTCACAATCATCTAGAGAAACATGATAGCAAGCAGGAAAAAAAAAACAAAAAGAGGAAAGCAAACTTGCTCAGGGCAAAGGGACCTTCAACATGAAAAATGTAGAAAGAATTGAATTCAATGGTTAATGTGCTTGAGAGGGAGGGAGGAGTGGGAATCAATTAAACTCAAAAAACCAGAGAGAAACCACGTGCGGAACAGACCACACACCTTCTCCTTTGTGGAAAATTTGACAACATCAATAAGTCGCGGAAGTGTCCTGGAAGTCGCCAAGTACTCTATGGCAGGTTCATAAAATGACAATAGCCATATACACAGACAAGTCTCATAAAGAAGCTGCCAAAAAGAGATTGTCAGAGATATGCTAAAGTACCAATACCATTTCAACGATGAGGTCAAAACCAGAACACTATAGTATGCTCAATATAAAGTGTTCTGTTGAAAATAATCATACCTGGATTGATTGCTGTGTAGATGCCGGGGATATCAAAGGAACCAGCAGTTTAACGCCATCTGCTTGAACAAAAGATGATCTGACCAGAGGCTCCTTAAGCAATGTTGCAAGGCAGTTAATTGCAGTAGGAATGCCCCGAGTAGGGTGGGAAGGTTTCTTAAGCTGCAAAGCCAATTCAGCATCAAGACCATGTTTGTGAAAGATAACAAAATCTTTAAATATACCACAGTCACGAACAGCATCAGGTTAACATCTTCAACTGATACTATCTTGATGCTCAAACCACTAACCCTATGCATACTTCCGATTGTCTCCACATTCTATACTTTCAGCAGCCAAATTAGCAGCATTAAACGCTACCTACAGAGTCTTTCATGAAGAGACTACACATTCCAAACATCAATAGCCTCTACTAATGATCCACCTCAAAGAATACACTTATGGATTCAAAAACACACCTGTGCACATAGCCAATCCACAAGTCCCTTCAGAACATCATCTATGGTGGTAAATCCTCTTTTCGAACTATCACTTGTTTTTGGCCTAGCACTGCAACAACATACAGTTTTGACATCCACATAGGCAGTTCATCGAAAGTAAATTACTCAAAAGTCTCCTTTTCCCGATATCTTCACTATCAATGGAGCAAAATTAAATACGTACCTCACTATCAGAGAGAGTATCTTACAACACTTCTCTTGTATGAACCAGTTGCCTTTCCAGAGCAATCTGAAGAATCAATCAACAAATAAGAGACTTTGATTCCAGAAACCAATATCTTGCCAAATTGGAAACACTCAAGTTTATCATATGATGACATGCACTTTTAGGAGAGCAAGTACATTAAATTTTAGCATGTAATTTACTAGTTGATTTTCTCCCTTCATAGATGATGGTTGCTCAATCATTACAATTTCCAAGGACATTTCCCATTGGCACTACTCGCTGATATACAACTGCCAGCTAGAAACCTATCAGAAAGCACAATTTAAATTTGGTAATATGAGACCCTAAATCAATGGACTTCATCGACTTAAAACCCAAAAGTATGGCTACCATTTTAGGACATTCATGTAGCCTTAAATGAGGAAACCAAAACCCAAAATTGACTCTGACTTCTGATAGCATCTAGGCTAAAGTTCTCATTCAGCAGGACAACCATTCCACCTCCAACTTTTGATGAAGAAATGCCGATCCAGTTTGTTCTTTACATGATTGGTGTCAATGGAATGACAACAAGATGAAGCATCAACCATGATGAATAGGTACAGGAACCAGATCAAGCAATTATACTGGGATCAAAGTTAGACCAGCAGCCCATACAATCGCCAAACTCTTCGAGAAACCTATGCTAGGTAAGTTCTAGTAAGTTTACATATTCGTCGTTCTTATCATTACAAGTTGAATACTATTCTTCAAGATTTACTGTGCTTTTCCAAGAGAAGACAATGGTGCACAACCAACTGAACCATATGCTCTAGGACTACACAAAAGATAAACCAAACTAAAAGAAGTATAAAATTGCTCAGATCAGGAAAAATAGCAAACCCGAGGAGATATGTTAAAACATTAATATAGTGCCAAAAACCATGTCCAACACTAACATTAACATGACAATGAGTCGAAGAAAAGCCCTCATCCTTAGAAGTTTCAGCATAAGAGAACAGAAGGAAGTAAGATATAACATGAAAATGCGGGACTATGACAAATACAATAACAAGTCCCAAAGTTCTCATTAAATACTTAACTCAGGAAAGGTTCATAAGTATCTTCATTCGAAAGAGACTCGTCATGGAACAGTCTGGCTCTTTTTGGGTTTGCTGCACATGAGGGTAAAAGATAGGTCAACTTCTCATGATCAACAGAAAGCCGACAATTCCAAAAGTCAATTTAAGCACCTGTGAGCATCTCATCAATTAGAGCTAGAACATATTCTACTGTTTCTTCCTTGAAAATGTCGCGCAGGATATTAACAAACACCCTTGCGTAAGCCGGTCCATCCTGAAAGAGGAAGTTGGGAGATAGTATAAGAATTCCATCCTATCAAATCATTCGCTCACATTGTCTCAAGATTGCACACGTTCATGAGATTCATCCCCAAAGACTGATGATCCAAGGGGGGCAGTCGAGCATTACATCGTCGAGTAGCTGAGCACGATAGCTTTCCGATCTTTTGTCATATCGCCTCAACAGCTGGAGGCACGTCCCAGTAATCAGCTTCGTCGTCATATACGTCTCCCATGGGATGTCCCTTCTCAACACCTTAAGTAATACAGGAAGGAATTAATCAGCAGGACTGAATCGGGTCCTCATTTTTAAAGCTTCCCATGACAACTAGAGAACAACCCATTTCGCAAGTTGGCTAATTTCCTCATGCTATAACATCACCAACCATTCCGCCGTACCAAAAAAAAAAGAGCCGTAATCCCATCGTAAATTACCCTCCTTTTCGGCACGGACGGAATGTGGGTACCAATGTTTTGGGGGGGAGCAGAACGCGAACCTGATCGGTGGTTAACTCCGCCTGGTCCATCGCGGGGGATCCAAACTCGATATCAGTAAAGCCGGTCGGCAGCAATTCGAGGGCCTGCGAAAGCCACAGAGGCGAAGGAGACGTCAGGGGATCGCCGGAATTCGCTCGTCCTCCCCGCGATTCGTGATCCGCGGACGCGCCAGATCCCGGATCGAGGAGGAGGAGGAGGGGGGAGCGACGATTCCGAACGGTGGCGGAAGGGAACAGGAACACTAACCTCAGCTGTCGCTGTCGGCGCACCACTCCGTCGCTATATCAAGAAGGTTCGCAGCGACGAGAGAGGTTCGTGAAGGACGTGATCGGTGATGACATTGATCTCTCTTTCGTCCTCTACAGAGAGAGGCGCGCAGAAAGGGACGAAAGCATGTGAGCGGAATCCGGAGGCAGAGCTTGGCCACCACCCGCCGTGGATTGGATTGGGCTCTCTGGGCTCTCGGCCCATTAAGGAGAGGGCCCATGCTAGAGATAGAGAGGGAAGGGGAATGTCTGGGCCACGCTCGCAATTGTAATGTCGTTTTGTGGGGTATAGGTTCCAGCTTTTCGTGCCACGGCTATAATGATGATTACCATCCTTTTGATTTCTCATTGATAACTCGAACTAGTGATATAGTTAACTTATTGGATTTCATCATACTTTAGAAATGTTTTAATTTTAGCTACATTTTTTTTTGTCAGTCATACTCTATTCCTATTTTAACTCTCACTCTCAGACTTTTGTCCTGCCTCTTTGTAAGGCGTGGGAGTCGAAACCCACTCCTGACACTAATTCGTTCCTATCCCAACCCCTGAGAATGTGGAAATTCAAACCCCCCACCTCCCCCTTCCATATTGGAAGAATGGCCACTGGGGTAAACTCCAGTGGTTAATTTTAGCTGCATTTAACTCGTGATATTTCGGAACAATGTAATTAATGTAATGCACGGTAGAAAATAACCAAAAAAAAATCATAAAGCTCTTGCAATGGTGCCTATCCAACCAATTTTAACTGGTTGGCGCTGAGGCAAAGACCAATCATCCAATTGACGCTAACAACGCCGACGTGGATAATTTTTAATAATATTTTATTTTTAGTTTTTTTCCTTAAATTTTCTTCTTTCTTCCTTTTTGTTTTCCTTTCCCATAATGGCTGGCAAAGCTCATTGTCAAGGCTCGCAATGCAACCCTCACCCAACCTCACCTAGATTTGTGTGAGGCCTGGAGGCTGCACGCAAGGCAACCTCGCTTGGGTTGAGCGGGTGAGGGCTGCCCTCACGAAATCGGCTAGCTCGTGCCAAAAAAAGACAAAAAGGAGAGAAAATGAAATAAATAGAAAAAAAATGAAATGAAAAGACAAAAATGCACTTGGGTCTTAGGAGTTTTGCCTTTTCTTAATTGATATGGAAATTTCAATCCTTTTATTGAAACAAATTCCTACCTTATATGGCCCTTAGATGAGAAAATAAGAACATTTCAAGCCCTTATTTTCTCAAAGTTCTAAAAGTTGAGAATTCACATAATAGAAATTATAATATTTTGTTTATTATTAAGTGAAGTATACAAGAGCCCATTTATAGGTTTTGGATATTGCTTATTTATCCAAAACAACGGTGTCTCTTCTCTCCTATATTTACGTTCCAAAACATTTTCCTTTTGTCGAACCCTTCCCCTTGCGTTTTCCTTAGGTCCCTTCTTCCTCGTCCGAATTAACCTTTCATTCGTTTGAACCTTAAGCCCTAAATCTAGACATAGATCATGATCTGGTGCCTTGCGAGTTGCAGTTCTTCGTCAAACATGAGTACATGCGACACTCGTCCCGCAAAAGCCTCGGTGGCGGATCGAGCAGCGTTGACGATGGAGGCGGCCACTATGACCGAGCCACTATCCTCCTCACTTGTTTGAGCTAGGTTTGTATCTTTGCTATCGATATCACCATAACTTGTTGATGCCAAGATTTTGGGATTTTAGTTTTCGAAATCTAAGCCCTAAATGTGAACTATGTGCTGACTTTTCCCAAAATTTCATTTCGAAATTCTTGATTTGGAAGGGATCAGTGAAGAAGATGAGCAATCTTGCAAGAAAGGAGCACAACCCCAAAATTAGTGTTAATTGTTGTTTGTCTTGCTCTTTTTTTTTTTTTTTTGGCTCTGTCAAGTCGGTTTCTAGTGTCAAATTTTGTTTCTCTCCACTTCTCTACCCAAGTTTTGTAGAAAAATCTTTCGAGGGCCCTTCCTTAAGGTTGAAATAATCTGGAGACAAGAAAAAACTTTTATTTGCCGATGTCGTAGTTTTTGGAACTTTTCCTTCTTTTTGAGAAGGACTCTAATGTGAAGTTGGTCTTCCAACAAAGCTTTTTTTTTTTTTAATGACAATTAATAGCCCTCCAATTTTCACAAATGGAAATTTCAGAATCGTTTGCCTTGAGATTTTCTTTTGGGAGATTGGTAGGCTTTTTATTTTTTGCGTTGTGAAGATTGGTAGAGTTTATTGGACTTAGCTTGGATCAAATTCTTTTGCTGGTGTACCATTTATGGTCGTGCGCTCATATGTATATATTTTACAAAATGTCTATTCAATATATTAATATGCTTGAGCAACGAGGTAATTATGTTTTGTTAGCTTCTTTGGTTGCATTTAAAGACCTTTTTTTTTTGTTAATGTATCACATACATGGGGACTAGTAATATACAATAGGGAAACAATTCTGGAGCTTTTGGAGTTGGATGGCCTTTCTAATGTCTGGTTCTGAATTGCAGAGGGTGTACTATGGCTTAGAAATATTGTTGGTTGTCTACAAATTGTGCATTGTTTAATCATTCGAAAGGGTAAACAACCCAAATATGTCTATAATTGAAGTAGCTCATATTAGCCATAGAGTACTTATCCAATAAAAGTAGATGCACTCAGTTTTCCCAAGTTTCATGTGCTAATTGTGTCAATCCTCTTGATCCGTCTATCATTAACCTATCAAAATGATCATGTTGTGCATTAGCTTTAGACAAGGCTTGATCTCTAATATATGCAATTTATATGGTGTTCGTTCTACCCTCTTAATACAATTTTTCTTACTAATTTTAGTTGTTTGTCTTTAGAATGAGTTCATTGGAGGGCTAACTACTCTCAAGGTCATCCGTCAATATGGGTATGTTTACCCTACCCATTTCTCTTTACAGGTGAAGTCACTAGTAGTGTTTAGTTAAAATTTTACAATTGAAAGTGCTATTTGTTTTTGTTCCTTTGTAGGTCCAATGGCAAGAACAAAGTTTATGTCACTGTTTTTTTTAGGTAAATTTCAAGTTGGACTGCCCTTAGAATACGTAGATGGAATGGTCAATATTGTTGAAGTAGACTTAAGTAAGGGTTCATTGTTCAACATAATTGAAGCTGTTAAGGTTTTGTGTAGGCGTAAAATAGAGAAACTCTTTTATGGAGTTCCTGGAAGTAATATTCTTGAAGATGGGGTAACTCTTAAGTACTTATGGGATAACTCTAGTGTAATAGATCAAATTTATCATTATCTTCATTCTGAAAATATTGAATTGTATGTTGAGCATGTCGATGATGAAGAGAGGATTGCTAAGATAGGGGTAGTTGAGATGGAAACTGGAGGTTTGTTTGATGTGAATATGGAAAGTGTTAACAATGTGGCTAATAATGTGTTCGAAAATATAATTGGAAATGTTAATGATGACGGGAATCGGGTTGAGGGTGAAAATAAGGATTTGGATAATGAGCATAATGATGCATGTAATTTGGTGGATGTGGAACAATCGAGTGACAATGATGATTTCGAATTGGTTAATGCAAAAAGAAATTTAAAGGAATTTTCAACAAGACATAGACTCAAAATTGGAACTAACATTGAAGAAACTTCCCAATTAGACATTGACTCTCCAACAGAGTTATCAGTTGATCCTTTAATGGTGAATGCTTCTGGATACAAAACAAAGCACTATGATTCAAACGAAAAGGAAAGTCTTCATTCAGATTTAGATGATTAAAGTGAAAATGAAGAAGATGATGTTATTTCAAAAAGGAGGAGTAGAATTCCATCATATGATCGAAATGGTAAGAATCCAGTATTTGTTGTTGGCATGACATTTAAGGATTCAAGTAAGTTCAAAGATGCAATTTTGAGGTACTCGATAGTTAAGCAAAGAGCAATTAAATACACCAAGAACACCACTAGATTTGTAAGAGCTAGGTGTGCCCAGGCTAATTGTAACTAGATGATTTATGGTGCTCTCGATAGCAAAATTGGATTATTTCATTTGAAAAAGTACATTGATGAGCATATATGTACTATCACTTTTGAGAATAAGAGACTTTCTAGTTCTTTCTTAACTAAACACTTCATGATTCTCATTTCTGCAATGCCTAAAATCAATGCACCTCAGTTGAAGAAGCTAGTTAGAGTATAGTTGAGGGTGAATGTCACTTTGAGTCAATGCAGGAGAACAAAGTTAAAAGTGTTCAAGGAATTGTAAGGCAATTATAAAAAGGAGTATGCACTGATGTACGATTACTTGGGAGAACCTTACACTACAAGCCACGCGAGCACATTTAAAATGAAAGTTGAAAGACCACTGCTAAATTCCCTACCATTATTTGATAGGGCTTACATTTGCTTTGATTCCTACAGGAAAAGAGTAGGGTGTTGGAAGATCATTGAATTAGATGTATGTTTTCTAAGGGATTGATCGATGGTGAGTTGTTATGTGTTGTAGAGAGAGATGCCAACAATCAAATGTATCCAATAACATGTGCAGTTGTAAGAATTGAGAATAAGGATACATTGACCTAGTTTATCAACTTGTTGAAGGAAGATATCAACATGGGTAATGACAATGGTTGGGCTTTAATAAGTGAGCAACAAAAGATATGTAATACTATCATCTTTCATTTTGAATTTGTTTGCAACAATGCATATGATGATTTCCAATATTAATGTTTTGCTTTTTATCTATTTATTAGGGTCTCATCCCTTCAGTAGTTAACTTTTGCCAAATACGGAACATAGAATGTGTGCGAGGCATATATATTCTAACTAGGATAAAAAATACAAAGGAAAGCCGTTGATGAGAGAATTTTGAAAATGTGCTAAGAGTACTAATATGTCATATTTTGAGGTGCATAAACAGAGGTTGAAGGAAATGACTCCACAGGGTCATGATGATCTATTCTAGATTGAGCCAAAGCACTGGTGTAAAGCCTTTTTTGACACCAACATAAAATGTGATATTGTTGATAATAATCTTAGTAAAGCTTTCAATGGTAAGTGCATGGAAGCTAGGTGCAAGGCCATTGTGAGTATGCTAGAAAATATTAGAATCATGATTATGAATAGAATGCATGGTCAAAGAGATGCATGTGCTAAGTGGACGAGAAATTATAATCTAAAGATTGTGCATAAGTTACATCAAAATACAACTTCTAGTAGATATTACCATTTGATATGAAATGGAGATCAAGGATACACGATTACAAAATATGGTGACAAATATGTTGTGGACTTGAATTTGAGACTTGTTCTTGTAGAGCTTGGGAAGTTGGTGGAATTCTAGTGTGACGGCCCGAGCGGCGGTGCGCGGGGAGGAGGGATGGCGGTGCGTCCGCGCCTCGGTCCCCGGACGTGCGCAAGGAAGGGGTCCTCTCCCTCTTGTCCCACATCGCTTAGGGGGAGTTCTGGGCTAGTATATAATGGCTTGGGCCCTTTAATATGTGTGACGCGTTTTAAAGCCGTGAGGACTTAGTGTCCAAAGCGGACAATATCACACAGTGGGGCCCGGGTCGTTACAAATGGTATCAGAGCCGACTCCCGACCGCGTGTGGGGCCACAACGAGGACGCTGTTCTGCTAAGGGGGGAGAGTGTGACGGCCCGAGCGGCGGTGCGCGGGGAGGAGGGATGGCGGTGCATCCACGCCTCGGTCCCCTGGACGTGCGCAAGGAAGGGGTCCTCTCCCTCTTGTCCCACATCGCTTAGGGGGGGAGTTCTGGGCTAGTATATAATGGCTTGGGCCCTTTAATATGTGTGACGCGTTTTAAAGCCGTGAGGACTTAGTGTCCAAAGCGGACAATATCACACAAATGGGGCCCGGGTCGTTACAAATGGTATCGAGCCGACTCCCGACCGCGTGTGGGGTCACAACGAGGACGCTGTTCTGCTAAGGGGGAGAGTGTGACAGCCCGAGCGGCGGTGCGCGGGGAGGAGGGATGGCGGTGCATCCGCGCCTCGGTCCCCGGACGTGCGCAAGGAAGGGGTCCTCTCCCTCTTGTCCCGCATCGCTTAGGGGGGGAGTTCTGGGCTAGTATATAATGGCTTGGGCCCTTTAATATGTGTGACGCGTTTTAAAGCCGTGAGGACTTAGTGTCCAAAGCGGACAATATCACACAGTGGGGCCCGGGTCGTTACAAATATGTTGCCATGCCATATATGCAATACACCACAAGAAAAATGATCTAGGTAACTACCTAACTGAGTGCTTCAACAATAACAAATACGTAAGTACTTATCAATTCATGATGCCTACTGTGAAAGGACAAAAAAAATTGGGACAAAACTAATAAAGAAGCCCATTAGCCCCTACCGATCAAAAAGATGCCTAATAGGCCAAAAAGGAATAGAAAAAAGCAACCAATTGAGCTTGTAAGACATAACAGAATGACTAAAGAGAGTAACCGAATGACTTGTTCTACTTGTAATGTGGTTGGACATAATTGCATAGGATGTCCTTTGAAAAAGGTATTTCTTAACTAATTGATCTTATTGATTTTAAGCTCGTTGTCTTGTCATTAATGCTTACTATGTGCTTTTTAGTAGCATATAAATGCACCTGAAGCTCAATTTTATGTTTAATCTCAGACCAATTCTAGTGGATCAAGGCCCAAAAAAAGACAAGTAATTTGTGATAGATTCATGCATTATAAGTTATAAACGTGAAGGTTTCGATTTACTAATGATGGATATATATTCAAGCTAAAGCTACAACAATGATAAGTACAACTTAAGGAGGATCCAAAGGCTGTGTCATTGCTTCTGCAAAAGCTAGTGCACCTGTACAAGACGATAATGGGTAGGCGAATTCTTCAGCCAATGCTTTTGCAAAAGCTAGTGCACCAATACAAGATATTTTAGCTAATGCTTTTGTAGAAATTAGTGTACAAGTATAAGATACTTCAGCCAATGCTTTTGCTCAAGTCAATGCGCCAGTACAAGATACATTAGGTAATGCCTTTGCGGAACTTAGTGGACCAAAGCAAGATACTACAGCCAATGCTTTTGCTCAGTCTAATGTAAATGGAAGAGGATGCTGGGCTACTGCTAATGTAAATGGATGTAGTGGATTGGCCAATGCTTTTACTAAAGCCAGTGTTAATCAACGACAAGGATTTTTTTGTGCTTAAGCTAGTGCAATAGTTAACGGCAAACCTCAAAAAATCCTAGTGAGTAATACCTCACCACACATGCATTCATGTGTTGTGATTGCATTCTCACGTTCGATTTTTCTCTTTTTTAGTTTAAAAGACCAGCCATTGAAATGGAAATGATGCAAGGACAATCACAACCAAAGCAGAAGAAAATGGTAGGGTTGGGTGTTTACACAAATCCTAAAACAAACTTTCAATTTCTCAATGTGAGTTATATTTTAACATTTTACAATAAGAATTGATTGTCTCCTTGAGCTAAAAACATACCCATTCTTTTGTAGGTTGGCATAATTAGTGCAAGATTATTGAAACCACCGGATAAATGAGTAGCCAAAAACATACCCATTATTGTTTTAATTCACTTATTCACTCATCTCTACGTGATGTTACTGGCCATTTAAATATTTCTAATATATCATTATCCAATTTCCCAGCAAACGTAAATTTGTGAAAAAGAAGCGTTGTAGTTTCTAAGGGTGAGTATGGTCCAGATTGGGCCAATCCACGCCCTAACTCTAGGATCAAAACACATAGTATTGGTCCTCAATTTTTGGGACCGATAACTGATCCTATGGAGCTTGGGACCGAGGACTAAATCGACCCAATGGGTTCAATCTAATTCCAAGGTCAACCTGGGACCAATTGATAATTTTTTTTGTTTCATTTATTGTACTCCTTGAAAAGGTGACTGAGGACTGCACTGATCCAATGGGTTCCGTCAAGTTCCAAGGTCAACTTGAGACTAATTGATAATTTTTTTGTTTCATTTTTTGTACTTCTTGAAAAGGTAATCGAGGACCGAATCAACCCAATGGGTTCGGTGATGAGTGAGGTCAACAAAGGGAGGCGAGCGGTAAGTGTCAAGTGAGACAAGCATTGAGTAATGAGCAACATTAACGGCAAGTAAGGCGAGCGGCAAGCGGCACAAGCGACTAGAAGCACGCGAGGCAAGTGTCAAGTGGCGAGTGAGGAAATTGATTTTTTCGATCTTGGGAAATTGAAGACTAAGAGGACAAAGAAGATAAAGAGAATGAGTATCGGAGGAGGATACTGTGAGGAGTTGTTTACGCCATTTTCGACGTTGTGAGGACTCCTCACATAGATATTTTTCTCCTTTGTAAATTATGGTTGTTGATGTTATAAAAGACATTAAAAGTCTAAGCTATTAAAGAATAGTGTAAAATTACTTCGACTTTTCACTCAACCGTTTAATACTGTTGACCCTGTTTGACTTAAGGATTTCTCTATATAAACAATTATAAATAATATATTAGATATAATATATATATACACACACACACATACATACAATCAAGGTTGGTTCGGATTGGACTAACCATAAATTCTCAAAATCAAGAACCAACCCGCACAGTACTGATTTAAGAATCCTAAGACCAAGGATTGACCTAGTCCTTCTAGGAACCAAACTAGGATCAGCAGGGTTTGGCCAGTCTAGATTTGGTCTAGGTTGACTCTAGGTTGATGCTCACCCCTAGCAGTTTCTTGTTATTGATTATTAAACACATTTTGTTTCAATCAGAACACTTTGGGTTAAAGTTCTTTATTTAGATGGAAAGTAAAGCCAAAACATTGCCAAGATTCCTCGTTCACATAGAAGAAAGCTCTATAAACACAACGAACAGGTAAAGAAATATAATGAGATCAATATAGATTTATAGAATAAATTATGATATAAACACGGAGATAGCATACAAGACTTTTAATTATGAGTTAGTAATGGACATATTGCAACTTACCATGAGCGTTTCTCGGGAACAATTGCTTGGAAAGACTTGCAAATGCCAAAGAAAAAAAAAAAAGAGGCCTAAGCGATGTGTTGCCGTTGAAGCGTTTGTGGGGGTACTACACACTGATGTTGACGGCCTTTGTTGGGATTAACGGATTCCCTAAAACTGATTCGATACTCAATAGAACCCTAAAACAAATGCGGAAGACAAGCCCGGGAAACACATGTATCACCGATCAAAGATACATTACAGAATCGAACATACCTTGTCTTTCACAGATTAAATACCAATGTTAAAGTTCGAGGAAAAATCACGATCCTATTCTACCGAGGAGCGTACTGTTGCTTTGAAGGGGAGAAAGTTCTTTTTGAGAGAGCGTACTGTTCTTACGTTAGGGGGAGAGAACATCTTCAGAACGTACGTTCGTCAAAAAGGTACGTTCCCCTTTTTCTTTTCTCTCTTAAAACGTCTTCTCCAAAAGACGTATCTCTTCAACGTAAAACGTTCCTCCAAAAGACATAACCCCTCAAGGTACCCTTTCATATCTCAACCCTTCATCCATGGGCCCTTATCTTGCGGGCCGGGCTTTTAGGCCCAACACGGCCAGATGGGCCTACTTAGGCCCATCATCACATATAAAAAACCCATCAGCCTCGTTGAAGCGTTGGAAGGCCAATGACGATGCTTCAGTTGCAGAGCGTCGTTCTGTCACGATTTGTCGAATCTGTACCTGAGTGGGCAGCCTACGTGCATTATGCAGTTACAGAAAAAGGAAAAATAGGGAACAAGACTTCTTGTCCTCGGAGATATATTTTTAGATTTGTTTGGTTAGACCCTTTGCCTCTAAACACAACGAGCACGCAAGCCAAGAAGCGAGGAACTTCTCCCCAGACCCACCTAATTATGCAACTGAATTCAAACACCAACTTTGAGGTCTTTAAGCAGTAAATGTGAAGCTACCAATCAATTAATACAAAAGGTTTTTTGAGTACTGTTAAAAAATTCACAGAATAAGTTCAACAAAAAGTTTTAGTTTGTGTAATTTACGATATAAAATCCATCAACTAATAATCCTGAATTGAGAGAAAATACAGAAAGCGTTGAAGGATTTCAGTGAATTGCTAACTAATTGCATTTCTCGAGAATTCAATTATATTGGTGGAACAAAAGAAAACATATACTCCATTTGAAAGAAAGGGAATTGGTTTGATAAGTCAAATTTTTCCTCAACATTTTTTTGTATCTTCTTTTTGTCAGATAGTGATTTATTTCATTCTAATAAATCAAGATAGTCAAGCCCTGATTCTACAGCACTCGATGAGGGGATAAAAGGTGCGTTTGGATGTGGCATTTCCAAGCCACTTTAGGCCCCTAAAGCCCTTTGGGCTAAAAATGAGTGTTTGGCAAATGTTTTTGTAAACCCCCTTGGCTAAAAGTCTGCCTTTTGAAGGCTGAAAGCCCAAGGCAGGGTCACCCAAAGTCCATTTCGAAGGCAAAAAGTTCTTTTTACGGGTTTTTGCGATCTTGACCACCACATAATTGCTCTAAAGCAATGAGCTATTCAAATGTCCGAAAAGAAGAGTAGATGGTCATTACTTTTGATGATAAAAGCAGCAGCTTCCTAAGTGAACTCATCTGGACGCCTCAAAGCATCGACTAAGTCTATGTTATTTGACTCAGCTAGAAGCATTTCATGAAATTTGTTGTCATTTTTGGATGACTTACCCGAGAGTCGCGCGAGGACTATAGCAAGAGCTTGCTTGTGCAACAACGATGGGCTACCAAGGAGGTCTGGTTGTTTTGTTTCTCCTTTTCGTTGATTTTTAACTGCGCCAAAAATAGAAAAAGAGGAGATTTTTACTTATTAATCATGCATTAAAATATTTGGAATTCTGAAGTTTTAGAGAGTTCTTGAAAATTACCAAGTTGGTTTTGTAATTAAGCAGCAAATGCCAATACTCCATCAAAAGCATTGCCAAAGTTCCTCAAGAAAGCTCTCTACGAGCACAACGAACAAGTGAAGAAAATGGCAAATGCACACCATTTCTGCTCTGCGATCATGTTCCGGGTCTCTCAAATTTCTTGGCGCAATTTAAATGTTTGAAAGATTTTATGAAACATTAAATGCAGCCCTGACCTCTACAAACATGTGTAGAATTTGCTGATTTCATAGGATTGGAGTTACCCTTCTCGATTGATTCATAGCATCGACATTGAGGTGAGTCAATGCCATGTGGGAGTCGAGAGGGCTGATTTCGTGGTGTCAATCACAAGCGTGAAGAGAGATTGGTTTTCTGTTCTTTTTGGTGATTCATATGGTTGAAGAAGCAAGCACTTGAAGCTTTGATACTATTGTCTTCAGTAATTTTTAAAGTGGGTCATCAATTTAGACCATGCGTGCTTCATTTTCTGAAGTAAGCATACTTATGAGCAACTGGAAACTGCTACTACCAAGCTGCTTGAACATGATCTAATAAAGCATCCTCAGAGGCCAGAATGAAAATGTTCTTTTGCAATTTGAATTACGCCAGAGCTGTCCTTAACTCTGGAATTGGATGTTCATTTGAGCAACAAAAGCAAATGCATCAAGAGACTCTAAAAAATTTGGCAATTAAGAACTTGATTCATTTTATGGATGGCGATTTCTAAATTCAATCAGCCAACAACAAACAAGATAATCGACATTAAAACCACAATATGTTTAAATTATGGGATGAATATGTGGCTCTTCTCTAGCTGTTAATATTAATCGACCGTAGTAGAGATGAATGTGTATATAACTTATGGAATTTCATCTGGCAATTGGAGATGAACAGAAGACAACAAACTTTAACGCCATTACGAGTCACGATTAATTCAACCAAAGAGAGAGCCTCCACAATAGCCTTACAATTTTTGAAGAGTGCCAAAGAAATGCTTTCCGAATGCCTCTACATTAATGAAGACCTCAATAATCTCAACAGTTTTTACACATTGTCGTTATGGCTGGGTTCATCACGGTGATCATGAAGGTTCCATTCAGATAAACTAAAAGCGAAGCAAGAATCGGTGGTCCAATCTTGGATAGGCAATGGGTTGCGTGATAGAGTTGCATAGACAAAACTAGAAAGCAACCTTCGGAAAGTACACCTACACGATCAATCCAAGACACGAATGCAGGATTGAAATTCGAACAACCAGCCTAACATACCAACCAATGAGGGGACCATCTACTTTTATAGCTTAAACCGATCGACTTACAGGGAATCGTTGCTTGTTTGCCTTCACTTGGTAGGATTGTTAACACAATCCATGCAAAGAAAACACTGTGATGATTGGATGTTAAGAAGTAAGTCCCAACACACGAATGACCGGCAAGGCAAAGAGATTTAGACAAAAATAGAACCCAGATAACATGGAAACAACAAAAGCCCTTCAAACAGCATAAATTGCAAAAATAGATAGGTGTACATATAACCAAATGGCCCGAGTCAATCCTTTTGCGCCAGCCACCAACAGGCAAAACAGAGCAATTTTGGTGATCTCAAAATTGGCTGAATAAAAAACTACAAATCCTAAGCACTTTCTAGTGGCGACACCGACAAAGTCACTAGAGCGGTAGCGCAGCGTATTGAGGAGGAGTGGGAAGGTTCAGACGCCTCTGGAGCGAGCGAGACAGATGGTGCTACTCCATAGGGGTGTGCAACCGACCGGGTAAATCCGATTCCCAAACGGCCCACCCGAAAAACAGGGTCGGGAATCGGTTCGGTTGAGACCGGTCCGGGGAACCGCCTCCCAAAATTCAAAATCGGTTTGAACCGGTCCGGAACTAGTTCCGAGGGATTTCCCACTCGGGAACCAGATCGACCGGACCGGTTTGGGAACCGATTTTGAGGACCGGTTTGTAAGCCAACCCAAATTCCAAAACCCTAATTTGTTTCTATCTTTACCTCTCAGGCTCTCACACGGTCACACGACAGCTTTTCCTTCGTCACGCCATCGCCAGATCCGTCAGTGGGAGAACGCCACCGCCGGAGCCGTCGCCGGGTTCGCCACCGTCGCCGCCGCGCACCCCCTCGATGTCGTCCGCACCCGGTTCCAAGGTCTCTCTCTCTCTCTCTCTCTCTCTCTCTCTCTTGAGTGCTTCCGGCTTGTGTCGAGTTTTTGGAGTTTGCTTTGGGCTGATATGGATTCGTTCGTGCGCTCACGCAGAAATGACAAGAGAGTCGTGTGCCTTTCTTTGGAGCCGTCGCCAAGTTCGCCATCGTCGCCACCGTGCACCCCCTTGACGTCGTTTGCACCCGGTTCCAAGGTCTCTCTCTCTCTCTCTCTCTCTCTCTCTCTCTCTCTCTCTCTCTCGGGTGCTTTCGGCTTGTGTCGAGTTTTTGGAGTTTGCTTTGGGCTGATATGGATTCGTTCATGCGCTCACGTACTGAACGACGGTAGAATCGTGTACCTCCGCCGGAGCCATCGCCGAGAGTTGTGTAGGATTTTCTTCGCCGATTTGTTCGAGTTATGAATCTTATACTACTGAGATTTTAGTGTGTTCTAGATGTAATGAACTGAATGAATGGTGGGTGGACTGGAATTTATGAATTTGGTCGATGATTGATATTTATGACTGGTTGTCGATAGGCTATCAACAGTTAGAAATCTAGAACTAACTGATATTTTAGTACATGAAGTCATCGTTTAAAAGAGCTGGGGTATTTTTCGTGTCGTTGCATCCAAATGGAAGGTACTGGACCCTCCGTTGGCCTCTAAAGTTGCTTGATGATGATGAAATGTCTTCAGGCTTCAGCATAAGATTGGAAATTGGACCCTTTGAGATGCATCTCCATGAGATCACAACCTAAGGAATCCCATCTCTCGTGGAATCCTGAAAATGGGATCGTCGATTGCTGCATGATGTGCCCTATTTTGAAATTGAGATGAGTCCAATTTGAGAATTTGTTATGATTGTCTCTAGCTATATGTAGCGCTACACCAGCTTGGCTCTACTTGGGCTTATCGGGATTGCATTCTAGAGAGTAGAGAGAAAGGGAGGGAGCTCTACTTGGGCCTATCATGATTGCATCCGAGAGGGGGGAGGGAGGGAGCACAACAATTTTTCTTTTAAATGCTGAGGATTCAGATAACACAAAAAACTATAAATTCCATCTTTCATTAACAACTAGAAAAATATTTGTTTCAGTCTCTATGATCAAACTTTACTTTAATTTTGCTTTTCATTCTTCTTAGCTTGTTCTTTGAATGTTCAATATCTTAGCCTACTATGAAAACTAATCTGTTTTTGTAGAATCCTAATGTTATATAATTTGTTTTCAGTTTTCAGTCAATGGACCAAGACAAAGACATATCAATGGAAGTGGAGGGACATAATGAAATGAGTCCGCTCATGGAATTGCCATTCCGTGGAGCTGATTAAGTAGAATTTGCGACCATGGGTGCGACAAACAAGGTGAGGGTACCTAACTCTCATCCTCCTTCGGGTAAAAAGCGAGCTAATCAATCAAATTGTTAGGATCATTTTTCTAGAATTGTAGATGAGGAAACACAGAAAACAGTTAAGGTGAAGTGCATTCATTGCGGGATGGATTATGCGTATAATGTTGATCATGGAACCTCTACTATGTGAAAGCACTTGAGAAAGTGCAAAAAGTATCCTCGTGCAGATAAAAAGCAAATGTTGTTTGCATCACGTGACAAAGATGTGGTTGGCGAGGTAGGGGAAAATACTACTAGTGGTGGTAGTGTCTTAATGACATGGAAGTTTGATCAAGAACGTTGTTAGCATATGCTTGCTCGAATGATTATTATTGATGAACAACAATTTTCTATGGTTGAGCATGTTGGTTTTCGCGATTTTGTTACTGAATTGCAACCTCTTTTCCATCATCTTTCACAATTTACAATGGCAAGAGATTGTATGAAGTTATATCTAAGTGAAATGACTTGTTTGAAAGCTTACTTTGGTAAACGTAAATCTAGGATTGCACTCACAACGGATATGTGGAGTTCCATTCAAAAATTGAACTATTTGTGTCTTACTGCACATTATATTGATGAAAATTGGCAGTTGCAAAAAAGAATAATCAATTTTGTGATGATGCATAGTCATGAGGGTAAGGAGATTGGGAAAATGGTGGAGAAATGCATTTATGATTGGGGAATAGAAAAGAAGCTGTCCACAATAACAGTGGATAATGCAAGTTCAAATGATGTGGCCGTTAGTTATTTGAAAGAAAAATTTTCAGAATGAGGATTTTTTATTTTGAATGGCGATGCTTTACATATGAGATGCACTGCTCATATACTTAACTTGATAGTAAGAGATAGATTGAATAAGGTGCATGATTCTATTGCACTCATCCGAAATATGGTTAGGTATGTGAGGAGTTCTCCGGCGAGAGCTAAGACATTCAAAGCTTGCATTGAGAGTGAGAGGATTGCATATAAGGGTTCGGCCTGTCTTGATGTTGCAATTAGATGGAACTCCACTTACATGATGTTATACATCGCCATAAAGTTCAAGAAAGCTTTTAAAAGAATGGAAGATGAAGATTTATTTTTCTTAAGGGAAATTGACAATGATCCTCCTGAAGATGAAGATTGGGAAAATGCCATCATTTTTTCTAAATTTCTGAGACGGTTTTATGATACAACCAAAAGGATGTCGGGTAGTTCATATGTTACTTCAAATGATTATTTTGAGAGGATAGCTATGTTGTATAAGTATTTGAATAATGTGGCGAATTCTTTAGACTCAAAGCTTCAAGCTATGGGTTTAAAAATGAAAGAGAAGTTTGGCCATTATTATGGGAGTTTGGATAAAGTTAATATGATGGCATTGATTGCGGTTGTATTGGATCCTACAAAGAAGTTGAATTATGTAAAGTTCTGTTTTGAACAAATCTATGATGATGAAGCAAAAATTGATGAGATGCATGATAAAGTGAAGGTCGCCTTGGAGAATTTGTATAAATCTTATGAGCGATCTTTTGTTGGCTCTTCTAGTAAAGAAAAATTTAGTGATTCAAGTGTGAGTAACAGTAGTAGTGCTTCCAATGTTGATATTGATGATAATGATTGTGAAATCCATGCTTGGCACAAAAGCTTTCTGCATGCAAAGAAAAGAGTGTTGGATAAAAACAAATCTGAGCTTGATCAGTATCTTGAAGCTGAAAGTGAAGATATCCTTAATATTAATCTTTTGATGTGGTGGAAGAGTACTGGGTCAAAGTATGAAATCTTATCTTTGATGGCTCGAGATGTTTTGTCTATTCCCGTGACTACCATTGCTTCAGAGTCGGCTTTTAGTACATCGGGACGTGTACTTGATGGCTTTCAAAGTTCTTTGACTCATAGAGTGGTGGAAGGTTTAATTCGTACTCAAGATTGGTTGAGAGCTGTTCACGTGCCAATTAATGTTGAAGAGTGCATCGAGAATGCGGAAAAAATTGAGGCGGGTAAGTCATATATTTTTCTTTCTATCTTGTAATTCATTCGCATAACTATCTATTAAGTGAATGCCTTATTTAATCTTTTGTTTTTTTTAGATTTGGATTGTCTTACCACTGACATTATCATTGGAAAATAAACTTCATTTTGTGGAAACTCCGATTTTGTGGTAAGTAAATAGACTTTATTAAATCATAACTTTTGCATATGTCTCTAAAGTATGGTTTCTTGTTGATTTTTCTTTATATATGAATTTTAGGTTTTTGTCAGAGATTTTGTACCACGTGGAATGGGAGGCCGAAGAAAAAGAAGAAGATCGAGCGCATCAAGGACAAGGTTGATATGTGATCAGTCAAAAATTGTCCTACAACTAGTTAATTGGCTAAATTGCTTGACTGATGCAGGGCTATTTTGTTCAACAGGAAATAAACGACATTTTAATTGCTACATGCTTAAGGCCTGATCAGGCTTGATGTTTTTAAAGTGCCAAGTTGCTCTTGGATTTGTAATATTGGTCTAGAATGGTCCTCTATAGTGGATGTGCTTATGCTGATCGAGATTGTAAATGCTTAATCTTACATATGAGTGATGTACAGCAATTTTTATGCAAAACAGGTTCCAATATAAACAGGGTTAACCTTGTTCCCGGACCGGAAAGCCAGGGTGGGTCAGGAACAGGGTCCAATGCAAACAGGGTCGGGTATAGGGTCCCACAAAAGAGAATCGGTTATAACGGGGGTCGAGTAAGGGTCCAAGTCTACACCCTACCCACCCTGGACCGGATCACCCCTATTGCTCCAGGACATAAATGCTTACTGTGATGAGAAAGGCAGGAGCTCTTGATCAACGTGGACGCCTGCTGTGATTTGTTTAACAATGAATGCCTCAGCTCTTGAACTTCACCGAATTTTTAGCGCAGAAATAAGAGAATGTGTGGACGTTGGTCAAGAGCTCCAGCCTTTCTTATCGCAGCGGTCATTGATGGACTGGAGGAGCACAATCTTTATCACCCTCGCTCTGGAGGTGCCTAAACTTCCTAGACTTCTCTCCAGTGCGCTGCCCTGCCGCCTCAGCCTCAGCATCGCCACCCTTCCTTGCCCTCTTCGTGGGGCGCTTCTTCGACGGTTGAGATCTCATCAGCGTGATCTCCTTGCTCTTAGAGAAGGGTTCGACAGTGCAGTCCCATCCCTTTCGGGGTTGGATTCTAGAGACGAGTCCAAGCAAGAAAGAGGGTTTCTTCAGGTGTGGGGGCTTTGCCGGTTCCTGCTTTGCACTATCACCATTAGATCGGAACAGAGACTCGATTCTCCAGTCCTTTTGCGCTCTCTTACTTCCTCCGTTCTCTTGCAATTGCCTTCATCTTATTCATTTTATATTATATATAGGAAAGAGTGTTTTCTGAAGCAGTTGCAAGGAAAAAGAAGAGGAACGGCCGTTTATATTTACGGCGTTCTTATTAATTACCGCGAATAAATAAAATAACATATGCACATTTAACAGGAAATTAATCTGATGTGCATTGAATGCTGACCAATTCCTTGGCGCTTGGTCTTTTCAGCTTTTTGTGTATAACTACACACACACTGTGTCATGGTTGTGGGTTTAAGGAGAAATTTGGTTTTTTTCATATTACCGAATTTTTTAAAACTAAGGAAAACTAAGGTTTTGTGATATGACGATTATGGTTTTTGAAACATATTTTTCAATTTCCATTCCATTTAATCTATTTAAGATACTATAGATTTGAGATAAAAGAAGCAGCTGGGTGCAAACCCAATGTTGTTTTATATGAAAAACAAGCTTTTACAAAAAATTATCATACAGTGTAAAGTGTATTGAAAAAATTGCAACAATTTTTCTCTTTAATTCGATAATTGGCATAAGAACACTATTTGACAAAAACGTGGCACCATTTATGGAAAAAAATGTAATGTGATTACATTTTTAGAGAAATTGTTTAGGTCATCTATACTTTTGAACTTGTAAACCTACAGATGCTTTGCACCGAGTTACTTCTAAATTCTCAAATAGAACACATTGTTCCTAATTTTAATGGATGAACTTATGAAAATATAAGTTTCTATAGTGTAAACTAACAATGATGGATATAACAACTCTTTCGAGAAAAATAAGAAAGTCAACCTCTTAGTTTATTACTAGTTAATGTATGTGTGCGCAATTATATCCCATTTGCCGTGCGACATTATAAGCTGATACTAGAATTCATAACTTTAATTTTACGAAAAAATTTAAAATTAAAACTCAACATTATATTCTTGTTTACTACTATAAAAAGTCTCATATGAAAGAAAATCATGAACATTTTACCATCTTTTAAGTAATTAAAAGTAAACGTGATTTAAAACTCATAACATAAATGAAAAATGAGGGAAACACTTTTTTTTTTTTTTATAAAACATAAGGTACAAAGTTAAGAAAATTGATGTCTAAAGTCTACAATCCTAAATTTATTTCTAAGCAAAATATGGGAAAATTTTCTAGAAGGCTGCAAATAGAATGTAGTATCCAATCACTTCACCATGCCAATATTGGTAAGCATATCAGTAGTCTTCTAAAATCCATAAGTAGTTTTGGTTCATATTATCCACTATTCTCTCTTGGTTAATAAGTTCAGTGATAATTTTAAAGTCCATCTCAATGATGAATTTATGGAAGTCATGTTGCTTTGCAATGGTAAGTCCAACTATAGCGCCCATAATTGTGCTTGTGAAGAAAAACATATTCCAAGAAATGAGGTAAAACCACCAAACCAATCGACCCCTTCATTTCGGAATAATCTTCCAATTCCTGCCAGTCTAGGATTACCTTTAGATACTCCATTTGTATACAATTTAATCCATCCCAAAGGTGGAGGATCTTAGGCGACCATAGTGGGAGAAGTATGTGATCCACTATTAGACAAGATGATGAAGCCATGATTTCCTTATCGTGTGAGATTACTTGTAGAGGGTTGGAAGATAAAACAAAATTTTCTTGGAAAAGTGACTTATTTCACCATTGCCAAAAAAGCCATATACTCACGCCAAAAGTAGTACTCAAATCATAATGGGAGTTGAATCTCCCATTGTTAGCTAGGTTGATTTCAACCATTGAGATAAATTCATTGAGAAGAACTCTTCAAGACAATGTTTTAGGACAAAGTCGACCCATATGTTATGAATAAGTGGTCAATCCTGCAAAACATGAAAAATTGTTTCCATCAAGACTTACAACGCAAACAATAAGGTTTACCTCTCAGATTGCGAGACATCCTCAATTCATTGGTTAATAAATGCTTATGTGCCACTAGTCAGGGAAAAGTTCTAATACGTAGAGGTCCCCTCTAGTTCTATATGAGGGGTTATATCCTGTTAGTTTCTTGATTGTCCATCTCTTTGATAATTTCATATGTTGACTTGACAGAGAAAGATTTAATGCTTTTACCTTCCCATAATAGACAAGCTTTTCCATATAAGGGGCTATATCCTGTCGATTTCTTAATTGTCGATCTCTTTAATAATTTCACATGCTGATTTGACATAGAAAGATCCAATGCTTTTACCTTCCCACATTAGACAATCTTTCCCATCGAAGGCTATCAGGGGTTTGATAACCACGAGGGAAACATTTTAAATTTGTCACATACGGTGCAAGGATGAATTTCATTATCCTATAAAGACAATTAACCTGGTTCATTAGGCGCCCTTTCTTAACAGAAATTGAGCACGTATTTCTTTGTTTTACCTTTTCCTTCTTCTTTCTCTGGTCACTTTTATTTTCTTTTTCTTTTTTCCTCTTTGATTGACACTAAGAAAAATAAGCTTATTGAGGCTTAATGGAAAACACAAAGTGAGACGACCAGGTGTTTTACCTTAACAATACAGATGTTAAATTTATGTTCAATATCATCGAAGTTCTATACAACGTTTATTCTTTTTGAAATATTTTTGCCCATCTTTATGATTAGATACGCCGTACTTCAGATTGTAGAAGGGAAAAGAATTTGATAAATTAGATATCTTGTTTGTTGAAGCAATTTTCATGTAAATAATTCAATTTTCATTTCTATTTAAAAATTGTTAACCTTTAGTATCACTTTAATTTACTGACAAAAGTTAACGGGTCCGCACGATCATTTTAAACTTCTGATGTATGAAAAGAAAAGGGCGTACAAAAAGATTATGGAAGATCCCAACCGATGAGTAGAACTTGCAGGCTATACTATCCAAAAAAATACGGTAGAAAGGAGCAACTTATCGATCTGGGTATGGATAGAATGATCGACTTCAATGGATGCCATCTCCTAATTGTCCTAGCAGCTTGATTGCTAATTTGATTTGCTTGTTTTTGCTCAAATGTTTCCATTTTATAGATAATATATAGAGAGAAAATAAAAGTTTTGATGAGGGCTGATTGATACATTTCCATTAAATGCATGAACAAGGCTTAATTGTATTTGGGAGGAAACGAAGAGTCGTCGAATAATGAATGTTGCATTGCATGAATTAGGGAAGGAAAATTGTTATGACTGAAAAGAGAGAAAATTTTGATAAAAAATAAAAGAGAGAAATAGTTACAATCTAATCTCATCTACATAATGTATGGGAATACAGTAAAGTGATTCATGAATTTACTGTCCATGATTTTTAGCCAAAACTATAAATTTGTCTTTAATTTTGAAAATTGCCCTCGAGTTTATTACTCCTGAGGGAAGATAAATTTGAGGTAGTCCAAGTGCATGATGTTTAATGCATGTACAGATGAAATTTTTTAGTTTACTGGTTTAAGAAACCGAATGCAAAATCAACTATAATTTAATAGTTCTACACACACACACATATTATGTATATGTCGATATGTATGTGAAAGAAACAAAGAGATCTCGTGGGGATTTAGAATGCACTTGCGGCACTCCTCTCGTGGGGATTTAGAATGCACTTGCGGCACTCCCATTGATCTAAGTAGCACCGACATGGACACGCGACACGCGACACGACACGACACGACACGCCGACACGTCATTTATTAAAAAAAAAAAAGAATTCCGACACGTTGGGACACTTTGTATATTAAATGAATATTTTTATATTTAAATGATAAATTATTATATTTAAATTAATTTATTTAAATTCATAAATAAATAAATAATAAAAAAGAACCTATAATGAATCTATACTAATAACATTAATAAATTTATTCATAAAAAAATTGGAAAGACATTATTTTGACTTTAACAAAAGTTATTGATGAAATAAATAAATAACGAGAGATTAGAGTCAAAATAAATTTATTTTTTCTACGGTGATCAAAATTTATCATTATTTAACATCTAATGCTTTTATTTTTTGAAATAACTTTTTAACCCACCTATTTATTTATTTTTTAGCCTTAACCATTTATTAATAAAGTTATTTAACATTCGATTTTTTTTGGGCTAAATGGGTCCCACCCATTTATTTCACCCTCGGCTTTCTTCCCTCAATCCACCCACCGCCTGCGCTTGTCATTCCCAAAATGGGCCTGCGTCTGTCATTCCCAAAATTGAAGTCACGCTACACGAGGCTTTCGTTTCTTCCCTGGAAGCCATCGTCTCCTCTCCTTGCTCTTCTTCCTAAAACTGAAAAAACAACCTCAGTAAATATTAACAACTTTTGTGGAAACATATAATTGGTAGAACCATAAAAAAAAAAAAAAAAAAAAAAAAAAAAAAAAAAAAGAGATTCTGCATTCTCCTGCTCCCGAATGGCAAGTGCTTTTCCTTGTGTGGATCTACCTCTTGATCTTTGCTATTCTCATTAAAGCTCAATTCGCATCATTATGCTCGCTTGCTGCTGTCTCGCCTCCGTTCTCCCTTGATCTTTGCTCTCTTTCGGGCACCTCATCAGCCTTGTCTTGCCTCAGCCCCCCTTTGCCATTGCAGCGGCATCCATGCGGCATTGTGGTTCTCCATCTCGGCGCTTTCTTGATGGTCTTGGTCTTTGCTCTTCCTCTACCCTCCCTCGCCATCGCTCACGGCGTCGCCTTTGCTCCTTCACCCTTGCCTCCACCCTCCATCACCTTCTTTTTTTTGCAACGACCCGCCCACAAACCTCCGGACACGCATATCAAAACGTGTCGGAAAGAGTTCACCACGTGTCGGAAACTCCAACACTTGTTGACCGCATGTCCGAATGTGTCCGACACAATACGGAGGCCCTCTGAACGTGTCCATGCTTCATGGCCCTTGATAAGCCTAAGAAATCTCTCATACTTTGTTTCATTCTGTGAATCCTTGCAGGAAGTACCTCAATAATAATAGTCAATGATTGGATACTTTTCATGGAAAATGGAAAAGATGGGATAGAGGGGAAATCTCTATGATGGCAGTATGGAAAGATTAAGAAGAAAACGGAAAGTGGGATCCCAAGGAAAGAAAAGACGAAAAATTTGGAGGGACAATATATTTGACCAAATAAAAAGAGGAGAATAATGCTAAAAGCAAAGCCACATAAGAGAAAATATGATCAAAACACTGTAATAGAAAGTTTCTAAGCTAAATAATGAATGAAAAAAGTGCGGCCAAAAATAATATGTGACATAATCCTGAAAACAAATTTTGTTTGATGAATGATTTTTAAGAATATGAGTATTCATTTATTTTATAAGTGAATTTGCATGAAATAAGGATTAAAGATGAAAATCACTTAGATATACCCTTTGTTAAATGGATGTACAAAAACTTGACTAATAAAATTTACATCTAATAAGTAAGGTGGCTTGTTTAGCCATAATTAGCTTTCTTGCAAAAAATAAAAGTAATTATTTTGGTGAAGAGTTGACGTGGATCATTGATTTAAGTAGATAAATTGATTTTAATTGATGCTACACGTTACAAAGAGATAAACATTTTGTTCGGAAGGTTATTTGGAATCTCTAAGGAAGTTCCATAAATGGGAAAACTATAATAATAATATTTTAAAGTAGGATCTTTCGTAACTAATTGATTTATTCATACTCTGCATGGTGCAATCGGAAAAAAATTAATCAAAGGATGTTTTTCAGGAGTTAGCTAAAATATTAATGGAATAAGATCAACAAAAAGTTTTAGCTTCTGCAATACATGAGATATATTTAAAGACAACATAGAATGCATTAAAGAAGTTCTGTAAATTGCTACCTAATCTCATTTTGGTGAATTATTTTTGGTTAGTGGAAGGAAAGAAAACATATACTATGTTATAAAAACTATTCTCATAAATCAAACTTTTCCTCAGTATTTCACTGCAGATACATCGGGAAATCTGTTGTGAATTAAAAGAAAGGGGTTTTAGCGATATTGATAAAATAAAGCGAAAAAGAGAATTGTGTAATTTCTACATGAACCTATAAGTTTTTTAATGACCATCTAAAATAACATAGTATTGCAATATCAATTATAATGAACTAGAATATATTGATAATATGTACAGTCAAAAGGCGGTAATGCACGATCTCGAAAGATATGGACAATCCAAAGAAAGGTAATGGCCAATCCTGAAAAATATGCGAAATCTAAGGGGGAGACACAGAATTTCTGAATATATATCATCAACCATCGTGGAATGGTTTGCATGGACATCGGGCAAACTCCTTGAGATAATGCAGAAAATGGCGAAGCACGCCATCGCTGTGTTATCATTCTCTATCGCCCTCCTCACCCTCGTTCCGCAATCATCATGTTCCCAGCCTTTCAAATCCGTCTCCTCCCGTCGCGCACCGAGATTCCCCGGCAGATTCTCAACCTCCAATCTCCACAGCCTATACGACAGCCAGCTCATGAAGCAGGTTCGCCGGTACCAATATGAGACGCGGTACTTCGAGCAGCGCCTCGACCACTTCAGCTTCTCGAAGCTCCCGAAGTTTAGCCAGCGATATCTCATCAGCTCGAAGCACTGGTCTGGGCCCAAACGGCTCGGACCCATCTTTGTGTACTGCGGAAATGAAGGTGAGATTGAGTGGTTCGCCGCGAACACGGGCTTTGTATGGGAGATAGCCCCAAGCTTTGGTGCAATGGTGGTTTTCCCTGAAGTAGGTGCTCCTATCAAACTCGTGCATCTTTTTTGTGTGGAATACTTTCGAAAGTTAGACGATAAAGATCATGTTAAGGCCATTTCAAGAAAACTGAAAGCCCCAGGGTATAGAATAGTTTCTCTATTTCCTTGAATTCGTGGTGAAATTTCAGAACTTGAAAGCTTAAAAAAAAAAATGCCCCCTTCTTCCATAAACATGTGTATTTTTGGCTGGTGTTGTTGGAGTTTGATTGACGGTTCCCTCATTTTGTTTGATTGATGATTCGCAGCATCGGTATTACGGTAAGTCAATGCCATTTGGGAGTGAAGAGAAAGCGTACAAAAACGCTGCTACCCTGTCTTATCTTACTACAGAGCAGGCGCTGGCTGATTACACCGAGTTGATCACGAGCTTGAAGCGAAACTTGTCTGCTGAGGCCTGCCCTGTTGTTCTTTTTGGTGGTTCATATGGTGGAAGTAAGTAAGCTCTTTAAGCTCCGGTTTGAACTCTATTTCTTTGTTTTTGGTCTAGTGTGTTTCGCTACGCATAGATTAGGCAAAATAGTTTACCTGGAGAATTTTGATGAATTGTTCATCTTCTTGAACATTTAAGATTTTAGGCCTGTGCTGAAAATTGAAGTTGCTGATGTATAGGTCATTTTTTTCATTTTCAATTTCTTGTTCCCCCTTGAGATCCTTTACAAACTTTGCGCGGTAATCTTTAACAGTGTTAGCAGCATGGATGAGGTTAAAGTATCCACATATAGCCATAGGCGCACTTGCTTCTTCAGCTCCAATACTTCAGTTTCCAGAAATTGCGGAGCCAGACTCGTTCTACGATATTGTCTCCAATGATTTTAAAGTGGGTTGTTTAATTTTGACCTTGCTTGGCTTGTCTGAAGTGAATGCACTCGCATGCATCTATGTCATCTTATTTCTGGACTGAAAACTGCAGCGTGAAAGTGCTAGCTGCTTTAACACTATTAAAGCATCCTGGAATGCATTGACAACTGAAAGGCCAGAAGAAGAATGGTCTCTCCGGACTGACAAGAATGTTCCGGTTATGTGGGTAAAGTAAACAAGGACCATGATCCTTCAGTCAATTTGTTACCAACCTCAATGTGTTTAAAGGAACTTCTAATGCTTAATGTCTTTGCGTCGTACTTTGTGATGCCTAAATTAATTGAAGTCTGAATGTTGGTAGGGAGTTAAAGGATTCGGAAGACCTGGCTGGTTGGCTGGATTCTGCTTACTCCAATTTGGCAATGGTCAACTATCCATATCCTTCTGACTTCCTTATGCCTCTACCTGGATACCCGATAAGAGAGGTCAGTCAAGATTCTAATATAACTTAATCATTGATATTTCTCTTTATCTGGAATAGTATTGTGACATGATGCCCTCTTTTTTTCTTGTAGTTTCTATGGAATTCTAACAAAAACCATCTTTTATTATTTTCTGAAATTTGTGTTTTGAGGTGCATCATGGTGATAGCAGAGGGAATTTGGTGGTCGTTATATCTTGAGGAAATTATTCTGTAACTGATATTGTTTTTGAATGCCCTGTCATTAAGCTAGCTTAATTGAATTCCTCGTCTTTATGTTTGCTTTTCGACATTTAGTAAATATTGAAAGCACATGTTACATATTTGTATGTCGAAAGTATATTATGCACAAAAATAAACTGGGTAAGGCTTGAAATAATATGAGTTTGGGTCGGTAGATGCAGAAACAGATCTGACCAAGGTTTGCTTACCGACACGAGGAGCCAAGATACAATTTAAACTCTTCATCTGAGTCCTGTTATCCTGTGATGTCAAGTGTTGGGCAAGTCAGACATCTCGACATGTAGTGTCCACATAATATAGCATATGCATTACGATATATTAAACATATCTGCTGAGCATATTTGGATGCACGGCCTTTTTGGCTCCTTACTAGGTCTGCAGAAAGATTGATGGTTGTCCAGATGGGACTAGCATCCTGGAACGTGTGTTTGAAGGAGTTAGTGTCTACTATAATTACACCGGAAATGTTGATTGCTTTGATCTGTATGATGACCCTCATGGCATGGGTGGCTGGGACTGGCAGGTTTGAAACTGTTGATTCTCCTCTTTTTTCCCCCTAAAATTAATATATGAAAGGTGTTGCGTATGGAAGAGAACAATGATCCAATGATGTCCTCGCTTGTTTCGTTGTGGTGTACAGTCATGCACGGAGATGGTAATGCCCATGTCTAGTAACCCACATACGAGCATGTTTCCCAGATACGATTTTGATCTTTCTGCTGACAAAGAGTATTGCCGGACCGAATATAAAGTCAATCCAAGACCAGAGTGGATAACAACTGAATTTGGTGGGAAAGTAAGACGCCACCGTGATATTTATTTATTTATTAATTAATTATTTCTATCTTAAAGTTTTGCAGCACGACGACCTTGCATGTGTAGCTTTTTGGGCCATAGTCCATCCAGTTCAGTGACCTCTTGAGCATTTCTTATGCAGCATGGCATTCCCATTGATTGTCTATTCGTGTCCCATTATCTATGTTCGGTACTCCTTTATTTAGGTCATGAGGCTGAAGCTGAATTTGTCTGATGACATCAGGCAGGAGATATCCAATTTGGTCCTATACAATTAGGAGGAAGCAGTGAAAGAGGCTGCTGAAGATTTCAATCTGCCTAAGCCAAAAAAAAAAAAAAAAAATTCATGATAATAAAAAAATGAACTCTCAGCCTCATAGATAAGAAGGACAGATCTCTGCTTTGCTTTATCGCCTATGATGGGGAGTTTTCAAGTAAATGCTCAACCAATAATCAGTAACCTATAGTAATTTAGTAGCAATGATTGTTGCAGCTTTGGTTCTCTGGGATTATTTCCCTGTGATTATGGATGTGATCAAGTCAATCACTTGACATGGATTCTTTGGTAATAGGAGTGTTCAGGGTCTTTAGGTTATAGAAATAAATTTTAAGGTTGCACTTCAATGATATTTACATATGATTGTTGGACACTTGTTTATGTAGTAAATAGATCATTCGTGTGGACTTACAACATGAATTTTGGACGCATTTTGAAGGATATCATGACCACTTTGAAAACGTTTGGAAGCAACATCATCTTCTCGAACGGCCTTCTTGATCCTTGGAGTGGTGGCAGGTAGATCATTCAATATCTTTTGTCAAAGCCGTCGGTTGATTGAAATTATTATTTGGTATTCTGATTCAATTGATTCTATGCCACAGTGTGACCCAAAATGTGTCTGATTCTATTGTTGCTTTAAACACACAAGAAGGTATGTTTGGATTGAAATCTTACTTTGTCCTACTTCTTTCCTCCATTTTTTTCAAAATCTTTCTAGGACATAGAATGAGCTAGTGACTTGAAGCTATATTTACCTTCATATGTCATAGGGGCACTGCATATATGGTGTTCTACTGTGAAACACCATGCCTATGCCTACTTTGCGTTGTTTTTGTCCCTGTGAAAATGTATCTGGTGATATAGACTTAATGTGCTTCATGTGAAGCCTACATCGTGTTAACTTATAGGGCAAAATGTCCATACGCCTCTTGTTCAGATCATTTTTGATTCGATCCTCTCACCTCTTTTCATTTCGAGAGTCACCATTCCTTTTAAATTTTACTAGTGCCCCCTCTCCTAACTCCTTAACTTCCCTCACCCTTATAAAATGTACAAGCAATACTTTTACAAAAGTTTCCAATTCGAAACAGTGTTCAGTCCGCTGTGTGCTATTTCATCTTATTTGATGGCTCTTCAAAGATAGATGATCAGTGCAAAGATATAAATCTCAAGGCAGCCACTGTGATAACAAACTAAAATCTTGAATAATAGGAGCGTTCGTCCTCCATTCTTCAGTGACGACAGTGTTCTCAGTGAAGACCATATCTCTATTTCTAAGATTTTTAAAAGGTAGTCTCTGTTTTTGATGGGCTGCAATGAATAAATTAGCTCAAGTAAGTCTACTCGGTTGAGGCACCAAGAAATATTTACCTTTCTTCTATCAAATGAACCTACTGTGTTCACTTCCATGACATCACACTTTAAAATGCCTTAGATTTCTGTGGAATTTTTTCGTTTAATTCAATATCATTCCCACCTTGTTGCTTCAAAATGCAAGTACAAGATGTTATTCTTGTTCCTGTCCAAGTCATGTGACACATATATTTTAAGTTCATATATAGCAAGATGCAAACATATCACGTGATTGCATTTTTCTGAGTAAGACCTCTTCTTGCTTCGAAAAATGCAAGCACAAGATGTCCTTGTTCCTGTCCCTAGTCTTTTGAATCTTATCACATAACTTCATACTAGATGCTAGCGTATGATGTGATCAATTTCGTTCAGCAAGATACCTTTTGATCCGTCGGTATAGAAGATGTGTCATTTCCAATGCTATCTTTGCGATAGTAAGTTCTCTCTATCCTAACATCCCTAGCAGTTTTATACGATGCAACTTAGTAGTGTTGTCAATTTGATCTAGAATAAGTTGCCCACGACGCCCAGCGAGTTCTTGAGTTATCACATCAAGTCGGGTGACAGTTCGACTCGACTTGTTTTCTCACGTGGGTTACGTCAAAAATGGTTGTATGGTTCTCTCCTTCCCTTCGACGATTTTGCAGTCTAGTCTTATTATGGTATGACACTGCCTTGACAATCTGACTTTTTTGTTTCTTTTTCCTGCTGCACTATATTATACACTCTTTCCTAGCCTCTTCTTGGAGTCGCCTTCAGTTCTGCATATCATGATTAGCCACAGACGACGATGTCGAGGCCGAGATTAATTCGGTTTTTGTGTTTTCATTTTGCAGGCGCTCATCACTTAGATTTGCGTGCTGCAACAGCGCACGATCCCGACTGGCTGGTCGAACAGAGAGCGACCGAGATCAAGCTGATCCGGAAGTGGTTGCGCGACTATTATCTGGCGAAGGGAGCTGCTAACTAATGTTGAAACTGGGGACAGGGCTGACATGCATGTAAATATGTACATGGTCTTCCCTTTTTATAGATTGCTTGGAAAGAGAATGGAGGGGAGTCGTTGCTCGTAGACGTGTTCATAAACAAAAGGCGAGACCGAATATGATAATGTCGGTTCATCGTTCTATAGTACAAAATTTGCAGTTCGCCCTTTCTCTATCCATCCATACAATTTGAAGCCCTAAGATTTGGCTCGGAGACCACGTCGTTTTAATTGTTTATCAAAGTCATATACGCTAGCACAACACTCATGTCAGCATCTGTTTGCCATCTCAGAAGCAACGAACACACGTCTGACGAGAAGAACAGTGCCAAAATTGTCCAAGAGATGAAAGTTGAGGTCCTTTTATGCAACATTGAGGACTTAATAACAAAATTGTTCCCTAGGTTAAAGTTGGTTCTTTTTCTTTTGGGTGAAAACCCCTAATATGCAAGTACACATTATCTAATTTTTCTATGATGCAGTAATTTGAAAAAAAAATAAAAAATCCAACAGAGCCTTGATGATATTTTCAATCTTTAATTAAAAAGACCATGCAAAAACAAATTTCATTGACGTCTAGCATTACATAGATCACGCCTTCTTTTCCTTTTTGTCAAAATAATTTATTTTCTCAAAAGATTGTCCTATAAATTGAAATGACTAATAATATCACCTTGGGGGGAAGGGGTGAACAAGTAATTTAAAAAAGACTTGACAAAAAAAGTGTGAAATCAACAACATGGTTAAGTATTTGACCAAAAAAAGAAAGAAAATGAGTTAAGTGGACATGAGTATAACTGTTAGAAATAGAGTGTTAATATGATCAGACTTTTGGTAATTTCAGTAGTGTAGAAGTTTCTATAGGATAATTAGTGAGTACAAGCAGAGAGATAAACACTTTGCATCAAATTTATATAGTATACCTATGTCCACTATCTCACGCTAACAATTTACTAACTGGATTCCCCTAGTTAATGAAAGAGAAATTACAATAGTGAGTATTGCTGCTTATTCACAAGCACTTCTTCTCAAAGTTGGTAAAATGCTCATACACAAGCTAATAGGCATCACTATCCAACATTGACATTCTATCAACACTTCTCAAATAATTACAATGGTAAGCTCTCTCTCTTTCTCTAAAAATAACAAAAGATTGTGAAATTCTCTTGAACTTTGGAATTGTTTTCTATTAATATATCTCTCTTGAGCATCTTGGTTTTCTTTTATACTCTTCGATATCCAAAACTTCCCATTGAATAATCTCGGTGAGGATCAATTTGCATACTTAGTCGTTGGACCATTGATGAGAAGATTAAGGTAGATGCTCAAATAGATGATCCCATTGATTTGGTTGCTTAGGCATTCAAATTTTGGTATCCATAAGTAGAGACTTCATTAAGGAAAAGACTTTGTCTACGGGATGATGGCCAATTAGTTAAGAGTCCTTGTAGTGATCTAGTATGGATTTCCTTTTTAAAAGATATTGATTTTCTTTTTAAGATTGTCATTGCAATATTTATGCAATAGAATAGCTAGTACTCACTAATTAACCTTGTTAATATTCAAGTAAAACACTTGCTGATATCCTCCAAGTTTGTTGCTTCCTACTTCTTGAATATCAACACACATTTTTTGTTGAAGATAAGGGAAAATTTCAAATAAGAGTTCGGAGTACCATCATTTTTTAAAATAATAGCATAAAGTTCGATTATTTTCTCAAATAAAGACTTGAAGTAAACTTTCTTTCAAATAAGAACCTGAAGTGCTCATATCTATCTCAAAGAAAGGCCTGAACTCAGTAGCTATAAAGAGCAATTTTTTCTTTTAAAATTTTAAATTTTTTCCTTTTTAAAAAACAAAAAAGAAAAAGGAAAACACAGGGCCGCGACCCCACCGTCGCCCTCTCTTACATTTGGTGAGGGTTGCCAGCCCTCGCATAGGCCTAGTGGCCCTCACCAAGTGCCTTCAGTCCTTGCCTTTAGCGAGTGACCTTGTTTGCCTTTGCCGCTGCCCCATCGCTAGTGGGGCAACAACCACAAGCAAAAGGTGCATTTTTTACTCTCTTTTTTTCAAGTTTTATCCTTTTCAATTTTTAATCTAATTTAATTTAAATGTAACTTATATTTTAACAAAAAAAAAAAATATCCTTGATTGGTTGGAATATTTTGTCAACCAATGAGATAAAAGGGTTAGACCTTTATTTGAAACAACCATAATCACTTTAGCCTCTTCTTTGAGATTGATATAGTCATTTCAAGTCATTCTTTGAGATAATGTTCACTTCGGATTTTTATTTGAAAAAATGAGAGCACTTCGGCACTTATTTAAAATTTTCCCTGAAAATAATGACTTGAGACTTGTTCATGTGAGACTTTCAGTTATAAATAGTATTTTTTTAAGTGTGAGTATTACTTAAAACATAAACATTTCATGCATTTATCAAGATTGCTATAAAAACATTGATAAGTTTGTCGATTTTAAAATATATTAAGAGGTTTTATCAGCGTAAATAAAACTTGGTGTTAGTAGATTCAAACAAAAGACTGATAACATGTATTAACAGGATTTTTTTTTTTTTTGACAAAGAGGTTAAACAGTAGAATGGATGGACAATGGTCACTGTGTGGGCTTGAGACCATTTAGGATTGATCAAGCAGGCATGGCCGAGCTCAACTACAAAGCTCACAAGCTTTGTTGCGTAGGCTCACTGTCTGGCATGAACCTCGTGAGCTCGTGAGACCTTGGTGAACGCTAGCTACGAGCTCAAGTCGTGCTTGCATGGCCGTGTCGCAGCAAGCCTTGAGCAAGCTTGCCTTGCTAGAGATGGGGCGCGAGGGAGATGGGCGAGGCTGAGGGAGAAGGTGATAGGGTCGTTGTCGGGTGATGGCTCCTCACCGTTGGGGTGGCCGGCTCAATACATGCCGTCGCCGAATTTAGACGAGGGTAGCATTTTTTTATTTTTTATTTTTATTTTTATTTTGGAGAAATATGCAAAATGTAAAATTTTGAAGTGCTACAATAGTGCAAATGATATACTGTCGCGGGGAGCAAAATTGAAGATGCTTTTGCAGCTGTCCCTTCTTCTCAATAGAATTATATCTCATAATAGGAAATTAAGAAAATTATGTTGTCATGAGGAGCAAACTTTGAAGATGCTATTTCCCTAAGTCCAAAATAGGAAATTCCTGACCTTTTCAAATTAAGAAACCAAAACCTAATTGAAATTAAGAAAATTATCCCAATCAAAAAAAAGGGACGATGAGGAACAAATCCAAGAGCACAAAGCTTAAAAAAAAGATTAATGCCACAAAAACTACCAATTAGGTACACTCCCATTAGGATGGGAAGTCGGTTTTTGGTGGCTAGAATCGAGAATCAAATTATCCATGAAGATATTGAGTTGGAATTGTCGGGGTTGGGCACACCCACGACAATTCAAGCTTTGAGAGTCTTAGTGACTTCAAGAACAGAAAGTGCATCGTATAAGGAGGAGGCTGAAATTTCAGAATAGCTTCTTAGTGAATCCGGAAGGTATAGCGGGGGATTGGCCATATCTCGGGATAACCGGTTCATCTATCTATTGATTCTTTCTCGGCAAATGTTATAAATGCTCAATGTCAAATCACAGCAACAAAACATAGAATGCATATTTTTATACATGCTCCCCCAATTTCGAAAAAGGGTATTGTTATGGGAGGCTATCCACGAGAAAGTCTACATTATCATCTACCTTGGCTATGCATAGGGGATTTTAATGAAATCATTTATCATTGGGAAAAAGTGGGGAAGAAGAGAGCCGAGAATTACCGTCTTGCGATTTTTGCACCACTTTTTTGATGGACTTGGAAAGCAAAGGATGCGCCTTCACCTAGACAAATAATAGAGAAGGTGAAGATCTGGTCAAGAAACGCCTAGATAGAGCTCTATGCAATGTAGAATGGAGAATTGCACATTTCAGCACTACCAAAGAATAGGGTCGATCACGTCCTATCTTATTAACACTCAATCCTCAACAAAACGGAGAGGCAAAAGATTTAAATATGAAGCCTTTTGCGCACGAATAGTCAAGACAACTTGGACTGATGCCGAAACACTTAAATGTAGCACAAATTACAGCTTGTGACCCAAAACGATGAAATGGAGCAAAAATAAATTCTATTTTTGAATGGCTTGAATTACAAGACTTGATGAATTACTATCTCTAATGAGGCAGCTTAGAAACATTGTGGCGACAAGAGGAGATGTATTGGGGGATGAGATCGAGAATAAGCTGTTAAAATGGGGGGGATAGCAACACAAAATTCTTCCATGCCACAACTATTCAGCGAAGAATTAGAAACAGAATCTCTATACTGAAATTTGATGATGATACTTGGGTCGAGAGAGAACCAGACTTAAAGGAAATGACAGGGCAATACTTTAAAAGCTGTATGAGTCAGTGGGACATCGGGATTTCCAGCCTATTATTCAACAAATTCCAACATCGGTGGATGAGAATATGAATCAACAACTGACCAGCCCTATTACATTGGAGGAGATAACTACAGCTATGCATCAATTAGGTGCCACAAAAGCTCCTGGACCAGATGGGCTGCATGGCCTTTTCTTCCGAACACATTGGCCAGATGTATGCTAGGAAATACTCAGGGAATCCCAGAATTTCTTCACTACTGGCTACCTAAACCCAGCTATAAACCAAACACAAATAACCCTTGTTCCCAAAACTCCAAACCCAGAAAAACTTGAGCAATATCGCCCAATCAGCCTGTGTAATTTCATCTACAAAATTATGTCAAAAGTCCTGACAAACAGACTAAAGCCTCTGTTACCGAACCTTATTGCCGAAGAACAAAGTGCCTTTGTGGGGGGAAGGCAAATCCAAGACAACATTCTGCTTGTGCAGGAAGTTCTACACAGATTGAGAACTAGGGAGAGGAAAAGGAAGTTTCAAGCTGTTCTAAAACTTGATATGCAGAAGGCGTATGATCGCATCGAATGGGATTTTCTCAAAGCATGCCTAACTAAGATGGGATTTTGTGATCAGTGGGTCCAATGGGTGATGCAGTGTGTTTCGACGGTATCCTTCAGTGTTAACTTTAATGGGGAACCCCTACCTTACTTCAAGCCCACTCGAGGGATTCGACAAGGTGATCCTTTGTCTCCATATCTCTTTATCTTAGTGGCCAATGTGCTCTCAACCATGATGAAACAAGCAGTAGATGATGGTATAATCAGAGGAATTAAGTTGAATAGCAGCTGTCCTACGTTGTCTCACTTACTATTCGCGAGACGATTCAATTTTCTTTCTACATGGAACAATATCATAATGCCAAAATCTAGCGGCCATCCTACACCAATACTGTTTTGCTTCGGGTCAGGCCATCAATCTAAACAAATCAGGCCTATATTTTAGCAAAAACGCCCAACTACCTTGAGGAGAAACATGGCCTCAGAACTTAGAGTACCAGAAATCGAGAAAACAGGAAAGTACTTAGGAATTTCTTCGGATTGGGGGGCATCAAAGAAAGATATGTTTTCTTGGATCCTTGCTAGAGTCAACATGAAGTTGGAAAGTTGGAAGGAAAATTTATTCTCGAAAGCAGGGAAAGAAATTTTGATAAAATCGGTGATACAGGCTATTCCCCAATATGCCATGTCCATTTTTAAAATCCCTGTTTCAATTTGCAAAGCTATTGAGAAGAAAGTTGCAAACTTCGGTGGAAAACTAACAACAAAAGTGCTTTGGGATTCATTGGAAGAAATGGGAAAATTTGAAACTCGAAAGGATGAGGGGGTCTTGGCTTTAAAGATCTGATTGTTTTCAACAAGGCTATGCTAGGTAAGCAAGCCTGGAGAATATCACAGCAACCTACCTCTCTTTTAAGCCGAGTTATGAAAGGGCTCTACTATCCTCAGTGTGGTTTTTGGAAGGCTAGAAAGGGCTCAAGACCTTCATGTGGATGGCAAAGCATTTTACAGGGGAGAGAATCCATATCTCCATACATAATGTACTCAATCGGCAATGGGAAAGATATCTCTATTCGAGATGACCAGATAGCTAAAAAATGGACCTATTGGTGGCCCGGCAAGAATGGGGAAAAAGTTGTCGAAAATCCAAAAACTTGAATGAACCCAAAAAGATCCCTATTTGAAAAAGTAAAATAAAAATATTAAAAACAAGTTGGTTTGGACAAAAACAGAAATAGAACAAAGTAATCAATTTTCACACAACAAGAACAACTTCATCTTATCAGACCAGCCCTGAACTATGGATACATATATGGCATACTGGTACCCTCCCCAAAATCAAAATGTTCTTATGGAATGCATGTCACAATGCTTTGCCAACAATGGACAATCTGTATAAGCGAAAAATCGCACCTGACCCGATTTGCCCCCTCTGCAAACAGGAAGTTGAAACGTGGAACACACCCTCTTGCTCGCTCCTAGACAGCCTTTGCATATGGAAATCGAATCCCCGCAAATTAAAATTTCAAGAACGGGGTTAACGAGGATAGATGAATGGCCGTATAAGATAAAGGCCGACCCAAACCATACCACCAAGTTCGCCCAAATTGCTGCTACCCTCGGAGTATCCGGAAGGACCGAAACAACTACATCTTCGGCCACCATCCCCGCAACCCGAAGCAAACAAGATATCAAAGGCGGCCGCTCTACAAGAAAACTACACCAAATGGCATCAAAAATCAAAAGGCGAGACACCCACCTCGACCCACATCAACCGATGGCATCCCCCGACTCCAAACTCGCTCACAATCAACATTGATGCGTCCTTTGCTCCGGTCGCAGTGGCTGCTCCATATTCCCCGAACGAGAGGTCCTGATGAGCACGGGGGAGCGATCGCGTGCATCTGTCGAGACTCCCGGGGCCACCTAGTTGACGGATTCGCCAAACCAGTGGAAGTCTCCTATGCGGAATAGGCGGAAACCATCGCCTTCCTAGAAACCCTAACTTTCCTCTCGAACAGATCTGAACTCCAACTGAAAGTCTTATCTGACAGCTTACTCCTCGTGCGCGGCATCTCCACTTCGCAGGACATCAACTGGGAAGTACAACCCATCTTGGACCGGGCCAAAGCAAAATTGAAGGACTTCCCGGGCCTATCCTTGGCCCACTGCAACAGGGAATCAAACAGGCCTGCAGATTGGCTCGCGAAAGCTTGCAGATCGAAATGCCTTCCGCCAAATTGGTTATCTAACCCTCCGTTTGTGCTTTTTGATCTATTATGCGCTGATGTTTTTGATGTAATTCCCCAAAACTTTGCTTAGTAAATCAACGGCAGTATTATTCCGACCAAAAAAAAAAAAAGTGTGCAAATGATATACCGTCGCGGGAGCAAAATTCAAGATGCTTTTGCAGCTCTCCCTTCTTCTCAATAGAATTATATCTCATAATAGGAAATTAAGAAAATTATGTTGTCATGAGGAGCAAAATTTGAAGATGCTATTTCCCCAAAATAGGAAATTCCTGACCTTTTTAAATTAAGAAACCAAAACCTAATTGAAATTAAGAAAATTATCCGAACAAAAAAGGATTAATGCCACGAAAACTACAAATTAGGTACACCCGCGGTTAGGATGAGAACGGTTCTCGGGTAGAATCGAGAATCAGGGAACTGATTTGGCTCCGGATTCTAAGGAGTCGTGGCTCGGTTCCCGTTCTATTTTTTTTCAACGAGCCGCCGGTTCTCGTCCTTCTCCTGCTTTCCTCTCCGAAACCGCCAGCCCCACGACCTTCCCATGCACCGGCCCCATCACCGGCGACCGTTCCTCTCCGGCAAAGCTCTCTCCTTTTTCTCGTTCCAGCGCCTTCAACTTCTGCCGGTGCCTTGTTACTCTCTTCGACTCACGGGTCGCGGCTTCGTCATCGTCTGTAAATCAGGTAACGTCTGATTCTTTGCTGCTATGCGTTGGTTTGATTGCAGTTGGAACCGAAGTTCAGCCTTCTGTGTTCAACCGTGTGTCGGGCTTGAATGAACTGGGTCATTTGATTTCGGAATCATTGGCATTTGAGTCAGTCCACGAGTCTAGAATTGGAGTGAGTTAAATCTACTCCTCAAATCGTCGGCCATAAGATGTTTGATAAAATGCCCCGAAGGCATGATTGAGAAATGACACATAATATTATCATATCTGAAAACTTGTTAACATATTTTCTCAATGGATTACCAAACTACGCATGCTGTTAAGAAAAGTTAGAGACAGCGCATGTGCACAAAGAGGAAGAGCTCTGTCCCAATGGCCCAAGTTTGGGCATTTTGTAATTTGAGGATGATGAGGCACTTTTTTTTGTCCCCTTTTCTGATCTGATATGAGTATTAAAGATCTTCTGTATACTGACCTGTTGGTGAAGGTGAATGACACCAAATTTGTTTGTTTGATCTATGTAGTTTACAAGTTTAATCATGCAGAAATTCCTCTTAATAGTTAACCATCATTACATAAGACTTGGGGTAAACATGAACTGGGTAATGCCTATTTCATGCTCTGTTTCAAGATAATAACAGCAGGAGAGCAAGCTCTAGAATTAAAATTTTGTTTTTATTTCTGTGCTTCCTAGAATTTGTGTTGCATGGAGGTAATGTTGTTGAGTTGTTATAATCCAGCAAAGAACTCCTTGCATGGGAAATAATCTGCTTAAATTGCTGATTTTAGTGTGATAGTAGGTGACTTTGTCGTTGTAATTTTATATCTGGGAATTGTTGGAAGGTGCTGATCTCGACTTGTTGTAATGTGTGTTTCTATTGTGCTTGGGCTAGTGGTGGATGTTTTGCTTCAAATTTTAATTGCTAGACACATAAATTCTAAGCTGAGGGTACTTTGTAACTATCGCAGCTGTTGTACCAGAATTTGGGTACTTGTAAGCTGAATTCAACTAGAAGCAGGTGACCTTTGTGGGAAGCTGCTGATCTTGATCTGACGTAATTTTGACAAGATAGCATGGTTATTTCTGGTGAAAAAGTTGAATAAGGTGAAGATTACATGTTCATCTTCTATGGATTGTTACTTTTGACAAATGAGAAGCTTCGTTCATCTTTATTTTGCTTAACTAAAAAAGAAACCAAAGGAAAACCGAACCTATTGCACCTTAGAACCAACCTTGGAACTTGTAACTGGATAGGTTCCAGGTATTGAATTCTGAGCTCTAATGGATAGGTTTTAGGTTCCAAAAACTAAGGAACTTGTACCGACGAGTAGATTTCAAGTTCCAGGTGGAACCTATTAGTAATTTGGAATCGCTCACCCTTACCTGGATAAATTTATCTTAAATTAAAATTTTGATCATAAAAAATCTCAAATTAGTACACGTGACAAATTTATCCCGGATAATTGTTTTTTGGCAATCAAAAACATCAAACTGATATATTTTTGACAAATTTATCCTATGTCAATTTTCATTAGATTAGATTAATATAATGAAAAATCATAATCTAAACAGAGGGTAAGACCTAAAGTGGTCGTCATCTAATTTAGCGATTTGACGATAAAGTTTAATGGAAACTAATGAATTGTAAATTTGTCACAAATGTATTAATTTGAGATTTTGATGGTAAAAAAATTAATTTGAAATAAATTTATTTTGGTATTTTTCATGATAATCCAATTACAAAACTATTTAAATTGGATTTCCTGCTCATATTACCACATATATTTAAGGGAAATTTTTAAATAAAGGCTTGAAGTGCCAACTTCTCAAATAAGGATCTAAAGTGAATCTTGTGTTAAATAAGGGCCTACAATGGCTATGGTTGTCTCAAATAGAAGCCTAAAGTGGCCATGGTTATTTCAAATGAGAGTTTGACCTCGTCGGTTACTAGTCAGCTATATATTTTGACCGTTAAAGGGCGCTTTCGTCCAAATCCGATTTTTATTTTACATTATTTTTTTAATTCTTCTCTTCTTTCCCCCCCTCCTCTTTCCAGCGAGGGCTGACGGCCGCTGGCAAGGGCCGACGAGGGCTGCCGTTGGTACGGGCTGATAGGGCCTACAAGACCTCGCTAGCTGCAAGTGAGGCCACCTTGCCGGGGTTGGCCTCACTTGGGGCCGACAAGGGCAGCCTTACCTAGGGTGAGGATTGCCTCGCCTAGGCAAGATCGTCCCTTGCCCGTGGTTGATTGGCCACTGGTGAAGAAAAACCAGAAAAAGGAAAAGAAAAAAGAGGAAGAAAAAAGAGATTTTTTTCAAAAGGCAAATGATGAAAATGTCCTTAAATAGCCGGAAAGTTAGACCCTTATTTGAAACAAATATAGTCACTCCAGGCCTTTATTTAATAGAATGATGACACTTTATATCTTTATTTGAAACAAAATTTAATTCAGATCTTTATTTGAGAAAATGAAAACTGACACTTTTTTGGAATTTTCTCTATATTTAAAAATCCTCGATGAAGAACAGAGCTCTCCAACAACAACGAGCAAGCGAAAATGGCGAAACACGCCATTGTTGTGCTACTCCTCTCTATCGTCCTCTTCATCCTCGCACAACAATCATCATCTTCCCAGCCGTTCAAACCCATCTCCTCCCATCGCGCCCCTAAGTTCCTTGGCGGATTTTCAACCTCCAAACCCTACAATCACCACCGCCGCAACCACAACCACCGACGGCTTGAGTGGTTCCGTCGGTACCGATACGAGACGCGGTACTTTGAGCAGCGTCTTGACCACTTCAGCTTCTTAGAGTTGCCGACATTCAACCAGCGATACCTCATCAGCTCGGGGCACTGGTCCGGGCCCGATCAGCTCGGACCCATCTTTGTGTACTGCGGCAATGAAGGCGACATTGAGTGGTTCGCTGCCAACACAGGCTTCGTGTGGGAGATCGCCCCAAGCTTTGGTGCCATGGTGGTTTTCCCTGAAGTAAGTGCTTCGGTTGAATTCATGTAATAATGAGCCATCCAATTATGACGAATCCATAATATCCGAATTTGAGATTTTTTTCTACCAAACGAGGTGATATCAAAATTAGAATTGAGTACATTGTTATAGCCAGCATAATCGCAATCCAAGTAACAATTATCGCCAATTTCGTGGAAACTGGCTACCTTATTGTAATTCCACTGACCATGATAATAATCACGGTAAGTGATGCTACTAGGAAATTCGTATTATAGTTAACGAAACAATCATATTCTATGGGATTTTGGATAGCCATAATAGGTTTACCTTTAAAACCTTATGGAGGATTACAAGTCATAAAAAAGGTGACTAAAACCAAGAGGGTAGCTGCCCATGACCATGAACTCCTTCGTGATGAACTGACTTGTTTTTTCTTTGAAGACTATCGGATGTGTTTTTTCGCTTTGCTAAAATATAATCCTTCTAGCTGTCCCATGATGTGCTTTTTCGCTTTGCTAAAATATAATCCTTCTAGCTGTCCCATTCCATTGGGATCGTTGGAATCACAAACCACGTTGGGAAGATCACCATCCATAATAAACTAATTTTTCCTTCGACCCTTTCAAATCCTGAATCGGCCAGTCATCCCCTTAGCATCCATAGCAAACCAATTTTTCCCACGTTCTTGACAGTTTAACCTTTTCAAATTCCTAATCCATAACTAATTATTCTTCAATTTTTAGTTTATGTTTGAGGGTTAAGGATACAACACGGGGACATTTCGGGGAGGGAAAGGGAGAGGAAGGTGTCGATGGCGAGGGGCGACAAGGGGATGGCGGGCCGTAGGATTCGGGATTTGAAAGGGTTAACTTGTCGAGAATGTGGGAAAATTTGGTTTGCTATGGATGGTAAGGGGATGAAGTGCCGTGGGATTTGGGATTTGAAAGGATCTGAGGAAAAATTGGTTTGTTATGGATGGTGATCTTCCTAACGTGCTTTGGGATTCCAATGGTCCCCAACGGAACGAGGACGGTTAGAAAGATTATTTTTTAGCAAAGAGAAAAAGCACATCCCGACAAGAGAGTTTTTCGGAGAAGAAACGAGGCAATTCATCATGGAGGAGATCATGGTCATATGGTAGCTGTCCTGTTAGTCTTGGTCGCCTTTTTGATGGTTTGTAATCCTTCAAGATCTTTTATTGAAGGTAAGCCTATTATTGCTATCCAAATCCTCTAGAATATGATTACTTCATTAACTATAATACGAATTCCTTAGTGGCATCACTTACAGCGATTATTATCATGGTAAGTGGCGTTACAAGAAGGTGGCCAATTTTTATGAAATTCAAATCGTTACTTGCATTGCAATTTTGTTGGTTGCAACAACGTAAGCAATTCCAATTTTGATATCATCCTCATTTGGTAGAAAAAAATCTGGAGTTCGGATATTATGGAATCATCATAATCTTCGTGTGGGAGATTGTGTCCTGTGAGTTTAGTGTGGAATTTTTTCGAAAGTTGGACGATAAAGATCCATGCTAAGGACATTTCAAGAAAACTGGGAGTTCCGTGCATATAGTAGTTTCTTTGATTTCCTTCGTGGTTAAATTTAGAAAATTGGAAAGCTTTTACGAAGACCCAAATGCGCCCGTACCTTTATGAACATGGTACTTTTTGGCTGGCTTTATGGGAATTTGATTTATAGTTGCCCTCATTTTGGCTGACTGATTGATTCCTAGCATCGGTATTACGGCGAGTCGATGCCATTTGGGAGTCGAGAGGAAGCGTACAAGAATGCTGCCACCTTGTCTTATCTTACTGCAGACCAAGCGCTCGCTGATTTCTCAGTGTTGATCACAAACTTGAAGCGAAACTTGTCTGCTGAGGCTTGCCCTGTTGTTCTTTTTGGCGGTTCATATGGGGGAAGTAAGTAAGCCCTTCAAACTCCATTTTAACTCTATTTTTTTCCGTGTCTAGTGTGTTTCACTATGCATAGATTAGTCAAAATAGTTTCCCTAGAGAATTTTGATGTATCAGTCATCTTCTTGAACATTTTAAGATATTTAGATTGGGCAGAAAATTCCAGTTGTTGATGTATAGGTATTTTTCTTTTGTTTTCTTGTCCCCCTTTGAGATTCATGAGACATTTTGCATGGTAATTTTTCGCAGTGTTAGCAGCATGGATGAGACTAAAGTATCCGCATATTGCCATAGGCGCACTTGCTTCTTCAGCTCCGATACTTCAGTTTGAAGATATTGTCCCACCAGAATCGTTCTACGACATTGTCTCCAATGATTTTAAAGTGTGTTGTTAATTTTAAACATGCTTCACTTGTCTGAAGTGAATATACTTATGTGCATCTTTGTCATCTTATTTTTTTACTGAAAACTGCAGCGTGAAAGTACTAGCTGCTTTAACACTATTAAAGCATCCTGGAATGCATTGATATCTGAAGGTCAGAAGGAGAATGGTCTATTGCAACTGACAAGAATGTTCCGGTTATGTCGGTAAAGTAAACAAAGACAATGATCCTTCAGTCAATTTTTTACCAACCTAATTGAGCTTACATGGAGTCTAATGCTCAATGTCATTGGGTCGTCCTTTGTGCTACCTAATTAATTGAAGTCTGATTGTTGGTAGGGAGTTAAAGAATACAGAAGAGCTGGTTAATTGGCTGGATTCTGCTTACTCCTACTTGGCAATGGTCAACTATCCATATCCTTCTGACTTTCTTATGCCTCTACCTGGACATCCTATAAGAGAGGTTAGTCAAGATTCTGGTATAACTTGATCATCAAATGAAACCTCGGTCCCACATAATGCTATTTCTCTCTATCTGAAATAGCACTGTAACCAGATGCCATCTTTTTTGTTTCTAATTTCTAGGGAATATTAATTAAAATCATCTAGTAAGATTTTCTAATTTGTGTCTTGAGATGAATTCGAGTGGTAGCTGAGGGAATTTGGTGGTCCATACATCTTAAGGAAATGATTCTCTAATTAATTTTGTTTCTAAATGCCCTGTCTTTAGGCTTGCTTTTTTGAATTCACTGTTTTTATGCTTGCTTTTTGACATATAGTAAATTTTCAAAGCAAAGGTTTGCTTACTGAGTTGGGAGATGCAGAAACAGATTTAGCCAAGGTTTGCTTGCTGACACTAGAAGCCCACTTGCATTAATAAGGGAAAAAAAAAAGAAAAAGAAACAGGCTGAAATCAACACCATCCACTTTAAAACTTTATGCCCCCATTATGTTAAGAAAGGCCGTTCCCAGTTTACTGAAATTGCTCACAGGCTTTGTGATACTTAGCCAAAACTTTTTCTATGGTATATATACATCCTACCTGTAACATTTTCTGGATTCTTTTCAGTTAAATCCTTTTATCCTGGAACTTTTGAGCGTTGGGTGAGTCAGACATCTCAACATGTAAAGCCCACGTAACATAGCATATGCAGAACAATGTTTTGAACATATCTGCTGAGCATATTTGGATGCACGTTCTATTCTTCTTGTTACTAGGTCTGCAGAAAGATTGATGGTTGTCCAGATGGGACTAGCGTTCTGGAACGTGTATCTGAAGGTGTTGGTGTCTACTACAATCACACTGGAGAAGTCAATTGCTTTGAATTGGATGATGATCCTCATGGCATGAATGGCTGGAACTGGCAGGTCTAAAGCTGTTATTTCTACTCTTTATTAGTGTTCCCCTAAATTTAAACTATGAAAGGTTTTGCCTCTGGAAAAAAAGAATGACCTAATGATGTTAGTGCATTTTGCTCGATTCATTGTGTTGTACAGGCATGCACGGAGATGGTTATGCCCCTGTCTAGTAGTCCAGATACAAGCATGTTTCCTACGTATGATTTTAATTTTTCTGCTTTCCAAGAGGAGTGCTGGACTGATTTCAAAGTCAATCCAAGACCAAGGTGGATAACAACTGAATTTGGTGGGAAAGTAAGACATCACTGCGATATATATTTATTTATTTTATATTGAAGGTTTGCAGCATGACAAACTTGCATGTGTAGCTTCTCGGGTCATATTCCATCCAGTTCTGTGTCCTTTTTAGCATATCTTAAGCAGCATGGCATTCCCATCAATTTTCTGTCCCCTTCCATTTTCTCCGTCAGTGTTACCTTATTTCATTTATGAGGCTGAAGCTGAAGTTGTCTTATATAGGAAGAGATATCCAATTTAGTCACATACAATTAGCAGGAAGCAATGGAAGAAGCTGCTGAAGATTTTAATCTGCCTAAAGCCAAAATAAGACATGATGAAAATCATCCTTCTCACCATCTAAGTGCATAGATTTCCTAGGTAAATCAAGCGATCATTTCTTTAAGTGTCAGCAGTGGAGGCGTGTTGTGCAGTGAGCCTCATTAGGATCCAAACATCTGATGCCTCAGATTTATACAAAGAGAAAGGGGAAACTCGTGTTTATTTTGTGTGTTTCCTTCTTTTTATTTTGGGGAGAAAAGGAAGGGGGAGGGGGGATATGAAGTGGCTGTGCATCCCTTGGGCAGATGTCTACCTTGCTTGATTGCCTACAATGTGGAGTTTTCAAGTGAGTGCTTCAATCAATAGTAACCTATTGTAATTAATAGCAAAAATTGTAGCAGCCATGGTTTTCTGGGATTATTTCCTTGTAATTATGGATGTGATGAAGTGAATCACTTGACGTGGGTTCTATGGTGATTGGAGTGTTCAGGGCAGATCTTTAAGTTGCAGAAATAAATTCTGAGGTTGCAGTTAAATGATTTTTACATATGAATGTCGCATGATTGCTTATTTAGTAAATAGATCATTCACATGGACCTACAACATGAATTTTGGACACATTTTGAAGGATATTATGACTGATTTGAAGACCTTTGGAAGCAACATCATCTTCTCAAATGGCTTTCTTGATCCTTGGAGTGGTGGCAGGTGGGTCTTTTAATATGTTATGTCAGAGCTGTCAGTTGTTTGAAATTTATTATCTGGGATTTTGATTCTGTTGATCCTATGCCACAGTGTGACCCAGAATGTATCTGATTCTATTGTTGCTCTAAACACGCAAGAAGGTAAGTTTGAGTTGAAATGTTACTTTGTCCTATTTCTTTCCTCCTTTTTTATGGCATATGATGAGCTAGTGACTTGAAGCTACATTTACCTGCATATGTCATGGGGCACTCCATATATGTTGTTTCTATTGCGAAACACCATGCGTATGCCCGCTCACATTGTCTTTGTCCATGTTGTCCTGTGGGTTTCATTAGGATTGTCACTTCATCTTGTGATATGGACCTTATTTTCTTTGTGTGTTAACTTATAGGGTGAATGTCCACATGCCTCTTGTTCAGGTCATTTATAATTTGATCCTCTCATCCCTTTTCATTTTGAAAAGCCCTGTCCAGACCTTTTGAATTTTACAAGTGGCCCTCTCTGCCCCTGTAACTTCCCCGACCTTATTGAAATGTACGGGGATTAGTTTTAACCAAAGTTTCCAATTTGAAGTGGGAGGGGGTATTTCCTTCTGTAACGATTGAACTTTACTTTTACTTTTACAAAGGTGATGACTTTAATAATATCAAGCAAGTCCATTGTCTTTGATTTCACTTTGAATCAGCTGATTTTGTTAGGTCTCTGACAAATAAGTTTTGTTAATAAGTGCTCCATGGGCGGTAGTTTTAACCACTAAATATAGTACAAAAGCGTATAAAAACACTTTGAAAATTGAACATGAACATATTTCAAGAGAGCAGTATGCTTTAAATAGAAACTTTTATATTACCAAGGCATTATTAGTAACCCTTAACAAGTGCCCTAGGGGCAATCTTTAGTATTTTTCTTGACAAATTCCCCCTGAAAAAAAGTGTCTTTCTATGTGGCATAATTTTTTCCTTTGTGACTGCCGACATACTAATGTGATGATACATGTCAACCTTTAAATTGGTATTGAGCTTACCATTCTTTCAATCGACCGTTAGTGTGCCTCATTCAGCAAATTGAAGACCTCATGAGAAAAGCACATTACAAGCCAAGTCTTTTTCTTGGTCAGTTTTTGATTGAAAAACTTGACGGAGTGACCTGGTTGAAAGGAAATCAAAGTTGAGTGACTCGATTGAAAAATGAAAACACTGTGACCTATATTATAGGTAGGATATGAATGCATGGCCACAAAATATGTTAGCCTACAAATAGTCAGCTTACCACTCTCTCCAATGACAGTGAATAATCTTTCGTTTTACCCAAAGGAGGTTAAATGTAAAAGTTGATGAGCAGAAACCTAAAAACATGGACGGATGCTGTGCTGCATATTGTTAGATAGTGCAGAAATATACTTACTGATAAAAGGAATTTAGGGATCATGTTATAAACTTCCAAATGTAAATCCCAAATGTTATAAGGGACAGATTATAGTCAATACCTTGTCAAACTATCATGCGGCCTAAAACTTAATAAGTATCATGTGGCCTAAAACTTAATAAGTATTCTTAAGCTTAACAGTGTTTAGTCTTTTACATTTTGTACAGTTTTATCTTATTTGATGGCTTATATAAATTGCAAGGCAGCTACAGTGATGACAGAACCTAAACTTTTGAATGAACTTTCCAATTACGAGTGTTAAGTCCCGCATTCTTCAGTGAAAACTGTGTTCTCAGTGAAGACCATAAGCTAGTCTCTGTTTTTCTGGGTTGGGATGGTAGTCTCTAGGGATGGTTTTTGCAATGAATAAATCACCTCTAATAAGCACTCAATTTTTTTTTTTTTTTTTGGGGTCGAAAGATAAGCATCCAATTGAGGCATCAAGAAATATTTACTTTTTTCATCAAATGAACTTACTTGATTTTCACTTCCATGACATCATATATGATAATTTCTTATAATTCTATGGTATTATTCTGTTTATTCCGATAGCATTCCCGTTTTCTTGCTTCAAAATGCAAGTACAAGATGTTATCCTTGGTCCTGTCCAAGTCATAGGACTCATATCTTTTAAGTTCACACTTGGGGAGACATATCATGCGATTGCTTTTGCTTCAGCAAATACTTTTTTTTTTTTTTTTGCATAGGATAATGTCACAAACAGTCCCTCAACTTCGACCCAATGTGCAGTTTGGTCCCTGAATTTTTATTTGTTCAATGTGATCCCTAAACTTTAGTATAATGCACAATATGATCCTGAACTTTTAATTTATTCAACTACATTGAACATTCTCATACAGTTTAGGGACTGTTTTGAATATGTACAGAAGTTTGGGGACTTTATTGAACAAATTAAAAGTTCTGCGTTGGGCTAAAGTTTAGGGACCATGTTAAACAAATTAAAAATTCAGGGACCAAACCGCACATTGGACCAAAGTGCAGTTACTGTTCAAAAAGCAAGTACACTATGTTGTTTTTCCTGTCCAAATCTTTTGAATCATATCACATAAGTTCAAACTTAGCAAGATGCTAGCATATGATGAGATCATATTTGGTTTAGTTAGACACTATTTGACCCATCATTTTAGAAGATGTGCCATTTCCAGTGCTGTCTTCATGATATTGAGTTCACTACTCCCTAACATCCCAAGCAGTTTTATATGAGGCATGGTAGCTTGCTAATTTGCTCTCTAATAAGTAACCCAGCTGGTTTTTGAGTTATAATCTATTTTATGATACTTGTGACTTGACTCATTTTTCCTAAGTGGGTTACGACAAGAGGTTTGCGTGGTTCTTTCCTTCCATTTAACAATTTTTTAGTGTAGTCTTCTTATTATATGACTCTGCCTTGGCAATCTGACTTTTGGTTCTCTTTCTTACTGCTAAGTATGCACTCTTTTCTGGTCCCTTCTGGTAGCCACCTTCAGTTTTGCATATCATGATTCATCCCCAGAGTAAAATAGGAAGACTGTTGGAGGTTCTTTTATAAGGCATCTTCTATTGATTAAGCGGTCACCAATGGCGTCGAGGCAGAGATTAATTGGTTCCTTGCATTTTATTATCAGGCGCTCATCACCTAGATTTGCGTGCTGCAATGGCAGAAGATCCCAACTGGCTGGTAGAACAGAGAGCAACTGAGATCAGGCTGATTAAGAAGTGGTTGAGCGACTATTATCAGGCGAAGGGAGCTAGTTTACTATATAATGTTGAAACAGGCGACAGGGCTAATCCATGTAAACATGTCCACAGCCAAGTAAAATACGCAAAAGGCTACATCCATGTAAATAGGTCCACATACTAAATTGAAATGATTTTATGATAACTGCGGGCAGTGGTTGCTCGGATGGGGTATTATAAACAAAAGGCTTGACTGAATATTGGTAATTCATTTTATAATGGTGTTTACTGAGTAATACAGAATTTGCAGTTCCATTACGAGGAAAGTTCTGTCGATGATTTTTTATTATTATTATTATTATTATTATTTTGGTGACATCTAGGAAGGTAGGTAAAACTGAGAAAGTTGGATCTATTGCTTGAATGTGTATAACTGCATACTCGGTCTGCAAATAAAAGAAGCCTAGGTCCGATACCATAACATTAATCATGGTTTCACACGGTGCATATGCGTCGGGCTCAGGCCTGGACTCATCTCTTTAGGGTGATGCTATGTTATATGTAGTTTGAAACATGGTGTTTCGGCTTTCAGACTCCAAGCTGTCTGAAATGAGCATAATTCTCTCTTTTTGGCACCGTTTGGTTACTGGGAATGAGGTGAAACGGAAATAGAAATTGGGAATGAAAATCGCTGCCCCTCTAGATTTCATGAACATGAGGGGGCTGAGGAATGAATGATGATCAATGGGAATGAGCTTATTAAGAACGGAAGTAGACATAAGGATCATTGACTATGCCTTGGATTTGGTAACTTTTGTATGAAAAGAAATTTCAATATGGCAGGGTTTTTCATAAAATAAAAAGGCACCAACTTTCAATTAGGGCCGGTGTGTTTTATGCGACGCTCAAACGATAGAGTCAAAGTGGTCCTTTCTGTAGAGGTTGGCGCCTTGTGAGGAACTCATAGTAAGCATTCTTTATTTGATATTGCCACGATGTCTAATAATTGAAAACAATAAAACTCTGAAAAATATAAAAAAATTGTACAAAAAGTCATAAATTTATTATAAGAGAGCAAATTCAATTCAAATTATTTAATTTTGTCTATTTAGTCCTAAACTTTTGAAAACTTATCAATTTAGTTATAAATTTTTTAATTGCATCAATTAAATTCTAAAACTTTTAATGATTTGATAATTTAGTCATTTCCGATCAATTTTGATTAGAAATCGCTGATGGAGCGAGTTAATTAGCACCAACCGTCCAATGTGGCACAATTGGCGAGGTTAAAGAGGGCATGCCTCACATCCGCGCTACTAAGCATAAACAATTTTCATGAAGATAAATCTAGGCCCAAGTCTATTATGAATTTTAATTCAATTAGCAATGGAGTCACCAAGTTGTCGCCACTTTCTTAGAAGTGAATCACCATTAGAAAGTTAATGGATTACTAAGCATGACACTTAGCACGAATTGTCCCAAATTTTATCAATTGCAACCTGATACTAGATCCAATCATACAATTAATCTAACTTGTTGGAGTCACTACTAATCGGTTAGGGTTGATTAGACACTCAAGTGAAATGTGAGTAAATTTTACTTCCGTGAACTAGAGATTCAATAGATTTGAAGACTTGATTATTCTAGGTTAATCTAATGTTCTTTCGGTGGCTTTTCTCTTTATTTTGAAGATGTTTTTCCCAAGCAATCTTAGTTGATTTTATCCCATGCCACTAACACCACTTGGATTTCGAATGATCATGCGGGATCATAATAAAAAAAAAGTAACACCCAATAATCAAAGCAATAAATAGACTGTAGAATACTTTGAGAAACCGGATGTGTTAAGCAAGCAAAGCGTATCGGTGCCCATCACCATAAGGTTTCTGCAAACTATTACTTAAAAGTATATAGATAGAATGCTTGAATGTTATGCATGATTGTGCATGATGATAAATGATATGTTATGGAATTAATTCTAAATGTTACCTACTAATTCTAAATGAGATACTAAATGCCACATGATATAGAATTTACATAAAATAATTAACATAATTAATGTAATCCACGTGAGACTCTCTAACATATATTTTTTTTCTTCATTAATAACAAAAAGACAAATGTCCCTTAAAGTCTATAAACCAAATGTGCATGCCTTTTCTGTTCTAGGACTAACCATTAACTAATATTGTGATGCAAACCAACATGAAGTGCTATTTTCGATTATTTTTTATTTTTATGAAAATGATAAATAAGATCCTATGACTCGAATGATCTGGCCATACAACTAGCAATTACATGATGCAATGTCATATGATATGAGACTAACTAATTCAAAGTCTATACGGAATCTAAGTGGATTCTAAATGACACTCTTTTACCTGATTTTTATGAAAACTGCGGACCCTCCTAAATGCATTCTAGAACTAGCAAATATTGCTCTAAATAATAAATTGTGAAGGTGCTACAAACTTTAGATATGCATGAGACTAGAATGTGCAATAATGCTGCGATGCCTCGAAATTATACATTATGTCTAGAATCCATCACATGCTAATTCAAGGCAATCACATTCCAAGCGATCACGGCAAACTACGCAAGATGACGTTAGGGTTCGACCTTAGTGCCTAAAGGTCTGAAAGCTTAACACGCCTTGGTTCATGCAGGGAAATGGTTAAAGCATAAATGATATAACCTATGGTTTGATCCTAAATAACACGCATGAAACTATAGAGATCAGAACTTACCTAGCGACATCAGAACTTACCTAGCGACACCAACGAAGCAAAAGCGAGCACGAGCAGCTACCAAAGTGATGCTATCTTGAGGAGCGAGGGGGTCGCAAGTGAACTCAGTGTTGGCAAAATTGTTGGATTTTCACCTACAATCCTCCCACCAAAGAAAAAAAAAAAATTCTAGCTCGTAGGCAAGAGACTCATCTAACGCGGTGAAGACTGGGAATATTGGTCTTCTCCAATAGGTTACTGGTCTGCCTCTTGCTTGGGTCGTCGGTGACGTGCTAAAGAACATGCAAGAGACAATGCCTAGTACTTAAGTCTCCGCACTAATTATGACACACAAATATCCTCAAAATCAGTTATAAAATGCTAAGTGATAGAGGCAGTCTCATTGAGCCAATAATAAAAAGAGCAATATAGGAGAAGCGCTCGAGTTTTGGACCTTCTCGCTATTTCATATTAAGAGTGATAGATTTCAAATTAGATGCGCGAATCTCTTTACTCGATTATATACACTTTTAATTCTAGTTATGAAAATCTTGGATGCTGTTTTTTGCAGCTGACGACACGTTGGCCATAGAATTAATCGGAGCTTAATCGGGGTTTGCTGGTTTGTCGGAAATGTTCTCGACCGCTGCGGGCAGAAAGAGGGGCAAGGCTCGGGGCCACGTTGCAAAGACTGGCCTAGGTGAACACTGGAAAAGGGCTGCCGGGGAGCTGAGTTCCTCGGGAGGAGCAATAGGTGCGGGGACCTATGGATTCTGTTGGGCTGAGACACCACCGGCGGGGGGCTAAGGGCCTTATGTTTCGTCGGGCGAAATTCTAGGGCTGATCACTTCTCAGGACAAATCCATGATAGACGCAGGAACTCACTGGCGCACTTGTGGACGCGATGGATACTCGTTTGAGCGGCTGAATGGGCACCAGAGCAAAACCGACGAACTTACTAGACATTACAATATTTAAATAATAAATCACGTATTCATCTAATAACTTAAACTTTTAGAACAGTCGACCGTGGTCCCATATAAAATCTCACATAATGTCCGACTTTAAATCTTTCCACGCTCCATTTGCTTCTCCAATTTTCAGTGGTCCCACACAAAATCTCACACTGAAATTGAGAGAGATCCCAGCTTCCATAGTCCAGCATTTCTTTCTCACACTGTCATGTACTGGTTACCCCCTCGGTGAAGACTAAATTCTCCGCCCCCTCCCTCCTTCAAGTGGCTCGACAAGCTTTGTCTTTAATAGCAAAAGACTTCCACCCTATCCTTGGTGCTTCCAGATCTCATCTTTCCATCTTTCCTCAAATCTTTCGGTTGCCTTCTCTTCTCTTTTACTCATATCGTGCTGGAAGCGTGTCCAAATTCAGGTCATCCTCATGAGTAGTATTAATTTCTTGATTCTCTTCCTTTGAATTATCCGCTTTGGCCATCGTCTGCTATTCTCGTTCATCTTTATTGCCCCAAGATCTTGGATTCGGCTCTCTTTCCCTTTTGAAATCTCTGCAGAATCCGTTTCTTGATCACAGCCTGCCTGCTCATGGAAACCTTCACTGGAGAGCAACTTCATCCGCAACTCATTCACGGTTTTGTCAACATTTAACTTCTTCCACAGCTTGGATTTTGGATGATATGATGTGGGTGAGATGACTGAGCCTAGACCTGTTAAATGGATGGATTGGGTTATAAATGGTCCGACCCAAATAAACTCATTTAACTTGTTTATGACCTATTTATCATAGTGCAAAAATTTTAACTCATATCCAACCTAACTCATACTCAACCCATAATCAACTCATTTAGCTAAATCGAAGAAAACTTATTTCTTATGATTTTTTTTTTTTAAATGGTATGGCTAAAATACTTTTATGCAATATAAATTTAATAGACAATTTTTATAATTTTTAAAATTTACATTTTAAAAATCGAATTTTAAAATTTTTTTTAAAAATCGAATTTTAAAAATTTACTTTTTAAAAATCGAATTTTTGATTATTTTTATTTTTAGTTTTTACGAATATAATTTTTCTCTTTCTCTTTTCTTTTTCTTCTTCTTCAACCGGCCACCAACCACGACAATGGCTAGTGGCCACCAACCACGACCGACCACCACGGCAAGCCTCTAGCTTGTCGGGCTTATCGATGTCGGCGAGCTCGAGGTTCACCGGATCGGCGAGGCTTGAGCCTTGCTTGACTCTAGTGAGCTAGAGTCTCGCTAGATGTCGGTGAGCTCGAGTCTCGCCAGATCGACGAGGCCTTCGCCTCGCCGAATTCAGCTAGCTCGAACCTCGCCTGGTTGGTCGCCAACCATCGCCGTGCCAGCCACCGGCTAAGGAAGGAGGACGAAGAAAGAAGAAAGGAAAAAAAAAAAAAAAAAAGGAAAGAAAAAGAAAAGAAAATTAAAATATAAATAATAATTATAATTTCGATTTTTCATAATTTTTTTTTATGAAGTTAAAGAGGGAAGAGAGATATTGTGACATTTCTAGTTGGAAATGGGTTCTAAGTCCAACCTATTTAAGATCCATTTATCTTAAATCTTCAATTTTTAAACACATTTTGCTAGTTTTTTAAAAAAATAAGTGATCCGACAAAAAAAAAAAACCATTTAGCTAGTTTCTTTAAAAAATGACCCATTTATGATTTAAATGGGTCATATATGAGTCTAAGACCTATTTTGCCACCTCTAACTGATCTTTACATGTCTTCACCAAATTTGACCAACTTTTTCATTCTCAACTTTGTAGAAATTAGTGCTTCATGAAAATAATTACACCTTTAATTGAATTTTTTTGCTGAGAACATTATCCACAATTACAACCAGATTTTTCTTATTAATTTCCGATTGCTTCCAATCACACATCCACTTTCTTGCCAAGAATAATATTTACTCAGCCCATGTTTTTCCTTTTCTCTTCGTTTGTTAATCTTGCCAAGAGCCAAATTGACTCAAATTTGGGAAGTTGATATTCAAAGTTTTCAACTAATTTTAGTATGAGAAATGATTGTTTACAGTCTTTAATATACTTTGAAAATAACAGTCTATTTCGGACTAAAAAAATTAAATTACAAATAATTATATATTGTTCACAATAGATTGTTATTCTTACAGTACCCCAAAAATTGTTATGTTAAAGCCCTTTTCATATTTATCGCTTGATAAGGTTGTAGAAAGGGATCGATATGCTCCACATTTCATATTTGATGATTTTCAGAGTTTTATTTGATATTTTTTATTGATAATTTTAGTGGTTTTAAAATAATTTTCTGATTCATTGATGTTTAGAATGGATATTGTTTCCTTATTTATGTAATGATATACTAAATATCTTGGTAACTTAACAAATTATTTGCTTTGAAAACTATAGTTGAGCCATTTGTCACTTTAGTTTGTGCCATCTCTCTTTACTTTTCGCCAATTGATTTAACCCACAAACTTTTAGTGACACCGAACTTAGTCTAGTCTTCATATCATTCATTAGGTCACCTATTTCAACTTTAGCCTATTAATGCTCTTGATGACTTATTCAATTTACTTGGCCAAGAAGCTCTATCTCAAAACATCTCATTTTTAGCTACTCTTATTAGGCCACTTGTATCTTTTGGATTGAAACACCATTATTTTCTTTGCACCTAATGCAATTTAGACCAAGGTCATAATTTCTTTTAACTTGGGTTAGCATGTTCTTATCTTCCTTGGCCTATAAATAGATCTTCCGATGTCTTCAAGCTTAAAAAAAGATTTCCAACTTATTATTGCAAAGAAAAAAGAGATCTTCTATCACTTTTCTCTTCTAGTTTCACTTTCCAATCATTCGAGTAAAAGCAATGATCCTGTTATTGTATTATTGAAGTTTCAAAATTCCATCTTTCAATAATTTACAAGATGAATTTGTGGGCTATATTCTCTTTTATCAAGTTAATTTTATTAAAAGATTGAAACTTGTTAATCTTTCTTCTTGTTTATTTTGCCTTGAAGTTGGTTATGACTTTGAATTGTTCAAGTTTTTATTTAAGGTAATTGAAAACTCTAGGGGCTAAATTGGGTTAATCTACTTTGTAGTCTTGAATTGGTTGGTTAGTGTTCGTTAATTTTAGTTTTAGTTGAATTTGGTGATAAGCATGAGCAAGTCTCAAAAGTGGCATGTTGAGATATTGTATTGATTTAACTTGTTTTAAAGAATTCGTACATGCTTAAATGTGTTTGACTAATTTCATTGAGTGGTGGCAACATGTTGTATGTGTGAACATGACAAATCTAGGCTTGAAAGTGTTATTTTCGTAATTTTGACTTCAACCACTGCTTCTACTCACTTGTCACCACTTATACTCACTACCACTCCACCTATTGAATATAACCACTCACTCTTATATCCACATGTTGAGTATAACCACTTATATTCACCTATTGAGTATAACAACTAATTGCTCATATCCTTTTGCTAAGTATTACTAGTTACCATTATGCCCTATTTACTGATTCTTAGAATATATCATTATTCCTTGCATGAGAAATGAAAAGGAGGTAAGCATGTAATTACTATGTGATTATTGAAAGGTATGATGAGAAATGAAAGGAGGTCTTTCATCATCATTACCCATGTGTGTGATCATTGAAAGGGTAAGGTAATGATATGCATAAAAAGATGTTGTGTATTGAATGTCAATTGTTGAAATGAGTATTGATTTCATTGTTGATGCAAGGGTGACAATGTGATTACAATTTATCATGTACACTTTTGCTATGTGATTAAACATTATTATGAAAATTATTTTCATCACTCACATATTAGTGGCGACTATGCCTCGCAGTGGAGATGCTTTGTATGTTGAGATGCTTGGTGGAGTGTTTGGGATACCTTAAAGTAGAGATGCCCCATGTGTTGGAATGCCTTGAGAGTCAATCCATAGAGAATGACTTGACTTTTGTAATGTAGGTAAGTAGTGGTGTTAATGTAAAGAAATATGTATGTATGTATGTATGTATGTATGTATGTATGTATGCATGCTTATTTATTTATTTATAAACTTGTGCAATTTCTTGTAATGGATATTGTGAAAATTTTATTGTGTTGTCACTTGCTAAATATAATTACGAGTTATATTTGGAAATGATGTGTCGAGCATGATGTTTTGGAGCGTCACAATAGGGAAACGCAAAAATAAGTTTTGAATGTGAGCATGATATATAAAATGAGGAATAATTTGAGGATGACTTTAGCAATTGTCCCATTTTTCTTGAAAATTACAAAAAAATCCTCAAAACATTAGGAGATAGATTTGCCCAAATCCTTCAATCAATACGCAATATCTCTCTGAATGTTCCTTTGTTATAGTCATTACTATGTTAGTTTTTTTTTTTTTTTTCCATTAGCGTGTGCAATGTACATGATTTTTAAGGAATAAAAGTATAATTTCATCCCATTCTTTTATCATTAGTTAAAAAACCATTATTAATAATAATATCAAATAATTAAAATTTGTTTGGCACAACAACTTTACCAAAAGTAAATAAGATATTTTAGGAAAATAGATATACACTATCTAAATAAAAAGGAAAAATTCCTATACGACAAAAGTGTGAACAAAAAAATTGGTTACTAATTATTCAATGTAAAAATAAATAATTAATAAAAATATTATAAAAATAAATTATGTCCTCAACTCATAAAAGGAAATAATTAACCACAATCCAAAGTAAAATTTGTAAACATTTTTATTGATCAATAACTTTTTTTTATTTAATTAACCATTTTACATGACGATCATCTAATTATTGTAATTTGACCTTTTTGTTATTGTCCTTTTTTAATTATGCTAAATTGTGTTTCTTCTTTTTTTGAAATATTATTTTGGTTCCATTAGTATATCCATGAAATTTTGACAACTCTTATTATTAATATTAGTTTAAGCTAGTTTATTTTTCTCCACTCCTTTAAATTTTCCATTTTTTTAATAGAATCCAAGGTTAAAAGATAGATTATCTTCTATTAAAATGAGATGAAAAATTCTTTTTTACCTGTTCTAAGTCATGTACATTATGCATGTTAACGGAAAATACAATGAAGGGTTACTGCTATAACGAAATAAAAGTTCAGGGGATATCATGTAATAGTTGAAAGTTTAGGAGCAAGTATCTACTACCACAAAATTGTGACATCATCAATTTGACCCCTATCTAAGGGATAAAATTATGATGGTAATCGACAAATCATGAAAAAGCAAGGAATAGTCACCTTAGGATAAAAAAAATTCAATTTTTCATCCACGAACCGTGAATTTTTGGAGAAGTGGAATCGGGCCACAAAAGAGGAGCCACAAGGGCCCAAGCCATGGGCGAGCCCAATGGGCCTCACACCTATCTGGGCGGCCCAAGTAGGCCCATTAAGGCCAATTAAGCCTACATTTAGTGTTTTGGAAGCTTGTACATTATATACCCAAGTGCATGAATAGTGTTTTTGGAACTATAGTTTGATTAAATCGCTAAATTACCCCTTCTAGAAGCTTGTTGGCCTAATGGGACAAGATTGGTTGTCTTCCAAAGAGGAGAGGGGTGCCCATTTGAAGAGAAAAGGGGGAGTCAACCTAGTTAGATTTCATTAGTTCATCTCCAATTATAACACATGCTTGAAATCTTGCATTAATTGAAGATTGGATAGGAAGATTTCAAGAGCAATTTGTGGTCATTCAAAGGACTTGGCCAAGAGTGATTCAAGGAAATTTGTATTAAGTTCATTAATGCTTGAAAGAAACTTGTAATTCTCTCACTCATTTCTCTCACTCTCATCCCTCATCTCTCTCGGCACTCTCTCTCCCCTTCCCTTTTGGCTAACCCCTCATCTCTCTCTCTCTCCTTCACCGTCATCCGCCGTCTCGCTCATCACCGTCCTCTGTCCAACACCATCGCCGCCCACTGTTGTCATTGTCTTCCATTGCTGTGACATCTCCACCACCACCTAAGGCCATGAGCCGCCGTTATCTTTGCTGCCCTCATTGTCCTCTCATGCCGTCTCCTTGCCGTGCACCTCATGCCATTGCCACCGTTCACCATCATGAGCTGCGTGCTATCATCGCCGCTGCCACTCACTATCAAAGCTTAAAAATCAGTTCTATGAGTGACATCCTAAATCTTGATTAGGATGGTAATTATGGTTGGGATTAAGGTTAGGATTAATGATTAATTATAGTTAGATTAAGAGATAGATAGATTAAGCATAGCTTATCTTGGTAATAGATAAGTAATTGTGATAGTTTATCTTGATAAGTGATAGTAATATTGATAGCTTATCTTGATAAGTAATAATAAATATGATAACTTATCTTGATAAGTGATGAGTAACAGTGATAGCTTATCTTGATAAGTGATAAGTAAATGTGATAGCTTACCTTGATAAGTGATAAATAAATGTGATAACTTATCTTGATAAGGATAAGTAAAGGTGATAGTTTATTTTGATATGTGATAAGTGCTTATGATCTAAGAAGCATCGACACTCTTTGGAAGCCTTCGTGTCATGTCCGACACTCCGACATGTGTCCGACAAGCTCCGATACGCTCCGACACGCGGTCAATGAGTGACTGGAAATCCGACACATGGTCAATTCTTCCCGACACGCTTCGACATGCGAGTCTGAAATTTCGACACGCAATTCCGACGCGCACGGGGTCAATTTTAATAATTTTAAATACTTGAGGGGTCAAAATATAAATATATGAAAAAATAATTAAAATAATTAAAATAAAGGGGAAAGAAGAAAATTCTCACTCTCAAGTTTCTCATTTATAAGTTTTGACCTTTCCGTAAGTGACGATGGAACGCCCTCTTCTCGCCAACGTCGCTTCGACTTGAAGTTGTGATTTTTTTTTGCTTCTTTCCACCTCTCACAGGCGTGCGAGTTATCTCTTTTGGTCTATGTCATTGGCTTGTGAGTTATCTCTCACATTTTCCATGGCAAATTTAGTTATTTCCTTTTCTTTTGGTTGTACTTTGAGAGTTTTTATCTTGGATTTTCATTTTTCTTGAACCTTGTTTTGCAGAGAGTTCCAAGCCAGTCTATATCATGAATTCAGAACTCTGTTTGGGACTATAAGAAATCTCACTAATTTCCGACAAGTGTAAGAAAACAAGACATGTTCCTTTAAATTTACTCTTTTGTGTTTGCAATTTTTGAATTTCTCATTTAATCTCTGTCGAATTAAAACAATGAATGATATTAACAAATGTTGGATTAATATTTTTAGTATAAATAAATTCTATGCTCTTTTTATTATTTTTATTTTTATTTATATATATAAATATATATTTAATATATAACATGTCGGAACGTGTCGGAATTTTCTATTTTTTGAGAAATGACGTGTCGGCGTGTCGTGTTGTGTCACGTGTCGTGTGTCCGTGTCGATGCTACATAGCTTATGATATCTTATTTTGAAGAGTAATAAGTTATATTGATAAGTAAACCCATGGTGTGATATTGTGTGGAATTGAGGGGTGATTGCCATGAGAATGAAAGTTGATAACCTTTGATCTAAAGTATTGTTTGAAAAGAAACTTAGAAAGGGATGATAGGAATGATTTATGTGAACCCATGATGTGATATATGTTTGCATTGATACTAATGGAATGAGGCCATTGCATGATTATTTTGGTGGACATATAATCAATGGGTGATCACGTTGAAGTATTTTATGGTATTTTTGTGTGTAAAAATTGCTAGTGTATTATGTGTAAGCATTAAACACTCTTGCATTGGCTAAATTGGAAGATAAAAATTGGCTTAAGTGGTTAATGTGCTCGGGTGATCACTTGAATGGTCTCATACTCATATGACTACGAGGGATGATGCCCGATGGATTTCGGATGTCCGACAGAGATCTAGATGTCGCTTGCAAATGGATTTCGGAATGATGCTCCTAATTAAATGTCATTTTTGAGTGAGATCGAGATATTACCATACTCGATGGGGCTAGACGATGCCCAGCTATGCCAAAAGACCAACGACGTGAGTGTCGATTGTGGTTGAGAACGGTTGTAATAATTTGGAGTCGTGTGGATGCATTGTACATGGAAGTGATCATGGTTGTGTTTAGATTATTATTTGTATTTGTCATGTGCCTGGTGGAATTATGGACTCACCCGGAGAATTATTTATGTTATTATTGGGTACGTTGTTTGGGTGTTGTATGGTAAGTTGCTCAATTCATGTTTACAAATTATGCAAAGCAATGGTTTTGTTTACCATCAACAATTAAGCCGCATGTGTAGGGTATCTTCAAGGTGAAGTACTCTCCTACGCAAGGTTTATGGAGTTCATTTACTGAGTTTTTCTTACCCGTTGTTGTTTAAATTTTTCCAGGCCCTAACCATGAATAATCCATTCTGTCATGTATGTTTTGGGGTACCCAATGATCAGACACCCAAGTTTTTGGGGTACCCATAGATCAGGACAGCTAGGTGACCCCCTTCCTAATAAAGGGACCAAATCGTCTACGAGAAGTACGTGACCACCAACTGAGTAGACGAAGGGTTGACGAACCTGGCGCCCCATTAGTTCATGGCGTGGTACATGTGGTTCAAAGGGGAGCTCTTTGGCCCTTTTCGGGTTTTGACGGGCCTCCAGGTAGAGGATCCGAGGGTGCCATTTAGGACCCATGGTCATGGACGTCCCCGATGGCTCTGCTATTGACCTAGAGTCAAACCCAAATTTGGAGCCCGACCTTGAGCTTGAGCCATGGTACCACGACATGGACATGTACTAGGGGCATAGGGGAAATACCACTTTTTGAGATCGCCCTTATAGGATAGAGGAGCTAGGCTACAACCCCTTTTTGGTAAATCGGAAGGAATCTGCATGGCGGATATATAATTAGTAAATTTCTGATGTACGAAGTTGATGTGTAGATGTATATATATATGTATAAAAGTGTTTGTGTTGTTATGTTTCCTTGCTATCCCTATTGGTGTGTATGATTGGATGGAGTTAATTATGATTACGCTTGCGTTTAATTGAAAGATAAAATAAATGGGTCCATGATGCCTCTTGGGATGTCGCAATTAAATGACCAAAGCAAAGAAGGAGTGTCGCGCGTCCAAGGGTTGGGGCGTGACATCCCGCCAAAATTCTCAAGAAGTTCATGGAGGATTTTGTCCAATCTTTTTCCCCCCATAACACCAAAACAAGAATTGTTATCCTATTCGAACTCAAATTAGAAATTGGCGGTCGGGATAAAGTTTATCCTATCTTGCGTTTGGTGTTTGCTCAAAATAAAGTAAAGTCGGATATAGATAAAATATAGATTTGATAAAAAATTATCCCAAGGAAGAGGTGGAATAAAGACGGATATGATTTCTAATATCTAAAATAGGAAACTTTTTTTCTCAAATAAAAAATTTCTTAAATTAACAAATTAAAATTATATTCAATATAAATAATATTTGAATTCTAATATAAGAAATTCAAAATAAAAAATAAGAAATTATTTTTTAATTTAATCTTATTTTTATTTATTTATTCAAATTTAATTCTATCTTATAATATAAATTCAATATATAAATATGTATTTATTACATATTTGAGGTGTTTTAGTACAATTTTCTATTTAATAAAATTTTATTAGAGAATGATGGAAGTGGAAAAAAGAAATAAAAAAGGAAATTAATTAAAAAAGAGAGGAAAATAAAATAAAAATAAAGTAGACAAGAGTGTCGTGAGAGATTTTTACCATATTCGTTTGTAAAATTTGTGATATATATGCATTTATACCAAATAATATATATATATATATATATCATATGATATGAATATATCCAAATTTATTATTACAATCACTAAATAGTGATTGGGATATAGCAAAATTCTCTAGATTTCATATCCTATCCTATCAAGTTTTATCTTAGTTAGAAATTCAGATGACTAAATATAGCCCAAGTGCAATTCCATGATAGAGGATATTTTAAAATTACATTTTTCCAAAATAGACCTTTTAAAATTAAGGAATAGAAAAATGATCCAAATTAAGAAACCTGCTTAAATTGATTTCCATTTTATCTTATCTACTATGAGCAAGCGGAACAAAAAATCATGATTTTGGATTTATGTAAGAAACAAACCTAATGACATTATTCAAGAAAAGTAAATCCAAAAGGTAATAGACTAAAAAATTTAGATGGCGGAAATCATTAAGTATTATAAAATTTTATACTGTAAAAAGTATTTCATTTACTTTATTCAGTTTAATCACTATCCTTATTTTATTTGTATCATATAGGTAATCTCACTGTCATCCCATTCAGGGATATGTTCCTTCCTAATCTTCGAAGGAAACCGGGTGAGCAATTTAATCGGTATTTTTGGGAAATCACTAGGCAGGGAAGGCACCGTCTCTTTATTAAGAGGGACGACAAAACAGATCATCGCGGTGTCATTATTCTCCAAACCCCCTAACCCTCTTCTCACTTTTTCTCTCTCTTCCTCGCTATCTGCAGATTCTGTGCGAACCAAAGATCAAAACTATAAGAAATCCAGAAGGACAAGGAAGAAGGATGAGGCTACTACTGTCAGGGAAAGCCAAGTGCAACTCTCACGGCCAAGACTCCTCGTACTTCCTTGGACTGCAGGCGTACGAGAAGAATCCCTACGACCAAACCCGGAATCCACAGGGCATCATTCAGATGGGTCTCGCTGAGAATCAGGTATAACACCATCTCCCTCCCTCCCTCTCTCTCTCTCTCTCGAGCGAATTTTACTCATTCAGAATCCGTAGGGAGAAAAGAAATACATGAATGCTTTTCGCCTATGCAAGATGACATTCATGTGTCCCCATGGGGTTTGACGCTTAATCAATTGGACTTTCCAATACATGTTTGGATTACATGTCATGTCACCGGCCACGTCGTTTTCGATGGTTGCTGTCAGAATGCGTTCACTCGTCCTTAACTTCATTCCTTTTATTTTCCTTTTCCTTTTCCGTGCAGCTCTCGCTTGATCTTCTTGAATCATGGCTGTCCGAAAATCAAGACGTAGCCGGGTTCAAGAGAAATGGGGAGTCCATATTCAGAGAGCTCGCACTCTTCCAGGACTATCACGGCCTTCCTGCGTTCAAGGAAGTAAGAACAGTAATACTAAGAACCGTAATACTAACCCTTTTTTTTTCCAGAGACTTATTTTTCAACAGTATACAAATATATATGTACACATATATGTATATATCGATGCTGACTTTTCGCAGCTGTGATGTTTGCAGGCCTTGGTGCAGTTCATGGCGGAAATCAGAGGAAACAAAGTGAGCTTCGACCCGAACAAGATAGTTCTGACTGCGGGTGCGACTTCTGCAAACGAGACTCTCATGTTCTGCCTCACCAAAGCCGGTGACACCATTCTCATTCCCACCCCATATTACCCAGGGTACACGAGCACTTATTGGGTGCAACCGTCTATATATGTTAGGGTATATATGATACTAGCATTATTGTCCGTATAGACCATTCCGTTAATGAATATAGATATGTTTGGAAAGTATGTTATATCGAATTTACAACTCAGTCAAATGATTATTTGCTTCCTATATTCATTTCAACTTCCAACAATCACATCCTGTCATTTTCGGGTTATTTTTCGAGCAAACAATAAAAGGACTTGCATTAGTGTTTTTCTGGCAACAAGCTTTTTTATTTATTTTGGGGTTCATTTTCGGCATTAGGCGCCACCCTTCTTTGAGATAAATCCATGTCCTCCTTTTTCTTGACCATATTTATTGCTCCAATGTCAAGTTACTCGTTGCTTTTGCATGAAGCCGGCTATTTGCTGATTTTTCCTCCGAATTTCAACTCGTTTACGTGTACTTTATGCTCTCCAGATTTGACAAGGATCTGAAATGGAGAACAGGAGCAGAGATTGTGCCAATACACTGTACAAGCTCCAATGACTTTAAGATCACTGCTCGTTCTCTCCAACAAGCTTATCAAGAAGCCCAAAACCGTAACCTCAAAGTCAAAGGTGTCCTCGTCACCAACCCGTCGAACCCGCTCGGCACAACAATGACCCGAGCCGATCTTGACCTCCTCATGGATTTCATCGTTGAGAAGCAAATCCATCTCGTCTGCGACGAGATTTACTCGGGCACCGTTTTTGGCTCTCCAAACTACACAAGCATCGTGGAGGTTCTTTCAAAGTACGAGAAAGCGGAGGTTTGGGATAGGGTCCACGTCGTGAACAGCCTCTCCAAGGACCTCGGCCTCCCAGGTTTTCGGGTTGGAGCTATTTACACGAACAACGGTTCGATCATCGCCGCGGCAACCAAGATGTCAAGCTTCGGGCTTGTCTCGTCGCAGACTCAGTACTTTCTCTCCGTGCTCCTCTCGGACAAGAAGTTCACCAAGAACTACATCTCCGAGAACAAGAAGAGGCTGGAAAAACGGCATGCGTCGCTCATCTCGGGCCTCCAGAACGCGGGCATTAGCTGCCTCAAGAGCAACGCGGGGCTATTCTCCTGGGTTGACATGAGACATCTGTTGAGTTCGAGCACGTTTGAAGCGGAAATGGAGCTGTGGGAGAAGATCATGTACTAAGTCAAGCTGAACATCTCGGCAGGGTCATCGTGCCACTGCAGCGAGCCAGGATGGTTCCGAGTGTGCTTTGCGAACATGGCCGAAGAAACCCTCGAGATAGCCATCCGGCGCATTAAGGCATTCGTTGATGTTGGTATTTGCGGAAACGTGTGCTTAATGTGAGTGTGTGCAGGGGAGCATTTTGTATATAAAATATATCAAGGGAGCAAAAGAACTAAGAACAATGTGGATAAAATAATTATTGGGCAAAGAAACAATAAGAAAGTGTACAATAGAGTGGCAGCAAGAGAGCACAAGGGAGTAGAATGAAAGCTTTTAATATTTAGCTGTAGTACAAAGAAAAGGGGAGGGAGCTGAACTTGTTGGTCTACAGCTCAAAATAGACGATCAGAAGCCTATTTATAGATGACCGACTTAGTCAAGGAAAATCTCTGCTCTTTGTCAGAGATTTTTGTACTTCTCCACGCATGAGCTTCCAAGGCACTTCTGAACTTGTACATTGCCGCCTAAGCTAGATTTATTTTCTAAGATTTTTCTTGACTTCTCTAATTAATGTCTATCTTGAAGTTTCTAAAAATTGAATTAATAATTTAATACTCCTCCTTAATCCAATTTCGCATTACGCCAAGCATATTTGACAATTTCTCGAACTTGGCTAGCGGTAGTTCTTCAATGAATATGTCCGCTACTTGATCATTAGTCTTACAATATTTGAGCTCGATCTCTTCGTTGTTTTGTACCTCTCATATGATGTCGATATATTTGGTTCCTCCATGGAATACTGAATTCTTTGATATAGCAATCGCGGACTTATTGTCACAAAGTATCGAAGTAAATTTCATCCGTACTTCTCCAATGTCCTCTAGAATTCTTCAAAGTCATATTGCTTGACTAGTGGTCATAATAGCTATGACGTATTCAGCTTCTACAGTAGACTGTGCTACTGAGTATTATTTTTTGGATGCCCATGAGAGTATTCTAGAATCCAATGTAAATGCATAGTAGTACTCCTCCTATCATTAGTTGAACCTACTCAGTCATTGTTAGTGTAGCCAATGAGCTTGGTGTTTGCACTTAGCCGATACCAAATGCTATAATCTATAGTTCCTCGTGAATATATGAGAATTCTCTTGGCAGCTCTAATATTTTACTTGGCCTTTGCATGAACCGTGATAGTAGGCTTGTTGCGTACATGATGTCCAATCACATGGTAGTAGATATAGTAGACTGCTGATTAGACTTCTATAGAGGGAGGCATCATCTTTTTCTGCGCCATCTTCCTTCAGTAGCTTCTCATTTGTCACGAGTGAAGTTGTGATTGCTTTGCAATAGTTCATCTTGAATTTCTTCATGAGGTTCTCGGTACATTTCTTCTGCGAGATAAAAACTCCTTCATTTTGATTGATCTCGATGCCATGGAAGTAATGCATCAAGCCCAAGTTTGTCATCTCAAATGTCTTCATCATTTTTTCTTTGAATTCTTGGATCATTGTTCCATTGTTCCTTGTATATATGAGATCATCTACATATAGAGAGACAATGAGAGTGTCGAACTTACCTTGGGTCTTAATGTAGAGCATTGGCTCACTCATACTCTTCCTGAATCCTTGATTGATGAAGTATTCATCAATTCTACTATTCCACGCTCATGGTGCCTACCTTAACACAAATAGGGCCTTCTTTAGTTTGAGTACTTTTTCTTCTTGGCCTTTTACAATAATGCCTTGGGGTTGTTCCACATATATTTCTTCTTGAAGATATCCATTTAGGAATGCTGATTCCATTCTTTTTGTGTTGCTGGGGCTATGAGTGCCCAAATAGTATCGAGGCAAGCCATAGGAGCGAAAGTTTTAGTATAATCAATACCTAGTTATTGCAAATATGCTTTCACCACAAGCCTTGCTTTATGCCTCTGGATTGTTCCATTTGAGTTGAGCTTTGTCTTGTAAACCCACTTGACACCAATGATCTCTTTGTCTTTGGGGTGATCAACGAGCTCCCAAGTTTCATTTCTCTAGATCATCTTGATCTCTTCCTCCATGGTTTTATCCAAACTTATTCTTTGGATGCCTATTCGTAGTTTTCTGGTTCTAAAGTAGCAAAGTTGCATGTATCGTGAATTCTTTTAAGGGTTTTTGCCCTCAATACTAGAGATTTTGGAGTAGATTCTTCTTGCATCACTCTTGGAGAGATTGGTGGAGTTACGTCGTGAGTGTTGGAATCTCACTTCTCCTTCTTCTTGTGTTGTTGACTCATCTTGAGCAAATGGTGTCTCTAGCAAGGTGACATACTACTTCTTGATCTTCTCATCCTCTCAATTCCAAGTAGCATTCTCGTCGAACACGACGTCTTAACTAATGATGAGCTTCTTAGGTTATAAACTGATAGCCTTTTGATTGATTGTTGTAGCTGAGGAATATTCCTTTTTATATCTTTTCATTGAGTTTACTCCTTTTTTGAGCAGGGATGCGGATGTAGTGTATGCAGCCAAATACCTTGAGATGCTTCACTAAAGGTTTCCATTTGCTTCATGCTTTGATTGGAGTTTTATTTTGAATTGCTTTAGTTGGACACCTCTTTAAGATGTATACGTATGTAAACTGCATCTGCCTAGAACGAGTTAGGAAGGCCTTTCTCCTTTAGCATAGACCTTGCCATCTCTATGGTGGTTCTATTCTTTCTTTCCGCTACTCCATTTTGCTCAAGGGCGTAGCCAACAGTTAATTGATGATGAACTCCTTCATCTTCACAAAATTTATTAAACCTCTTTGAATTGTATTATGTGCCTCTATTACTCCTTAGGACTTTGATTTTTCAGCCACTTTGATTCTCAACATGGTTCTTGAATTTTTTGGAGATAGAGAAAACCTTTGATCTTTCTCGAAGAAAGTACACCAACGTTATTCTTGTGTAATTGTCAATAAATAGGATGAAATATTTATTTTGAATAGATGTGGGCATCCTCATTGGACCAAACATGTCCATATGCACTAGTTCTAACGGCTTCGTAGCTCTCCATGTACCTCCAGATGGGAAGGACTATCTCTTTGTTGATTTCCAAGGAGTCAACCTTCACAAACATTCGAAATTTCTAAAATAGCTGGAAAGTCTTTCATCATATTTTTCTAATGGAGAGTTTTTAGTCTAGCAAAGTTGAAGTGGCCAAATCTTCGATGCTAGAGCCATGAATCATCAAGTTGAGCTTTCATGGCTAAACCTTTGACATAATTCCATCAAAAAGGAAAATTCATATTTTCCATCTTAACAAAGGTAATGATATTTTTATATTTATTGTAGATAATGCAGGCATCTCCTCTAAAGTATAGAGAATACTCACTTTGTATAATTTTCCCCACACTTAGTAGATTTTGTCCAAGACTGGGACAAGATATACATTATGAATATATTTTGGGCCTTTATTTGTTTTAACGGCGATAGTACCTTTTCCTTTAACATCCACTAATGCATCGTTGCCCAATTTTACTTGGGATTTCACTGACTTATCAATATCGGTGAATGTAGATTCGTCCCCTATCATATGATTGCTACACCCACTATCAATGTATCATGTGTAATTTTTCTTATCATTTGCAGCTTGACTTGCAAAGAATGTATTCTCTTCACTTTCATTTTTTGCAACATAGTTTGCTCGATTATTTATTTTCAAGTGACAATCTTTTTCTATGTGGCCACATCTTTTACAAAAGCAGCATTGTTTTTTTATTTTTTATTTTTATTTTTAAACAAGCAATCCTTCTCCAAATGATTTGTTTTCTTGCAAATACCACAAGGTGGATAGTTTTCCTTTTGTGTAGTTTCTCCTCCTCTTTCATTTTTTCATGAACTCTTTCCATTAGATCGACGAGACTGCGTGTTTATTTTAGAGTGAAAGGCAATTTCAATTGAATCTTCATCTTGTGCCATTAGTCTTTTCTTGTGTGCTTCTAGAGAGCCAATTAATTTACTCATTGACAGGGTCGTCAAGTCCTTAGTTCCTTCTATATTTGTGACTATGGGATTGTATTTTTTAGTAAGTGACATAATATTTTCTGAACAACCCTTTGATCAGTGATTCCATCTCCAAAGGCTCTCATTTGATTAATTGGTTCCTTTAATTTTCCACAATATTCTTGGACAGTCTCATAATTTTTCATTTTAGAATATTCAAAATCTCTTCTTAGAGTTTGCAGGTGATGTGTATACTTTTTTTTTTTTTTTTTTTTTTTATCTTTGGAATTCTTCTCGTAATATTGCCTGAGTCGTCTTTGCAGGCTTTGTTCCAATTATTCTCGAAAATACAGTTTCTGAGAGTTCTTGCTGAATAAAGCATAGTCCCCTTGCATCCTTTTGTAGTTGATCCTTCGGAACACTTGCACCTTCTTGTAGAGCCCTCGTAACCATTTTTCACGATGTCCCACAAGTCATGGGCCATCAAGAATGTAGTCATTTTTATGCTCCAAAAGTCATTGCTGTTCTCATCAAAGATAGGGATAGGAAATGAGGATGAGGTAGAGTCGGTGATAGTTTAGTCGTTGGTTATTTGGAAAGGGTAGTTTTAGGAATGAGTAGGTGGACTAACACCCATTACCAACCAAAGACATGGCCCTCATACTATTGTTGGTATTTGCGGAAGCGTGTGTTTGATGAGAGTGTGTGAAAGTGAGTGTTTTGTGTGTGAAATATACCAAGGGAGCAAAAGAACTAAGAACAATGTGGGTAAGAAATGATTGGGCAAAGAAACAAGAAGAATGTTTATAAGAGAGTGAAAGCAAGGAGCACAAAGGAACAAAAGGAAAGCTTTCATTATATAGTTGTAGTACAATGGAAAGGGTATGGAGCTAAATTTGTTGAATTTGTTGCCCTACAGCCCAAAATGGATGATCACGAGGCTATTTATAGGCCTAGGTGACCGACTTACACAAGGAAAATCTCTGCTCTTTGTTAGAGATTTTTTTACTTTCCTTCTTCTCCACACATGATCTTCTTAAACACTTCTACACTTCTACACTGCCGCCTAAGCTAAATTTCTTTTCTAGGATTTTTCTTCACTTCTCTAATTAATGTTTATCTTGAAGTTTCTAGAAATTGGATCAATAATTTAACAGTCAAATCTGCCTCTAGTGCAATGAGACCATTAGTGATCAGAGGTGCAATAAGGCCATTGTCTCATAGAAGAAATCATTTTCCAAGTGGGTTTTCCGGCTACCATTCCACGACCATGGGGCCAGCATATTCTTGCATGAACTGGATCCAAATTCTCGTTGTGGTCACTATGATCAAGTGGAAGGTAAGTGAATGAGATGGAAAGGAGTTCATGACGAGGATCACTCTTACTAGAAATTTTTCATTTGGTCTTTGGGGGAGGAGGAGGAAGAAGGTGATGGTGATGGGATTTTCCGTTTTATTTTTCATCGTAATTATTGGGGCGATCTCCTTTTTTTTTATTTTTATAATTTCCTTTATGAGTGTAAAAGATGAACTCTATTTTTGTGGATGTGAAGAGTGAAAGTTGGGGTTCTTAAGTGAATAAAAGAATTATATCTTTTGACCTCCTTTACGCTGATGTGATATGTAATATAAATGAGGCTTTTTGCCCCCTTGTCCTATATATTTAACTAATGGCGTGTATTTAAACCCCTGATCAACAATAAAAATGACAATGGTACACCGTTCTCTGTTAAAGAACGCAACCTGAAGCATAATCATGTCTAATCTAATATCGAAATATATAGATGCATTTATATTTAGTAAAAAGTCATCTGAGTATAACATTAGAGTTTTCTATAATCCATAAAGAATATATACATACATTTCCAATAAACAACTAACTCAAAAGCCCACTAAAGCCATGTATAACTCATGCCCAAAATTCTCCACTATAAAAATGTCCTGATATCAATAATGCTTTTGTCCTACTTGCAGCTCGTAGAGGAACCTGAAAAGCAAGTAAAATGAATGGAATGAGCAACTACAGTCTAGTGAATAATTCATCTCTTCGAAGTAGATTGAACATCCGTTATGCACGGTTAAGACTCAAAAACATAACTTATTTCCACCAAATCCAGAACATAACAAACTTACAACATCAAAATGAGTTATGTATTGCTTTAATATAACTATACTTATAGCAAAAATATCATTTTCATCACTATTATCAAAACAAATAATCACTAGTATAGTCCACTAATCAATTTCGTCAAATCATATGTTAATGGTCCATTTTATTGATTGATCACGTGCTCAACTCTTTAACCATGATCACACATGACGTCCCATGACGAATTGACCAACATACCTCTTAGCTAGGTCTCCACCTATATTGTCGATGGTTGGTCCATAAGGATATCCTTAAAGTAGTATACATATCCACAAACCCCCAATCAAGTCACAAAGACATTGGACATAATCCATCATCCTCAATTTCCAATAACCTACAACCAAAATCAGAAACTATATCAATACTTTGATTCACAAACAAAATCATATGACTTTTCACTCTTCAATATCTATCAAACTACCTTTGATAAACCATATTCATAAAAATTATGAACTTTTCACGATTCTTTCAGAAAAGTTTTCGCAAACAATTTATGGACAATCAACTCAAATTGTAGGCAATATAAATGTTTCCATTACAAATAAACAAAAAGGTAGTCAATGCTCAATTCGGATTTTATGCAATAAACATGCTATTTCATAACTCATAGTATATCTAATTCATATCACCATCAAAATATAAGTTTACAAATTCAATGAAGATATAGTATCACTTATATATAAAAGTTGAAAACCAACCTACGATGGTTATCCGAATCGATGAACTCGTATTCCTATCAATTAGTGAAAAAATGATATTAAAAATTGAGTTCTACATTACTCTTAACGGTATGACTAAATTATGCTTATTCATCGATAAAATAACGCCTACACGCTAACAAAAAAAAAATCGAGTTCTACATTAATTGTCCGTTATGCGTAATTGAAACCCTAAACTTCAAAATTACAATGTGTTAAATATTGTGCGACATAGAAGATCGACGTCCTTCTATCAATGTATATTGTTCAACTTCCAATGAGTAAAATCTAGATTATTATGTAGGGTGTATTAACAAAAGAATAAGATCATATGTTATGCCAATTACATTGCTCCATTCATTGATACATGTTGATACATGTTGAATCTTATACATGCTATCAATGAATTAATAAGCTTACACCTATATTTCCAAAATCATGGAAAAATGCAGGAAAATACATAAAAATATCCTTAAAATACATGTATTTAGGGTTTCGTATATATTTTCACATCCATAAACTCATCAAAATTTTAAAATAAATATACCATAGTATAGAGCATCTCCATACGAGCCAAATCCATATGTTCGAGTTTTAGACTATGCTTGCTCTAATACCACATATAAACTGCGAAGCACATCTCAAGATCTCCATAACTAGAATCAATAACACATATATAATTAAGTAAAGAGATTTGTGCACCCGATTTGGAATCTATCGTTCTTGATGCTGGATAGCGACAATCCAAAGTTCAAGTGCTTATCCTCTATTGCCCTCTCTATCATTGGTTCAATGAGACCGCCCCTCATCTTAAGCATTTTGTAAACTTTCCTTATTTGAGGATAATTGTGTGTCAGGATTAAAAGAGAGACTTGAACATTATTTATAGAGTTTTTAGCCATGCCCTCTTATCACGGGCCAGGTTCAACTCGACCACACTAGCGAACCCAATGTTAGACTAATTAAGAAATCTTTCATCTCAATTTATTAAACCAATCACATAAAATGGTATATTACAATATCAATTAATATTAGCCCATATCAGAAAAATTATTACACAATGATCTTGCTTCACCTAGAAATAGGGGTGAGCATCGGTCCAGGGTCAACCCTGGACCAACCCTGGACCGGCCCAATCCTACCGGTCTTGGTCCGGTTCCCAGGGAGACTGGGTCGATCCTTGGTCCTAGAATTCCTAGACCAGCACTGAGCGGGTTGGTCCTCGGTCTTGAAAGTTCCGGGTCAGTTCAACCTAGATCAACCCTGACTTATATATATAGAAAACCTTAAAATAAACAGCATCAATAACATTAAACAGTTCTTTAGTGAGGAGTTCAAATAATTTTACATTGTTATTTAATAACTTAGGTTTTTAATGTCTTTTATGATGTCAATAGTCATAATTTATGAAGGAGGAAAATATTTTTGTGAGGAGTCCTCACGGCGTCCAAAAAGGTACCTTATGACATCCTCCTCTAGTATTCGTTATTTTCTATCTTATTTGTCCTCTTAGTCTTTAATTTCCAAAATCGAAAGAAATAATTTCTCCGCTCAACACTCGACACTCACCTCGCTTGCTTTGGGTCATTCATGCCGCTTGCTGCTCAATGCTCGCTTGACTTGTTGCTCCCCACTCGACATTCGATGCTTATTCTGTTCGACACTCACCTTACTTGACCCTCATCGCTTGCCTTTCTTAGCTAACCTCACTCATCATCAAACCCATTGGGTCAACGCAAGCCTCGCCTCACTTAACTCTCATCGCTTGCCTTTCTTAGCTTTCATAGATAGTCACTCCGGACCTCGCTCATCATCGAACCCATTAGGTCGGTAAGATCCCCGATTGCCCTTTCAAAGAGTACAAAAAATGAAATAAAAAATTATTGGTTGGTTTTGAGTTGACCTTGAAACTGGACCGAATCCATTGGTGGCAACTTAGTCCCACTCATAACCACTCACGGTTATTTTCCTATCAAATATCGGTCCTCAATCATTTTTTTATATTAAAATAAACCTACTTAGGAGTACAAAAAATGAAATAAAAATTATCGGTTGGTCGCGGGTTAAGATTCGGATCTTCTTGGGCTGAAGGTTGCCTAGGACCGGACCGAACCCATTAGGGTCGGTCCGGTCCTCGATCCCAAACTCAATAGGGTCGAATGGCGTACTCCCTTTTTGGTTCCAAAAATTAAGACTAGTATTGTGAAATCCATAAATTAATCCATTGTGCTGGTTGGTCCTAGGGTTAGGGGATGGACCAGCCCAACCCGAACCATGCTCACATCTACCTAGAAATTAGGCTTTGATGTATTGAACTTACAAGTGCAGAGGAGGGTGATGTCTTGTGGTTACCTAGTAGGATCAATGAAGCTAGTATTCTCAAAAGTCCCTTGATACTAACAAGGATTGTAGGATCATTGATCTTAACATCTCTTGTCATTCAGTCGGTACGGTCATTGAAGATAGTTAGCCAGGTTACTCACAATCAGCATAAGTGATGGTGTGCGTATAATAGTGATAGTGATCCATTAGGTCTGATAAAAGTGAGATATGCGCTGAAAAGATGACCGTTGATGGTATAAATATAGCCATTACAGGATTGGACTCTTAACAGAAAAACTGGGAAAGTAATCAAAAAAGCAACGGAGAGTTAATAGTTTTGACAGACACAGTGTGTCTATTTCAGAAAGCCTAAGATTGTTAGAGGAAGCGACTACGGAACAGTGTCAATTTTGTCAAAGGTCTCCCCCAACGACTTTCAATAGCTAGCAATCATACTTGAAGTCATCCAACGATTACATTAAGTATCTCAATATAAAAAGACCAATGATGTTGTGAAGTGGGTTGGACATCTTGAATATTACAATTACTATCTTAGACAGAAATTGTATTTGATCTTATTCTTTATTGCTCTCTGTACTGGTTTAACAATAGAATAGTTGATTGTTAAGTTTATGAGTGTAAGAGCAATGCGTAATTCCTAACAGTGAGATCCATCGATTGAAAGGAACGATCCTATTCAGTTTTAACTTGCTTTACTAATTTTTAGTGGAATCTGGCCACTATTAATGTTGCTGGTCTAAGAGTGGATGTAAGCTTGATTATTAAGCTGAACCACTATAAATCACTATGTGATTGTCTTGCTTCACTCTGATGTACTTATCATCTTCACATCGCTACTCTATTTAAGATACTTACTTGAGTGCTAATTGTTTAATATTCCACAATAGTTTCAAGTATCATCACTCAATCTATCTATCCTCCATTCTAGGTTGTATTGTTAGCTCCACCAAATTATTGTAAAGATAATGCAAAAGTTAACTAATTTTGCAATTCAAGTCAAATGCGAGAGAAATAAATTAACTAGAATAATCAATGAGGAACAATGAGGACACTTGAAATTCGCATTTTTTGGTACAAGTATCAATAACTACTCTTCAGGGAGAGTCAATTTCTAGGAAATCTGCTATGAATTCATGGCATAAGGATACTAGACGTGCTAAAAGTTCCGTATTGCGCTCATTTTGATATAATTTTTTTTTGGGTAACTTAAGTGTCAACTTTTAAAAAAATAAAAATAATTATTTAAGTGTCAACTTCAATTTGGGTCATCGAGAATCTGATATGGCATTTCTTCTTTTATCACTTTTTTTTTATTCACGGAACTTGCCAGCATACCTAGTCAACATTAATAATCCCAAACGGAGTCGTTTACATGTTTGCCCCAATCTCTTGTTCTAGTTGTTTTTGCCGGACCTTTTGCGCTAGAGGGGGCATGGCAGCCGCGGTGGGGGCGTCCTACGTTGCGGTGGTTTTCCTTGGGGGTGATCGTCACCGTGTCTCGAGTTGCTTCTGTCTTTGCTGCAGCTGCCGTCGCTTGAGCCGTCGCTCTCGTAGATGGTGGATGGTCACGAAGTTCGTAGGAAAGAGAGGGTCGCCCGACTTCAGATCCTCCGTCGAAGCTCAAAGAGAGACGTTCCGCCGATCGATCGGTCGATCCTGCGACCCCCATCTTCTTCAAACTAAAGAAGAATGTGTGGAGAAACTACAAATTGCAAGGAGACAGGGGGAGAGTGAGTGAGCAACAGATTCGACACGGGGGGAGTCGGCTTAAGCTTGTTTGCCATTTTTCCTCAAAATGACCAATTGGGTCTAAATTAGGGCGCAGAAACAAATCGAACACTGGAATCATGTTTTTCTTCATGCTACGACCCAGGACTAGATGATAATTATTGATGTCCTCCACCGTAAGCCCCATTTCTTCAAGAAAATCAATTCGCTTATTCATGACCTCGATTGTGACCGAAAGCTCCAACCAGTCGAGCTCATGGGGGATAATCCCAATCCCGTGAAGGAACTGGTAAATCCTAGCGCGATTTTCCATCCTTGCACTCTTTATCTCTACCAAGTTGGGATGATTGTACAGGGATGAGGAGGAATCCCTATCCATCTAGCCTAGTCGAACCTCGCTCGGCCTAATCGCAGTCGCATCATTTGACCTCGAGGAAGAATTTCGCTCCGAGGCGGAGGTGTGGAGTCCTGAGATTTGTAAGATTTGATGGTCGTAGCGTCTCGGCAAAGGGAGGTTCGATCGCCATGAGGGCTTGAATGAGAGAGAGATCGAGAGAAAGAAAGAGAAAAAAAGAGAGATTTTCTCTAATTCGATGTCATTTTTTGATTAAATGCACCTCATCGTCCATGTGGACTTTATTTTTTAATTAAAAGGCTAGCTAGACAATAACTTTTAATTGAAAAAGCCACGTAGTATATTTGACCGGAATTTGTCGCCTGCGTTTGTTTGTGTTTACGTTCAAAATTATTCCAGGAATAAAAATAAAAAAATTATTTCTGTTCCTAGAACAATTTTTTACCGAAAACGCATTTGGTAAACTTGTTTCCGAATAAAAAACATAAAAACATGTTTGGTAAATTTATGTTCTTTTTTTTTTTTTGTTTCTTTTAATTTTTAAATATTTTTATTTTCTTTTTCTTTTTTTCTTTTTCTTTTTTTCTTCTTTTGGCCGGTTCTCGGCCTTGGCCATGACCGGCGACCGACCGATGAGGGCCGGCGGCCTTGCCCAACCACGGCGAGGCTCGCCGGCCCCGGCGAGGCCGAGCCTCGCAGTGGTGGGCGAGCTCGGCGGCGCCGGATCTGGGTGAGCCCGAGCTCGCCCAACCAAGGCGAGGCCGAGCCTCGGCGGGGGCCACCGCCCGTGGCCTCGCCGTGGTCGGGCGAGCTCGGCCGCCGGGGCCGGAGACGCTCCAAAGAAGGTCGCCGGCCATGGCCGAGGCCGGCGATCGGCCAAAGAAAAAGAAGAAAGAAAAAAAAAGAGAGGAGAGAGAAAATTTGTTAAACAAGAAACAAGTTTTTTTTTTTAACTTTTGTTTTACGCTTTTTCTTGTTCTAACAAAAACGCAAACAAACGCGTTTTTCTTTTTTGTTAGGGAACAAAATGTAATTTTTGCTTCATAAACAAAAAAGAACATAAACAAACACCCCCAGTATACTTAAATGATAATTTTTTATCCAATTTTTCACTTAAATGAATTAGTGGACTTTTAACATTAAAGTGAATGTCGTATCAAACTTTAAACACTTATAATGTTCTTTTGCCTTGAATTCATTTAGTAAAGAGTTGACATACTCGATCACTGAAGTGTTATCCATATTCGCTTATAGAAAACTCACAATAAAAATAAATTTGGTAGCTATGATAAAAAAAAAGAATAAAGACACGATAATATAAAATTTATCGTATTTTATATTTGCTTCCCATCTAAATAAAACATGATAAAATTGGTCATAACGCAGACATGACTCGGATAAAAACATCCAATGGGATATGTGAGATGAAACTTGGATATTTCAAACGTATGCAGATTAGATTTCTTCCAAAACAGGAAATACCCAACGTAGTCAAAATTAAGAAACCAAAACCTGATCAAAATCAGGAGCATTATCCAAATTAAAACACCTACCTGCTTTAATCGGATTATCTGCTCCCATTGCCACATATTTAAACATCCACAAATGCAGAACGAAACTACCTGAAAACAACGAACGAAGTACAGAGAAAATGGCGAAACCCGCCATCGCCGCGTTATCATTCTCCATCGTCCTCCTCTCCATCCTCGCTCAGCAATCCTCGTCTTCCCCGTCCTACAAATCCATCTCCTCCCGCGGCGCCCCGAGGTTCCTCGGCAGATTCTCGACCTCCAAAACCCACCACCGCAACCGGCGGTCGGATCAGCTTCTTGGGTACCGATACGAGACGCGGTACTTCGAGCAGCGCCTCGACCACTTCAGCTTCGCGGAGCTGCCGACGTTCAGGCAGCGGTACCTCATCAGCTCGGAGCACTGGGCCGGGCCCGATCGGCTCGGACCCATCTTCTTGTACTGCGGGAATGAAGGCGACATCGAGTGGTTCGCTGCCAACTCGGGTTTCGTGTGGGAGATCGCCCCGAGCTTCGGTGCCATGGTGGTTTTCCCCGAAGTAGGTGCTCTCGTCGAATTCGTGTTTCTGTTTGGTGTGGGAAAATTTTCGAAATTCAGACCATAAAGATCTATGCTGAGAACGTTTCAAGAAAACTCGAAGATCTTGGTATAAGATAATTTCTCTAATTTCCTCAAATTCTTTGTGAAATTTGAAAATTCGGAAGCTTGCACGAAACCCAAATGCATCCCTACCTCTACAAACATGGGTTATTGTCGGCTGGTTTTATAGGAGTTTGACTAATAGTTGCCCTCATCTTGGTTGATTGATTGATTCATAGCATCGGTATTATGGTGAGTCAACGCCATATGGGAGTCGAGAGGAAGCGTACAAGAATGCCGCTTCCTTGTCTTATCTTACGGCGGAGCAAGCGCTCGCTGATTTCGCAGTGTTGATCACAAACTTGAAGCGAAACTTGTCTGCTGAGGCTTGCCCTGTTGTTCTTTTTGGTGGTTCATATGGTGGAAGTAAGTAAAGCCCTTTGAACTACGTTTTGAACTCTACATTTTTTTTCCTGTCTACTGTGTTTCTCTATGCATAGATTGGTCAAAATAGTTTTCCTAGAGAATTTTGATGTATCTGTCATCTTCTTGAACATTTTAAAATTTTTGGATTGGGCAGAAAATTTCAGTTTTTGATGTATAAGATTTTTTTTTTATTTTTTATTTTCTTGTTCCCCTTTAAGGTTCATTGAACATTTTGCATGGTAATCTGTCACAGTGTTAGCAGCATGGATGAGGTTAAAGTATCCGCATATTGCCATAGGCGCACTTGCTTCTTCAGCTCCGATTCTTCAGTTTGAAGATATTGTGCCACCAGAAACGTTCTACGACATTGTCTCCAATGATTTTAAAGTGTGTTGTCAATTTTAACCATTCTTCACTTGTCTGAAGTGAACATACTTATGTGCATCCATGTCATCTTATTTTTCAACTGGAAACTGCAGCGTGAAAGTACTAGCTGCTTTAACACTATTAAAGCATCCTGGAATGCATTGAAATCCGAAGGCCAGAAGGAGAATGGTCTTTCAAAACTGACAAAAATGTTCCGGCTATGTCGGTAAAGTAAACAAAGACAATGATCCTTCAGTCAATTTGTTGCCCACCTGATTGAGCTTACATGGGCTTCTAATGCTTAATGTCATTATCTTGTCCTTGGTGCAACCTAAATTAATTGAAGTCTGAATGTTGGTAGGGAGTTAAAGAATACAGAAGAGCTGGCTAATTGGCTGGATTCCGCTTACTCCTTTTTGGCAATGGTTGACTATCCATATCCTTCTGAATTTCTTATGCCTCTACCTGGATACCCAATAAGAGAGGTTAGTCAAGATTCTGATGTAACTTCATCATCAAATGAAACCTTGGTCCCATATGACACTGCTTCTTTTTATCTGAACTAGTACTATAACAAGATGCCATCTTTTTTTTTTTTCCTTCTCTATTTTCTATTTTCTAGGAATTCAATACAAATCATCCATGACTATTTTCTGAATTTGTGTCTTGAGATGCATCATAATGGTAGCAGAGGGAATTTGGTGGTCATTACATCTTAAGGAAATGATTCTCTAATTAATATTGTTTTTGAATGCCCTGTTTTAAGGCTTTTTTTTTTTAATTCCCTATTTTTTAGCTTGCTTTCCAATATAGATTTTATGTCAAAATTAAACTCTGCTCAAAAGATACCAGTAAGACTTGAAATAACACGTGTTGAGTTGGGAGATGCGGAAACAGATTTAGCCAAGGAAAAAAAAAAAAATAACAGGCTGAAATCAACACCATCCACTTCAAAACTTTAAGCCCCCCATTAAGTTAAAAAAGGATGTTCCAAATTTACTGAACTTGCTCATAAGCTTTTTGATACTGTATATATACATCCAACACTCTGTGTGGTATAGATACGTCCTACCTGTTCCATTTTCTGGATTCTTTTCAGCCGAGTCCTGTTATCCTGGAACTTTAAGTGTCGGGTGAGCTGGAGGTCTCATCACTTAGTGTCCACGTAATATAGCATATCCAGAACAATGTTTTAGACATATCTGCTGAGCATATTTGGACGCACATTATGTCCTTCTTTTTACTAGGTCTGCAGAAAGATTGATGGTTGTCCAGATGGGACTAGCATTCTGGAACGTGTATTTGAAGGTGTTAGTGTCTATTACAATTACACCGGAGAAGTTGATTGCTTTGAATTGGATGATGATCCTCATGGAATGGATGGCTGGAACTGGCAGGTCTAAAACTGTTATTCCTATTCTTTATTGAATGTTCCCTTAAAGTTAAAATATGAAAGGTTTTGCCTCTGGAAAAGAAAAATGACCTAGTGATGTTAGTGCATTTCGTTTGATCTATTGTGGTGTACAGGCTTGCACGGAGATGGTTATGCCCATGTCTAGTAGCCCAGATGCAAGCATGTTTCCTACATACGATTTTAATTTTTCTGCTTTCCAAGAGGAGTGCTGGACCGATTTCAAAGTCATTCCAAGACCAATGTGGATAACAACTCATTTTGGTGGGAAAGTAAGACAACATTTATCTTAAAGTTTTGCATCATGACAAACTTGCATGTGTAGCTTCTCGGGCCATTTTCTATCCAGTTCTGTGTCCTCTTTAGCATTTCTTATCCAGTATGGCATTCCCATTAATTGTGCGTCTGTACCAAGTTCTATCCAGTTCTGTGTCTGCTTTAGCATTTCTTATACGGCATGACATTCCCATTGATTGTCTATCCTGTCCCAATCTGTCTGTTCAGTTCTTCTTTATTTGGTTTATAAGCTGAAGCTGAAATTGTCTTACGATGATAGCAAGAGAAATCCAATTTAGTCACATACAATTAAGAGGAAGCTGGAAGCGGCTGCTGAAGATTTTAATCTGCCTAAGCCATTAAGAGACATGATGAATATCATCCTTCTCACCATCCAAGTGCATATATCTCCTGGGTAAATTCATTGAATGGTAGTAGTGGAGGCATGTTGTGCTGTGAGCCTCATTAGGATCCAAAATCTGATGTTAAAGTTTTATCCAAAAAGCGGAAACTCATGTTTTCTTTTGGGTGTGTTTGCCTTTCATTTATTTATTTTTATTATTATTTTTTTTTTTTTTTTTGGGGGGGGGAGGGGGGTTGGTGTTTTGGGGAGGGGGCTATGAATTGGCTTAGTGTGTGCACCTTGGCTAGATGTTGCTTCGCTTGATCCCCTACGATGTGAAGTCTTTCAAGTAAATACCAATTATTAGTAACCTATTGTAATTATAGCAAAATTGTAGCAGCTTTGATTTTCTGGGATTATTTCCTTGTAATTGTGGGCGTGATCAAGTTAATCACTCTACATGGGTTCTATGGTGATTGGAGTGTTCAGGGCCTTAAAGTTACAGAAAAATTCTCGGGTTGCACTTCAATGATATTTACATATGATTGTCGCACGATTGCTTATGTAGTCAATAGATCATTCACCTTGACCCATAGCATGAATTTTGGACCAATTTTGAAGGATATCATGACCACTTTGAAGACGTTCGGAAGCAACATCATCTTCTCAAATGGCTTTCTTGATCCTTGGAGTGGTTATAGGTGGGTCTTTTCATATGTTCTGTCAGTGGTGTCTGAAATTTATTATGTAGTATTCTGATTGTGTGTTGATCGTATGCCACAGTGTGACCCAGAATGTATCCGATTCTCTTGTTGCTTTAAACACCCAAGAAGGTATGTTTGACTTGAAATCTTTGCTTCGTCCTTTTTCTTTCCTCCATTTTCTTTTCAGTTTTTTTTTTTTTTATGACATATACACGGGGCAATCCATAAATGATGTTTCTACTGTGAAACACCGTGTGTATACCTACTTGCATTGTTTTTCTCCATGTTATACAGTGGGTCTCATTAGGATTGCGACTTCATCTTGTGATATGGACTTCATATGTTTCATCTGAAGCCTGTTAACTTACAGGGTAAAATGTCCATATGGCTCTTGTTGAGGCCATTTATAATTTGACCCTCCCAGCTCTTTTCATTTTGAAAGGCTCTGTCCCTGTTTTTTTTAAATTTTACAGGTTCCCTTTTGCAATGTACAAGGATTACTTTCCATAAAAGTTTCCAATTTGAAGGGGAAGGGAGTATATTCCTTTTGTAATAATTGAATTTTACTTTTACCTTTATGTACGTAATTTGACTTCAGTCATTTCAAGCAAGTCAGTAGTCTATAGTTTCACTTTGAATTGGCTCATTTTGTTAGGTTTTGACAAATAGGTCTTGTTAATAAGTGCCCCAGGGGCACTAGTTAAGACCCCTAAATGTAGTACTAATGCATATAAAAACACTTCGAAAATTGAACAAGAATACATTTGAAGAGAGCAATATGGTTTTCAAAGAAACTTCTATATTACCAAGGCACCATTAATAACCCTTAACAAATGCTAGGGGCACTTTTATTTTATTTTATTTTATTTTTAACTCCTCCCAAAAGAATTTGGCGTTTGTTGTGTTACATCTTTTCCTTTGTGACTGCTGCCGTGCTTATGTGATGCAATGTTGTTAATTTGTTCTCAAACGAGTCACCCAATGAGTAAAGAGTTATTATCAACTTTATGTCGTGTGTTTCTTTTGATTGTCTCATTTTCCCATGGGAGGTACGACAAAAAGGTTCTATGGTTCTCTCCTTTCATTTGACAATTTTTAATTTAGTCTCATGACGGTATGACTCTGCTTTGGCAATCTGACTTTTGTTGCTCTTTCTCACTGCTCAATATATACTCTTTCCTAGTCCCTTCTAGGAGCCACCTTCAGTTTTGTGTATCATGATTCAGCTTGTTCAGCTCACCAGAATAAATAGGAGGCGATCGGAGGTTCTTTCGTCAGGCATCTCCGATTGATGGAGCAGGCCATCGATGACATTGATGCAGAGATTAATTCATTCTTTGCATTTAATCTTTCAGGTGCTCATCACATAGATTTGCGTGCTGCAACGGCAGAGGATCCAGACTGGCTGGTAGAACAAAGAGCGACTGAGATCAAGCTGATTAAGAAGTGGTTGAGCGACTATTACCAGGCGAAGGGAGCTACTTTGCTATCTAATGTGGAAACAGGTGACAGAGTTGAATCCATGTAAACATGTCCACAGTCTTCCCTTTATGTAGTAAATTGCGCAAAAGGCTACATCGATGTAAATATGTCCGCAGACTAAATTGAGATGATCTTATAATAACCACGGGTAGTGGTTGCTTGTATGGGTATTATAAACAAAAGGCTAGACTGAATATTAGTTATGATGTCGGTTCCATCATTATACAGTGGTTTTTACTAAGTAATTCGGAATCTGGAGTTCTACCAAGAAATGAAAAGGTCTAGATCAATAATTGTAGGGAATTAAGATTCCGGACTCTGATTTTCTAGCTCATTTCCTGCCTCTTGGATTGGTCAAAAGACGAAATGACGAAACTCTTTCATAAGGATAAGAAATGAAATTATGTGGAAAGTTCCATCGATGATTTTTTGTGATATACAAGAAGCAAGGCAAGTAACACCGGGAAGGTCAGATGCATTTTTCGAATGTGTAACTGTGGACTTGGTCCGCAAATAGAAGAAACCTTGGTCCGATACCGTAACAACATTAATCATGGTTTCGCTTGGCGCGATTGCGTGAGGCGTAGGGTCAACTCTTTGTCGTGATGCTATGTTATTTGTCGTTCGAAACGTGGTGTTGCGCCTTTCAGGCTCCAAGCTGTCTGAATTACCCGGATATGGAGTCGAAATGAGCACAATTTCTTCATAACTAAGGCAATTTTATTGGCAAAGAAGCCCCATTCTCACTCTTTGGTGCCGTTTGGTTACTTGGAATGAGGTGAAACGGAGATAGAAATAGGGAATGAAAATCACTGCCCTGCTGCATTTCATTAGCACGAGGGAGCCGAGGAATGAATGATAATCAATGGGAAGGAAGCTTTTATTAAGAACGGAGTAGACATAAGGATCAGCAACCATGTCTTGGATTTAATTACTTTTGTGTCGTGAAAATTGAGGATGACAGATGCTGTGGCAAATAAAATTGAGGATAAACTTTTGCAATTGTCCCTTTGTTTCTTGAAAATTACAACCCATAAAACTTTACGAATAATGCAACTACGCAATATCCCTTTGAATGTTCGCTTGTTATGGTCATTAACGCGTTATTTTTTCCTCTGTTAGCGTGTGCAATGTATATGACTTTTAGGGACAAAAGTATAATTCATCCCACGCCTCTTCTTTAGTTGAAAAACCAATATAAATAATAATATCAAAGGATCGCATTGTTTTCACTTCTTATTTGGCTTAAACACGTACTTTTACTTGTATTGATCATATTACCCATTGTTTTTTTCTCCTTTAAGCGTTGTACCCTACATAGTCAAATGTAGGGCCCTTGTAGGGTCCCTTTTTGAATTTGTTTCTTCCTTTTCTTTCACTTTCCTTCTTGCTCTCGCTTACGTTGAAGCATATTGCCAGTGCTTTTTCATCTTCCACCTCTGATACCTCCATGCACACCAATAACAGGTGGTCTCATAGAGCCTCACAGGCTTCCTCTCTACCTCACCATCACCCCTCGCAAACCTTTGGCATGTCTAGCAAAATCACCCCTATGCAAGCACGGGCTTCTTCGAGATGTAATTCTCTATGGCGATACTTTGATTCTAGCGATGATTTCTGAAAATTAAATGAGATGATTGAGGCGCTTGAGCCAATGAGCAAAGATTTGAATGTAAAGAGGATAACTTTTATGCATATACAACTGGCTATCCAAGAGGATAAAGAGCTTGACATTCTCATTAGGGAATCATCATGGGTAGGAGTGATCATGATTTGAGTTGGGCCGGTCCAGCACTTAACCCAAAGATCAACTTGCACAATATTAGTCCCCAATTTTTGGGACCAAGGATTGACTCGGTTGAGCCTGGATTGAGGATCAGACCAACCTATGGATTTGGTCCAATTCTAGGAGTAACCCGAGACTAACAAATAATTTTTTTGTTTCATTTTTTGTATTCTCAAAAAAGACGAACCTTTTATTTCAAATTACAAATCCATCAAGAGAGGTAAGTTGTGAGATGAGTGGTGTGAGATGAGCGAGCGTTGCTCACAAGCGAAGAGGGTTTCTAATTAGGGTTTTGTTTCCTTCATTTATTCGGAGACAAGCAAGGCTAGTGAAGAGAGGTGAGCAGCAAGCCGCACAAGCGTTGCGTGGCGAGTGGGGCGAGATTGCTCACAAGCAAAAAGTTGTTTTTTTTCAAGTAGAAAATGAAGAGGATAAAGAAGAAAGAAGAGGATAAAAAAGAAAGGAGAATGAGGGCATTGGAGAAGGAGGGTGCTGTTTGATTTCGTTTAATGCCATTTAACGTCATTTAAGTTAGAGTAACACTTGTCTAAGTTAGGGATTGTTCTTTAGAATTGATATAAAAATAATATATAATACATCATATATATATATAAATAAATAATATATATTTAAAATATATCATATAATATAATATATTATACATATAGTCGGGGTTGGTTCGAGTTGAACCAATCCTAAACTCTCAAGATTAATGATCAATTCACATAGTGTTGATCTAGAGATTTTAGGATCAAGAACCGATCTAGTCCCCTAGGAACTTGGCCATAATCTGCATGGTTGGGCCTGGATTGAGGGTCGATCCAAGGTTGACTCTAGATCCATGCTCCCCCTAATCATGGAAGACGGCGACGTCATTAGATCAAGAAGTTCCTAATCAAGAAAACCACCAAGATGGAAAAGGAAAGTGAAAGAAAAAGAAGAAATAAAATAAAAAATCTAAAATAGGCTTCACTTTTGACTCTTTGTGAGTACAACATGGAAAAAAATGAGGAGTAATATAATCAATATACCATAAAAGGGAGAGTTAAAGCCAAATGAGGAGTGGAAATAAGGCGAGTACTCTATCTATATAAAATAATAAAAAGTTGTTTAATATGACCACTTCTCCAAAACTAAATAAGATATTTTAGGAAAACAGATAAACACAATTTCAATAAATAGGAAAGATGCCTCGACAACAAAATTGTAAACGTAAAAAATTGTTTTGTCACTAAGTATATATAAATGTTTAATCAACGTGAAAAATCGTTGACTAATGAAAATAAAATAACATTTTATAAAAGAAAATGATGTCCTCAACTCATAAAAGGAAATGATTTATCGCAATGCAAAGTGATATTTCTAAACATTTTATTGATCGATAACTTTTTTTTTTTTTAAAAAAATTAATTAACTATTTCACATGATTATTTAAATCTTGTAATTTCATCTTTTCTCATTAAACATGGTTGTGTTTGTTTTTCCATTTTTTTTTAAATATCGTATTGGTTCTATTAGTATATCCGTTAAAATCTCGACAATTCTTCTTATTATTATTACTAATGATATTATTTTCTCCTAAATGAATATATAAGCCAGTTTATTTTTCTCCGGTCTCTTTAATCTTTGCATTTTTTTCTATAGAATTCAAGGGCAAAGACTAAAGAGAGTTCATCTTTGAAAAAAAAAAAAAAAAGAGATGAAAATTTCTTTTTGACCCGTCAGAAGTCACATGTATTACACATATTACCGGAGAATACAATGAAGGGTTACGCAATAACAAAATGAAAGTTTAAAAGATAATGTGTAACAATTGAAAGTTTATAAGTACCCATGTACTACTTTAAATGCTCAAAATTCGAGGGAATTTTATGCAATTTTCTTTTTTTCACACGACGCCCAAAAGGGATGTTAAATTCCTTTGGCAGCTTGATAAATGAAAGATTTTAGAGCAATGCTTAGGCAAAGTTAAGTAGGTATGTAATATGTATAGACTTATAATGATTAACTTCACTTTCATCCATCTTTTCTTGAACCCAATTTAACCCATGCTTGCAGAACCGTCAGGGTTTAAGTCCTCAACGTAAGTTCCGACCCTGTAGCTCCTTCGCTTCCATTTATCCTGCTTTCGTCTCTCTTTCCCGTCGCTCTAATCTGACCCGTGCGGATCAAGAAGAGACGCACTCCCTCAGTCGGTCTTGAACAGTGCATAATTCGCTGTTCATGGTCCTGTCTCTCTCGTCTTGCAGTTCCATGTAGTACTTCACAGCGTGTTGCAATTTCAGTGCCTTTTCAACTTTCTGGTGGTTGTGCATTGTGGGTAAGCGCTATTCTGCTGATTTTTTGGCGCCAAGCTGATCCTGTAGTGCTCAATGTAGTGGTATCGCCATGCACACCACCTGTTTGATGTATGTCTCAGGACGGACACACACACACACACACACATATTTTTACCCCCTGAAACCATGTTGAAATACCTAAACACTGTTATTGGTTGTTAAGGCTGGGTTTTTCATTTTGTGACCGAACCTGCTTTGTTATTATATGGCAAACTTAGATTTCTGACGCTCGTCTCAATTCGTTGCTCATGCACTTTTTTTTTTTTTTTGTTGGAAGCAGGGTAGATTCTAGAGTGGAAGAATGAGAGGCCAGAGATGATACTGGGATTCAAAGTATTCAATGGCAATAAGAAAAGTCAATAGTGAAAATGCATTCCTTTTCGAGAGCACTTCCTCACTTGTGCAAAAATTGTATTGGACCATCTTCATTGAATGTTCCCTCCATTTATAGCCGGTGGCTTCTTCAGATCCCCAAATTTAATTCTTCCACACCCTCTACTCATCAACAGTTTCGTTCATCTGAAATTCCATCACAACCCAGTCCAAATTACAGACCAACCGAACCTAGGAACTGCAACACTTCTCAAGCAGGCTCAAAAGCTGGACCTGGCCCTGTCTACCTTGAAAACATCCATGACAATTGTGCAGATGAAGGAAGGCGTGATGAGTTTGCCGCAGATGTGGAAAAGATATACAGGATTCTGAGGACGTTTCATTCTAGAGCTCCCAAAATGGAGCTTGCCTTACAAGAATCTGGAATTATCATGCGGTCAGGATTGACAGAGCGAGTGTTGAACCGCTGTGGTGATGCAGGCAATTTGGGTTACAGCTTCTTTGTGTGGGCTTCAAAGCAGCCGGGTTATAGGCATAGCTATGATGTCTATAAAGCAATGGTTAGGATTTTAGGGAAAATGAGGCATTTCGGTGCTGTCTGGGCATTACTTGAGGAGATGAGAAAGGAGAACCCTCAGTTGATGTCACCGGAGCTGTTCATTATCTTGATGAGGAGGTTTGCGTCATCCAGAATGGTGAAGAAAGCGATAGAAGTCCTGGATGAGATGCCCAAGTATGGCTGCGAGCCAGATGAATATGCATTTGGTTGCTTGTTGGATGCTTTGTGTAAAAATGGTAGTGTAAAAGAAGCAGCTGCTTTGTTCGGAGAAATGAAATATCGGTTCACACCGGGTATTAAGCACTTCACATCACTGCTTTATGGCTGGTGTAGAGAAGGGAGGCTTTTGGAGGCAAAACATGTGTTGGTGCAAATGAGAGAGGCTGGTTTTGAACCAGATATTGTGGTCTACAACAATCTCCTGAGTGGATATGCGCGTGCGCACAAAATGGCAGATGCATACGATCTGTTGAAAGAGATGAAGCGAAAAGGTTGTGAGCCTAACGCAGCTTCTTATACTACTCTAATACAAGCTCTATGTTCTCGAGAAAAAATGGAGGAGGCTGCCCGCATGTTGCTTGAGATGCACAGGAGCAACTGCGAGGCAGATGGTGTGACATACGCTACACTGATTAGTGGCTTTTGCAAATGTGGTAAACTTGATAATGCTTATGAGCTACTGGATAGGATGATACAGCAAGGTCATACCCCATGTGCGACAACTTATTTGCCTATTATGTTGGCTCATGAGAAGAATGAGGAGCTGGAAGAGTGTTTGGAACTCATCGAGGAAATGAAGAAGATCGGTTGTGTTCCCGATGTTAGCATCTACAATGTGTTGATCAGGTTAGCATGTAAGCTGGCAGAGATTAAGGAAGGTGTTGACCTTTGGAATCAAATGGAAACAAGTGGGCTTAGTCCAGGTCTGGACAGTTTTGTTATCATGATTCATGGACTCATGTCACACGGTCATCTAGTTGAAGCATGCGATTATTTTAAAGAGATGGTGGGAAGAGGTCTTCTATCAGCTCCTAATTATGGCACATTGAAAGACTTGCTAAATTCTCTTTTAAGAGCAGAAAAACTTGAAATGGCTAAAGACGTTTGGAATTGCATTGTGACGAAAGGATGTGATCTCAATGTTTATGCCTGGACAATCTGGATTCATGCACTCTTCTCAAATGGGCATGTTAAAGAGGCGTGTTCGTATTGCTTGGACATGATGGATGCAGACATAATGCCGCAGCCAGATACATTTGCTAAGCTCATGCGGGGCCTTAGGAAGCTGTATAACCGACAAATTGCAGCAGAGATAACCGAGAAAGTGAGAAAGATGGCTGCCGATAGACAGATCACTTTTAAGATGTACAAAAGGCGAGGTGAGAGAGACTTGAAAGAAAAAATCAAGGCAAAAAGGGATGGGAGGAAGATGAGGGCTCAGACACGCCGGCGGGGGCGGCGCCCTGGCCATGCTAAAGCAGATATCTCATCAGGGCTCAGTTGATGGTTATTCAGGTTTGTGTAGGGTATACCCTGTTAATCACATTTAGTTGTGAAATAAAATGAAAATGTTCATTCTATACGTAGAACATGACTGAATCAAGCAGACCTGATATCAGCTCGCAATATTGATTTAAGATCTTTTGAATAGAGAAAATTTGTTAAAAAAAGTCTCCTGATCATCCTCACACGGTGTGATACTTGTTATAGTATGATGAATGCTACATACTTCTTATTCATTCAAGAGTTGGGTTTTGTTACAAATAAAAATGACAAATTAAAGTTAAATAAATGGAAGTATCCCTTATCACATTGACAAATTAAAGTTAATCAAGTGAAATTTTATTGGAGAAATAAAGTTGATTCTGATAATCTTGACATATTTCATGGATATGATTTTAATACATATCTGATCCAGGATATTTATTCTGCTAAAACCATGGTAATGCCTAGGTAACATAGACACCAGATTCTAAGGTTAGGTATAATGGCTATTTATTCATTTATCAGGTTAAAAAGATAATTACTAACTGGTTAAGTTTGTCGTATTATCATTACAGAACAGTGTTTTATCTGTAAGTCAATTCAGTTCCAAGTGCAATTTGGTGTTAAAATTTCGACTGACTTCTCCCTGCAAGGTTTCCATATTCATTCGTGCATATTTGAGCGTCCGTTAGAAACAAAAATTCAGTTTAGATAGTATGAAAAGGAAAAGAAAAATGATGGAATGCAAAAATGGGAGGCATAACGAATAATATCCATGGTAAGGTGACGTGAAGCTCGAGTTCTCATAAGAAGTTGTATGTGCTTAAAACATTGTAGCCCCTAATGATTGGCTTTTGTTTAACGCCAAACGCCTCAAAGGTTTAGAAACATAGAGATCTAAACCCCGAGTTGGGGCTTGGCTGAGACATCGGGAGTTTTCGGCTCAAGAATTAAAGGTCACCATTAAATTCTTCAGCGTGCAAATTGCTATCCATTATGGTCGCATATATGACTAAAGCCCAGAATTTAATTGAAGCCCTGAATTTAATTGAATCATAAGGCTTGTACGTTGCTCCAGAAGCCTTTCAGGTTGTCAGACCGGGATGTAAAGGAAAAAGACGTAGATTTTGGTATTTCAATCCATCGTGAAATCATGTAAGAACTTATCGATAGTGTCTTTTGATAATTTTTTTTTTATTTTTTTGCGAGAATTTATCTTACTATTACCCAAACCGAACCTAACCCTGGCACTAGTCGGGTGAACAAAGTTTTTCCTGTATTATAAAGATGTTAATGAACATGATAGGATAGTTGAACGACACAGTATGCCATGTGAACAAATACGTTTGGGAAACCATAACTATTGGTAAAAATTATCATTGAGGTGCCCAGAGATTTTACTAGGGGGCCTTGAACTACATGGTCGGTTCAGTGGCCAAAGACAGTAGCCAAGTGGTGTCTCCACTGATGAGGGCTGTCCCTGGTAGTCCCCAGTAAGGTGCCTAGAAGGATTGCATTCCTTTTTTTTTTTGCCGTGCCTGCAAGCCTCACCCCTCTTAGTTGAAAATGTATATTTTTCTTCCCCACTACCAGGGAATACCAAGGATTTCATACTAAAGATGTGTTAAACGTTGACAACAGCTCACTTTAAATTATTTCCACACTAGGTTATCCCTGAAGGGTCATTGAATGTGTAACCAGGGTGCCTTAAACTACCCGGCCGATTTAGTGGCGGCAGGTGGTAGCCAAGGGGGTCTCTACCAATCCTCGATGGTCCCCCAACGGAGCACTTAGCAAAATTGCATTTTTATTTTCACTTGCTATTGCCCGCAAACCTCAACCCCCTCCCCCCAGGGGTTGGAAGTGTATATTTTTCTTCCTCACTATTAGGGAATACCAACGAGTTTACACTAAGAAGTGTTGAATCTTGACAACACCTCACCTCAAATCATTTCCACACCATGCTCTTCCTAGAGGGTCATTGAATGTGTTCAACAAAACAGTATGCCACGTGAACAAATATGTTCGGGAAATCATAACTATTGGTAAACATTATCATTGAGGTACCCAGAGAGTTTTTCTTATAAACATGTCAAATTAATATGACTATTTAAAAGATCATTGGAGGGTATTTGAATAGACAATATGCTTTAAGAATGTAACAATGACCAACCCAAATTTTCTTTTGCCAAACAATACTTCGTTTTATCTTCTACATAACCTGAAAAAATACAAATACAACATAACTTGACCCTTACGTTTGCCACCTCTACACAATCACCGACATCCTTCCTCAGTCAACAAACATGTTATATGGGCAACATTATAACATGTTTCTAATTCTCCGGATGATATGGTCAAGGAATGAATGACCCAAACCCGAAAAAATACAAGTACAACATAACTTGGCCCTCACGTTTGCCACCTCTACATAGTCGCCGACATCCTTCCTCAGTCAACAAACATGTTATATGGCAACATTATAACATGTTTCTAATTCTCCGGATGATATGGTCAAGGAATGAATGACCAAGCCCGATGCATGATTTCATCATCAATGAAAGGACGCAGGGACCACATAGTGCAATAGGTTTCTAATTCTCCAGATGATAGCTTCAGATTCAGAGCAGAGACAATCTTTTCCTGCAATAAGAATCAATGATTTACCACCAGAAATCAGGTACTGTTACAGACAAAGAAATGTGACAAAGTACATAAAATTATTAACAATTAGTTCAGCAAAAAGCGATGGGCTTGATACCTGCATGACAGAGTCTTGTTTAATCATACTGTAAATAATACCCATCATGGTAGCATAGTCTGTGAGTTCAGGTCTCCCAGAATCAGATGATGCAGTTTCTTCCTGAATGAATAAAAACAAAATTAGAACTTAGGATAGAACAACATGAATGGCCAATTGAAAAAAAAAAAAAAAAAAAAATCTGACAGTAGAACAAACGCAAACCTGGTTGCATGGCATTGTCACTCATCACTATATTTACACATATGCATAAATTACATAGATGAAGGTATGCTATGTACACATGATTGTTGCATCCTGAGAAAAAATTCTAAACACGAGTTTTTGTCAACTTTATGTATGATTTGAACAACAATTCATTAAATCATGTAACACTTGTACTGTTTCATACACAAAATCTGATTTTGGACATTTCTAAAGTACAATGAGACCACCAGGACAGATTGCAAATGTAAATCAGTACATTGACATCAAAAGGAATTAAAAGATGATTCGCAACTTTATGTCAGAGATAATTAGCAAACAAGACATGCCATTTCAAGGACTCAATATCCTGTTGAGCACACTATTTTCCTAGTAAGAAGTTAAAACTGTCCCACTTGTCAATGACAATGGACCCATGCTACTTCCCAAATGAAAAAGGTTTCTTGGTATGCCAAGGCCTTGAGATGAAATGGTTCACCTCAAATGGTTCAACTGAAAAAGAACATGTAACCAAATTATAATATTTAGTTGGCTCAAACGTTGACATTTTTGGCTTGGTTCTACTTATGTGTTTGTTCGTTTGATATTGTATTAAAATTAGTTAAATAAGACTCAAATACTAATCCAGCAGCAGGAATATCATGCAACACGTAACTCTTTGACCATCCAGAACAAAAGATTACACACAAATCTTATGTCTGAATACATAACATAAGCTGCAGTTAACTTTAGCAGGAAAAGAGGGTCCTCTCTGTTTGAAAATACACATTGAAATAAATAACTATTAATTTCTGACTTTATACTTCTCAATGAATTAGGTGATATTATTATCACTCCAAGATGCACATAGAAAAATGCAACAAGATATTAGTGCGTCAAGAAAAAGAATGCTGTCCAAAGACCAATGAAATTTTGAATTTCTCACATCAGAGATAGAATATCATTTGGAGCAACAATATAAAAGAAAAATATAAGCCCACCTTGTTAGCAATAGTCACTTCCCTCATCAATCTATCATTAATGTCTTCATCCTGAGATGGTAATAAATACTCATTTGCTGCTTCTACAACCCTGATGACATCCTCTAGAAGACCCTCAAGTTCAATCAGTATAGTTTTTGCTGCAGCAACAAAATTGGAAAGCTGTTCATGTAAGTGACAATTTCCTTTTAATTTCAAGTCTGCAAGGAACTGCATTTTGCTGGCACTCGAATAAAAAAGAAAGAGCAAAATGGTGCAACCCTATCTCTTTCTTCCTCTTCTCCCTCTCTCTCCGTCCTCCCCTAACTTAAAACTATGGTAAAAATCTGGAAAATCCCAAAAGGTATCATTCTAAAATACACAAAGCACTTGCATCTGCACAATGACAACGACAAAGACCACCACCAGTACAACAAACTAAGCCTTACCACATGTGGGGTCAGATATATGAAACTTTTATGCCATTTTGCTCTGGCTTTCAAGTATTCTATAAGGTTTAAAAGCTCCACGTGTTTTAAGAGAGAAAACATCAACTTGCAAAATTTCCGGAAATTCGTGCAACTTATTTACTGACTAACAGATCAATATATTAAAAACCTTTTAAGCAGCATGCGTTAGATTAAAAAATCATTTTGGACAAAGGTTTGGCATTACTCAACAAAAATGGTCATCAATCTGACTCGAGTATTGAAAAACATCAATTAGGAAACTTCACGTTATACACTTTCACTATTAATACTGTAGTTGGAAAGAGAAACCAAAATAAATGCATGGGGACTAAACAAGGTCTTTTATCAAATTTGATGTATAGGAGATTTAAGACTGGTTATAACATAATTAGACCTAAAAATAGGCATTTGAATTATTTATGATGTATATGTTAGAGATTTAAAACTTCAGCTATAATGTAATTACGACATAATCTCAACTGAAACATGCCTTTGAGTTATGTCTCAATTGGAAGAAGTACATGTACAGAAGATAAGAATATCCTACTTTTTGATCAATCTGCACAAAGTATGGCACATATTTGTTCTCGAAGGAATGCACACTAAACTCTATGAAAAGTAACCACAATGAGACATCAGATACCATCTTAAAGATAAATTTCTTGAGGTGTCTAGAGGTAATTAATGCTAACAAATCCCATAATAAACAAAAATTTAATTATGTACTCAATGGAGAATATGAGCCAATGCATTATTTCTTGCATAAAGGTTTCAATATTGGATTCTATGTAACAGAACATTACCTGTATTCACAAGGCCCTGAAGACCAAGTACACAAGTACGTACTTCTGTATGCACATTAAAGGAAAACAGAAGACAGTCACAGTCAGTTCAGCTGCAAAAATGACACATCAAGTAGGAAATAGTGGCTGCAATAAGATATTCCCCACTCAAGATATATTTACAAATCCTCAAGTCTGTAGACTATGTACTGTTGCTATTTTGACAAAATGCTCTGTCAAAATATAATATCACCAATCAGAGTAAGCACATAATTTTATAAGTTGAAGAGATGCCAAGTATTTAATCAATTAGAGTGTTGACAAAAGTTTCAAGCAAAGCAGAAAATGCATTGAATAACTACATCTTCAATCCAGCATCCACAAAAATACTATGTGTAAATACTGTCACCACAGGGTATTGATTGATGGTGGTCTATCATTTGCACTGCATACGGTAGTAAACAAACGAGTGCTATGCTATTTCAGGAAATTGAAAGAGTTGTGCCTACACTTTGTCAGATTCTGGGACCCATCATTGGCGTTGATACATCCAGCATTGAAGTATGATGTAAGCCTCTCTGTTTCATTAGCTTTGATAATATTCTTGAGTAAAATTGAACTTCTGTCTAAAGCAGGCCGTCGAACAAGTTCTACAAAAGATGAAGAGAGAACCATTGAGGATGCCAGAATGAGATTGATGTTGACATATAAGAAAAGGGAGAAAATAATGAACTCTAGATTTTCAACCTAGCCCTTGTTGAAAGCTGACAAGAAACCTGCTTCCTGCAGCTGCCACTTCGTCAGACTTTGTGACCCTATAAAATGAAATGCTGACCCACTTCATCATTTGATCAAGCAAAAGAATACTACCCACCTTTCGATATATGTCTACGTGAGAAGCATATGGAAATCAGACTTGTATCATTACCGGGACACTATGTGACAAAAGAAAGTTAATGGAAGTAGGATGGTCAATGATGAATAAGTAAAAAATTCTACTATTATATGCATTATTATACTTTTAGTTGTCATATGGAGTTCCACAAGACACAAGCACAGTGACAAAATAAAGCAGAAAGGCACATGATGCAGAAAGACTCTTTAAAGGAAAATTTGAATTTGGACATATGCAGGAAAAATCAGTCACCAAGGGGATACCTAACCATAAAACTTTTGTATATCAGTAATATCTTCTCCATCTCAGAATCTGATCTCTCATTGTCGGTTCCCATTCTGCATAACAACATAACTCATTAAGCAAAGAATGACCAAATTCAGGGAGCAGATGATTGATTAGTCGCAAAATAAACTCCTCAAAGCAGATTTTCAGGCAATCTGAACTATCAATGTCGGTAACAAGATGGTACACACTCAAGAAGAAGAAGATAAGAACAAATGAAACAGCATAGCCGGAGATGTTACAGGCCTCAGTCTTCTTCTGGGTCTGGTAAATGGTTAGTAATCTTCTCTCACAGCCAACCTTACACTTTCTCCTAGGCCTGTCCAAATTATGAGCCCTATAAAAAAGTCTAGAACTTGTTGGGTTACCTTGGATCCATGAACAGACGTAAAGGAAACAAGAGAGAACCACTTGAGCACTAATCAAACGATGCCGACAAATCATCAAACAGTTGGCGGGCAAGAAAGATTGCAAGCACATATCACTCGTCCGAGCTTCAACAAGCAACCCAATTCAAAGAACAAACAACCGGTGAAGCTCCCACCGGTCGGTCACCATCAATCCCATTTTCTAACAAAGGGGGCCGGAATTCAAATCAAGAAAGAAGGCATGCATCCTCCGTCCGTCCTCCTCGCAGAAGAGGGGAAAAAGAAGGAGAAGTTCGCGGGGAACTCTAACGTTGGAAAGATCGAAGAACTCACTTGGGTTGTCACGAGGTGGCGTCCCGCTCTGGGTACCATCAAAACTCACCAGCAAGAGAGAGAAGAAGCAGCAGCAGCAGCAGGAGCAGGACTGAGGAGGTTGGAGGAGGAGAGGCAGCCTGCAGGGTAGCCGAGGGCGGCAGTACAAGAAGTATTTTCGAGGTCTCGGTTGAAAAGAAGGTAAAAGAATTAAGATTAAATTTTTTTGGCCATTATCTAATTTATTGCTTTAGCAAAAATATTATATATAGTATATTGTTTTTCTTCCAATTCCTTTCTTTTCTTTTCCATGAAACTATCTGAGAGGATGATGTAGAGGTGTCAATTTAAGACAAATATTCTTGGCTCGTGCTATTTACATTGACCTAATTGCCTCTTAAGATTATTCCCATTCTTTTTTTTTTTCAATTCTATATTGACTATGAAATATTTTAAGTTAATTTGGGGCTACTCTTGATTTGAAGATTATTGCTTTCATTTTTTTCTTTTTCTTTTTGGTTTTTTTTTTCCCTTTCTTTCTCCATTTGAAACAAAATTTGTATACCTCTTTTAAAAAAAAATAATTATTTGGTAGATAGCTAACTAATTATTTGACCAAAAAAAAAAAAAACAGCTATTGTGTTAATGAGTTGTATATTCTTTTTTTTTTTTTTTTTACTAGGATTTAGTACACATTTTCATTTAATTATAACTTTAGTATGTGTCATTATGTTGTAATCCGTATATTTTAACAGCTTAATTTTCATTTTATTAAGTGAATCTAATAGTCAAATTTCTAATTATGTTATTATACGATACATTAAATATTTTCAATGACCATGAATTTATAGAATCATATTTCAAAAGGACTTAATCAAATGAGATTTGGTCAAACAACATTTATTAAGGTTAATTCCTTGATTTGGGGCTACTACTCAAAGATTTGTTAGAAAATTACCTGCTTTCAAATGAACTTTTCCTTTGATTTTTTTGCTTTTTTTTTGTCATCAACAAATATATTTAAGCAAAAAATAATATTGTTTTCCATAATGACTACACTATAAAAAAATTAATAGAATGAAACATGAGTAAATAATGCATAATGCATGCATTAACTAAAATATTGAAGTCAAAAATTCACCATGAGGATAATTTAGGAAAATAAAGTAATGTTGTGTACTTCTCGACAGACAGTCTCTTGATGGCTGCTGGCCATTGAGTAGGGTCCACACTAGACCTCGCTTCTACTTTAGTGGACGGCTCAGCTACTGAAACAGTTTTCTTCAACAGCAAGAAGAGCAAATGCAACAAATCACTGTAGTGCTAAAGTTATTGGACTTCCCTCCTAGATTTGTTAATAGTAATAGAGTCCTGCTTTCGTGTGGTGTTTCTTCCCCCTTAACGACAGGAGGCATACCTGGGGAAGACTACAGTATTTGCTATCGTGGCACATTCATCTAGATTTCCTAGGATTCTTGGGTTCTCGGACCATTAGCATCAGAAGTAACTGAAAACACCTTCATCAAAAGTAACAATCTGCCAATTATAATTTTGGGTGACTTAAGATTGGGATAACATAATCTTCATTGTTTAACCCCAAATGTATAACCAACGTATCATCGGAGAAGAAATCGGGAATAAAAAAGCTAGATTTCCTCCCATGATTAGAACGACAGGGCTGCTCCTATTCATCGAGCAACATCGCATGAGACAGGCTGCATTTCAAAGATTATGAACTATCCAAGTTCAGCCAAGATTAAGTAATATTATGCTGAGACTAAAGCTAAGTTATGATCGTCTTCAACTACACTAAAGCAATTATGAATATTGCAGTCTAATCTTAAAAAGCACTGAATTGACCAAACACGAAGCGTTATCTGTTTGGATAGTTGAAGGGTTTATTACACCGAAATGAAATAGTAAAAGTCCCGAAGCAGGAGAAATATATAATTAAGAGGGTCGGTTTGGAGCTCGTTCTTACACACATAAAAGAAGATATCCATGGATCCATTTGGTCATGCAAAACATGATCTAATGCACGAGCTTTCAAGGGCCGTATCGTTGGTTCAAGATTACATCATCGTGAGTGTTCAAACGTCAAGCACATAAATGGAAGCATCTCTCATGCATTTTCAGTTGTCAAATCGCCAAGATGATATTGGAAACACTTTCTAAGGCAAAGAAAATGGGGACCGCCCCTCTCTAAGGTATCGGGAGAATGTTTCCTATTTGTTTATGTTGGGAGCATGCCGTAAAAATTCTAAATCTTCGATCTTCAAGAAGGAGCCCAAGTCTAAACCCATCAATATATCTAATTAAACTGACTTTTATTCAAAAGTTTAAATCAATGATTTATGATCTATGATATTTTAACCACTCCATATAACACCAATTCTCCGATATGATGTATTTCTAACATAATTCACATGTGTATCTCAACAATCTCCCTATCATGTATAAGCTTAGTGTTAAATATATTTCCAACACAATTCACATGCACATCTCAATATTCTCCCCCATCATGTATGAGTTTAGTGTTGGGTTTGCTCTCATTTAATTTAGGTATCATATTCTGTTTCTCTAGATGGAACCATGAAGGTTGCCATCGAGATTGCATTGTTACACCTTGGAAACCATGTGGGCATGTCTGCCTTTAGCTATGATATCAATTATTGGGTACATGCAGTAGAAATTCTATACCTTCATTTAGAGAAATTGTTAAGAGAAAGGCCAAGTCAGAGTTGGTCAATAATTTTAGTTGGATCCACATTCAATAAAAAACTTAAGACAATAAGTTATGGATTAACTATTTTATACCATACCAATTCTTCGATAAGAAACTTTTCACACATACATCAAAACACTTTAGCATATGATAATGAGAGCTTGCAAGCTTAGTGTCTTGAAGTGGTGCTCATCTACGAGTTGCTAGTGTTTATAGGTGACTCGAACCATTTGAGATATCATAGCCGTACTTACGATAGCAGACTCAAGACTATGACGGTTTGAATCTCATCCTATGTTCCTCACTAGAATAATGGTCGAGTGGCATTGGAAAGTTGAAGAATTTAAAGAGGCTAGACCTCAAATAGTGCACGAGTCTAAAAAAACTTAAAGTAGGTTTAACTATGCTAAATCTTTGGCATCTCAATTTACTTGGGTGTGACAAGTCCATCCACATGCCTTGTGAAATGGGACATTGACTAATTTATGCACCATCATATTTCCGGATGATTTTAGAGGGCGCTTGTAAGACTAAAAAGATTGGAAGCAAAACTGGTGATCCTTCACTTGGAGCACATAAATCAGTTGGATACACCACTCTTGGTGTAAAAATCAAGTTTAAAAGCCTCGATGCTCGATTGGTGATTTGAAATGATCATTTCTTATATTAAACAAGAACCACAAAATTCTCCATTCGTCTAATTTGTTTTCTTGTCTTCTTCTTCAACTCAGTGACATTAATAAACACAATGGAACAAACAAAGTTGTGGTAAAAAAAATTGAGCAAACATAGTGCATGCTTGAAGTTGAACAAAAGAATGACAAGTTATGACACGGCAATATATCCAGTTTTTATAAGTAAATTACATTAAAGTTTTTAAAAAAGAACTTTTATTTGGACTACGCTTTAAGACCTTGTGGAGGATAGCAGACGAAAAAAAAAATAGGGACAACATTGAATAATAAGCAATAAGTTGACAAATTACAGACGTCATTACTCAGTCTACTTCGTGAGTCATCCAATGGTGTACTAAGACGTCATCATACTAAATACTACCCAAACCAAAAATTTGCATTGTTGACCCAAGTGCCAATTGTGGACAAGATATATATCATATTGCCAAAATTATAGAAGTGCACAGATATTTCTTTTTAGTTTAAGTAAATAAAAGAAACCAACCTATCATACTTGAGTTATCGAAACATGCCATACTTTTAACCCTTACATCTAAATTTGCATTGTTGACCCGAGTGCCATTTAAGGACAAGATATTTAACATATTATCAAAATTATAGAGAAGCACATAGATTTCTTTTTTATTCAATTAAATAATAGGAAACCAGCCTACCTTACTCGAGTTACAAAAAACGTGCAATACTTTTAACCTTTGCATCTAAATTAGAAATGTGCATTGTTGACCTAAGTGCCATTTAAAGACAAGATTTTATTATATTGTCAAAATTATAAAGGAGCACACAGATTTCTTTCTAATTTAAGTAAATAAAAGGAAAGCAGCCTACCATACTCGAGTTATCAAATATGCGCAACACTTTTAACCATTACATCTAAACTAGAAATGTGCATTGTCGACTGAGTGCCATTTTAGGAATATATTTATCATATTGTCTAAATCATAGAGGAGCACACGGATTTCTTTTCAATTCAAGTAAATGAAGAAACCAACCTACCATACTTGAGTAATAAATAACGTGCAACATTTTTAACCCTTACATCTAAACTAGAAATTTGCATTGTTGATCCAATTGCCATTTAAGGACAAGATATTTATGATATTGTCAAAATAATAGAGGAGCACATAGATTTCTTTTTATTTAAGTAAATAAAAAGAATTCAACCTACCATACTCGAATCATAAAAACGTGCAACACTTTTAACCATTACATCTATATAAATAAGCGAAGTTCACATCCCAAGAACCATTATGGGCTATAACAAATGGAAGTTATCATTACTTGATAATGTCATGAGCAAATGCCCAAAAAGATGACTCTTATGATTTTATGTGGTTTGCTGATCTCCATTAAAAAGGTTAACTGGAGTCTGCTATTCACCTTCTCTTCCAGCCCAACAATCCCTTCTCTTGTGGCCTTACCTTCAGTGAGCAAATGCAAATCAGCTTGGAGATTCAGGTACATCCTGTCCTCATGACATTATATTGTTCCAAGCCAACCAAAATTTTTCGGAATCAATTTACCAATTGATGTAACTATCCTTGGGATTATTTGGATTCATTATGTGCATTTGAGTGCTTTGATCACGAACTTGCTCAATTCTTCCATCCTTCTCTTTTACACGGCCTTTCACTTAACTTCGCACTCTCACTTTCTCCGAATTTTTCAAGTTTTGGAATTGATCCACAAGAATTGGTGAAACAATCCTCGGGATTATAGGGATTGATTATTTGCATTTGATTGAGCAAACATCTCATTCAATATTTCCATCTTGGAATATACCAAAATTTTTCGGATTCAATTTACCAATTGATGTATCCTCGGGATTATTTGGATTCATTATGTGCATTTGAGTGACTTGATCACCAGCTTGCTCAATTCTTCCATCCTTCTCTTTTACACGGTCTTTCACTTAACTTCGGGCTCTCACTTTCTCTGAATTTTTCAAGTTTCGGAATCAATCCACAAAAATCGGTGTGACAATCCTCAGGATTATAGGGATTGATTATTTGCATTTGATTGAGCAACAACTCGTTCAATTCTTCCATCTTGGAATGCCAACCAAAAATTTTCGGAATCAATTTACGAATTTATGTAACTGTCCTTGGGATTATTTAGATTCAATATCTGCATTTAACTGCTTTGATCACCAGCTTGCTCAGTTCTTCCATCCTTCTTCTTCGCATGGCCTTTCACTCAATTTCAGTTTCTTACTTTCTCTGAATTTTTAAAGTTTCGGAATCAATCCACAAGAATCAATGTAACAATCCTTGGGATTATACGGATTGATTTTTTGCATTTGATTGAGCAACCTCTCGTTTAATTCTTCCATCTTGGAATGATTCCGTAACAGTTTGTTGGCTTAGAAGAATATAATGACATAAGAAAAAAATGTGTCTATCTCCTTGTTGATAAGGAATTTGTTAGCACAGGTAAGGCCACATACGGAGGTCTTGTTGGGTACGAAGAGGAGATGAATAGTAGCCTCCAGTGAACATTTTAAAGGAGATATACAAGGGATTCAAACAGGAGGGACCAATTGTGGATTGGTATCACTTGATTTAGACTAGTGGAATTAGCAAGCATAATTTTATCCGCTAGTTTGTTTGTAGAGATAGTCTACCGACGACAGTAGTCATATCACGATGGTTGTCTTCAGTATAGGACTGCTACATAAGACAATAACCACGTATTCTTAGTGAACCTGAACCAGTAGTATATGGCACAGTATCCTCGAACAAAATGGGATTTGGCGTTTTGCAGGATGTTGGAATTTTGAACTTCAACAGATGATCGAGTCCACCAATGGCAAAAACTTGGAGGTGAGGCTCCTCAAACTGTTTTCCTTAGCAACGATTATTTGCATGGAATGCGACCATAGACGGTTTTGAAACAAGTAAATTGAGGCTCATCTTCTATTGGCTAGGATTCACAAAGTTGTAAGGGGTAGACATCACTCTACCAACATTGGAGGCCTCCACAAGCAAATGTTTTGTCAGTTGTTGTATGGAGACTTCCTTCCTTCATCTTTTCACATAATTAGTCTTTAAATAATGCAAAGGAATGGCCCTAAGCTTTTGTACCTCATCTAATTATACTCACATATTTACACACAAAAAAAAAAAAAAAATTAAAGGAGATTGACGGACCTCCTAAAACTATGAGAGCCATCTTCCTAGGAATATGCTCAAGATTTTTTTAGATGGTTACAATGGTTTGATAACAATAAATGATGCAAACCGCTTGAACCCCGTCACTCACGTCCTGCTACGGGATTTTAGACTAAATTGATTTCCATTTATAACAATCGATGTACGAAAATTTGAGATTCTCTTGTTAATATAAATTATTGTCCTATTTGAATGGTACTCCTATCCTAATTTTTGTAAGATAACCACGGTAAGTCTCATAATTCATGCTCAAAGTGCAATTGAGTCGTCTAACATTTCATTTAAAAAATAGTCTTAAATGCTTATTAACGTGCGAAGACTTCTTATCCACACTAAAGTAGGACACTCTCAGCATATATATTATCTTTTCATCTGTCTATGGTGACGCAGTAGCTGAGAGCTTGAAATGAGAAGCAATATTTATATATTGAATAAATGCACCATAAGTCCTAAAATAATTGCGAAATGCGATTAACTTCTAAAACTTTCAAATGTGCAATCAAGAGCTACAACTTGTTAAATTGTTACAATCAAATCATTCTATTAACACTATCAATTTGACTAATGGAAAATGCAAACATATTATTTTTTTTTTATTTTTTTTCCTGCATGGCATTTATTATTATTTTTATTTTCAATCTAAAATCTTACTTAGATTAGATTAAATAAAATAAAATAATGATAATTAAAAAAAAAGCTAATAAAGAAAGTCCCCCAAGCCCTTGCCAATGAGCCACCGCTGCCCATCGTCGAAAAGGGCTGATGGAGGCTGCCGGTGCAGGTAAGGTCTTTGCTTGCCCTGGGCAAGGGCCTGCTCGCCCGGTGCAGCACAAAGAATCTTCCATTGAAACTAAAGCTCTAACCAAAGCAAAGCAAAAGCATCTTCCATTAAAACACCTCAGGGTCCAAGCTTGATGCAGCGCTAGTGCCTGCCCTTCAGTTATCCCTGAATGATTTCGGCAACAAAGAAGGAGACAAATTCGGCCAAAAAAAAAAATTTTGTAAAAGGTATGAACAAGGGGAACAAATTATTCAATGGAACCTGATGGTGCTGTCGGTCCTCCAGCGAATACGGTGAGGGATGAAGTGCCAAATACTACAGGTGCCAAAACTTGGCATAGGGACATTTAAATGCCAAAAGTTTCAAAAAGTACATTTAAGTATCAAAATCAAGAAGAATGGAACATTTAAGACCATTCTATTCTCAAAAATAATTTCTATTCAGAAATAATTTTTTTTAATTCTATTCTCCAAACATATTTCTAAGTATTTGAAGGCCTTGGTAATTGCCCAAAATTTTTATTCCCAAGATAGAATTGTGTTTGGCACCGCTCTCAAAATTTCTAATTCAAACCATTTTCTTTAAATTTTTTAATAATTTTATTACTTTTTTTTTTTTCCTTTTCTTCTTCAACCTTTGGTTGGTCGTCAGCCTTAGGACGATTGGCGACTGGCCAGGCCGCGCCTCATCGGCCAAGCCTCGCCAAAAGCTAGGCGAGGCTAAGCTCACCCAACCGCCGGCGAAGCTTGACCTTGCCCAACCAAGGCTCTTGGCTAGCCTTGCTCGACCAAGTGAGGCTTGCTAGTGGCCAAGGGAGGCCCACTTGGCCACTAGTAAGGCTCAGCCTTGCCTAGATCTGGCCAAGTCAAGCCTTGCAGATGGCTGCGCTAGCCTTCAGCAAGCTCATGGGACTTCACCTAGCCGATCGCTGGTGACTAGCTGTGGTAGAAGGCGGCGGTGGAGTGTTGACACCTAAATTTTTGGGATTAATTTTTAAATTAAATAAAAAAAAAAAAAAAAAACACATATGGCATATAGTTTAGAAACATTTTATTTTTATTTTTATTTTGTTTTAGGCCGCCCGTGAAGGGAAGATTTTTCACATATTCCGTTTAGATTTTTCATATTTTTAGGTAATATACACTAAGGGGTGTATTTTGTGCAAAGAGGGAATTTTTTTGGATAGAATATGTGAGAAATATAAAAGGGAATATTGCGCGGGATGTGTATATTTCAACGACATATTTAGGGGTATCGTGCGCAAGCAAAAAAGGAAAAAATATATGCCGTGAGGATACATTTTTTGGACTTATAAAAATACATCGCGCGCAAAGTAAAAAGGGGGCTTTTTCTTTCGGGTGAAAAAGTACACAAAAGTGAAAAGTTGAAAAAGTGACGTGAGAGAGACCAAACCAAAAAAAAAAAAAAAAAAAAAAAGAAAAGCCCCCACGTGACTATTCATCTTCCTCATGGGGGTGTCCCTGCCGGCGCCGGCGCCGCCTGCCCGCACTATCGCTGTCTCGCCTGCTGCCGCCGCTGCGACTCGGCCGCACCCGCGACGCCGGACCGCCGCTCCGAACCTCCGTCCGCGAGCACCCACGCCAACCCCGTCGCTGGCGTTCGCAGCCCGACACCCCGCCGCGTCTCCTTCACGAGCCGCCGCCTGCAACTTGCCGGATCTCCGACCGACTGTGCCCATCTCTCCACCGCGACGCCTTGCTTCGCCAGATCTGGCCATCGTGACCTCCGATCGGTGACCCGACGCCACAGATCCAGTGACCCGACGACCCGGTGTTGCTCTCCGCCCTGCTCGTGACCGACGCCAGGAGATCCGAAGCCCCTGCGCCGCCCGCGACGTCGCCCGTCGATCTCGTTGAGCTGCCCCGACGCCGTCTCCTCCTTGCCTCTGCCTATGCTCGGAGTCCCTCGCCCGCGACGCCCGCACCCAGACCCGTGACGCTCCCTGTTGCCTCGCCATCGCCGGCGACTTCCCCTCGCCGGAAACCGGCGGCCAAAAACCGGCGGCCAAGATTTTTTTTTTTTTAAAAAAAAAAAAAAAATTTTATTAGGTATTTTTGGTTTACTTTATTAGGCAAGTTTAGGTTTTTCTTTTTTATGTTTTTATTATTATCTCTTTATATGTTGTTTTTTTTGGTTGAGATACCTATCTATGCATAATTGGAAATCTCAATATATCACCTGATTCGCAACCGCGCCAGGGTTTTTTATTTCATCTATAAGACTTTAGATGAAATAATTAATCAAGTGGGAATAAAATTGATATTTTGATCTTTAAGGCTTAAGATCAATTTATCGATTTTACTAGCAAATATTATCTCTTGATCGAACGATGTGTCATATTTTTTTTATTTTTTTTGGGGTAATTTTGATGGACTTGATTGCTTTATTTATCTTGAAATATGTCTAAGTTAGAATATTGCATGTTTTAGGGTTATTTGCATATTTAGGCTAAACATTCTATTTATCATGAATTTTCAAAATAAAAAATAAAAAAATCAAATCAACCAATTTAGGTTGCTAGTTTTTTTTTTTTAACTTGGATTGCATGTTTAATTATTTGGCAATTATTAATTTCGAAATTAATAAAAAAAACAAACAAAAAATCATCATGCATATGTCATGTAGAATTAAGGCACCTTTTGTATGTCATTGCATATTTGGGTAAAATTGCACTTAGTTTAATTATAGATAATATTTTTCTTAATTTATTATAAGTTGAGATATGAGATAGATTGCATTTTAGGATTATTTGGGTTAAGATAATATTTTAGTTTAAATTAGGATTTGGCTCAACCTAATTCCTAATACAAATTGAATAGGATCTTAATCTAGTTAGATAATTTTCACATTTTATCTAATTCCGAATTTCATGAAAAATACAAAAAATTTCTTAGAATAAATTAGTTTTATTTTCTAGGATAGATTGCATTCTTTTAGGAAAAAGAAAAAAAAAGAAAATGTCATATGCACGTCATTAGGATTAGATTCATGAAATGCATGTCATTTAGTGATTGTTGCTAGGTCCATTCAATTAGTAATTGCATGTCATTAGAATTAGGTCATTTAATTAATATTGCATTGCATATTGCATGATTTCCATTAATTAAGTGAAAATAAAAAAAGAAATTGCGTGTTAATTAGAAATCATATCTAGGGTTGTTGATGTGAATTCTGATCTAACAACATAGATGCTTTCGTTGCTATGATGTAAGTTCTGCAATTTCTTTACTGCTTTACTTGGGTGTTAAATTGGTGGTTTGCGCACCCGCATGATCACCTCACATGTTAGTGAAATATATTTAAAATCAATCCAGACTGCATTTCAAAAACATTTTGGAAAATAAAAGAAATGGTACCGAAATGGCATTAGAAAAATCTAGTATAACCAAGTCCCCGAACTCACAAATCTCTGGTTTGTAGGAATAAAGTAAATCTCTCATTACTTTATTTGGGTTTCTAATCGACCCACCAAAAAATAGATTAGTGGCGACTCCTGATTGAAAATCATTTGCATGTTAAGAATTTGAACCTAAGTCGTGAATTGGTATGGGCTTGGGAGAGCCCGAGTTAAATCTAGGCTTAATAATCCATTAGCCAAACCCTAGGTGGTTCACCTCCCGAAAAATTTGGTCGTGACAGCTTGGCGACTCTACTGGGGACTTGAGTTAAAACTCTTAGTGGACTTAGGCCAATTTTCTCTTTATTTGAAAAAAGTTTTTGTTTGGTAGCGAGGATTCCGTGCGTCCCTAACATCTAAGGTGTTAAATGTTTTTGTAGATTGGGAGGTATAAGGGGAAGTGTTTGCTAACCTCTGTTTTGTAGGGAGGTGAATGAATGTATGGTTTATTTTCATGTTGAAGTGTTGCTTGATATAAATTGTTGTGCATGCCTTGCATTTGCACTACACTTTTGCACACACAACCCGCCGCCGGACACAGGCCGCACTAGGATACTTAGGATGGTATTGAGTTGGATACGACTTCGACCGCGAGGCCGCGTAGTAGAGGTTGCCCAACTCAATCCCGAAAGTTTCTTTCTTGGTGTCAAGAATGTTTACCTCGCCCGCGAGGCTACGTCGCATTGGGGTATCATTCTTGGCGAGCCGGAGTTAGAGGACTTGACTTATTATGTGAGGCTGCAACTAAGTCATCCCACCCTTTTAACTCCATTTTGCTTAGCCTTCCTAGTTAGAACTCGAACCCCGCATTTCATGCGCTTGTCTATGTGGTTGCTTTAATCGCTGGTAAAGTAAGCTCCCTACCCTTTACTCTTGCAATTTACTTATTTTATTATGTCTTTGGTCGGTCCATGACATTAGGTTGGTCGAGTCTTGGTCTATAAACAATGGGAAGATCCGACATTCGATTCATGCCTGCACCAAAGGTTGAACTCAAATCATGGTGGGATCGTCTAGGCCACGATGGTCAAAGCTATGTGGAAGATAGACTTGGTCGCCTTGTTCCCCTCCTTGACATCGATGTCCGTGTGGCATCATGCAAGCACTTCCTCATTTCTGGTGCCCTCAAACATCAACGTTCATATTTGGTAAGCACGAGTTGACGCCGACTACGGAAGAATACAACATTGCCATAGGAAAACCTTTGGAATTGGAATTGATAAATCCACCTCTTGGATTAGAGCCTGAATCAATTTTGTTTGACTTTCTTAGGATGGATAAGAATCGATAAAAGAGTTTTGAAAGATAATTGTCATGCATGTCCTTTTTCTTTCCTAGATCAAAGTTTTGCTAATGCAAACACTCTTTAAAAAGCAAGATCTTCATTTTAGCCTTTTTGGTTTTATTATTTTTCCTCTTCATAAAGGCGCTATTAATCCTTCTATCGCATGGGTGGTCAAACAGGTGTGTGCTAGGATTACTTTTGTCAACACTATTCTAGCTGAAACATTTTTGTCACTCACCCGATTTAAAGAAGATCAAGATAAAACTTTTCGCGCACCAATCGAGCTTTTACAAATCTGGTTCTTTTCTCATATGAGTAGGATTGACATTCGCATGAATATTATTAATGTCACTAATTCCCACCATCCCATTGAAGTATTCAAAAATCATCAGGATCGAACTCCAAATCTTTCTTACTCAAAATGGGTTAAATTGTTGAAAAATCCGAATACCAAGATTTTCCTATGGCATGCTAAATGGTTCCAAGTCTCCAAAGCACATCTCTCTCATGGCGATAATGAGCCAATCCCACTATTGGGGATCACCGGTGCCACTTCCTACTACCCACTCCAAGTGGCCCGTCAATATCGAGTTGTGCAAGATCTACCACCTCTTCTCAAGCTGGGATTGTTCCAAGTCCGATTCGCTGCCAAAGATGGTGATCACAAAAAGGAGCTCCGTTGTATCGAACAAGCTTGAATCGCATGTCGCGAACAAAAGTTGAGCTTGCCTGAAGAAGAGCTTGAAGGGAGGGAAAAGACTTACTATGCCATGGCTCGATACATCCGTCGCACAACATTCCGACCGAGTATCTCCGAAAGTGCCGATGTGACTGAAAAGCCCACTCGGCAAGCGGAGCTTAATCGTCACAAGAGGAAGATTGAAGAACTCGAGAAGCAAGTTAAGAAGGATGCTAAGGAGAAGAGGCAGCTACGTCGAGCGTTGGCTTCCCACGTGTTTATAGATTGGGCCAAATAAAGTGGCTTGAATCTATTTGGTCTTTTTACTTTAGCTTAATGTTTAGGAAGTTGAGTCATTTACTTGATTAGTTTATTTGTCTAGGGCCTTGCAAGTTTCTTTACATTGTTAATGTCAAGCAATTTCATTAATGAATAAAAGTTGTTAGACTTTCGTCATGGACCGGCATTGTTTTATATGAAGTGCTTATGTGTATTCATTTCTTCAAATTAGGTGATAACGGATCCTCCACGCTCTCCCATCATCACTCGATTAAGAGCTAGAATGGCCGATCAAACTGAAATGCGTGATCGCATCTCCACTATGGAAGAGCAACTTCAACGGTTAACCGCCTCTATGCAGCTACGACGACTCGAGATCCAATCCCTCCGAGCGAATCTGAATCCTACACCTGCTCTTCCAGAGATATTCAGCCCGAGGCAGGCAAATAAAACCCAAATAGGCGATGACGACATCCCTGACCTAGAAGATGACCCTTCGCCGATCAAGGTGCAAAAGGCTAAGCTTGACAACATCCCTAAGGCGGAGCATGATGAACGCTTCACAAAGCTGGAGGAAAAATTAAAACAACCGCAAGAGTCACAAAATTCACTCCCGTTCGACCTATCTCGTGTATGAGAAGGTCAATATGCCAAAGAAGTTCAAAATGCCAAATTTTGAAAAATACGATGGTACTTCCTGCCCAAAAGCTCATTTGCAGATGTACCACGTGCGTATGGCCCAATATGTCAAGAACGAGCCCCTCATGATCCAATCGTTCCATGCGAGTTTGACTTGACTTGCACTAAACTGGTATGTCATGAAGAATGTGAACCTTCTCGACACTTGGAATGAAGTGGCTGACGCATTTCTTAAGTAGTGCAAGTTCAACATGGATATTGCACCTTCCCGAGAGGATCTTGAGAGGATGGAGAAAAAGAGGAACGAGTCGTTCAAAGAGTATGCCGTGAGATGGCGAAATCGGCGGCTCAAATCACTCCCGAGCCTCTTGACAAGGAGTTGATGAAGTTGTTTATCAAAACCCTCCCTTCGAGTTCCGTAACCGGATGGCCAGCACGTACGTTGAAAACTTCAATCAGCTTATTCCCATGGGAGAACAACTCGAGATGGGGATAAGGGAAGGATGGTTTACTGAACCATCGAGTAGAAGATTCTCTGCCAAAAAAGAGAAAGAAGCTACTGTAGACGTGAATGTGGCTTATGGCCAAGAAAAACTAATTGTGCCCCGGTTATCCGGATGAATCAAGGGCAACAACAAACCGCCGGCGGTCAATCATTCGCCCAAGCAAGAAGGCAATTCACCCATCTCCCCGGATCTCCATCCCAAGTCCTGACAATCTTAAGAAAGAAAGGTTTTCTTACTAGTGAACCGAAGCGTCCTAACCGTGAAAGTATTCGAGGCTACGACCCGATGAAGAAGTGTGATTACCATAGTGGCGAACTGGGGCATTCAACTAATGAATGTTTCACTCTCAAGCATAAGATCCAAAACCTCTTGGACACGAAAGCCTTCTCATTTCAAACTGCTCGCCCGAACGTCCAAAAGAATCCGCTACCGAAGCATGAAGGTACGGTCAATGCTATCTTGGAGCTTGAAGTCGGTCGGATCAAGAACTCAAAGGTGCACGTGGCAGATGCTTACAACGGGCTGATGAGAGCTGGATATTATCCAGATCAAGATGATGTTCCTCTATCACTGATGAAGGAAAGAGTCACCAGGATGGTGGATGACGGCATCATCGTCTATGCTGACCATAACTGCATAGTTTCCACTATTTCCCCCATCATTATCGATTGGGAGGAGGAGCAAGCTGCGCTCAATGCTGATAAGGAGGAAGTTGATCCTTCACTCGTGGACATACCCCCACTTGAAGATGCATCCGATGATGAGATAATGATTGAAATGCCTCAACCATATGAATATGTCAACAATAAGGCGGTACCTTGGTCCTATGATCTAGATGTTGACCTCGTTACAAGGTCTGGTCGGACTTATCCTCAAACCAATGCTCAACCCGCGAAACCTATCACCGATGAAGAGGTTAAGGAATTTCTGGCCGTAATCAAAGCAAGCGAGTATAATGTGGTCGAGCAGTTACGAAAGATGCCCGCCCAGATTTCTTTGCTCGAACTCCTACTTACATCCCCTGTGCATCAAAAGTCCTTGATGAAGGTGTTGAGTGAAATTCGTGTACCCGAGACGGTCGAGGCGGACAAGCTGGAAGATTTTGTAGGATCGATCCTTCTCAAGGACATGATTGCATTTTCTGATGAGGAATTCCCTTTTGAGGGTAGAGGGCATAACAAGGCACTCTATATATCTATCAAGCATAAGGCTTCTCATGTGTCCCGAGTACTCATTGATAATGGGTCCACCCTGAACATATGTCCACTGGCCACTCTTCGTCGCCTCAAGGTGGACTCGTCCAAGATACATGCTGCAAGGACTTCTATCCGAGCTTTTGATGGTATGAAGAAGGAGGTGCTTGGGGAGATTCACCTCGATGTGCAAATAGGGCCGGTGGTTTTTAATATTCCCTTCCGGGTGATGGATATCCTTCGCCTTTAATTTTCTCTTTGGGACGTCCCCGGATTCATACTCGGAGCTGTACCGTCAAGTCTCGCATCAAGCTGTGAAGTTCGTGATTAAAGGGAAGTTGGTCACTATCTATGGCGAAGAGGATCACCGAATTTATCATGAGATGACTATCCCCTATGTAGAGCTAGACTCCGAGTTCGAGTCAAGTTACCACTCATTTGAGTTGGTGTCCACCATACACGCACCTCGAGACTCATCGCCACTCACCCCTGAAGTTTCAAATGCTGCCCTTATGGTGGGAAGGATGATGGTTGTGAATGGTTTTGTTCCTGGCAATGGTTTTGGAAGAAATGATCAGGGTATTCGAAGTCCCATTGAAGCCCCTCAGAGGTCCCGTTCTGCTGGTTTAGGGTACCATGAAAGAGGTGGGAGAAGACAAGAAAGGCAGAACTCGCCACCTAACCAAGGGCGAGGGAGGCAAAACTCACCACCCTCAAACATTCGTGAGACTTATCATGGTCCTCCGATAATGATGTACGATGAAGCAGAAATAATAGACACCCTGGGGCAACCAAGCGGAAAATTCGACTATCTGGTGAAGTATTCGGCTCCTCCTAGTTTCTACATTGATCCCTGCGACATTGTCCCAGATGGATGGGGCGGCGTGGATAATTTGACACCCCCGGAGGTAGAAAACCTCGAAGATGCATTGGAAGGAATCACTAGTCTCTTCGATGACGTCTTCATAGGGACCATTGACATAGGACCTTCGGAGGAAATGGGCTCTGGCCCACAAGAGTAACTCATTTACTGCTTTCTCACATTCCCCTGCGTGGGAATTTTTTATCGCTTTCTAGGGCTTCTTTTCGATTTCTTCTTTTTCACTTTCTTTTTAGGGTTTGAAAATTGCATTTCCATTCAATAAATGTAATTGATTGATGAATATCAATAAAATTACAAGTTTTATTTTAACGGCATGATGAGGTACACCAAACCTGCCCGGTGATGATATCCAGTCGATAAAAGAAAAAAGAAAATCCAAGGAGAATTCTGAGGCCTGGACTTCATCATGTTTTCTCATGTCAAAATATTTCCAAAAAATATTTTTGCCAAAATTCTTTTAAAAAAAAAAAAAAAACAAAAACAAAAACAAAAACAAAACTGTAGATTATTCTGTTTGTCTTTCTGATTTATCTACTTCATGTTTCAGGAACAATCTTATGGCATGCAAAGGTGTGGAAATGGTCCAATCAAATGCAACAAGTGCTGATAATGATGATCTAGAAGACTTAATCGAAGATCCCATTGAGGTGCAGCGAAGCTGGGAACAACATGAAAAAGCCAAGGCTCTCACATTTGAGCAGACCGTCACTATTAATTTAAGTGACACCAAAGAAGCCAAGGAGGTGAAAATTGGGGCGAATCTCCCCAAAGACAAGGCTGAGCGCCTCATTCAGTTACTGAAGGAATATCAACACATCTTTGCATGGACCTACGCCGACATGCCCGGGTTAGACCCGTCAATTGTGGAGCATTGCCTACCTACTAACCCGAACATACCACATAAGAAGCAAAGACTGCGGAGAACTAAGCCTGAGCTCTCGAAGAAGATAGAGGAAGAGGTGATAAAACTTTTGAAAGTGGGATTTATTGAAGTCTCACAGTACCCCGAATGGGTGGCTAATATCGTGCCGGTGATGAAGAAGGACGGTCGAGTTCGAGTTTGTGTTGACTATCGGGATCTGAACAAGACTAGCCCAAAGGATGATTTCCCGTTACCACACATAGATGTACTTGTAGATAGTACCGCTGGTTTTGAACTATTCTCATTCATGGATGGTTTCTCCGGATACAATCAGATAAGGATGAAGGAGGAAGACAAGGAGAAAACTGCATTCATCACCCCGTGGGGAACCTTTCATTATAAGGTCATGCCCTTTGGACTCAAGAACGCAGGGGCAACCTACCAACGAGCCATGGTCGCATTATTTCATGACATGATGCACTAGGAGATAGAGGTATATGCTGATGATATGATTGCAAAGACTCGGCCGGGAAGAAGCCATGCGGAAACCTTGAAGAAGTTGTTTGATCGACTTTGTGAATTCAAGCTTCGGCTAAATCCTGCTAAATGCATGTTTGGAGCAACATCCGGTAAATTACTCGGATTCATTGTAAGCAGTAAGGGGATTGAGATCGACCCTTCCAAGGCTAAGGCTATATGTGAGTTGCAACCTCCATCAACGGTGAAAGAAGTCCGGAGCCTTTTGGGAAGACTGAATTACATAGCTCGGTTCATTTCCCAACTCTCTGAAACTGCCAAGCCATTCTTCAAGCTCCTAAAGAAGAATGCACGAATCAACTGGGATGATGAGTGTCGAGAAGCGTTCGACAAATTGAAGCGTGCACTGATGAATCCACCAATTTCTTGTCTCGCCATCACCGAGGCATCCTTTGATTCTCTACCTCACAATCCATAGTGAATCGTTGGGTGCAATGTTGGCTCAGGAAAGTCATGTTGATAAAAAAGAACGAGCCATTTATTATCTAAGTAAGAAGTTCACTGTATTGCATAGACTGCGACAATACACACTGCATTACCAGACATTCCTTGTGACTGAAAACAACCCTATCAAGTACTTACTTGATCGGCCAGCTTTGGTGGGTAAGTTGGCCAAATGGAAAATTTTGATTTCTGAATTTGATGTGCAATTCATGCCACAAAAGTCGGTTAAGGGCTGAGCGATCGCTGATCTATTGGCCGAGAATTTAGGAGTCTCTAATGACGATGACAGTTTCCTTGATGACTGTGTTTTGAGTGTAGATGAAGACTCATGGAAGATGTTCTTTGATGGAGCTGTAAACTTGTCTGGTTCTGGTACTGGGGCAGTTCTGATATCCCCATATGGACAACACCATCCAGTGGCTGCAAAATTGATATTCCCATGCACTAACAATGTGGCCAAGTATGAAGCTTGCATCCTCGGGCTTCAGGCTGCAATTGAGATGGGTGTGGCTAAGTTAAAAGTGTTCGAAGATTCCACACTAATCATACTGCAGACTGTAGGCGAGTGGAAGACCAAGGATGCCAAATTGCTCCCATACCACAAGTATTTAGAAGGTCTCGTGAAAAAATTCAAAGAAATTTCGTTTGAATACTTGCCGAGGTCTCATAATCAATTTGCAGATGCACTTGCGACATTGTCTTCTATGCTGCAAGTCACTAATGGGTTAGAGGTCGAGCCTATAAAAATAGAAGTCTTGCCGAAGCTGGCTTATTGTATGATTGTGACTGAAGAACCTGATGGAAAACCATGGTATTACGATATCATGAACTACATCAAAAAGGAGGAATTTCCTGAAGGAAGCACCCCAACTAATAGGAAGCACATCACGAAGATGGCCTCAAAATTCTTCGTTGGTGGTGAGAATTTGTACAAGAGATCTTATGATTCAGTCTTGTTGCGGTGTGTGAATGCAACCGAAGCCACTCAAATCATGCAAGAAGTGCACAAAGGAATATGTGGCCCTCATATGAATGGGCACATGATGGCTAAGAAGATTATGAGATTAGGTTACTATTGGCTCACACTAGAAAGTGACTGCATCAAGCATGTACAAAGTTGCCACCGTTGCCAAATTCATGGTGATAAGATAAATGTTCCTCCAACTGAGTTGCACCAGTTTTCTGAGCCATGGCCCTTCTCAATGTGGGGCATTGATGTGATTGGCCCGATAAATCCAAAAGCCTCAAATGGGCATCGATTCATCTTGGTGGCGATAGACTATTTCTCCAAATGGATTGAAGCTACGTCCTTTGCAAGCGTCACCGCCCGCAATGTTGTGAAGTTCATCAAACGTGACATAATTGCTTGCTATGGCATTCCTGAAGCAATCATCACCGACAATGGAACGAACTTGAACAACAAACTTATTGATGACTTGTTCAGTGAGTTCAAGATCAAGCATTTGAATTCATCCCCTTACCGCCCTCAAATGAATGGGGCTGTTGAAGCGGCCAATAAGAACATTAAGAAGATCTTGGCTAAGACGGCCGAGAATTATCGAGATTGGCATGACAGGTTACCTTTTGCACTAATGGCATATCGGACATCGATTCGCACGTCTACTGAGGCAACTCCTTTTGCTCTGGTGTACGGCATGGAAGCAGTTCTGCCCGTGGAGGTGGAGATTCCTTCCTTGAGAGTTTTATCCCAAGTGGACTTGTCTGAGGCTGAATGGATGTAGCAAAGACTTGAGCAGTTAAACTTAATAGATAAGAAAAGGCTGAAGGCTCTTTGCCATGGCCAAACTTATCAGCAGAGAGTTGCTAGATCCTTCAACGAAAGGTACGACCGAGACATTTTGAGGTAAATGATCTTGTTCGAGGAAGCCAGCCGATTTTCCAGATCCCGGGGGCAAGTTTGCCCCAAATTACGACGGTCCATATGTGGTGAAGAAGGTACTTCCTGGAGGTGCCCTGATCTTGGCAGAAATGGATGGTCGTGAGTTTTCTACTCCAGTCAATGCTGATATTGTCAAGAAGTATTATCCATGATAGAATTTGCCATGTCTTGTCTTGAACTGCAAGTATTTTATGATGAATAAGATGCCTCAATGAGTTGAATTGTTCAAATTTGTCATAAACCTTGCATTTTTCTTCCTTGATGAATTGTGTGAGATGAATTGAATGTGTCAAATGGGATACCTTAGAATGATGAAAGGCAAGCCTCATTCCATACACTACCCTATACACTAATCCTCGATGAGTTGTGTGGAGAAATTCCATGCTCGCAAGGAAAATGGTGATCTCGCAAAGGGTACGTTAACCAAGGTGATGAGAGGCAGTTTCTTCTTCTACCCGAAACACTACATGTATACCCATCGTTTAGCCCTTTGAGCCCACACACATGAAGAGCTTTTTAAATTATCCCTGTCAAGGATCATCCCATATTGGGACAAAATTTGAAATGAATGACAGGAATTTTCGTACTCACAATTGCATCAATCTTTGAGTATTGCTTTCGCATTGTAACTCGTACGATAATTCAAAGTGCCCTAGGATGATGAAGAGCAGTCATTTCTCTATTCTATACGCTTTTATCCATTGCGTAGCCCACTTGAGCTTATGAATTCATTTCATATTAAACCCAGTTGGTGATCATCCCCCGCACTAGGGCAAGACAAAAACATTCAAGTAGCATGAACTAGAATGCTGACAAAATGGAGACTCTGTTCAAGGAAAATAAGTGCAAAAAAAAAAAAATGGGGCATGAAAAAGCAGTGTGCCTGGTAAAAGCAAGGCCAATGCCCAAAAAAAAAGAGAGAAGAAAAATCAAACTCTTGATATAATGAGCCGTATCCCCAACAAGGCGGTACTAAAACTCAAATGTTGTTGCAATCAATGTTGATTTGATGAGAAAAAAAATCTTCGACAAGTGGAGAAGGAAAGTGGTGGAAATGTCAAGATGATCACCAACTCTGAGCCCTAAACACCTTTTTGAGCCTAATGATTCATTCGTTTCACAATCCATGAACCAAGCCTACGTTACGTCCCTTGCAAAGTCTCTTCAGATTAAGGTACTTGAATTGACGTAAGAGTTCATATGAAAGCATCGCTTGAAGAAGTGCGAGTAATATAATTTCTGCCTCATTTTGTGTGTTTCTTGACTTGTAAATCCCAAGACAATTACGAAATGTCATTTTTCAATAGCCTCGACTCAAAGAGTCCCCTTTGTTAAGCCACTGACCAAGCCGACAGTACGGTCCCTGTTAAAGACCTCTCAGATTGGTAAGGTCGTACCACTTGCGAGATTGCTCAAACCCTTGTCTAGCATGACGATGGTGAGATAGAATGACAGACTAGATCTTGCATCAAAGGTTAGGATAAAACAACCCTTTTAAAGAGGATGAGTGAAAAGTCCTTTCAGACTGAATGATCCCTCATTTGACACATCCATGACTCTCATATGTTCAAATTAGAATAATCTTTCGAAATCATTCCTATTGGAATTAGGATGATGCATGATTGATAGAAATCATTACGCATGAAGCTTAGTGGAATTAATGCATGTCTGTGGTTACAAATGCATGTTGCCTCTCCTACAATCATGTTTTGCAGGAGATATATCCCCAACGAACAGAGATGTCACCAGGTAAGTCTATCCCTATCCATACCTTAAATACTTATCGTTGCACAGGTATTCCCCTTTTGAATACATCGACACTCAGTTGAGTTGTCTTCAAAGATTTTTCTCAAGATTCAGTCTGATTAAGGCGATCGAAGAACGGTTCGGGTCCTGGTCAGATGATCTGTGTTGCAACGCTGGGCGACCGAAGAATGGTTCGGGTCTAGCCAAGCAAAATCTATGTTTAGGCGACCGTAGAATGGTACGAGTCCTGAAAAAGCAATTTTCCCATTCAGGCGACCGTAGAATGGTACGAGTCCTGAAAAATCAATTTTCCGTCAAGGCGACCGTAGAATGGTACGGCCTCTAGATACAACCAAACACTGCTATACTGGGCGACCGTAGAATGGTACGGGTCTTGGGAAAGCAATCTCTTTAAAGTCATGTTACTATTTTAGGCGACCGTAGAATGGTACGGGTCCTAGACATGTAACACCAACTACCTCGAACTACTCTATCCTCCTTGAAGGTAAGTTATTCCAGGTAGGTTCATCTATCATTTGCATTAGCATTTCCATGCATCATATAAATTGTATTCAAAAATGGAATTCATTTTCCGAAAAAAAATCATTCATTGCATGTGCATGATCAAAATTTAGGTCTCAATTTATCTTTGAAGGCAACCTCTGCGAGCTCACCTTCAAAGAGGGGCAGCTGTTGACACCTAAATTTTTGGGATTGATTTTTAAATTAAATAAAAAAAAACATATGGCATATAGTTTAGAAACATTTTATTTTTATTTTTATTTTGTTTTAGGCCGCCGGTGAAGGGAAGATTTTTCACATATTCCGTTCAGATTTTTCATATTTTTAGGTAATATACACTAAGGGGTGTATTTTGTGCAAAGAGGGAATTTTTTGGATAGAATATGTGAGAAATATAAAAGGGAATATTGTGCGGGATGTGTATATTTCAACGACATATTTAGGGGTATCGTGCGCAAGCAAAAAGGAAAAAATATATGCTCGTGAGGATACATTTTTGGACCTATAAAAATACATCGCACGCAAAGTAAAAAGGGGGCTTTTTCTTTCGGGTGAAAAAGTACACAAAAGTGAAAAGTTGAAAAAGTGACGTGAGAGAGACCAAACCAAAAAAAAAAAAAGAAAAAAGAAAAGCCCCCACGTGACTGTTCATCTTCCTCGTGGGGGTGTCCCTGCCGGCGCCGGCGCCGCCTGCCCGCACCATCGCCATCTCGCTTGCCGCTGTTGCCGCAACTTGGCCGCACCCGCGACGCCGGACCGCCGCTCCGAACCTCCGTCCGCAAGCACCCACGCCAACCCCGTCGCTAGCGTTCGCAGCCCGACGCCCCGCCGCGTCTCCTTCACGAGCCGCCGCTTGCAACTTGCCGGATCTCCGACCGACCGTGCCCATCTCTCCACCGCGACGCCTTGCTCCGCCGAGATCTGGCCATCGTGACCTCCGATCGATGACCCGACACCATAGATCCAAAGGTGACTCGACGACCCGGTGTTGCTCTTCGCCCGCTTGTGACCGACGCCAGGAGATCCGAAGCCCCCGCCGCCTACAACGCCGCCCGTTGATCTCGTTGAGCCGCCCGACGCCGTCTCCGCCTTGCCTTTGCCCGCGCTCGGAGTCCCTCGCCGCGACGCCCGCACCCACCCGCGACACTCCCTGTTGCCTCGCCACCGTCGCGCTCCGGTGTCCTCGCCGTCCTCGCCGGGACTTCCCCAAAATCGGCGGCCAAGATTTTCTTTTTTTTTTTTTAAAAAAGAGAAAAATTTTTATTAGGTATTTTTGCTTTACTTTATTAGGCAAGTTTAGGTTTTTCTTTTTTATGTTTTTTATTATTATCTCAATATATCACCTGATTCTCAACCGCGCCAAGGTTTTTTATTTCATCTATAAAGCTTTGGATGAAATAATTAATCAAGTGGGAATAAAATTGATATTTTGATATTTAAGACTTAAGATCAATTTATCGATTTTACTAGCGAAATATTATCTCTTGATTTGAACGATGTGTCATATTTTTTTATTTTTTTTGGGGTAATTTTGATGGACTTGATTGCTTTATTTATCTTGAAATATGTCTGAGTTAGAATATTGCATGTTTTAGGGTTATTTGCATATTTAGGCTAAACATTCTATTTATCATGAATTTTCAAAATAAAAAATAAAAAAATCAAATCAACCAATTTAGGTTGCTAGTTTTTTTTTTTTTTTTTTTTTTTTTTTTAACTTGGATTGCATGTTTAATTATTTGGCAATTATTAATTTCGAAATTAATAAAAAAAAAAACAAAAAATCATCATGCATATGTCATGTAGAATTAAGGCACCTTTTGTATGTCATTGCATATTTGGGTAAAATTGCACTTAGTTTAATTCTAGATAATATTTTTCTTAATTTATTATAAGTTGAGATATGAGATAGATTGCATTTTAGGATTATTTGGGTTAAGATAATATTTTAGTTTAAATTAGGATTTGGCTCAACCTAATTCCTAATACAAATTGAATAGGATCTTAATCTAGTTAGATAATTTTCACATTTTATCTAATTCCGAATTTCATGAAAAATACAAAAAAAATGTCTTAGAATAAATTAGTTTTATTGTCTAGGATAGATTGCATTCTTTTAGGAAAAAGAAAAAAAAAGAAAATGTCATATGCACGTCATTAGGATTAGATTTATGAAATGCATGCCATTTAGTGATTGTTGCTAGGTCCATTCAATTAGTAATTGCATGTCATTAGAATTAGGTCATTTAATTAATATTGCATTGCATATTGCATGATTTCCATTAATTAAGTGAAAATAAAAAAAGAAATTGCGTGTTAATTAGAAATCATATCTAGGGTTGTTGATGTGAATTCTGATCTAACAACGCGGATGCTTTCGTTGCTATGATGTAAGTTCTGTAATTTATTTACTGCTTTACTTGGGTGTTAAATTGGTGGTTTGCGCACCCGCATGATCACCTCACATGTTAGTGAAATATATTTAAAATCAATCCAGACTGCATTTCAAAAACATTTTGGAAAATAAAAGAAATGGTACCGAAATGGCATTAGAAAAATCTAGTATAACCAAGTCCCCGAACTCACAAATCTCTGGTTCGTAGGAATAAAGTAAATCTCTCATTACTTTATTTGGGTTTCTAATCGACCCACCAAAAAATAGATTAGTGGCGACTCCTGATTGAAAATCATTTGCATGTTAAGAATTTGAACATAAGTCGTGAATTGGTATGGGCTTGGGAGAGCCCGAGTTAAGTCTAGGCTTAATAATCCATTAGCCAAACCCTAGGTGGTTCACCCCCCGAAAAATTTGGTCGCGACATGGAGGTAGTGAAAGAAGAAGAGAGATGAAAAAAAGAAGAAGAAAAAAGAAAGAAAAAAAAGAAATTTGAAATAACTTGATTCTATAATTATTCCCGATAGCAAAGAATCAACTTTTTTCTTACTTCTTATTCCATTCTAAATCTATATCTGGGAACAAAAAATTTATCAAACGGATCTTTGTTCTTTTTTTTTTTTTTCTTCGAAAAAGAATAGAATTAGGTACTATTTGACCAGTTGCCAAACAAATCCTTAAGTTCCAACGGTAAGAAATTCCAGCCAAACAACTTACGTGACAATTTTTTAGCGACATAAGTACGGAACAATGTCGTTTTGGTGCTAACATGGCCCCAAAATTGAATTTTAATATAAATATTAATTACAAAATTACAAAAAAAAAAAAGATCTACAACAGCATTTAGCAAGGGCTCACATAGGCCTCGTCAGTGCCACCCCACTATCACTGGGAAGGACCAACAAAGGTGGGGCAAGGGTCGGTTGGGGTGGCTAGGCAATGGCCGGCAACCCTGGCTGCCCTCACCTCGCCATAGCTGATAGTGGTCCTTGGCCCATCTGGGTAAGAGCTAACGACCTTCGCTAAATCAAGGGGAGGGTCATGATTCTCACCCCAAATTTGGGTGAGGGCTTCCAAGCTCTCGCTGACAGTCGGCCAAAACATCGACCACTGCCCAAGGCTCGATAACCTTAGCCAACCCTTGCCTCACTGTTGCCGGCCCTTCCCGAGAACAGTGGGGCAATGGTGGCGAGGGTTGTGCAAGCCCTCATCAAACACTTGTTGCTTATCTTTAAAAAGAAATGTATATTTAATTTAAATTTTTTAATTAATAATTATATTAAAATTCAATTTTGGGGCACAACAACATCGTTTTGCATCTTTATTGCTAAATAAGCTTTCCGATGAGCCAATATTATTAAAAATAGTTATGTCAAATTTTCAGTTAGCCTCGCTGGACTTGGCATTTAAGTATCCCATTTTTTTTTTAAAAAAAAGTATCATTTAAGTGTACTTTTTAGAAGTTTTGGTACTTAAGTATTATTTCATACTAAGTTTTAGTACTTACATTATACTTCTGTCGCGAGGGATGGGCCTATTCTGCTTCATCTTCATCACCAGCTCTCTCTCTTTTTTTGGTTGGGCGGGGGGGGGTCAATTCGTCTGCTTTTTCTTGATTATGATCTTCTTGTCAACGGTTGTGATGGTCAGACCCCAAGAACAAAAAGATCCATTTTTCAGACGCCAGAATCAATCTCTTCTAATATTAACAGTACAAAGCACGAAATTAAACTAGATAACAACGAAGAGAGGAAGAGGGAGAGAGAGACCATTTTGGTTCCAGATGATCGATTTGAGCTGTCGCGAGGTTCTGCAAGGACGAGAGAGAACCAAAATCCTAAAACAACAGTACAAAAGAGGAGACGCACCGATTTGGGCGAGGGTTGTCGACCATCACCTAAGGCTGGTGACGCTCACCCATCCAAAGCGAGTGCCTTGCCTGAGGCCTATTGGCCCTTGCTTGGGGTTGATGACTATTGACCCTTTTCGGTGAAGGGCGGTGGCGGTAGCTGACCAGAGAGGCCTTGTGGCTCTCTTGTTTTCACCTTGAGTCCTTTTTCTTTTTTTAATAATCATTTTATTTTTTAATCTAATTTAAATAAGATTTGACAATATAAAAATAAGAATGTCACGTAGATTAGAGAAAATAATATAATAAATGTCATATCAACATTTTTTTTCAATAGCTAAATTGAAGAAGTTTACGGGAATACCTAATTGCAATATTTTGACAAGTTTTATGGTTTGATCGCATTTTTTGAAAGTTTTAAGATTCAATCTTACTCTCGTGATAAGTTTTAGGACCTCTAATATACTTATCACGATTTTGCTTTGTTCATGTGAAAACAATCCCAAACCTTGACATAGGCTTTCTGGTTTGAGTAAATTCTTTGCTCCTTGCCCACGCAAAGTTCCACTTCTACAATCTTTACCAAAAAAAAAAAAGTTCCACTTCTACAATCTTCTTAGTTGGACCGAAATCTTTCAACTCAAACCACCGATACTTTGTCATCAACATGTTAATCCAAGATATATCCTTGGTAGTAATCAGCATACTATCCACACACAAAAAAGTGACTATACAAAGGAATTATCGGGGAGTTTTACCAAACACGTACATACAATCGTCAAGCAGTTAATCAGGCAATTTTATCAAATCCATGCAACTGTTATTCTTACTTCTCAAGAAGTCATAAGTGAGCATAATACTAGTGAGTATCTTACACCACAACCTCGGAGAGTACTCCAAATCATACGTAAATTTCATTAATAAGCAGACATGATCTTTCCTTACCATCAGGGACAAAACCCTTTGGCCGATGCATGTAAATATGCTCAATAGATTACCTTGTTAGAAAGCCATTTTGGTATCCAATGCTCTGTCTCTCGATCCATGTTTCTTGCAACACTTTTATAGTGAAAAAGGGTGCCGCAGCTTTTATAAGATACTTCCTGAACAACTCACAGCTGCAATACTTCCAAATTTTATAGCAGATTTTTAGAAGTTACATCACCCAATTTTGATATACTGCAGTTGAAAAGCATATACCATTAAAGTCAAGAAACTAATAAGGGGTTAGCTACAGCTATACCAAATGGACTCTAACTCCGAGCTATGAATAGGAATCAAAGCAAGCAAAGAACAATTGAGCTATTTCTAATATTCGGTTCAAAGAAACCACTAAAGCCAACAAACGAACCTCATTTTAAGCTATGGTGATAAGTCTGGCCTATAGAGTACGCGTTCTTCTTAAATTGGTAGTACAGCCAAGTATTTTCTTCCTTTGAGGTGGTTCCTCAAGCTCTCGACCATGTCGTTCTCAAGAGACTGAATGTCTTCATAGCTGCTGCCACTGAGTAGAGTCCACGTCACACATCGCATCCACGGTAGTGGATGCCTTATCTACTGAATCAGTTTCTCCAACAGCCAGAAGAGCAGAACCAACAAAATCAATGTAGAGCTGAACTTGTTGGACTTCTCTCCTGGTTCTGTTGATAGCAATAGAGTCCTTCTCAGCATGTGGTGTTTAGGGGTAAGCAAAAGGAAGCGACCGGTTCTGGACGATTCCTGAGGCATGGGTCCGGTTCCTGGTTCTGAAAAATTGGAATTGGTGATTTTTGGTCTGGTTCTTGGTTCCATGTGTGGAACTGCCCATCTGGACCCCTGCCAAGTCAACAAGAAGATTCGGGAATCTCTATGGCAAAGAAAATAAGGACCCCTGCCCTCCGCTCTCTCTTGGGTTCTCTGAGAGACTGTTTTCCATATGCTTGTATATAATGATGAGAACTCGCAAGCTTTGTGTCTCGAAGCAGTACGCATTCAAGAGTTGCCCTTGTCTGTAGGTGATTGAACCATTTAAGATAATATAGCCCTCCTTACTGCAGCAGACTTAAGACTCTGCCCCGTTCCATTTGCAAGTTGTACAATTTATGGAGGTTGAATCTCATCCGATGTTCCTCACTAGAATCATTGCCGAGTGGCACTCGAAACTTGAAGAGTTTAAATAGCTAGACCTAAAATGGTTCGCAAGTCTCAGAAAACTTCCAATAGGTTTAGTCAAACTGCTGAATCTTCGGTATTTACTCAGGTGCGACTAGTCTATCCACATGCTATATGGAATGAGGACATTAACTAATATATGCAGTCATAATTCCAGGCAAGCCTAGAGGGCGCTGGTGCCGAAGCGTTAATAGGACTCAAAAATTTGAAAACAAAATTCGAGATCCTTCACTTGGAGTATGTGAATCAGCTGGATACACCGCTCTTGGATGAAAAGTCTGGTCTAAAAGCCTCGGTGCTTAATTGGCAATTTGAAATGGTCGTTTCTTATATTAAACAAGAGCCACAAAATTCACCGTTGGTCCATTATGTCCTCTTGTCTTCTTTTCAACTCAGCGAGTTTAAAACCTAAATGGAACAAACAAAGTTGGGGTTAAAAGAAATTGAACAAACAAAATTCATGGTTGAAATTGAACAAAAAAAATAACAGTTATGACCTGACAAAATATTATGTTTTTGTCAGTAGATTTGATTTAAGTTTTTTTAAAGGACTTTTGTTGAACTACGCTTTAAAAGTTTGTGGATAATAAGCAAACAAAAAATTTTAAAGACAACAATGAATAATAATCGGCATTTACAAACTACAGCGGTTATTAATCAGTACACTTGTACATTTATTTGGGGGAAAACTTAATGAAAAAGGAAAATGTTTTTGGGGAAATGATATTCTAGAAGAATGGATAGTTTTTTTTTTGGTGATATATGATCGAGAGAACGTTTTTTGGTGTTTGGATTTTATTTGAAAAATGATTGTAATTTTATGACTTTATTTCAAATAAAAAAATCGAATTTGTTATATTTTTATTTTATTTTATTTTTCTTTTCCTTTCTTTTTCTTTTTTCCTTCTCCCTCCCACCCACTTGTCCACTTCATCCCCTGCTCCCTCCTCTCCACCACCACCGCTACCGCCATCTCTGACGATTTCGGCTCCCTTTGTCCCGACTCTGTCCACCAAAGCTCGGGCCAATATCGAGCTCGAAGCTCAGTCGAGCTTGAAGCACAGGCCCGAGCCGACGAGCTCGAGTTGACTAGGCTTAGTTGAGATCAACCTACCGGGATCTATTAGGGTCAAGCCTCACCAGCCCATGCCTATGGTCAATTGCCAGCCTCATCGAAGCCCGGCATTTGGCCGAGGGAGAAATAAAAAGAAAAAGAAGGAAAAAAAAAAAGAAAAAAATTAAAAGAAGAGAATTAAAAAAAAATTGGAGAGGAGCAATTCCTGAAGTGTTTTCATCTCTTTAGATTTAGGAATTCACTTTCCTAAATTTATGCATGAATAGTTTCATTAACCGGAAAGTTTTTTCCGTTGAGTAGTCATTTTCCGTGAACCAGACAAGTGAAAGTCTAGAAAATCAATTATCGAAAAATACTTTCACCCAAACAAACGCATTCTTAGAGAGTCATTTGGTATAGTAGTAACACTAGACTATATTAAATGATACCCCAACCAGAAATTTCCATTGGTGATCCAAATGCCATCTACGGATGAGATGTTTACTATATTGCCAAAATTATAGAGGAGCACATGGATTTCTTTGCCATATCAAGTGGATTAAAAGAAACCAACGTAACATACTTGAATTGTCAAAAACATACAAAATTTTAACCCTTACATCTGTTTACATATGTGAACTTTCCCATCTAGAAACCATTGGGTGCAATGATGTGGAAGTATCATCCTTTGACAATATCATGAGCAAATCCCTAAAGAGATGGCTCTTATGATTTTATGAGGTCTGCTGATGTCCACTGAAAATGTTAATTAAAGGCTACTATTCATTTCCTTGTGCCGGCTAGCAAGACCTTCTCATGCGGCCAAACTTGCACTGAGCAATTGCCGATCAACTTAGATTGCGTTTGGTTTAGCATTTCCAAGGGGCTTTCAAGTCTGAAAGCCCCATGAGGAAATGCTGGACTATTTGGTTCAACTTTGATGCCATCTTTCAGCTTTCAACTTGCCTTCAAAATGCTAAAATTATTTTTTCCATTCCAAAACTACCCTCACTAATTCTTCATATTTCCGATTTTGTCCCTGATTATTATTTTTTAATTGAAAAAGGAGGCAGCCCTTCGCTTGACCGGCGAAGGGCTATGGTTGCCGACGAGTCAAATCTGGCGTCAGTGGCCATTGCGGCGACCTCCGGCGAGGGTCGCGCGACCCGGTGAGAGGCCAACGGAGGTCGCCCGACCTCGGGCAACCCTCGGCGAGGGTCGCTTGACCCGACCCGCGAGACCCAAGTAGCGGTCGCCCGGGTCGAGCCACCGGGTCAAACGACCCTCGCCGAGGTCGCCCGAGACCTCGGTGGCCTCAACCTCTCGCCCGACCTCAGGCAACCTCAGCTGACGGTCGCCGACGCTAGATTTGGCTCACTAGCGCCGTAGCCCTTCGTCGGTCCGGCGAAGGGTTAGTTCAATTTTCAAAAAAAAAAAAAAAAAAAGATATATATATATATATATATATATATATATATATATATTTATTATACCCATCAAAGCCCATTGCGAAAGTTTTTTTAACCAAACTCACATTCAACTCAAAGTCCATTTGCAAAAAAATTTTACCAAACACAATTGCATTTCCTCAAGCAGCTTTAGGTTTTCAGCATTTGCATTGGACTCAAAGCCCCTTGCAAATGCTGAACCAAACGCAGGTACATCCTTTCCTCATATCATTAAATTGTTCCAAGCCAACCAAAATGTTTCGACATTAATCCATAAAAATTGATGCATTTATCATCGGGATTAATTATCTGCATTTGAGTACTTTGATAAAACATGTCTCTCAATTCTCCATTCTTTTATCTTGTCCACGACGTTTTGCACTTCAAGCTCTCACTTCTTCAATCTTTTCAAGTTTTCGACCAAAGTAAATGTTAGGCAACAGTTACATTCAAACTAAACCCTCATCATTGGCTACATATCATCGCCCGATCATTGTTTGTTTCCCCCGGTGAATCCGTCAACCATGTTCCGTATGATCATTTGTTACAAAACCATACCACAAAGCAGAGGAATCAATCATGTCATAAACATCAACAAAATTTCAGAATCCATTCACAAAAACCGATTTAACAGTCCTCCGGATAATTGGGCTTGATAATTTGCATTTGAGAGCTTTAAGCAACATTTGCTTAATTCTCCTGTCACGCCCCAAACCTTGAGCGCGCGCACATCCCTCGGTGGTCGATAAAATTTGCGATGTCCCAGGACACGTCGCCGACCCAATCGATTAAGCACATGTGGAAATGTATAATAATCCTCAAACAACACTCAACATGGGATAAAAAAAAGGATAGCAAGATCACAAAAGTCACACTTTATAAACAAGCTGAGTTTATACACAAATGTCTAAACCAAAAAGAGGCTACTCTACCCCGGACCCTATCTACTTGGGATCCGGGTCTATCACGACACCGTCAGGGGTGTCGGTGTCTAGAGGCTCAGCTACCTCTATTGTAGCCTCCTCACCCTCGGGTCCTTGATCCGCCTCGATGTCAGCTATGATATCGGAGTCATGCACAGGTTGAGATCCACCAAATACTCATCCTCGACGGCAGGTCCATCAAAGCCATCTAGGGGGCCCTCCTGAACACCATTGGGCTCGTGGCGGAACCACGCCTTGAATTTATGAGGGACCAACTGAGGTAGGCCCTCACTGACCCAAATTGTAGTAACCATGAGCTCATAGGTCCAGTCAGGATTCCCGTGGATAGGGAGTACAGTGCGCTCTTCCTCGGCCTCTCGTGGCCACCAAAAACGGACGAGTCGCGCCTCCATCTACGGACTTGAAAAAATTAAGCCCACAATAGGGTGAGACAACGTCTCAGCAAGTCTACGCCTAAACCCCAATTAGGAAGGAAATACGCCTAGAAGTAGTCTAACCACACATCACACAAGACTCACCTCGCCTCAGTTCCTCCTTCCTGCACGTCAGCACATTTTATATACTTAATGCATATAATAGATGCACCCATCAATTGGAACGTCTCACTCTCAAGCCAATCAACCACATGAGTCTCGATTATAAGGCCAAATCATTATGACACTTCCCATACCATGCCATACAATTTTGTCCCATAATCAGGCATGTTAATCTCAATCATTCACACATTCCAATTTTTAATCACAGCCCAACGGGCATGGCCTACTAAACGTACGGCGGTCTTCTGGCGTAACTAGGCATCATCTCACCCCATTGAGCACGGCAACGTCTACATCTAGACGGCAATCCTAAAGGAGCCTTGGTCCAGCATCTATTGCGACCGGCATTCGTTGTCTAGGGGCATCCCATATAGGGCAATGTCCACTCGACGCACATTGGGGACGGGTTCTCATAACCATCACACTATCATTCAATTCCGGCCAAGGACACCGTGCATTGCACTCAAATGTTTCAATTAAGATAATACGCGTGGCCTATTTTCTTCGTATTAAAAACACCTGGTGAAAATAATCGTGTGTGGGTACACGGTCATATCAAACCTTAAAAATCGATATCATTCCTTTTAAAAATCTCACTACTTAATATAGTACTTAAAAATATTTTTGGCGTCAAAAACCGACACTTAGTATTTTCTGATTAAATACCAAAATTTCAGAATTTTGAAATAATAACCCAAAATTAACAATCACCACTCAATTACACAAATTAGCACTTAATTGCATAAACTAATTGCACCACAACAATCAACATGAAATTTTGATGACCGGTTATCTCGGTATAATTTTCGGAAAGTATTAAATAATTAAATAAATTACAAAATTAATTAAACAAATGCAATTTAATTACATAAATGACTAATTAAGCTAAATATGCTAATCTAACCACCTAATTGGACCTAAAAAAATAATGTACCATACTAATTAAATACTATAATCTAATTAACCCTTAATTAATCTAATCTAACCATATAATTATCCTAATTAACTAACTAAATCACTAATTAAACTAAACTAACCCCCTAATCCAATCTTAGGCTAAGCTAATTACCTACTAAGCATCATTAATCTCATAAGCAAGGTGTAGTGAGTAAACTCACTAGTTTTACGGGCCGATGAGTTCATGGCGACGATGGCACGGAGGTGAGCGAAACTCAAGCCTATGGCGACACCAAGGAAGGTCCGGACGGGGTTGGAAACGGACCTTGAAGTCTCAACCCTTGCTGAAACATCAGCGTCTGCTTGCTAGCTAGAAGAGCGACCGCTCAAGGGGCGGAGCTGGGCGGCCAAGATGTGACGGCGGGACCAAGCGGGACTTCGGACGGCTGGATGGCTGGACGGCAACGGTGGAGCTCAGGCAGAGCTTTGATGAAGACGAGGACACGAGCAAAGGCAAGCGTGACGACGGGAGGCTGGCGGGCGGCTTACGATTGCTCAAGCGGCTGACGATGGCGGCAAAGGGCTTGGGTGGCTGCTGCTAGTCTTCCTCTGGTTCTTGGCTGGATTTCTTGACCACAAACTACAACAATGGAGGTAGAATGGCTAAGGAAGAAGAAGAAGAAAGGCTCAGCTGAAGGGGGGCCCAAATGGCCTCAAAAGTCTTCCAAAATATCTAAATTACTCAAGTGGCTGCCCCACCTTGCTTAGCCATATCCATAGCCCAAATTCCTCCCTCAAGCTTCCCCTAGAAGCCATCCAAGGTGGTCCAAATGTTGCACCCCTCCATGGCTACGAATTTGGAGACATTCCCTTCCAATTCCAACTCAATTCAATCCAAATTGGTGCCCATAAATTCCAGCTAAAGCATCCTCATCCATTCCACAATTTTCCTCACCAATTAATCCATCTTGAATTCCAAAATCCACCCAAAAACGGTCCTATGAATTTCCTGGTCCAAAATAGCCAACTTTAAATTTTTGCCAAAAACTCGGGTTTGCCGAAAAATCTTCAAGGATGAGTCGACGTCCCTAAAATGAATCGTGATATGACAGAACTTTAAATCGGGTTCAATTTCGTGGTTAATTTCAATCGGACGCAATTTTAACGTGACTTAACCTACCGGGTAGCTTTTAGAAATTTTTAGCGCATTTGACCCATGATAAATTATTTTCGAGCCACATTGTACATCCTCGACACATTGGCGACTCTCGGTTGTCGTGAAAATCTCAAGGTTTCAAATACGGGCACATGGCATAGATTCGACAGAAAAATCAGTCTAATGCCGATCGACAATAATTTTGCAATAAAGTGGAATCACTCACACTTTAATTACATACCTCAGTCGAACCGACCTATCTCCGGTCTTTGATCAATTTTGACAGTGCCGTATTGACTCTTGCAAATTAGCACGGTCAAGCAGTCGATTTATGGTCGAATTCTCAAGTCTATTGCGTTTAGATTCCTTAACGGCTTCACCTGATAGATTAGTTGTTTCGTGAGTGATCAGCTTAGAGAAAAAGACTATAGGCGCATCGATGAAAAACCCAACTCATTCAATCGAAAACAGAATCAGAAAATCAGGTTGTCACATCTTCCATCCTAGATTAATTCCGTAACGGTTTGGTTAGCCTGGAAGGTTATAGTGACATGAGGAAAGGATGTACTTGGATCTCGAAGCTGATCGGCTATTTCTCTGTGCAGGTTTTGCCACGTGAGAAGGTCTTGTTGGGCGGTACGAGGAGATGGATAGTAGCCTTCAATTAATAATTTTAATGGAGATCAGCAGAGCTCCTCAAATTATAAGAGCCATTTTTCCAGGCATTTGCTTGTGATATTACCAAATGGTTACGATGGTCTTTTTTCAAGAATCGCATAAAGCAGGTGATCTATATTGTGGTGAAAGACGCTTGAACCCCATCGGCTGCGTACTGCGTCAGGATTGGTCAACTAAATTGATTTCCTTTTATGACATTTTATGTAAGAAATATGGAGATTTTTTTTATATTAAACGTTATTCAATTTGATTGGTATGTGATAGTCTCAAACGCTTACTAATGCACAAGAACTTCTTATCCGCACTGGCATATTTATCTATCTACAGTTACACTCTATCTCAGAGCTTGAACTGAGAAGCAATAGTTCCCTTAGTAAGTTATGAGGTGTTGCAGTTGTAAAATTTTTGAAAAATTACCTAGAAAGTCCTAAACTTATTACCATTATGCTAATTTAATTCTAAGCCTTTTTCTTTCACCAATTTAGTCCTAAACCTATTGTTATTACCCCGATTTAGTCCATCCGGCCATTTATAATCTAAAAAAGTCTGGTGCGGCATCTTAGTTAGTGCCAATCGGCTTTGCGGGCACTGACATGGTCGCCGGAGAGCAAAACGATGCTAGTTTGCTTTTAAAAAATAATGACTTTAAGAAAAGGTGTCATTTTTTTTGGTTTCTTTCCCAATTGGGCTGAGTTTCTTTAGAACCCTAAATCGACATCTTCCCCAAATTGATCTTAAATTTTTTGCTCCAAATCTGAGTTGACACTCGCCTGACGCCTTCATTTGGCGCTCACTCGACGCCTTCGCCCAAATTTGCCCGTCACTCACTCGATGCCTTCACCGTCTTGTTTATTGAAACTGCAGTACTTTTTATTTACAATAAGGCTTTAGCCATCTTGATTTTGCTGGGGTTATATTTCTTGGGTTGGATGTGAATGGTCACATTTAGATTCGTTGACATGGATTTGTTCCTATCGTGGGTTTGTGGATGGTCACAGCTCGTTTGAAATTGTTGACTTGCTGAGAATCATTCGTCTACATGAAACCTGTTCTTGTGTTGTTGCTGATTATGTCAATTTTGTCGCTGTTAATGTCGGGTTGTTGCCGCCGTGTATGTTATGTTCATGTCGTGTTGCTGCTGTTGTGTTTGCTGTGAATGTCATGCTATCAAGTAATACATACTCTGAGTGCAATATAGAGATACGCCGAGCTGTTGCTATCGAATATGCTAAGCTACATACTAAGCTACGTATTGTTATTCTCATTGCTACTTACTGTGCTGCATGTCGAGCTACACGTTTAGCTACATTGCTATATGTTCAGCTACATTAACATTCTGCCCTTGGGGAATGTGAATCAATTGGATACACAGCTCTTGGAGGAAGATCAAAAGATTAGTCTGAGAAAAATTTGTAATAAGTGTACTAGTTTGGGTTTTTTTCATAATATTAAACCAAAAATAAAAGAATGATGAAGTTAATTAAAAATATCTTTCTGGCCAAAAACAAAATTAAAAATATCTAATTTATTGCTTTAGCAAATGTATAATATATTGTTTTTCTTCCATTTCTTTTGTGTTCTTCTCCGCGTAACTATCTAGGAGAGCTAGAAAGAGGATTATGTAGAGGTGTAAACTTACAACTCATATTTTTTTTAATTAGATCATATATGGGTTATTTAAACTTCACATCACATCATCACTTCAAAGCAAAGGTGTCAAAATTATGACTCATATCTTTCTAATTATGATATATATGACCCCTAGGTTGGGTAAGATGATTTTCGACCCGACCCAAATCCAATTTGAACCTCTCTTTGACGAGTCTAGTGTTATGTTACCACTAAGGATACCATATCCTTATACTATGAATCATTGATTTATCAATACTTTATCTTACCTTTGGTGAATTACGGCCACAAAATATAAAGGCATGATGCCCACAAAAGTCATATCAACGTCCGAGTAAAGAGAGATGATTTTTAAGTTGATACTCTCATATAGAGATCAATTCTAAAATCCACTTACCAAAAAGCTCTTATTCTCAAGGGAATCTTAAGGAAATTTATATAGATGTAACTTGACAGCCTCCAAGTATAAGCAAATTTCGAGACGCTTAACCTAAGTTCAATAATCTCTAGACGAAATACAGATATAATATTGACTCTAGACTCGGATGACTCGAAGAATGAAAGTGGTACGTTTGACATGACAAAAACATAGAAATCCTAAAAGAAGTTCCGTCGTGAGTAAACCGAGCAATGCTCTAAAGTACCCTAAAATTGCGTCAATTGACATATTGCACGGTGGATGACTTTCATGATCTTCCTACGGTGAAGTAGAATGCGAAACCCAAATTATAGATAAAACCCTCTGCATTTTAAGTTTTGATTTCTCATGTTGATATCTCGTCGATTGTTTTCTGCAATCATCACAAACTAATGGTATAATCTTATGTCTCCGACAGTCAACCATAAATTAACACTGTTTTATTTTGAGTCCTCGTCTTCATGTGCATGTTGGTAGTGGAGTACTCGAGTTGAGCTGATACAGTCAAATTTGAGGTCGGGTTCGACTCCATTCACATAGTCAATACACAAAACTCGACTTGAGCTTGAACGAGCATCGAAATTTCTACCTGAATTCGACTCAATTAGAAATCGAGATCAACAAGCTTAAGCTCTAATCACCAAGATACTTGAGTAGCTCAAGAGCTCAAGCTTGACTTCAAATTAGATTGGCCAATCTTGAGTAATCGCTGAATTGAGCAGGAGCTACTCACTATTAGCTTGACTCAGTTTCACCTCTATATATTCACCTTGAGGCAATAATTCCATCTTCTCCGAGTTTCTTTAAAAACATTAAAAAAACCAACAAGTTCTACATAATCTCCAGCATTGACTCCTGCAACTACTTATATAAGAACATGGAAATCGCAAATCCAGTAATGAAAGATATGTTGACTACATACCAAAATATTAGTAGCATTAAAAAGAACATTCTTCTTCTAATTAACTCCAAATCTCTTTTCATTCTTAATGAATTCTCCAATTTCATTGGATGCCCCTGGAAACTCGGCTACATCAACATTTTGAGGTGAACAGATATGTAGTTCCTCAATCCACTCTTTAACCCATTGTTCAAAGACACGACAATTACTTGTCTGGAAAAGAGAATGAACAATACATTAGTGTAAAGCAATATTGAGTATGACAACATGTCATATGTACAAATAATTAGTGATAAATTTGAGATACTTACATCACAAATCAGAGGCATAATATCATCTTCCTCGCTCAATGGGTTTCTTTTGCCCCTTTTTTTGTTGCATAAATTCACTTGAGGAGATGCACATATCTTGAATGGAAAGTTAACTGACATATTTGAAGATCCTCCAGATGTCACACTAAATCACAATGTCATAGGAGTTTAGCTCATGGTCGTGAGAAACAAAATTAGATATAGTCCAAGTAACAGGAATAATTCAAGCAGCAGAATTCGTATAAAAAATAAATCAAATAAATAAACAAATAGAAGGCAAATAGTTTATGGAATTTAATGTCATCAATATGCATTGAGGTACCTAAGTATAGAAAGAGAACAGATTGGGGAACGGAGCTTAGCCAAATAGTTTGGATGGACCTGATGCACAAGAATAGCATGTTGGAATGCAGCGGATAGTCGAACTGCGAACCTCTACAATCCTAAAAGGAAGACCTACAGTATTTGAATTGAATTTGGTGTTTTTTTACTGGCTTGTTTAAGATGTTGGGGTTCATAAAAATGGACTGGACAAGATCAGAATAGTTTTACCATATTTGGCCATGCATTAGAGGATGATAAATGGGGATGAGCAATTCCAAGTTCTACGTATTTTTACTGGCTTGTTCAAGGTATGCAACGAGTAGAAGCAATGATAAAAGGTCATAGTCTTGAAAGAGTTCCACATTTCGTATATGTTTCACCTGTAATCTAAAATCTACTCACTAGAACAAGTTCCTTATTTTTTGGAACCTATAATCTATCATGCATATCTTGAAACCTAGAATGAACTCTGCCACAAGTTCCAAGATCAATTGTAGGTCCTATCCAAATACCACTCATACTATTAATTAAACGACCACAATGATCATTACCTTTAATGACCTTTACTTGCCGTTACAATCTACTAACCGCAACTTATAAGACACACGAATAATATAAAATATTAATAAAATAAAAATTTCAATCATAAAATGGAAACTCGGACTAATGGTTTCACATTATACACTCATTATTGAACGTTATGAAATGTTACAAGATTGTGAGAAGACATAAACTAAGAGAAACAGAAAAAAATTGTTTTAGGTTCCAGAGTTCACCTACCTAGAACTTACTCGTCAAAATAAATTCCTCAATTTTTGGAAACTAAAATTTATTCTATATACCTTGGAACCTAGAACCATGCGCACCCCTAATAACAAAATGCGGTAGAAGTAGACTAATTATTTCGGGAGTCCATCTCCATGGAGGTGCACAATGACCTTCTGCAACTATAGATAGGAGAATTAAAAGCTACTTTGGACATCTGAATTTCAAACGGTCATTTCAAGTCTAATGGCTATACATTCAACCAAAGGGCAACAACTACCTTCTGCAACGATCGTTAGAAGTGATTTATCTAATCGTATTTCTCTGTAAAGGTCGCAGCATCTGTGATTAGTCAAAGGGTGGATGACGGCGGTGAAAAGTGTTACGCTTATAGAGGACACTGCGGAAGCTTCATGTGGAAGCAACATTTTTATGTTTACAGTTAACATCTCAAGGATTAAAATAGTAAATTCCAGTTTTTATTTGGCCTGGGAGAGCTGGAAAAGTAGAAAGTAAACCATATGGATAGGTCGAACTAACATAAATGTCTTGCATCTCATCTATCCCTTTATTTCCTTTATATTCCATAGATAAAAGATGATTGTTTCTATATAAAACATATGTCAGTGGATAGAAAACATGCAAAGTAGAATGAAAATGAATAAAAATTCTGAAAGAAAAATATCGAACTTGCATGCCCGTGCAATCTCACTTTTTGTATATAAATTGAGAATTTTAAAAATACGGATGTTTTTTAATTTTCAGTCTACAGTTATGTAATATGAAAACATTTTATCTCAATTTTAGAGATGATAGAAAACTTGACCGGTTTTCTTATATTAAATAGGACCGCAAAATTCTCCATTAGTCTTTTTTGCCATCTTGTCTTCTCCTTCAATTTAGCGAGTTTAAAAACTCAAACAAAGCTGTCAAGAAAACAAAGTTCACGGTTGAAGTTGAACAAAAAAGAATGTAATCACATGACAACATGTCCTAAATTTTAGATACAAAAGTTTTTAAAAAGGATTAAATCGAACTCCGCTTTGAAGGTTTGAGAATGACCGTAATTAAAAAAATAAAAACAATAAGTTGTAGTTTACAACTTACAACTGTCGTTACTTGGCATACTTTGTGAGTCATTTGGTGGCGTACTAACATATTACTATAGTAAATGCTAACAAAACTAGAAATTAGCATTGTTGAAGTGCCAATTAAGGACAAAATATTAATCGCATTGTCAAAATTATACAGGAGCACAAATATTCTTTAAAATTTTACTAAATAAAAGGAAACCTACCACACTCGTGTCATAAAAATATGCAACTCTTTAAAAATTATATACATATGTGAAGTTTACATTCCAAAACTATTGTGTGCTATAATAAATGGAAGTTATCACCGGACTGTGATCCCCGCAAGTGGTTGACCTAACTAGGTAACCTTATACCTTCCAAAAGGAAAAATTAGAGTTTACTTTTCTGGCGGTCTTATCCATCTTTAATATGAGGTTAAGGCAAATCAAGAAGGTATGAGACCCCTCGTATGAAATTTTCTTTATACGGCGGGATATGCTATAATGACTCTTTAAAAAATCCGTCACTTGTTCGAGCTAATCACCTCATGCCCCTAAGGGAATGCTTTCAACAAAAGCCCATGCACATGCTTTTAAGGGAAAACAAACAAATAAAGAATTCTATCCTATATCAAGGCCATAAATAAGGAATCTGGCCAGGTTGCCATACTTGTAAACATGTAACAACCAATCTTTCTATGGAAGCTAATCTGACACACCAAGCCACATTTGAGTGAAACTAAGGCCATTCTTGAATCTAATAACGCATCAATGGTGAATTTGTGACACAAGGTAGATGCTATTCAACAGTTATCTTCAAACCAAACCCTAATCATTGGCTATATATCTTCCCCCAATCATTGTTTTTTCTCTCCAAATGAGTCCATCGACCATGTTCAGCAAGATCATTTGTTACAAAACCATACTGCGAAGAAGAGAAATCAATCATGTCATAAACATCAAAAAAATTTCACAGTCAATCCACAAGAATTAGTGTAAGAATCCTCGGGATTATAGGGATTTGATTATTGTTATTCAAAGGCTCTGAGCAATATCTCGCTCGATTCTTCCATTTTGCAATGATTCTGTAACAGTTTGTTGGCTCAAAACATGTCATGACATGAGGAAAGGATGTACCTGAATCTCCTAGCTATTTGGCAATTTTTCAGCAGAGGTAATGCCACATATGATGGTCTTCTTGGGCAGGAAGACGAGCTGAATAGCAGCTTCCACTGAACATTCTTGAGGGAGATCAGCAAACCTCCCAGAACCATGAGAGCTATCTTTTCAGGCATTTCCTCAAGATATTCTCAGATGGTTACAATGGTTACTCTCATGAAGCAGGCAGCTTGTTTTATCGCGCAAGGCCAAAGCCCACCGCCGCCCGAAGCCCATCGCCGCCCACGTTTTGCTTTAGGATTGGTTGCCTAAATTGGTTTCCATTTTTGATATTTTTTTCTTGTTAATATAAATTAATATCCGATTTAATTGGTATAACTTTACTAATTTTTGTTAAGATAACTGCGGTAGAAATCTTGAAATTCATGCCCGAAGTGCAGTTGAGTTCTCGAACATTTCATTTATAAAATAGTCTCAAACGCTTGTTGACGGATGAAGACTCCTTATTCACACTAGAGTACGGCACTCTTGGCGTATATATTTCCCCATCGTCTGTCTACGGTGACACTCTAGCTGAGAGCTCGAACTGAGAAGTAGTAGTTCTAGGTTTGACACTGCTCATGGTAGACGATTCAAGACCTTGAGATAGGCTTTCTGGTTTGAATGCAATTCTTTGCTCCTTGTCCAAGCAAATTTCCACTTTTAGAATCTTATTAGTCTGGCTGAAATCAAATCACCGATACTCTGCCATCAACATGTTAATCCAAGGCACATTCTTGGTAGTAATCAATGTATCATCCACACGAAAAAGCAACTATGCAAAGGAATTATGGGGGAATTCATCAAACATGTACGCACAATTGTCAAGCAGTTTTATGAGGGAATTTTATCATATACATGCAGTTGTTATACTTACTTCTCGAGAAGACACAACTGAACATCATACTGGTGAGTTGCACACACCACTACCTCAGAGAGTACTCTAAATCATACATAGATATCATTAATAAAAAGACATGATCTTTCCTTACCATAATGACAAAACCCTTAGGCTGATGCATGTAAATATGCTCTACAAATTACCTTGTCAGAATGCCATTATGGCATCCAATGCACTAGGTTCCTCGGTACACCTTTCCTACAGCAGTTTTGTTGTGAAAAGAGATGATGCAGCTTTTATAAGCTATTTGTTGAACAACTCAGAGCTGCAGTACTTTCGATTTTTTTTAGCAGATTTTAAGAAGTTACCTCATTCAGTTTTGATATGCTGCAGCTGTGAAACATATACCATTAAACTTAAGAAACGAATAACAGTTCAGCCATAGCTACACCAAACTGACTCTTACTCCAAGCTAAGAATAGGAATGAAAACAAGCAAGAAACAATTGAACTATTTCAAGGTGTAGACACCGGGAGTGACAAAACTTAGCACAGGAGGATACTTAAGTGCCAAAAGTTCTAAAAGATATAGTTAAGTGCTAAAATCAGAGAAGAATAGAATACTTAAGTGCCAATTGTGAAAAAATTTGGTCAAACGACTGATGTAACATTTTTCGACGACTTTTTTTTTTACTGATGTGGCAATTTATTTGAAAAAAAAATTATCCACATGGCAACTTTATAAAAAAAAAAAAAAAACTGTCCATTTTAGTAAAAAAAAAAAACCCTAAAATTTTTTTTTAATATAAATATTAATTAAAAATAAATTAAAAAACTAAATTATTTAAAAAAAAAAAAAAAAAAAAAAGGAAGAAGAAGAAAGGGGAACAATAGGTTCGACAAGGGCTGGCCCTCAAGAGTTGGACTTGAAGCAAGAGAAGTCTAAGATCGAAGCAAATAGAAAGAAAGGGAGGTTTGTTCAATATTATGATAGTATGAGTGTTATCTATTTTAGCAAAAATCTGGTGTTGCATTCAAGATCGAAGCATATTAATGTAAAATATCATTGGAACCAAGAGAAATTAGAAGAAAAGTTCTTCCTACTTTTGAAAGTCCATAACAATAATAATTGATCCAATATGATGACTAAAGCCTTTTTCCATGGTGATGGAGCTTCACATATGAAGCAAAGGGGAAGATATGCCAGCTAGGTTCAGCTCTTGTGGGCCCAGCTAACATTGATGAAAAGAAGAAGGAAAGGTCATAAAGCAAATAGAAAGAAAGAGAGGAGTGGCTTCGTGCGATAGTGAGAAAATTAAGTAAGATTGAGAAGGCGCATGGAGAAGAGGGGACAAAGAGGATTATAGCTAAGAGTCTGATTCAAAGGCCAAATGTTGTCGCAATTGGCTCAATTTTTAGTGATTGGTGGAAGTTTTTGGTCAGTCCGTAATTTTTCCCACTTTTGAATTTCCATGGAAAACCTTGATGTTGTTGTTGCTTTTATCTCCTTATCATTTCAGCGTTATATTTGCATATTTTAAGGTTGTATTGTTGGGATATATTGCTGGTTGTTGCTGGGATTAAATCCATTGTGATCGGTTTAATTTTGGGGAGATGTTGATCCTAAATTAGACTAGTTCTTGGTGAATTGTTGCCCAATTCTCCCCGATAGCAAGTTGGACAATTTACGGAGGTTGAATCTCACCTTATGCTCCTCAGCAGAACAAGTGCCAAGTGCCACTGGAAACTTGAAGATTTTTTTTTTTGGTCGGTAAAACTTGAAGAATTAAAGAGGCTAGACCTGAATGGTTCGCAAGTCTCAGAAAACTTCCAGTGGGTTTAACAGAACCGTTTAATCTTCGGCATTTACTCGGGTGCAACAAGTCCATCCACATGCTATATGGAATGGGGACATGGACTAATATACGCACCATCATATTTCCACGTGAGCCTAGAGGGTGCTGGTGCCAAAGCGTCCAGTGGACTCAAAAGATTGGGAGCAGAACTCGAGATCCTTCAATTGGAGCATGTAAATCAGTTGGATACGCCGCCTTTGATGAAAAAGTCAAGTCTAAAAGCCTCAGCGCTTGATTGGCGATTTCAAGCGTTCATAACATTTCTTATATCAAACAAGAGCCACAAAATTTTACGTTTGTCTATTTTCTTTTCTTCTTTAACTCAGTGAGTTTAAAAACCAAACGAAGCAAGCCAAGTTGTGTTTAAAAAAAAAAAAATTGAACAAACAAAGTTTATGATTGAAGTTGAACAAAAAAGCATGACAAGTTATGACTTGTTTTCATTGAACTATGCTTTAAAAGATATTGGCTGATAAGCAAACAAAAATATTTAAAGATAACAATGAATAATTATCGGGACTTACAAATTACAGCTGTCATTACTCGGTATATTTAGAGAATCATCTGGTGGCGTATTATAGATTGTATGAAATGTTACCCAAATCAGAAATTTCCATTGTTGATTACGTGCCATTTGAGGACAAGACAGTTATCATGTTGTCAAAATTATGGAGGAGCTCACAGATTTCTTTCTCGATTTAAGTAAATGAAAAACTAGATATACTCAAAGAGTCATCTAGCGACGTACTAATACTTGACTATATTAAACGCTACCCAACTCAGAAATTTCCATCGTTGACCCAAGTGCCATTTTTGAGGACAAGATATTTATTATATTGTCAAAATTATAAAGGAGCACACAGATTTCTTTTTCAATTTAAGTAAATGAAAAGAAACCAGTGAATGTTAGAAACTCCGCAACTGCTAACACCCCTTAAGTGGTGGTCATGGTAGTGGGGTCCTGTGCTAACTTCCCCCCAGGTATTGACGCTTGATCCGGGGTGCACCGCGCACTCTACAGGCCGTGAGCTGCCCGACATAAACCTGATGGGCTCGGCAGATCTTGGGCATAACAAAAAAAAAAAAAAAAAAAAGAAATTAGTGAATGAAAAGAAATCAACCTGCCATATTCGAATTATCAAAAACGTGCAAAACCTTAAACCTTACATCTATATGGATATGTGCAGTTTCCATCCCCAAAGCCATTGTGTGCAGTGATAAATGGAGGTTATCATCCTTTGACTGTCATGAGCAAATCCCTGGAGAGATGGCTCTAATGATTTTACGAGGTCTGCTAATCTCCATTGAAAATATTAATCAGAGACTATTCATCTCCTCGTACCACCCGACACAATCTTCTCATGGGGCCAAACCTACACAGAGAAATATTGTCATGCCCCGATCCTCGAGTATGCACCCATCCCTTACCTTGGTCGATTAATAGCGACGTCCCAAGACGCATCGCCGACCCTTTTATTTTAATACGCATGCGGAAGCATATAAAATCCCCAGACAATAAAACAATGGGATAGGAAAGTAGGATTCCAAATTTCCACTTTAAAAGCAACCACACTTATATACATTGCCAAACATAGTGCAAATATATACAAGTCGAATTGTTAAGCCAGGTTTAAACCACAAGTTTCTAAAACAGAGTCTGCAAAATGGAATCGACTTCTATCAAAAGAGAATTTCCCTATGACTAGCTAGTACAATAGGATTGTCAATTCTCCAGGTTTCCCCTTCCACACTTCAGGTCTCCAATCCTTCACCAATGCCATCTAAAGACATGAAAATGGTTATTCAATAACCAGTGAGACAACATCTCAGCAAGTTCTACCCCCTAAGACTCGATTAGTAAACCAATACACCTTTGGGCTGCCTATGCACAACACGAGTCAGAGGACTTACCTTGGCCTCATATTCCATCTGCAAGTCAATATATATATCAAATATACACGATCACATCACATCACATCAATCAGATCGAAACATCGATCAATCGATCTAGTCGATTACATATCAAACGGACCATTCTTGGTCATTTCAATCAATACTGTCCATTCTCTAAAATAACCCATCAGGTTACCAAGCCAGCATTTTAAACAATTCAATCACTAAAATGTCGTTATAAGTCACCAAGTATAATCATCATAACGTCCATTCTACAAAATGACTTGTTAAGTCACCGAGCCGTTATGGCATGTCCTCCATTCTACAAAATGACCTATGATCACCGAGCCACATGGTATACTGAATATATTCATCATAACGTCCATTCTACAAAATGACTTGTTGAGTCACCGAGCCATTATGGCATGTCGTCCATTATACAAAATGACATATAGTCACCGAGCAGACATTAAATACCGTTCATTCTACAAAATGACCTATAGGGTCACCGAGCCGGTATTACATAACATGATACTTCAAACGTATAATCAATTTGTCCATTTATTCATTTCTGACAAAAGTATACGTGCGTGGGCACACGGTTGGCCTTAGCCAAAATATTATGATTTACTTTCAACAAATCCCACCCTTATTAGTAGTCCACCAAAACATTTTTGGTGCTGTCAACCGACACCCGGTTATTTTCCAATTAATTATTCAAATTAATTAATTCAGGAAAATAATCTCATAATCACAATTAATTCATTTCAGCACAAAATAAAGCTCAATTAAATAAACGGACTGCACCACGATAATCAGCATAAAATTCCGGTCATCGACTATCACTGCCTAATTTACGGGAAATAAATAAATAAATAAATAATTTCAGAAATTATTAAATAAATGCAACAAATCCAATTTAGGCCCGTATGCCTAATTGGCGGCCGAGACGAGTCCGAAAATTATCAAGACTCGTTCAATAAATAATAGAGCATATCTACTTGTTAAGTACACTAACCATTTGCCTAACATGCATAGGTAAATCCCTAATTTAATTATTCTAATCTAATCTAACCACATAATTACACTTAATTAATTAATCAACCCCTAAGCATCATTAGCCGATTAATAAAGGATTAGTGAGTAAAACTCATTTAATTAAAAGCGAAGACTTGAATACCGCGACAATGGCGGCCGAAATCCAAATTTTCGGCGGCGTCGGCGGGCACTTGGACCGGGCCCAAACTTGGCCCAACAAATCTCAGCCCAAATTGAGATTTGTTATTGTGTTGGACTGGGCTTGGCTTCGCGGGCTAGGCTTGCTTCGTGGGCCCAAGATGGGCTGACTTCTGGACAAATGTGAGCTGGGCTTCTAGACTTCAAGTGGGCCTGTCTTCACGGGCTTCAAAGCTAAGTGCACTAAAGATTTTCGCTGGGCTGGGTAAGTTGTTGAAGATTGGCTCAACAAATTCGTGTGGGTTGATCCACGAGCAAGAGAAGCAGCCACGTCCATGAGCTGAAGAAGCTGGAAGTTAGCCGCGGATTCAAACGAAAGAGGGGAGCAGCTTCGGTCAACGCTGGGGCTTCGCTTGTAGTAGAATTGACCCAAAAAAATTGAAGACACGAGGAGGGCCAGTGTCTTCGGTTGGTGGCTGGATGTGGCAGCGAAGAAGGAAACAAGCTGGAGCGGTTGGGTCAACAAACCACCTAGAAACCTTGCTATGTTGACCTCTTGAGTGGTATTCTTCGGTTGGGGATGGTTACGGTGGCAGAGAGGAGCTGCTTTGTTGATCCTTGGTGGCAGCGAAAGGGGCAGAGGAGCTGGCGTGAAGACAAAGTGGGATGGAGCGGTAGAAGGTGGGCCGGGCTTGGAGATGCGCGGCTTGCTCGCTGGCTGAATTGGTGGACTCACTAGTGGACGTTAATGGCAGGAAATGAAAGAAGCAAAGGCCACTGATTTCAGTTCAATGAAGGGGAGGTTTGCTCATGCGAAGGAAGCAAAAGAAAGAAAAGCAAGACAGCTGGAACAAAATGAAAGAGAGAGATAACGATGGAAGGGGCTGAGCTTGTGGAAGAAGATTGACAAAAATGGGAGAAATGAGTCAACACCTTAGCTATTCCATTAATTGTTGGTTCCCCCTTTGGCTTGCAAAAATATCCCAATGTCCCCTATTTCTTTCCAACCAATTAAACCCATAAATTCATCAAATTGATGCCAAAATGCAGCCCTCAAACCATAGCTCCGAATTTGACAAATTTGAGCTTCAATTCCTCTAACAATTTCCTAAATTGAGATCCAAATTTGACGAAGAAAAAATCTTGTACAATTTTTTGAAAGTCCCCAACACTCAAAGGCTCCGCTTGGAAGTCCAAATTTTCTTTAATTTGGCTCGTACGAATTTCCGCTAATTTTTCCGCGGCGTCCGAATGATTTTCCGCAAAAATCCCGGAATCTCTGAAAAATCTTCTAAGACTAAATCGACATTCCTAGAATTTATTGTGACATGACAGAATCTTGAATTTTTTAAATCGGACTTAAATTCACGGTTAATTTCCATTCGACGCGTTTTTAGCTTGACCTAGGCTAGTAGGTAACTTTTAGAAATTTTTAGTGCAAATGACCCGTGGTCGATTTTCTTCGAGCCACAATGAACCCACTCGACATATTAGCGACTTTCGGTTATCGTGAAAATCTCGAGAATTCAAATACGGACACAGGGTACCAAAACGATAGAGAAATCAATCTAGTGCCGGTCGACGAGAATTTTCCAATTTAATGGTGTCACCCACGATTAGCCACACATCTCTGTCGAACCAACCTATCCCTGATTTCAAATCGATTTTATACTGTGTCGTAATGGCCTCTAAAGATGGACACGATCGAGTAGTCGATTCCTGATCGAATTCTCAAGTCTATTGCATTAAAATTTCTTAATGGTTTCCCTAGATAGTCTAGTTATCTCGGGAGTGATCAGCTTTGAGAATAGCCCTATAGGCGCGTCAACGAAATGCCCGATTTATTCAACAGAAAACAGAATTGAAAATTTGAGATGTCACAACTCTTCCCTCTTATAAAAATTTCGTCCTCGAAATTTAAACCTTTACCAATCCTTAAACAAAAAGGTGGGGGTATCGTCGTCTCATCTAGTCTCACTTTCACCGGTTGCTTCTTCAGTCCCGTGGCGTTGTCAGACCACTTTGACCAAGGGGACTATCTTGGTCCACCGAATCTGTTCTGAAACACAATCTAAACCGGGCTTTCCACGTACGACACTTGTCGTTCACGTCTAATTCTTCATGATTCAGCACATGCGTCGAGCCAGGCTTATATGTCCTCAGCCTCAACACGTGAAAGACGTCACACACTTGCGCCTACTTTGGCGACAATGCAAGACGATATGTCAGGATCCTGATTCTTTCTCTAGAATCCCTAAGGAACCTGTGTACCTTGGTCTCAGCTTTCCCTCCTTGCGGAAGTGCAAGGTATCCCTCATTGGTGACACCTTCAGAAAGATGTAATCACCAATTTGGAACTTTAAGGGCCTTCAAAGTTCAATGACACAACCTTTCTGACGGCTCTGAGCGGTCCATAATCTGATTCTGGGCCTGTGATCTTTCTTTCTCTGAACTCATCTCAACAAATTGAAGTTTTGTACATTATGCTATGCACTGCTTCAAAGAAAACCATCTTACTGCATTGCTGTAACCAAGAACCTCGGTCTAGATCTAACATGAATTCGTCAATGGCACTTTGTGCAGACAAACTATTTGACTCTCATACAACTTTGCAATACTGGACTTCCACTTACCGACACATCTGACACTTGCAACCTATCCAGCGATATCTATCTTTATATTGGTCTGCCAACCGAGTTGACGCTAATTCCAATCTACTTGTACTGTCTGGTTAAATATTGCAACTATTACAGTGAATTCCTAACAAGGTCTCTACCTCAAGTTCCGTACTGTCTGACACTTATCGTCACCCACAATACTTCGGCATTTCCGAAATCTGAAAGTCAACCTTTCTTTTACCGGTATCCTCTTACAGGATTTCTTGAACATTTGGGTTCATCAATTAAAACATCCTAATACTAAACTGGACCTTCGATTCGATTATGAGGGTGGTTCTAAGATTCGAAAGGTGGCCTACCTCAAATTTGTAAATCGAATCTCGAGCGCTCTCGAGTAAATTCCACTCCTTGATCAGCATCTGTGCAACTAAAGACTTTCGACTCAGTGCACTTACAACTTAACTCGTCTTTCCAGGGTGACACAAGACATCACAATTACAGTTCTTCTAAAATTCTAACTCATAACGCTGTCTTCAATATAACTTCCTTCTTGATTCTCAACTGATGACATCCTATCCTCAAGTCGACCCTTGAAAGTATGGACACCTTTTTGTAACTGATCACGCACATCATTGATCTTCGGCAATGAACACTTGTTCTTTATTGTCACTCGATCGAGTTAACGATAGTCGATGCATACTCGCAATGAACCGTATTTCTTTTTCTCACAAACAAAACTAATGTTTCCCCAAAGTAATGCACTGATATGCATGAATTCCTTATTCAACAATCCTCACATTTGCACCTTCGATTCTATCAATTCAGACAACAACATCTGGTAAGAAGTCTAGAGAGTGGCTCTGTTCCAAGTGTGAACTCCATCACAAGTTCTATCTCTTTTTCTATCGACAAGTCTGATCATTCCTGTGGCAACACATTTATAAATTATTGGACTACCGAGATGTCCTCAACCTTCAGTTCTTCAATCTGTCTTATTTATGACAATCACCACGTGACCTTAGCAATCTTCGTCTAACAAACGAGTTGCCTCTTGCGATGAGATTAGGGAAATCGAGGGTTCTCCTCGACGTCTGATAAATTCAAACTTTTCCTCTGTCGACAGATTAAACTGTATCGCATTGCAACAACACTTCACTATAACAAAAGCTCCTCGAGCCAAACCTCTTTATATACGGTATCGAAGTTATACATAGGCAGAATATTTAAGTATAACTTTAACTAGTGATTCTCCTTTCTATGACTTCATTACAACAACTGAAGTTCTATAAACTTAACCAAAATTCTGCTGCGCCACTTTGATAACATTGTTCTGGGGACACTGCCCTTCCTTCTTAGTGCATAGCTCGATTCATCTTTAAGCTGGCGGCCCATTCAACAGAACCATACCGGTGATCACGTCAAGCACAACTTCGGCTTGACTCTATGTAATTGCATACACGGTTGCCTAAATTGGAGGTCTCAGCTGTTCTCCTTGTGGCACATTCTGAGGGGCATACCCTCTTATCTGTCCTATCTGCTGCGGCGGTGGTAGTTGCAGTTGTCCTCTTAGCTTTCTAGGACAGTCTCTAGCTAGGTGACCCTGCTAACCACATTCATAACAAGCGCATGTCCTTCGATGGCACTGATTTGCACCATGTCGTCTTCCACATAGACGACACAGACTATTCAGGTTTGATCCTCACTTTCCAATTCCGCCATTCCTGTTAGGTGGAACTTAGAATCTATCTCCAGGCATCGGTCTCTTTCCTTGGCGGATGTTGTCCCTATGGGAGCTGAACCTCGATCCAGATGAGGCAACTCTATCGTTATGATCTTTCTCAATTTTTTGGGCTCTCCGATATGTGTGGTTGTAAGTCCTCAGATCTAGGGAGACCAGTATGCTCCTCATGTCTAGACTGAACCCATCCCTAAATCTTCTTACCCGATTTACTGGGTTTTCTATTAGCTCTGGAGCATATTGCGAAAGTTCAGCGAACTTTGCCTCATACTCATCAACAGTTAGGGAACCCTGGCAAAGACGTTGAAATTCGGCCATCTTCACCTCCCTGGTGGTCTCGGAGAAATACTTGTCATTGAAGGCTTCAAGGAAAATGTTCCACTCCTAAACAACGCCTTCTGGAAAGATCGTTTCTCGAGTAGTCATCCACCAAGTGTTCGCAACTCTCTCCAGCTGGTAAGTTGCTAAGACTACTTTCTCAGTCTCATTGCACATCAGCAGTGCAAACGCTTTTTCCAACTTTTGAACCCATAAAGCAGCAGCTTTGAGATCTCCTGTCCTGGTGAACAATGGTGGGTTCAATCTCAGAAATTGCTCCACCAGCTTATGGATTGGTCTTGTAGCGACCACAATCCCCGGTGGACCTCCAACATTCACGGCGGCGGGGGCAACGGTAGGGGCGGCCTCAACGGCGGCGGCAAAAGCAGCCATGGCGGTGGCCTGAGCAGCGGCTTCAACAATGGCGGCTTGCTTATCTATATGGTTCCCCATAACGTCTAATATACACATGATCCCATCAAATCTAGGATCACCTGGGGCTTCTACCCCAGCACCGACAAGAGTGGGTGCTTCTCCACTAGCATTGGCCTGAGCCAGTGCCCTACCTCTACCTCGAGTACCGATCCTGTTCGGTGCTCTACCCTGAGTCACGGCCTTACTAGCCCTCTTAGTAGGAGTCCTTGGCTCCTAATCGCTCATGGTGTTGCTTTAATCTACTCACACATGTTTCCAATTCAACACCGAATTAGAAACGAAGCAATTCAAACGACAAGCAATTTTAGCACTCGGCTAACACAGACATGCACCAGCATGAATTTAAAAGTATTTCTTATTACTATCCCATGAACCATCGCTCCTTATCACTATAATCTTGAACTTCGCTCTGATACCACTTAAACGGGATGTCATGCCCCGATCCTCAAGTACGCACCCATCCCTTACCTTGGTCGATTAATAGTGACGTCCCAAGACGCATCGCCGACCCTTTTATTTTAATACGCATGCGGAAGCATATAAAATCCCCAGACAATAAAACAATGGGATAGGAAAGTAGGATTCCAAATTTCCACTTTAAAAGCAACCACACTTATATGCATTGCCAAACATAGTGCAAATATATACAAGTCAAATTGTTAAGCCAGGTTTAAACCACAAGTTTCTAAAACAGAGTCTGCAAAATGGAATCGACTTCTATCAAAAGAGAATTGCCCTATGACTAGCTAGAACAATAGGATCGTCAATTCTTTAGGTTTCCTCTTCCACACTTTGGGTCTCTAGTCCTTCACCAATCCCATCTAAGGACCTGAAAATTGTTATTCAATAACCAGTGAGACAACGTCTCAGCAAGTTCTACCCCCTAAGACCTGATTAGTAAACCAATACACCATAGGGCTGCCTATGCACAACACGAGTCAGAGGACTTACCTTGGCCTCAGATTTCCATCTGCAAGTCAGTATATATATCAAATATACATGATCACATCACATCACATCAATCAGATCGAAACATCGATCAATCAATCTAGTCGATTACATGTCAAACGGACCATTCTTGGTCATTTCAATCAATACTGTCCATTATCTAAAATAACCCATCAGGTTACCAAGCCAGTACTTTAAACGATTCAATCTCTAAAATGTCGTTATAAGTCACCAAGTATAATCATCATAATGTCCATTCTACAAAATGACTTGTTGAGTCACCGAGCCGTTATGGCATGTCATCCATTCTACAAAATGACCTATAGTCACCGAGCCCACATGGTATACCGAATATATTCATCATAACGTCCATTCTACAAAATGACTTGTTGAGTCACCGAGTCATTATGGCATATCGTCCATTCTACAAAATGACATATAGTCACCGAGCCGACATTAAATACCGTCCATTCTACAAAATGACCTATAGGGTCACCGAGCCGGTATTACATAACATGATACTTCGAATGTACAATCAATTTGTCCATTTATTCATTTCTGACAAAAGTATACGTGCGTGGGTACACGGTTGGCCTTAGCCAAAATATTATGATTTACTTTTCCACAAATCTCACCCTTATCTGTAGTCCACCAAAACATTTTTGCTGATGTCAACCGACACCTGGTTATTTTCCAATTAATTATTCAAATTAATTTATTCAGGAAAATAATCTCATAATCACAATTAATTCATTTCAGCACAAAATAAAGCTCAATTAAATAAACGGACTGCACCACGATAATCAGCATAAAATTCCGGTCGTTGGCTATCCCTACCTAATTTCCGAGAAATAAATAAATAATTAAATAATTTCAGAAATTATTAAATAAATGCAATAAATCCAATTTAGGCCCATAATGCCTAATTGGAGGCCGAGACAAGTCCGGAAAATTACCAAAACTCGTTTAATAAATAATATAGCATATCTACTTGCTAAGTACACTAACCATTTGCCTAACATGCATAGGTAAATCTCTAATTTAATTATTCTAATCTAATCTAACCACCTAATTACACTTAATTAAATCTAATCAACCCCTAAGCATCATTAGCCGAGTAATAAAGGATTAGTGAGTAAAACTCATTTAATTAAAAGCAAAGACCGGAACACCGCGATGACGGCGTGACGGCGGCCGAAATCCAAATTTTCGGCGGCGTCGGCGGGCACTTGGACCGGGTCCAAACTTGGCCCAACAAATCTCAGCCCAAATTGAAATTTGTTATTGTGTTGGATTGGGCTTGGCTTCGCGGGCTGGGCCTCCTTCATGGGCCCAAGATGGGCTGACTTCTGAACAAATGTGAGCTGGGCTTCTGGACTTCAAGTGGGCCTGTCTTCGCGGGCTTCAAAGCTGGACTGCACTGAAGATTTTCGCTGGGCTGGGCTGGGCTGGCTGAGTTGCTGAAGATGGGCTCAACAAATTCGTGTGGGCTTATCCATGAGGAAGAGAAGCAGCCACATCCACGAGCTGAAGAAGCTGGAAGTTGGCCGCAGATTCGAACGAAAGAAGGGAGCAACTTTGGTCGTTGCTGGGGCTTCGCTTGCAGTAGAATTGACCTAGCAAAATTGAAGACATGAGGAGGGCCGGTGTCTTCGGTTGGTGGCTGGATGTGGCAGCGAAGAAGGAAACAAGCTGGAGCGGTGAGGATGGTTACGGTGGCAGAGAGGAGCAACTTCGTTGATGTTTGGTGGCAGCGAAAGGGGCAGAGGAGCTGGCATGAAGACAGTGGGATGGAGTGGTAAAAGATGGGCCGGGCTTGGAGATGTGTGGCTTGCTCGCTAGCTGAATTGGTGGACTCACTAGTGGACATTAATGGCAGGAAATGAAAGAAGTAGAGGTCACTGATTTCAGTTCAATGAAGGGGAGGTTTGCTCGTGCGAAGGAATCAAAAGAAAGAAAAGCAAGACAACTGGAACAAAATGAAAGAGAGAGATAACGACAGGAGGGGTTGAGCTTATGGAAGAAGATTGACAAAAAGGGGAGAAATGAGTCAACACCTTAGCTAGTCCATTAATTGTTGGTCCCCCCTTTGGCTTGCAAAAATATCCCAATGTCCCCTATTTCTTTCCAACCAATTAAACCCATAAATTCATCAAAATGATGCCAAAATGCAGCCCTCAAACCATAGCTCCGAATTTGACAAATTTGAGCTTCAATTCCTCTAACAATTTCCTCAATTGAGATCCAAATTTGACGAAGAAAAAATCCTGTACAATTTTCTGAAAGTCCCCAACACTCAAAGGCTCCGCTTGGAAGTCCAAATTTTTTTTAATTTGGCCCGTACGAATTTCCGCTAATATTTCCGCGACGTCCAAATGATTTTCCGCAAAAATCCCGGAATCTCTGAAAAATCTTCTAAGACTGAGTCGACGTTCCTAGAATTTATTGTGGCATGACAGAATCTTTAATTTCTGAAATCGGACTTAAATTCACGGTTAATTTCCATTCGACGCGTTTTTAGCGTGACCTAGTCTACCGGGTAACTTTCAGAAATTTTTAGTGTAAATGACCCGTGGTTGATTTTCTTCGAGCCACAATGAACCCACTCGACACATTGGTGACTTTCAATTATCTTGAAAATCTCGAGGATTCAAATAGGGACACAGGATACCAAACCAATAAAGAAATCAATCTAGTGCCGATCGCGAGAATTTTTCAATTTAGTGATGTCACCCACGATTAGCCACACATCTCTGTCGAACCAACCTATCTCTGATTTCAAATCGATTTTATACTGTGCCATAATGGCCTCTAAAGATAGACACCATCGAGTAGTCGATTCCTGATCGAATTCTCAACTGTATTGCATTAAAATTTCTTAATGGTTTCCCTAGATAGTCTAGTTATCTCGAGAGTGATCAGCTCTGAAAAAAGCCCTATAGGCGCGTTAACGAAATGCCCGATTTATTCAACAGAAAACATGGTTGAAAATCTGGGATGTCACAAATACCCAATCAGCTTGGAGATCTAGGTACATCCTTTCCTCATATCATTAAATTGTTCCAAGCCAATCAAAATGTTTCGTCATCAATCCATTAGAAGTGATGATTATTGGGATTAATCATTTGCGTTTGAGTACTTTGGCGAACATCTCTCCCAGTTCTTCCATTCTTTTATCTTGTACATGACGTTTCACTTAACTTCAGGCTCTCACTTTCTTTGATATTTTCAAGTTTTCGGGCAAAGTAAGTGTTAGCCAATAGTTAATTTCAAACCAAACCCTAATCATACCATCCCCCAATTATTGTTTGTTTCTACCAATGAATCTGTCAACCATGTTCAGTAAGGTCATTTGTTACAAAACCATACCACAAAAAGAGGAATCAATCATGTCAGAAAACATCAACTAAGTTTCGGAATTAATTCACAAGAATCGATGTAACAATCCAGATTATTGGGATTGATTATTTGCATTCGAGTGCTTTGAGCAACATCTCGCTCAACTCTTCCATCCAAGATTGATTCCATAACAGTTTGGTTGGCTTGGAACATTATAGTGACATGAGGAAAGGATGTACTTGGATCTTGAAGTTGATTGGCTACTTTTCTGTGCAGGTTTGGCCACATGAGGTCCTGTTGGGCTGTACAAGGAGATAAACAGTAGCCTCTGATTAATATTTTTTATGGAGATTAGCAGGCCTCCTAAAATCATAAGAGCCATTTCTACAGGCATTTGCTCGTGATATTTTCAAATGGTTACAATGGTTTGATTCCAAGAATCTCGCAAAGCAGGCAATTTTTATTGTGGTGAAAGGCGCTTGAACCCCAACGGCTACATAGTGCTTTGCGATTGGTCAACCGAATTGCTTTCCATAAATGACATTCTATGTAGGAAATTTAGAGATTTTTTTCTTTAATATTAAATGTTATCCAATTTGATTGGTATGCTTTTCCTAATATTTTTCAAGATAACAGCGGTCGAAGCCTTGAAATTCATGCCCAAAGTAAAACCGGTTCTCAAACATTTCATTTATGTTTAACTGAGTTAATATTTAATGTAACTTCTATATATCCCATATCGAAGACAGAACTCATTTATTCTTCGAGTGTAACTAGACTGAGAGTATATGGTGAAGTATCCTCACATAAAATGGTATTTGGCGTACCTCAGGAGGATAGGATTTTGAATTTCATTGCGTGATAATAGCCTCAAAGGGCAAGAATTTGGAAGCGGGCTCTCAAGGTACCCTTTTAAGTGATCATGTATTCGGATGGAGCGCAATTGTAGACAATTCCAGAATAAGTCAATTGAGATGTTTTTTTTTTCTTTTGGCTGGGATATGTAAAATTGTAAAAGGTAAGGCTTCACTTTTCCTAAATTATAGACCCTCCCAGGCAAATAATTTCTCAGCAACCATGTGGAGGCTTCCTCCCTCCATATTTTCACATAATTAGCTGTGTTTGTAATGCTGCGAGATGTTTCTAAGCTTCTATACTTCATTTGATTAATGATATTCACACATTTATACCCCAAAAAAAAAAAAACTCAAATGCTTATTAATGTGCAAAAGCTTCTTATCCACACCAGAGTATTGTACTATCGGCATATACATTTTCTTTTTATCTATCTATGGTTACACTTTAGCTGAGAGCTTGAACTCATAAGCAATAGTTCCCTCACTTAGTTATGAGGTTCTGCAATTGTAAATTATATGTTACCACATATAAAGGTTACAACACTTCACAGCACAACTCGAGTAGATGAGAACTACAGTTCAGCTGTAGTTTATACCAAGAATAGGAACGAGAGCAAGCAAAGAACAATTGAACTACATTTAACAATTGGTTAAAAGATACCACTAAAGTTAACGAACTTAAATGTAACATCTGGTAACAAGTATGGCTTTATATGATAGGTCTCTGATCCTATAGAGTACCAATTCTTCTCAAATACCGATTCCAGCAAACTATCTTTGAGGTGCTTTCACAAGCTCTCATGTTATGTCCTTCTCAAGAGAAAATCTCTTCATAGCTGTTGGCCATTGAGTAGAGTCCACCCACGCCAGACAGCGCTTCTACATTCATGGATGGCTCATCTACTGAATCAGTATTTTCAATAGCATGGAGGGTAGATGCAACAAAACACATTGTATGGCCGTAGTTATTTGACTTCCCTCCTATCTCCGTTAATAGCAATAGAGTCCTGCTCTTCATGTGGCGTTTCTTCCCCCCGAACTAGACCAGGCATAGCTGGGGAAGACCACAGTTTTTGCTCTACTGGCACATTCAACTCGACTTCCCAGGATCCTTGGGTTCTCGTACTATTAACATCAGAACTAACTGAAAACACATTTATGGAGTGAAGCATTATAGTTTCATCAAAAATAACATCTATACTAATTATAATTTTGGGTGACTTAAGATTGGGATCCCCCAATCTTGATCCTTTAACCCCAAATGCATCACCTTCATAAAATCATAGAAGAAATCGTGAATATAAAAGTTAGATTTCCCCCTCATAATCAGAGCGATAGAGCATCTCGTATCTTCATCAAGCAACACGGCAAGAGACTGGTTGCATTTCAAAGATTTTAAACTATCCAAGTTCAGCCAATTTTAAGTGATATTATGTCTAGACTAAAGCTAGGTTATGATCATCTTCAACTGAGATTAAAGCAATATTGATATTGCAGTTTACTCTTAAAAGACACTGAATTGACAGATCACGAAGTGACCTCTATTTGGATGGTTGAGGGTTTATCACATTGCAATGAAATAGTAAAAGTCCCAAAGCGGGAGAAATATATAATTAAAGGGGTCGGTTTAGAGATTTTTCTTGCATGATATGGAAGAGGATATCCATGGATACATTTGGTCATGCAAAGCACATGACCCAATGCATGAGCTTTCAAGGTCCGTAACATCGGTTCAATCGTGAGTGTTCAAATGTCAAGCACATAAATGGAAGCATCTCTCATGTACTTTTAGTTATTGAATCAACAAGATGATTTTAAAAACACTTCATAAGGCAAAGAAAATAGGGAGTACTACTCTATGAGGTATCGGAATGGATGTTTTTTATATGTTTGTATTGGAAGCACGCCACAAAAATCAAAAGCCTTCACCTAGGAAGATCTTCAAGAGGGAGCCAAGTCCGAGCTCATCAACATATCTAATTAGATCGACCTTTACTCAAAAGCTTAAGCCCAATTTATGATCCATCTATGATATTTTAGCTACTTCATACCACATCAATTCTTCAAAGTGAGATATTTCATGTGCATCTCAACAATCTCCCTATCACGTGTGCGTTTAGTGTTAGATTCACTCTCATTTAATTCAAGTGTCATATTCTCTTTCTCTAGATCAAACCATGAAGGCAACCATTAGGAGCGCATTCTTGCACCTTGTAAACCACATGGGACCATCTGCCTTTAACCCCAATACCAATTATTAGGTGAACGCAATAAAAGTTTGAGCTTATGAATATATCTAGTTGGATCCATCTTTACTTAAAAATTTAACTCTATGAGTTATAGGCCATTACGATGTGTTAACTACTTTATATTACATCAATTTTTTGATGAGAAACATTTCTAATATAAGTCACACGTACATCTAAACAGTTTAGTATATGAGAACAAGAGCTTGCAAGCTTTGTGCCTCAAAGCCGTACTCATCTAGGAGTTGCTTGTGTCTATAGGTGAGTTGAACCATTGGATATATCATAGCCTTTCTTACTGTAGCAGACTCAAGACTACGGGGTTCAATCTCGCCGATGTTTCTCACTAGAATAATGGCCGAGTGGCACTGGAAATTTGAAGAATTTAAAGAACCTAGACCTCAAATAGTGTGCATTTCTCAGAAAACTTCAAGTAGGCTTAACCATGATAAATTTTCGGCATCTCAATTTACTCGGTTGTGGCAAGTCTATCAGCATGCCGTATGGAATGGGACATTAACTAATTTACAGTCATATTTCCAAGTGATTTTAGAGGGCATTTGTGCCGAAGCATTAATAGGACTCAAAAGATTGGAAGCAAAACTGGTGATCCTTAACTTGAAGCATGTGAATCAGTTAGATACACTGATCTTGGTGGAAAAGTCAAGTCCAAAAGCCTCGGTGCTCCATTGGCAATTTGAAACGATCATTTCTTTAAGAACCACAAAATTCTCCATTCGTCTAATTTGTTTCCTTGTCTTCTTCTTCAACTCAGCGAGTTTAAAAACACAATGGAACAAATAAAGTCATGGTAAAAATTTGAACAAATATAGTGCATGATTGAAGTTGAACAGAAGAACGACAAATTATGACTCGACAATATATCCTGTTTTTGTTGCTAAAAAAGATTTATCTCGTTTTTGTCAGTAACTTCCATTGAAGTTTTTAAAAAGACCTTTTAATTGGTACTAAACCTTAAAAGTTGTAGAGTATAGCACACCAAAAGAAAAAAATCAAAGACAACATTGAATAATACGTAGAAAGTTTACAAATTACAGCTATCATTACTCGGTAAACTTTGTGAGTCATTCGGTGGCATACTAACACCTTGACTATACCGAATACAAGCTTAACCAAAAATTTGTATTGTTGTCCCAACTAACGTTTAAGAACAAGATATTTAACATATTATCAAACTTATAGAGAAGCACATATATTTGTTTTTAATTTAAAAAAAAAAAAAAAAACCAACCTATCATACTCGAGTTATCAAAAACATGCAACACTTTTAACCTTTACATCTAAGTAGAAATTAGCATTATCCGACTGTTGTCAAAATTATAGAGGAGCACACAATTTCTTTTTTAATTTAACTAAATAAAAGGAAACCAATCTACCATACACGAATTGTCAAAAATATGAAACAATTTTAATTTTTACATCTAAGCCAGAAATTTACATTGTTGACCCAAGTGCCATTTAAGGACAACATATTAATCATATTCTCAAAAATATAGAGGAGTAGAGAGATTTCTTATTAAAGCAAATAAAAGTAAACCAACTCACTATACTCAAATTATCAAAGACATGCAACACTTTTAACCCTTACATCTAAACCATAAATTTGCAATGTTGACCCGAGTGCCACTTAAGGACAAAATATTAATCATATTATCAAAGGTATAGAGGAGCACACATATTTATTTTTAATTTAAATAATAAAAAAAGGAAACCAACCTAAAATACTCGAATTATAAAAAACATGCAATATTTTAACCATTACATCTAAAATAGAAATTCATATTGTCAAAATTATAGAGAAGCACACATATTTCTTGTCAATTTAAGTAAATAAAAGAAAACAACCAATCATTTATGAATTATCAAAATGTGCAACACCTTTTAACCCTTACATCTAAAAGAAATTTTCGTTGTTGACCTCAATGCCATTTATGGACAAGATGTCACGCCCCAATCCTAGGGCACGCGCCCATCCCTCACCTTGGTCGATTAAAAATTTGTGATATCCCAGGGCGTATCGCCGACCCTTTCATTTTCATATGCACATGCGGAAGCAATTAAAAATCTCCAGACAATGAAACATTGGGATAGAATAGTGGGACTAAATTTCAAACTCTTAAAAACCTTCACTCTTATATACACGGTGAACTATTAATTTAATTCACATTAAGACAGTTTAAAAACAAGGTATACAATCAGAAGTGGGGTTCTAGAAGCTACGGGCCCCGTCCTCCTCTTCATCATCCTCCACACTCCAACTGGAGCCTTCGGTAGATTGCACCGAACTTTTGAGATCTTCAAAATCCAGGTCTACGGCATCTAGGGACCTGAAGTGTTGTCTCATAATAGGGATGAGACTACGTCTTAGCAAGTTCTATCCCCTAAGACCCGATTAGTAAACTAATACACCTTAGGGCTGTCTATGCACAACACGAGTCAGAGGACTTACCTTGGCCTCAGATTCCACCTGCATATTAGCACAGTTCAATAGGCACCCTAACAATCATATCAAAGATCGATATCTCGATCAATTGGCCTAGTCGATTACAAGTAAACAAGACCACTCATCGGTCATTTCCATTCAATCACTCGATTCACAACGTCAAATCAAAGCAATGATCAATCGACCTAGTCGATTACACATCAATCAGACCATACGTTCCCCACAATGTATATCTAGTTGTCGAGCACACGTGCATTCTCTTAGGCACTAGTTCACCAAAGTGATGCATCAAATCACCGAGCCCACGTGTCTCTTCTAAGATACCACACTTAAGTCCTTGGGTCCACATGCATTCTCTTAGGCACTAGTTCGCAAAAGTGATGCATCAATTCACCGAGCCCACGTGACCATTTTACGATGCCGGGCCCACGTGTTTTCTCTTAGGTACTAGTTCACCAAAGTGATGCATCAATTCACCGAGCCCACATGCCCTTTTTTTTACGATGCCTGGGCCCACGTGCCTTCTCTTAGGCGCCAAGTCAGCCAAAGTGATGCATCAAATCACCGAGCCCACGTGATCATTTTACGATGCCTTACTCGTCACCAAGCCACGTGCATTCTCCAGGAAGACATACCGAGTCTCCGAGCCACGTGCATTCTCTAAGGCGACCTTTTCGCCAAGATGACATATTCAACTACCGAACTCACGTGCATTCTCCAAGTGATATCCCAATTCACTAAGCCCACGTATCTTCTCTCAAGTGATTTCCAACTTACTTTCAATACCAACAAACAATACCCGACAGTTTCTCAATCAAAGAATTAAAATCACATTACTTAGGAATATACCCAAAAATTCACAATTAATTTAATTCGGCACGGTTCAAAGCTCAAATAAATAAACGGGCTGCACCACGACTATTAGCATGAAATCCCGGTTGAATTTTCGGAGAAATAATTAATAATTAATTAATTTCGAAAATTAATTAATTCATTCAATATAATTTCTAAAAATACTAACCTAGGCCAAAACCATTAAATTAAATACCAATACGGACCTGGAAAATTCCTGGACCCTTCTGGATAAATAGCATAATTTTCCTAGGCCTCACTTAATTTAATCTAACCACCTAACATGCATAATTGAATAATTGAATTTCTAATTTAATCTAACTAACCACCTAATTCATAATTAAATAAATCTAAACAACCCCTAGGCATAATTAGCAAACTAAGAAAGCATTAGTGAGTAAAACTCACTTGGGTTTCAAATTGCTAAGCTGGGCTTAAACGGGCTTCGCGAGCTGAACCAGGCCCAAGACGCTGGGCTTAAAGGGCTGAACCTATTTGAAGAAAGGCTGTTCCCTCTTGGGCTGAAGACAGGCCCAGCTGATGGGCCACGAAAATTGGTATGGGCTGCACTAGAAAATCCGAAGTTGGGCTGAATGGGCTGGTCGAAAGAAATACAACTGAGCTGGAATTCTGCTGGGCCGAAGACGGGCTGAGCCAATTGCAAACTGGAAGCTGCGCTGTTCGGTGGCTTCAAATGAGCTGCTGGGCTGATGAAGACGGGCCGAACAAGGCAGAGATGGGCTCGTTCGGTGGAAGCTGGTTGCCGAATACTGCAGGTCTAGGCCGACTGATCCACGAGCGGAGGATTCGATGGAGATGAGGCAGTGGCGAAGTCAACATCGTTGCTGAAGATTGACCAAGATCGACGACGTTGAAGACAAGTGGCAGGCGGGACCGACGGATGCTGAAGCTGGGGCGTCGGTGGCAGCAAAAGGAAGCGGAGCTGCAGTGTTTTGGTCGCTGCTGGGATGCGTGGACGTGGCTTCAGTTGACGACAGAACTCGGTGGAAGATGCTGCAGGTCTTCGGTGCTGGGGAATGTTCCTGTTGCTGAACGAGCTTGGAGAAGCTCGGAAGTGGCAGTAGCTGCAGGAAGAAATCGTGGCAGCTCCGAAACTGATGGAGTGAACGGGGTTGGCTTCACTCGGTGGTCAGAGATGGGAGAGTTGCTGGGGCCGTTCGGTTGCTGCTTGACCGAACTTGGCAGCTCGGTGGATGAATCGTGGATGGCAGAGGGAACCGAAAATGGAGCAGCTTCGTGGACGTCGCTGCTGCTGGCTTTTGCGGTCAACCGAGGAGCTTCGGTTGTTACTGCTGTTGACCGAAGCAGGCCAAGAAGTCGGCAGGTGGCAGCTGAGGGGAGGAGAGACCGATGAAGGCGAAGACGCTGGCTACTCTTGCTTCTGCTGGTCGCTCGGTCTTCAAGCAGCGGTAATGAAGGGCAAGAAGGAAATTGAGAGGTAAAGAAGCGAGAGTATGGCCAGGCAAAGGAGGAACGGTGGGTGGCTGTGTCGGTGTTGGGTGGTGCACGAAGAAAGGAAGAGGAAGGGCAGCTTCGTAGGGACAAACAGAATCAAAGGAAGACCGAAGCTGAGAGAGAGATATTCCGTTGTCTGCAGAAGGAGAGGTCGAAGAAGATAGAGAAGAAATGGTCGAGGAACCGTGAAGAGAAAGCTAAGCGAGGGGGCCCACGGACAGCAAATTTTATCCCTTCCCTTAATTGCATGTTCCCTAATACTTTCTTGACTCAAATTTTCTATAATTGATCCAAATTAAAGTCCCAAATTTCAGCCCCATTCCAATTTCGAATTTCACTAACTTTGCTTCAATTTCTTCATCAATTTTCCAAATCGAGTTTCGAATTCGACGAAGAAACATCCTGAACCATTTTCTATAAATCCTCAATATCCAAAGGCTCGGCTCAGAAGTCAAAACTCGCTTAAATTCGGCCCGTATGAATTTCCGCTAATTTTCTGCGGCATCCGATTCGATTTTCAGTAAAAATCTCGGAATCTCCGAAAATCTTCTGAAATTGAGTCGACATTCCTAGAATTTATTGTGACATAACCGAATCTTCAATTTCTGAAATCGGACTTAAATTCACGGTTAATTTCCATTCGACGCATTTTTAGCGTGACCTAGGCTACTAGGTAACTTTCAGATATTTTTAAGTGCAAATGACTCGTGGTCGATTTTCTTCGAACCACTATGAATCCACTGACTCATTGGCGACTCTCGATTGTCGTGAAAATCCCGAGAATCCGAATGCGGACACAAGGTACCAAAACAATAAGAAAATTAATCTAGTGCCGGTCGACGAGAATGTTCTAATTTAGTGGTGTCACCCACGATTAGCCACACATCTCGGTCGATCCAGTCTATCTCTGATTTCAAATTGATTTTTAACTGTGCCGTAATAGCCTCTAAAGATGGACATGTTCGAGAAGCCGATTCTTGGTCGAGTTCTCAAGTTTATTGCCTTCAAATCTCTTAATAATTTCCCCCGATAACCTAGTTATCTCAAGAATGATCAGTTCTGAGAATAACCCTATAGGCGCGTAAATGAAATGCCCGATTTATTCAGTAGAAATCAAAGTTGAAAATTTGGGATGTCACACAAGATATATATGATATTGCCAAAATTATAGAGGAGCACACAGATTTTTTTTTTTAACTTAAGTAAATAAAAGGAAGCCAACCTACTTCCCTCAAATTATCAAAAAATGCAACACTTTTAACCCTTACATTTAAACCAAAAATTTGCATTGTTGACCCGAGTGCCATTTAACAACAAGATATTTATCATATTGTCAAAATCATAGAGGCCCACACAGATTTCTTTTTAATTGAATTAAATAAAGTGAAACCAACCTACCATACTTTTTTTTTTTTGGTCAAAAACCGACCATACTTGAATTATTAGAAACATGGAACAGTTTTAACCCTTGCATCTAAACCAGAAATTTACAATGTTAACCTAAGTGCTAATTAAGGACAATATATTTATCATATTGTCAAAATAATAAAGGGCACAAAGATTTCTTATTAATTTAAGCAAATAAAACAAAACAAGCCAACCATACTCGAATTATCAAACAAATGCAACACTTTTACCCTTACATCTAAACCAGAAATTTGCATTATTGATCCAAATGCCATTTAAGGACAAGATATTTACCAAATTGTCAAAATTATAGAGGAACACATAGATTTCTCTTTAATTGAGTATAAAAGAAAACCAACCTACCATATTCAAATTATGAAAAACATGTAACACTTTTAATCCTTACATCTAAAGCAGAAATTTGCATTGCTGACTTGAGTGCATTTTTAAGGACAATATATTCATTAAATTGTCAAAATTATAACTTCGATTTCTTTCTAAATTAAGTAAGTAAATAGAAAGAAGCCAACCTCCTATACTCAAATTATCACGGACATGCAACACATTTAACCTTTACATCTAAACCAAAAATTTGCATTATTAACTTGAGTCCTATTTAAGGACAATATATTTATGATACTGTCAAAATTATAGAGGAGCACACAAATTTCTTTTTAATTTAATTAAATAAAAGGAAGCCAACCTACCATACTCAAATTATCAAAAACATGTAACACTTTTAACTCTTACATTTAAACCAGAAATTTTCATTGTTGACCTGAGTGTCATTAAAGGACAAGATATTTATGATATTTTCAAAGTTATAGAGGACCACACAGATTTCTTTTTAATTGAATTATATAAAATGAAACCAACCTATCACTCTCAAATTATAAAAGACATGCAACATTTTTGGCCCTTATATCTAAACCAGAAACTTGCATTGTTGACCCAAGTACCATTTAAAGACAAGATATTTATTGTACTGTCAAAATTATAGAGAAGCATACAGATTTCCTTTCAATTTAATTAAATAAAAGAAAACCAACCTACCACACTCGAATTATTAAAAATATGCAACACTTTTAACCCTTACATCTAAACTATAAATTTGCATTCCGAGCACCATTAAAGACAAGATATCCATGATATTTTCAAAGTTATGGAGGACCACACATATTTCTTTTTAATTGAATTAAATAAAATGAAACCAACCTACCATACTCAAATGATAAAAAACGTGTAATACTTTTAGCCCTTATATCTAAACCAAAAATTTGCATTGTTGACCCAAGTGCCATTTAAGGACAAGATGTTTGTGATACTATCAAAATTATAGATGAGCACATAGATTTCTTTTTAATTTAAGTAAATAAAAGGAAGCCAACCTGCCGTACTTGAATTATAAAAAACAGGCAACACTTTTATCCTATACATCTAAACGAAAATTTCGCATTCTTGACTCGAGTGCTATTTAAGGACAATATATTTATCATATTGTCAAAAGTAAAGAGGAGCACACAGATTTCTTCATATTAAAGTAAATAAAAGGAAACCAACCTATCGTATTCGAGTTTATAAAAACATGCAACACTTTTAAACCTTACATCTAAATCAGAAATTTGCATTGTTGACTTGAGTGGCATTTAAAGACAAGATATTTATGATACTGTCAAAATTATAGAAGAGTACATAGATTTATTTTTAATGTATGTAAATAAAAGGAAGCTAACCTACCATACTCAGAATCATCAAAAACATGCAACACTTTTAACCCTTACATCTAAACTAGAAATTTGCATTGTTGACCCGAATATCAATTGACAACAAGACATGATATTGTCAAAATTATGGAGGACTACACAAATTTCTTTTTAATTGAATTAAATAAAATGAAACCGACCTGACATACTTGAATTATAAAAAAAAAATGCAACTTTTTTAACCCTTAAATCTATGATAGCAATTTGCATTATTGACCCGAGTGCCTTTTAAAGACAAGATATTCATTATATTGTCAAAATTACAGAGGAGCTCACAGATTTTTCTTTAATTTAAGTAAAAAAAAGGAAGCCAACCAACCATACTCCAATTATCAAAATCAGGCAACACTTTTAACCCTTACATCTAAACTAGAAATTTGCATTGTTGACCCCAGTATCATTTGAGGACGTGATATTTATGATATTGTCAAAAATTGTGGAGGACAACACAATTTTTTTTAATTGGACCAAATAAATGAAACCAACCTACCATACTCGAATTATCAAAAACATGTAGCAGTTTCAACCCTTAAATCTAAACCAAAAATTTGCATTGTTGATCCAAGTTCCATTTAAGGACAACACATTTATGATACTGTCAAAATCAAGAGGAGCACACAGATTTTTTTTTTTTTAAAAATTAAGTAGATAAAAGGAAGCCAACCTACCATACTCAAATTGTAAAAAACATGCAACACTTTTGTCCAATACGTCTAAACCAAAATTTTGTACTATTGACTGAAGTGCCATTTAAGGACAAGATATTTATCATATTGTCAAAATTATAGAGGAGCACACAGATTTCTTTTTAATCGAAGTAAATAAAAGGAAATCAACCTACCATACTTGAGTTTGTAAAAAACAGTCAACACCTTTTAACCCTTACATCTAAATTTGAAATTTCATTATTGACCCGAGTGCCATTTAAGGACAAGATATTTATCATATTGTCAAAATTATGGAGGAGCACATATATTTCTTTCCATTTTAAGTAGATAAAGGGAAACCAACCTACCATATTCGAGTTACCAAAAACATGCAACACTTTTAACTTTTACATCTATATAAATAAGTGATTTTACATCTCGAGAACCATTGTGAATGAAAGCTATCATCATTTGATCTTATCATGAGCAACTACCTAGAAAGGTGGCTTTTACGATTTTATGAGGTTCGCTGATCTCCATCAAAAATGTTAATTGGAGTTTCCTGTTCACCTCCTCTTCCAGCTACGCAATATCTTCTCTTTTGGCCTATCTTAACTAAGCAATTGCATATCAGCTTGGAGATTCAAGTGCATCCTTTCCTCATGTTATTAAATTGTTCCAAGCCAACAAAAATCTTTCAAAATCAATCCACGCATTTATGTAACTATCCTAGGGATTATTAGGATTGATTGTCTGCGTTTGAGCACTTTGCTCAGTTTTTCCATCATTCTCTTGTGCAAGGCCTTTCGCTTAACTTCAGGCTCTCACTTTCTATGAATTTTTCAAGTTTCGGAATTAATCCACAAGAATCGATGTAGCAATTCCCAGATTTATAGGGGTTGATTATTTGCATTTGAGTGCTCTGAGCAACATCTCACTCAATTTTTTTCGTCCTAGATTGCTTCCGTAATAGTTTGGTTGGCTTAGAACAATATAATAATATGAGGAAAGGATGCACCTAGATCTCCTAGCCTATTGGCAATTTTTTAGCGCAGGTAAGGCCACATAGGAACATCTTGTCGGTCGGGAAGAGGAGATGAATAGCAACCTCCAATTAACATTTTTAATGGAGATCGACATACCCTCTAAAACCGTGAAAGCCATCTTTCCAGGCATTTGCTCTAGAGATGAGAGTTAAAGAGTCTACAGTTCTCATCTTGTAACTATCGAGAGGGTTGGCCCGCTTTATTTGTGGAGAATTATGCTGGTGTTAGCAGACTTTGGAGAATGTGATGTTTGGTGGAATAATTATTTCATGGTCTTAATTAGTTCATAATTCAAGATGGTTTGATTTGTATACTTACCTCATCCCTAATAGCTTTATTTCCTTTCAAGGGTGCTCTGGTTTGGTTCTAAGACATTGTGGGGTCATCTCAAGATTGTCAAGGCTCAGTCCAGAGACGCTTCAAAGCACAAAGGTGGACTGGATACCTAACGTTCAGATTGCTCTTCGATTTGGACAGCGGATCATCAGTTCATTCTCGGTCCACTGGGCCACTCCTGGCTGGGTCTCGTTATGGTCACTAGCTACTGATCTTCTGTCAACAAGCAAGTTCTATGTCAAAGCAATTATTGCATTAGATCTTCGAGAATTTGTCTTTGTTTATTGGATCTTCTTTTGAAGTTAGGAGAACATTTGTTGTTAACATTAACTACATAGTCTTAATTAGTGATTACTTCTTCTTCTTTTCAAATTTTATTTAAAATACTATTTTTTTGTCCCTCAAATTATTGATTGTGGATTTTAGTTTGCTTTCGTGATTTATTAGTTTGAATTATAGATTTTGTGCTGGAAGATATGCATCAAATATCGAAGATACGCCAGTTTATGGTGGATATATACTCAAGATTGTAATTGATTATTTTGTATCAATATTGATTATTTTGTATCAATCTAGAATTAGATCTGATATACTAGGATTAGATCCGATATACTTCCTTATTCATTAAACATCCTCTGTATTATTTAATTCCCTTTGTACATTGAAACAATCAATGAAGTGCACATAATACATTCTCTTCTGCTCTCGACATTTGTGACATCCCAAATTTTCAATTCTATCTTCAATTAAATAAATCAGGCATTTCATCGACACGCCTATAGTGCTATTCTCAGAGCTAATCACTCCTGAGATAACTAGACTACTTGGGGGAGTCATTAAAAAATTTTAACGCATTAGACTTGAGAATTCGACCAAGAATCGACTACTCGACCGTGTTCATCTGTAGAGATCATTACAACATAGTAAGATCGATTAGGGATCAGAGATAGGTCGGTTCGACAGAGATGTGTGGCTAAATGTGGGTGATTCCACTAAATTACAAAATTCTCATCGATCGGCACTAGACTGATTTTTCTATCGTTTTGGTACCTGTGTCCGACAACCGAGAGTCGCCAATGTGTTGAAAAGGTTCATTGTGGCTTGAAGAAAATTGACCATGGGTCATTTGCACTAAAAAATTTTCTGAAAGCTACCTGGTAGCCTAGATCACGCTAAAATCGCGACATAGTGAAATTAATCGCAAATTTGAATCCGATTTCAGAAATTGAAAGTTCTGTCATGTCACGAGTCATTTTAGGAACGTCGACTCAGTCTCCAAAAATTTTCTGCCAATTGAGATTTTGGCGGAAAAAGTCGAGATAGGGCCGTTTTTTACCGGAAAATGCAAAGGACCGTTTTTTATCGTGCAATTGGGATGCAAGTGGGTTCAATTGGGGAGAAAAATACCGATTTTATTATTGACTCAATAACGGAATTTTTAGAAGCCGAGTTACACTGATTTAAGTGAGGATTGAAGTCCAATTTGAACTAAAGGCACCAAAATTCGTATGCCCCCCATGGGCACAACTTGTGGACCACTTCAAAGGTTTCTAGAAGGGTTTTGTGGCTGGAAATTGCAGAGGATATAGCTGGGTTGGGTGGGGCTAAGTCAAGGGGACCAAAGATGAGGTTGAAGACCATGGTGGCCCCCTCCTTAGCCAAGATTGCCCCCTTTCTCCTTTCCCCCTCCATACGGTCGACCAGCCCCCCATCTTCAACCCTTGGAACTTCAAAATTTCCAGAAAAGCCGACCAGCAAGCCAGCGGCCCCGCCGGAGCCACTGCGTCTGTCACGCCCCAATCCTCGGGAACGCACCCATCCTTTTACTTGGTCGATTTTAGAATGCGATATCCCAGGACTATGTATCGCCGACCCTTTCATTTTATATTGCACATGCGGAAGCAGTTATAAATTCCCAGACAATAAAACAATGAGATAGAAAAGCAGGCCATATTTTTCATATTGAAATTCACAACCTCACTTTTTATACAGAGCATAACTCAAAGTGCTTCACAAAACTATTCACAACTTTCTAGTCTCACTCTATCCACACATGTACAGGGTTCACAAAAGAGGATGGGATCTCAGTCCTCATCCGGATCGTGCTCGGGATCATCATCCCGATCCTCCTCAGATCCTTCATCACTAGGCTCATTTTCTTCAAGCTCTTCACCTTTTTCTTCAGGTTCGTCCTCGGCTTCAGATGCCGGCTCATCTTCGGGTAATCTAGGGGCCTGAAATATTGTCCCACAACCGGGATGAGACTACGTCTCAGCAAGTTCTACCTCCTAAGACCCAATTAGTAAACCAATACACCTTAAGGCTGCCTATGCACAACATGAGTCAGAGGACTTACCTTGGCCTCAGTCCCAACCTGTAAATCAGTACAGATCAATAGGCACCTAAACAATCGCGAAGGATCGAAACATCGATCAAATCGACTTAGTCGATTACATGTCACTCGGACCTTCATTGGTCATTCCCATTCAATCAATCAATTCACAACAATCAGATCAAAGCATTGATCAATCGATCTAGTCGATTACATGTTACCAGCTCTCGGTCATTCATTCCATCCCATATAACCTTCAATAGTACACTTAGTCACAGAGCTCCATTAATTCTCTCGGGCGTCGTTTTCGCCAAGGTGACATAAGTAACATATGGTCTACGTGCATTCTTTAAGGCGCCATTTTCGCACAGTGATATCCTTAATCACCGAACCACGCCCGTCATCGATCATAGACAGTCTACGTGCGTTCTTTAAGGGGCCATTTTTGCATAGTGATATCCTTAATCACCGAACCACGCCTGTCACAAGTCATAGACAGTCTACGTGCGTTCTTTAAGGTGCCATTTTCGCACAGTGATATCCTTCATTACCGAACCACGCCTGTCTATACTTCATACCTGATCGGTCTCAACCAATAGAATTCCCAATTCACTCTCACGATTCTTTCCGCTTTACGACTCATCAAAGCATCATAAAGGTTAAATAACCATACTCGGCCATCTACCAATCAATCATTCAATTCCACTCAATTTCAATCAATTAAGAAACAATTCTTCAAATTGTACAATCAATTCAATTTAGCACAATGCGGAGCTCAAATAAATAAACGGACTGCACCATGACAATCAACACAAAATCCCAGTCACTGGCCATCCCGGTTGAATTTTCGGAAAATAAATAATTAATTAAATTAATTTCGAAAATTAATATTTAATTACTAAAAATTCCATTTAGGCCCGAAATGCCTAATTGAAGCCCGATAAGGCTCGGGAAAAATCTCGAGAAGCATTCAATAAATACTATAGGCAATCATCTAGCTAAATGCACTAACCATTTAACTAATATGCAATGCAATTAACTAATAATCACTAATCCATTCTAATCTAACCACCTAATTACACTTAACTAACACTAATCAACCTTTAAGTATAATTAGTAAACTAATAAGGCATTAATGAGTTAAACTCACTTGATTAACGAGCCAAGCGGACCAAAACGACAGGATCGACGTGAGGATCGACTTTCTTCAAGGCGGGCCGAGCATCTGGGGTGGGGAAGCCGGCCAAAATGGGCCAAATAGTTGCTGCCATACCCATTTTTTTGGCTGCTGCTCACTGCCGGAAGAGGGCGGATCCGGGCTCGGGTTGAGGCAACAACGAACCTAGATGGACGGAGGGGCTGAACCAAACCTAGGCGGGGCTTCACGGTGGTCGGAGGTGGGCTAAACGGCTCCGGCGGAGCTCCACCAGATCTAAAATGGTCGCGGGAACAAAGGGGCTGGCGAGATGGAGATGGTGACGCGCAGAGCAGCGGCGAGGCATCGGCGTGCAGCGGTGGCGACTCCGGCCGCGGCGTGCGGCGGTGAGGCCTCAACGGCAAGCTAGCTTTGTCGGTCTTCAACTTGCAGGGGCGTCGAACAGCAAGGGGACAGAGGAGAGAGGCGGAGGTGCGCGCGGGTAGGGCGAAGCAACGACGGCGTTGTCGTGGGCTGCGACGGCGTGCAACGGCGACGACTTCGGCTCCGGCTGCCTACTGCGATGGCGAGGGGACCTGCTGTTTTGGCTTGCTGGTTCTTCGCGCAGCATGGAGAAATGGGGGAGAGAGAGTCGACGGAAGAGAGAGGGGGAAGAAACTAGTTTCTCTCTCTCTCTCTCTCTCTCTCTCTCTCTCTCTCTCTCGTCTTAAAACATGGCCCAAGTGAGCTGTCCGCCATCCACCTTTTTTTGACAAATATACCCCTTCTAGAAGCTCTCTCTCTCTCTCGTCTTAAAACATGGCCCAAGTGAGCTGTCCGCCATCCACCTTTTTTTGACAAATATACCCCTTCTAGAAGCCCTTAGGTAGTTCAAAATGCATGGTCCATTAGGCATCCGAATTTTGCTAGGTTTTCTTCCCAATTGGACCTTAATCCCTCTTGATTCAAATCAAATTGACTCCCATAATTTCATTCAACACCTCATCAATCAAATTGGTACTTTTCTATACCAATGTAGCCTACTTGCATCCCAATTGCACAATAAAAACGGTCCTCTGCAAATTCTGATAAAAAACGGCCCTAACTCAACTTTTTCCCAAAAAGTCTCGGTTGTCAGAAAAATCTTCTAAGACTGAGTCGACACTCCTAGAATTTATTGTGACATGACAGAATCTTCAATTTCTGAAGTCGGACTCAGATTGGCGGTTAATTTCACTTCGACGAATTTTTAGCGTGACCTAGGCTACCGGGTAGTTTTCAGAACTTTTTAAGGCAAATGACCCGTGGTCGATTTTCTTCGAGCCACGATGAACCCACTCGACACATTGGCGATTCTCGGTTGTCATGAAAATCTCAAAGATTCAAATACGGACACAGGGTACCAAAACGACAGTAAAATCCAATTAGTGCTGATCGGCGAGAATTGTCAAATTTAATGGAATCACCCACGATCGGCCACACATCTCAGTCAAACCAACCTATCTCTGATCTTAATTCGATTTTTAACTGTGCCGTAATGACCTCAAAAGATGAATACAAACGAGAAATCGGTTACAGGTCGAATTCTCAAGTCTATTTGCCTTAAAGTCCTTAATAACTCACCCAGCTAGTCTAGTTATCTCGTGAGTGGCCAACTCAGAGAAAAACACTATAGTCGCATCAATGAAATGCCCAATTTATCCAATCGAACTCAGAACCTGAAAATTTGGATGTCATAGCGTCGCCACCATTGCACCCCCGAAGCTCGGTCGCTGTCCGCCTGTTCGCGCGCCAGCCCCGCACGTCTCTGGCCACCATCCCACCTCCACCGTGACCCCAGGGCACCCCTCGAGCCAGTCACAAGCTGCTCTCGCCGCTTGAGCCGCCATGGGTTGCCGTCCGACCGTCGCTCGCCACCGCCTAGTCATCCGCCTCCTCCTTGGTCGATCCCAGCTTGAGTCGAGGCTGGGGCAGCCCTTCTCAGCCCAAGCTTAACACCGGACAGCAGTGGGTCTCACAGCTACTGTTAGGCCCGTTTTTGTGGCTTTCCCGACCCTGAAAGGCGGTCTCGCTTTGGAGTTTCTCGTCCCCCGTCACCTCCCCGTCGATTTGATCCGAGCGGATCGCTTAACTAGTGAGTTTAACTCACTAATCCCTTCTTCGTAAGTTAATGACATTTAAGGGTTGATTAGTTTAAGTTAAGCTTGGATTAAGTGGTTAGTTAGAATGGATTAGTGAGTTAGTTAATCGATATTGCATGTTAGGTGGATAGAGTAGTGTAATTAGCAAGTAGACAGATCGTAGTATTTAATTAACGAGTCTCAAAATTTTTCTGAGCCCGTTTCGGTGTTTAATTAGGCTTTACAAGCCTAAGTTCTATTTATTTGCATTTAATAATTAATTTTCATAATTATTCAATTATTTATTTATTTTCTGGAAATTAGACCGGGATAGCCAGTGACCGGAATTTTATGCTGATTGCAATGGTGTGATCTGTTTATTTATTTGACTATTATTTTGTGCAAATTGGGTGTTGTTGATAATTTTGGGTATTTATCCCAAAATGAACTAATTTCAATAATTAATTAGAAAATCACCAAGCGTCGGTTTACAACGCCAAAAATGGATTTGTAGACTATTGATAATAGTGGGATTTTCAAGTGAGAGAAAATTGTATTTTGGCTAAGGCCGACCGTGTACCCACACACAATTATTTTTATCGGGTATGATAAAAATAGTGAAAATATTAGATAGTCAGGATGGTATACTATATCCGCCTGCGGGCCTGATATATCATCTTTGGGCAGTATACCGGTATACTATATCAACCTACGGGCTCTGATAAGTCAGCTGTGGGTAAGTAGTATACCTTGTTGTCAGCTTTTGTTGAGCATTATTAGTATACTATTTCAGCCTACGGGCTTCGATATGTCAGCTTTGGGTGAGCAGTATACTCTATTATCAGTTTTTGGTGAGTTATACTATCTATCTTCAGCTTAGGGTCAGCAGTCCCGATTTGATCGGACATTATAGATAGTATTGGGTGAATAGATCGAGAGATGGTCGTGATGACATGGAATCGACTAGGTCGATTGATCGATGATTCGATCTGACTTGATGATTTAATTACTGAAGTGATTCGATGAAATTATGAATTATATTAACTTGTAAGAAGGAATCGAGGCAAAGGTAAGTCCTCTGACTCGCGGTTGTGATTAGCCCTCAGGGCGTATTTTCTTCCTAGTCGGGTCTTAGGGGTGAACTCGCTGAGACGTCGTCTCACCCCGTTGTGGGATAACATTTCAGGTCCCTAGATGGCAGGTCCTCCTGAGCATTTTGGACAATCGAAGAAGATCACAGAACATAAGTACTATATTCGATCCCTAGGCACCCCGATGGATTATAGTACGAACTGGTGAATTCCGTGATTTGGGTCGATGCGGGCCTACCCAAAAAGGTGTCCCATCAATACAAATCATGGTACCGCTAGGATCATAACGGACTGAGAGAGGGCCCATATCGGAATCTGAGATACCTCTATATGTGATAGAGGTTGCTTTTGGAAAGGGCACTGCAGACCCTCAAAGTGATTCGATGGTGGACAGAGACCCGGGCCTATCGGAACCTAAGTCCCCTGTATACTCAGCTGTAGGCTCCAGTTGGAGTGTGGATGAAGATGAAGAGGAGGATGAGGAATTGTAATTTTGTGAAACCCCCCTGTTTTGTAGATGTTAAATAGAGCAGCTTGTATCATATATGACATGGTTTGCTATGTATATCTATAAGTCTGGTTGTGTTTTCGGTTCGAAAATTTATGGCCCTACTTTCCTTGTCATACCTCGAACCTCGAGCATGTGCCCATTCCTCTCTAGTCAATAATATTTTGCAACTTCTCAGGATGAGTACCCTTTTTGTTTTATTGCATATGCGGAAGCAAAAATAAATCCCTTGACAATAATCATCTTGGGATAGAAAAGCAGGACACAGATTCAAAACAACTATGCTTTTATATTCACATAAAATCATATACAAGGTCTAAGACTCAAAAGACTACAAGGACTGGCTTTCCAAAAGAAGCGGTCCTAATTGACTTACACTGTAGATCACCTCCTCTCAGCTCGAGGTCCTCCACTCGTCGACCCTGAAAATGGTTATACAATAACCGGTGAGACAATGTCTCAGCAAGTTCGTCCACTAAACCCCGATTATGAGGGTAATACGCCTCAGAGCGCTCTAGTCACACAACCACACAATTAGAGCAAGGAACTTACCTCGCCTCAGTTCCTCCCTGCAGGTCAGCACAGTTCATATACATTATGTATAGAATCGATACGCACAACAATTGAAACGCATTACTCAACTCAATAAATCACAGGGGTCCTGATTATAAGGCCAAATCATTATAACACGTCCCATATCATGTCACACAATTTTGTCCCATAACCCGGCGCATCTATTCCACTCAACATGCGTTCCAATTGATAATTTCGCACACTCTAGGGTACGGCCTACTCAAAGTTCGGCGGTCTACTGGCGTAGCCAGGCATCGTCTTACCCCATTGAGCACGGTTACGTCTCTCGAAAACGACTTTCCCGAAGGAGCATAGGTCCAGAATCTACTGCGACCCGAATCCCAATAAGAAAGGGGAACAGCAGTTCGACAAGGGCTGACCATCAAGAGTTGGACTTGAAGCAAGAGAAGTTTAAGATCGAAGCAAATAGAAAGAAAAGGAGGTTTGTTCAATATTATGACAGCATGAGTGTTATCTATTTTAGCAAAAATCCAGTGTTGCATTCAAGATCGAAGCATATTAATGTAAAATATCATTGGAACCAAGAGAAATTAGAAGAAAAGTTCTTCCTACTTTAGAAAGTTCATACCAATAATAATTGATCCAATATGATGACTAAAGCCTTTTTCCATGGTGATGGAGCTTCACATATGAAGCAAAGGGGGAGATACGCCAGCTAGGTTCAGCTCTTGTGGGCCCAACTGACATTGATGAAAAAAAGAAGAAGGAAAGGTCATGAAGCAAATAGAAAGAAAGAGAGGGGTGGCTTCGTGCGATAGTGAGAAAAATAAGTAAGATTGAGAAGGTGCATGGAGAAGAGGGACAAAGTGGATTATAGCTAAGAGTCTAATTCAAAGGCCAAATATTGTTGCAATTGGCTCAATTTTTAGTGATTGGTGAAAGTTTTTGGTCAATCCGTTATTTTTTTCCACTTTTGAATTTCCATGGAAATCTTTGATGTTGTTGTTGCTTTTATCTCCTTATCATTTCAGCATTATATTTGCATATTTTAAGGTTGTATTGCTGGGATATATTGCTGGTTGTTGCTGGGATTAAATCCATTTTGGTCGGTTTAATTTTGGGGGAGATGTTGATCCTAAATTAGACTAGTTCTTGGTGAATTGTTGCCCAATTCTCCCCGATAGCAAGTTGGACAATTTACGGAGGTTGAATCTCACCTTATGCTCCTCAGCAGAACAAGTGCCAAGTGCCACTGGAAACTTGAAGAATTAAATAGGCTAGACCTGAATGGTTCGCAAGTCTCAGAAAACTTCCAGTGGGTTTAACAGAACCGTTTAATCTTCGGCATTTACTCGGGTGCAACAAGTCCATCCACATGCTATATGGAATGGGGACATGGACTAATATACGCACCATCATATTTCCACGTGAGCCTAGAGGGTGCTGGTGCCAAAGCGTCCAGTGGACTCAAAAGATTGGGAGCAGAACTCAAGATCCTTCAATTGGAGCATGTGAATCAGTTGGATACACCGCCTTTGATGAAAAAGTCAAGTCTAAAAGCCTCGGTGCTTGATTGGCGATTTCAAGCGTTCATAACATTTCTTATATCAAACAAGAGCCACAAAATTTTACGTTTGTCTATTTTCTTTTCTTCTTTAACTCAGTGAGTTTAAAAACTAAACGAAGCAAGCCAAGTTGTGTTAAAAAAAAAAAATTGAACAAACAAAGTTTATGATTGAAGTTGAACAAAAAAGCATGACAAGTTATGACTTGACAATTTATCATGTTTTTGTTAGCAGACTTCATTAAAGTTTTATAAAAGGACTTTCATTGAACTATGCTTTAAAAGATATTGGCTGATAAGCAAACAAAAATATTTAAAGATGACAATGAATAATTATCGGGACTTACAAATTACAGCTGTCATTACTCGGTATATTTAGAGAATCATCTGGTGGCGTATTATAGATTGTATGAAATGTTACCCAAATCAGAAATTTCCATTGTTGATTACGTGCCAATTGAGGACAAGATATTTATCATGTTGTCAAAATTATAGAGGAGCACACAATTTATTTTTTAATTTAACTAAATAAAAGGAAACCAATCTTCCATACACGAATTGTCAAAAATATGAAACAATTTTAAGTTTTACATCTAAGCCAGAAATTTACATTGTTGACCCAAGTGCCATTTAAGGACAACATATTAATCATATTGTCAAAAATATAGAGGAGTAGAGAGATTTCTTATTAAAGCAAATAAAAGGAAACCAACTCACTATACTCAAATTATCAAAAACATGCAACACTTTTAACCCTTACATCTAAACCATAAATTTGCAATGTTGACCCGAGTGCCATTTAAGGACAAAATATTAATCATATTATCAAAGGTATAGAGGACCACACATATTTGTTTTTAATTATAAAAAAAAAAACCTAAAATACTCGAATTATAAAAAAACATGCAATATTTTTAACCATTACATCTAAAATAGAAATTTGTATTGTTGACCCAAGTGCCATTTAAGGACAATAAATTTATCATATTGTCAAAATTATAGAGAAGCACACATATTTCTTGTCAATTTAAGTAAATAAAAGAAAACAACCAATCATATATGAATTATCAAAATGTGCAACACCTTTTAACCCTTACATCTAAAAGAAATTTTCGTTGTTGACCTCAATGCCATTTATGGACAAGATATATATGATATTGCCAAAATTATAGAGGAGCACATAGATTTTTTTAACTTAAGTAAATAAAAGGAAGCCAACCTACTACCCTCAAATTATCAAAAAAATGCAACACTTTTAACCCTTACATCTAAACCAGAAATTTGCATTGTTGACCCGAGTGCCATTTAACAACAAGATATTTATCATATTGTCAAAATCATAGAGGCCCACACAGATTTCTTTTTGATTGAATTGAATAAAGTGAAACCAACCTACCATACTTTTTTTTTTTTTGGTCAAAAACCTACCATACTTGAATTATCAGAAACATGGAACAGTTTTAACCCTTGCATCTAAACCAGAAATTTACAATGTTAACCTAAGTGCTATTTAAGGAAAATATATTTATCATATTGTCAAAATTATAAAGGGCACAAATATTTCTTATTAATTTAAGCAAATAAAATGAAGCAAGCCAACCATACTTGAATTATCAAACAAATGCAACACTTTTACCCTTACATCTAAACCAGAAATTTGCATTATTGATCCAAGTGCCATTTAAGGACAAGATATTTACCAAAATGTCAAAATTATAGAGGAACACATAGATTTCTTTTTGATTGAGTATAAAAGAAAACCAACCTACCACATTCACTTTTAATCCTTACATCTAAAGCAGAAATTTGCATTGCTGACTTGAGTGCACTTTTAAGGACAATATATTCATTATATTGTCAAAATTATAACTTCGATTTCTTTCTAATTTAAGTAAGTAAATAGAAAGAAGCCAACCTCCTATACTCAAATTATCACGGACATGCAACACATTTAACCTTTACATCTAAACCAAAAATTTGCATTGTTAACCTGAGTCCTATTTAAGTACAATATATTTATGATACTGTCAAAATTATAGAGGAGCACACAAATTTCTTTTTAATTTAATTAAATAAAAGGAAGCCAACCTACCATATTCAAATTATCAAAAACATGTAACACTTTTAACTCTTACATTTAAACCAGAAATTTTCATTGTTGACCTGAGTGTCATTAAAGGACAAGATATTTATGATATTTTCAAAGTTATAGAGGACCACACAGATTTCTTTTTAATTGAATGAAATAAAATGAAACCAACCTACCACTCTCAAATTATAAAAGACATGCAACATTTTTGGCCCTTATATCTAAACCAGAAACTTGCATTGTTGACCCAAGTGCCATTTAAAGACAAGATATTTATTATACTGTCAAAATTATAGAGAAGCATACAGATTTCCTTTCAATTTAATTAAATAAAAGAAAACCAACCTACCACACTCGAATTATTAAAAATATGCAACACTTTTAACCCTTACATCTAAACTAGAAATTTGCATTCCGAGCACCATTAAAGACAAGATATCTATGATATTTTCAAAGTTATAGAGGACCACACATATTTCTTTTTAATTGAATTAAATAAAATGAAACCAACCTACCATACTCAAATGATAAAAAACGTGTAATACTTTTAGCCCTTATATCTAAACAAAAAATTTGTGTTGTTGACCCAAGTGCCATTTAAGGACAAGATGTTTGTGATACTATCAAAATTATAGATGAGCACATAGATTTCTTTTTAATTTAAGTAAATAAAAGGAAGCCAACCTGCCATACTTGAATTATAAAAAACAGGCAACACTTTTATCCTATACATCTAAACCAAAATTTCGCAATATTGACTCGAGTGCCATTTAAGGACAATATATTTATTATATTGTCAAAAGTAAAGAGGAGCACACAGATTTCTTCATATTAAAGTAAATAAAAGGAAACCAACCTATCATATTTGAGTTTATAAAAAACATGCAACACTTTTAAACCTTACATCTTAATCAGAAATTTGCAGTGTTGACTTGAGTGGCATTTAAAGACAAGATATTTATGATACTGTCAAAATTATAGAGGAGTACATAGATTTATTTTTAATGTATGTAAATAAAAGGAAGCTAACCTACCATACTCAGAATCATCAAAAACATGCAACACTTTTAACCCTTACATCTAAACTAGAAATTTGCATTGTTGACTCGAATATCAATTAACAACAAGATATTTATGATATTGTCAAAATTATGGAGGACTACACAAATTTCTTTTTAATGGAATTAAATAAAATGAAACCGACCTGCCATACTTAAATTATAAAATAAAATAAAAACATGCAACTTTTTTAACCCTTAAATCTAAGATAGAAATTTGCATTATTGACCCAAGTGCCTTTTAAAGACAAGATATTCATTATATTGTCAAAATTACAGAGGAGCTCACAGATTTCTCTTTAATTTAAGTAAAAAAAAGCAAGCCAACCTACCATACTCGAATTATCAAAATCAGGCAACACTTTTAACCCTTACATCTAAGCTAGAAATTTGCATTGTTGACCCGAGTATCATTTGAGGACGTGATATTTATGATATTGTCAAAATTATGGAGGACAACACAATTTTTTTTTAATTGAACCAAATAAATGAAACCAACCTACCATACTCGAATTATCAAATACATGCAACAGTTTCAACCCTTAAATCTAAACCAAAAATTTGCATTGTTGATCCAAGTTCCATCTAAGGACAACACATTTATGATACTGTCAAAATCAAGAGGAGCACACAGATTTTTTTTTAAAAAAAAATTAAGTAGATAAAAGGAAGCCAACCTACCATACTCAAATTGTCATGCAACACTTTTGTCCAATACGTCTAAACCAAAATTTTGTACTATTGACTGAAGTGCCATTTAAGGACAAGATATTTATCATATTGTCAAAATTATAGAGGAGCACACAGATTTCTTTTTAATCGAAGTAAATAAAAGGAAATCAACCTACCATACTTGAGTTTGTAAAAACAGTCAACACCTTTTAACCCTTACATCTAAATTTGAAATTTCATTATTGACCCGAGTGCCACTTAAGGACAAGATATTTATCATATTGTCAAAATTATAGAGAAGCACATATATTTCTTTCCATTTTAAGTAGATAAAGGGAAACCAACCTACCATATTCGAGTTACCAAAAACATGCAACACTTTTAACTTTTACATCTATATAAATAAGTGATTTTACATCTCGAGAACCATTGTGAATGAAAGCTATCATCATTTGATCTTATCATGAGCAACTACCTAGAAAGGTGGCTTTTACGATTTTATGAGGTTCGCTGATCTGCATCAAAAATGTTAATTGGAGTCTCCTGTTCACCTCCTCTTCCAGCTACGCAAGATCTTCTCTTTTGGCCTATCTTAACTAAGCAATTGCATATCAGCTTGGAGATTCAAGTGCATCCTTTCCTTATGTTATTAAATTGTTCCAAGCCAACAAAAATCTTTCAAAATCAATCCACGCATTTATGTAACTATCCTAGGGATTATTAGGATTGATTGTCTGCGTTCGAGCACTTTGCTCAGTTTTTCCATCATTCTCTTGTACAAGGCCTTTCGCTTAACTTCAGGCTCTCACTTTCTATGAATTTTTCAAGTTTCGGAGTCAATCCACAAGAATCGATGTAGCAATTCCCAGATTGATTATTTGCATTTGAGTGCTCTGAGCAACATCTCACTCAATTTTTTTCGTCCTAGATTGCTTCCGTAATAGTTTGGTTGGCTTAGAACAATATAATGATATGAGGAAAGGATGCACCTAGATCTCCTAGCCTATCGGCAATTTTTTAGGGCAGGTAACGCCACATAGGAACATCTTGTCGGTCGGGAAGCGGAGATGAATAGCAGCCACCAATTAACATTTTTAATGGAGATCGACATACCCTCTAAAACCGTGAAAGCCATCTTTCCAGGCATTTGCTCTAGATATGAGAGTTAAAGAGTCTAGAGTTCTCATCTAGTAACTATCGAGCGGGTTGGCCCGCTTTATTTGTGGAGAATTATGCTGGTGTTAGCAGACTTTGGAGAATGTGATGTTTGGTCGAATAATTATTTCATGGTCTTAATTAGTTCATAATTCAAGATGGTTTGATTTGTATACTTCCCTCATCCCTATTAGCTTTATTTCCTTTCAAGGGTGCTCTGGTTTGGTTCTAAGACATTGTGGGGTCATCTCAAGATTGTCAAGGCTCAGTCCAGAGACGCTTCAAGGCACAAAGGTGGACTGGATACCTAACGTTCAGACTGCTCTTCGATCTGGACAGTGGGTCATCAGTTCATTCTCGGTCCACTAGGCCACTCCTGGCTGGTTCTCGTTATGATCACTAGCTACTGATCTTCTGTCAACAAGCAAGTTCAATGTCAAAGCAATTATTGCATCAGATCTTCGAGAATTTGTCTTTGTTTATTGGATCTTCTTTTGAAGTTAGGAGAACATTTGTTGTTAACATTAACTACATAGTCTTAATTAGTGATTACTTCTTCTTTTCAAATTTTATTTAAAATACTATCTTTTTGTCCCTCAAATTATTGATTGTGGATTTTAGTTTGCTTTCGTGATTTATTAGTTTGAATTATAGATTTTGTGTTGGAAGATATGCATCAAATATCGAAGGTACGCCAGTTTATGGTGGATATATACTCAAGATTGTAATTGATTATTTTGTATCAATCTACAATTAGATTGATATACTAGGATTAGATCTGATATACTTCCTTATTCATTAAACATCCTCTGTATTATTTAATTCCCTTTGTACATTGAAACAATCAATGAAGTGCACAGAATACATTCTCTTATGTTCTCGACATTTGTGACATCCCGAATTTTCATTTATGTTTTCAATTAAATAAATCGGGTCTTTCATCGACGCTGCTATAGTGCTATTCTTAGAGCTGATCACTCCTGAGATAACTAGACTATTTGGGGGAGTCATTAAAGAATTTTAACGCATTAGACTTGAGAATTTGACTAGGAATCGACTGCCCAACCGTGCTCATCTGTAGAGATCATTATGACACAGTATGATTCATTAAGGATCAGAGATAGGTCAGTTCGACAGAGATGTGTGGCTAAATGTGGGTGATTCCACTAAATTATAAATTCTTGTCGACCGGCACTAGACTGATTTTTCTATCGTTTTGGTACCCTGTGTCCGTATTTGAATCCTTGAGATTTTCACGACAACCGAGAGTCGCCAATGTGTTGAAAAGGTTCATTGTGGCATGAAGAAAATCGACCACGGGTCATTTGCACTAAAAAAATTTCTAAAAGATACCCGGTAGCCTAAGTCATGCTAAAATCGCGCTAGAGTGAAATTAACCGCAAATTTGAATCCAATTTCAGAAATTGAAAGTTCTATCATGTCACGTGTTATTTTAGGAACGTCGACTCAGTCTCCGAAGATTTTTCTGCCAATCGAGATTTTGGCGGAAAAAGTCGACGTAGGGCCGTTTTCGACCGGAAAATGCAAATGACCGTTTTTTATCACGCAATTAAGATGCAAGTGGGTTCAATTGGTGAGGAAAAATACCAATTTGATTATTGACTCAATAACGGAATTTTTCGAAGCCGAATTACACTGATTCAAGTGAGGATTGAAGTCCAATTTGAACTAAAGGCACCAAAATTCGTATGCCCCCCATGGGCACAACTTGTGGACCACTTCAAAGGTTTCTAGAAGGGTTTTGTGGCTGGAAATTGCAGAGGATACAGCTGGGTTGGGTAGGGCTAAGTCAAGGGGACCAAGGATGAGGTTGAAGACCATGGTGGCCCCCTCCTTAGCCAAGATTGTCCCCTTTCTCCTTTCCCCCTTCATACCGTCGACCAGCCCCCCATCTTTAGCCCTTGGAGCTTCAACTTTTCCAGAAAAGCCGACCAGCAAGCCAACATCCCTGCCGGAGCCACCGCGTCGCCACTGTTGCACCCCCGGCGCTCGATCGTTGTCCGCCAGTTTGTGCGCCAACCCCGCACGCCTCTGGCCACCGTCCCACCTCCACCGTGACCCTAAGGCACCCCTCGAGCCAGTCACAAGCTGCTCTCGCCGCTTGATCCGCTGTGGGCTACTGTCCGACCGTCGCTCGCCACCGCCTAGTCATCTGCCTCCTCCTTGGTCGATCCCAACTCGAGCCGAGTCCGAGGCAGCCCTTCTCGGCCCAAGATCAACACCAAACAACAGTGGGTTTCACAGCTACTGATAGGCCCGTTTTTGTGGCTTTCCCGACCACGAAAGGCGGTCTCGCTTTGGAGTTTTTCGTCCCCCGTCGCGTCCCCATCAATTTTATCCGAGCGGATCGCTTAACTAGTGAGTTTAACTCACTAATCCATTCTTCATAAGTTAATGACGTGTAAGGGTTGATTAGTTTAAGCTAAGCTTGGTTTAAGTGGTTAGTTAGAATGGAATAGTGAGTTAGTTAATCGATATTGCATGTTAGGTGGATAGAGTAGTGTAATTAGCAAGTAGACAGATCGTAGTATTTAATTAATGAGTCTCAAAATTATTCCGGGCTCGTTTCAGTGTTTAATTAGGCTTTACGAGCCTAAGTTCTATTTATTTGCATTTAATAATTAATTTCTATAATTATTTAACTATTTATTTATTTTCCGGAAATTAGACCGGAATAGCCAGTGATCGGAATTTTATGCTGATTGAAATGTTGTGATCTGTTTATTTATTTGACTGTTATTTTGTGCAAATTGGGTGTTGTTGATAATTTTGGTATTTATCACAAAATGAACTAATTTCAATAATTAATTGGAAAATCACCGAGCATTGGTTTACAATGCCAAAAATGGATTTGTAGACTATTGAAAATAGTGGGATTTTCAAGTGAGAGAAAATTGTCTTTTGGCTAAGGCCGACCGTGTACCCACACATAATTATTTTTTATCGGGTATGATAAAAATGGTGAAAATGTTAGGTAGTCAGGATGGTATACTATATCCGCCTGCGGGCCAGATATATCAGCTTTGGGCAATATACCGATATACTATATCAACCTACGAGCTCTTATATGTCAGCTTTGGGTGAGTAGTGTACCTTGTTGTCAGCTTCTGGTGAGCATTATTAGTATACTATATCAGCCTACGGGCTTTGATATGTTAGCTTTGGGTGAGCAATATAATCTATTATTAGCTTTTGGTGAGCTATACTATCTATCTTCAGCTTAGGGTCAGCAGTCCTGATTTGATTGGACGTTATAGATAGTATTGGGTGAATAGACCGAGAGAAGGTCGTGATGACATGGAATCGACGGAGTCGATTGATCGATGATTCAATCTGACTTGATGATTTAATTGCTGAAGTGATTCGATGAAATTATGAATTATATTAACTTGCAGGAAGGAATCGAGGCAAAGGTAAGTCCTGTTACTCGTGGTTGTGACTAGCCAGCCCGCATGGCGTATTTTCTTCCTAGTCGGGTCTTAGGGGGTGAACTCGCTGAGACGTCATCTCACCCCGTTGTGGGATAACATTTCAGGTCCCTAGATGGCAGCTCCTCCCGAGCATTTTGGACAACCGAAGAAGATCACAGAACATAAGTACTATATTCGATCCATGGGCACCTTGATGGATTAGAGTACGAACTGGTGAATTCCGTGATATGGGTCGATACGGGCCTACCCAAAAAGGTGCCCCATCAATACAGATCATGGTACCGCCAGGATCGTAACGGACTGAGAGAGGGCCCCATATCGGAATCTAAGATACCTCTATATGTGATAGAGGTTACTTTTGGAAAGGGCATTGCAAACCCTTCAGGTGATTCGGTGGTGGACAGAGACCCAGGCCTATCAGAACCTGAGTCCCCTATGTACTCAGCTGTAGGCTCCAATTGGAGTGTGGATGAAGATGAAGAGGAGGATGAGGAATTGCAATTTTATGAAACCCCCATGTTTTGTAGACGTTAAATAAACTAGCTTGTATCATATATGACATGGTTTGCTATGTATATATATAAGTGTGGTTGTGTTTTCAGTTCAAAAATTTATGGACCTAGTTTCCTTGTCACGCCCTGAACCCCGAGCGTGTGCCCATCCCTCTCTGGTCGATAATATTTTGCGACTTCCCAGGATGAGTCGCCGACCCTTTCTGTTTTATTACACATGCGAAAGCAAAAATAAATCCCCTAACAGTAATAATCTCGGGATAGAAAAGCAGGACACAGATTCAAAACAACCATGCTTTTATATTCACATAGAATCATGTACAAGGTTTAAGATCCAAAAGACTATAAGGACTGGCTTTCCAAAAGAAGCGGTCCTAACTGACTTACATTTCAAATCACCTCCTCTCAGCTTCAGGTCCTCCACTCGTCGACCCTGAAAATTGTTATACAATAACCGGTGAGACAATATCTCAGCAAGTTCACCCACTAAACCCCGATTAGAAGGGTAATACGCCTCAGAGCGCTCTAGTCACACAACCACACAATTAAAATAGGGAACTTACCTCGCCTCAGTTCCTCCCTACAAGTCAGCACAGTTCATATACATTATGTATAGAATCAATACACACAACAATTGAAACGCATTACTCAACTCAATAAATCACAAGGATCCTGATTATAGGGTCAAATCATTATGACACGTCCCATACCATGTCACCTAATTTTGTCCCATAATCCGGCGCATCTATTCCACTCAACATGCGTTCCAATTGATAATTTCACCCACTCTAGGGTACAGCCTACTCAAAGTTTGGCGGTCTACTGGCGTAGCCAGGCATCGTCTCACTCCATTGAGCACGGTTATGTCTCTCGAAGACGACTTTCCCGAAGGAGCATAGGTCCAGAATCTATTGCAACTTTAATCCATAAATGGGTAACGTCCATCCGATATAGTTCGGGGACCGGTTCTCTTAACCAACACACAACCACTTAATCTCGGCTCGGGACACTATGCATTTAACTCAAATGCCTCAATTAAAATAGTGATCCTGGCCTATTTTCTTCGTATTAAAAACACCTGGTGAAAGTAGTCGTGCATGGGTACACGGTCAGATCAGACCTGGAAAATTCATGACCTTCTTTTAAAATCCCACTAGTTTATGTAGTACATAAAACCATTTTCGGTGTTAAAACCCGACACTAGGGATTTTCTGAATAAATATTGAATTTTATAAATTTTGGAATAAATGTCCAAAAATCAAATCAGCATTCAATTTGCATAATTTAACACTCGATTGCAGAAATTAACCACATCATTACAATCAGCACGAAATTCCGGTCACCGGCTATCCCGCCTAATTTCCAAAAAAAATTAATAATTAAATAATTACTAAAATTAATTAAATAAAAAAATTAAATATTAAAAATGCTAACTTAGGCTAAATAATTCTAATCTAACCACCTATTGAGCTAATTAAATTATCCTAACCATTCTAACTAATAACAATACACTAATCTAATTAAATATAAGTCTCAACCACCTAATTCCTTAATCTAACTATCCTAATTTAACTAACTAAATTAATAATTAAACTAATTACGCTTAAATAAATCTAAACACCCCTTAAACGTTATTAGCCTACTAAGAAGAGTTTAGTGTATAAACTCACCGGTGTATCGCGAAAATCGATTCACCGGGACGACGGCGTGACGGCAGCTGAAACTTGAGTTTCCGACTGCGTCAACGGAGCTCGGACCGGCCCTAGAACCGCCCCAATAAATCTCAGCCCAAGCTGAGGTTTATTCTTGATTTTGGGCTCGACCCAAGTTGGGCTGGACTACTGAAGACTTGGGCCGAAGTTGGACTGAACTTCCCTGATTTGTGGGTTGCTAAATCGGGCTTTGCTGGGCCCGAAAGACTAAAGACGTTGGGCTGCAGAAAAATGGCAACTAGCTGGGCCGAATTCTGCTAGCTCGTGGACTTCAATTGGGGTAGCTTTAACGAGGCAAAGATGTCCACGAAAGAGAGAGACTTCGGTGGATTGCTACAACTGGTGAAGACACGAGGAAGCAACTGGCATTCGCTGGCGATGGAAGGCTGTAGGTTGGTTGGTCATGGGCTAAAAGTGGAGAAATAAACATTGGCAGGCAGTGGATTCATGTGGGCAGAAGGACGTGGGCTCAAAATTTCGAAGGAAGGAGCTGTATCCATTGGGCTGTCGAACGAGAAGCTGGCAGCAGTTTCGGTGCTACTTGACTTGCTGAGATGGACGGTGCGCGGATGAAGGAGACGCATGGCAAAAGCTTGAGTTGTCTCGGTCATTAAATCTGCAAGAGCTTCACCGGTTTGACTTGGTGGATAGGCATCGAAGTAGCTAGGGCGAATAAAATAAACAATTGTTGGCGTGTGTATGAGTGAGAGGTGGGGTGTGTAGGCAATTGCAGAGAAGGGTGAAAGATGGAGAATTGAGGAAGTTCGCTCGAAGGGATGAAGAATTGAAAGCAAAGCAAAAATGAAAGGGAGGCAAGGACGTCAGCAAGACCAACTTGCCCGAGAAGACTTGATGAGAGAGAGAGAGAGAGAGAGAGACAAAAGTCCTCAAGCTTAGCCAAAAAAACATAAATGCTTGGTCCCCTCTAAAGTTCACATGCATATCACAATGCCCCCTAATAATTTCTTGCCCAAAATTCCACTAATTAAACTAAATTGATGCCCAAAAATGCTGCACTTTTTCCAATTCCGAATTTCACATTTTGGTCTTCAAATTCTTCAACAAATTCCCAATTTGATGTCCAATTTTGATGAAGAAAAAGCCCACATAATTTCTACAAGTCCCTTTTGCATATAGCTCGGTTTGCAAGTCGAAAATCTCTTCAATTCGGCCAATCCGAATTTCCGTTAATTTTCCACGACGTCCGAATAAATTTTCCGAAAAAATCTTGGAATCTCCGAAAAATCTTCAGAGGATGAGTTGACATTCCTAAAATAGATTGTGACACCACAGCACTTTCAATTTCTAAAATCGAGTTCAAATTCACGGTTAAGTTCACTCCGATGCGATTTTAGTGTGACCTAGTCTACCGGGTAGCTTTTAGGAATTTTTGGTGCAATTAACCCGTGATCGATTCATCTCGAGTCACATAATGCATTTTCGACACATTGGCGACTCTCAGTTGTCGTGAAAATCTCGAGGTTTCAAATATGGACACGTACAAAAATGATAGAAAAATCGGTCTAGTGCCATTCGACGAGAATTTTGCAATCAGGTGGAATCACTCACACACTAATCATATATCTCTATCGAATCGACCTATCTCTGGTCTCTTATCGATTTTTGACAATGTCGTAGTGACCCTTGCAAATCGACACGGTCGAGCAGTCGATTCCTAGTCGAATTCTCAAGTCTATTGCGTTAAATTCCCTTAATGGTTTCCCCAGATATTCTAGTTATCTCATGAGTGATCAACTCAAAGAATAGCACTATCAGCGCGTCGACGAAAGGCCCGATTTATTTAATCGAAAACGAAATCTAAAAATTCAAGCTGTCACATTCCTATCCCATTGTGTTGTTGTTTAGGGATTATTTATATGCTTCCGAGTGTGCATTAAAATGAATGGGTCGGCAATGCGTCCTGAGACGTCGCTAATTAATCGACCATAGAGGGATGGGCACGCGCTCGAAGGATTAAGGCGTGACAACATTCTTCTCACTTCCACTCTATTTTCTGACATGGTATCAGAGCGAGCGTTTTTTTTCTTCTGACTTCCGCACTTTCTGATTGCCTTCCAGACGTTTCTTACCTTCGTTGTTGTAGGAACACTAAACCTATAAAACAAGGTTAGCACTCCGGTGTAGGAATAAGCATCTAAGCACTTCAAAAAATCAAAAAGAAAAAACAATTTCTTCTTACCGACACCATGGCTAAGGAGGATTCATCGACTTTTGAAGGATGAACCCCAGAGGAGTTAACTGTGCAACAGGAACATGTCGTGGACCAGGAGTAAAGAATCCAGGCCCAGTCGAACTAGGGACAGGCCATCACGGGCCAGGCCACCTCGGGGCAACCAATCGCAGCCCAGCATGCTTCAGGGCAATCCATCCAGCGGTTGCCTGTTCAAATGGCACCCAGCCCATAGATCTATGGGCCCACGCAAACAAACCCATGGTTGATGGGTCAAGGTCTCGAAGAACCAGTTTAGCCCAATGGAGGCCCACCAACCGTCTTCGAGGCAAGCCCAACCACTAGGCCAAATTCAACGAATGCAGGCTATTCGTCCGAACCGGTAATTCGGGTTCGGGACTAAATCCCTACCCGGTTTCTGCCGTACCCGTTTGTCGCCGCCAACAAGCCAACCGGAGCCCGGTGATCCGCTCTACATGGTGACAGGTGACGGACCGGAGCTACGACTCATCACCCAACAACTGTCAGGCCTCGACAATTATTTCAGTTGGTCGGTGGAGTTCCGGCGAGCGTTGCTCATAAAGGACAAATAAGTTTTATCGACGGTATGTTATCAATTTCGTCGGACGAGCGAATGGCGTGACTATGGAGGAAATGCAATCAATTAGTTCGAACCTGGATCGGCAATTGCATCACCACCGAAGTCGCGGCCGGACTCCCTCCGACGGAAGATTCGAGAAAAATGTGGAAAAATATTAAAGAAATGTATGGAAAATTAGACAAGGTGAAAATTTTCTCTTTGACCCAACAACTCTCGAATTTAAAGCAAGGAAATATGAGCATCGTCGTGGTCTACAACAAACTCTCAGCTTTATGGAACAAATTGGAGGCAGTCGAGGAGAAACTAGAAGGGCCAGATCTGACCTTGCAGCAGTACCGCACCATAAGAGAAAGGGAAAAAGTCACTAGATTCCTGTTGATCTTGAATGAGTCTTACTATTCTTTTCGATCTCAGATTTTGGCCATGGAACCCATGTTGACGCTTGGCCGGATTTACCAGCTCGTCGACCAAGAAGAAAGCCAACATCTTGTTGCCTCCAACTTTCACAGAGCCGACAACGAGATGGCGCTCGCAACTCACGCGAATCACTCACAGGGAGGAGCCACAACCAGAGAACAAGAAGGAAAGTGGCCGCAAGTCTGGTTTGTAGGAGCAAACCCTAAATCCTTCAAGAAGGGAACGGACGGCCAAGATCTAATGATGCAATCCAACGGTTCACGAGGGCTCAATCCATCCGTCAAATCCGACGATCCACAGGGAATCTCTTTAGTAGGATCGGACGGCTCACAACGCTCCTTTTCCGTGCATGGATCCAACGGCCCAAATGAGGCCGCGATGGCTTCATTTTTTAAACCATCTAACGGGCCACCTTTTGCCACGTTATCAAAGCATAATGGGCAAAATTTTAAAGGAAAAGGTAAGTTATATTGCGATTATTGCAAACGTCCACATCATACAATTGATAATTGCTAGAAACTGCATGGTAAACCCGGAGAGAAAGGAAAGAGGGATTTTTCAACAGCTTTACAGGTGACAGGGCATCATACTGATAAATCAAATCAGTCAGTTACCCATGATTAGTATCAAGAAATTATGAAGGCTCTCAAGAAATTGGATGTCTTTGATAGCACCGGAAGTTTTACAGGTACCTCTCATTGTTTGATGAATTCAATTTCGAAGACTGCTTGGATAATTGATTCGGGTGCTAGTGACTACATTATCTGCGATGAAAGTTTTTTTTCGAAATAAAAAAAAAAAAATTAGACTTTCCTATCTCAGTCAAACTTCCAAATGGGAATGCTACCTATGTCACGATGACTGGCATAGTAAATCTTAGCCCTCTTATCACATTCCAGAACGTGTTTTATGTCCTAGAATTCCATTTCAATCTCGTATCAATTTCTCGGGCTTGTAAAGAATGTCACGCTCCGATCCACGAGCGCGCGCACATCCCTCTGAGGTTGATACAAATGCGACGTTCCCAGGACGCGTCGCTGACCCTATCTATTAAGCACATGCGAAAGCGAAACAATAAACCCCTAACAATAAATAACATGGGATAGGAAAGTAGGGCAACATTTCACAAAAGCCAACTTTATATGAACAACTAGGTTTAGGTACAAAAGAGTCTGGGCAAAAGTCTACAAAATATCAGCTCTCAAAAAGAAGCTGTCCTACGACAAAATAGTCGAACACACATGCCGATCCTTCAGACTCCACCTCCACAGACTCCGGGCTTCGGGTCCTCCACCAACACCGTCTAAGGACCTGAAAAGTTAAGCCCATGACGGGGTGAGACATTGTCTCAGCAAGTTCACCCCCCTAAACCCCTATTAGGAAGAAAATACACCCAATGGTGGCCTAGCCACACAATACAGAGAACTTACCTCACCTTAATTCCCTCATGCACGTCTGCATAGTTCATATCACTCAATCATATGCAGTAATAAGAACTCAAACAACTGGAATGCAAACACTTTCATCTCAAACAACCACAGGGGTCTAGATTATAAGACCAAACCGTTATGACACGTCCCATACCATGTAACACAGTTTTGTCTCATAATCCAGCGCATCTAACTCAATCAATCATGCATTCCAATTGTTAATTTCGCCCCTCTAGGGTACGGCCTACTTTAAGTTCGGCGGTCTACTGGAGTAGCCAGGCATCGTCTCTTCCCCATTGAGCACGGCTACGTTTCTCGAAGACGGTTTTCCCAAAAAAGCATAGGTTCAGAATCTACTGCGACCTGAACCTATTGTCTAGGTATCCCATATAGGATAACGTCCATCCAACTCAATTCGGGGACAGGTTCTCTTAACTAACACACGACCATTCAACCTCGGTCCAAGACACCGTGCATTGCACTCAAATGCCTCGATTAAAATAGTGATTCTAGCCTATTTTTTTCATATTAAAAACATCCGGAAAATAGTCGTGTGTGGGTACATGGTCAATTCGAACCAAAAAAACTGATACCGTTCCTTTTTAAACCCCACTATTTGATATAGTACTTCAAATCCATTTTCGATGTCAAAACCGACACCCAGGATTTTTTGAATAAATATCATAATTTCACAATCATCACTCAATTTGCACAATCTAACAATCAATTGCATAATCTGAACACACCAATGCAATCAGCATGAAATTTCGATCACCGGCTATCCCGGTTTAATTTCCGGAAAATAATAAATAAATAAATATATTCCGAAATTTAAATAAATAAATATAATATTAATATAATTTAATAAAATAATATTTATATATTCGAAATAATTAATTAATTTAAAATAATTAATTAAGGGCCTAATCAAGATTACACTAATTTAATCACCTAATTAGCCTTAATTAATTATCCACTAAACTAATCACATCCTTTAATCTAATTAAAAATTAACTAAATTAGTCTAACCACCTAACCATACTTAGCTTAATCTAAACACTCCTTAAGTATAATTAACCTCATAAGTAAGGTTTAGTGAGTAAATTCACCGATTTAGCATTCCGGGGAGTTCACGGCGACGGCGACGCCAAAGCGGGTGACAAACCTCCAAGCGGCGACACTAACCAAGGCCGAGAAGGGCTTGAAAACAGGCCTTAAAGACCTCACGACTTGCTAGAACTTCGGTTAATGATCTTGAGCTGTAAGGACTGAACCGGCAGCTAAAACAACAAGGAAGGGCTGATCAGAGCTTCGGCAAGCGGGTGACCGGCAACCAGCAGCACCTGGGGGTCAAGGGGGACTTGCTGGTGGTTGGTATGGGCAAAGGAAGGGTCGAAAGGGGAGGAAAAATGAAGAAAACGCGAAACAGTGCACTCGGGCAGGCAAACCGACGGACCGGCGGGCGACGGCTTCCGACCAACAGGCGGGTCGACCGGATGCTCCGTTCGGCACGCAGCGAGGTGCTCCCGTACGGCTTGGATGTGCTGAAGACGATGGTAGGTGGCACAAGAGCTCATTCTCACGGGAATGCAACTTTTAACTCAGATCTTTGGAGAAATATTAGCTGGAGCAGAAACTGGAAGAAGAGAAAACATAGGGGGAAAAGTGGGTGCGGTTGCTTGGCAGGCATGCGACCAGCTAGGGGGATGCTATGCTCGGTTTTCTCTAAAATTTCTGAGCTCCCAACACTTCAACAATGGTTAAATGAGGGCTGAGGAGGAAGAAAAAGGTTGTTGGTCAATGAGGGTGCCACCAAAATATCCTAAGCACTTGAGTTTTGGCCCTACCACCCTTTAGCTGTCTTCCTCAGCCATTTGTAGCTGCCAAAGCCAATGAAGTGGTCCAAAAGTTGTCTCTCCCATGGCATATTTCCCCTCCAATTCCATTCGATCCTCTTCAATTTTTATCTAAATGAGCTCAAATCAAAGCCTATAAATTCATCCGAGGTGTCCTCACTTAAATCCACATTTTTTTCTTGTCCATTAAACCAACTAGGATCCCAAAAATGCGACCAAAAGCGAGCCTACGAATTTCCCGATCCAAAATAGCCATACTTTGATTTTTCGCCGAAAATCTCGGTTTGCAAAAAGATCTTCGAAGGATGATTCGACATTCCTAAAATGAATTGTGACATTATAGAACTTTCAATTTCTGAAATCGGGTTTAAATTCGTGGTTAATTTCAATTTGGCGCGATTTTAGCACATCCTAATCTACTGGGTAGCTTTCGAGAATTTTTAGTGCATTTGACATATGGTCCGTTATTTTCAAGTCACAATGTACATCTTCAACACATTGACAACCCTCAGTTGTCATGAAAATCTCGAGATTTCAAATACGAACACAAGGTACCAAAAAGATAGAATAATCAATCCAGTGTCATTCGACGAGAATTTTGCAATCAGGTGGAATCACCCACACACTGATCACATATCTCAGTTGAATCAATCTATCTCTGATCTCTGATCGATTTTGACAGTGCCATATTGACCCTTGTAGATTAGCACGGTCGAGTAATCGATTTCTGGTTGAATTCTCGAGTCTGTAGCGTTAAAATTCCTTAACGGCTTCACCTGATAGATTAGTTAACTCGTGAGTGGCCAAGTCAGAGAAAAAGACTATAGGCACATCGATGAAAAACCCGACTCACTCAATTGAAAACAGAAGTGGAAAATCAGGATGTCACAAAGAAAATTCATGTCGCGTTCTATTCAATCCTGATCATTGTTTATTTCAGGCCCTTTCGATTAGCAAACTAATGGGCTTGGGTAGAAATTGGCAAGGGTATATCTTTGGACCAGTTTTTCTAGTAATTTCAGTTCATCTTGTATTGAATCCAATAAACAATCATTGTGTAACATTACTACCAATAATAACTTTTTTCTTAATCATTGAAGACTGGGTCATTCTGCTACTTTCCCTTACCCTCAATGTTCAATCTATCATCTGGCAAAGCAAGCTTGTATACCTTTTGACAATAGCAAATCTCGTGCAAAAAGTCTTTTTTCCTTAATCCATGTTGATGTTTGGGGGCCCTATCACACACCCAATCATGATGGTTCTCATTTCTTCCTAACAATTGTGGATGATTTTTTTCGTGCCACATGGGTATTTCTCATGCAATCAAAGAGTCAAATTCTTTCTCATCTAAGAACTTTTTTCTCCCTCTCCGAAAATCAATTTGGAAAATCAATCCAACGTATTCGTATTGACAATGGAAGGGAATTCTTCAATAGTGAATGTGCATTTTTTCTCTCTTCAAACGGAATTTTGCATGAGAGTTCTTGCATTTACACTCCACAGCAAAATGGAATTGTCAAGCGTAAACACCATCTTCTCTTAGAAGTAGCCCGTGCTCTTAAATTTCAAGCTTCCATTCCCGACACTTTTTGGGAAGATTGTGTGGTCACTGCAGCTTACCTGATCAATCGAATGTCAAGTCGTGTTCTCAACAAGAAGACACCTTTTGAGATGCTCTATGGAAAGAAACCAGAACTTCAGCATTTGAGAGTTTTCGGTTGTTTGTGCTATGTGACTACAGTGGGGCCGCGGGATAAATTGAGTCCACGAGCTCGACGATGCATATTTATGGGATATCCAAGTCTCACAAAGGGATATCAAGTTTTCGATCCGTCCACTAGGGATTTCTTTGTCAGTAGGGATGTTATTTTCCACAAGAATGTATTTCCTTTTGGTGACGAATTATCTTCACACAATGAGTCTGATAGGGGCGTGGATACTCATAGTTTTTTATCTGAAGAAGACTTATCTCCTAGACAATCATATATCATTGCCCCTCCGGCATATTTGCCACAAGGTACAGTTTCCTCTCCAACAGTAGCCGTGGATACTTTAGATCTACATTTTTCCACCATAAGTGAGGAGGAGCATACTTCTTCACCAATAGCAGCATCTCCAGCATCCATTGAGGAATCACCAATTTCTTTAGTACCCTCTCAACCAACACAACAGAATAATCCACCATAGCGATCCAAGCGTGCTACGCGTCCACCCACATGGACAAAAGACTATGTCTATGCTGCTTCAAATTCTCTAGGTACTCGTTAACCTATATCCTCATATGTCTCTTTTCACCAGTTATCGTCGAATCATATGTGTTGCATCAGTCATGTATCTGAAGAAACAAAGCCGACCAATTATAACAAGGCAGTGAATGACCCACAATGGCAAAAAGCTATGGAGACAAAATTGCATGCGTTAATGGAGAATCATACATGGGACATTGTCCCTTTACTGTCCCATCGAAAACATGGCTGCAAGTGGGTCTACAAGATTAAATATAAAGCCGACGGCTCAGTAGAAAGATATAAGGCTCGATTGGTGGCCAAAGGTTTCACTCAACGAGAAGGTTTCGATTACCATGAAACTTTTTCTCCAGTAGCGAAAGATGTTACGGTTCGCACTTTCTTGGCAATTGCTGCATTTCGTGATTGGTCATTACACCAAATGGATGTCCACAATGCTTTCCTTCATGGTGACTTGGATGAGGAAATCTATATGGACCTTCCACCGGGATTACGGAGACAAGGGGGAGTCTAGAGTATGTCGTCTCCGCAAATCCCTATACGGTCTCAAGCAGGCTTCTAGACAGTGGTATGCCAAATTTACGGATGCACTTATGGGAGCAGGATTCAAGCAGTCTTGACATAATTATGCCTTGTTCACGTGGACAAAAGGTATGTCGTCTATCCACTTAATGATATATGTCGATGACATACTTATTATGGGAAATGATGAATTTGCCGTGAAAAGTCTCAAAGAATATTTACATTCCGCTTTCCATATTAAAGATTTGGGACCACCAAAATACTTCCTTGGAATTGAGATAGCTCGTTCAAACCAAGGGATCTCACTTAGCCAACAGAAATTTATGCTGGAGATTATATCAGAGGCAGGTCTATCAAGATGCAAACCAACAGTTATCCCTATTAAGCATAATGTCAAGTTGACCACTGCTGATTATGATGCGAGTCTACAATCTACAGATACTGACTCGTTGCTCAAAGATCCATCAAGCTACCATAGACTAGTTGGGAAACTCATCTATCTCACTATGACCAGACCAGATATATATTATGCAGTTTAGACACTGAATTAGTTCATACATATACCAAAACAGTCTCATATGAATGCTGCATTAAAAGTTGTGAAGTATTTGAAGAAATGCCTAGAACTTGGGATTCTCCTTTCTCGTGATTGCAACATGGAAATGACAGCTTACTATGATGCGGATTATGCGACTTGTCCTATGAGTCGAAGATATATCACTAGTTTCTACATCAAACTTGGGGAATCGTTACTTTCATGGAAGACAAAGAAACAGTCCACTATCTCCCTATCATCAGCTGAAGCTGAGTATCGATCCATCGCCAAGACCGTGTGTGAAGTAGTTTGGTTACGAGGCTTACTTCTGGATCTTGGAGTACAAGTCAAGGGACCAACCTTACTATTCTGTGATAATGATTCCGCACTTAAACTTGCGGCAAATCCAATAGTACATGAAAGAACAAAACACATAGAGGTCGATTGCCACTTTACTCGAGAGAAGATTCAATAAGGGATAATCAAAACAAGAGGAATCGGGACTACCAAACAACCTGAGGATATATTCACCAAACCTTTATATCAAAGGCAACATGCATATCTCCAAACAAGCTAGGCATCTTGGACATATACAAGCCACCAGCTTGAGGGGGAGTGTTGGAAGATATACATCAAATATCGAAGATACACCAGATTACGGTGAATAAATACTCGAGATTGTAATTGATTATTTTGTATCAATCTAGGATTAAATCTGATATACTTCCTTATTCATTAAACATCCTCTATATTATTTAATTCCCTTTGTACATTGAAACAATCAATGAAGTGCACAGAATACATTCTCTTGTATTCTCGACATTCTTCTCGCTTCCACTCTGTTTTCTGACATTTTGGTTTATTGATTTTTGTTAACATTAACTACATAGTTTTTACCCCAAAAAAAAAAATACATAGTAGCTGTACTGACTACATCCTACTTTTGGACTAATTGACTAAATAGATGTCAATTTATGGCACATGTTATGTATGAAATTCTGATATTTTCCTTCTTTTGATATTCAAAGTTAACTTGATTGGTATTTCTCCTTCTTCTTTTTTTATGACTGCTATAGAAGTCTTAAAATTTCTTACACAGAGGTCATCAATGAAAACCAATTTAGTCAACCAATCCCAAAGTGGGATATCGATGGTGTCGTTCAAGTGAATCCCACAACAGAAAAAAGTGCTAACTTTGTGAGATTGTTGTATCAAAACATTATAATTATTTGACAATTTCATCCCAAATTATTGCAATGGTTTGATACAAATAGTCTCATGAAGTATGCAATTTGTTTAAACGTGAGAGTTGCTTGAACCCACCAACTCTGTTCCACTTTTGGATTGATCGGCTAAATTGATTTCCATTTATGACATCCTATGTCTAAAATTTTGAGATTTTCCTTTTTTAATATTAAATGTTATTCAACTTGATTGATCTTTCTTTAATAATTTTTTTAAGACAATCACGGTACAAGTCTTCAAATTTCTTATATAGAATGTCGTAAATGGAAACCAATTTAGTTGACCAATCACAAAGTAGGACGTAGACAGTGGGCTTCAAGCAGCACCATGACAAAATAAATTGCCTGCTTTGTGAGATTATTGGTTGCTTGCTTTGTGAGATTATTGGTATCACAAAGCAGGCAATTTATTTCTTCAAAAGAGCCAATTGAACCCTACCAACTATTTCCTATTTTTAGATTGATTGACTAAATTGATTTCCACTTATAACATTCTATGTAAGAAATTTTAATACTTCTACTGCAATCATCATGAAAAAATTAGTAAAGAAATACCAATCAAGTCACATAACATTCAATAATAACAATAATAATAATAGTAATAATAGTAGTAGTAGTAGTAGTAGTAGTAGTAGTAGTAGTAGTAGTAATAATAGTAGTAGTAATAATAATAATAGTAGTAACAACAACAACAACAACAACAACAACAACAACAACAAAAACAATAACAATAATAATAATAATAATAATAATAATAATAATAATAATAATAATAATAATAATAATAATAATAATAATAATAATAATAATAATAATAAGAAGAAGAAGAAGAAGAAGAAGAAGAAGAAGAAGAATAATAATAATAATAATAATAACAATAACAATAACAATAACAATAATAATAATAATAACAATAACAATAACAATAACAATAACAATAACAATAACAATAATAATAATAATAATAATAATAATAATAATAATAATAATAATAATAATAATAATAATAATAATAATAATAATAATAGTCTCTATAATTCATACGTAGGATGTCATAAATGGAAATCAATTTAGTTGACCAATCCCAAAATAGGACATAAATGGTGTGGTTCAAGCGAATCCCATGATAGAATAAAGTGCTTGCTTTGTGGGATTATTGGTATCAAATCATTGTAATAAGTTGATAATTTCATGCCTTTGCTCATAATTTATTTAAATGATGCAACAATTTGATACCCATAATCTCATAAAGCATGCAATTTATTTTGTCGTTCGAGCCGCTTGAACCCACTGACTATTCCCTACTTTTGGATTGATGATTAAATTGATTTCCATATATGACATTCTATGTATGAAATTTTGAGATTCTCCTCCTTTTAGCATTAAATTTTATTTGATTTGATTGGTATTTCTTTACTAATTTTTTTTCAAGAGGATTGCAATAGAAGTCTTGAAATTTCTTACATAGAATGTGACATTGCAATAATCTCACAATGTAGGCAATTAATTCTGCTGTGGAGCCGCTTGAAACTCACCATCTACATCCTCATTTGGGATTGGTTGACTAAATTGGTTTCCAATTATGATATTCTATGTCTGAAATTTTGAGAATTTCCTTTTTTTTTTTAAATTGAATTTTATACAACTTCTTTTGTGACATCCTGATTTTCTGATTCTGTTTTTGATTGAATGAGTTAGGCTTTTCATCGACGCGCCTATAGTCTTTTTCTCTGAGCTGATCACTCACGAGATAACTAATCTATTATGTGAAGCCATTAAGGAATCTAAACGCAATAGACTTGAGAATTCGACCAGAAATCGACTGCTAGACCGTGCTAATCTGCAAGGGTAAATACGGCACAGTCAAAATTGATCAGAAACCGGAGATAGGTCGGTTCGATAGAGGCATGTAATTAAAGTGTGGGTGATTTTACTTAATTGCAAAATTCTTGTCGAATGGCACTAAATCGATTTTTCTGTCATTTCTGTACCATGTGCCCGTATTTGAAACCTCGAGATTTTCACGACAACCGAGAGTTGTCAATGAGTCGAAGATGCATAATGTGGCTCGAAAATAATCGACCACAGGTCAAATGCGCTAAAAATTCCTAAAAGCTACCCAGTAGGTTAGGTCACACTAAAATCGCGCCCGGTTGAAATTAACCACGAAATTGAACCCGATTTCGAAAATTGAATGTTTTTTCATGTCACAATTTATTTTAGAAACGTCGATTCATCCTCCAAAGAATTTTCGAGAAGTCCGAATTTTCGGCGAAAAATCAAAATTGGACGTTTTGGACTAGGAAATTAAGAGGGTCGTTTTTGTGTCAACTTTTGGCCGTCAAGTTGAATCCGTTAGTGAGGAAAGTTGTGGAATGGATGTGGATGCCTTGGCTAGTATTTTTGGGCACCATTTGGGATTAAATTGAAGGGGATTTGAACCTAATTGAAGAGGGAACATTGCAAATTCGTAGGTCCCTGATTTCTAATCGATTTTGACAATACCATAATGACCTTTGCAGACTAGCACGGTCGAGCAGTCGATTCTTAGTCGAATTCTCAAGTCTATTGCGTTAAAATCCCTTAACGGCTTCACCTAATGGGCTAATTATCTCGTGAGTGGCCAACTCAGAGAAAATAACTATAGGTGCGTCGATGAAAGGCCCGACCTGTCCAATCGAAAACAAAACCTGAAAATTAGGATGTCACACGCTAAGTTTAGTAAGTGCGAGTTTTGGTTGACTCGTGTGGCTTTCCTAGGTCACGTGATTTCAGGCGATAGTGGACCCGACCAAGATTGAAGTAGTGATCAACTAACCAAGAATGACGACAGTGACAGAGATCAAAAGCTTTTTGTGGTTGGTAGGTTATTACAGAAGGTTCGTGGAAGGATTTTTAGCAATAGCCTCACCTTTGACTCGACTGCTGAAGAAAGAAAAAAAGTTTGTATGGACAGATAAGTGCGAGTGTGGTTTTCAAGAGCTTAAGCAGAAGCTGACTACCGCATCAGTGCTGACAATTCCGCCTGGTCTCAGAGGATACGAGATCTATAGTGATGCGTCATTTAAGGGACTAGGTTGCATGTTAATGCAGCATGGTAGGGTCATTGCATACGCATCCCGTCAGTTAAGACCTCATGAGCTGAATTACCTGACGCATGACCTAGAACTCGCAACAATTATTTTCGCTCTAAAGATTTGGAGACACTACTTGTGGGGAGAAAGGTTCCAAATCTTTAAAGATCTACAAAGTCTCAAGTATTTATTCTCTCGGAATGAGTTAAATATGAGACAGCATCGCTGGATGGAACTTCTTAAGGATTATGATTGTGACATCCTGTATCACCTTGGAAATGCTAATAAGGTTGCAGATGCATTGAGTTGAAAGTCTTCGATTGCGCGGATGGTGATTACCGAGTGGATTTTACTCGAGGGAGCTCGAGATTCAGTTTTCAAATTCGAGGTAGGCCACCTTTCAAATCTTATGGCCACCCTTAGAATTGAGCCGGAAGTCCAAATCAGAATCAGGACATTGTAGTTGATAGACCCAGAGGTCCAAAAGATTGTACAAGAGGATGTAGACAAGACAAAGGCTTATTTTCATATTTCTAATGACGGAACACTAAGGTTTCGTGGACGACTGTGTGTACCTGACGATGCAGAGCTTAAGGAAGAGATCTTATTTGAAGCTCATCGTAGCAGTTACAGCATTCATCCAGGCAGTACAAAGATGTATCAGAATCTGGGTCAACATTATTGGTGGACCAGTATGAAGGTGGATATCGCCAAGCATGTCGCCAAGTATCTGACGTGTCAGCAAGTGAAGGCACAGCACTGTAAGCCGAGAGGACTTCTGCAACCTCTTGAGATTCCCAAGTGGAAATGGGAACACATCACAATGGATTTTGTGATTGGCTTACCAAGGAGTTAGAGGAGTAATGATTCCATTTGGGTTGTGGTCGATAGACTGACAAAGTCGGCTCACTTTATCGTTGTACGAAAGGACTATGCATTAGATAGGTATGCTGAGTTGTATGTGCGTCAGATAGTTCATCCACATGGAGTACTAGTGACGATTACATCTAATCGAGACCCGAAGTCATGGCAGCCTTTTGGAAAAGTTTACAAATTGCCTTGGGAACGAAGCTATAGTTCAGTACAGCCTATCATCCACAAAAAGATGGCCAATTTGAAAGGACAATTTAGACCCTCGAAGACATGCTGAGAGCTTGTATACAAGACTTCAAAGGAAGCTAGGAGGAACAGCTTCACCTCATTGAGTTCGCCTACAACAACAGCTACCAGTAGAGTATTCAACTAGCACCGTTTGAGGCGTTGTATGGCAGGGCGTGCAGAACACCAACGTGTTGGGATGAAATAGGAGAATGGAATATCACAGGCCCACAGTTGGTTCAACGGTCAGTGGATGTAGTTGCAGTTATCAGGGACAAATTAAAGACCGCTCAGAGTCGCCAGAAAAGCTATGTGGATAAGCGTCGAAGACCATTGGAATTCCAAGTTGGTGAGCACGTCTTTCTAAAAGTGTCACCAATGAGGGGTAATTTGCGCTTCGGTAAAAAGGGAAAGCTGAGTCCTAGGTACGTTGGTCCCTTCGAGATTCTAGAAAGAATATGGACTTTAGTGTATCGTCTTACATTGTCGCCGAGACTAGCGCAGGTGCATTACATCTTCCACATGTCGATGCTAAGAAAGTATGAGCCTGACCCGACCTACGTGCTGAATTTTAAAGACTTAGACGTGAACGACAGAGTGTCATACGTGGAGAGACCGATTCAGATTGTGGACCGCAAGGAACAAATTCTACGCACCTAGACGATCTCACTGGTTAAAGTGATTTGGCAACACCACGGCACAGAGTGAGCAACCTGGGAAAGTGAAGACTCGACAAGACGACAATACCCCCACCTTTTGTTTAAGATTTGTAATAAATTTCGAGGACAAAATTTTTATAAAAGGGGAAGAGTTGTGACATCCTGATTTTCTGATTCTGTTTTCGATTGAATGAGTTGGGCTTTTCATCGACGCACCTATAGTATTTTTTTCTGAGCTGCTCACTCACGAGATAACTAATCTATCAAGTGAAGCCGTTAATGAATCTAAACGCAATAGACTTGAGAATTCAACCAGAAATCGACTACTTGACCGTGCTAATCTGTAAGGGTCAATACGACACTATCAAAATCGATCAAAGACCAGAGATAGGTCGGTTTGACAGAGGCATGTAATTAAAGTGTGGGTGATTCCACCTAATTGCAAAATTCTCGTCGAACGGCACTAAACCGATTTTTCTGTCATTTCTGTACCGTGTGTCCGTATTTGAAACCTCGAGATTTTCACAACAACCGAGAGTCGCCAATGAGTCGAAGATGCACAATGTGGCTCAAAAAAATCGACCACGGGTCAAATGCGTTAAAAATTCCTAAAAACTACCTAGTAGGTTAGGTCACGCTAAAATCGCGCCCGATTGAAATTAACAAAGAAATTGAATCAGATTTCATAAATTGAATGTTCTGTCACGTCACAATTTATTTTAAGAACGTCAATTCATTCTCTGAAGAATTTTCGACAAGTTCGAATTTTCAGCGAAAAATCAAAATTGGACGTTTTGGTCAGGAAAATTAAGAGGGCCGTTTTTGTGTAAACTTTTGGCCGTCAAGTTGGATCTGTTAGTGAGGAAAATCCTAAAATGGATGTGGATGCCTTGGCTAGTATTTTTTGGCACCATTTGGGATTAAATTGAAGGGGAATTGAGCTTAATTGAAGAGGGAATGTTGCAAATTCGTAGGTCCATGGGGCAGCAACATTTTGGACCCCTTGGGTGGCTTCTAAAGGAAGCTTTGGAGAGGATAGAGTTGCTAAGCTTGGCTGTGGACTTTGGGGGATGTGTGATGATGGTTTTATGATATTTTGGAAGACTTTGAGGCCATATGTGGTCCCCCTCCAGCTGCAACCCTCTCTTCTTCTTCTTCCTCACTCCTTTGTGCTCCGTTGTTGTTGTGTTTGAGCTAGAAAACCAGAGCAAGCCAGCGAGAGAACTAGAGAGACCACAGCAGCCATCGACTACCCGCCCAAACTGCCGAAACCGTCGTGTCGCATCGTCCCGCGCCCGTCCACGCATCCCTGCCGTTCCATGCCTGCTCGCCGTCCCGAGCCCCCTTCCAGCTCACCTGAGCTCCTCCGTCACTACTCCAACCGCCCGAAGCCTTTCCTTGGTCCTACTGCAGCCGTTGCCGTCCCGCCTGGCCGTTTCCTCGCCGTCTGAGCTGCTCGACCAGCTCCTTCGGCCCAAGTCCAAAAGCCAAAGTTTCAGCAAGAGTTAAGACTTAGTGGGCTGTTTTAGGCCCCATCCGGACCTCTCTTGGCGTCACCGTTGACCCGAGTCTCGCTCGCCATCGCCGTGAACTTACCGGCTCGCTAATCTAGTGAGTTTACTCACTAAACCTTCCTTAGGAGGTTAATGATACTTAAGGGGTGATTAGATTAAGTGATATTAGTATAATTATTAGCTTGTTTAGTTAAATTAGGTTATTTAAATTAATTAATTAGGTGGTTAGTGATTGTAGTTAGTTAGTTTAATATGTTGTCTTATAGTTAGGATGGTTAGAGTAATTTAAGTAGTCAATTAGGTGGTTAGATTAGCATTTCTTAGCTTAAGTAGGCATTTATCTAATTAATTTGTATTTATTTAATTAATTTTGCAATTTATTTGATTATTTAACATTTTCCGTAAATTATACCGAGATAGCCGATCGCCGGAATTTCGTGCCGATTGTCATGGTGCAATTAGTTTATGCAATTGAATGATAATTTGTGCAATTAAGTGGTAATTGTGATTTTTATTTATTCTATCAAAAATATGAAATTTTGGTATTTAATTAGAAAATACCGGGTGTCAGGTTTTGACATCAAAACTGTTTTTAGTACTATATCAAATAGTGGAATTTTTGAAAGGAATAATATCAATTTAAATGGTCTAATCTGACTGTGTACCCATACACAATTATTTTACCGAGTGTTTTTAATATGAAGAAAACAGGCCGAGCATATTATTTTAATTGTGACATTTGAGTGCAAAGCACAATGTCCTTGGCCGGGATTGGATGTGTGCATGAATGTTATGAAAACCCGTCACGAGCCTTAGGGTCGGACGATGCTCCTTCGTGAATGTCCCAAGTCAACGGATGCCGATCACAGTGGAGGCTGGGCCAATGCTCCCTTGTGGAATGTCGTCTAGATGTAGACGTTGCCGTGCTTGAAGGTGCGAGACGACACCAAGCTACGCCGGAAGACCGCTGACTGTTGAGTCAGCCAATGGCCATTGGGTCGTAATCAATTGGGACGCATGATTGATTGAAATTGACGCGCCTGATTATGGGACAAAATTTTGTGGCACGAAATGGGACGTGTCATGACGATTTGGCCTTATGATCGGGACCCCTGTGTTTGATTGAGATAAAATTTAAGGCGTTCCAATTTATGTGTGCATTTATTATATGCATATGTATTATGAACTATACTAACGTGCAGGAATGAATTAAGGTGAGGTAAGTCTTGTATGATGTGTGATTAGACTATCTCTAGGCGTATTACCTTCCTAATCGGGGTTTAGGGCGTGAACTCGCTAAGACATTGTCTCACCCCGTCATGGGTTTAACTTTTCAGGTCCGTAAATGGCGGTTCCTCCAGTTCGTTTTGGACAGATGCAAGGGTATACAAAGCAAAGTACCGATGTCCTTGTCCCCAGGAGTCTTTGGCTCCATGAGCTCATCGTGACCGCTATCTTGGTCGATGAGGGCCGACCTCAGTTGGTACCTCATTAGTTTAGGGCGTGGTTCCGCCATGGGCCTAATGGGGTCCGAGAAGGTCCCCTGCAGGGTTTCGACATCCCTACTGTTGCGGTCAACACCACGGTGGGTAAGGGGGTAGCTGACCCCCCTAATGGTGTCGTGGTAGACCCAGAACCCCCGGAGGTCTCGGTTGAGGAGTCTTGCGCCTAGATGGCTTGGTGACTCTTCTTTTTGAAGTAGGCTTATGTTTATAGACTAGTATTGTATATAAATCAGTTTGGTAACGAAAATATGTTTTGTGAAATTTATTGTCCTACTTTTCTATCCCATGTTTGTGTTGTCTGGGGATTGTTTATTACACGCTTCCGCATATGCATAATCGATTGGGTCGGCGACGCGTCCTAGGAATGTTGCATTTTTATTGACCACCGAGGGATGTGCGCACGCTCGAGGTTCGGGGCATGACATCTTTGATATATCTTTACTAATTTTTTTCATGATGATCACAGTAAAAGTCTTGAAATTTCTTACATAGAATGTCATAAATAGAAACCAATTCAGTCAACCAATTCCAAAGTAGGAAGTAGAAGGTGGGGCAAGCGGCTCCATGACAATATAAATAGCCTACTATATGAGGTTGTTGATATGAAATAGTTGTAATAATTTGTTAATTTCATGTATTTGTTCATGGCATATTTATATGATTACAATGGTTTCATACTAATAATCTAACAAAGCATTCAATTTATTTTTTCTTAAGAGTCGCTTGAGCCCCCATCATCTAGCTCCTACTTTTGCGTTGGTCAACTAAGTTGATTTCCATTTATGACATCTTATATATAAAAGAATGAGATATTCCTTTTGTTAAATATTATCAAACCAAAAAAAATTAATTGTCATCCGACTTGGTTGGCATTTCTTTACTAAATGTTTTCAGGTCGATCGTGAGGTTTCTTAGAATGTTATAAATGGAAACCACTTTAATTGACCAATCCTAAAGTAGGACATAGACGGTGAGGTTGAAGAGGCTATCCGGATAAATAAATGGCCTGCTTTGTAAGATTATTAGTATCAAATCATTGTAATCATTGGATAATATCATGAACCAATGCCTGGAAAGATGACTCTAAGATGTTTAGGGGTTTTGCTTGTCTCGATTAAATATGTAAGCCAGAAATTCGTGCCGAGGGCAAATGAGTTCTTAAACTTGTCAAATCTTTTAGTGGACAAAGACTTCTTGACGTACTCTTGACATACATATTTTCTTTTTGTCTGTCTACTGTGACATTCTAGCTGAAAGCTTTAAGTGAGAAACAGTAGTCACATTTAGACTGCATAGCACTACTCATGCGAAAACGATCCGAGACCTTCTTGACGTAGGCTTTCTGGGTTAAAATTAAAATCCTTTGCTCCTTCATCCAAGCGAATTTCCAGTCCTAGAATTTTCTTAGTTCGACCCAACTATTTCTGTCTCAAATTCACCAGTCATCTATGCCAATCAATATATTAATCTTAAGATATATTCTTGATAGTTATCAACTCAAAGAAGCAATTTTACGAAGGAATTATCAGGGAATTTTATCAAGTACATGCAATTCTTATACTTACTTCTCGAGTAGTCACAATTGAGCACCACGAATCGTTTATCCCACAGCATGATACAAAGGAATTACCAGGCACGGTAGTCACTGCGGCACTTGTTGATTGTAATGCTTTTCTCTTTCGTTGGAAACCCACAACTTACAATTCTTTTCTTGACCAACGAAAATGTCGATGCTATTGAAACTTAGAAAGGGACCCAACACTAGAGCTTTTTTTGCAAAAGTAAATTCCAACTTTCACTCGGCCGATAATTCTCGAACTTTAAAGCATCACCATAAAAAGGCATCAATTTTTATCTGTGAGACAATTTTGATCCATCATACTAATTTCCGTCAAAACGTGCGTATGTGGAGTCTGAAATGGCTAACGGATGCTGACATTGCTAACAAGAAGTTACTGACATGCTTCTATATATAATCAAAACGTCATTTCTAAACCAAATATTAGAGCTTCAAGATAAATTAAGAGCGAGGTACGCGAACTAGGCTAGGGATTTTGTACAAAATCAGAGCACATCCACTAACTTTTCCCCGCGCCCCCGGGCTTTCTCTCTCTCACTCTCTCTCATACACGCTTGGAACCCCATTTATTAGCTGAGAAACAAAACCGTTCTGCATTTTTAGTGGGAATAATGTCGTTTCATGGGACTGCAAGTTATCCTCGATTCAGATTGGAAACAATGTTATTTTCGCTACATGAAAGTCAAGTCCGCTGACATGGCAATTGTTTATGAAAGTCAAGTCCGCTGACATGGCAATCAACTTGCCATGTTAGCGTCCATTTGCTACCGTAAACGCCACATAGACCTGATGATGGAAATTTCAACGGTGGCGAAATTAGCCCCTTGGGTAAAAGTTGGTTCTTTATATGCAGCGTTTAAAATTCTGGACAAAAATGGTCTTCCAAGAGCAAGTTCATACATTTTCATGAGAAGTTTGGAAGCTGGAGCCAAAAATATCCTGCGGGTGAAAGCTGACGTTCTCTTAGTAAAAAACCCGAACTCTTGAATGGGTAGGAAAGCAGGCCAGCAGAAGATCTATCTCACAAGTCTTTCAGTTCTTTCAAACTTCAGTTGGCGATGTACCCAAAAGTTGGACTTAAACACAAAAACCCAGCATATAATATATACATTGACCACAAAGGTGAGTGCCAATAATGCTATAGTTCATATCATTTGGAACGGACCAACATTTTGTCCTTGAGCAACTTAACTATGCGTCTCATGTTGGGTCGGTTGACGGGCAACGTATTAGTGCAAGAGAGAGCTATGTTCGAGACCTTCTCAATCTCTTCATAGTCGCTCGAGACGGGTTCAACTTAGGATCCACGAGCTGCACAAGGTCATCGTTGCAGCACCCGGGCTCGCCGTCAGAATTTCCATCCGTTCCACCTGGGGAGTCAACGGCGCAACCTTAGTGTCCCACTTCATGATGTCTCTGGTCTCACCAAATGAAGGATCGTTCGGCCTTTTGCTGGTGATCAACTCTGGGAGCAGCACACCGAAGCAGCAGATGTCACCCTTGTTATCCATTTTCAAGGTGTATGCATACTTGTAAACACCAAAAAACATTAAGAGGATCCCATCGTTGGTGTTAATGCTCAGGAATGAACAACCATTAAATTACTCTTGCGAATCATATGAGTACATAGTAGCTGTATAAAAATCAGTAAAATAGGCAGCACCGCATGACTCTCCGTTCAAAGGGCTTGACTTTAGTAAAAAATAAGGGGATGTGCACTAGTCAAACGGCAAGATTGAGGCATTGGCTATACAATACAAGGCCAAAACATACAACTCACAAGAACTTCCTCATGGTCGCACATTGCTAAAATCTGTACATAAATAATTGAGTGACAGTTTTTAGTGCGATGTGAGAATTAAAGTCTATGCTAAATCACAAAAATTCAAATAACAATAATTATATATTATTGTGGGGCTCATTCCTTCAAGAATTTGTGCCTCACAACAAACTGTTATCCTCACAATAGTCTAAAGACTATTATACTAACAAAGCCTAAGTATTTATTATCCTTTTGAACAATAGGGCCCATTAAAACTATTATACTAACAAAGCCTAAGTATGTATTATCCTTTTGAACAATAGGGCCCACTAGTCTTCTAGTATAGTCTAAGTGAACACCAGCATCTTCCTAGAAACCAAAGGAGACCTCATAATCAAACAGACAATAATGCACATAATTGAACTGGGATAGGCACATGTAAATTTACGAACCTGGAGCAATATAGCCACAAGACCCAACCACCCTCGATATGAGCCCGTCCCCGGTCAACGTCGCCTACTGTTGCAACGTCTTTGCCAACCCGAAATCAGCGACCCGTGGTGCGAAGTCCTCGTCCAATAGGATGTTGTTACTCTTCACATCCCAGCGCACGATAGTTGGCACGCAGTCGTGGTGCAGGTAGGCCAGGTCATGAGCCACGCCCAGTGCTATCACGAACTGCTAATGCCAATCGAGCAATCCTCCGCTTTTGTGCCCATGCAACACATCGCCAAGTACCCATTGTCCATGTACTCCTCCCCTAATAGCCTGCTCTCCTCACTTGCACACGTGAACAGCAATTTTACTATATTGCCACGGCGGACGTGACATCTAGAGTCTCCATCTCTGAATTGAACACAGACACGATGCCGGCGTTCTGGGTCCCACCCCAGAGTCTCTTAACCTCGTAACCTTGGTAATAAGTCTGGCCTTGTATTAGGTATCTTCTGAGCCTATAAAGTAAAATTTTGTGGACTTATTGTTAACTGTTTTATTTGATTAAGTTGTGATTTAATAGTAAAATATTCTAACATTCCCCCTCATACCAAGACTAGACTTTGTTTATAATTAAGAATGGAAATATATAACAAGGGCAGCAAATAAAAGTTTAAAAATGATCATTATCAACCATTCTAAAAACTTAAATTGTTAGATGAAGATATAATTTAATATTCAAATATTCTAACATGGAGTACTCTTCTTAAATACCAAATATAGCTAACTGTTTTCTCCCTTTGAGGCGGTTTCACAGGCTCACACGTTATGTCCTTCTCAAGAGACTGAATCTCTTCATAGCTGCTAGCACCGAGTAGAGGCCACACCTGACGCCACATCCTTGCTCTGTAAATAGCATTAGAGTCCTGCTCTTCATATGGCGTTTCTTCCCCCCTGAACTGGACTAGGTATAACAACTGAAGAGTACAATTTAATCGGGACACGTCCGACTCAACTTTTTAGTACTTTTGGATCGGGGAGTTATCTGCATTAGACAAACAGAAAACATCTTCGAGTGAAGCATAATAGTTTTACCAAAAGTAACATCCTTGCTAATTATAACTTAAGGTGACCGAAAATTGAGGCTTTATAATCTAGGGAGAAGGATACAAGATATGCCAAAAGTTGTGTACATCAATCACTTTAATGCCAAAATTTTTTGATGGATCACTTAAGTGCCAAATCAGAAAAAAAAAAAAAAAAAAATGACCACTTAAATGCCTCCGGCGATCATTTCCGGCCAAAATAAGTACAAGGCATTTTTGTGAAAAAAATCAGTCCACATGCACAATCCTACGTGGCTTGGTGAAATAAAACGACATTGCACATCTCTAGGAAAAACATCACAACACCAAGAACACAATAGGTCTTAGGTAAATATTGTTCAAGCAATTCAAAGAAGCGACTCCTTCTCATCATTCACTCGCCATTGCTATTGTCACTTGCCGTCGCTTGCATGCCGTCTCTATCACTAGAGCTATCGCCAGTAGAGGATTCTACTATCAGATAAGAGACCATAAATAAAGGTCCTAGATTTCCCTAAAGCTGAGATATGATCGTCTTCAAATTCAACCAAAACAATGTTGAAGAAATATTTGAATTTGTTCTTACGGGAAACTGAATGGACCAAGCGCCAAGTGATCTCTCTTTAGACATTTGAAGGGTTTATCACGTTGGCTTGAAATAGCAAAAGACCTGAACCGGGAGGAATATATTATTGAAGGGTTCGGTTGGGAGATCGTTATTGGAGGGCCGCCAAGCCGTCTGGCCAATTCTGGCGAGGGCATTGTGGCCCTCGCCATTTCCGAGTGAGGGCTTACACGCCCTCGCCTTGGCCGACAAGGGCATCGCAGCCCTCATCTAGAGTTCACGAGGGGTGCGACGCCCTTGTCTAGAGCGGGCGAGATTGGCCGGCAACCATCACCGATCAAATTCAAAAAAAAAAAAAAAAAAAAAAGCAAAGCCAAAAAAGTAAAAAAGTAAAAATAATAATAATAAATAAAAATGATTAAAATACATTTAAAAAAATGTCACGTCAACAATATCCAGCCAAAATTAGCTTAATGGACTCAATTGGCAAGAAGTGAAAAGATTTAAAACTGAATTGGCAAAAGATGAAAATGTTTATGACTAAATTGACGAAATTAAAAAATTTAGGATTGAATTAGCAAAAATGCAATAGATTTATAATTATTTGGACAATTTCCCTGTCTTAAATCTAATACCATTTTTGACACAAGGTAGATGTTAGGCAACAATCCTTGTCAGACCAAACCCTTAACATTGGCTACATATTTGTCCTTGTTCGTTGAGTTTTTTTTTCTCCAAATGAATCCATCAACCATGATCCCCAAAACATTTGTTACAGTGACCTACCACAAAGAAGAGAAATCACACGAGTCAAAAACATCAAAAATATATCAGGAAACAATACACCTGAACTGATATGTTTTTTGTCGACTTGGAACAATATAATGATATGAAGAAAGGATGTACCCGGATCTCCAAGCTGATCGGCAATTGCTCAGTGCAGGTAAGGCAACTATGAATGACTGATCGGGCGAGAAGACGAGATCAATAACAGCTTCCAATTAATATTTTCAATCGCGATGAGCAATCCTCCTAAAATATTTAGAGCCACATTTCCAGGCATTTTGTTCATGATGTTTTTAAATGATTACTTTGGTTAATAGTCTCCCAATGCATGCAATTTATTTTTCCGTTAGAGCCGCTTAAACCCCACCTACTACGTCCAACTTTGGGATTGATAGACTAAATTGATTTTCCTTGTGACATCTAATGTGTGAATTTTTGAGATTTTCTCTTTTTTCAATTTAAATATTATCCAACTTAATTGGTAATTCTTTACTGATTTTTGTCAAGATGATCATGGTAAAAGTCTTAAAATTTCTTACATATGTCATAAATGGAAATCAATTTAGTCCACCAATGCCATGTTAGTACATAAATGGTGGGGTTCAAGAGGCTCCCACAACAAAATAAAATAAAATAAATTGCCTGCTTCATGAGATTATTGGTATCAAATCATTGTAATAATTTGATAATTTCATGTCTTTGCTCATTATGTGTCTAAATGATTACAATGGTTTGATACAAATAACCTCATAAAGCATGCCATTTATTTTTTCATTGCAATGGCTTGAGCCCTATCGACTATGTCCTACTTTTGGATTGATCGCCTAAATTGATTTCTACTTATGACATCTAATGTATAAAATTTTGATATTTAACTTCTTTTAATATTAATGTTATCCGACTTGATTGGTATTTCTTCACTAATTCAAGATGATTGTGTTAGTTGATACATATAATTATTTGATGCGGAAATTCAAAAAAAAAAGTGATCTTTGATCTTAATGATTTTCACAAATAGATGAAGACGTACCTTTATCCATAGCGTTACCCTTAATGATAATCGTTGTGGAAAACCGAAGAAATCGAATCAAATGAAGAATTCAGATTTCTCTCCCTTAACCCACTATTCTTTAATGTATTCTATCGATGGAGAATAGAATACCGAGTTCCTTTTAGTTATTGTTGTTCATGTAGGTGAAGAGAGGACCGGACTCTATTTATACGTTCTATCAATAGGTGCCTTCCATCAAAGTGCCTTTTAACTTCCATGAAAGTCGCACCTCTTCGGAAAAGCAGTAACTTCCCTTGAGGATTATACCATTTCGTTTTATTAGAGTCGCAACTTCTCATAATCAATAATTATTTTTTTATAGCATTTCAACAATTATTAAACTATATAATAAATCGTATCATGTGGGCCACAATAATTCTTACATTCTCCCACTTGGCCCATATGATTTTCATTTCATTGTTTAATAAAGACTATAATGTGCACAATAACATTATGCTATAAAATTTTCATTAAATTGGCAATCACATAATAATCACAATTAAGTAAATAAAACTAATGCGAGTCATAGCGGTTGTATGTCATTAATCGACATAGTCCCTTCTATGCACTACAACTATAGCACTTTACTTAACATGATCCATAAATGAGAAGTACAGTAATAGTTCAACTATAATGTCTCTTTAGAAACTATCCTGTTTAACATTCATCTATTTTCATAATATATACTAAATAGAAAACAAGAAATATCATAAATACGTAAATGAGCTCAAAATGTCAAATACATAAATTTAATACAATCATAATACAAACATTAATGACGTCCAATAATGCCCATCTTTTCAACATGCTCATTAAATGTTTTGGACGGCAATCCTTTTGTTAAGGGATCTGCTACCATAAGATTGGTGCTAATGTGCTCAATTGACACTCTTCATTTCTGAACTTCTTCTTTAACAGACAAGTATTTGATCTCTATATGCATAACACCCTTGGAATACTTGTCATTCTTAGAAAAGAAAACTGTTGTAGAGTTATCACAATAAATTTTCAATGGCTTGGCAATACTATCGACAATCACAATCCCTAAAATAAAATTCCGCAGCCACAATCCATGAATAGTGGCCTCAAAGCACGCCATACAGCTTCCATACTTGATGCAGCAATAACTGACTGCTTCGCACTCTTCCATGAAATTGCCCCTCCAACCAGAAGAAACAAGTAACCAAACGTTGATTTTCTTATATCGGCACTTCCGGCTAAGTCTGAATCTGAATATCCAATCACCTCAAGGTGATCGAATCTTTTATAAGTGAGCATATGATTTTTCGTTCCTTGCGAGTATCTAAGAACTTTATTTAAAGCTTTCCAATGATCCATTCCAGGATTACTTTGATATCTCGCCCGACATTCGACAGCAAAACGATGTCCGGTCTGGTGCAAGTTTGTGCATACATTAAGCTCCCACAACAGATGCATAAGGAATATTTTTCATTTGTTCTTGTTCCAATTCACTTTTCGGACATTGCATAAGGCTAAATTTGTCACATTTCTGAATCGGAACTATTCCTACTGAACATTTACCCATATTAAATCTCTCTAAAATTTTCTCAATGTAGGCTTTCGAGACAATCCTAATAATCCTTGTCATTTATTACGAAATATTTATATTCATATCACATACGTTGTCTCTCTCATATCCTTCATTTCAAAATTCTTAGAGAGAAACTTATTGGTTTCATGTAACAAACCAATATCATTAGCAGCAAGCAAAATATCATCAACATACAGAATTAGAAAAATAAACTTGCTCCCACTAATCTTCATATACATACACCAATCAACGGTGTTTTTCTTAAATCCAAATGAAGTTATGGTATCATTAAACTTAAGATACCATTGTCGAGAAACTTGTTTAAGTCCATATAATGACTTCTTTAATTTACATACCATGTGTTCATTTCCTTTAACTGAAAAGCTTTCGAGTTGGTCCATATAAGCCTCTTCTTCTCCATTAAGAAATGCGATTTTTACATCCATTTGGTGTAACTCCAAGTCATAATGAGCCACCAAAGTCATAATGATTCTAAGTGAATCTTTCTTAGAAACTGGTGAAAATGTCTCTTTATAGTCAATGCCTTCTTTTTGCGTAAAACTATTTACAACAAATGTGGCTTTACGTCGTTCAATATTGCCTTTTGAGTCGCACTTGGTCTTAAAGACCCATTTACACCCAACCTTTTTACATCCTTTAAGCAATTCAACAAGATCCCAAACTTGATTTTGATACATGGATTTTAACTCTTCTTCCATGGCATTAAACCATTCATTAGAATTTTCACATTCCATGACTTGGGAAAATGAACTTGGATTATTTCCAATTCCTAAGTCAATTTCTTACTCTTCTAGATAAACTATATAGTCATCAGAAATAGCCGACCTCCTTTCTCTTTGAGATTTTCTTAATGCTATTTCTTATAACTCAGCTATTGGAGGTTCAATATTGACATCTCCATTATGGAGTGTTTGTTCATTAATTTGTTGTTCTCGATTATTATTAGGTTGTACTATAATATCAAGAACGACTTTAGAAGCTTTGGGTGTAAGAACTTCTACCCTTACTTCTTAAATGCAAGCATCACGCACTCTTTCACTTCCACTGATGTCACCATTTTCAATAAACCTAGCATTTCCAAATTCAACAATTCTTGAACTATTATTAGGATAATAAAATTTATACCCTTTGGATTTCTCTGCATAACCAATGAAATAACCACTGGTCGTTCTTGAATCCAATTTCCTTTCATGTGGATTGTAAATTCTTACTTCTGCTAGACAACCCTAAACATGCAAGTGTCGTAAACTAGGTTTCATTCCCGTCCACAATTCAAAGGGAGTCTTTGGAACCGCCTTACTAGGAACCCTGTTTAATAAATACATAGAAGTTTTTAAAGCATACATCCACAAAAACAGGGGTAAAGATGAATGACTCATCATACTCCTAACCATTTTTATTAAAGTACGATTACGCCTTTCTGCTACACCATTTTGTTGTGGTGTACCTGACATTGTGTATTAAGCACAAATACCATGTCTTTCAAAGAATTTAGCAAATGGACCTGGACATTATCCCGATTCATCATACTTTCCATAATATTTACCGCCTCTATCCGATCTTACTAATTTCACATTTTTATCTAATTGCCTCTCAACCTCTTTAATATACACTTCAAGTGCATTCACTGATTGAGACTTATCATGCAATAGATAAATGTAACCATAACGTGAAAAATCATCAATAAATGTGATGAAATAGCTTTCCTTACCAAAAGATGGAATATCGAATGCACCACATATGTCAGTATGTATAATTTCAAGAAGCTATGTGCTTCTTGTGGCACCTTTCTTAGTGTGCTTTGTTTGTTTACCTTTAATACAATCAATACACACTCCAAGGTCGGTAAAATCCAAATTTGGAAGAATTTCATTCTTCACTAATCTTTGCATTCTTTCCTTAGATATATGACCCAAACGGTTATGCCATAAGTAAGCAGAATTCTCATTCACGAAACTTCATTTAGTGCCAACATTATGATGCAAAGTCATTAATGTCTCAACAAAAGTATTATCAAATCTAAATTTGTAGAGACCACCACATAAAGTTCTAGTTCCAATAAGAGTATCACTCTTAAATAAACTGAAAGATTCAGAACCAAACTTACAATAAAATCCTACTACATCAAGTCTTGGCAAAGAAACTAAATTATGAGAAAATGTAGATATATAAAGGGTTCAAAACAAATCCAAATAATACCAAGTATCTACGATCAAATAGTAAGTGCCAATACCTTCAACTGGAACTTTGTTTCTGTTCCCCGTAATCACATAACTTTCATTTGGCTTTATGGTTTGGATCGTAAGAAATCTCTACATCGTCTTTAACACATGAGTGATGGCATTAAAATCAATCCACCAAGTATTATGATGAACTTCAGTAAAGTTTGATTTAAAACATACTAAAACACAAAACTTACATTTCTTTTTGAACTAAGCCTTACGTTTTAGACAATCTTTATTCAAGTGTCCAATTTTATTGCAAAAATGACACTTAATAAGATTGTGTTCCTTCTTGTGGATTTGAGAAGCCTTTGAAGAGTCATTCAGGACGTGTAAGCCTTTCTTCTTGCTCCTTCCACCTTTCCTTTTGAAATTCCTTTGAACTTCTTGATGACTTGAGAGATGAACAGAATGAACCTTTTGATTCTTTATCCTCGTTTCCTCTTAAATTAACATACTGGTCAATTCATTCACATTCCACTTATCATTTATAGTGTTGTAATTCATTTGAAATGGCTCATATTGCTCATGAGGCAAGGAATTAAGTATAAATTGTACTAAAAAAATACTCATCCACGTTCATTCCTAAAGTCCTTCACGTTGCTGTTAAATTCATCATCTCAAGTATATGCTCATACATGGTACGTGAACCATCATATTTCATGGTGGTCAGTGTGCTCATCAATGTACCAACAAGTGACTTATCGGCAGTTTGAGAACGCTCTTCTACAAATTTCATAAATTTCTTAGTATTGTCAGTCTTGGGAAGAGAAGTCTTAAGTTGTTTGCAACTGTCATTCACGTGAACATTAAGCTCTGTTTGTTCAATCTTTCCCAAGTTTTATGAAAAGACTTTTCATCATCACTACTTTCATCGTAATAGCAGCTAGTTTCTCAACTTGAAACGCTAAATCAAGATCCAAGACACCTAAGTGAAACTGGACTTGTTCACTCCAATCAGGAAAATCCATCCCATTGAATAAGGAAATAAACGAAGCATGCGAATGAAGTGAAACAGATACAGATACTGCAAATATGCAAGAAAGTACTCATACATAATGCCTTGAGAATATCACCTAATCAGATGCAAACTAAACAACACATGTACATTATAGTTCTCCTTTGGGCGATCCTATGATATACAAATATATATATATAAACCATATTGATGCCGATAACTTTTTTTTTATAATTGTAAATATATCTTATTATAATTTATTTGCTATCTTTGGATATACAAACAAATTTGACAAGTCATATTAATTACCAACTATCATGTTCATGAATTATAAGAAAATAATTAATCTTTGGGTTAATCCCTAAGTTCTTATAATAAAAAAATTCAATATACCCATAACACCAATAATGATATGAAACATATCAATTTCATATATAGCATTAATTAATCATGGGTAATTGAATAAAACAATTTACAATATCAAAAATTCAAAAGACGTCAAGGTTTGGCCACTTTGGTGACTAACAAACCATTCATAATATGAATTTTTAATGTTGTAAAATACAAATATTTACCAAATTGCACACAAGGACAAAAACGTAATCAAAGCATAAGGGCAAAATCGTAAAATCATAATTCCATAAATGCAGAACCATAAATTTAAAATCCAAGGGCAAAATGATAAATAATCAGCAAGCGCAGAATCGTAAGTATAAATAAACAGGGGCAGAATAATAAATAAATAGCGTAGTGACAAAATTGTAATTTTTGAAGCAGCAAGGGGCATAACTGTAAATAACCATCAAAGAGGAGGGCAAAACTATAATTAGGCGCGGAAAGCAGCAGGCGCTTGCACTGCACGCGCCTTTATTGCCGCGTGGGCGTGTGCATTGCACGCGCAGGTAGTTGCCACCCCTGCAGCGCCAAGCGCGTGGAGACCACGCCCCGAATCTGCAGTGCGCGCGTGGTCCCACGCACCTTCTTCCTTGCGCCGTTTCCTTTTTTTTTTTTTGGCCCTGTTTCCCGAATTCCTCCATTTTCGTCCTTTTCTCCATGAAAACGTTCCATCATTCGGATTTTCTTCAACAGAATCCTTCGAAAACATTTCAACAACAACAAATAGTACGAACATGATTGTTCAACGAATTATCATACATAAATCATAATATTTCTATTAATGGAAAAATCATGAGATCATAAACCTTGCTCGATACCAATTGTTAGTTGATACATATAATTCTTTGATGCGGAAACTCAAAAAAAAAAAAAAAAAGTGATCTTTGATCTTCATGATTTTCACAAATAGATGAAGAAGTACATTTATCCATAGTGTTACCCTTGATGATAATCGTTGTGGAAAACCGAAGAACTCGAACCAAATGAAGAAATCCAATTTCTCTCCCTTAACCCATTATTCTTTAATGTATTCTATCGATGGATGAGAGAATACCGAGTTCTTTTCAGTTATTGTTATTCATGTAGGTGGAGAGAGGACTAGACTCTATTTATACGTTTTATCAATAGGTGCCTTCCATCAAAACGTCTTTTAACTTCCATAAAAGTCGCACCTCTTCAGAAAAGCAGTAACTTCCCTTGAGGATTATACCATTTCGTTTTATTAGAGTCGCAACTTCTCATAACCAATATTTATTTTTTTATAGCATTTCAACAATTATTAAACCATATAATAAATCATATCATGTGGGTCACAATAATTTTTACAGATTGCTGTAGACGTCTTGAGATTTCTTACTTAGAATGTCACGAATGAATCCAGCTTAGTCTACCAATCCCAAAGTAGGACATAAATGGTGGGATTCAAGCAAATGCCACGACAAAATGAAGTCCCTACTTTGTGAGATTATTGGTATCGAATCATTGTACTAATTTGACAATTTCATTCCTTTGCTCATGATGTATTTAAATGACTGTAATGGTTTGATACCAATGTTTTGATAACGCATGCAATTTATTTTGTTGTGGGAGCCACTTGAACCCTACTTATTATATCCAACTTTTGGATTGACCAACTAAATTTATTGTCATTTATGACATCCTATGAAATTTTTAGATTGTCTTTTATTCAATATTAAATTTTATATGACTTGTTTGGTATTTCTGTACTCTTCTTTTTTTTTCAAGATGATCGTGGTAGAAATCTTGAAACTTCATGCATAGAATGTCATATACGGAACCAATTTAGTCTACTAATTCCACAGTAGGACGTCAAGCAGCTCCACAAGAAAATAAATTGCTTGTTTTGTTAGATGTCTCACAAACCAGGCAATTTGTTTTGTCATAAGAGCCGTTTGTACCCTACCTATTACGTCCTACTTTTGGATTGATCGGCTAAATTGATTTCCATTCATGACATCCTGCGTATGAAATTTTGAGACTTTCCTTTTTTCTATTATTAAACGTTATCTAGCTTGATTGGCATTTCTTTACCAACTTTTTCATGATGATCACAGTAGAAAATGTTAAATTTCTTACATAAAAAGTCATCCGATCCCATAGTAGGACGTAGATGATGTGGCTCAAGCGAATCTCACGACAAAGTAAATTGCCTCTTTTTGTGAAATTATTTGTATCAAGTCATTGTAATAATTTGATAATTTCAGGCCTTTGCTTATGATATATATAAATGATTGCAATGGTTTGGTTCCAATAATCTCATAAAGCATGCAGCTTATTTTGTTGTGAGAGCCACTTGAACCCTACCGACTATGTCCTATTTTTGGATTGATCGATTAAAATGATTTCCACATAAGACATCCTATGTATGAAATTTTGAGATATTCTTTTTTTTAATATTAAATGTTATCTGACTTTATTGGTACTTCACTAATTTTTTTCAAGAGGATCACGGTAGCAATCTCGAAATTTCTTACATAGAATGTGAAATTGAAATAATCTCACATAGGCAAATTATTCTATTGTGGAGCCGCTTGAAGCCTACCATGTACGTCTTATTTAGGGATTGGTCAACCAAACTAGTTTTCATTTATGACATTCTACATATGAAATTTTAAGACTTTCCTTTTTTTTACTATTGAATGTTATCCGACTTATTTGGTATTTTTTTTACCAATTTTTTTCATGATGATCACAATAGAAGTCTTAAAATTTCTTATGTAAAACGTCATAAATGATTACCAATTTAGTCGACCAATTCCAAAGTAGGACATAGATAGTGGGGCAAGTGGCTCCCATGATAGTTTAAATCACCTGCTATAAGAGATTGTGATCAAATCGTTGTAATAATTTGTTAATTTCATGCATTTGCTCATGATATAATTAAATGAGTACAATGGTTTGATGCCAATAATCTCATAAAGTATGCAATTTATTTTGTTGTGGGGAGCCACTTGAACCCTACCGACTACCTCCTTATTTTGGATTGATCAATTAAATTGATTTCCATAAAAGACATCCTATATACAAAATTATGAGATTTTCTTTTTTTAATATTAAATGATATCCAACTTTATTGGTATTTCTTTACTAAGTTTTCTCAAGAGTACCTTGGCGGAAGTCTCAAAATTTATTGCATAGAACGTGATATTGCAATAATCTCACAATGTAGGTAGATTTTTCTGTTCTGAAGGCCACTTGAAGCCCACCATGTACTCCTAATATGCGATTGGTCGACTAAATTGGTTTCCATTTATGACATCTACGTATGAAATTTTGAGATTTTTTTTTTTCAATATTGAATGTTATCTGACTTATTTGGTTTTTCTTTACTAATTTTTTTTTAATGATGATCATGGTAAAAGTCTTGAAATTTATTATATAGAATGTCATAAATGGAGACCAATTTAGTCGACCAATTCCAAAGTAGAACGTAGATGGTGGGAAAAGCGGCTCCCATGATAGTATAAATTGCTTGCTATATGAGATTGTTGGTATCAAATCATTGTAATAATTTGTTAATTTCATGCATTTGGTCATGATATATTTAAATGATTACAATGGTGATACTAGTAATATCATACAGCACGCAATTTATTTTGTTGTGGGAGCTGCTTGAATCCTACCGACTACCTCCTATTTTTGGATTAATTGATTAAATTGATTTCCATATAAGATATCCTACATATGAAATTTTGAGATTTTCCTTCTTTTAATATTAAATGTAATTTAACTTCATTGGTATTTCCTTACTAATTTTTTTTCGAGAGGATAACAGTAATGTCTCGAAATTTCTTATATAGAACATGATATTGTGGTAATCTCCCAATATAGGCTAATTATTCTGTTGTGGAGCCGCTTGAAGCCCACCATGTACGTTTAAATTTGGGATTGGTCGACTAAATTGGTTTTCACTTACAACATACTAGAAATGAAATTTTGAGACTTTCCCTTTTTTAATGTTGAATGTTATCCAACTTATTTGGTATTTCTTTACTAATTTTTTCATGGCGTTCAAAGTAGAAGTTTTGAAATTTCTTACATAGAATGTCACAATTCCAAAGTAGGACATAAATGATGGGGCAAACGGCTCCCATGACAGTATAAATTGTCTGCTATATGAGATTGTTGATATCAAATCATTGTAATAATTTGTTAATTTCATGCATTTGCTCATGATATATTATAATGATTATAATGGATAGATACCAATAATTTCATAAAGCTTGCAATTTATTTTGTCATAAGAGTCGCTTAAACCCCACCATCTATGTCCTACTTTTGGATTGGTCAATTCCATTCATGACGTCCTATATATGAAAGTATGAGATTTTCCTTTTTCAAATATTAAATGTTATCTGGCCAAAAATAATTAAATATTCTCCCACTTGATTGGCATTTCTTTGCTAAATGTTTTCAAGATGAGATGTCGTAGAAGATTTGAAATTTCACTAAACTAGCGTTTACTTCCACTCAACAATCTCTTATGTAAAACGTCATAAATGGATACCATTTAGTTGACCAATTCCAAAGTATGACATAGATAGTGGCAAGTGGCTCCCATGATAGAATAAATTACCTGCTATATGAGATTGTTGAGATCAAATCGTTGTGATAATTTGTTTAATTTCATGCATTTGCTCATGATTTATTTAAATGATTACAATGGTTTGATGCCAATAATCTCATAAAGTATGCAATTTATTTTGTTGTGGGGAGCCACTTGAACCCTACTGACTAAAACTCCTCATTTTGGATGGATCAACTAAATTGATTTCCATACAAGACATCCTATATATATGAAATTATGAGACTTTCTTTTTTTAATATTAAATGATATCCAACTTTATTGGTATTTCTTTACTAATTTTTCTCAAGAGTACCATTGTAGAAGTCTCAAAATTTATTGCATAGAATGTGATATTGCAATAATCTCAAAATGTAGGCAGATTATTCTGTTGTGGAGGCCACTTGAAGCCCACCATGTACTCCTAATATGCGATTGGTCGACTAAATTGGTTTCTATTTATGACACCCTACGTATGAAATTTTGAGATTTTTTTTTTCAATATTTATCTTACTCATTTGGCATTTCTTTACTTATTCTTTTTAATGATGATCACGGTGGAACTCTTGAAATTTCTTATATAGAATGTCATAAATGGAGACCAATTTAGTCGACCAATTCCAAAGTAGGACGTAGATGGTGGGAAAAGCGGCTCCCATGATAGTATAAATTGCTTGTTATATGAGATTGTTGGTATCAAATCATTGTAATAATTTGTTAATTTCATGCATTTGGTCATGATATATTTAAATGATTACAATGGTTTGATACTAGTAATCTCATACAGCACACAATTTATTTTGTTGTGAGAGCTGCTTGAATCCTACCGACTACATTCTATTTTTGGCGTAATTGATTAAATTGATTTCCATATAAGATATCCTATGTATGAAATTTTGAGATTTCCCTTCTTTTAATATTAAATGTTATCCAACTTCACTGGTATTTCTTTACTAATTTTTTTCGAGAGAATCACAATAATGTCTTGATATTCTTATATAGAACATGATATTGTGGTTATCTCACAATATAGGCTAATTATTCTGTTGTGGAGCCACTTGAAGTCCACCATGTACGTTCAAATTTGGGATTGGTCGACTAAATTGGTTTTCATTTATAACATCCTATATGTGAAATTTTGAGACTTTCCCTTTTTTAATATTGAATGTTATCCGACTTATTTGGTATTTCTTTACTAATTTTTTCATGGTGATCATAGTAGAAGTTTTGAAATTTCTTACATAGAATGTCACAATTCCAAAGTGAGACATAAATGGTGGGGCAAGCGGCTCCCATGACAGTATAAATTGTCCGCTATATGAGATTGTTGATATCAAATCATTGTAATAATTTGTTAATTTCATGCATTTGCTCATGATATATTTAAATGATTACAATGGATAGATACCAATGATCTCATAAAGCTTGCAATTTACCTTGTCATAAGTGTCGCTTAAACCCCACCATCTATGTCCTACTTTTGGATTGGTCGACTAAATTGATTTCCATTCATGACATCGCATATATGAAAGTATGAGATTTTCCTTTTTCAAATATTAAATGTTATCTAGGCAAAAAGAATTAAATGTTTTCCCGCTTGATTGGCATTTCTTTGCTAAATGTTTTCAAGATGAGATGCGATAGAAGATTTGAATTTTTTTACATAGAATGTCATAAATGTAAATCAAATTGGTCGACCAATCCCAAAGTAGGACGTAGACGGTGAAGTTCAAATAAATTGTTTGCTTTGGAAACAATGCTAGACCTTCTTGATGTAGGCTTTCTAGGTGCAATACTTTGCTTCTTCGTTTAAGCGAATTTTCACTTCTAGAATCTCCTTAGTTGGACCCAAATCTTTCTGTCCCGAATTCACCAGTCGACTATGCCATCAAAATATCAATCTTAAGATATATTCTTGGTAGTTATCAACTCAAAGAAGCGATTATACATAGGAATTATGAGGGATTTTTATCAAATACATATACATACTTGTCAAATAGAATTATCAGGGAATTTTATCAAGTGCATGCAATCCTTACTTCTTGAGTAGTCACCGCATAATACGAAGGAATTACCAGGCACGGTAGTTACTATAGCATTATTGTTGATTGTAAAGCTTTTCTCTTTCATTGGAAACCCACAACCTATAACAATTTCTCAACCAACGAAAATGTTGATGCTATTGAAAATTAGAAAGGGACCAAACACTTAAGCGTTTCTTACAAAAAGGAAATTCCAACTTTCATTTCCGTGATAATTTTCGCCCCAACTCGTAAACGTCACTTAAAAGGGCACCAATTTTAATTTGTGAGATAATTTTGGCCATCATAGAATCACTGTTAAAATGTGTGTATATGATGTCTAAAATGGCTCACAGATGCTGACATTACTAACAAGAAGTGCCTTGTCAGCAGACATGCTTCTATATATAATCAACATCTCATTTCTAAACTCGTATTATGGCTTCAAATCAAATTAAGAAGGGTTTATGCAAATTGGGCTAGAGATTTGGTAAAAAAATCGAGCATAATTACTAAATTTTTGCAAATTTCACTTCTTTAATATGATTCGGTTAAGAACCGTCTCCACCCCCCTCCCCCACAAAACACACACACACACACACACGAAACCCCATTAATTAGCTCAAAAACAACATCGTTCTACTTTTTTAGTGGGAACGATGTTGTTTAACGCAACTCCAAATTATCTTCTATTTAGATTGGAAACAATTTTTTGTCATTACATGGAGTTTACTCACATGACAATCACATTTTACCTTTCTAGGGGCAAAATTCATCCCTCAGGTAAAAGTTGATGTCCTTACATGCAACATTTGTAAGTTTTAAAAAATGTTCATCCCAAATACTATGCCACATTTGATTATCGGCATTGGGAATAAATGTTTTTGAAATATATGAAATTCAAGCGATTGATTAAAGGTCATTGCACTCAAGTGAACATTTATTTTTTAAAAGTCATGATAGTCAAGTAATCAAGAAAAAAGTTAAGATATTCAAGTGAGTGTCATACGAAAGTTAGAACTAAAATTATTCAGCAATTGAAAGCTATAGTTCTTTTAATAAAAATCCCAAACACTTGAAGAGGTAGAAAAAGAGGGCAGCGGAAGATCTATCTCACAAGCCTTTCACTACTTTCAAACTACACTTGACGATGCACCCAGCATATATTACATACACACTGACCACTAAACTGAGACCCAAAAATGACAGCTCATAATCATTTGGAACGGGCCAACTTTTTGTCCTTGAGCAACTCAGCCACGCGCCTCATGGTGGGCCTGCTGGTCGGCAACGCAGAAGTGCAAGAGAGAGCTATGTTCAAGACCTTCTCAATCTCTTCATAGTCGCTCGAGGACGGGCTCAACCTCGGATCCACGAGCTGTGCCAGATCGCCGAGGCACCACCTGGGCTTGCCGTCACGATTCCCATCCCCTTCCGCCTCGGGAGCTGACAGCGCGACCTCGATGACCCACTTCACGATGTCCTTGTTCTCGCCGAACCAAGGGTCGTTCGGCCTTTTGCCGGTGATCAACTCTAGGAGCAACACGCCGAAGCTGTAGACGTCGCTCTTCACGTTCACTTTCATAGTGTATGCATACTCTGCGAAAACCGAGAAAAAATAATAATAATCAATTTAAGAGCCACCATTAAACTACTCTTGCAAGTCAAATAAGTTGGAGAACATTATTGCTGTATACAGAATTCAGAAAATGAGCAGCACTTGCCAATATTAAATGACTAAAAAATACCAAATCCATTTAAGAACTCTCTGTTCAAATTGGGTTGACTTTAGTCAAAGATGAGCGAAGGCATGGGCTAAAAAGGCCAAAACATACAACTCACAAGCACTTTCCCATGGACCCCACATCGGTAAAATTAATATTATCGGGTTGAACATGGGGCCCACTAGTCTTCTAGTTTAGTGGAAGTGAACGCTAGCAACCAAAGAGAGACCACATAATCAAACAGACAATAATGCAAACAAAAGGATTGGGATAAAGGCACTACGCACCTGGCGCAATGTAGCCACAGGATCCGGCCACCTTCGACATCTCCCCGGTCGCCGCCGCCGCCTCCTGTTGCAACATCTTCGCCAACCCGAAGTCGGCGACCCGCGGCGTGAAGTCCTCGTCCAATAGGATGTTGTTGCTCTTCACGTCCCGGTGCACGATGGCGGGCACGCAGTCGTGGTGCAGGTAGGCCAGGCCCCGAGCCGCGCCCACCGCTATCGCGAACCGCTGGGGCCAGTCGAGGAATTCTCCGCTCTTGGGCCCGTGCAGCACGTCGCCCAGGCTCCCGTTCTCCATGTACTCGTAGACTAAAAGGCTGCTCTCATCGGCCGAGCACGTGAACAGCAGTTTTACTATATTGCTGTGGCGGATGTGGCCTAGGGTCTCCACCTCCGAATTGAACATGGACTCGATGTCCGGGGCCTGGGTCTTCGCCCAGAGCCTCTTCACCGCCACCATCTGCCCCGACTTGAGCCGAATCCGGTAGACCTCGCCCGACCCTCCGGACCCGATCTTGTTCTCCTCTATTAACTGATCCACGATCTCATTGCTAAACTTGACCCGCTGGAACGTGGTTATTTTCCACAACCGTCTCGATTTGCCTCCGAACCAATGCAGCTTCGTCCTGAGGAACCAAACCAGGGACGCGAAAAGGAGCACGACGCATACGGCTAGAGCTATGAGCACGTAGAAAGCGACGGGCCGGGCTCTCGTGCACTTCGGGAACGGCTTCAGATCCGAGCTGCAGAGGTTCGGGTTGCCCATTAAGCCCGAAACGAAGAGCTCGTGATCGAAGCCCGGCGGTATCTCGCCGTAGAGCTTATTGTGGGATATATTGAACTTATTAAGCGCCAGTTTGGTCAGCTCCGTTGGGATCTCGCCGGAAAGCGAGTTCCCTGAGAGGTCCAAGTACGTCAGCACCGGCAAGTCGCCCAATTGAGCCGGTATGCTTCCAGTGAGCCGGTTGTTCGAAAGGTTCAACTCCACCAAATGGGCCCATGGCCCTACTGAACTCGGAATCGGGCCGGTGAGCAAATTGCCTTGCATCTTGAGCTTATGCAAACTGCCCAAATTGGTGATGCACGTCGGGAGTCCACCGCCAAACCGGTTGTTGCTCACATCGACGTCGGTGAGGTGTGAGAGCTGGCAAATCTCCGCCGGAATATCACCAGAGAAGTTGTTGCCGGCGATCAGAAGTGACGTCATGCCCTTGGGCCCTGAAATCGACCGCGAAATCGCCCCTTCAAACTTATTGTAGCTCATGTCAAGGTACGAGACCGCCTGGAGGCCCCAAAACCCGGCCGGCACCTCGCCGGAGAGTCCGTTGTTGCTGATTCGGACGTATTCGAGAGAATCACAGCTCGCTAGCGAACTCGGCAAGCTTCCTGTGAAGCGATTGTTGAAGACGATAACTTTCTGGAGCTTCCTCTGGAACAGAGATTCTCAGGCAACTCGCCGGTGAAAGAGTTGGTCGAGACGTCGAACTCCGCCAAGTCGGAATTCTTGCCCAAATCGACTGGTAATTTCCCGGTGAAAGAGTTGTTGAAGAGCTTCAGCTGCTGCAAATTTGGGTTCGACGCCAGAACCGCGGGAATCTCGCCGTTGAATAAGTTGTCATTTAGGTTCAGGGACGTGAACGGACTTGCAGCGATCTTCTCCGGCAGGACGCCCGTGAGAGCGTTCTGAGAGACGTCCAATTGCAGGAGATTGCTCAAATTGCCGATCCCCTCTGGCAACTCGCCGGATAAGTTGTTGTCGTACAGTTCAATTTGCTCGACGCTTCGCAACCCGGCGATGGCATCAGGAATTTTCCCCGACAGCATATTGTGGGACAAATCGAAGTTCTTCAGAGAAGTGAGCTTCCCGATTGAGCTCGGGATTTCTCCGACGAGATTCGATCCCGCAACCCAGAGAATCTCGAGCCTGGACAGGTTTCCGATCTCCGGTGGCAGAGGGCCCTGCGCGTACGGGTTGTAACTGATATCGAGCTGAGTCAACTGGCTAAGATTACCCAAGAAAGAAGGTATCGAGCCGTTGAGCAAGTTCGAGACAAGCGAGAGCACACTCAGCGCCGGCAACCGACCGAAGCTAGACGGAAACTCGCCGGTGAAGTTGTTGTACGATAGGTTGAGGAACCGGAGGTCGGCGAACCCGGGCGAGAGGTCCGGCAGCCGGCCGACGAAGTAGTTGCTGGAGATGTTGAGCCACTGGAGGTGCGAGCAGAGCGAGAGCGACGGCCCCGCGACGGTGCCGTTGAAGGAGTTGTCGCCGAGCGAGAGTTTCCGGAGGGTCCGGATCCGGCAGAAGTCGTACGGGAACCTGCCGGCGACGTTCAGTTCCGAGAGGTCGATCGCGACGACAGAGCGGTTCCGGGTCTCGCACGTGACCCCGGTCCAGTTGCAGGGGCTGCGGTCGGCGTTGGGGGCCCAGTCGTCGAGCTGGCCGTCCGGGTCCTCGAGCTGGGCGGCCTTGACGCGGAGCAAGATCTCGTAGTCGCCGTCGGCGGCGAGGGCCAGAGGCAACAACAAGAAGCAGCAGCAGCAGCAGCACAGCAGGGACCAAGAACGGAGCACGAGCCTCAGGGCAGCCGCGAGCTCGCCGCGACGGCCATGGGCGGTCGCCATTTCTTTCCCAGGAAACCGCGGGCGGGAAGGTCTGAGTTGCGGTCTAGTGCTCACGCGCGACTAGACCGTCAAATGCATGGCGCGACGGCGGCGGTGGCGGAGCGACTGCGGCTTGAAGGAGAAGGTGGTGGGCTTCACATGGAAAGATCTGCGCGCATGAGGATGATAATGTGCGTGGAAAGAGAGGGGAAAGAGAGGAGATCTTTGTTGCCTAGCGAGAGCAATAATGGTGGGAATTCATGATTGCAGGAGTTTGGGGGGAAATTGTATGGATTGGATTCTTCTCTTTTTTTAACTTTAGGGGGTGGGAAGGAACTGGGAAGTGACGAAGTGGCTTGCGGAGGATTGAGGATTTTTATAAAGCCACCCCCACCTTGATTTAAAGAACATCGTCTCGGAAAGCGATGTCGGTGGTCGAATTAACTCTAGTTTAACAAATTTGGTCTCCGGTTGTCAGGAAAAAAGAAAGGGAATAATACCAAAAAAAAAATTTCAAATCAATACATTTATAATAAATTTTATCATAAATTAATCTTAAGCTGGTATATCTATGATAAAATTTCCTAATTCCCGTTAAATTTTATTATCAAATTGCCAAGTTAGGTGACACATAGCAATTAACACGTGTAGCAATTTAAGGTTTCACCTTTAATTTGACCAATTTGTCATTTTTCGCGGTATCAATTTAACTTAGTGGAAACTAACGAAAAATAAAATGGTCATAAATGTAATAGTTTAGAATTTTGTTGTCAAAAAATTAGTTTTGAATAAATTTATCATAGGTTGATCAGTTTTGGGATTTAAAAAAAAAATAGATTAGAGTAATGTTGTTATGAATAGTTTGGAGTTTTTAGTTATATTAACCCAAAAAATAATGAAGTGTTTTGATTCATTTATTTCATAAAAGATAAATTGTTGAAAAACAATTTTTCTATAATGAATAATATTTTCATTATTTTTTTATTTTTTATAAGTGATATGACAATCATATTTAAGAAAACATTTTCAAAATTAATTATTTATCTTGAAACAAACAAATTTCTTATATTATAATATTTTCTTTTGTGACATTCGTGTCTCATCCATATTGGCTCAATCTTGGGTCACCATCGATGGGACTTTTTTATCAAGTACTTTGGTTTTATCTATTGCCAGAACACTTCATATTCTCAAAAATATATAAAAATCGACGAATAGATCTATGTGTGCATTTTTATAACTTTTTTTCATACCCTGGAAATAAATTAAAGTTAATTTCCAAAAGCATATTCAATCTCTACTTCTAGACAATTATGTTGTGATTCAGCTTGATTGCCCTTAAAAATAGTAAATTGAGTTGGAGAAAGTGAAGTTCATATATAATATGTCACTAAAGGAAGTGTGTGACTTTTTGTTGTACCGAAATTAGAACCGCCATTGTGAGTTAGTCGAACTGGATTTTCGATGTATCAATTCGGATTACCTATGATTGCTCATCACTGGGATGATAGTTTAAGAATTTAATACTGATATGGTGAGCTGAACTACAATTACACGAAAGATTTTTTTTTTTTCTATCAAATCTTTGCAAAAGTTACATAAAATTATTCTAAGACCTGGAACATCTACCGTCAAAATTTAAAATAATAATAATAATAAAATCATGAGAGAATTTTAAGTGAATTTACATGTCAAAATGTTAGGGTACATATGTACTAAATTTGAAGGTTTAAAGCTAAGTGGAAAAAAAAAAAGTGAAAAAGCATTGCCCCTCACGGGTTGGAAACTTGTAGTTAATTTAAATTATCCCTTGATTACATTTACATGTCATGTTATTAGAGTCAAACAGTTTTCAAATACGAGCTCGAATTGATTAAATATGTTACTCTTCATGCATGGCTCCTCTACAACTCTATTTTAATTTTCTATTAGTCGTTGACATGACAACTCTGGTTAGTCTAAATCTACGTCAAGGAAATATCAAATTAAGATGATCCTCACCCACCATCTTCAATCTAATCTTGAACATTCTAATCTATATTCAAAAAGGAAAAAAAAAAAACATTATGTAATTATCTTTTCTAGCCAGGTAAAGTATTGCTAGGATTTGGCACACATTCATAAAGAAATAGAGAGGAAAAAGCAAGAAAGAGAATTGAAGACATAAAATTTTATCCTAGTTCACTTTTAAATTAGGGTTATGTCCAGTAGAGTATTCCACTATAATTAATACCTCACATCTCTACGTTACATCAATTAGGGTTATGTCTAGTAGAGTATTCCACTATAATTAATACCTCACATCTCTACGTTACATTCCTTAATTACAAAATGAGAGAGAGATTATTTATAATCAGTAGCTATTCATAAGCACAATGCCAAACTACTAATAAAATATGAACTCAAATTATGAAAATTCTTTGGCAGCTCGGGAGTGTTGCCCTTGCGACCCCTACCAAGGCCCCTCGAACCCTCACCCACTTGCAAAGGTACAAAATCCCAATGCCATTTTATCAATAGGAGTATGAATCAATCTCGACAAGTGGCGTTATACATTACCGAAACTAACGCACAAATCTAATATATTAAAAAGTACTTCTAGAGAATACGAGCTGAGATTTCCAGTTGGATAACACAGAGTATGTCATATTATGTTCTTTATCGATTTTGATAAATTGTTCTTAATTTATTTGTCTTGATTTTTCATTATAGGTCTTGTTTAATCATGAAATCCATAGTGGAAATAAATTATGTATTTTATTCCTTGAATAAGTGCTTGATATCTGTTCCAAAAAAAAAAAAAAGTGCTTGATAAGTATTTGTCTTATTCAGTAATAAAAAAATTTACTAATTAGAAGTGGAGATTCTTTGGGTGCCCGATATGATTGATGACTTTGATTTTTGCTTCCACAAGCAGCAACCTGCTGGCGCCCACCTTTACAGGAGTTGATAATCTTTTGACGCTTCCGAGGACAACTAGTTATGTGAAAATGACCCAAAAAAGGGAAAGGACAGGTTCCTTCTCTAGAGGGCGTGAATATCTATGGAAAATTTCTTTTTTGGCCATCAGATGTGTGCATAAGCCACTAGATTTTGCTTTTATGGCTCGATAAGCTGGACAGACTCAGCGAAACCTTGCTGGCCAAGTTACAGCCAAAAGCGAAGAATAACTTCTTAAAGGCATTCCAAACATTCATACATAGAATCAGTGAGGGTCGATTCGGTTTTAGTCATTTTGATTAGATGCTCCACCATCTACAGAATGCGCACGAGGCAAATCATTCTCTTCTTAATGAATAAAGTTCATTATCACTCCGATGAAGCTTCACTTAACAGGAAAGTATGCAAAGAATAATGAAGCTTCTACTATCCCTGTCTCCAACTACAAGGAGGGGTCCATTTAACGCTTCTATCCGAAATAGGAGTCATATAGTTTATTGTTGTAACATATTCATCGTTACATTTCTAATACTACTTGTCCTTTTTATTTGGACCAACGATCCCTACAACAGATCAACAAGTTGGATCTTAGTCCTAATGCCCTCCTACGAAATCTTTCGGTGGGACTTTGGAAAGTGATGCTTTCATCAGCTTAAACATGCATTAATTCTGCGTGTGTTGATACTTCATTAATAAATATGACCTATCCTCGGAAGATGTAACTCAAATACGTAGTAATAATAATGTGAATATGCTGCTTTCTCAAGTAAAGTTATGAAATATTTGAACTTTGGGGCAAAACCCTACTATGTATTTATACTTGTTGAAATGAAACATTGAATTTATTTCAATAATATTAGTCTCTAATCTAAGGTTGTTGGCCTCAAGGGCAAGGACAACTTGTAAGGGTTTTATGTGAGCTACATTAATCAATATTATAATTTATCATTTTACAGAGTTGATCTAATAAAGTAAGATATAGTGTTTCTTAATTAATCTAATATGAAACTAGTTAGTGTGAGTGGAGTTGAGGCTGGCACTTGATAAAAGAGCCTATGGTTTAAAATTTTATAAATAGTGCTCAAGTCTCTCATATAACCTTGACGCATAAATATCCTCACATAATGAGCATTTACTGAACGCTAGACCCGTTTAACTGGCGGGTCGAGTCGGGTCGGGTCGGATCGGGTCATAAATGGTCCGACCCAAATCAACCAATTTAACCTGTTTATGATCCATTTATTGCAGTACAAAATTTTTGACCCATACCCGACCCGACCCGTACTCGACCCGTACCCGACCCATTTAACGAAACCTAAAAGAGCTTATATATATATAAAAAGGTATTGCTAAAATGGCTTTATACAACACGAATTTAATAAACAATTTTTAAAATAATTATTTTAAAAAATCGAATTTTAATTATTTTTTATTTTAAAAAAATTTATTTTTTAATTATTTTTATTTTTATTTTTAAGAATAAAATTTTTCTTTTTCTTTTCTTTTTCTCTTTTCTTTTTCTTTTTCCTTCTTCTTCTTCTTCTTTGGCCGATCGCCGGCCACCACGACAGCCGGCGACCGGCCACAGGCAAGCCTCGAGCTCACGGCTCACCGACGCCAGTGAGCTCAAGGCTCACTAGATCGGCGAGGCTCGAGCCTTGCTAGACGTCGGTGAGGCCTCCGCCTCACCAGATTCGACGAGCTCGAGCTCGCCCCTCATCGGATTTGGCGAGGCTCGAGCCTCGCCAAACATCGGCAAGGCCTCCACCTCGCCAGATTCGAGCTCGCCCGACATCGGCGAGCTCGAGCCTCGCCTTACGCCGGCGAGTTCGAGTCTAAATGGGTCATATATGGGTCTAAGACCCATTTTGCTACCTCTACTGTACACTAAAGGTGAGGAGCAGTCTCATTGAATGAATGACACATAGGGTAATAAAGAAGAAGTTCTTGAGTTTGGATCATCGTTATTAAGTATTAAAAAAAATGAATTCCAAAACATTTGCACAAATCTATTTAGTTGATTATATATGTATTTTTCATTCCAACTTTGGAAATCTTAGGGTGCGCTTTCGCAGTTTACACAACTGCCCATGCTTGGATCCCTAGAGGCCATGCCCAATAACCCGGCTATCATGCCCAAGTCACTAGCATCTAGGCCCGAGTCCACAAAGATTGAATATGAGATTTCGATGTTTTGCTCAAGTCCCCAGCGGCCATGGTCGGGTTACCGACTCCTTTGCCAAAGTCATCAACCCTTAGAGCCATGACTATGGAGGCTAGACTCCGCTCCTCGATAGGTGAGATCCTAGTGTCTGTGCCCGGGTTCCCTAGAGCCATATAGGGACTCAGCTCGTATGTCCAAGAAACTGGGGTCCAAGCCCAAGTCCATGGAGGTTGAGCTCGAGTCTCTCATGATTTTGCGTGAGACCCTAGTGTCCATGCCTGACTCTCTAACAGCAATGTCGAGAGCTCGATAGTTCTATCTGAGTCCCAATGGCTATGATTGGAACCTTAGTTTTTGTTCATAAGTCCCCAAAGACCATGCTTAGGAACCCGATTCTTGCGATCAAGTGAAGGCTCGGGTCTCTCAAGGCTAGACTAGGACCGGGTGCCCATGCCTCAATCCATGGGGGCATGCCTACATACCCAACTCCCACATCCAAGTCATTAATCTCTAGCCCCATTTTCATGGCAACCAAGCCTACGTCCACAAAGGTTGGGCCTAGGTCTCTTAAGGTCTGGTCTAAGACCGATGCTTGTATTCTGGTCCTTGAGGTAGTGCCTAGGTACCTAGTTGTTGCACCCAAATTATCAGTGTCCAAGCCTAAGTCCCCAATGCCCATGCTAGAGTTTCCAACGGTTGGACTTGAGAAACCCCAACTCCCGCAACTAGTACTTGGTGGTTGGGTAATTTGAATATCATGCGAATATTTTATGTCTTTTTAGGAAAATGAAATTAAGCTTTCCTTTTTGAACAACAAAAAATAATTTCTAATTTATTTTCATATTTCATATGAATATTAGAAATATTGTATTTTTCCTAAAAATACTATTTGAAAGACATTATCAGAAAATGTCAAATTTTCTCAAAATAAACCGAGCCTAAGTTTATACGTGGGTGGCAAATAGTTGTCATGAATGACTGCCATCTCACTATGTAGTTGACTTGGACATGTAATAGGCCTGATCTGTCACCGGATATATTTGAATGGAAGCTTCATTGTAGCAAAAACTTGTGGCGAGAATATGAAGGGGATCCAAAAAAATTCTAAGACGTAGAACTTGTATGGCGTTTTCCCATTAAACGCATAGCTTTGAAGATGAGCAAGGGATCGTATCACCATGAGTTCCTAATATCCTATACAGATCCATAATTAAAAAAACGTTTATGTACATTTTTAAAAAGGATCGTATAGTTTTTAAAAGAGTTAATACCATAAAAAACTTCAAATTGGTAAATATATGACAAATTTACCATAAACTAATATTTTGACCATAAAAACCTCAAATCGATATACATGTAACAAATTTACCCTCTGTTAGTTTTTGTTAAGTTTTACCGTAAAAAAAATTGAGTTGAATGACACGTGACAGTTAATAGGTATACCGATTTAGGATTTTACCATCCGTTTGTCACAAGTGTAATAGTTTGCAATTGTTCATGATATTAATTCAATTTAACAGAAATTAACGGAGGTTAAATTTTTCATGAATGTACCAATTTAGGATTTTTAATAGTCAAAAAATTAGTTTGGGATAAATTTGTCTTGCGTATACCAAATTGGAGTTTTCAGTGATCAAAAAATTAATTCGAGATAAATTTATCACGTGTCTATCAATTAAAAGGTTTTTGTGGTATCAATCCATTTTAAAAAGACTATCATCACCTTTTTGAACAAATCTAGCGGCAGGTGCTGACTAAGACTTAACAAAATTAAAAAATCACTAGAGAAAAAGCATTAGCTATGAACTACTCGCACATATGTATCCTTTAACCTCGAGGCAATGAATCGGCGAAGTGTTCAGATTTAGAAATGGTCTAGGGACTGTGGCATCCAATTTCTTAGGCGAGAATAAACATACTATGATGGTTGTGTAAGATTTTGTAAGACTACTGTCAACTCTTCTAAACGTTTATGTTATTAGATAAAAGCGTAATTTAATATTTAAGTATTCTATTATTCCAACTCATACTTAGTCTGGTTTTTTTTCTTTTTTGCATACTATCAAACGTGTATATATTTAATTGGGGAAACAAATGGGATCTAAAAAAATTTGAACTCGAGACCTTCTACTCTTATACCATATGAGATTTTGTGGGATTATTGTCAACAATTCTAAAAGCTTAAATTTATAAATGAAAGCATAATTTAATATTTAAGTATCCTATCAAGTTGTTGATGCCTAGCAAGCCTCAAACAATATGACAATTAAATGGTACCATGATAGTTGTGTCCCTCATAAGCCTCATGTAATAGCAACCCCCACATGATAGTAACCAAGGTGGTCACTTACCTATGGGGAAAATTACCAAAAAAGTTTTAAACCTATTGCAATTGTGCTAATTCAATTCCAAATATTTTTTTTGGCCAATTGAATCTTAAACATTATGTATTTGTGACAATTCAAGCCATCCAGTCAATTTTGGTTTGCCACTCGGCACTGACATAGATGTTAGCCGTCCTAAGTGATGCAACCGGTGTTGACATGAACAATTTTAAATAATATTATAATAAAATTTAAAATTTATTTATTTATTCTTTTTCTTTTCTTTTCTTTACTTTTTTCTTCCTCTAGCCAATCATCAACTCGCGACCAGCCAGAGGCGGGGTTGGCAAGACCTTGCTAAATTTGGCGAGGTTCAAGCCTTAACCGCACTTGATCCGACAAGGTCTTGCCTCACCTAACCACTGGCAATAGTTGAACTTGTAGGGTGAGAGGTTGAGCCTCGCCCATCCATGGCCAAACTCTCGCTGACCCTGCTTCTGGCTAATCGCCAGTACCGACATATTGGAGGATGAAGGAAGTTAAGAATAAAAAACAAAGAGAAACAAATTTAAGATAAGCATACATAAATTTAACAAATTTTAAAATATTATTAAAAATTATCCACGACAATGTCGATGGCATCATGTAAGACGATCAACACTCATGTCAACATTGGCAGGTCACTTTTGCCTGAATGAATTGAATCGGCACAAATACAAAAGGTTTAGAACTCAATTAGCTAAAGAAAAAGGTCGAAGATTGAATTGACACAATTACAATAGATGTATGAGTTTTTTGGTAATTTTTACTTAGTTTATGGCATCTTGCGAGATGATGGCCAGCCTCATTATTAGGCCCTCACACTCCCTATTGAAAGGGTAGTTTAATACTTAAGTATCCCATCAAATTGTTGATACCTATTGAGCCTCAAGCAATAATGACATTCAAATGATACCATAATAGTTGTGTCCCTCGAAAGCCTCATCTAATAGCAACCCCCACATGATAGTCACTAAGGTGGTCGCTTACCTTAATTTATGGGAAAAATTATCAAAAAAGTCCTAAATCTATTACAATTGTACAAATTCAATCCGAATATTTTTATTTTTTATTTTGCCAATTAAGCTATAAACATTTTGTATTTATACTAATCTAATCCATATGGTCTATTTTGACCGGCTAGTCAACATTGACATGGACATTGGCTGTCCTACGTGATACCATCGGTGTTGATATAGACAATTTTAAATAATATTATAGTATTTTTTTTTCAAATTTTTTTATTATTTTTCTTTTCTTTGCTTTTCTTTACTTTCTTCTCCTCCAGCTAGTCGTCGACTCGCGACCAGCCAGAGGCAAGGCTAGCAAGACCTCAACGTATTTGGCGAGGGTCAAGCCTTACCATCGTAGATTCGGCAAGGTCTTGCCTCACCTAGCCATTGACAATGGTTGAGCCCGCAGGGTGTGAGGTTAAGCCTTGCCCATCCATGGCCAAGCTCTCGCCGAACCTGCCTCCAACTGATCGCCAACAAAGAACTCCGTTGGAGGATGAAGGAACTGAAGAGTAAAAAAAAGAAAGAGAAAAAAAAATTAAAATAAACATACATAAATTTTAAAAATATTAAAAAAATTATTGAAAATTATTCACATCAGCGTCGGTGGTACAATGTAAGACGGCTAACATTCATATCAACATTGGTTGGTTACTTTTGACTAGATGAATTGAATTAGCACAAATACAAAAGCTTTAGGAGTTAATTAGCTAAAGAAAAAGGTCTAAAATTGAATTAATACAATTACAATAAGTATATGACTTTTTTGGTAATTTTAACTTAGTTTATGGCACCACTGCAAGATGATGGCAGACCCCATTATCAAGCCCTCACCCTCTCCGACAACCCCCTCCCCCACCTGTATGATTTTTCATGTTGCTAATATGGCATCTACTTGACGCCATATAAGAAATATTTCAGTGCTCACATCAACATTTCAACCGACCGAGTTTCTAGAAGGACAAATAGTGACCCTTTTCAAAACGCATGAGAGTTATCATTTTGAAGAAACAAAAAGTACACGGACTAAAGGTGAGATTCTGAGAAGTTTTCCTCCACCTTTTTCTTTTTTATTTGACACTCTTATCAAGACTCGTTTCTGAAAACGCTCGCAAACTATTCAAGGTAAGGCGGGCTAGGGGCCAAAAAGATCACACGCGTGGCGAAGCTATATCGTCTCGTTCGACGAAACCCTCGTGAACTGTGTCATAATAATGGCGGATTACTGGCCGTCGCTGACGAATGACAAGTTCCCACTTGGCTTGTGATCAGAAAGATCGACAGGCTTCGACGGTTGAAAGCTTCGATGGGGGTTAGAGTTACGATACACAGAGCTCGAGGAACGTGAAATTCAATAGAAAACACTGAATCCATCTGAAGGGGAGGAAGCTGCTGCGCAACGAAACATGGCACGATCGGGGTGGCTGCGTAGGCGTGAAGATGAAGTTGCTGGTTTTGAGTAAGAAACTGTTGAAGATTGTGCTCCCCGAGAGACCCTTCTTTACTCCGCTTAACTTAAAAAACATTAAGAAAGATAACCCTTCATGTGTTATCGCACGCATTTATACTATCCGCAAGGGAAAAAAATATTAGTGCCCCAAAGTCAAATGAATTACTTCTAGTTGGCTTAATTTTGAATCAATTTGAATTATGAAACGAACAATGCTTGGGATACGAATTTATAGACTATAATCAGTCGATTCAATATACAAAGAAGAGGAAGGCATTTATTTAAAATAATCATTTCTGAAATTGAGTCTGTCTAGTAATAGCTCGTTTTTGCTCCTCCACTTGGCCAAAACTTTTCATTCCAATTTATGAACGAGTAGCTTGGGATAACAAATTAAGTATTCAAATAGAAGAAGTTTGTATCATTCAAAGTGGTGTCTTCATTATGTTATATGTAATAGTGCATTGAAAATGAGAATGATTCGTTATTATATATGAGTTAAAAGGCTATTATATTTTCTTCAAAGAGGGAAAAGCTAGGATTTATATCCTATTTTTTCCCCTAAATAGGAGGAAATCAACTCTCACATAGGCTTGTGATAATTCATAAAGCCTTTGGAGATGTGCTAAATGCCATTTTTTTTATCGAACTTATTTTGTTTTTCGTCAATATGAATGCCATTCTTTTAATTTGCGTGTCCATTTGACCTCTTTAAAAGATCGCCATGTTATCTTTTGAGGATCTAATGATTCTTTAGATTATTATTCAAATGTTTATGATGAGAAATTGAGGATAACTTGAATATTGACTTCCTTACAAGAAAAACCTTTACCTTTTTATCATGACAGCTTTTGAACTTTCCATTTTGTCTAAAAAAGTATCCCAAATTGGTGTTATTCGACCTAGCATCATAGGTGAATATGTGATCCATAATGATACTTTCAATTATTGTTCTAAAACGACTATATTTAAATGAAGTGATTTCGAAATGATAGATGACTCAATAAATTGTTAGGGAAGAAATTAAGAAGAGAAAACAACCGATTAAATTAATAATTATGTTATGACCCAAATCAATTGTTTTTGGCAAGACTAATTAAGAGAGAAGAGTAACAGCAGGAAATCAATTTCACAGTCAAATCATCCTACTTTTGGAGGGATTTATAATTCAGCAAAAATTAATAGAGACAATCCAGAGGGAAAAACCAAATCCTTTCTCCTCTTCCACTGCAAAAAGACACAGTTTATCTATAAACCCTCTCTGATTCACTCCAAACAAAACACAATATTAATCATGGGGTTCTTTGGCAATACTTTGGCCAAACTACAACGGCAAAAGTAGGGGTGAGCACGGGTCTCAATTTCAAAAGAAATATCCAGTCTAGCTCCCAATTTTGGGTGCTTAACCCACCCACCCACCTAGGAACCAGCAGTTTAGAACATATTTTAAAAACCCAAACTCCAAGTCTATTTTCCCATCTCTCTCTCTCTCTCCCCCCACCCCAGCGGCACTTGAGTTTTTCAACTTGGATCTGAGCTCTGAAAACTGGTGAATATATTGTCTGGACTGCTGAAGTCTCAATTCAGAAAATTCCTTGTACTCTAGATGTTTGATGAAATGCCTCTATGGTATAGCTATTTCATTCAAGCGTTTTTGTGTATGCATTTTCTGAACGGTGGTTCAGTGTTTGTTAATACTTTGTTCCTTCAGAAATGAAACAGAAAAAGGAAGTTTTAGGCCGGTTCCAAGATCAACAGCATTTATTCAAGTTCCACAAACCTGAAACTAACCCTGGAACTAATCATCTCTAAGCAAAAGAATATGATGGAACGCAATTTAATACAAAATAAGTTATATTTAAATGTAGAATTCACAATCTTTACATACTTCAAATTTAAGGAGGAATTTTGATCAAATAATTAAAGGGGTGACATGAGGTCTATTTTGATATGAATAATAATATGGCTATGTCCTCTCATTGGTACATCTCAAAAAGATATCAGTCTCATCTAGCTAGGTCATGGCTGTTGTCACGGCAACTTTTGCACCAGTGGAGACATGTAGTGTCCCTCTGCCATCATGATCCAGACATTATAAAAACAGATGTCATTGACTAAGTACTATTCAGTCAATTTTTATTTTGCAGGTGATGGCAGCTCGGAAGCACGCAGACAATGTTGGTTGGGCCAGCCCATCATAGACCCTATTTCTTTTGCTTTTGGAAATCAAAGATGCCCCGCTCATTCACCCATTTCAGTCAGCAGCACGAGCCGATGTTGAACGACAAAAGTAAATCGGAGCAAATTAAAGGAGACAGTCAATAATGTTCACGCGTTCCCTTTTCCAAACCACTTGTCTTGTAAATGAGACGTATCGCCAGCTGATTCTGGATCGATCAGGTCACGGGAGGTTGGACTCTCTTGATTTTTGTCTGCTGAGTCCAAATCGCTCGACAGGTGTACTAGCAGTCTAGCACCGACTCACAGAGAGCATGGCCATTTTTGGTGTGCGTCCTTTGGAATTTATGATAATCCCATTTTTTCCACTTTGTAATTCCTTCATGTTTCTTCCTGCTATAGCAATTTGTGACTCCCACCATTCCAAAGATCACCTCCTGAGCATGAATGAAACTATGGAAAAATCGAAGGGAGGACAAATTGGGGAACTTAAGCTTGCGGTGGTTGCTTTCGAATCGATATATTCTAGTGCTTGGGCACCACACTTACTTGCATGGCGTGACGATGGAGTTCACATGAAAGATCAGCGAACATTAGCTTGATGTGATCTTCACTGTCTTGGGATGATGTGCGTAGAGAGAGAGAAAGAGAGAGAGGAGCAATAATCTAAGGTCATAATCTCAGAAATTTCTGGGATATTGAATCGATGTGACTCTTCTTTAACTTTTGCGGGGAAGAAAGTGGCAAAGTTCTGGCAAATGGGGATTTTTCAAAGCCCAGCTTGCTTTTAAAGAATATCGTCTGGGAAAACAACGTTCATTGTCGAATTAATTAGTTTGATGGATGTGGTCTGAAAAATATAGAAATTGACGAGTAGATCCACATATAATTTTTAACAACGTTCTTTTTTTGAAAAAAATATGAAAGTCACTTTCCAAAAGCATATGCGAGAACCTTCTAGACATTTATGTCATCGTTCATCTTGCTCACGCAAAAAAAAAATGTGATTTAAGGAAATGAAGTTCAAAGAGTAATATATCAAGGAAATGTCTCACCGTGCCAAAATTGGAATCAGACTCAATCACAAAGCAATCACCTTGGTATTGGCGAAACTTATGGTCTTGTAATTGTGAGTAACGGACTAGATTTTCGGTCTGCTAATTTGGACCACCTATTGTTGCTCGTCACGGCAATAATAGTTGAAATATTCAATACCACAGGTTAGATAAACTGCAAAAGGATAAACGTTTTATAGAACACATACATGCAAACTTTCCTACTAAATCTAAGTGACAAAAATCATTCGAAGTCCTGGAACATTTCTTGCCAAGAAAGTTATTAAATGGCACAGTTGTTGATAGTTCAGCAAATTTGAAAATTACTATCAAAATTTAAAATGTTATGCAACCTTTAAAAATTATGGAAAATAATGTGACTTTATATGTCAACATTTATATGTTAGGAAAGTTTCAAAAATTCTCAGATAAAAAATAAAAATAAAGTGCATGTCTCATGAAATTTGAATTAAGTAAAACATAAAAGTTAAAAGTCAATCAAGACGCTTTCAAAATAAGCATTTAGATGGTATTTTTTTTAGCACATGTTGACATCGTTATTTTTGAAGTGAAAGACAACGTTAGGTTATAATTCATACTGTTCCTTATTAAAATTTATATGTCATGTTACTAAAGTCAAACATTTTTTAATTAGAAACTCGACTTGATTAAATATTGTAACTCTTCATGCATGGCTACTCTACAACTCTACTTTTTTTTTTTTTTTTAATAAATCGTTTACATTACGACCCTAGTTAGTATACATCTACATCAATGTAATAGCAACTTAAGATGATTGTCACCCACCATCTTCCATCTAATCTTGAAGAGTCCAATTTATACTCAAAAAAGAAAGCAAAAACAATATGCAGGTAGTTATGTTTTAGGCCAAGCTATGCATATAATATTCAGTAGTGCTGTAGCTAAACCAAAGCTAACCCCTATGACTGATACAGTGACAAGTATTGTGGGAGATTGTGAGGAGGTACTTAAACAAATAAGTGCAACTTAATAACAAATAAAATGTCATATAACTTTATGTATGGGTTTATAATTATTCTCAATTTATATGTCTTTATTCTTTAACGTGAATTTTATTAACGAGTGCCTTTGAGGCATTTATCTATCACATTTACTAATAAAATGTTTCAATTTTTAATGCATTAATAATTTATAATACGAAAAGAAATAATGCAATTAAAAATGCAAACTTTTCAACATCTAATAACTATTTCGGAGATTTCGTCCATAGTTCTTTTACTAATTAGAAGCGGAAATCATGCCGTGCCTAAGATTGATTGAAGATTCTGATTTGCTTCCAGAAGCAGCAAACTGCTGGCGCCCACCTTATCGGAAGTCGATAATTTTTTTTACGATCCCGAGGACAGCTATTTATGAGAATCAATGGAGGATTTTCTCGACGTTCAGCCATCGGATGCGGTGTGCATGCCTCACTAAATTTTGCTTTTCTGGCTTATAAATTGGGCAGATTCAACGAAACCTTGCTGGACAAATGACGACCGAAAGCGAATTTTTATGGGAGATAGTCTTGACATTCAAACACGAGGAAGACCAGGAAGGATTAGCAGTGTCAGTGCGGGTCGATTAGATTTTTTAGTCAATTCGATTCAGTGCTCCACCACCATCTACAGAATATATGCACGAGGCCAATCATTCTCTTCTTGACGATAAAAAGTTCTTTTTTACTCGGATGAAGCTTCATTAACAGGAAGGTAGGGTAAGAATAATGAAGATTCTGCTATCGTTGTCGCCAGCCACAAGGTGGGGTTCATTTAATCTTTTTGATCCGAAAAATAGGATTTGTAGAATTTGTAGTCGTAACATAGTTATCGTTAGATTTCTCGTACCACCTTATCTACTTTATTTGGAAAAGAATATGCGTAGAATGAAACCATCGATCCATATTGCAAATCAATGGTTGGATCTAAGTCCTAATCCACTCCTATGCAATCCTTTGGTGGGACTTTGGAAGGTGATGCTTTCATAAGCTTAAACATGTTCTATTCCTGCATTTGTTGATAACTTGATACTTCATTAATAAATATGACCTGACTTTGGAATAATCATGTGAATATGCTGTTTGCTTAAGGGAAGTTAGGCAAGACTTGCACTTTGACGGAAACCCCTAATACCAAATTATTTATACGCGTTGATATCAAAATTGAACTTACATATAAATAGTTCAACATCATATTATTAGCCTCCAATCTTGGGTTGTTGGCCTCAAGGTAAAGGACAACTATCTTAGATCTTTAGGGTAACACACGGGAGCAAGTGGCAACGGTGGCAACGCAACGACTGGTGGCAATCCCTACAGTGACAATGGTGAGCAATGACAACGATATAGACTTGATGACAAGACACGACAAGTGGGAGAGAGAGGTCTTTGTAGTTAGTTTTAAAGTTAGGTTTTTGTCAAGAAACAAATTTTTATTTTCCGACATCTGAATCGATTAGGAAAATGAGTTAATGAATAATCCTTTTATATTCAACGAAAAATCTATGTTTAAATGGCCTTGCAATGTCTCAGCAAGTGAGCGAAGGAATAGACAAAAGCCTCGTGAAGTGTGTCGTGTTAAAGGCGGATTACTGGCATCAGCGACGAACGATTAACTCCCTCTTGACTTGCGATCAGAAAGCACGAGAGGCTTTGACGATTGAGCTTGAATGGGATTGGAATTTCGATACTCAGAACTCGAAGAGATGAAGAGAGAAAGAGCATGGAAATCAATAAAATAAAATAAAAAACACTGAATAAATTGGAAGACGAGGAAGCTGCCGTGCAACGAACAGGGCATAAAGGGGTGGCTGGGAAGGCGTGACGGTGAAGTTGCTTGCTTTGAGGAAGAAACTGTCGAAGATGGTGCTCCCCGAGATACCCTAAATTACTCCACTTTGCTTTTTTTTTTTTTTTTTTTTAAAGGTTATTTTTCATGTATTCGCGCCAGGAGGTTATACTCTGTTCAAGGAAAAAATAGTGCACCAAAGTCAAATTAATTAACTGTGGTTTCATTCGTTTGTCTAGTGACTATAAGTTGGCTTAATTTTGAATAAATTTGAATTCTGGAACGAACAATGCTTGGGAGATGAGCTTATAGACTTTAATTGAGTGCGTCAACTAGTAGATCCAAGTAGTCAATTCAGCATACGAATGAGAGGGCGCTAGTGAGGAGAAATAACCATTTTTCGATTGGGTCCCTCTAGTATGGCAGTATGGTTTGACGTCTCCATTCGGCGAAAATCTTTTCATTTCTATTTATTACCTAGGTTTTGTAAACGGATACTTCTAGACACTTATTAAAAAAATCGAAATAACGAAACTTTGTCAGTATAGCAGTATTATTTTTTTCACATCAAACACAACTAGTGCATTGAAAAAGAATATATTACTTTATTAAGCATGAGTTAACGTGACACTTGTTTAATTTAAATTCTTTATAAGAGGGGAAAAGTAGGATTTATGTTCTACAAATAGGAGGAAATGAATTCTCGCATAGGCTTTGATAATTTGTAAACCTTCTGGAGGTGTGCTAGCTGCCATATTGTATATTGAACTTTGTTTTTATCGCCGGGATCGCGATTCTTTTAATTTGAGGGTCAAAATTTGACTTCTTCAAAGGACCACCCTATCATTCAAACGTCTATCAAGAGGAATTGAGGACAGCCCAATATCTACATCCTCACATGTCTTTATCATGGCAGCTATTGAACTTTCAATTTTGTCTAGAAACATGCCCCACTTTCGTTATAGATCAAACAATAAGGACATGTCTCTCTAGGTTCAAGTTGCTCAACCTGACAAATTTAAAAAAACAAAAAAGTTGTGATCCTTACTGATGCTTTCTATTGTTGTTTTGAAAGAACGCTACGTTTGGTTGGAGTGATTTTGAAGAGGATAAAGGATTCGCTAAATCGATATGGAAAAGAAAAGAAGAGAAAAGAATGGATTTATTAATTAAGTAATTAATCGTGTTGCTACTAAGTCGAATCATCCTACTTTTGGAGAGATTAAGAGCTCATTGAAGATTAATAGAGATAATCTGAAGTTAAACTCCAAATTGTCTCACTACCATCTACTAAAACAACAAAGGTTACTGTGAATCTCCTCTTCGATCCCCTTTATATCCCTTAAAAAAAAACACAAAATCAATCACGGGTTCTTTGACAATACTTTGGCCGTACTACAACGGCGGAGCTGGTGGAGCTGTATGATGTTCTTGGAATGCAATTCTGGACAAAATAAGTTTCATTTAAAAATAGAATTCACACTTTTTCTAGACTCCAAACTCACGGTAGAATTCCGATTGAATTATTAAGGGGTGACATTGATAGCACAATGCGATAATTCCATGGGCTATCATGATATGAATTATGATATAGCCAGTCCTATAAATGTCAAAAAACGTGATTCAGGACAAAATAAGTTTCAATTAAAAGTAGAATTCGCAATCTTTTCGGACTTCAAACTCACGGCAGAATCCTAATCGAATTATTAAAGGGGTGACGTTGATAGTACAATGCGATAATTCCATGAGTGACATTGATAGTACAATGTGATAATTCCATGAGTTGTCATAATATGAATTATATTTTAGCCAGGTCCTATCATCGGTAAATCTAAGAAAACACGATTCAGGATCAAATAAGTTTCATTCAAAAGTAGAATTCTCAATCTTTTCGAATTCCATACTCACGGCAGAACCCCGATCAAATTAATAAAGGGGTAATATCGATAGCACAATGCGATAATTTCATGGGCTATCATGATATGAATTATAATTAGAGCTGTTAAACGGGTGGGTTGGGTCGGGTTTGGATCGGGTCATTAATGGGTTGACCCAAATTGACCCATTAATCCATTTATGACCCATTTATATCTAATGTAAATTTTTCGACACATACCCGACCCGACCTATACCCGACCCGACCTGTATTAATAAAATATTTTCATATTTAATCAAATTTAGGAAAACTTATTCTTATGTTTTTTTTAAAGATTATATTACTAAAAACTTCAAAGCAATACAAATCCAATCAATAATTTTTCAATTTTTTATAATTTTTCAAAAAAATTATTTCTTATATATTTACATATATAATTTTAAACTAAAATATTTTATACAACACAAATTTAATGGACAATTTTTATAATTTTTAAAATAATTATTTTAAAAATCGAATTTTAATTTTTTTCAAAAATTAAATTTTTAATTATTTTATTTTTAAATTATAATTTTTAATCTTTAATTTTCTTTTTCTTTTTTATTTTGTGCTCTTCTTCTTTGGTCGGTCGGTCGGCCACAGGGCGAGCCTCGAGCTCGCGGCTCGCCCGACGTCGGCGAGCTCGCGGCTCGCCCGACGCCGGCGAGCTCACGCCTCGCCATCCGGCGAGCTCGAGCTCGCCCGATGCCGCAGCAGCTTGAGCTCGCCCCTCACTGGATCTAGCGAGCTCGAGGCTCGCCGGCGTCGGCGAGCTCGAGCTCGCCCTCGCCCGATCCGGCAGGCTCGAGCCTCGCCGGCATCGGCGAGGCCGATCCGGCGAGCTCGAGGCTCGCCCGGCGGTAGTTGGCCATCGCCGTGCCGGCGACCAGAGGAAAAAGAAAGGAAAAAAAAAGAAGAAAGAAAAAAAAAGGAAAGAAAATTATAATAAAAAATAATTATAATTTCGGTTTTTATAAAAAATAATTGTAAAGTTAAAAAGAGAAGAGAGAGATGGTGAGGTTTTGAGTGAAAATAAGTGGGTTAATTTTTAATGGGTTGATAAGTGGGTCTTAAATGGGTCATCTTTTTGACCCATTTAAGACCCATATATCTTAGTCTTAACCCATTAAAACCCATTATGGATGCTTTAAAAAATAAAGCTTGATCCATTAACGATCCATTTAACCATAAATGGGTCCATAAATGGGTTGTGCAACCCATTTAACACCTCTAATTATAATATAGTCATGTCCTTTAATTGGTAAATCTCAAAAAGAAAGGAGCCTCTTCTTATAGCTAGGTCATGGTTGTTGTCATGGCAAGTTTCAGACCGGTGAAAGCATATGTAGGGTCCCTTTCTCATCATGACCAAAACAGTTTTAAACCAAATGCCATTGACTATAAATACCGAGTCATTTATTACTTCGCAGATGATGGCAACGCCAAAGCTTCATGCAGACAAGGTTGGTTGGACCAACCTATCATCATCCACCCTCTTTAATTTGCTTTTGAGAAGTCCAAGATGCCCTTCGCATTCACCCGATTTGGTCAACAACACGAGCCGAAAAAACGACAAAAAGCAATTTAAAGCAGATATATAATAACGTTCACTGCCGATTTTTCTAAACCACTTCTCTAGTGAGCATCAGCCGCTGGATCAGGTGAAAGCAGGACATGTGAGGTTGGACTTTCCTGGACAATATCTTCCGAGTCCAAATCGCTTACTGGTGGTAGCAGCACCACCTCAGAGAAGCTGTAGCCACTTCTGGTGTGGCCCGTGATTATCCACCTTTTTCCACTTTGTAATTCCTTATTATTATTGATCCACATATTCAATTTTTGGGCTAACCCAAAGTCATATTGGCTGCTGGTCTTATTGGAAAAGCATCTAGCAGACTAGCACTCCACCTTTTTGAAACGTTTTGGTAATTCCCCAAATAAAGAAGACTAATCTCTCCGTTTCTCAACTCACACAAGATTATGATTGTTATTTAAGTTTGATGGATCTGGTTTCTGTTTTAACGTATCGAAGACCCATCAGGTTTTGATAACGGACGGTAATCAGCGTGGGTTGTATGCCGTCAGAGATCCACAAAATTTACCATTTTTCTCTAGAAGGCAAAAATCAGCAAATAAGCAAGTTTGGCATCAAAGATTGGGACCCCGTCTAGTCAAATTTTGCAGTATTGAGAAGGATTAATTTTATTTCTCTCAGTAACCGGCCCGTAGACTTTGGAATAGGTCAAATTATTTTAAGTGCTAAATTGTCAATTCGTTCTCAAGGTTCTCGATTTTTTTGTGCTCTGGACCGGATACATACTGAGATAGGGGACCGCGGGAGATGTCTCGATCGTTCAATGTTCCCTAGATTCTTCATTTGCAATCGATGACAATAAAGTTTGACCGATAAGGTGAGATGAGTTAAATTAAAACGACTCAAGTCATGGGAAAATCGACAATCATGTGGGGTGGATATTGATAGCTGCATGATAGAGTTAGGATAACTAACGGTATTAACAAGCAGTCGAGAGATATTCAACAAATGTCATGACATCAAATAAAAACACAGGTGATTAACTATCTTATGGCTATGTGTTGGAGACAAGAGGAGAACACAGATCAAGATGTTGTATAAAGACACAAATTTCAAGTGATGGTTAAGTATACTAGCGGCATTGGAGGTCGTAACTGCTTGTGAATAATTGCTTATTGTAATCGTGGCTAGTAAGCTATATATATCCACGATTTTCATTGTAATTAGTCTTTTTATTTCTAGCATTTATCTTTCACTTTTATCGTCCTTGCATTTTATTTTTACCATATAACACATCAAAGACTTGCTATCCAAAATTGCCATTGAGCCCATCCTCATAAAAAAAAAAAAAAAAAAAACTAGAATCAACTTTTGGTGAGAGATATTTTATTATTAGGGTGAACTTCCATTTTTTGTGAAACAAGCGGGAGTCAACATATGCATGCTTCGACTGTAGCCAACTTTCAGATGGTCGAGCATATGCTACGCTATAAGGCACTCTACATCTTGGACTTTGAATCTTGTCACGAAGAAGTCTTCACCTAGTTGCATCACTAATGCAGATTGGGCTAGATGCAAAGTTACTCGCGTGTCCACTTCAAGTTATTGTATGTTTCTTGGAGTGAATTGTATAACTTGGATAGCAAAGAAGTGCACGGGCTATTACAAGAATGCCTCTTGTAACCACAAATCCCATGGCTCATATTAGAACAAAACACGTTGAAATAGGGCACTTGTTAAATATCTAAGTAAAGAAGCTTTTGCCATTTTCCAAGTATTGTCTTTTTTTTTTTTAATAATGTAAAATCGATATATTGAAAATGAAAATATTTCTTTATTAGGCATAGGTTACCAATACTCTTTTTACTTTATAAAATCTCTAAAAAAAGAAAAAAAAAGTGGGATTTTATATTTTATTTCTTCCCTAAATAGGAGGAACTCAATTCTCACACAGGCTTGAGATAATTCGAAAGACCTTTGGGGATGTGCTGGCTGCCATATTTTTAGCTGAACCACCACAGCACCATGGTCAAGAGCTTAGGGCTGAAGCAGCTTCAAAAGAAAAAGATGAATCAAGAAACGAAAAAGAGACCCTAGACAAAAATGCCCTGATCATGACTTGAAAAGTGAGGTGAGGAGCCCATCAGAGTTCATGCCTTTATTTGATACTATTAGCCACTTTAAACCCTAGTTTGAGACCGTTTTCACTTTGGATCCTCTTTTGAAAAAATGATATCAGTGCAAGCTCCTATTTGAAATATTCCTTCAAAAGACTATCGTATCATCTTTAAAAAGTTCAATGATTATTAAAATTAACGTTCAAAATTTACGTCGAAATTTATAGCAATTTTTCAATTATTAATTATGAGAAGATAATTCCTTCCATCTCAATCTTCTGCTTTCTCCCGTGTGATGTGATAAACGTCTATCATGAGGAATTGAGGGAACCTGAATATCAAATCCTTAAGAAAAAACCTCATCCTTTTTATCGTAGCCATTATTGGACTTTTCATTTTTTTAAATAATATCCCACTTTTTTTATAGACCTCATTACTACGACAATGCGTTTCTCTTTCATCTAGGTTCCCGTTGCTCACCTGACATTGTAAAAAAAAAAAAAAAAAAAAAATTATGTTCATCGGAAATCCTAAAACTTATCAAGAAAATGCAATTGAGTCATAAAACTTATTAAGAAAGTGCAATCGAGTCCTTCCATTACCTCTGTCCAATTTGGCTAATAGTAAATGGTGATGTGGCTTTTTAAATATTTTATCTCTCCTATATGGCAATGATGTGGTTACGACGTAGTTTTGATCCAAATTTGATTGTTAATATAATTTTTCTTTAAATTATATTAAAAATAAACTATTTTTTTTAAAAGGACAAAGAACCAAGCAACGAGGGTTGCAAACCCTTGCCGCTGCCACCTCCACCACCCACCATCATTGGGAAGGGTTGGCGGTGGTGGGAGAATGGTTGGTTGGGGATCGCAAAACCCCAACCAATGTCAAGCTTCACCTAGGGTGTGAGAGTCACGGGAGGGCCATGACCCTTACTTGGATTTGGACAAGGGCCTATAGGCCCTCTACTGATGTTGGCGAGGGTTATCGGCCCCTAATGGGCCCCGATGACCCCGCCGGCTCACCCCCACCCTCGCCAATCCCTCTTAGTGATTGAGAGGCAGTGGCGGCAAGGGCTTAAGCTTTACCCACCTGACTTCTTCTTCTTTTTTCTTTTTCCTTTTTATAATAAATTTAGATTATTTTTAAATTTAATTTAAATAATATTAGTATTAAAAATCATATTCAAACCAAAATGATGTCATTTGAGTGTTATACTTTATGATTTTGCTACATCATCACCATGTAGGAATGATAAAATTTAAAAAAAATGCCGATTTGACATTTTTCGTTGGCCAAATTGGACGGAATTTACGGAAGGACTTGATTGAACAAATTTAACTAATTTTAGGACTCGATTATACATTTTGCATATTTAGGACCAAATTGTACTTTTTTTTTATAAGTTTGAGTTTTTTTTTTTGGTAAAATATAAGTTTGAGGTTTTCTAGTGAACATATCCCTAAAAAAATGCGTGATCCATACTAATGCTTGCTATTCTTGTCTAACATTATATTTAAATGGAGTGACTTTTGAAGAGGATAACAGATTCAATAATTCGTTAGGAATTAGAAAAGAAGAGAAAACAATGGATTAATTGTGTTTGCTTGGCAAGACCGATTAAGAGAGAGAAGAAATGGAAGGGAATCGATTGTTTAGTTAAATCATCCTACTTTTGGACGGATTTAGAACTCACTAAAAATAAATGGGGATAATCTGAGGGGGAAACTTGAAATTCTTTCTCTCCCCTCTACTAAAACAAATCGAAGGTTATTTGCAAACCCTCTTCAATCTCTCTAAATCACTTCAAACAAAGCACAATGTTAATCGTGGGGTTCTTTGGCAATACTTTGGCCCAATTATAGAGGGGAAAGTATGTGATATTCTTGGGATATGATTCAAGACAAACTAAATTTCATTTAAAAGTATAATTCGTAGTCTTTCCAAACTCCAAAATTATAGTGGTATTTTGATTGAATTATTGAATGGGCAACATTAATACAATGTGAAAACTTCATGGACTATCATGATATAAATTACTATCCAGTCATGTCCTGTCATTGGTAAATCTAAAAAAGAAAGCATTTTCATCTTAGCTAGGTCATGGTTGTTGTCATGGCAAGTTTTGCACCGATGGAGACATATGGAGTGTCCCTATGCCATCACGACCAAGGCATTAAAAAGACAAACCTCGGTGACCACCATAGTATTCGGTCATTTTCTATTTTGCAGATGATGGCCGCACCGATGCATGCAGACAGTGTTGGTTGGACCTACCCATCACCAACCCATTTTCATTTGCTCTTAGTAGTCAAAAGATGCCGTTCCCATTCGGTCAGCAGCACGAGCCAATGTTGAACGACAAAAAGTTAGATTAAAGCAAATCAACGCAGAATTTAAAAATACCACTCGCTCATTTTTCCAAACACTTGTCCTGTAAGAGAGACGTATCGCCAGCTGAATCCGGCCCAAGCTGGTCACGTGAAGCTGGAGTCCCTTAGTCTTTGTCTGCTGTGTCCAAATCGCTCTGTAGGTGTACTAGCACCACCTCACAGAGACTGGCGACTGTCGGCGTGCCTCCTTTGGAATCTTATCATTATCATCCCTTTTTCCATTTCGTAATTCCTTATTATTTCTGCCTACTATAGCAATATTAGACTCTCACATGAAAGATTTACCTCTTGACATGAATGAACAACTGAAAAATGAAGGGAGAAGGAATCGGATTGGTTGCTTTCCGGATCTATCTATTCTATGTACATGGAAAGGAATAACGCTACACAAACTAATAGCTGTTTGCTGAAATCCGGTACTTTCTTATTTGTTGCTTAAATGGGCTCACTAACTTAATTAATTACTTAAAGAGTGGCACATATGTTACTAAGTAAACCAATTTAGTGTATGAGTCTTAGCATCTCTAACATTAAAATGTCATTGTATTATCCACGCATGTTTGTTTCTTTACCCAATCTCATTATGTTAGCAAGTCAAGAACTAGGAATCAAAATCACGTCATAGGCCTGGCCAATATGATCTATATTTTCAATGGTCACTTGGATAAATTTGGAATTTTTTAAAATTTCCTAAACTTATTATATGTCCACCAATTTAGTCATAAATTCTTTCATTTAACCATTTTAGTTCTATACATTTTGATTATTTTCCAATGTAATCCATCAAACCAATTTAGGAAAAAAATGGTTGACTTGGAGGTCCAGTCAAACCATTCTAAATGGCATGGTAATAGTTGATGTAAACAATCTTAACCCTAAATGAAATGATGTCTTTTTGCAATTTTGTTTATATTTCTGATTTTTTAATTTTTTTTCCTTTTTTCTATTATTTCCTTCTTTACCGTTCATCTTTTTCCCTTCACCTGTCGCCACGGCCCGCTGGCCTCTTTTTGGGAAGATCGCATATCCATTACTAAAATTGTCTCTCTCCCTTTTGATGTAGACAATCTTTGGTTCATTGTTTGTGTATCTAATCATCTGATGTGAATGACTACTTCTGTTGCGCATTTAATATATAACAAGTTCTATAAGAAGTTTAGTCCTAGAGATCCGATTTGACTCAAAGGATAAGTGAATTAACTCTATACGTCAAATGTTTAAATATTTGGATATCCTACATGAAGTACATTCTGTGGACGGATAAGTTCAATAAAATAAAAAATTGTACTTTCGGGATGTTGAGAAAAAAGTTCAAAACCATGTCACTGTCAGTTTTTTATGTTCTAGCCTGGACGCCAACAAGGATTCATCGGAAAGTTCAATTTTTGGGATAGATTCATATGACAGTGTGCAATTTCCATTCAAGATTAGAAAGCTCAAAGCCATAACAAATTGATCTCTCGGATCGCCAACAAAAAGAACATGGATCACTGCACTAGCGATTGGCATAGTAGAAGAGATTCAGCTGTCTTCCACGAGATGACGAATGTCGTGAACGAATTTCCGAATTGCTGGAGTTGATTTGTCCATAGCATATCTTGTGTGCAGGGATTCCAATCAAATTTATTAGGCCCTGGTGGTTAAGTTGGACCGGGCCTCAAGGCCCATTTTCAGCTCCCTCGTCTAACAAGGAAAGATGAAGACCAAGATTGACAAATAAAAAAGATTAGAACCTATTTTTAAAGGAATGCGCAATGCGATAATGAAAGCGTATAATCTTTTATAATTGCTTTGTGGCATTTTAAATATAAGTTCTGATAAACCATGGTCGCATCATAAAAATAATTAATACTTATTATGTATTGCGAAATGGCATGACATCACATTACATTTTACAATATTTTGCACTTTGCTTATGGCGAAATGCCATAAATGTATTTGTAAAATATTGTCAAAATACATAAAGATATTACATATGCCTTTGATTACAACGAAATGTTGCGACATTGTAAAATATAACAGATATGTTGAGACGATTTGCTTTTTGGTTCAACGGACAAAACGCCACAAATTGAAAAACCATGCTTTGAAATCTGTCGGACACGAATACGATGAGAAATGGTAAACACTTGTACAGAAATCATTAGGCTAAGAATCCGTATTCTATGACGTTCTATGCTTGATTACGATGAAAAGCTAAATATGTATAAGATTTCTGATATATGGATGTTGACATCTAAATTTTAATCAACAATAAATGTTTACTCTTGTGAAAAACACAAAAAGAAAAAAGATCAATACAATGAAAAATCTCAAACTGATATACCTGTGATAAATTTACCACAAATTAATTTTTTGACTACAAAAACTTCAAACTAGTATACTTTTGATAAATTTATCCTAAACTGACACTTGTGATAAATTTACTTTATATTAGTTTCTGTTAAATTTTACAGTCAAATTGTTGAGTTGAATAACATATGACAGTTGACTAGTATAACAGTTTGAGATTTTGCTTTCTATTTATCACACTTGTACTGGTTTTGTGGTTTTTTGTGGAATTAATCCAATTTAACAGAAAGTATATTTGTCACAAACATACCAGCTTAGGGTTTTTGATAGTCAAAATTTTAGTTTTGAGTAAATTTGTGATAAGTATATCAATTTGGGATTTTTTTGTGGTTATTTGGGGTAAAATTGCCACATGTATACTAGTTTAGGGTTTTTGGTTGTCAAAAAATTAGTTTTGAATAAATTTATCACGGGTCTAACAATTTAGGATTTTTTAGGATATTAATCCAAAGAAAAAATAACGAAATGATAATAAGAAGAATCGAGAATAAACAAGTATAACAAATAACTCAATCCATTTGGCCGTTGCATTCAAATTTTAATCCAAGAGCTCGATTCGTTCATCCCATACTAACCCATGGACTTCGTCACTCTATCTCATTTTTGACTAGAGGTGTCAAAATGAGTCATTAACCCATTTATGGACCCATTTATAGTTAAATGGGTTGTTAACGGGTCAAGCCTTATTTCCCAAATCACCCATGATGGGTTTTAAAAATAAAGAGGCTGAGACATATGGGTCTTAAATGAGTTTGCTCTCAGACCCATTTATGACTTATTTATCAACCCATTAAAAATGAACCCATTTACATGGAGACTCTCTTTTTCTATTTAACTTTAAAAATATTTTTTTTATAAAAACTGAAATTATAATTATTTTTTAATTATAATTTTCTTTTCTTTTTTCTTTCTTCTTCCTCCGGTCGCCGGCACGGCGATGGCCAACGACCAGCCAAGTGAGCCTTGAGCTCGCCGGATCTAGCGAGGTGGAGGCCTCGCCGACACCCTAAGTGAGCCTCGAGCTCGCCGATTCGGCAAGGGGTGAGCTCGAGCTTGCCCGATCTTTGCCGAGCCTCGAGCTCACCAAATCTAGCGAGGCGAGGCCTCGCCGACGGCGGTGAGGCTCGAGCTTCGCCGATCCGGCGAGCTTGAGGCGCGCCCGTGGCTAGCGGCCGGCAAAGAAGAAGAACAACAAAAAAAGAAGAAGAAAAAGAAAAAAGAAAAATAAAATTAAAAATTATATTTAAAAATAATTTAAAAAAATTTAAAAATTAGAATTCAATTTTTTAAAATAATTATTTTAAAAATTATAAAAATTGTCCATTAAATTTGTGATGTCTAAAATTATTATTATTATTATTTTTTGGATTTTGTTATATAAAACTATTTTAGCAATACCATTTTTTTAACATATATATAAAAAATAAGCCTTATGGGTCGGGTATGGGTCGGGTATGGGTCGAAAAATTTACATTAGGCATAATGGGTCATAAATGGGTTAATGGATCAATTTGGGTCGGACCATTAATGACCCGACCCAAACCCGACCCGACCCACCCGTTTAACACCTCTATGTTTGACCCAACATCGCAATTGGAAGCTCTTTCTCGTTAAGCTTTTCCACTATCGCACGGGAGTACTCTATTCGGTTCTATTCTGTAGCTGAGAAGCACGAAGAGATTAAATCCTGTTCGAAGTTCCGACGGCATTGGCTTCACTTGAAGGCAATTAAAAGGAGTCCTTATTGTCGATGCTATCACTAATCATAACTGCATTTCTTCTCAATAACCGAGTAGACCCAACTCCTGCTTTGAAAGATGTTCAATTCAAAATATTCTCGTTATTACTTCAACTCATATTCCCCCAAAAGTGGATCCCGCTCTAATAATTCCAAATAAATTAAATACATGCATTAAGATACGAAAACTTATGTTCCACAACAACGAAAGCACATTTTTCACCATTTCATATGTTAGGGGATTTCACTTGGAAAAAAAAAAAGTTTCATGCTAATGGATTCGGGTCCATAACCATGGGTTCCAATGTATAAGATCTTGTAGCATTTACCAATGAGGCCTTATCGATTGTATATTATTACATAGAAGAAGTCAATTCTAGACACTAATACAATTAGATCTGCTCATTATGGACAAACTTGGGAGTTCTAGTTTTTGATATCTCGGATTGTTATCATCGATGCATTGATTTCTAAATAAGAAAAATAAATCATTACAAGTTCGATGGACCTTAATGCACATAACCTGTTCGACAAAAAGCTTCGGAGCTATTTTGTCAAACAATTTCTGTCATCGTTTGATGGAAGTGCCCACTGATCTGTTTCAAGCAATAGGAATTGTATCGTTGGTATGAAATCATGGTTATCGAAATCGAAACCTGAATATACTTTTGTTTATCATTTCTCTGCCACTGTGTTGTTTGTGCATTCCGATGACGAATAATTGTGGTCATTGATGAGGGTATGATTTGGAAGTTATTGATGAAATGAACATAAAAAGGAAAACAACAAATAAAAAGTAAGTAATATAAGAGAAAGAAAACATCGGACGTACTTAGGTTCTGTTTACATCGAAGACAATGAATAATTTGAAAAGATTTTCCTTAAAACAATCGATTATATTGCTCACAAAAGTGAATGAACGGAAAATATATGTCATTGCCCATGAAAATATTTAGACATAAATTGTTACCAATATTTCACTTAAAAAATTTGTTATTGGTAATGAATTTTTTTTATTAATTAATTATTTCAAACCATCATTTTTAGGAAAATTATATATAAATCGTTCTTTTTTCGCAAAATAAATAGAGCCTTAGCCTAGTTTTCGTAAGCTTTTGGGTTTAATTTGGTTTGATTGATTGGGGAAATATCAGATGGGTAAGTTTTGGGTTTATTTTGGTTTAATAGATTTGGGCTTAATCTTTGTTATAATAGGATTAGGCTCGAGAGAATGACCCTATTTGGGCTTCATTTTGTTTATAATAGGATTAGGTTCGAGCGAAAAAGCCCATTTCTTAAATGAAGTCCTCCATATTTTCTTAGGCCTAGACCCGAGATCCCCAAGAGCAAAGTATGTCCTATTTTTGGATTGAGCCCAGGGCTCAGTCCGTTACCCATTTATAATCAAATATATTTAAAAAAAAAAACAATACACAAAATACAAATAAAAATAAAAATAAATAAAGGACAAAAAAATAATAATAATGGAAAAATGGTTAAGAAAAAAGGCCTTAATTAGGCTGCTAGATTTTGATATTAGATTTAGCCTATTTTTATTTAGTTAGTATTCATATAGCTTAAGAAATCTCATAAATACCTTTGATTTACTTTAGGTTCGAGTGGATTAATCTTTTAAAAGATAAATTGAATTTGATTTAAATTTAGCTCATGAGATTACTATTTTGGAGTTCAATAACAAGACCGTGTTATATTTTTACCCAACTCATATTATATTACTTTAGTGCATTTGATTTTTTTCTCGATCTTTTATTATCATTCTTGGATGAACTGATTGTAGTTCTTTTATATTGCTTTTGTGTTGTGATTTGCTTAATCCAATTAAAAGGTCATGTTTCCTTTTAGGATCATAATAAACACCTAAAACATTGTGTGGACACTTAGCAGACAAAGCCTTAGGTTGGGTGGACACCTTAGTGGACAATAATCAAGCCGATGTACAAAATGTCACTAATAAAATAGTTAGTGTAATCAAGTTCTCTATCCTAGATCTTTGATTTGATAGGTTGTGAGATAAACTTTTGTATCTCACTTGACTCCTAACCAGTCCAATAAGATCGTGGTGACTCATTCTCATGATAGGGTATTTCATAGACTAAATCAAACAAAAAATAAAAATCCCAATGTCATGTAAGGCTAAGATTTGAAAATAAACCAGTGTTGAATGAGTACATTGGTCCATGACTCGGCATAACGCCTAACTCCATCTTTTCCCCGATTGGAAGGGTTGCGACAATTGTCAAACATAAGAATCCGTATTCGACATCCTACACTTGGTTGTAACCTAACGTCGGCAAAGTTTTGACATTGTAAGACAATTGACCATCTTCAATAGGGAGATGGGCTATCGACACTCGTAGGTGATTAATTTAGTAATTTGAAAATGTTAAGACATCCAACCTCGCAAAATATCATAGTATAAGCTGGCTCAATTGATTTTCTGTTACTTTATTTTAACTTTTTGAGAAACCCCACTTAGTAAAATATTTTTGTGTGAGTTTTTTTTTTTTTTTTGAGTTTGATTTTCGAGCGAGGATTAATGCCCAAGGTTTAGCATGGAGCCGTCGGTTGAGGTGGCAAAATGGATCCATAACACATTTTTGGACTCATATTTTTCATTAATGGATTGTAAATGAGTTATGAAGATACAATGACCCAATTAAAATGGATCCAAAATATTTTAAGTTGAATTCATACCCATTTAACGGAAAATGCTAACGGCGTCGATTTTAGAACTCGATTGAAATATTTTGACAAATTTTATGACTTAATTATATTTTTTGTAAATTTTAAAATTCAATTGCATTTTATTGACAAATTTTAGCACTTCTGCTGCACTAATTCTTAAAATTAAGAATTGACCGTAGATATATTAGCATTTGCAGAGGAAGAAGACAAAGAGGACCACCCTTCGTCAGTCGTCACCCCCCTCCGACGCTCGGCTCCTTGCTCGCCTCCGAGCCGCCTCCGCCACCCGACTTGGCCACTCGCCTCCGCCGCCCGCCTCTGAGGCTCGCCTCCGCCACTTCCCCGAAGGTCGACGAGCTTCAGCCTCACCCCGTGAAAACCCAGCTGAGGACATTGTCGATTTTTGCCTCAATACCGCTCCTCGGGCGTTCCTCATTGATTGGTAAGGAATCTGCGAATTCGATTCTCTCGCGCGGCCTCGTCTCTTGCTAGCTCGTTGACTCCGCGCCTGCTTGAAATTGGAGGAAATCGGACGGTTGGTTTGTGTCTGTGTACGTAAATCTTTGTCTGCCTTCTGTAACGCGTGAGAAGGTTGAGTGTGGAGCATCTCTTTTGGATTTGGAGGGGTTCGGGGATGAAGAATTGTAGTGCTCAGTCGGATATCCATTTTCCAGAAAAAAACACGAGCACAACGCCACGAACCGGATTGACTCGCGGTCCACGCGAACGCCGCGAACCGCTTCTCCGACGATTCGCCGGACGGCCGATCGAGGACCTCTTCTTCTCACGTCCAAGCCTCGATCTCACACGACCGGCGGAAAAGGTAAGGCGCTTTGGCCGATCTAGCTTCTTGTGCCGGGTCGAGATATATGGAAGACGGAGAGGAGTGGGGAGTGTTTTGGTTTTTGCCTGTGGGATCGTTGCGGAGGTGTTTTTTGGGAGCAATCTTACTCGGGTTTGTGGGGATGTGCTCCTTGATGAGCGCGCGTCAAGTGTTTGATCAAGTGCCTGATAGAGAGATGTGGTTGTATCTTGGACTGTGTTGGCGTTTAGTTCTGATTATTCACTTGCTTGAAACGAATGAAGGGAGGGTCAAGATGGTTTTTTTTGCTCTACCTGCGATATGTCCTCCTTTTTGCCTTCTGGGTTCTTGACTCGATATGTATAATCCTTGGTCTCGGCCAATCTTCGCGAATGGTTCTACTTGTGGGGAGCTACGAATTATGGCTCAAATTCCCTTTTGAGGATTTTGTGTGTCCGGCCCATACGGCAGTGATGGCCGCAGAGAGGTCGATAGAAGTTGGGGAGAGCTAAAGTTAATGCCTTTTCTGATGCTCTTGCCAGACTGAAATTTGATGCAACGGACTCCCACTTGAGATACTTTTAAAAATTCAGAGCCTGTTGATCCACTATTCAGCGGAAACTTTAGCACACCTTTGATTTACGCAAAGACATTTTGAATTGATTTTCTATTTCTACCTTTTGTTCTTTAACTTGTCTACTCAATAAGGGATGGGAGTAGGAAATAAGTGAAAGAACATCTTACTTCAAATGAAAGCCTCCGGTTGGGGATTGGGCATTTTCTTATTATTCTGCAAATCAATTTAATTGTTGTGTTCAATGTCTTGTTTTAAAGATAAAATTCTTCTTTTCATATAGAATTGCTTGGACAGCCGGAATTTTTGCAAAATTTCGAGCGGAGAGCACTAGCAATTGGTGTGGGATTCAAATCGATTGAAGCTGAAGCTTGTGGCTTGAAGCTGTAATTATTTATTACAAAAAGGTATGACATTACATTGCTTACCATCTTCTGTAACATTATGAGCATTGAGTTTCTCTAAGTTTTTGATGTGCGGCTGAGATGATGGTGCTGGTGACAGTGACTGCCATTCTGCCTACTTAATTAACTGCAAATGGTAGATCTAATTATTTTTTAATGGTGCACTGCTGTTATAGCAATGCTAACCACATAACACAATGGTTCTCTTTGCCATCAATTCCTATTATTTTGATGTAGGGTTTTGTTTGTTTTCCTGCCATGCTTCAGGTTTATTTTACCCGACTTATGGATAACTGTAAACAAACCTTTTTAGTTGAACTTCTCAACACACTATAGTTAGCATTGATGAAAAGTTAGATCTGACGATCAATTCACCAAACACCATGCTGTATTGGAATCTTTAATTTAGTTTATCTTCTGGCTCGAAATAAGTGCTGGGCAATACACTATCACAATCTTGATTGGACACACTTGTGATGCAGGATATATATAATGTCCCCTTTGAGACTGATTATTTGCTCGATTGAATACGCAAATTCATCTCACTCAATTTTCTATTGGGACAGACTTGATTGTCCCTGACTTTTCGGTGTAGTATTTTTTAAGGATCCCAGCATGAGAATTTCTTTTATCTCTGTGGACCTATATGGGGACACGTTAGAAACAAAGAGCGTTTTATGGTGTTGTGACTTGTGAGTTTTGGTGGTTCTGTGCTCTATAGGGAGCATACTTGTGACTCTATTATATGATTGAGAAACTGATATCTAATTCTGATGTGGTGATTAATGAAAACTTATGTTTTGTACATGATTTATAAGTGAATTAACTTCATCCAATGCAAATAAATTCCGTAAAATATTATTAAATGCTAAAATGTTTCAATTTAAAACAAGCCTGTAAATGTATAAGGTGGGATAACAAAAACTGCAAAAGCATAGGTTATATCTTAAAGATTGTTTGTAAATGCTGTAGCTTATTGACTTTTACTTCTGAAAGTTGGGCTATACCTCATACTTGTCAACTGGGAAAGCTTGATCTTGATTCGTGTTATGCAATGGATGAATCAGTGTTTTCCACAGCTTGTGGCCAGCTTTGAGCATGTTTGTGCAACTGGGCTTGATCTTGGGGGAGAAGGTATAGAGTCGGAGTTCTCAGAGAACTTCTAAAATCATTAGAAAGACATCATCTTTTCTGTTGTTGGGATTGAAAGGTGGACAGCGGGATGAGATTCATAGGGTTGTGATGCCAATCTCATCCTACCCAGCAGATTAACATTGAAAATTGACCCCTTTCAGCCACATTAAACAAAGAATTCTGCCCATTGTCTTCTTGAAGCTTAGTCCAATATGAAAAATCAGGGAATGGAGAACCAAGCAAAACACATCGGAGGAAGAGATGAAATTCCAACTCAAGACAAGGCTCGGGGGAAGAGACACTTGTTTTTCCTTTATTTTTTTATGCGATTTGCTGTCTGTACCATACAGCTGTGCTATTTGCCTATATTAGGATCTCGATCTGGACAATCTTCCAAAAAATTTGCTGGAGTTGGTGTGCCTTTGTGAAAGCAGAAGCAGTTGCTGCAAAGTATTTTAATTGCTCTCTTACTTGGACTTGTCACTTCCCCAGGATACATCGTTCGCAATACATGATGTGACCTCGGTATTTTTAAATTTCTTGACGCCTTAAAAAATCACCTGTGGAGAGAGCCCAGCAAACTTTAAAGTTATGTGAACTAAAGCTCACACAACTTGCTGTAGAAAAATTTCCCAAGTGCAGCCTTTATTTACAAATTTGGGTAAAAGTTCCCTTTTCTGGACCATGGACCTAAATTGTCTGAATATGCTGGAAGAATTTCATGATTTAGCTTTACTTACCAACTTTTTACTGGCCCAATAAAAAACTGCCAGGCACGGATTTGGGTAGGCAAAATAATATCTCTCTCTCTCTCTCTAAGAGAGATGTGTTTTTATATACATGCGGGTTGATAAACATGTGCATATATCTGCTTGTGCTTGTGCATGGTCTAGATGATAATTAAATTTCTTTTGTGTACATGGTTGGCTAGAAATATGTATGCTATATAGTCAGTTCTAGGCCTTCAATATGTTTTGCAGTAACAATCGTTTTTTGTTTGGCAGAGCAGGGCTTCTATGGCTAGAGTTGTAGAGAAATTCTTACTGGCATCAATGTTTATGTGGTTGATTCCCGTTGCAGTTTTATATGGTTTCAACCATAATGTATTTCCAGGTAAGTATATCTTTTTGCAACATGGTCTGCAATAAGCTGATTGATATAACTATCATAGAGAAAAGCTGCTCAGTGTATATCATTGATTACTTTATGCTCATCTCTTGCAAGGTCAATAATTTAGAAGGAATTGGCTGTAAGTTTTGTGATCAATGTAGAGTCTAACCTCCATTTGTGATATCTGCGTTGGTCTTGTATTTGGTTTCTGTTTGCCTCGATAATAGTTGTAGTGGGTTTGTATAGCTAGACTCGTGTATGCCATGACGAGTTTTAGACCTCACAAGTTTATTTCTCGGCCTTCAGTCTGGGGATAACTTTTGTAGTTTTTTTCTTCTTTTTTTTAAGAGGAAAGGGGGGGGGGTGAATTGGTTCTGCTAATCTCAGATCAAGACTTGAGTGATTCCAGGCATACGCTTTTGTTGTAGTTTTGAAGTCATTTCCTTTAATTGTTGGAGCGGACAGATGATATTAGATTTGCAGTTTTTACTTGTTATCATCATTGTCTGTCTTGTAGATCAATTATTATAAGCCCGTGAAAATGATTTTCCACCAAAATCTTCTGTTTGGCATGCGAAAGAAAGGTAAAAGCAAATAAGCTATTCCTTGTTTTAATTGTGCTAGTATGCCTGTGTTGGACTCTGAGTGTCTGTGTGGACTTTTGTCTCATGCATGTGCTTACCTTTATAAATAGAATACCCCAAACAAGAATTCCCTTATGCCTCTTATAGTAGAACACATGCTTTCTTTTAGTTGTCTAACTTCAATATTAACTACTTACTCCAAATATGGTTATGTGGGTAGTAATGTAGTGTGTCAAATTCTTCGAACTTGTGACTTTGACTTTGTAGTTGAAGTTTAGGATGATTTCTCAAATCATGCGCTCAAAGAGGGAATATTCTTCTGATACTACTAAACTTTCATCCTGGTCTTGTAACATCGTGGCGTGGACATGGGAAGATGAAGTCAAGCGTATCAATTAGCCACTTGTTTCTTTTTCTCCATAAAACCGCCAATACATAGTGTCAAATCAGCTGAACATGAACAAGTTTGCAGCGTTATTACTGTGAAGGATATTTTAGAAATATCAACTCATTGTCTTGTTAAGGTGATTTCTATCAGTCATAGCTTATATGTTTTTTTGTTGAATTGTAATTAGATGTCCTTGTTTTGGTCTAGGGGTTTACTATCAATTGCTAGAGTCAGAAAATGAACTGGCCCCACTTGCTTAGCATGTATCCTTTCTAGTCAATCTTGTGACTTCCGCCATGATCGTTTTGTTATTCTGTGATTTAAATTAAAGCTAGGTTTTGTCCTTGCAAACTTGTCTCTGGAAATTTGAGGATCAATTTAGCATTTTCTGTGATTCTAATATCTTTAGAGGCAAGGTTAAGAATTTTTTATTCCTGGTAAGAAAGAAATTTCAGTTGCATTTGATATCTGAAGGATGCAATCAAATTGGTCATAGATGGGTAAAGATGTTATAGACATCTTTCTTTGTTTTTTTCCCCTTATTCCTCATATGAAGAAACGTGGTTTGGGTGAACAATTACATTTACATCTCAGTCAACAACAAAATTCGTCTTCATGGGGAAATTTACTGTATGTCATGGTTGTGCAAACCTGGTAACTTCCAGATGCAACCTTCCGGAAAGTTCTTCTGCAATTTTTGCTCTCGCTCTTCCGATCATGCTAATTTTTTGGGACTTGATGCTTGGGTCCATCATGAGAGCACATTAAATGTTTCTTGTTCTTGCATTGCACACGTTGCTTGTTTAATCAAATTCACTGCAGGCCAAATAGAAAGCTTGTGTTTTCGGTTGTCAACATTTCCTTTCCCTTTTCTGGAGCAGGTTCAAGCGATTTATCTCCTCATTCTCTGACACTGTGGAGTGGATTACTTGCTGTTATATCAGTCAATGTTGTGATTGGGTTCTATATATACTTGGCAATGAAGGAGCCCTCAGATAAGCATGAACCAGATCCTGCATTTCTTGCGCAGGCGAGAGCTAGCATCCAAAAGCCTATAGAATCGACTGAAGGTCCCTCTCAACCACGTGAGAAGGACGAGTAGAATCATTCTAAAGCTGATACTTCGCTACTCGCCATTGAGATCTCTCCTGGTTAGCACGATAAACTCATACCTAAATGGAGGCCAAGAATGAAGTTCTTGTAGAACACTGATGGTCTAGCAGATACCCTTCGGAATGGTTGTTGGTTTTGTCTGTGAGAAATCTGCCTTTTTGAACAATCAATCATGTTTAATATTGTAGAACCATTTAAATATGTTCACTCCTTTTTTTTTTTTTTTTTCTAAACCACTTTTTCTTGTAACCTATGCTCGTGAGAATCGGCTTGATAATGTTGGGTTGGCATAGCTCCCAGGTTGGACCAGCCAGTTGCACACGCGTACCTAGTAGTAAAAGGATTGGTGGTTTTCCACAAGACGAACTGCAGGAAAGCCCCTACCAAATTGTGTAGACAATATCTTGCGTGAAGAGATATCTGAGCTACTAATATTCTAATGAAGTTACGGTGACGAGCTTGGTCAACTTTTGACTTTATAACAACGGTGACGGATTAGTTATCACCTAGTAGTAACATTCGATAATGGGCAATAACTCTCAAAGAAAGTCGTTAGCACTGGTTGTCCGGTCTCCGCTGTTTCGCCAATGAAAGAAAGACATCCATCATTTTGAAATGCTAATGAGAGAGAGAGAGCCTTGTTATCCATTTCTCTCAAATAGATAATCAAGAGGATAAACAAAACGACACAAAAATATTAGACTAGAAAAGTTTTCAGCATAATCCTTAATGCGACTCAGGGCGTATACCTAAATCATCTTCGAAAATTCTGATAAATGTCGCAGGAGAGAGCAGCATATTTCCAAAAAAAAATTGTAAGCTCGCTCAAATTTTCTTCTAACATGTGACTAAAAAAAATCAAAGTCAAGCCCGTGCATCTAACTGAAAAAAACCCCGGGGTTACTACATTCAGATGATTTTCGGGCTATATCTCTGTACATACCAACTAGATGTAGCTGTTCCTCATCATAAAAATGAGCATAAGGGTTGTTGTTGATTGGTGATTGAAAATAATTAAGTACTTCTCAAATATGGAATTGCGGTCGTTGTTGATATGCATGAACCAGATCCCGCATTTCTTGCGTAGGCGAGAGCCAGCATCCAAAAGTCGATGGAGTCAACTCAAGGTCCCTCCCAACCACGCGAGAGAGACAGGGACTCATTCTAAAGCTCATACTTCTCTGATTGCTATTGAGATATCTCCTGGTTAGCACGATAAATTCATAGCTAAATGAAGGCCAAGAATGAAGTTCTCCAAATACCCTATGGAATGGTTCTTACTTTGTTTTTGTAAGGAATATGCCTTTCTGAACAATCGATCTCATGTTCGACCAAAAAAAGTTCCAAAAAAAAAAAAAAAAAAAAAAAAAATCGATTTCATGTTTAATTGTGAGCGCTAGGTGCTCCTAGTGTCCATGTTAGGGATCATATTCTCTTAACAACATTTTTGTACTTGCCTGTGCCTAGTTGAAACACGGCAGATTAGATCTAAATCCTTACTCGATATGTATTCACCCTCGTTTTTTGGTAGTACTGGAATTTTTTGCATTTTCAAACAATAGTATTATCATCACTATATAATGTTGATGCCAAGAAGAGGTCCTAGACGTGATTACTCTGCTGTAATATGTGAAGACGTGGCTTCTTCCAGTTTGTTTTTGACTTCACTTAAACGTCTGAGGGCCTCGACGTAAGCTCTTCAAATGTATTGCCCCACTTAAACTAACCAATATCTGGCCAGAAACGGGAAAAGTGCCAAAAAAGTCCTAAATCTTTTGCCTTTGTGCCGATTTAGTCATAAACCTTTTTTTAGTGCCGATTCAGTCCTAAACCTTTTTACGTTGTGCCAATTCAGTCCTTTCTGGCCAATTTTAGCCGGATTTTGCTGACTGGACGCCGGTCGGCTGACGTGGCCTGATCGGCACCGATGTGGACAACTTTTAATAATATTTTAGAATTTTTTTATATTTTATATTTTATATTTTATTCTTTTTTTTTTTGTCTTTTTCCTCAGGCCGCCGAGATCCGGCGACCGGCTAGAGGCGACGGGCCGGCGAGGTCGCCTCGACCTTGCCGGCCACCTCGCGGGCGAGGGTCGAGCCTCGCCCATGGCCGGCAAGGCTCGACCTCGCTAGATCCGGCAAGGGCGAGCCTCGCCCATGGCAGGCGAGGGCAAGCCTCGCCCATGGCCGGATCTGGCGAGGTTGAGCCTCGCCGGCCATGGGCGAGGCTCGCCTTGTCGATCCGGCGAGGGTCGAGCCTCGCTAGATCCGGCGAGGGCGAGCCTCGCCCATGGCCGGCGAGGGCAAGCCTCGCCCATGGTCGGATCTCGGAGAGGTCGAGCCTCGCCGGCCATGGGCGAGGCTCGCCTCGTCGATTCGGCGAGGGGGAGCCTCGCCCATGGCCGGTGAGGCTTGACCTCGCCGGATCCGGCGAGGGCGAGCCTCGCCCATGGCCGGCTAGGGCAAGCCTCGCCCATGGCCGGATCTCGGCGAGGTCGAGCCTTGCCGGCCATGGGCGAGGTTCGCCTCGTCGATCCGGAGAGGGCGAGCCTCGCCCATGGCCGGTGAGGCTCGACCCTCGCCCATGAGGTGGCCGGGCGAGGTCGCCCGCCCTCGCTGGCCGTCGCCTGGGCCGGTCGCCGGACTTCGGCGACCGGCTGGAGGAAAAAAAAAAAAAAAGAAAAAAAAAGAATAAAAAAAGAATAAAAATAAAAATACAAATAAAAATACAAATAAAAATAAAAAATAAAAAATAATTAAAAGTTGTCCACATCGGCGCCGATCAGGCCACGTCAGCCGATCGGCGTCCAGTCAGCAAAATCCAGCCAATTACTGAATTGGCACAACGTAAAAAGGTTTAGGACTGAATCGGCACTAAAAAAAGGTTTAGGACTAAATCGGCACAAAGGCAAAAGGTTTAGGACTTTTTTTGGCACTTTTCCCGGCCAGAAACACGTTGGTTTAGTTTGGAATTATATCCTATTCAATTCTTCAATGTCCGATGTATCACTGCTGAAACTCCATGAGGGATTCACTGTTTCCAGCTTACTCATGGATGCGACTCAAGGCATATATGTCTTCAGATATTCCTGATAAAAATCTTAGAGGAGAGTGGAAAATTTCCTACATCAAATGTTTCACATAAAAAAAATTGCAGGCTTGGTTCAAACTTTTTGCTGAACATTAGAAACGAAAGATTCGAATCTATTTCATACTTAAAGATAAATAATCTTGCACATGCTTATACTTTTTCTCTATTTGTCTTTTGCATGATGAGATGGATATACACGTGACCACATAATAGGAATGGACTATGCATCAAAGTCGAAGCCATCCACTTTTCTAGAATAACCCTTCCGATTACCCGATTTAGTTGATTCTATCACTATATATCTGTACGTACCAACTAGATGCTGCTGTTCTTCATATAATAATGAGCATAAGGATTTGAGTTAATGATAACTCCGCAACCATTATGGATTGATGACCGGACATAATTAAGTTCTTGTCATATGTGGAATCGTGGTCGTTATTGATATGTTTTAATAATATGTTGGGATTCAAGTCGGCGGAAGACGACTTACCTTTATCCGATGCGCAAACAACAATTAACCCCGGAACGAACGTTGAATTGCGGATGAATCCCGAACAAAAACACCTCATGTCAGTCTGAATGCAATCACGAGGAAAGCATCCGATTTCCACAACGTAAATGCAGATTGTTCTTTGTAATAGTGAAAATGGAATGCCTTCTCCCTTCAATGGAAATAGAACAAACAAAATTGAGAGGATTTTCTGATCGTATGCTCTGCCAACCATTCCAACGGTTATCTATAAAAGACTTAAATACGACTCCCTTCATACCTTTTCAAAAGGGTCTTTTTCCATCGTAACGTATCAAGACGATACGGTGCGATCCAATCGCACCCCATCATGGACGTACTAACTAAAGTACAACATCTCCCACTCAGACATGATGGGCTTGATAGCGCTCTATCAAGAATATAAGGCATTCAACATTCATCAACTTTACAAAAACAATTCATACTGGCAAGTAAGCCGTGCGACTAGTGAGTACACCTGCACTTGGGAGCTCAAATTATGCACCTGTTAGGGATGACATAATGGCTACAACCTCGAAAAGAAATAAACAATCGATGTCTCACACAGGCCCCCGGACATATTTTGTTACATCAATCCAAGTATACCTATCCCTTAAAGGCTATACTTAACTATCCTAAAAAACACTATGTATTTACAATTATATCCGCAACCACAAAGGGCGATATAATTGGTCGACCAGTAAATACATGTGATAGATGTAGAACAACAATAGTCTTCCTTCGCACTCATGTCTCTCTCCATTTCAGAACAACTACTTTCCTAGACACGTCCCATAAGGCTATATCCATTCATGACCCCCGATAACATGCTAAAGTAGCAACATTGATCTTTCACTTCGGGAACATAGTCAGAAGTAACATAGGGCACAAATTGAGGTAAATTATAAAATTACCTCAAGGGCTCATACGATGAGTAAATAGGGATAATTTTACTCAACTTCCCTTGTCGGTCGTACAATGCACATGTAGTATGAATTACATGCTATAGTGGATTTCTCTTTTTATAAGAGCGTATGTCATTCATTAAATATATCCACTATACGGATTTTAGCCTAAACATAGTCACGTGCTTCTCACGTACTCATGTTTAGGTCGAGTTCTATATCAGCATGCTTTCTATAGCGTCCAATTAAGTACTCGCATCCGGCATCTTTCAGGCATACATGATTGTGGGACTATCATGTTCGGTCTTATTATAAACAAATGACAGACCTCATCTTGACTCCAATCAATGCGACGTCTTATTTTATGTACTAAACTTGCTCTTCAGCATTCATTTGTACATAACGTCTCATCTCAACGTGCTAACTATAGCACTTGAGGTGATTACTCGTGTGAGTGAGCCAATCATTGCCTGCCGACATACTTTTCAATAATATATGTGTGTATGTGCTAGTCTCATAGTGGATTTGTACTTATTGATAAAACATCAAATCACTAATAAACAAACAAGTACAATACATATGTCCACAAATACATAAACCAATGATCTTCTACTATAACACATATCACATTCTACGCAATTCTAGTGACATCCTGTGGGTCAAGAATATGTCTCTAGGAATAGCCTTCGTAAATGGATCAGCAACCATTCTATTGGTTGAAATGTATTATAGGATTACTTCTTTTTGCGCTATAATTATAGTTTTTTTATGTCAATGTGTTTCGTCCTTCCATGATACTTGGGATCTTTCACATAGGCAATGACTACTTGACTATTGCAATAAACTATCACTGGTCTTAGAACCTCGGTGATAGTGGCTAAATTTTCCAATAAACGTTTTAGCCATACCGCTTCTTGCACTGTGGCAAAACATGCAACAAATTGTGCCTTCATCGTAGATAAGGCCGTGCATGTCTGTTTCTTGCTATTTCAAGAAATTGCACCTCCATTGAGCAAGAACGCATATCCAAAAGTCGATAGTCCATGGTGCCTTTCAAGTAGCTCAGGATCCTCTTCACTGCTTTCCAGTGTGCTTGACCGGGATTTGATTGATATCGGCTCACTAATCCCACGGCATAACATATGTCGGGTCGAGTACACATCATAGCATACATCAAACTTCCGATCGCACTAGCGTAAGGAACAGTTTCTATTACTTTAATTTCTTCTGGAGTCTTAAGACACATCTCAGTACTTAGGCCTTCACCTTGCATGACAAGGGTATCAATGGGATTACAATGCCGCCTATTGAAACATTCAAGAATCTTCATAATATAAGACTCTTGTGATAAAGTAAGGAGTTTCCTTGATCGATCTCTTTCAATCTTAACTCCTAATATATAAGCAGCTTCTCCCATGTCCTTCATTTCAAAATTGGAGGATAACCATTCTTTTATGGCGATAACCAAAACCTTGTCATTTCTAGCCAACAGAATATCGTCCATATAAAATGATAAAATCACAAATTTATCTTCAGACCGCTTGACATATACACAGTGATCTTCTTCGATCATTGTGAAACCAAAAGTTGTTATGGCTAGATGAAAACGAAGATACCACTGTCTATATGATTACTTAAGGCCATATATTGAGCGATGGAGTTTGCAAACTTTATACTCTTGACCTTTAGCTATGAAACCCATTGGTTGTTTCATATAGATTTCCTCATCTAATTCTCCATTGAGAAATGCTGTCTTTACATCCATTTGATGTAATTCAAGGTCTAAATGTGCAACGATGGCTAGAATAAGGCATATTGAGGCAAACCTTACAATTGGTGAAAAGGTTTCCTCATAGTCTATACCCTCTTGTTGAGTATAACCTTTCGCCACAATGCGAGCCTTATACTTTTCAATGGATCCATTCGCCCTTCGCTTAATCTTAAAGACCCATTTGTTTCCAATGGCCTTACGATTGGGTGGTAGATCAACCAAATCCCAGACATAATTTGCCCTCATCGACTTCATTTCATCTTCCAAAGCTTTTCTCCATTCTTCCTTATTAGAGGATGAGAGAGCCTCTTGAACAGTCTTAGGCTCGGCATCGTCTTTTTGAGCAATTATAAATGCTTTCCCTTCAATCTCAAAACGACGACGGGGAATACTTTTACAATTACTTTTACTCATTTGAATTTCTCTTGAATTCAATTTGTCAGGCGATGCAACACTCCCACTAGGTCTTGTGTGTTGAGGTAAATCTTGATTTCCCTCTATAACATTAGTGGGTGTGTTATTAGGATCTTCTATCTCATATAATTGGAAATCCTTATCAATCTCACCTCTATTAGGAAAATCGTTCTCCAAGAATGTGACATCTCGTGATTCCATTTCGGTCATACTTCCATCAGCTTGTTCACCTATGAACACGTACCCTTTGGAGTGTTCAGAATATCTTATAAAAATACATTTCTTCCCTCTTGGACCTAATTTGCCATATTTATGAGAAGAATCATGAACATAAGCTGCACATCCCCATGGATGTAGACTACTTAAGTCTGATTTCCTACCAGTCCATAATTCATAAGGGGTAGAAGTGACCGATTTTGAGGGCACTCGGTTGAGTACATAGGCAGCAGTCAATAATGCATTTCCCCAATAAGAGATAGGTAAGTTTGCTTGCACTATCATAGACCTAACCATTTCCATTAGGGTTCTATTCCTTCTCTCAACTATCCCATTTTGTTGTGGAGTACCGGGAATAGTCAATTGTCGTACAATTCTCTTTTCATCACAAAGAGCCTTGAGTTGCTCCGATAGATACTCACGTCTGCGATCGGTTCTCAATACCTTTATTGTTTTGTTCAACTGATTCTCTACCATCGTTATATATCGTCTAAAGCAATCTAATGCTTCTGACTTATGGGAGATCAGAAAGACATAACCGAAACACGTGAAGTCATCTATGAAAGTGATGAAATATGAGGCTCCATGCCTCGCCCTCACATTCAAAGGACCACAGATGTCAGAATGTATGAGTTGCAATAGCAATTCGGCTCTAGTCCCTTTACCGAATGGTCTTCTAGTTGCTTCTCCCGCTAGACAATGTTCACATACGGGTAGATCAACATTAGTGAGTGACCTTAAAAGGCCTTCTCTAGCTAATCTTTGCATTCTTTGCAACCCAATGTGACCTAATCTAGCATGCCAAGTACTTGCATTAATCTCAACATTACTAGAAGATGCAATTAGAGAAAAACAACCATCGACATTAATATTGTACTTATCATAGTTAATGTCTAACACCATAAAACCATTTGATACATGACTTGAACCATAATAAATTGTTCCATACATAATGTCAACACAATCACCATGGAAATTCAATACATAACCTAAGCTAAGAAGAACAACTACTGAGACTAAGTTTCGTCGAATATCCGGAGCATAGAGGACATTATGTAGGAATAGGTTTCGACCACCACGTAAAATTAATTTACATGTGCCAATACCCTTCACTTCTACTCTTGAGTTATTCCCAACATATATCCATCTTCTTCCAGACTGTATTCGACGGTACTCCACAAATGCTTTTCGGTCTCTAGCTACATGATCTGTTGCTCCTGAGTCTACAGTCCACATTGGATGTGATTCAGCAAGCATTACTTAAAGTAATGGAGTAATAGGGTATCTCTTTCGGCTCAGTGTATTCACGAGCAAAGTGACCCATCTTGCCATAATTGTAGCACTTCATCTTGGCATTGTCCTTCTTCCCACCACACTTCTTGCGTTGGAAGGTCTTAGCCCTCTTAGGTGCCTGATCAGTCTTCTTCCCTTTGTTGTTGAATTGAGAATTCCTTTTGCACTTAAAGCCCGAAGCTTTGCGCGAACTCAATTCAGCAACATAAGCATAGGTAGAGGATCTCACAGCCTCTAGGCGCTCATCCTCTAATTCCAAATGACGCGCAATATCATCAAAAGTGACAATATTCTCATTATGCGTCATATTGATCTTCATATGCTCCTAATTGTCAGGAAGAGACCTTATAAAAGCCTGAACTTGCTGTTCATCAGTAAGGGAGTGACCTACCGATTTCAGCTCACGAATCATGTTTGACATCTCCTGAAGATGCTGCCTCATCGTTACATTTGAGCGCTTTCGGTATGTGTCAAACTTGATGGTGAGTCTCCTCAGCTTAGTGGCAGATGTACCCCCAAACTTATCTTTCAAGGCAACCCACATAGCTTGAGCTTTTTCATAACTTTCAAACTCACACATGAGATCATCTTGCATACAGCTCAGCAATGTGATGCGAGCAATGCTATTTTTCTTTTTCCAAACTTGATAAGCTTCTAGATCTCTCCTATGTTGAGCTGAAGTTCCATGCTCAGGTTCATCCATGGTGTAGTTGAGGGTTTCCAAAACCTCTTGCTCCTCAAGTATGTACTGAACCTTTCGGTGCCAAATATCATAATTGTCACCATTCAGCTTCTCACCCTTATTGAGGTCAGCCACAATGGTCCTGGATGCCGAAGCCATAATCAATCGCTTTAACACATTGAACTAATAAATGCAGAATCAATACTAGCACACTTTTCAGAGTAACACACATATTTAATTTGCAGCAAAGACAAACTAAATTAATAATAATTCAACAAAAGACACAGAAACGAAAGTTCACTATGTTCCCAATCAGCTCCTATGTACAATTGTTCTATTATCATTAATTAGTTTAATTTGTACAAATTTTAAGTTCTAGGTGAGAACTCCTTCGAAATCTACCAACCTACGAACTCCCACTAGGAAAAATAACTACATGATCTCATGGAATTACTACATTTTTCCATTAACACAACAACATAGCATGATGTAAATTGATGTATAAAAAACAATCATGCTATAAATACAACATATAATGGAAAAACAAGGATTTCCTACCATTGTTCGAATTTTCTTTGAACTAGAAAATTGCAAGAATATTAAACTATATATATGCCACCATCGAACTAAGCTCTACACAGCATATATGAAATCATTTTCATATAGGTAAGCTACTGTATTTCCTAAAACATAAGAAAATACTAGCTACAAATGAATAAATTGTGCATTAATACCTTAAAAATACGCGTACTTAGGGTTCCATACACAATTTCATACATTTATAAAATTCTAAAATAAAAAATAACTATACCACAGTGTAGGGGACATCCATACGAACCAAACGCCACCGACCACGCTCCAATCGGAGCTCGCACGCGCCCACACGCACCGCCTGAGTGCGCGGCGCGTGTGGCGCACGCGATAGCGAGCCAAAGGCTCCTGGCCGGTCCGACCGGTTTGACCGTTGGTTTGACCGGTTGACTGGTCCGACCGTTGACCGGTGAACGGTCCGGTTCGGTCGGGTCAACCGGTCGGGCCGCTGGTCCGGTCGGTCGACGGGTCGGACGTCGGGTTGGGTCGTCGGCCGATGACCGGCCGGCCAACTTCCGCCGACGATGACGTCATTGACGGTTACCGACGGTTGGATGACGTCATGGACGACATCATCAGTGACGTTAGCACGCGCCATTTCGCGACGCGCACGTGACGCTCACGAGCTGGCTCTCCCAGCGTGTTGAGCGTGTGGCGCCCACGCGCCGCGGCTTCTGGCCGCGCGTGGCGCCCACACGCCGCGGCATCTGGCCATGCGTGTGGGTGTGTCCGGCCTCCTCCGGCGTCGCTTGACCCACCGTCGGACTCGTCTCGTCGAGTGCTTTCACCCTGCATATTTCAAAATTGATTTTGGCCGAAAAATATTTCGAAAAATGGCCAAAACCGTACGGGTGAACCCGACCCCGAACCCGTTCTTCACTTCAGTTCGTTTTTCTACAATTTAGATGGCAATTCCGACTAATAGACATCCAAACAGTGTAGATTTTATACTCCTGATGTCGATATCAAATGGTAAACGAGAAAGTTCGATGAAAAACAAGGCATAAATCGCGACCGGGCTCTGATACCAATGTTGGGATTCAAGTCGGCGGAAGACGACTTACCTTTATCCGATGCGCAAACAACAATTAACCCCGGAACGAACGTTGAATTGCGGATGAATCACGAACAAAAACACCTCACATTGGTCTGAATGCAATCATGAGGAAAGCATCCGATTTCCACAACGTAATGCCGATTGTTCTTTGTAATAGTGAAAATGGAATGCCTTCTCCCTTTGATGGAAATAGAACAAACAAAATTGAGAGGATTTTCTGATCGTATGCTCTGCCAACCATTCCAACGGTTGTCTACAAAAGACTTAAATACGACTCCCTTCATACCCTTTCAAAAGGGTGTCTTTTCATCGTAACGTATCAAGACGATACGGTGCGATCCAATCGCACCCCATCATGGACGTACTAACTAAAGTACAACATAATATAATTGGTAAGATTTTGATAGTCGTTAATTACTTTTCTACTTTGCGAATTAAATAACCATTGCTTATATATCCTATTAAGTGCTTGTTGGAAAGTTATTGTTAGTGATGGTCATCAAACAAACTAAACACAATTAAGCGTTGAGATTTTGCTTACTAGAATTCAATTGGATTAATCTCACGTATAGTTTCAATATGAGATTATGAAATAGGGGTGAGCAGCTCCACGTTGAGTAAGTTCAAGACTTGGAATATGGAACTTACCCTGTCGAGACCAGTTCCCGAATTTTGGAACCTGTAATCACCACGCAAACCCAAGGACTGACCTTGAAATTAACCCCATTGGTCTAGTTTTGTTCTTCAATTTGATCAGGTTTCTCACCAAGAATTGGGAACTAGATTAGAATTGGCTGGGCAGGATCAGTTCAATCTGGTTCTAGGGTCTACTCTAGATTGATGCTCACTAGATTCTATAATTTTCTCTGCTTGTTTGGAGAGATGATTATAAATAATTGAAGTGTGTCATTCACAAAACATAAAATATTTTTGTGAGAGCCGCTTCTCTATAAAGAGCGAGGTATTGTAATATATTTGGGGAATCCGCTGTTTCGGCTAACACGATAGCATATTCCATAACTCTCCTTTTTTGGAGAGTATTCACTACCTACCTGAGCCATTGAAGATGTTTTTTTTATACCAAAAGCTACATAAACACATATTACATTTTGACTTTGTTGAGTATATGGCCTCTTTCTGTTCTTATTGGATTTGAAGTCTCCCCAAGCTGATTAGGAGTGTTTGATCCGGAGAGTCACCAAAGTCCCCCAATACATGAAAGCAAGAGAAGGAAAGAAAAATAATCTAGCTTAAGAGACTGAGGGGGAGACACAGAGGAGGGGCAGTTCCGAAATAACACGCCAACTCGGAGGGTAATCGAGAGAAATGGAAACTTGTGGCGGGAGATCTGCATTCATTTCACTTCCATATCTAGAGAGGTGAAGAGGATTGAGCTTCGGACATTCTCCGTCATTTCATAAGTGCAGTACATCGGACTTGCAGAGGCCCTTCCATTCTCTCTGTCTCTCCCCCTCTCTCCCTCCCTCCCTCCGTAGTTCTTCTCCTTCTCTCTTCTTCATCATCTTTGTTGCTTCCCTGATCGTTAGAAATCATCGTCAGTTTAATAATTGCGCATCGTCTCCCATCAGAAGGCGTCGCCTTACGTCGCCTTCACCTTATAACAGCGACAACGACTATAACGGAGTAAAAAGGAAAACGCTGACTAGAGATGGCAAAGCAAGGTCTAGAGTGTGGACTGGAGATGGCGGCGTTGGATGACATCATTAACAGGTTGTTGGATTTCAGGAGCAGAAGCGCGCAGGAACAGTTCCCGCTCACCGAGGCTGAGATCAGCCAGCTCTGCCTCGCCTCTCGTGACATCTTCCTTGAACAGTCCAATCTCCTTGAGCTCGAAGGCCACCTCAAGATCTTAGGTTATCTATTATGATCTTATCTTATTTAATCTCTTTCTTTCTGTGCATCTTTGAGATGCGCCACTACGAAGCTCTTGATTTTGCATCTTGAGGTGTTTGATTCCTGTGTTGTTGCTGTGGTTCTTTTGAGCAGTTTTGGTTAAGGTTTTGGTTTTGTTTTCGGAGCTGCTGTATTTGGTGACCTAAACTATGATAGGTTGGGCTGTTTGATTAGTTTGAGGGATAATTAGGCCTTGAGATCCACTCTAGGAACTCACCGAGGGAAGTAAAATGGCGTTTGATTTGGATTTTGAGTAGTGGTCAGGTTTTTGAGTTCTCTCCTTGATGGCGGGTTAGAATGTGACGCGATGTCTGTCAAGACAGACTTTTTTGTCATCAAAGAAAAATGTCTAGTCCTCCTATAACTTTAAGCTGATCGTATTTCCTAATGTATGAGGTCTATTAAGGTTGGGGCATATATAAGCTTCACCAAAAGCAACCTTCCTTTTTACCTTGGCAGGGTTAGATCCATCTTCCTTATATCATTGTGCTCCATTTGGTATAAAATCATGGGGAAAGATTCACAATTTTCAAGCCTTCTGTCACTATTTGTAAACCGTTTTTCGTGTGTTTTTGGTTGATCGAGTCATTTACTGCATACTCTCTCTTTCCAGGTGACATTCATGGGCACTACTCTGATCTTTTGAGGTTTTTTGAACTTGGAGGTTTCCCTCCTCATGCCAATTATGTATTTCTTGGAAATTACGTGGATCATGGCAAGCAAAGTCTAGAGACAATCTGCCTTCTGCTGGCCTACAAAATTAAGTTCCCTGAGAATTTCTTCCTTTTACGTGGAAATCATGAGTGTACATCCATGAATCGGATATATGGATTTTATGATGAATGTAAACGCCGCATGACGGTTACCGTTTGGAAGAAGTTTATTGATTGTTTCAACTGTCTTCCAGTGGCCGCCGTCATAGAGAGCAACATACTATGCATGCACGGTGGCCTTTCATCCAAGTTAAAAGATTTGAACCAAATTAGAGGCTTGCCTCGCCCAAGTGAAGTTCCATGTCGTGGTCTCCTCCACGATTTGCTTTGGTCAGATCCTGATAAGGATGTCAAAGGCTGGGTATTGAAAGATCGAGGCGCTTCATATACCTTTGGCCCAGATAGATTGTCTAAATTCTTGAAAAAGCATGATCTGGACCTTGTTTGTCGTGGCCACCAGGTTAATGACACGTTAATGCTTTCTTCTTTTGGTGCTTTTAGCCACAGAAAGAGCAGCATCATTAACAATGCTTGTCACAGGTTGTTGAAGATGGGTATGAATTCTTTGCCGATAGAGAACTGGTGACTATATTTTCTGCTACTAATTTTTGCAGTGAACGTGACAACGTTGGTGCAATGATGAATGTAGATGAAACCTTAGTGTGCTCATTTCAAGTTCTTAAACCTGCTGATAAAACAGCTAATTCATCGGACAATGACGCAATGATTGCTGCCACATCATCTCCAAAATTGCAATGTAAGTGATGTTCTTTGCTTATTCTCATTTATCAGGTATAACGCTTTGCAGTTTGCACTCACTCCCCTTGGTGCCCTGCAATGATTTTCTCTTAACTCATAAAAAGAAAGAAAAACCGTGTATAGTAGTCACCGATGAAAAGGACCTTCTTATGATAGCATCAAATTCTGTCTTTATTTTTCTAGGAGTGTCACTGGCAACCGTGTCAACCTGTTAAGGTTTTGTCTAGGACAAAAAGGAGGTTGTATTCATTATGAAGACTGATTGCTTCTTCTAGTAGTAAGGGGTTAGAATGTGTCAAGTTTTGTGAGTTCCTTGTACTGATAGTCCTGCAAAATCCAAAAATTTAATATTTTCCTTGTCAGTTTCATGTTTCTATTGCATCCAATATTGCCACCCTTACTTAGGAGTCTCCTTAGTTCCATGAACTTACATGAATTTTGTGTGCGTGTTGATAAATGTCATGTGGTTACTAAGCACAAACTTTACTTGCAGAGCTCGCATCATTTGGTGACTACCGGTATTGAAACTTCCGTGGCGCATCTTTTATCTATTTTATCTTGAATGCGATGTGGGAGCTTTAGCTTATCGGCGGGAACATGAAAAAGATTGGAATTTCATTTTTGCGATTATAAATTACTGATTGGTGCCTGATTTTTGAATGTGGATTTTAAATGACATTACAATTGTGGATTGTGGATGCCTGTAGAAGACTTTTTCATCTCACTTCTTTGATGTAAACCTTTGTTTTGCTCATAAAGGGACCAGACAAATGTAATTTATTTCGACTCTCGATGGTTTGGATACAAAATACATTCATTTCTCTTCTCTGCTTTTTGATGTTGGGTTGAAGGGACGAGTTATCTTTATAAGTCATCTACCCAAGGATTTTGAATTGGCAACTTGTGTTTGTTTCGCACATAATGATTTGTGTTTAGGGTGGTTGCCGTACGGTGAGAATGCAGTAATTTGTGATTATGGGTATAAGGATGTCCTGGTCGAGCTTCTCTTGGTGGTGTTAGCAGATTTGTGTTCCCAATCTCAGAAAAACCAGCAAGGAACATGGTTTTACATAATTTTGAGAATTTGCTCCTGATGCAGTCTAAAAAATGCACACTGTAGTTACATTTTCTACCCAGCGACTGCAACTTTTGTAAGAACAGAATTGTTATGTTATCTCCTCATATTTTGAGCGACTGCTGTCATTTCTGCAAATGTTTAGTATACATCATCTTAAATGTTTTTATTTATTTATTTCTTAAACAAGTTTTTTATGTTGGAAATTGTGATACATTTATTTAGCCACGAATGGATCCAAAATCACATATGACAAAAACCAATGAGTAAATGAGTCTATTTGCTATATTTGGGCATAAGAGTGATGCGATTTTACTGTTTATATAGATGTAGGGAGAGAATCTTCTATATGCTTATATGGTTATTTGATTTCGACTCTCATTCATCGAATATTACTAACGATGTGTAAAGAGGAAGTTGTGTTCATCTTTATCAAACAAGTAATATGACCAAATAGGTCGAGTTAATACTTTATTTGTCAATAATTTCAATGTTTTTAGGATAGAGGGAGATTTATTTGAGGCTAGGACCAATAAGGGTTAATATCCTGAAAAACTCCAAACTGATACACACGTGACAAATTTACCAAAAACTAATATTTTGACCACCAAAAATCCCAAACTAGTACACATTTGACAAATTTACCCCAAATTGGTACACTTGTGACAAATTTACTCCATGTTAGTTTCCGTGAAATATTACTGTCAAATTATTAAATTGAATGACACGTGACAGTTGATTAGTATACCAGTTTAGGATTTTACTCTCCATTTGTCACAGTTTACAATTTTTGTGATTTTTTTGTAGTATCGATCCAATTTAATTGAGGGTTTATTTGTCACAAATATATCAATTTGGAGTTTTTGGCTGTTGAATAAATTAGTTTGGAGTAAATTTGTCATAAATATACTAATTTATGGCTTTTTATGGTTAGTCGAGGTAAATTTGTTATATGTGTACCGATTTGGGGTTTTTCATGGTTAAAAAAATAGTTTGGGGTAAATTTGTCACATGTGTACCAATTTGGAGTTTTTCAGGGTATTAACCCAATCAATAAAACAATTTCGGCAAACCTCTGTAATCATCAACAGCTCAGTACAATGAGATTGATTTTGAGAAGCCCGATGACAATTAATTAGGCAAACACCGATTTGCATTTAATTTTCCTTTTGTTCCATACATTCCTCTCCACGAGAAGATAATTTATTTAATTTGCTTCAATTGCAAATGCAATCTCCTGCGCTCTTGAGCGACTTAAAACTTCTTGCAACCTCCAGTGCATGAATTCACGCAAGCTTTGACTTTTTTGGAGTCTGCAACGAAGGAAAGTACATAAAACCCATGTTACACATTTCAGAATATTGAATTATAATGAAAGTAGATAATTACTGTCGAGAACAGCTTTGAATGATGTAGAGACGTCAGAACACGGATCATGAGTGATTTCCATTGCGATATCCTTCACCATCTACCCATGGTCAAATAATTCATTGACATTTACTCTATGGTCCATATAAATGAGACCAATCGACAATTCGCAATTTCAAAAGCATGTGCTTTTAAACCTAAGTAGTTGCTGATCACAATTGATGAATGAACGAAAACGGACGTCTTTTCTAGTTTGATTTTGGTATGCAGAAGGAAATAAAATACAATTTATCTATTAAAACATATTTTCTATGTAAAAGGTGAAGATTTTGCTTTCATACCACCAAGATGCGAGTCGAAACATTTGGACAACACGCATTCAAGGTTGCACTGGCCTTCGAGTGTCTCGACCTTGGAAGCCCTGCAGTCCACGAGGCACGCTTCATAGCATAACTCTGGATCAGGTGCCCCGAGACAACTGAGCCCGCACTTGACCTTACAAAGGGAAATTTGCGTCTCAGCTGCTGATGCCCCCAATGCCATCGCGGCCACCAGCATCAGCACCATTAATGTTGGAAAACTCTTGACAATCATGTTTGATTTGTTTTCAATTGAGTGATGATTCACAATCTTTTTGCTGTATTTTGGTAAAGGCATGAAGTGATTCTGCGGTTTATATAGATGAATGACACTGGGATAATATTCTTTTGCTTATTTTGATTATTTGGTTTCAACCTTCATTTATGGGATTATTTTCTTTCAATGGAAAGATAAGATCTTATCCATTTTCACTAAACAAACAATGTATTATTTGTTGGCAATTTGTCCTTTTTTGGATGGAGGGATATTTATATGAGGAAAAATGTTTTTTCTTAGTAATCAAACCCAAAGGATAAAGATAAATCCTCAACTTTCATAATATCAATACAATAAGCCTTGATAAATCTACCATCTATGAGACAAAGTTACCCTTGATAATCCAATTGGAATTTAAAGTGGGGGGCCTCCAATTAATTTGTATTGTTTGTTTGTTTGGTTTCTCATTTTTTTAGTGACTCTATAATAATAAAGTTATTTTTTATCTATTTTAGACAACAAATAATGCAATATATAAGAAAATATTTGGATTTCTTTCTGATTATTCAATTTTTTCTTGTTTATGCAGCATAATAAGACATGGAGAAGATAAGGAAAAGAATGGCAAAGATAAGAGATTCTTTGATTTTGTTCCCTCATTTTATCTACAAGCGATAGAAGATGGATATCAAATCAAAGATTCTCTGATTTACTCTTAAATTTTATGCAAAAAATAAGCAATTACCTGGGGATAAGGGTCTTAGATATATCCTATAAATAGGAGAACATTGACAAGTTTTTAATTTTTAGATCGTTTTTCATTTTGTTGTGAGAGTTTTTCAAGCATTTTGGAGAGAAGATAAAAGTAGTGATAGAATTTTTATTTTTTATTCAAGATATTGGGTTTGATTTATATTTTTGTTTCTCTTCTGCTATGTTCTAATTTTCTTTTGTTAGGCTACAATGTAGCCTAACCATGATGTTATGAATTTCATGATTTTTATATTTTGCAAGTGATTTCATTCATACGAGTTATATATTATTGCACTTAATGGTTTTAAGTGACCGATCGCCATTTGAATGATTTGATGTGCATATTTGAGACTACGAAGTGATAATATGTAATTACTCTTTATAATATATAACCATGAATTAAATGTGCATAGAAATATACCACGTTATTTGTGTAAGGTGATAAGGTGATTTAAAAGACTCATTGTAAGCCGGAAATATTAATAGATTTTAATACACTTATGTTTATGTAAATTCACATAGAGATATGTTGGATTTATAAACTAAGTAGGTCTGCTATATCTAGACATAGGATAGTAAATAAGTTAGGAAATTCCGTTATTACATGTTTGATATCGTTCTTGTATGTTAACAATTTGAAATTAATATCTAGTGATTATGGTGAAATCATATGCTCTTACATATTTATTTGATTGATTTACTATATTTTGTTCCAAAGTTTTTTTTTTCAAGAATTTTAGTTTTAATTTATTCTCAATTCTATTTTGATTTGTTAGATAAATTTTAGAATTAATTTATTTTTAATATTTAATTGGTTTGTTATTCATCAATCTATGTGGGATGATATTCTTTTCTCATCATTATATTACTTGTTTGACATAGGGGTGATCAGGTCCAGGGTGGGTAGGGTCTAGACCTGGACCCTGTACCCGACCCTGTTATAACCGATTCCCCTTTTCTAGACCCTATACCCGACCCTATTTATATTGGACCCTGTACCTAACCCATCTTGTTTTTTCGATTCGGTTCTAAGGTCAACCTTGTTTCCACTGGAACCTGTTTTGCAATCTCCCGATATCCTATACTACTTCGAATTTTATATTAATAAGCGAGAAAATAACGTAATCCTCATAATTTATATTGAAACATTAAGCACTGATAATAAATTAATACATGAACTTTTTGACTAAACGAAAAATTAAGGATCCATAGAGCTAATTATAATAAATAAAATCATAAGACAAAGAATTAACAACAAACATGGATTTAATATTAGTCTTATTCCCACAACTACTACATGAAACTACTCATTTATGCAAGCATAACTCCTCCTACAAAAGATAAATTAGGCGAGTCAATACACAAGAATTTGGCGGCGACGAACACTGTCCGTCCATCAGACGGTGCGAGAGGGAGTCGGTGTGGGAAGGAAGCAAGTGAGGAAGATGAATGACAAAGGAGGAGTGCCGTGCGTGTTTGAGAGAGTCAAGAGGAAAAACATTATGTGATTGCGGGAGTAAGAATAGAAATTAGGAGAAAAAAAAAAGGGTTTTGAACTTCTACTTACAAAACCAGTCCGGGAACCGGTTCCAAAATTGGTCCAGGAACCGGTTTCCGGGTGGGTAATCACTCGGAACCTATTCCTAGACTAGTTTAAACGGGTTCCAAATTTTAGGAATCGATTCTCGGACTGGTTTCAATGGGAACCGGTTCCCGATCCTATTTTCCGGGTGGGCTGGTCCGAGAACCAGGTATACCCAGTCCGGTTGCACACCCCTAGTTTGACGCATTCACTTGCTTTTAGAATTTTACGAATATTTAGGTAGGATTTAGTTGCCATAATTAAAAATATACTGCAACCTTTTGTTCTATTTATTAAGTGGGTATTACCACACACAAACAAAGCACCATGTTTTCTATTTGTTTTGTAGTGTTAGATTTTACCGCTATGCATATTAGCATTTTCAAATAGAGGAATTTTTAAAAAACCTAATTTTTATTTCACATGGTTGAGTAAATTTGCCAATTAATTGTCGAGAAAAAAAAAACATAAACAACTTTTTATCATAGTCCAATATTTATAGATACTTATTGGTAAGTAAAGATATATCTTACCAATTCAATGTCAATGTGTTGATCTAATGACAAATTTCTCGAGTGTCAGATACCCTAATAATTTGGCATGAGTGGACACTTTAGTATTAAAACTTCAAAGAGATATACTTATTTGCCAAAATCAGAGAAGAAAGGAACATTCAAGCGCCAACGGCGAGAATTTCCGGCCAAATTATTGATGTGGCAATTCTTTTATAAAAAAAAATTCGCGTGGCGCTAATGTGGCTAGATAAGCCCAAAATGATGTCTTTTTTGGGAGAAGCATTGCTTAGTTGACATTTCGATGAGCCACATAGACCAATTTTATGGTTAAAATGATGCCACCTTGGATTTCCGGTAAGTCTCGCCAGAGTTGGCACTTAGATGTCCAATTTTTTTTTTTAAATGATATTTAAGTGTAGCTTTTGGAAGTTTTAGTACTAAAGTATCCACACATGCCGAGTTTTGGCAGTTGGGTATACTTTTGCCCAAATTTCTCTCACTAGAAATATTAAATAATATCCCATGCTCCATTTGATTTAATATCAATTTTTTCTCACAAAAAATGTCAAAGTATGTAACTACCAATATTTCACTCTCGTGACATGAATATCTATATAATATCTTAAACATATATATAGACCAAGAATCATGATACCACCAAAGCAAAACTTACAAAGTTGGGAAAATTAATTAAAGTGATGCATCAATAAATGCAGAATATATTAACAACCAATCTCACAAGAAAAGAAAAGATCTTGTGAACATTCTTATACTGAAAATAATTCAATGAAATTCTGGCTACGCATTCTTAAGAAGAAAATATTGCGATGGTCTTTGAAAATAGATAATGAATAGGACATATTCCCACAAGAAATCTAATGATTATCTTTATGAGATATTTGCATGAAGGACAAGTTATCAACCAACTCTTGCCAAAATATAAAAATAGACATGAAATGGTTACCAAAACAAAAATGGAGAAAATTTACAAAAAGCAAACAAAAATTTATAGAATTGGAATATGTCGAAGAAATCGCTTTTTACTCTCTATAGATAAAGAAAGCGAATGGAGACCTGAGAAAAAACCATTTTAGCCTCGAGAAAGTTCTACACAATTTAGATGGCTCTCTAGTTCCGCTCATGTAGAAAGCTATGATTTTACATTCTTAAATGAGATTAAATTTAACAAAATCAAATTTAATTGCCTAACATAAGAAAAAAATTAAAATAATAGCTAAATTTAATTAATTATTTATGGACAAAAAATTTAATACGATCCATGAAGCATCTACAAAGAAATAATAAGTTGTCTCAACATGCATAACTTTTTCATGTTAATGTCTTAAGTATATTTTCAGATGTTCCCAAAACTTCTAATATGTTATGATAGAAACTGTTATCGTTGGTAGGAAAAATCACCAATTTCTTTGATTTGTAAAATAAAATGATTTGATATTATTTTCCGGCACTAACCAAATAACAACTAACAAATGTACCATAAAAGTAAGCATTTACAGTAAGAGAGACAAAAAATGGGAGACTTGTACAGGAGCGATGCTGGAGAAGAAGGCTAATTTTATTTTCTTAAACAGTGTTAAGTTTATATTTGAATGAAAATCGTAATAAAAAATTATCTAAATAGAAGGACACCGTGGAAATATGAAAACCATCAAAGATAATTTGGTCTATCTAATGAAACTGTGTGAATTTAGTCACATAGAGGTAGGGATAACCTCACCTTTTTTTAATTATATATCCCGAATCAGGGCAAATGGAATCTTTTGTTTCCAAAGCAAGGCACTCTCGCCCAAAGTAAAGCCAATTCTGTCCACTCTTCTTCGGGATTCTGGAAGATGGGGATTTTACAAACGTATTCACGAGAATGAGATTCTATTAAATTTATTTCCCTAATTGAGTAATCTATTTTGAAAGGCCTCAACTTTCGAAAGTTGATTCAAATTATTTCTTGACACATATATCGAATAGTTCAAATGATAAACACAGCTATGATTAGTATAAGCTTGTGCTATCTTTGTTGAGGTTGACAAAACAACTTCAAAGGGATTGAATAGATTGAGTGTTAATGGATTAAAACTTTCTTGCAAAATTTTAATCAATCAGCCCTCAAGATGGTATTCTAGACAGATCAATATTTGTGATGCCGGTAAGTAAATTAGAGTAGAACAAGCAGATTACACAATGATGCATAGTGGTTTGGCTTATAACCAAGCTTATGTCCAAACTTAAACTAATAGCCTTAACAATGGCGGGATTTCACTAGTAATCAGCAGTTGCAAGCTACAAATGGCTAGTGTAGTTCCTTTCATTTGATACAAGAACGCTGAATTTACTTTTGCACACTTAAATATAAGCTATTACAATGCTAAACTAAATATAGAGACGTCTACATATCAATATCAACGAAGATTTTTAGCTCGAAAGACAATAACAGTATTTCCTATATTTTGTTCTTGTGGCTAACCCTCTTAACAGCTTTACTACTTGTTATATATTTCTTCAACATATCCATTGGAGACCTCAAGGATCACCCGTTAGCTGTTTGAGAGTCGTTGGGAGGTTTTCCGCCTGTATCGAGATTGCCCCTATAGTCGCTTCATTGACCAAAGTAGATTTCCCAAAATGTTGATTGTTGTCTTGTCTTAGAAATCTATTGGCTGCATTCCAGATACCTATCCTAGTATATCTACTATGGAATCCAAAGCTTCAATGCTCTTTTTTCCATTGTCAGCAGTCTTCCTTTAGTGCATAAATTATCATCAAACCTAATACATCACTACTTCAATTTATTGCATATTATCACTAGTGTATAGATTGTAAGTGACTAGGCTAACCACCTTCAGGATGATACTAACCGAAAGACGTGATGTTTAAGATCAGCGATGTCCTTAACTTCATCAGGGCTAACAATATGAAATTTGTTAAGACAACTTAGAGATACCAAATTCTTATTAATGGAATCTACTTTTTTTATATATCTTTGTTTACTGAGAAGGAGGGTCTTTTTTGTTATATGTGATTATTTATAAAGAGAAGACAGTGGTCAACGTGAGTTTATCAATAAGAGTATTTTGGTAATTCGAAGTGTGGACACCATACTCAGAAAAAAGATATCTACCGTCATCGAAGTGATTGGTTACATGTACATAGAGCTCTATAGACGAACCCCGCAGTCACAATAACTCAGAAAGCAAGAAAAAAAAACCTTAATTTATGAAAACTGTCTATAAAGAAGTAAAATTCAATTGGCTAATGTTAATGTATTATTCAGAAGTGGGGCCCCGTCAGCTAAGGTTTCACTGTGAGCGAGAGCAAAGTTCCCTTCGTTGCTGATAGGAGCACGTCAGCCTCCAGTGGGAGGCCACCGTGTATCCTCTCTTGCCGTGCTCGTCGAATTTGATACGGATTGGAGATGAAAACCAACGGGCAGCGAACATCGACGAGCTCAGTTCTGGAGAGTCCTCTCATACAGCGAGCGAATCTGGTCCGACGGCAACTCAATCGATCGTTTCATTCACCTCACCAAGCCGTGCAATGACGGTCCGGACGCTAACAACAAGAGTTCACATTCGGGTGCAAGTGGAACTGGTTCGGCACTCAAACAGCGTGATTCTGGGCCGTTCCATGGACGGGGTCCTCTCAAGGATCTTCGTATTGGGAATCCTCGTTGGGACATAACACTCCACAACCTCGATCCGAGACAGTGTTGGAGGACTCTGATTTTGGTTTCTCTGATGATGAAGTCGTGGGTGCGCTACCAGCTGGATTTGGGGGCGTCCCAGTTATGAAAATAAGCAGAGAAGAGAAGGCAAGACTGCGCCAACCTTGGCGTCGGTCCTTAATTATCGAAGTGGTGGGTCGTACAGTCGGATATAATTTGCTATACAAGAAACTCATGCATGTTGGTCCCCCAAATGGAGTGGCGACTGTGATTGATTTGGGTAATGACTTTGTCATTGCAAGATTTTGAATGCCGGAAGACTCATTTTGTTCCGAAGGAACGACCTTGGATGATACTTAATAATTATTTGGCCATTAGGAGGTGGCATCCACCGATAAATATTTCTATTGAATATTTTGATGAGAATTTTTTCCTCATGCAACTCGATTAGCTAATTGGTAACCATTAAGCTAGCAATAAGAGGAGAGTACGTTCGCCTTTGTATTGAGGTTGACTTAACACGATTATTAAGGTCTTTGGTTTTCCTTGAAGGCAGACTTAGATTTGTGGAGTGTTGTGATATTAACAGGGAAGCTAAGTAGGATCTTGCAATTAAATCAATGTGAGAGAACAAGAGAAATATACAAGAAACAACAAACAAGACCGAAGATTTATGTAATTTTGTCTGAATGTAGCTATATCAACAGGGAGAATTGGCAATAAGTAATTCACATTGCAAAAGTGATGGCATACCCTATGAATGTCACTTAGCGTTATCTAAGTCCTCTAAAGTCACGACCTTTTAAAGACCCATGCCTTGGTATTTTTATCTTGCAAGATAAATTAGAAGCAAGTTCATCCACTATATTTGAGTTTGCCGAACAAATTATTCTGAACTTATTCAGGCGCACTTATTTCCACCCTTGAATAACTTTAGGCACTGCCTAAAAATTTAAATGGTCCAAAATAACTATCATCAATTCTATTTTATTACAAGAATCTTTTAAGATTCGAGTATGGCAATAAACTTAATGATCAGAATTCTATTTTAAAAGAATAATAATAAAGTGGTGATATCTAGAACATTTATTTACAATCTCTCTCAATGGTTCAATCTCTAATCACTCCATGCCACATATGCCATACAGACAAAATTATTTGGAAACTTTTCAACGATATAAATAGCGGAAAAGGCGATATCCGTTTGAAATGAAACGATAAAGGAAATAATCAAAACTTTTGTCCCGTGCACTCCTCTCTACGAGAAGATAATTTATTATCTCGCTTCATTTACAAATGCGATTCTCCAAGCTCCTATGTGGCTTAAAATTTCTTGCAACCTCCAGCGCATGAATTCACACAGGCTTTGGCTTTTTTGGACTCTGCAATAGAAGAAAGTACATTAAACCCGTGTTATACATTTCAACACATTGAATTATAATGAAAGTAGATAATTACTGTCAATAAAAGCTTTGAATATTGTAGAGACTGTCAGAAAATTTGCGGAAAACCAAGATCCGGATTATCAAGATCGAATGCAAAAACATATAAAATTCTGTTCTAACCTCCAGCCATGATGAAGTTGAGAACAGATACTCGAAGCTTTGAACAATCGTAAAGAGGCACTTCTAATTAATTGCCCTCTCAATATTGATGGTGTACTCTCCGATTCTCAAATAATTAGAATAATCGGAATTATCGAAATAATAAGAGGGCTTGGTTTAGATGACCTATTTATATTATATGCCCATACTAATCCTAGTAGACATAATCTTCCAACACGACTAATCATAGTAAATATGGGCAATCTCCATAGTTATCAACAATTATATTTGAATAATAATTTCTCAATAAAAATTTAATGTGGGCAATTTTGGATCATATTAATAAAAATAGTATAACAAAGACATCAAAATAAGGATCATGAATGATTTGGGAAAAGTGTTAAAAAAAGTCTTATGCATTTGTGTCAATTTAGTCCTAAACATTTTTTTTTTGTGCCAATTAATCCTAAACATCATCACTTAGTGCCAATTCAGTCATTTCCGACTAATTTTGGCCGGATTTTGTTGATTGGATGTCGGCGACCGACATGGTACGATTGGCGCCGATGTGGATAATTTTTAATAAAATTTTAATATTTTTAAAATTTTTAATTTTTTCCTTCTCATCCTCCTTTCTCCAGCCGGTTGCTGAGGTCGAGGAGCTCACCGGCCTCCAACGAGCTTGCTGGCCACTGGTGAGGCTCGACTGCGAGGACGCGTGAGGGCAGCCTCGTGCTAGGCAGGGAGGCTCACCCTCGCCGGATCTAGTTAGGGTTGAGCCTCACCCAGCCTCGCCCATGACTGGTGAGGCCACCCTCGCGGCCATTGGCAAGGCTTTGAGCCTCGCCTGGCCGGAGAGGCTTTTAGCCTCGCCTGGCCGGAGTGTTGTGATATTAACAGGAAAGCTAAGTAGGATCTTGCAATTAAATCAATGTGAGAGAACAAGAGAAATATACAAGAAACAACAAACGAGACTGAAGATTTATGTAATTTTGTCTGAATGTAGCTATATCAACAGGGAGAATTGGCAATAAGTAATTCAAATTGCAATAGTGATGGCAAACCCTATGTGTCACGCCCCGACCCTCGGTCACGTGACCATCCTTCAACTTTGGTCGATTTTATAATGCGATATCCCAAGACTACATATCGCCGACCCTTTTCTTTTTAATAGCACATGCGAAAGCAGTTATAAAAATCCCCAGACAATAAAGCAATGGGATATATAAGTAGGACTAGAAAGTTAAATCTGATCTATAACGACTCAGTCATACATGTACATATATAAGCCATGCTAAAATGGTTGATTTCTACTCAAATTGATTCTACAGCAAAAGTCATCAGGATCCTACTCTGGATCATCCTCGGGGTTCTTCTTCAGATACTCCTCTTCGGGTTCTTTCTCCTCAGGTTCTTCATCAGGGTCTTGAAATGTTGTCTCACAATCGGGATGAGACTATGTCTCAGCAAGTTCTACCCCCTAAGACCCGATTAGTAAACTAATACACCTTAAGGCTGCCTATGCACAACACGAGTCAGAGGACTTTCCTTAGCCTCAGATTCCACCTGCATATTAGCACAGATCAAATAGGCATCCAAGCGATCACATCACTGATCGAAGCATCGATCAAATCGACCTAGTCGATTACATGCCCACCACGATCACTTCCATTCAATCAATCAATTCACAACATTAGACCCAAGCAATGATCAATCGACCTAGTCGATTACATCTCAATCAACCATTCACTGATCAATCCATTCAATCAATCAATTCACAACATCATATCAAAACAATCATCAATCGACCTAGTCGATTACCTATCAAACAGACCAACTCTAGGTCATTCCCAGACATCAATCACATGTACTCTCTCGGGCATCTTTTCGCCAACTGCCATACCATCACTGATCACGTGCATTCTTTAAGGCGCCGCTTTCGCCAGTGATATCCCAATCACCAAATCACGTATCATTTCTGTGGCGTCGTTTTCGCCAAGGTGAGGTATGCAATGGACAGCACTCGTGCGTTCTTTAAGGCGCCGTTTTCGCCAGTGATACCCTCCATCATCGAACCATGTATGTCCATAATGAAGTAAGGGATAGACAGCACTCGTGCGTTCTTTAAGGTACCGTTTTCGCCAGTGATATCCTTAATCACCGAACCACGTATGTCTACAAGTCACGTACATTCTTTTTCTCTAGCACCGTTTTCGCCAACGTGACGTATGTAATGGGCAGCAACGTGCGTTCTTTATTGCGCCGTTTTCGCCAGTGATATCCTTAATCACCGAACCACGTTTGTCCACTTACATCGTACCTGATTGGTCTCAGCCGAGAATTTCCCTAATCCACTCTGACAATTATCTCTTCTTTACAGCTCATCAAAGCCCTATCAATGCTAAATAATCACGCTCGGCCATCAACCAATCAATCACTCAATTTCGATCAATTAGGATAAATTCCTAAAATTTCACAATCAATTCAATTCCACACAACGTAAAACTCAAATAAATAAACGGACTACACCACGAAATTCAGGTCACCGGCCATCCCGGTTGAATTTCCGGAAAATAAATAATTAAATAATTAAATAATTAATTTCGAAAATTAAATAAATAAATACAATAATTTCAATTTAGCACAATATAAAGCTCAATTAAATAAACGGACTGCGCCACAATCATCATCATAAAATCCCAGTCACTGGCCATCCCAGTTGAATTTTCGGAAAGTAAATAATTAAATAATTAATTTCGAAAATTAATATTTAATTCCTAAAAATTCCATTTAGGCCCGAATTGCCTAATTAAAACCCGATAAGGGTCGGGAAAAATCCCGCGAAGCATTCAATAAATACTATAGGCCATTCTCTAGTTAAGTACACTAACTATTTAACTAATATGTAATGCAATTAACTAATAATCACTAATCCATTCTAATCTAAGCACCTAATTACACTTAACTAGCACTAATCAATCTTTAAGTATAATTAGCAAACTAAGAAGGCATTAGTGAGCAAAACTTACACAAAACGACGGGATCGACACGAGGATCGACTTTCCTCAAGGCTGGCCGAGCATCCGGGCTCGGGAAGACGGCCAAAACGGGCCAAAACCGGACTCTGCACTCTCTCGTCTCGTTGCTGGTTGGGGTCGTATTTGGGGCCGAGACGGTGAGGCAAGGCCGGTGGAGGGCGAGGGGACTCCGGCGAGTCGAGGTGGCGGCGTACGGTGGCCGGAGGGAGCTCCGGCGGGCCTTTACCGTCCCTCATGACCACCGAACAGCAGCTGGCCAGGCGGGGTCGAGCACGGCAGCTTGACTGGACAGGGGTGGACGACGCGGCTGGGCGGCCGCGGAGCTATGACGGCGTGCGGCGTGAGGCGGCGACAACGGCCTTAGCTCCGGTTTCGGTGGGACGGGGCTGCTGCTTCTGTCTTCTGCTGGCTAGGACGTTGCACGAACCAGGGGAAGGAGAGAGAGAGGGCGGGGCGGAGCGGTGCGCGGGCAGCAAGACGGCGGCGACGTCAGCTCCGGCATGACTGCGACGGCAGCTCCAGCGTGGCTGCGGCGTGAGGCGGGGCGAAGCAGCGACGGCAAGCTGCTGTCTCTGTTTCTGCTTCTGCTCATTCGAACAAACAGAGAGGGAGAGGAGGAGAGAGAGAGAGTGAGTACCGAGAGAGAGAAGAAAGGATGAGAGAGAGTTTGAAAAGTCAAAAAACAAAAAGTAAAAAGGACAAGCAAAGTTGGAGACAGCCATGAGAAAATATTGGCTGCAGCTCTCACTCCCGCGTGGCTTCCTGCGAGTCCATTCACCGGGCAACACGTGTCGCCCGGCAGCCACGCTAGAGTCCGAGCTCGTCGCGGTTATTTTCGAAAAGGAACGGAGGAAAATTGACGAGAACTTAATTTCTCTCTCCTCTCGCACGTCTTGTCCCGTCTTTCGCTTCCGCAAGGAACGGAACTCCTCTGCGAAGGAAATATTTGGTGGGCTCCACCAAATATTTCCTTCGCATCTTCACGTTCCCACGAAAACGTTCCCACGAAAATTTTGAACGCAACTCTCTCTCCGTCTCTCCATCGAACCGAACTCCTCTCCTCTGTTCTTTGCTTTTCCTCCGACGAACGGGGAGGCCGCCGTCCGATGAACCACGCCGCCTTGAATCTCTGGATTGTGTGCTCGGCGAGTGCGGGTGGTGAGGGTGGTCTCGGCCATTTCGAGCTCGGTGGTGAGCTCGTCGAGATCCTCGATGCGCTCCATTGCCGCTCTTCCTCCGACGGACGAGGGAGGCCGCCGTCCGACGAACCACGCCGCCTCGAATCTCTGGCTTTTGTGCTCGGCGGGTGCGGGTGGTGAGCGGGGTTCAGATACTGAGGGTCGCGCACTCTTCTGCCCGCGCGTGGCAGAGCGCGGTCTGCATTCCGATCGCGGAGTGGGCGAGTGGGTGAGCAGCGACCAGCTGCTCGATCTCGTCTGTTGCTTCCCTCTCCACCAGCTGGGTCACGTCGCCCTTTTCATCTGGACCTTCCTCTGTGTGCCCCCGCCCGACTCCAACTATTACTCCTACGTCTCCGACGACTCCTCCAACTCCGACGACGACGGCAGTAGCAGCAGCAGCGAAACCGCCGTCTTTTACGACGACTACAGCTACGACTCGCATTCCGATTGATTGATCCGGGTGGTCTCTTCCGTGAGGACCATTATCTTTTCTATGGTGTTACATTGATCAAACTGCAGAACTTGTCGTACTTTTGCAAATTGTATGAGTTCTACCCAGCTTATGGTAGCAAATACTTGAGATATTGTTGTGTGAGGAGCTCATGATATTCTTTCTCAGGCAGAGCGTAACTCTTGTCATACTCATGATAAATACATTCTTTCCCATTTCATATGAGGGGTTTCGCATCTATTCAAGGAATCCTCTTAACCAATTAAAAGTACAGAGCCTTGCTTTTGCCTAGCCATATCTTTGATGATCATTGTTTTCTTGGAGCTGCTTCGCTTTTTTGGAGTTTCTAGTAACCTTGGACACGTGAACTGTACAAGTACTGAGATGAGTGAACAGAAGGTGCACCATGAGAGAAAATAAGTTTCCATGTGTAATTTCTCCACTTAAGTCATAATAAGGGACGGGCTCTTTATCCTTTGAGTTGTCTTTCAAGCAGATATTTCCTAGGCACATGAAAGGCAATGTTCAATGTATTGTGTCTGGGAGCATTATTCAACAGTCTGATAAAAAAAACTGCTTGAAAGTGCTATCTCTGATTACTTTCATGTGGGAGAATGGTGGCTTCAGTCTTATTGTAAATTTTCCATTGCTTTAAGACTTATAGCATCTCATCATGAAGCCGCCAACTAAGGGAAACTATCCTGTGCTTATGATAATACGTGTAGTGATCTTGCACTTTTATGATATTAAGTGGAAGCACACGTTCTTAGTTGCATTGTTTGTGCAGCTAATACCTTCTCTTAATTGGGGTTGATTTCTGCAATATCGATAGGCTGTTAAAATCTCGCATGTCGAAATTCCTTTCGCTGTTTATATATTTGAATGATACTTTGACCTTGGCTTGATTTTCAGGTTGTTTGCCTACTGCTTTTGGTCGCCGATTTAATAGCATATGCCCTCTACTTATCCCCTACAAAGTGGCCCTTGATTATCTTCCTTTTAGAGCAGCACCTTATGTTAGAGTTATCTTTTTCATCATGAACATACAAGGTATGAGTTATTTCCACAATGTTTCTTTAAATCAGCTGGTTTGACATGCTTTTAGTATTAAATCTGAAAAACCTACGCAGATTATTTTGCATATTTGTTTCAAAATGGAAAAAAAAAAAGTTCGAAACAGGATGTCATTTTTTAAGTCCAATTACATTTTGGAATTATACTTTCACACTCCCCATTATAGTTGAGGTCATACTTTCCATTTTAATGGTCTAGAATACACCTCTTCTTATATACCATAGTGAAGGAAGAAAGGAATTTTTCCATTCTAAATTTTTTGAGATGAATAGTAAAATATAGGCAAGACTGCTTTCTTTCCAGCTTTGCACCTCTACATTTTCACATTATGCTCTCAAATTTTACCTTTCCTTGTTATTATAGGGAACTACGAGCGACCACCTCCATTCTGGCTGGCATGCTTGGGACCTACTTCAATGTCTTGGTTGGTTTAGTCCCTCTTTTGCTCATTTGAATTGCTATTGCTCCACTTGCACTTGCTTCCGCTGAAGACGACTCTTCACAATCCCCAAAAAATGCTGAAGCTGAGGTCTTGTTCTGGTGCAGAGCTGAAGTTTAAAGTTGGGGCGGTGTTGTTTGAAATCCTTCTTGTTGGTCTCTCTTCACTTTGGCGACCAAAGTTTTGAATGCAACTCTCTCTTCCCCTCTCCATTGAACTGAACTCCTCTGTTCTTTGCTCTTCCTCCGACGGACGAGGGAGGCCGCGGTTCGACGAACCACGCCACCTTGAATCTCTGGCTTTTGTGCTCGGCGGGTGCGGGTGGTGAGCGGGGTCTCGGCTATTTTGAGCTCGATGGTGAGCTCGTCCAGATCCTTTTCTTTTGAACGTAAGTGTTTCTTTCTTCCTTTATTATTGCCGTAAAAGGGTGTTGCACGTATTTGCCAGTAATGATGCTGCACGTATTTGCCCATTCAGATACTAAGAGTCGCGCACTCTACATTACAAAGTATCATCGGGTCGCGCACTATACGTAGCATTCCTGCTTTATACCAATACCGATGTTATAAAACCCTGCTCTAAAAGGATGAAGAATATCATCATCAAGAATAAATAAAATCCGATGAAACTACACCTTTATCTCCTCCATTGTCTACATCTACCTAGGCTTCCTCTGGCCATTGCTTGCAACAAAAATATTGCTGAGTTTAATTTTATTTCAACTTGCATAGAATTTTTTAGCTACGAATTTTTGCATTCGAAAATTAGGTTTGAGGTCGATTTGGTGGTTTGCTGCCTGTCTCAATTTGCTTAATCCGGAATACAGGAATTCGACAATCTCAGATACTTTTTCACCGTCAATCTATGTGAAATTTACTTGTCAATACCCTATATTGATTTCTGCACAAAACATATGTGAAGTTAATTATCAGACACGTTGTTTAAGTCATTATGGGTAGAGTAGCTAAGTGGGCTGCTTTCCTCACAAATTTTAGGTATGTTATTTGGGTACACTTCGCTCTCTCCTTGTGTGTGTGTGGTCCTACTTTTTCCTACTAAGATTTGGATGATGCGTTAATCTTTTTATCGTAAATTCTAAAAGGTTGATGTTAGTTAAGCATAAAAAGGAAGAAGAATATCATTACCTTGCTTGAATGATTAAAAAAAATTGGGTATGATGAAGCTGCACCTTTTCTAGGTGACCTTATCTCCTGCATTGTCTATTAAGCTATTCCAATTTATAGTCCCATGAAGTGATCTTTGCAGTTTAAGTGACTTATAGTGTTGTGTGAGGCTCACATAGATGAAGCACAATATGAATGATTTCATATTAACAATCGGACAAGAAATAAAATGGTTATATTGCAGGTATATCATGTCGTCATCCAGTGTGAATAAGGGTAAGGGTACTTAGGACATTTCACAATGACGAAAAATTGAAGCATGGGTTGTTGCAAATCAACCAACATAGATAATGCATCACAATATAGAAAAAATAAACACCTGATCAAGTTAGAAAATTGGAAGCTTTATATATTATAAAGCCATTTCTTTCAATGAAGATGCATTTTGTGAGAGAGAAATATAGTACATCCTGCGTAGCTTCTCACTTTTGTTTGGATATGTTTACAGGTGTTATATTTTGAAGGCAAAAGCTCTCTTATAGCATATTGAGCAGAGTTTTGCAATATCACAATAGACTAAAAAATGAAAGAAATGAAATGAAAGATACATGACCAGATTAATTCACTTGAACTATGGGACTTCTACATAAAGGTCAAGACCTTTGCTTGGGTATCCAATTATCGATGCAACGCAAATGAAATAAGTGGCGATAGTGAGGCCAAAGTCTGCTCTAATCTCGACAGGATGAGACTACGAAAGAACTGTTGAAGTAATTCTCCAGCATCAAGTTCTGTCATCGAAATGGTTGTTGCGTCTTTGGGCTGATCTTCATCATTTGCTATTGCAACATGAAGGCCTACTGTTCGAGCATTGTTGCCATTTGGACTTGAAGATGTGCATATAAAACTGTGTAGTGTAACCTCGTCAAGTCCTCCTGCCTTTGTTACCACCCGAACCGGTGAACAAAAAGTAAACACAGAAAAAACAATTAATAAATGTGATGTTGCCATATTTTCACAATGTTTGAAAAATGTGAGACAATTAGTGGGATTCTCAAGTAATACTACTTAGGGGTAAAAGCAAATTCAATAAATATGCCGCACCCAAGCACATAAAAAAGAAGCTCTTGTAGAGCTGGCAAGTGCTCAAGAAATACCTCTTTAGTTTTCTGCATGAAATGACTACTTCGGCGAATTGATACGCGCTTTTTCAGAATTGTTCAATTCATTCACCCCAAGATGTTGAAAAGAGTTTGATGACTCCTGTAAAAACGAATAACCAATTTATTTTTTCTAAATAAGTTACTAAAATAAATATGTCTCAAGTAATCTTATGAGACAAAACGCAAGCAAGTCGTACCTGACTCAAAATAGTTCCTTGAGATATATTATGGTACTCCAACATCTATTTAGAAGAAACCATTGACAAGATTAGAATACTAACAATAAGATGAAATAAAACTAAGATTAAATATGATTTCATATTAAGTACCTGATTAGTAAATGGTGAAAATCTATTCATAATCCCCGGCGGCATGATGTATGGTGATTGTATCTATATATAATAAATAAATCCATTAGCATAATGTAATTAGATTATTGTAATGGTTGTAACTTCTGCAAAGGATGACTTTTTTATAGTTGTAGAAAGGCACAATCTATCGTAACTAAATTAATACACTATATTAATAAGTACCTGATTAGGGAATGAACAAAATCCACTCATAGTTCCCGGTGGCATAATGTATGGTGGCTGTTGCATCTATATAAAAATTGACCAAATTAGTTACATGTAAATACAAATGGAGGACTAAGAACGATATACATACTTATGAAAATTTAAATTTACCGTTGGACCACCAATGTTGCTTGGATAAAAAGCACGTAGAAACTGATTTGAATTACTAGAAATATTTGGAAAATGAGCATCATCGGGTGTTGCTTGGACAGCCAACTCTACATTATAAAGTAATAAATATATTAATCGACATCATGTAACATAAGCAAAAAATTTCACTAAAATAATATGTCATTCACCTTGACTTTCTATGTGCATTGGGAGTGTTCCTTTCTTAGATTTTTTTTTCTTCTTCTCACTTGAACTTTTAAGCCTTCCATAAGCTATTCCCTTTCCTTTTCTTTGAAGGGGGTCCAACACCGAGACATCGCACAAAGAGGCCTCATTATCATCATTACTAGCATCATCAGTCATACCCACACTTGATTGGTATGATAATAGTTCAGCCTTCGCATTTTCCATGTTCTTCGACACTATTCCCATAGTGTTTACGCTTTCGACTCCCAAATTCATCAGTTCAAAAGATTGTTGCATTAACGTGGAAAATCGATTAAATTTAGATGAACCCGGTGACATTGGATGAAATTCATCACCTATAATCCCTTGTTTGGCCCCTTTAGTCCATCTTTTCAAAATATAAGCAGATGGAATGCTCATAACCGACATATTCTCAGTCAACACTTTCAAGGCATGACGGCACAACCATCCTTTTACTTCAAATAATTTGCATTCACAAGAGACTGAAAAGTCCGCAGGGTCAAATCGACAATATTTTCACGTCGATTTCCCATACACTTCAGAGTATATAAATAAATCGATCCATCAAATGTAACACTTGAAATATTCTCAGAGAGAATTTCCAAAAATTCTGCATTGAACTTGTTAAAAATGGTGCGTGTATACACTGAAGCAGCATGGTCCAAAATCCCATTACTCGAAACCTGTAATTTGGGTTTCCCACGAGAGGCATAATCATCTTGACTTTCCACTTCTCTTATGTGCTTTAGTTGTTCTTCATAGTATGGGACAAATTCTATAAGACGTAATGTCTTCTGCGCCATACGTTGAAAAACATTATTAGTGCTCTCACTCCTTTGGCTTGATGTTATACCACAAGTGAAGGTATCACGATCAAAAGCTAAACTCCATTTATGTCTAATGTCGTATAATCTCCGAAGCCAATTGTTATTCTCAGTATGCCACTCCGCTTCCATTTCCTTCCAAGTGGATTCAAATTCATCTTCCGATCTGCATCTATACATAAGCCTGAAGAAATATTTATCTTTAAAACCTGGATTGTTGTAAAGATGTGGGATGTTTTATTGGCATTTTTCCCAATGTGCCAAGTGCATAAACGGTGTTGTGTATTTGGAAACACCATTCTAATGGCTTTTGCCATAGCTGCGTCTTGATCAGTATACATTGTTTTTGGAGCCTTATTTCCCATAGACTTCAAAAACACCTCAAATAACCAAATAAATGATTCTGCAGTCTCGTCCATCAAAAATGCATACCCGAATAGAGTATTCTTCCAATGGTGATTAACCCCAACAAAAGGTGCACATATCATTTCATATCTGTTGGTCCGATATGTAGTGTCAAATACTAGGACATCACCGAAACAATCGTAATCAAATTTGGACAAGCTATCTCTCCAAAACAAATTTGTCAATCTACCATCTTGATCAACCTGTACAGCATAGAAAAACATAGGATTTTGCATTTGCATGCAATGAAAATGATTTAGAAGATTTTGACAATCTCCCCCACTTACAACCTCGGATCTTTTTTTTTCTGCAAATAATTTTGACAATCACGCAAATTAAACCCCAAGTTTTGGCTTCCTCTAGCTTCATTTGCTAAAAACTTATATGCTGTAGTCCCTCCAATACCAGCTTTATTCATATCAACTAAAACACTTTTGCAAGTATCAGATATCAATCTGCCACATCTAATCATATGCTTTTGATCTTCTGGAATAAATGGATGGTTATGCTCAGAAACATACTCTATGACTTCATAGATACCATTATCAACCTTATATTTGATATGAGCAAGACAGCCACATCTAATTTCATATCTCTGATATTTCTTTTCCTTACCATCTGAGCTGTCAGAATACCCCTCACAATTACATACAAAGGTTCGTCGAGTTAGTTCTCCTTTACTATTTCTAAACATATTACCCTTCCTGACTCCAAATCCTTTGCCGATTGCATATGCCACATATTTATGATATGCTTCAAGTTCATTTGAAAACACCATTCCTACTGCAAATTCAAATTCTTTTTCCATATCACGTACTACATGTGAAAGATGGGAAGATTCATGCTGCAATTAAAATAACAAAAAATAATTAACATCGTGCTTTACAAGCATAATAAGATCTCATCCGTTACTTAAGAAAGCAAAATATGTTTCACATAGTATTATCAATGAATTACCTATGATTTTGCCATTCGATAATTTGTACGTGGAAATTTGTACCCAAATTATACCTGCCAAGATGATATCGCCATACGAGTTGCATTAGATATAGCATTCAAGAGAACATGTACGGTGTATTCGAGTGCAGTATCTTCAAACATGACATATGCTACCCGACTGGAAAACAAAAGAAACAGAACCAACAGAGCCTGCAGTTTTACCAGAATAACAGGAAAATAAGCATAACGAAGGGAAAACATCATGTAACGCATGCCATCTACTGGCATTAATAGAGAAAATACTTGCTAAAATGTGATAATCTATCACTAACTTTAGTGAAACAAAATCGTGCAAGTGGAGCAATAGCAATTCAAATGAGCGAAAGAGGGACTAAACCAACCAAGACATTTAAGTAGGTCCCAAGCATGCTAGCTAGAATGGAGGTGGTCGCTCGTAGTTCCCTATAATAACAAGGAAAGGTAAAATTTGAGAGCATAATGTGAAAATGTAGAGGTGCAAAGCTGGAAAGAAAGCAGTCCTGCCTATATTTTACTATTCATCTCAAAAAATTTAGAATGGAAAAATTCCTTTCTTCCTTCACTATGGTATATAAGAAGAGGTGTATTCTAGACCATTAAAATGGAAAGTATGACCTCAACTATAATGGGGAGTGTGAAAGTATAATTCCAAAATGTAATTGGACTTAAAAAATGACATCCTGTTTCGAACTTTTTTTTTTTCCATTTTGAAACAAATATGCAAAATAATCTGCGTAGGTTTTTCAGATTTAATACTAAAAGCATGTCAAACCAGCTGATTTAAAGAAACATTGTGGAAATAACTCATACCGTATGTTCATGATGAAAAAGATAACTCTAACATAAGGTGCTGCTCTAAAAGGAAGATAATCAAGGGCCACCGTAGGGGATAAGTAGAGGGCATATGCTATTAAATCGGCGACCAAAAGCAGTAGGCAAACAACCTGAAAATCAAGCCAAGGTCAAAGTATCATTCAAATATATAAACAGCGAAAGGAATTTCGACATGCGAGATTTTAACAGCCTATCGATATTGCAGAAATCAACCCCAATTAAGAGAAGGTATTAGCTGCACAAACAATGCAACTAAGAACGTGTGCTTCCACTTAATATCATAAAAGTGCAAGATCACTACACGTATTATCATAAGCACAGGATAGTTTCCCTTAGTTGGCGGCTTCATGATGAGATGCTATAAGTCTTAAAGCAATGGAAAATTTACAATAAGACTGAAGCCACCATTCTCCCACATGAAAGTAATCAGAGATAGCACTTTCAAGCAGTTTTTTTTATCAGACTGTTGAATAATGCTCCCAGACACAATACATTGAACATTGCCTTTCATGTGCCTAGGAAATATCTGCTTGAAAGACAACTCAAAGGATAAAGAGCCCGTCCCTTATTATGACTTAAGTGGAGAAATTACACATGGAAACTTATTTTCTCTCATGGTGCACCTTCTGTTCACTCATCTCGGTACTTGCACAGGTCATGTGTCCAAGGTTACTAGAAACTCCAAAAAAGCGAAGCAGCTCCAAGAAAACAATGATCATCAAAGATATGGCTAGGCAAAAGCAAGGCTCTGTACTTTTAATTGGTTAAGAGGATTCCTTGAATAGATGCGAAACCCCTCATATGAAATGGGAAAGAATGTATTTATCATGAGTATGACAAGAGTTACGCTCTGCCTGAGAAAGAATATCATGAGCTCCTCACACAACAATATCTCAAGTATTTGCTACCACAAGTTGGGTAGAACTCATACAATTTGCAAAAGTACGACAAGTTCTGCAGTTTTGATCAATGTAACACCATAGAAAAGATAATGGTCCTCACGGAAGAGACCACCCGATCAATCAATCGGAATGCGAGTCGTAGCCGTAGTCGTCGTAAAAGACGGCGGTTTCGCCTTCTTCTTTTGCCGTCGTCGTCGGAGTTGGAGGAGTCGTCGGAGATGTAGGAGTAATAGTTGGAGTCGGGCGGGGGCACACGGAGGAAGGTCCGGATGAAAAGGGCGACGCGACCCGGCTGGTGGAGAGGGAAGCGCGAGACGAGATCGAGCAGCCTGGTCGCTGCTCACCCGCTCCCCACTCCGCGATCGGAATGCAGACCACGCTCTGCCACGCGCGGCCAGAAGAGTGCGCGACCCTCGCATCTGAACCCGGCTCACCACCCGCACCCGCCGAGCACAAAAGCCAGAGATTCGAGGCGGCGTGGTTCGTTGGACGGCGGCCTCCCTCGTCCGTCGGAGGAAGAGCGGCAATGGAGCGCACCGAGGATCTCGACGGGCTCACCACCGAGCTCGAAATGGCCGAGACCACCCTCACCACCCGCACCCGCCGAGCACACAATCCAAATATTCAAGGTGGCGTGGTTCGTCGGACGGCGGCCTCCCCGTTCGTCGGAGGAAAAGCAAAGAACAGAGGAGAGGAGTTCGGTTCGATGGAGAGACGGAGAGAGAGTTGCGTTCAAAATTTTCGTGGGAACGTTTTCGTGGGAACGTGAAGATGCGAAGGAAATATTTGGTGGAGCCCACCAAATATTTCCTTCGCAGAGGAGTTCCGTTCCTTGCAGAGTAGAAAGACAGGACAAGACGTGCGAGAGGAGAGAGAAATTAAGTTTTCGTCAATTTTCCTCCGTTCCTTTTCGAAAATAACCGCGACAAGCTCGGACTCCAGCGTGGGTGCCGGGCGACACGTGTCGCCCGGTGAATGGACTCGGAGGAAGCCACGCTGGAGTCAGAGCTGCAGCCAATATTTTCTCGCCATGTATTTGGTGGAGGGAGGGGATCCGCACGTGAAGAAAACGAGAGAGAGAGAGAGAGAGAGAGAGAGAGAGAGAGAGAGAGAGAGAGAGAAAAAAGGAGAGAGAAACTTGTGAGAAAAATAGGGGGAAAAGGTGTTTAGCCAAAAATAGAAAAAGGAATGGGAATAAATTCAAAAGAAAAGAATTTCCTCAAATAGAAAATTTTTATTTCATTTTCTTTTGAATAAGATCATAGATTCCCAAAAGAAATTTCAGATTAGAGTACTCGGTTCCCACTTGCATTTCTGCATCCAATTTCCCTCTTGAATTTCTCTCAAATGACTCTCATAAAATCAATTGATGTCTCACTTATCAAATTGATTTTTTTCCTCATCCAAGTATCCCTCATGCTTCTCAATTTCACAACCAGAATTAATTCTCGGCTTTAACTGAACGAAAATGGCCCTAAACTGACTTTTTCCTAAAAAGTCTCGGTTTTCAGAAAAAATCTTCTGAGACTGAGTTGACGTTCCTAAAATTTATTGTGACATGACAGAATCTTCAATTTCTGGAATCGGACTCAGATTGACAGTTAATTTCACTCCGACGCATTTTTAGCGTGACCTAAGCTATCGGGTAGTTTTCAGAACTTTTTAGGGCAAATGACCCGTGGTCGATTTTCTTCAAGCCACGATGAACCCACTCGACACATTGACGATTCTCGGTTTTCATGAAAATCTCAAAGATTTAAATACGGAGACAGGGTACCAAAACGACAGTAAAATCAAATTAGTGCTGATCGACGAGAATTGTCCAATTTAGTGGAGTCACCCACGATCGGCCACACATCTCAGTTGAACCGACCTATCTCTGATCTTAATTCGATTTTTAACTATGCCGTAATGATCTCTTAAGATGAGCACGGTCGAGAAATCGGTTACTGGTCGAATTCTTAAGTTTATTTGCCTTAAAGTCCTTAATAACTCACCCAGTTAGTCTAGTTATCTCGTGAGTGGCCAACTTAGAGAAAAACACTGTAGTCGCATCGATGAAATGCCCAATTTATATAATCGAAATCAGAACCCGAAAATCTGGATGTCACACTATGAATGTCACTTAGCGTTATCTAAGTCCTCTAAAGTCACGACCTTTTAAAGACCCATGCCTTGGTATTCTTATCTTGCAAGATAAATTAGAAGCAAGTTCATCCACTATATTTGAGTTTGCCGAACAAATTATTCTGAACTTATTCAGGCGCACTTATTTCCACCCTTGAATAACTTTAGGCACTGCCTAAAAATTTAAATGGTCCAAAATAACTATCACCAGAAGAATTGATGAGAAGGAAAACCACATACCTTTAATGTGAACCAATCAATCTCTTCATTTTAATCTATCTTGCTTTAATCATAATTTCTCCTTCCAGTATGTTCAAATTAGAAAAGTTTACAGATTCGATACTTTATTAAATTAGAAAAGTTTACAGATTCGATACTTTATTACAAGAATCTTTTAAGATTCGAGTATGGTAATAAACTTAATGATCAGAATTCTATTTTAAAAGAATAATAATAAAGTGGTGATATCTAGAACATTTATTTACAATCTCTCTCAATGGTTCAATCTCTAATCACTCCATGCCACATATGCCATACAGACAAAATTATTTGGAAACTTTTCAACGATATAAATAGCGGAAAAGGCGATATCCGTTTGAAATGAAACGATAAAGGAAATAATCAAAACTTTTGTCCCATGCACTCCTCTCTACGAGAAGATAATTTATTATCTCGCTTCATTTACAAATGCGATTCTCCAAGCTCCTATGTGGCTTAAAATTTCTTGCAACCTCCAGCGCATGAATTCACACAGGCTTTGGCTTTTTTGGACTCTGCAATAGAAGAAAGTACATTAAACCCGTGTTATACATTTCAACACATTGAATTATAATGAAAGTAGATAATTACTGTCAAGAAAAGCTTTGAATATTGTAGAGACTGTCAGAAAATTTGCGGAAAACCAAGATCCGGATTATCAAGATCGAATGCGAAAACATATAAAATTCTGTTCTAACCTCCAGCCATGATGAAGTTGAGAACAGATACTCGAAGCTTTGAACAATCGTAAAGAGGCACTTCTAATTAATTGCCCTCTCAATATTGATGGTGTCCTCTCCAATTCTCAAATAATTAGAATAATCGGAATTATCGAAATAATAAGAGGGTTTGGTTTAGATGACCTATTTATATTATATGCCCATACTAATCCTAGTAGACATAATCTTCCAACACGACTAATCATAGTAAATATGGGCAATCTCCATAGTTATCAACAATTATATTTGAATAATAATTTCTCAATAAAAATTTAATGTGGGCAATTTTGGATCATATTAATAAAAATAGTATAACGGAGACATCAAAATAAGGATCATGAATGATTTGGGAAAAGTGTTAAAAAAAGTCTTACGCATTTGTGTCAATTTAGTCATAAACATTTTTTTTTTGTGCCAATTAATCCTAAACATTATCACTTAGTGCCAATTCAGTCATTTCCGACTAATTTTGGCCGGATTTTGCTGATTGGATGTCAGCCGACTGACATGGCACGATTGGCGCTAATGTGGACAATTTTTAATACTATTTTAATATTTTTTAATTTTTTTTTAATTTTTTCCTTCTCATCCTCCTTTCTCCAGGCCCGGTTGCCGAGGTCGAGGAGCTCATCGGCCTCTAACGAGCTCGCTGGCCACTGGCGAGGCTCGACTGCGAGGGCGCGTGAGGGCAGCCTCGTGCTAGGCAAAGAGGCTCACCCTCACCGGATCTAGTTAGGGTTGAGCCTCACCCAGCCTCGCCCATGATCGGTGAGGCCACCCTCGCGGCCATTGGCGAGGCTTTGAGCCTCGCCCGGCCTGAGAGGCTTGCCAAAGGTCGGCAAGGTCAACTCTCAACCTTGTCAGCATTGCCTCTAGCCAGTTGCCAAGCATCGAGGTTCGGTGACTGAACTAGAGGAAGGAGGATGAGAAGGAAAAAATAAAAAATAAAATAAAATAAAAATAAAAATAAAAATAAAAATAAAAATTCCAAAAATAAAAATATTATTAAAAATTATACAAGTTAGTGCTGATCATGCCATGTCAACCGGAGAACTAAATTGGCACAAATACAAAAGGTTTAGAACTTTTTAACACTTTTCCCTGAATGATTTCCATTGCAATATTATTCTTTGAACATCTACCCATGGTTGAATAGTACAATGACATTTGCTCTATGGTCCACATTCATGAGAATGTCAGACAATTCGCAATTTCAAGAGCACTTGCTTTTAAACCTAAATTATCGCCGATCACAATTGATGAATGAACAAAAACGAACACTCTTTTCTTTTCTTTTCTTTTTTTAGTATACAGAAGGAAATGAATTACAAACTATCTGTCAAAACATTTTTTATATTTAAAAGGTGAAGGTTTTGCTTTCGTACCAAGATGCGAGTCGAAACATTTGGACACCACGCATTCAAGGTTGCATTGGCCTTCGAGTGTCTCAACCTTCTCAGCCCCGCAGCCCCGGAGACACAAATGATAGCATATCTCTTCATTGGGGTCCCCGAGACAATCGAGCCCGCACTTGACCTTGCACCAGACGGTTTGTGTCTCGGCTGCCGATGCCTCCAATGCCATCATGGCCACCAGCATCAACACCATTAATGTAGTAAAACTTTTGACTGTCATGTTTGCTTTGTTTTCAATCGAGTGATGATTCACCGTCTTTTTGCTGTATTTTGGTGAAGGCGTGAAGTGATTCTGCGGTTTATATAGGTGCATGACACTGGGATAATCTTTTTTTCACTTATATGGTTATTTGGTTTCAACCTTCGTTTCTGTGATAATTTTCATTCAATGGAAAGAAAAGATCTTATTTATTTTCATTAAACAAATAATTTATTATTTGTTGGCAATTTGTCCTTTTATGGATGGAGGGATATTTATATGAGGAAAACTTTTTTTCCTATTAATCAAACCCGAAGGATAAAGATAAATCTTCAGCCTAAAAAATATCAATGCGATCAGCATTAATAAACCTACCATCTATGAGGTGTTATTTCTAAGTTGGGATTTTTTTTTTTTTGGGGGCTATGATGACTTCTTGTATGACTAAATAAACCCATTTCCACTCAGAGACAAAGTCACCATTGATAATCCAATTGAAATTTAAAGTGGTGGACCTCCAATTAATTCGTATTCCCTTCTTTTTATTTTTTCGTTTCTATTTTTTTGGGCAGGATTTAGTCGCCCAGATCTGGTGAGGACTTGTGGTTGGCGAGGGCCACTGGGCCCTCCGACCATTCCCTCAACATAGCGGCAGCTCTGCTGAGGGCTGCAAAGCCCTTGTCGCCTAGTTGTTGTTCTTTTTTCTTTTTTTTTTTAAAAATAAACTTTAGCTAATTTTTAAAATTTAATTTAAATAAATTTTGTATTAAAAATCATATTTGGACAAAAAATGATGTCATTTTAGCCTTATGTTTTGTATTTTAGCCATGTTATTGTCACGTAGGAGAGAGAATATATTTAAGAAAATTACATCATCATTTTTCGTTAACTAAGTTGGATTGAGACTCAATTGCACCAATATGACAAGTTTTAGAACTTGATTGCATTTTTTTTAAAATTTTATAATTCAATTATATTTTATAATAAGTTTTAAGACTAGTATAAATGTGTTTGCCACATTTGCTATGTGGGGGTACACAGCAAAACAAACATCGCATTTAGCAAACCAAGATTTTCATTGGCTTGGTGGCGGGGGTAGCCCTAGTATGATTGCTTGTCTGGGCTCTTCTCTTCTCTTACGTGTACGACAATGGATTCTAATTAGTTAAGACAATAAGAAACAAAACTATGATTCAGCTATACACTAGGACGTATACTAAAGAATATATCAATAGTGAACGCATTTAAAAACATATTTATATAAGGAAACTCAAATTATTACAATTTATTAGTTATAATTAAAAATTCATTCTTGTATCATGATATGACTTATCTTCTGTGAAATAATCTCTCAAATTTCAATAGTCTTAACATAGCATATAAATCTCACTCAACATCATCAAAATCTTTGTTTTGAATATGATATTCAAAGACCCTACTTCTTTGAGTATTCTTATTTTGTAATCTTATAATTTAAGATATCTTATACTCCTTTTTCTTTTGCTAGAAATGAACTTTTCAATTCAAACAATGAATTACAAACAGGGTGCAGTACCTACATTGAAAAGATAAATAAATAAATAAAAAGACTACTAATACAATATTTTTAACATTAGATGGGAGATTGTGGAACAAAGAAGAAGACGCGGTTCCCATTTGATTAAAAGCCTAATTTGCAAATGCATGAGTAGCTTCATCATCGGATCTACAAATGTAGGCCAAATTCCAACTCGGATTGTGTTGAAGTAGGAAGCAAGAATCTATGGCAAAAGGCTGAATACTCCAATGGCAAGGACCCTCTTTTTCAATGGCATTATTTTGGGATTTGTAGTCATAGAAATATTGACATCTAAGTTTTGGTAACTCATATATTGCAAAGAAAAATCAAGGATCGACCCTGACCCCTAAACAAAAGAAAAAGTAAATCGCATATAATTATGAGGAGCATTTTTTTATTGTTAAGCTTATATTGCATTGCAACCCTCGCCCTTGCTTGATCTAGCGAGGACGGCCCTTGCCAGGCCAATCAAGGCAGCCCTTGCCAGCATAGGGTCTCTAGCTCGGGCTCTCGCGTGAGGCCAACGATAAATGGCAAGAAAGACAATACATTTGACGGAGGTGAGTCATTTTAAGAAGTGCTATGACAATTAATTAGGTAGACCATGATTTCTGAGCAAAGTAACATGCACTTTGAATCTTGTATTCCTTTTGTCCAATACAAATGATTTCTATAAAAGGTACACGATCGATTATTTCGCTTTACTTGCGAACGCGGTCCGCCAAACTCTTGAGGGGCTTAAGATTTCTTGCAATTTTCCGAGCATGAATTCACACAGCCTTCGATTTTCTTGGCGTCTGCAACAAAAGAAAGTACATAAAGACCCATTTTATACATTTCCAACTATTAAAATACAATAAAAAAAGATAATTAGAAGAATTTTTATTAGGTATAATTTTCCCAAAGTCGACAAGTAATCAATATCCGCCTACACTAAGTATGTCATTTTGCTAGTTTTTCATCGCTTTTGTCTATCGGAAAATGGGACTAGAATTTTTTTTTCCATGGTCGAGTAAAAAACTAGAATTCATTAAGACCTCAATCATGGTCATTGGCTATTCAAAGCTTGGAAAAAAGACTCCACAGTCAGATATGGAGGTTTTGATGCTTGAAAAAAAATTATAATATGGTGTATTAAAGAATGTGTATATTAAGCCCATCCACACCATTAACCATGCGATACCCATATAATTAATAATATGGCAATCCACTGGATTGATAGTTCAAATGATATTGATCTTTATGATTTACAAACCACGTAATAACTTCTCCTCAATGCCCAGACTTAGCACATAAACTCAAGGACCAATTCCATGAAATAATGTAAGAAAAAATTAGAGTTTCTTGGTAACAAGCATGGGAAACTAATTTCAATCCAGGCAAACAAAAGCAAAATTCCTTGAAAAACGCAGGCAGTTTCTGGAAAAATCAAGTCGTCTGCAAAGCAAATGGATCCCAAATGTACAAAACAATTGAAATAATAGATTTTTATTTCATAAAACGGCAGTAAAAATCTCTTAGCTTTTGCAAGCAGTCTAACTTATGATCAAACAAAAGTTGTAGGTTTTAGCCTGTCACAATTGATGAATGGAGAAAACAGGCATCTTTTTTTCTAAAGGTGAAGGTTTTGTTTTCGTACCAGCACGCCTGTCAGCACACTTGGACACCAGGCAATCGAGGTTGCATTGGCTTTCGGGTGTCTCAGCCTCCTCCGATTCACCCACACAATTCTTGTAGCATGCGAGATAGCAGGCGTCTGGTTTAGGAAACACAGCACAAGACGTCAAGCAATTGGCCTTACAAAAGATCGATTTCGCTGATTGCACCTCAGCGGCGGATGCCTGCAATGCGACCGTGGCCGCCAGCATTTAGCACTACTCTTGACATCCATGTCTGTTTATTTTTTATTTTTTCTAATGAGTAAATGATTCGTCGTCTATTTACTGTATTTGGGTATAAGAGTGATGTAATTCTACTGTTTATATAGATGTAGGGAGAATCTTCATTTGTTTATATTATAATTTGATTTCGACACTTATTCATCGGATATTATTGATGTTGTATAAAGTGGAAATTGTGTCCATCTTTATCAAACAAGTAATTTGACCATATAAATTTAGTTAATGCTTTATCTGCCAATATTTTTTACGAATTTTGGATGGAGGGAGTTTTATTCGAGGATTTGATTTTCCTAGTAATCAACCCAAAGGAGAAAGATAAATGCTCACCTTCCAAATAAGACTTGATAAACCTGCGGAATATGGATTGTTATTTCCAAGTTGGGATTTTCTTTTCTTGTGGGGCTACTAAGACTTCCTGTTTTGACTAACTCCCCCATTTGTTGTGACAAAAAAAAGCACCGATATTAAGATGCTCAAAAAGCCTTGAACATGCTAATTTATTACGACATTTGAAAACGTTATTATAGATCACAACAGCAAATTTTCAAAAGGGCGCATTTTTTTTTCGATACTTCAGTGGACTCAAGAGCTTTTCACATTCATTTTTCTTCATATCTTCGGCCGAAGAAGACTCTAGGATATTGTGGGAGACTTCTTGCAATCGTCATAGCATGAACCCAAACAGTCCTTAATTTTCTCGGCATCTGTAGACATCAAAATGGCTAGTTATTTGAAAAGTCACGAACTATGTACAATGAATTGTCAGGTAAATTGTCCAAAAAACCTATCGTTTTTTTGGACAATTTTCCCGTGTATTGCCATTGATTTGGCAAAAAAGAATGGTGCGCGTAGATCAGCTCAATCGCATTTTACACTGAGAAATAATCTAGCGCCAACAACAGTGACTAGTGCCGGCGGATTGAATACCCGAATAGCGTTTGAAGCACACGCTGCTGAGGGCCTCGGCGAGCCTTCCCTTCTGGCAGCTAGGCGGGAGGCATTCGTAAAGGCAATGGAGCCGCCCGATGTTGATCGAGCAGGTGGCTTTGCAGATTACGTTCACCTGAAAGACATCGCCTCCGTGACCCTCGGTGCCCGTGGATCAACACCGCCATGAACAATGCCATGGCTATTTTCTTTGCAACACCCTTCGCATCCATGCCCCTCTCTCTCTCTCTCTCTCTCTCTCTCTCTCTCTCTCTCTCTCTCAAAAAAAGTATTAACACTCAGCAATGCAAAGAACGTGAACAGGGACAGCTATAACTTACCTCAGAATTCGTAGTTTCCACCAATTCTCTTCGATTCTCATAAATCATAGAGCATAAGTCACTATAGTAAATGTTTTCTAAATAGTTTTATAAGCGCATTAAAAATAAAGCTAGTCAGGTAAAGTTCGGATAGACTTTTTTTTTTTAATGTTTTTACCGACACATCTTAATTTTTCTTTGACCGAAACACTACAAATTTTCACAACGTATAAATCTTAACGTACAGATTTGCATATCATTTTTTTTCTATTTTTTGAATTTGAATAGTATTGTAAAACTTTAGCGAAAAAGTAAGAAGTTGTTTTTACATTTAAAAATAGTCTTAAAAAACACGGGAGAATTCCTTTTTCTGTCCTTTTATTTTTGTGAAGAAGTTCCTTTTTTGTCTTGATTTCTATCATCCAAATCTATGTTCTTCACTGTTGTGTAATTGCGCGTATTTCTACCTCTCTCATGTGTGCCCATAGATGCAAACTAGAATGATTTTTGGTTACATATCAATATGAATTTACATTTGTATACGTACATTTAAATAGATTCAGAGGTTAGGTCATTTTCGACAGCGACGAGACAAGCAAAGCCCCACTTTCACACCGCATTTCGGGACCGAAGTTGAATGAGGAAAAGCAAATTAGAGCAAATATTTAAGAGTGTTCACTCTTTCATTTTTCCAAACCAATTTCTCTTGTAGCCTATCCTCGTGAGAACCGGCTTGGTAAGGTCAGGTCAGTTCGGCTCCTGGAGTTGGACTGGCCGGTTGGACACCCGTACATAATAGTAAAGGCATCGGCTGTTTTTCACAAGACAAACTTCGGAAAAGCCCATGCTGAATTGTCCGGAGGATCATTTGTGCGAAGAGATTTCCAAGCTACTAGTGTCCTGGTGAGGTTATAGCGACAAGCTTGCTCAACTTCGAGCTTTAGAATGAAGGTGATGTGGATTAATTATCACCAAGTCGGAATATTCGGTAATAGGTATGTGACCCTTTAGTAACTTTAAAAGAGAGCCTATAACATCTCATCTCCGCTCTTTCACCAATGAAAGAAAGACATCCATCATTTTGAAATGAGAGAGAGAGAGAGAGAGAGAGAGAGAGAGAGAGAGAGAGAGAGCATTTTTATTGATTCCCCTCTTTTAGCAGCAAAACGGATACTCAAGAGGATAAACAAAATGATAGAAAAAGATTAAATGAGAAACGTTTTCAGCTTAATCGTGGATGTGACTTCGGGCGTATCTCATAAAAGAGGGAAAAATTTCCCAGATCAATTTTCTAACGGAAAAAACTTGTAAGCTTGCTCTTTCTTCTAAACATAGAAATGAAAGATATGTATCTTTTTCATGATTAAAGATAAATAATCTTACACATTCTTATTGTTTTACTCTATCCATATTATGCGTGATGAGATGGATTTTGGATACACGTGACGACATGATGCTAAACCTAATCATAATAGGAATGGACCATGCATCAAAGCCAAACCCATACACTTGACTCAGGTGACCTGAGTAAAAAATTCTTGGGATTACTCTACTTAGATTCTACGACTATATCTCTGTACATACCAACTAAAGGTAGATGTTCATCACAAAAATGAGCATAAGCATTTGAGTAAATGATAAGTCCACAAACGTTATGGATTGATGATCGAATATAATTAAGTTCTTGTCATTTATGGATTAACGGTCGTTGTTGATATGTTTAACATAGTTGGTAAGAATTTGATCGTCGATGATGACTTTTGTATTTCACAAATTAACTAACCATCGCTTAGTTGGTAAGAATTAACTACGATCTCCCTAAATTAGTGCTCAACTGGAGTTGGTGATCTTTTGTATTAGGCCTTTCCCCAGGCTGATTAGGAGTGTTTGATCCGAAGAGTCACCAAAGTCTCACCCCCCCTCCCAATTCATGAAACCAACAGAAGCAAAGAAAATAATGAAATATAAGAGAGGGAGAGAGAGGGGAGGTCCTCGGAAATAACTCGCCAACTCGGAGGGCAACCTCCAGAGAGAACGAAGTGAATCGACGGAGGACAGTTGGGGCGGGACATCTCCATTCATTTCACTTCCTTGACTAGTGAGGTGAAAAGGCTCAAGGAGCGAGCTTCGTAAATTCTCCATCGTTTCATCAAACAACTTTGGTGCAATTATGAATGTGGATAAAAACTTAGTGTGCCAATGCCAAATTCTTTAACCTGCTGATAAAAACAACCAATTCATCTGAGAATGACGCAATGATTGCGGCCGCAGCACCTCCAAAGTTGCAATGTAATTGATGTTCTTTGTTTTTCTCAATCATGGTGTGCATGACTTTGCGGTTTGCCCCCATCCTTCCTCGGTGCTCTATAATGATTTTTTCTTTACCTATAACTGGAAAAAAAAAAAAAGTTAGTAGTCGCCAACTAAAAAGACCTAATATTAGCAGTAAATTCTCTGTCTTCAATTCTTTAGGAGTCATGGTGGCAATTACGTTAATCTGTTGAGGTTGTGTCTATGCCTGAAAGGAGGTTGTATTCGTTATGATGACTATTTGCTTTTTTTTAGTAGTAAGGATTGGAGCGTGTCGACTTTTGTGAGTTCTGGGTAGTTTTCGTCATGTGAAATCGAAATGTCTAAAATTTTCCTTGTTCTGGTTTCATGTCTCTATTGCATCCAACGTTGCCATCCCTACGCAGGAATCTCCTTTGTTCCATGGACTCACATGAATTATGTGTGACGGGGCATGTGGATAAATATTTTTGGTTAATAAGCATGAAAATAACATCATTTCGTGACTTGGGCACGTAACTTGGAATTCAAAGATAGAAAAGACAGTTGGTATTGAAGCTTCCATGGCACATCTCATCTAATTTATCTTGATTAATATATGGGTCTTTAGAACGGTATTCCAAAGGAGGAATGTGATGTGGGCGCTTTTTGCTCATAAAAGGGCCAGGCAATTGTAATTTTTTTCTTGTCTTAATGGTCTGGACACCAAATACTGCGATTTCTCATCTGCTTTTCGATGTTAGGCTAAGGGGAAAAGCTGTCGTGATAAGGCTGTTTGCATGTGGATTTTCAAATGGCAATTTGTGCTTGTTGATGATTAGTTTACTGTGAGAATGCGGTAATCTATGTTCATGGGTTAGAAGGGTGTCAAGGTCAAGTTTGTCCTGATGGTGCTTTAGAATCGCCATCAGAAGGATGTCAAGAAACGGGGTTCGGGTGGACAATTAATTCGTTTGAACTTCAGTCAACGACGAGATTCATCTTCATTGGGAAAATTTACCAGATGTATAGTTGTGCTCGAACCCGGTCACTTCCAGTTGCATCCTTCTGGAAAGGTTTTCCGCAATTTTCACTCTCGGTGTTTCTCTCTCAGTAACCTTTGCTACTTTCAGTAATGTTAACCTTTGGGACCGGATGGTTGCCATCCATCATGAGCACACATTTCCTATCTAATATGTCTTGCTCTTGGGTTACTCATAATTAACCTTGGATCAAATCTTTTCAGTTGTCAACATTTCCTTACCCTTTTCTGGAGCAGGCTGAAGCAATTTATCTCATTCTCTGACATTGTTGTGTGGATTCCTTGCTGTTATATCAGTCCACGCTGAGATTGATTCTATAGATATTCAGCAATGAAGGAGCCCTCGGATAAGTATGAACCAGATCCTGCATTTCTTGCGAAGACGAGCCTCTCAACCATGTGAGAAAGACGAGTAGAATCATTCTAAATCTCACAACTCTCTCCACTTGCTATTGAGATTTCTCCAGGTTAGCATGATAAATTCACACCTAGATGCAGGTGAAGAATGAAGTTCTCGAGCATACTGATGATCTAGCAAATATCCTTTGGAATGGTTTTTGGTTTTGTACTTTTTTACACCTGGTTGAAATATGGTAGACTGGATCTAAATCCTTGCTCTGAATACATGTCAACCTTCGTGCTTCGGTACTATTAGGATCATTCCATTTGCAAAAAATAGCGCACTATTTGCACAATACCGATGCCAAGGAGAGGTCCAAGAGGTGATTACTCTTAGCTGTATTCTCCTTTTGGTTTGTTCTTAACTTCACAGTTAAATGTCCGAGTGCTTGGATGTAAGCTGCTCAAATGTATTGGCCTTGCTTTAACCAACCAATAGTCTGGTTCAGTTTGAAATTTATGTCCTCTTAAATTTTTCGATGTCTGATGTATCACCGCTTAATCTCTGTGAGCGATTTGCTGTCACATATTTCTCTCTGAGTGGCCCGTTTTGCTTGATTCGAACTCACCATTATTGGTAATTTCAGGTTCTCTCCTAATATGTTCCCACATTTTGGCCTAGCTATAAGCATGGGCACGATCCTCTCGAGTCTCTACTATACAGGAAGCGATGTACCGTAGCATGACCTTATCAGTAAAAGGTATGGAGGCTTTGCAACCTTGGACTCAAATTCAGTTGTCTGGAGGCAAACTACAGCACGAGTAATTATCAGATGCGTGTGGCATATGCTCTCGCCTTCAGAAGCGAGCAGACATTAAACACCGATTTCTCGGGCACTCTACACATAAATGTCGTCGAAACAGGTGGGATTTATCCATCAGACAGTCCTGAAGTGCCCGGTGCCCCAGATCAATTTAATCAAGTTTTTGGTATGCTAATAAAGTACCTAGTTCGAGGCTATCTAATCATCAGGATCCACACGCATGCTCGAAAGCATTCCCGTTTTCAATCATTCAAAAACAAGACAACTTAAAAACAAATTCGCCGCATTCCTTGACCTCAGCCTGAGTGGGAACATACGCACAATCATGAAATGAAAACCAAACAAAAGGGATTATAATCATTAAGTAATCCCTGTGCTCGTGCTTTTGATCTTGATTATCCAACCCATCGCCGAAATGTTGCGCTAGATTCCAAGACCAGATAGCTAGCGAAGAAAGAGGAACTCCCAAGACACTTCGACATCATTTTTTTAACAGCAACGGGACAAACAAGGCCCACCTTTTGCACAGCATTTCCTGACTCACGAATTCGGCCTTATGTGCTTTCTGTTTCCACGATCCACTGCACTCGCATGCTCTGCCTAATTAAATTAATTGCTCTCGCTTGCTTGTTTATGAAGGCAAAGCAAAGAGAACACGCAATTATGGAAAGTAAAACCTTTCTTTGTATAGTACCCCAGAAGTTCCAAATTTAAGGTCTAACTCAGAGCTTTCATGTATGTCACTCGGCATAAATGACTAATTTTTTCTTTCAATAAGGATACGATAAAAGTTACATCCATTCATTTGCGTCCCCATCTCGGAGAGATGTGAGATTAACAGCATTATTGATCAGGTTGAGGTTAGTACTGTGGAACCTCGTGTTCCCTAAAGCAGTAAGAAGAAAGATTACGAAAGATGCTAGATGTTATGAGGAAGTAAGTAGGAAAGAAATAAGCTAACATACGGAGAATTTCTGTCATAGATCAAAAGATCAATTAACGAAAAGACAGAAGATTTGGACTCTTAAACTTACATGCATTAGCCACTTGTGCTTCATTGAACTCTGGTGATCTGCATACTTACGTTCCATGAGAAAAGATTTGCAGCATATAAGCCAGAAGAAGATTCAGTTTGATTGAATGAAAATGCTAACATCATAATGTGGGCAGGAGAACAAAAAAGGAGAAGGCAAGTCAAGTTTGCCAGGGAATTAAGGATCTAAAGACAACCCACAATTTCTGCTTCATCTGGTTTAATAGGGAAGCGATTTTTTCTGTCGATGGAAAACAGATAAAAACGCAATGAGTTCAACGGGCAACGTTTTTTCGGGACGTGACATTAGAAGAATGAATCAGAAGCATGAAGGATAAACTGAACGGCTATCAACAATGAGAGAACAACTAACTAGCAGATGGATGAAGCTTGACGAATCCACTATCTTACGGATTAAGCAAAGCATCCATCCCCCGGTCTCATCTAATAGGAATAGCATTTACATCTTACCAGATGGAACATCATTATTTCTTTAAATTCTGCAGCATGCTCAATGAGCAATTTGCCAACGCTATGATCTGCAACCGACTTGTCACATGATCAAACGGAGCGACGCACGAAAGACCATGTATTGACTCCAACATACTATCTTTGCATTGAAAACCTTCCAGATCGCAAAGAAGAAGACTCCATACATGAAGCCATGATCGAGTTCTCCACCAGGTAACTCTCTCCTTGGTTGTTAGAAACACAAGTATCGAGTGTACATAACAAATGAGAAATTCAACAAGCGTGACAAAGACTGAAAAATTTTGCCTGGCTCCTGACCGTCTGCCTTTACTTTCACTATTCTATTTAGGAAACTGGTTCCCACTCGAAGACGGGGTTCACATTGTGACCGTGCACCTCACCTGATGGTCGGACGACAACGGTCTTCCAGCTGCGATTGGACGCCGAATCAGAAGGCTTCGCGTGGGAGGGCGTTTCGGTCATTAGGAATTGCTTTTTCTCTGCCTTCATCCGTTTCTGATAATCTGGACGAAGGCCAATAGCCCACCAATATTTATACTAAGCACAGCACCTCTCTCTCTCTCTCTCCCTCTAACATGAAGATGAAGAGAGAGAGAGAGAGAGAGAGAGAGAAGAATAGAGATCATTGGGAGAGGGAGAGACAGAGAGATGGGATTATAAAGAGGGGTCCCGGGGGCAAAGGGGCATTTGTTTATTATATGGATTTCTCGTTTCACACGCTGTTTGTCCAGTGTTTAATGTCCAGGTTTCATCCCGAGATTACAACATGTACTACCTCGAGGCTCATTTTGAAAGTAAAATGGCGCTTTTCTTGAATCCAGGTACTCACATGACATGCTTGCGGTTGGGCTTTACCTTCAAAAGATCTCTAGAGTAATCATGCCTTAGAGTTTAATGCGACAGATTTCATGTTCAAATCACAGCATTTCTCACTCAAAAGGGATCTCGAGAGCTATACCGATCTCATTGTGAGCGCTATCTCATCCGATGCATGTGGATCGGGCGATTTACGTAAGTTCACAAGGATCAATCGAACCGAAAGATTGGATCCTTGTCTTGTCATTAAGAATATATTATTTATAAATTGTGTATAAAATTTAAAAGAAAAGAGGGTAGGAGAATTGTCATCATTTTTGGCAAGGCACTGTAAATTGGCACTGAGCGGCCGGTGAAGAGCCCCTTTCAACTTTCTCTTCGGTACGTTTTTCTGGTAAAAGACACAAGCTCTCCCTTTCACCCTGGTCCCCCTCCAATTGGCTTCAAGCCATCAATCATCACGCTAATCTCACCCCAGACAACACGTCGTTTCCGTGCAACTTCCCCCAATCGGTTTCTTTTGTACCCACCATCACAGCAACTTTGCACTCCGCCGGTTTTCTTGCTCCTCCTCCTGCAACTTTGTACCTTCCCCTGGATTGACCGCTCGTTCAACCCAGCAAAACCCCAAATCTTGATTTACTTAAATGGTCTTTTGTCTGATTAGATTACTGACCGCAAAGTTGTAAGTTTCCTCTGTCTTTTAGTTTATCTGATCTTCGTACGTTCGTGCCTCGAGCTCAACATGAAGTGACAAGAACATGCAAAGATCCAAGCAGTGTCTGAATCTGCCAAAAAAAGACATGAAGACGCCCTGCAGCTGCACGACTTCAGAACGCGCAAGTTGGTACAGCATTGGAATGTCCACTGCTTTTAGGACCTATCCTGTTGGAGTAGTGACAAGACAAAATTCCTGAGAAGAGGGTGTCATGTTCGTTGACTAATTCATGGTTCTATCTTTGGTTGGTAAATTATTTTGGCGATCAACGGAATTTATTTGATTAATTCCGAGTTTATTTAGTGATTTGATGCACTGATTACAATTATACAGGATAGTAGCAAGTGTTTTGAGGTTTTCGTACTCTGTTATACCTTTGAGAAACACCCTCTATGATCATCCATTTTCGAGTGAAATTGTTATCAGGCTCCAATTAATAGAGTTTTGATTCAATTCTCTCGTAATTCCTGGTGATGATATTGAAACACTCGTCGTCCTCTCTTGAATATAGGCAAAATTGCCAAACCACGTAAATATTTGGGTAGCTATCCTTTGCTTCAATGTTCATTTAATTTCTCTATTGTATCCAATTTAAATGTGATCGTGCACATTGCTACACGTTTATCTCAACAAATCCTCTAGACATATCATCGGCAATCAACAAAAGACATCGAGCATCTTTCTAATTGGAAAACTAAACTTTTCGTCTCTAGACTTATGGACTTTCCTAATCAAGCTCTTGAACTTTTAATTCCTTGGACCAAGTCTTTGAACTTGCATACATTGAGTAGCGAGTCGAAATCTTAACGTGTATAGTTTAGTAAATAACATACGACCATCCAATGGGCCGTACTGAATTTAACGTGTCTCGTGTAACAAGCAAACTGAAAACCGAACTTAGAAAATGGATCTAGTATCTGTCCATGGAGTAACAGCTTCGATCATCACATCATTATCTTCTCCAAGATTATTTGTATCGAAACCCAGCATATCACTATCCAAATCTTTTGCAAGTGGATTAGCATAATCAAGAAGCCTGTCAACTTCACCAAGATTGATCGATGCTTGCCTTGAGCCAAGCTTGTTCATTATCATCGTATTTGTTTTAAAATATACGAGATTATCCAGTATCTCAGATGCAACCTTATTTCTTTTTTTTTTCTCTGCACAACTTCAAATGTACTCTAATTTCACTCGCATGAAGAACTGTAAGGTTCTGTAGATTTTCTAATGGCACAATCCCACTTAATACCTGCAAAAGATCTAGTTCATATATAAGTCCATAGAAATTGATAACATGAGCAAATTTGATAATTTACGTGGACGACATGTTTTATCATTGTCATTGGTTTCTCTGAAAATAACTTTTGTAGCTTCATCCAATGGAGCTGCACTGCATTTTATTTATAAGAAAATGACACAATTAGTTTATAAATTTTGGCTCAATGTGCAATTTAGTCTTTGAATTTTTAATTTGTTCAATGTAGTCCTCGAACTTTAATCTAACGTATAATGTGATCCCTAAAGTTTTATTTATGTAGTCCATGAACATTCAGTACATTTTTAATACACTCCCTGAAATTGTATAAAAATGTTCACTGTAGTCCCTGGTCTTGAATTAAAGGTCTCTTCCTTTTGGTGCACTAGTCGATTAAGTGAGATGTATTAGCCAAGTTGATTGCAACCAATTGTTGAGTGTCTTGAGGTTATTTTTTACAATTTCAAGTGAGATGATTCACTAATGTGGTAGGCACCGGAAATTCATTAAATCAATGATACGAGAGATTTTGATGAATCTGAAGATAAAAGACAAATATGCTGCTAAACATTTAGTTGGAATGGATCATCGGGTGGGAGCCGTCGGGAAGTTGGTGGATGTGGACTTAAGAGAGGGGGCGCATGCACTTTGTCCTAATCCATGGAACAAGAATTAGGAAAACCACTGTCACTAAGGTTGTCATCAACAAATTAAATTCCCTCTTCAGTCATTGCTGTTTCCTGGGAAATATATAGGAACCATCGATTAGCTTTGGCCTCATAACTTTATAGAAACAACTATTATCTGACACCATTTGATTAGGGCTTTCACAAGGAATCAATGATGTTGACTATGGGATCAAGGTGATAGCACGACAACTTTCTAATAGGAAAGTCTTCATTCTTCTCGATGATATGAATGATGAGGAACAACTTGAGAAATAAGCCATCAAGCACGTTCCATTTGGCTTAGGAAACTGAGGAATTATGACAACTAGGAATAGAAGCGTTCTAGAAGTCAACCAAACTTGGATTACAAATTCAATCTCTCGAGCTTTTTGGCAGAAAATGTTTTTGGGTGAAATCCTTACTTGGATGATTGTGTTGGTCTTTCGAGACAAGTAATTTCTATGACTAGAGGACAACCCTTAGCTATCGAAGTCCCAAGCTCATAACTTGGTCACCAAAACAGAGCTGCATGGTAGATATACAGGATAATCTAAGGGAAATAACTCGTGAGGAGACCCTGGACAAGTGGAAGATCAACTACAATGCCCTCAATCTTGAGCAAAAACAGATCTTTCTCAACATCTCATGCCTCTTTTTGGACGAAGATATGTATACATCCTACATGTAAAAAGATTGTAGGTTTCAGTGTAATATTCAACTTAAGGTCTTAGTTGCATATGAGAGAGAGAGAGAGATTTTTCATTTACTTTATGCTACCTCTTATTTTACCATTGAATGGCCGAGAAAGGAGGCCATTGAAGCAGTCTGCTGAGATGCCTTTGGAATATGTATGAGCGAAGAGTTTTTAAGGGTTCCAAACATAAAGTTCCTCAAATGAGCTAGGAGACATTTTGTCGTAGAAGGTACAATTCCTCACTGTTTGTTTATCTCTGTGTATTCAATTGTCTCGCGTAGAGTTTGTGTTCTTTTTTTCCTTTTTTTTTTTTTTTTTTTTTACTCCTATTGCCTAAATTATGATTATACAGGCAATAGCTCTTTGTAAATTAAATGGGTCACGACTGGAGTAATAGGTCTACATGGATTAAAGGGGAAAACGAGTCAACCAAATTACAACTTAGTTCCAACACATTCATTTAGCACCTCTAAATTTACTTTGGATTTTCCCTTTTCTATCTTTTTAGCTATTATAACAAGTTGCCTGGAAGCTCAAAGTTCTAGATCTCACAAATTGCTATAAGACCAAGATTCCAAACTTCTATGATTATTTAAGTTTAGAGCGTTCAATCCTTAGCAAAAGGCTAATTGAGGTTAATGGTTCCTCGAAAAGCTTAAGGTTTCCATGACAAAATTTATGTTTCCCTATTTTTCTATTTCCTGGAACAAGATTGAAACAGAAATCCATTTGGTAACGCAATTTCATTTTTCTATTTCTGGAATAGATTTTTATTTCAAAAATAGATTTGGAGTTGAAATCACAAGCCAAAATTTTTAACTTTTCTATTTTTGGAATAAAAGTGAGAAATCAAAACTCTTTTCATTGTTCACTTTCATTATAGCCCGTCGCCCATAGGACACCAGATACCCCCCCGCTGACTGCCAGACATCCGTCGCCGACTGCTCGCCACTAGCCACCCTCCACTGGACGCCGGGCGCTGATTGACTATTGTTGGATGTTGGACATCGGCCGCTCGCCACCAAATGACACTCGCTCGCTTGACACTGGACGCCGACCGTTGGACACGGCCCACCCACCATCGGATGCAGGAGTTCGGCTGCCCGCCGTCGATTATCAATTGCTTAGCGCCACCTGCCAGATGCCAAACTCCATCCGCCCACTGCCGATCATCAGCTGCTCGTCATCGGATGCCAGACATCGGCCACTGACCGCCGATCATCAGATGTCGAACTCTGTATGCTTGCCACCAATCACCGGACACCAACCATCGCCCCCTATAAACAAAAATTTTGTTCCGATATCAAACGAATTTCTATTTCAAGAACAGAAATTTTGAATCATGATCAAATGCGTTTCTTTGCTCAGATACTCATCTAGAGAATAGAATTTGATTTATGTTCCATAAATTTTTATGCGTGCCTTAAGTGTTTTATTTATTTCAATGTGGATGGATGTGCAAGTCTCATGGAGTTGTCTGAAGGAATTGGACTGTTAGAGAAGCTCGATCAATTGTATTTAAGCAATTGCAGAAAGTTGAGGAAGCCACTTGAATCATTTGTAAGAGTGGCATCGGAGGTAGACTTGGATCTCTCGCGCACGACCATCACAATATTACTCAACTTCATTGGAATTCAAAAGTGCTTGTTAGTAATTAAACTGAGATCTACAGAAATCGATGAACTTCCTAGTTCTATTGGGAATCTACGAGAATTTAAGTCTCTCTTTTTATTGCATATTAAAATTAAGAAACTTCCTGTCTCGTATGGGAACTTGGAATCACTATTCCAGTTGGATGTCTCATGAACACAATGTCTACGGTTACTTAAATCTATTAACTTAAGACTACGTTTAGTAGTTAGGATAAAATTTATCTTATCCTGCGTTTGGTGCTTCCTTAAGACGGGATAAAATCATATATAAGAATGATATAGGTTCGATAAAATTATCCCATAGAGAATGTGAGATAAATGTAGATGTAATTTCTAATATGCATAATAGGAAAGTTATTTTTCTTGAATAAAAAATTTATTAAATTAACAAAATTGAAACTATATTTCAATATAAATAATATTTGGATTCTAATATAAGAAATTCAAAATAAAAAAAAAATATTTTTTAATTTAATCGTATTTTTATTTATATATTTGACTTTAATTCTATCTAATAATATAAATTCAATATATAAATATAAATATATACTTATATTTATTACACATTTTAGGTATTTTTACATTTTAGGTATATTAGTATAGCTTAGTATTTAAGAAAGTTTTATCAGAGAATAATGGAAGTAGAAAAAGATATAATAAAAATAATAATTTGAAAAGAGAGGAAACAAGCAAATGAAAATAAATTAGGGAATAGTGTTACGAAAGATTTTTTCCATCTTCTTTTATGAACTTTTAGATTTATTTACACCGATATGTCGTTTATCCCAATAAAAAATATACATGATATTATGTGAATATATTAAACTTCATAACTGTGATTCACTAAACAATGGATATGATATAACAAAATTCTTTAATTTCATATCCTATCCTATTTCATGCAGTCATATCCTAGTTAGAAATCTGGATGACCAAACGTAGCCTAAGTAAATTTAAAGTCATCAAGATTTGAGATTCTTGGATAAGGGAGCTATCACGCTAAAAGAGTTAGAAGAGTACATGTTATGGATTGCCTCTATTTGAAATGGGGCATTCCCGCGAGCATTTAGAAGCTATCACTTTTGAGAGTCCACTTGCAAGTAACCCGTATTAAGAATTTTCCATGATGATCAAAATACTTCCTCACCTAAAGAAATTGGGTTTATGGCATTGTAGCAAACTTGAAGTATTGCCTAAGCTTCCCACAAGCTTTATAAGCCTAAGCTTGGGATCATGTTCTTAGCATTAGGTCCCAAATCTGTGAAACCTAACTAAATTGGTGGATTTGAGCTGTGGTGGTCATGATGGGAATTGTCGTCCTTCGTTCTTCTAAGATGGTCCATACCAACAATTCCTTGTGTTCCTTCCACCGTCTTTGTCAACATTGTCACTAGAATGTCATGAACCAAAAATCAGTTTGTAATATGCCGCAACCTGAGAAACTTGACACGTGTGCCAATTTATCAATGTTGTTGGAAGGAAGTTCAGCTTGATGAGCTTGAATAGTTCATTGTTAAAGGCTTAGAACTCCTTGAGGGATTTGCCGATCTTTTGAGGTTGAAGTTGTCAACGTTGATTGATTGCCCAAATCTAAGTGGGATTGAAGGACTTGGTTCAGCGGACTTGTTGGAACAATTGGAAATAAAAAAATGTACTAAAATTGAAACTCTAGATGGTCTATCGGATTTGAAAAAGCTGGAGACATGGGTAATTCGAGGATGCAAAGTGCGTCTGGCCGTTAAGGGCCTGGTGTGAACTAGAGAAAATCAAAAGATTGGATTTTACCCGCTGTAGATCATAAGAAAGTTGCGCTAATATATTCAGTACGAAAATACAGATGAGTGCTGCTGCATAAGCATTTTTAACTGGTCTAAGTCGGAAGGAGAACCTCCTTGACAGCGAGACCAAGGCATCTCATACAAGCTATGGAAAGTTCTGAGGAAATGTCCAACTGGGTTCATAATCAGTCAAGCCAGAACAAATTCAGAATTCTTTCTGCGGACGTTTGAAGCAAATAAGATGTACGCAATGGCAAAAGGAGGGAAAAAAAGGGAAAAAAGAAAGAGGAACCTGAGATTAGTCGGCCATTCTTACCCGCTTAGGCTCGCGTGTTACTGGGTCCTTGCGGAGGATTAGAAAGGAACAGGAGCAGAAGTGGAACTCAAAGCACTCTGAGCACGTCGAGCAGCGGATGAAGCTGAGAGAGAGGAGAGACGAGGAGAAGCAAAGAAGACAAGCCAAGCAAACTTTCGGTGAGTGAAAGCCTGATGCAGAGAGAGAGAAAGAGAGAAGAAAAACAACTTCGGATCTGTACAGCGATCGGGTTACTTCCTCACCATTGATCACCACTATTGACCATCTCTTATTCAATCTGTACAGCGATTTCATGGAAGAAACGGTTGATTCGAAGATTGGTCGTACTGGGATGGAATTTCACTAGCTATTGCTGGAGAAGCAGCCTTCGAATTAGACACCGTTATTTGTAATCCGTGTCTAATTATGCATTAATTCGTCATTAATATTAGGTTGAACAAGTACAGTTAGTCAAACGAGGGTGTTTGCTGACATTTTTGTCATATAATTTATCTTAGAGCGCTTTGCATGTTTTTGTCTTTATTATGACAATTTATGTAGTGCTTTCAACAATGCTTTCACCCCATGAAAATGCAGGTGCAATTTTTCTTTTTCGTATCTGTAGAATTGTTTTTTTTTCCCTGAATTCATATAATTGTCCAAATTCTTTTTAGAGGCTAAACATTAGAAATCTGATTGATGAGATTTTTTTGCAGTTGAGGAAAGAAGGAAATAATAACTGCTTTATTTCGTTGTTATTCTTTTTTTTCTTTTTTATTTGGGTTAGAAATACGGATATTCATTACTCAACTGAAGATAAAGGATTACAAAAGGATTCAAGATCCAAACATAAAATCAACCAAACAAAATGAGGGGGACTAATAATCTAATTCGTTGGGTGAGAGTCGGCTCGGTGAGTCTTACCGATCCAGTCGGCCACTTTATTATAATCTCTTGGTTCAAAACGGATACTAACTCCTTCTAGCTGGCCCAACAACTTAATGCAATCTTGAATGATGGACCAAGAGGCCCATGGCGTTTTAGACCGGCCCATAATGTAATTAACTGTTGATGAGCTAACAATTGATAGTAGTGAATAGCTCTTTATTTGTACCTCTTATACAATATGGACATACTCTTAGATTGATATTGATCTTAATGGCTAATGTAAGATGGGTGAATATTACATTTAATACCTTTTTCACGTTGAATTCATACATTCTATTCATACTACAAATATGAAATTTGGGAGTCGATTCTTAATTAAAATCAATTGACTTTTAATTTATATGTTCACTTTTCTTTTCTAAGAGATGCCTTCACTTGTGGTATGTCAGCAAAGAGAAGGTCAATATCACTTCTATCAGCCCTATCGAATTCATAACTTATTTAGTTATCACATTTTTTTATGACAACATGGTAAGACAAACGTTCAATTATTGTTGTTTTTCTCATAATGTCATTAGGTATGTTGACCTTTCGACGGTCTTCATTCGTGGCAAGATGTGCACCTGAAAGAATGATGAGATTAACTGTTCAATTAGATGATTACCAAAAACAAGCAACGCCTGAAATAGTAATGTCATGCCTATTGGACCTCCAAACCATTGAAGGGGAAGTCTGTCGTTTGATCCAAACTTGGGGGAGATAAGAACGTTCCATCAGCAATCTGTTTATTCTCGTGGACGGAGTTTGTGTTACCCAGTGGGCATTAATCAAGAGAAACGAACTCGGCAAATTCGGTATGACATGCTCTGAATAAATTTACAGGTAATGCTAAATTCAAACTTCACAAACATGTATTGTGCTTCTACAGATAGGATATTTGTCGCTGATTTATATGAAAATGTTCTTTGATCATGCATTGTTCAAAATTCACTAAATTTTCCCATTATGCAGTTGGGTCACATTGAAAAAGTGGATATCGGCAATATGGTGTTGGCCCTGCGTAGCCAAAAAGATACTTCGGGCAACTGATTGGACAAACAATGTAATAAAAAAAAATCATTAACCATATGCGTATAGGTGTCTGATGATGCTCCCACGTCAATTATTAATAGGCACAAGAAGACATTATTTAATTTTGCAAAATAGTGAAGGTATTTCATGTTATGCTTAAAGCACGTGGTAATGATATTATGCCAATACAGAAAATGAGTCCATCTAAACCCCGAAAAGGATGAGATATAATCACCTGGACAATATGATTGGTGCAATTGCTACGAAGAAAATAGCTGTCGTTTGACAATGCTCTTTAGGTCGGTAGTACCTTATGGCTGTAAAAAGTTTCCAATTGCACTTCCGTTGTGCATATAATGCCTTCAGGACGATAACAATTCAGTTCATCGTACACAATCGCTATAAACAGTAGGAGGGACTATAATGGTGATTTTAGAAGTTGACATAATCGAACTATCTTGTTGTTTAGCTTATCTTGAAATGGACGATCTTCCTTTGTTCTAGTGCATAATTGATTCAAGATCAAGATTCAAATCACCGCACGCACACATCATCTTATAATCACTCCAACATGATAAACCTGAGTGTTTCTAATGACTCTTTGTACGTGGCACTAGTGGAATTAATCCAATGTTATAAAGATGTTTGGCCTCTTTTTTGATATTCAAGAAAGAGGGGCTAATCCCAAACTAGCACACCTACCTTCAAATCGATTTTCATGTCCAAACCCATATATCGGTTATACACTTACTTTAAGCTAATTTTCAGTCACAAATTTTCAAATTAATGTACCCAAAATCATAAAATTGGGCAAATGTAGTATGAATGCAACAATTTCATATTTTCTATGATACAAAAATTATTTTGAAGTAAATGTAAGATTGATATCCAGTTTGAGATTTTTTTAATAAAAAATTAGTTTAGATAGGTGGGATATTAACTTGAGATTTTTTTGGTGGTATTAATTCCGGAAAAAAAAGGAAGAAAAAATAATTGCAATTTTGAGATGGGTCCCACGGACCTCGGCAAGCACTGCACCGCGGAAAACCGACAGCCAAATTATCGAAGATTACCCAAGAAAAAAAAAAAAGGAGGAAAAAGGAAAACGAACGGAAGAAGCAAACAAACAAAGGATGGGATGAAGTGGAGACGGTGGAGGATCGGATCGGATAGTCAAAGGAGAGGCAGAGGAGCGCAGTGCATCGGAGGCCACAACCATCATCAATTTTTAGCAGTTGAGGATAAGATTCAACCCATCTTTTCTTCCACACTTCCCAATCCCTCGCCCCCATTCTCCCTCCCCCTCACGTCATCTTCCGTCCCATCCCCTCTCCCCAGTCTCAGGTCCTGATCTCAGCCCCCTCTGCTTCTTGCTTTCTGTATTTATCTGGGTACACCATTCTAAGCTTGTCCGATTGGAATTCAGGATGCAGCCCGCTTCCGAGGCCAACCAACGCATCGCAAGAATCTCCGCTCACCTTCACCCACCTAATTTGCAGGTATGCCCATTGAAATTGGGCTCTTCCTCGATCGTGGGTCGTGCCCGTTTTCTTTTCGTTCGCTCTCTTTCTCGGCGGTGGCATCGAATTCGATGTAGTTTTTCTATGGGTAGTTGTTAATTTCTTGAAAGGTTAGGCAATTGGTGAACTTTAATTGAATCGTGAGCTGCGACTATCGAAGCTGGCGATGCTTTTTTATTATGATGCTTAGTTTCTTGGTTGACGAGCTCATGAGGAGTGATCGTGCATTGTGGGTGACTCTTAGATGGAGGAGAGCGCGGGGCTAAGGCGTGCGAATTGCCGGGCAAAGGGTGCAGCGCCGGGATTCAAAGTCGCTATCCTGGGAGCGGCTGGAGGGATCGGGCAGCCTCTGGCATTGTTGATGAAGATCAACCCGCTCGTCTCTGTTCTTCATCTGTATGATGTTGTGAATACTCCTGGCGTCACCGCTGATATCAGCCACATGGACACTGGTGCCGTGGTGAGTTTCCCCTTCCGTCATCAATTAGATTGCTGTTTGCTGAATTTGGGATGAACGGAATTGTTGGTCTCTATATGAAGATGGAAATTGATGTTGTTGATCGTTTTCTGGACATATTGTTGGGTTTACCTTTTCAGATGAGTGAGCTCGATGTCATCATTGTATATGGATCTTTTACTACGTCAAACTAATTTGTTTCTTCTATAATCAGGTCCGCGGATTTCTGGGACAGCAACAACTGGAGGAAGCCCTTGTAGGAATGGACCTGGTCATCATCCCTGCTGGAGTTCCTAGGAAACCGGGGATGACAAGAGATGACCTGTTCAAGATAAATGCTGGAATTGTCAGAACCCTTTGTGAAGGAATTGCCAAATCATGCCCAAAAGCTATTGTCAACCTGATTAGCAACCCTGTTAACTCCACAGTTCCCATTGCAGCCGAAGTTTTCAAGAGAGCTGGCACTTATGATCCTAAGAGAGTGTTGGGTGTGACCACGCTCGATGTAGTTAGAGCAAATACCTTTGTGGTAGGCGTCTCTCCTGCTTCTACTGTCTTGCTGATTCAGACTATCAGGTCGTCACTTTTGTATAAGCCTACAAAGTTGGAAGCATATGTTTCCTTGTTTAGCATGCTCTCTTGACTTAAACGTTATAATTTGTGTACCTACAATTATTAACTTGCTCCAAGGGCATCAACCTTTTCCTGGCTTGCGAAAAGACAACTTAGTTGAATTTTATTAAATAGTTTAACGCCCATCTATGGGATCATGTGCAGTGGTTTAAGAGCAAGTTAATAAAACTCGGCTATTTGAAAGCCTAGCAGTAGAGTGGAGACACCCCATGTATTTGATTGTTTTAGGTGAAATAATCATGTAATTGCTGTTCCGTATTAGTGAGAGTTATTGGTTCTCTTCTCATGATGATGAGGGTTTTTGGGGTCATAGATACTTGGTATTAATGCTCAGACATCAAAATTGTACAGATACCAGTTTCGAGACAATGCTATGAACGCCAACAATTTTATTCCTTTCCATTGTGTCTTGCAGGCAGAAGTACTGGGTCTTGATCCTAGAGAAGTCGATGTTCCAGTTGTTGGGGGTCATGCAGGAGTGACAATTTTACCTCTTTTATCTCAGGTTTGTGATGTATTCTTCCTGATGAGAACTTATTATATGTTTGATAGGAACTTGCAACTTTCCTCTATAATGCTAAATGGCAATTGGCATTTTCAAAATCTGTAGGTTAAACCACCTTGTTCTTTCACTCCTCAAGAAATTGATTACCTGACATCACGCATCCAAAATGGCGGGACAGAAGTTGTCGAGGTATATAAATTTCAATTTGTTATGGATTTGGACGTCAAATTGGCAGTGTTACGTTATATCATATTCTGTCAGTCTCTTCAGTTTTGCATTTTCAGGTTGTAAAATAGTGCTTTAGCTGTTCTAGTGATGTTCATTTTCTTAAGGGCTTGTGACAAGCTTCAAAGTTTTGAAGCTGCCTAAGGAGTACACTGTTACAAGCAAGCTTTTTTTCCCCAGACACATGACTGCATCCTTAATCATGTTAGAGCTCTAGATCCTTTAAATTTACCAGCCATTTCGAAGATATACTCTGCCAAGAACTTTCTATCTGAGAAGGATGAGATTTTCTCAAGAATCACATCATAGGTCCACCTGGGCATATATCTTTCTCAAGTCAACTTTATGGCGTGAAGCCTTTGCCTATGCACTGTAATGAACAGAAGAGAGCTTGATATTATCTCTACTAGAATTTGATTACCGCAACCTTGAAAATTTTTCCATTACCGCTACCCTAAGAAATGTGTCAATATAAAGATTTTTGTCCAAATTATTGGGAACCCTTGCACATGAAAGTATGTAGAAGGTGATCACTTTGTCTTGGGCTATTGGTAGAAGCAAGCAGTTTTGGAGAGTATCTAAGTTTCTGATTATTTTGTCTGGTCCTCTGGTCCTCATTAAGGAAAACAAAGGAAGGTGACAAAAAGACTATAGAAACATAGCACCGTATACATCTCTTGCCGTTATATTAAGAGAATGATTTGCATTTTGATGATAAGAGGAGAAGTTCATGTGGTGACAGGATTGTTAGATATATCAGATTTCTAAAAGTGATTGCTGATTTCTAACCGAAACTGTATGATTTTTGCATCTGTTTCCACAATGAAATTCTGACATGACATCTTAGGCTTTGCTTCTCTGCTTCCTTACATTTTTGTTCTGAAGCCAACTGAATTGTGTATGTTTGTGCCTTGACAACTATCAGGCTAAAGCTGGAGCTGGCTCGGCAACTCTCTCAATGGTCAGTCCTTTTTTTGGCCCTTGGGATGTAGTCTGTTCTCTTTCATGACCAGGCAATTTGATGGCTTTTTGATATGCGGACTCTTTTTATATGCTAAAATAATGTGAAAATGAAATATGCAGGCATATGCTTCTGTGAAGTTTGCTGATGCATGCCTGCGTGGGTTGAGGGGTGATGCGGGTATTGTCGAATGTGCATTTGTTGCTTCTCAGGTTTGGTGCCTTGAAAGAACTTATCGAGATTTGAAAATCTTTGTATTTCTCTCAAATCCAAAATGAAAACACCAATAATTTTCTTTATTGTTGTCCCCATTCAGGTAACTGAGCTTCCATTCTTTGCATCCAAAGTGCGCCTCGGTCGTACTGGGGCTGAGGAGGTTCTTCCTCTTGGCCCACTGAATGAGTACGAAAGGTCTGGAATTTTAATAATCCTGAGATTTTTAGGTCTGCTCTGATTACATATCAAAGGAAGATAAAGTTTTCTAATTTCGGCTGTTGTTTGTTAACCTGTAGGGCTGGCTTGGAAAAGGCAAAGCAAGAGTTAGCAGAGAGTATTCAGAAGGGCGTTTCATTTATCAAGAAGTGAATGAGTTAAAGACGTTTCTTTTCGGAACGAAAGAGATGGCCTCTCCATGGTTTCCGGTTATTTTCTACTCAGAATTGGTTCTTGGGAATAAGTGGTTTAGACCTGGGAAGAAATCGAAGTTATTCTGCATAGCTGACGTAGGAAAAAACGGAGGATTTTCTTTTCTTGAATGTAATGTACTCGAATGGTGATGTGTAATAACGAGGTGGAAAAGATGTTTGTATATTATAGTTCTATGTCCATCTTTCTCGTCTTCGTCTTCGTGTTTGCATCTGTGTTTTCGACTTTCTTATACACCTGCGGTGTTGCCTCCGAGTCGCACTTCAATTGTGCAATGCCGCAATAAGCAAATAAGCGGGAGCCCGTTCTTGGCACTAGGCCTGAAGTTTAGGAGATTCAAGTGCATCTTTTTGTGGCTTTGTACATAAGATTCTAAGAGTCACCCAAGCAAAGATAGCCATTCTAGAGGCCCTTCTTGGGTGGAAGGCGGAGAGAGTTAAAATTATCATTTGAACACAAAAAAGCACAAGTTTGAGAATTTTCAATTGGAGATGCCTCTCGACTGATTCTCTCCCGAAATACCATCACAATTTCTCACATCAAGTTCTACTTGGAGCATTTAGATTTAAAGATTAACGACTTCAAGCTCGAAATAATTATCTAATGAAAAATAATTTTATTATCAATAATAATTTATGTTAAATTTCTTGATGGATGATGAAAATAGTTTATATTCCTTCATTTTAATAAGTGATGTCAGCAATCAATTTTTTAAAAATTTAAATGATTTTTTTTCTTGAAATAAGATTATCCTAGTGTTTTTCCACGGGCGTAAGCATCAGTCCTTTTTTTTTTCTTTGACTTGTGGGAGTTAGACTAAAATATGTTCCGACTGCAGAGTACAGTACACCCAAGAAGAGGACAACTCAGATCCATAAAAATAATGCTGGAAGAGTACGCCTCCGGTCTTGTCAGATCTTTTCCTGGGAAACGGAACCAATCTCACTCCATTCCCAAGGCGACACGTCTCGTCCAGGAAACTTGAAACCGCGAGTCGACGTCCTTGATTTCGCTGAAAGAGGCAGATAACCTCGAGACCTTCCTCTTGAGGTACGGTTCCTTCAGCTCGATCTTGATGATGAAGGACTGAAACGGCGACAAGGGTTGGACTGAGACGGCGGTGGGGCGGTGGTGTTGGAAGGGTGTAGTAGACGTTGGAGTGGAAGAGAAGAAGAAGAAGAAACAAAGGGAAAAAGAAGATAGGGGAATAGAGGGGAGACGGAAGATTAGTGGACAACTTTTTTGTTCCTTAACTGCGCTCGATTGATGTCTTGCCTCAAGCAAGCCCATTGACTCGATTCTGTCTCAAGGCGATGGCACCGTCCGCTGATACATCAAGAATGGAGTTTGAGGTGTTCCTGAGTTTCAGGGGACCGGATACTCGGAATACCTTTACTAGTTGCCTCTATAGTGACATGGTGGAGAAAGGAATCCGTGTTTTTAAAGATGATGAGGAGCTCCGAGTCGGTCAGAAGATTAGTGGACAACTTTTGCGGGCCCTTGACGACACCCAGATTTATATCCCCATCTTCTCTAAGGGCTTTGCTTCCAGTCCGTGGTGTCTTCGTGAGGTCGCACATATGGTAGATTGCACTTCCAAATCAGACGGGAAGAAGGAGATCCTCCCCGTTTTTTTCGATGTAGAGCCGCATGATGTCAAGCTTAAAACAAATTTGTACAGAGATGCCCTGTCTAAACATGAGAAGAAGTATGGCTCCTTTGAAATCAAGCGTTGGGGAGATGCTCTGGTTGAGGTTCCAACCAGAGCAGGTTGGAAGCTGGAACGAAAAGGGTAAGTCCTACACAACTTTTTCTTGAGTTCTTAATTTTAACATAATCTACCAAGAACTTAGCTAAAGTATTATTGGTCTTGTTATACATCTAACGATATCAATCATCTCTAGGACTTTTACCTCGTATTCCATCCAGTCTTTTGAGTGATCAATTTCTCTGTAAGTTGAAAAAAGTTGACGTTAATGTTACGTCATCGTCAAGTTGTTGCTGAATGCTAAGTTAGCAGTCTGTTCGGTTGTTGAAAACCGTAGAACAACTTTAAATAAAAAATTGATAATTTTCAACAAATTTAGAAAAAAGAGAAGTGGAAACAACAACTGCCATATGTTGTTATAAATATGATTTTAGGGTACTTTTAGAAATTTTGAGAATAGTCCTCCTTTATTACATATGGGTGTGTAAAAGATTTATATTTTTAAAGAAAAATAGAGGAATAGTTTATAAGTTTCAACGTAATAATCAATACATAGATAGTTACTAGAGGCAATAATCTCGCATCACAACCTCACTTCATAACTAATTTGAAAATTGGAAAAGTCTAGTGAGAATGTCTATTCTGCCACTCGGACACTTGTCACGTAGTAATTGGCTCTTTGTTTGGTCGCATGTGCACTTAACCTTATATAGAGAGAGAGAGAGAGCTGACTTTAAGACACGGCATGAGTAGATGGACAAAATAGTTATCAAGATATAACTGGATTCTTTTCCATTCTGTGCTCTTCTTCAACCAAATATGAAATGACCTAATTTCCTTTCTTCTTAATTAACGCATCCAAACTAAGTATTAGTGTTTAACCCAATCAGTGAGAATTTGGGCAGCGGTTAGTGTTTAAATCCAATCGGTGGGAACCTGCGCAAGGACAACAGCTAATTGAGCCCATTATAATTGTGATAAATTTCATTGTAACTTGAGATTCTTATGTTTAAATGGATTGAAATTTGTTATTTGAAGAACGGCCACTGTTTGTAAATCGGTCTTGATATACTTGGCTTATGTTATTCAAATTGCATATGCTTGAAAGTTAGGAATAGCACATTGTCATTATTTTCTTGGTCTAAATTTGTCTACCATCGATGTCCGGCAGGTATGGGGAACTTACAAAATTGATTATTCGAGAGCTTTTGCTTAAGCTGAAGGGGAAGAACAGATCTCTTCCTAACCATCTAGTTGAAACGGATGATTTAAAATGTGTAGAAAAATTGTTGGATGTTGACTCTAATGACCATGTACGATTCCTTATAATCCATGGAGTAGGTGGTATTGGCAAATCAACTCTTGCTAGCGTTATCTTCAACCGATTCCGGTCTAAATTCGATTGTAGTAGTTTCCTCGATGATGTCCCATGTCAAGGTCTTTTAGACGTGCAAAAGAAATTGTTATCTGACACACTAGGCTCAACCTCTATTGATGGAATCCATGACCCCAACGATGGGATCGATCGTATAAGAAGAGGTCTTATCAACAAGAAAGTTCTAGTTGTTGTTGATAATGTGGACAAGAAGAGCCAACTCGATAAACTCGCAGGGAGATGCGATTGGTTTGGTTCCGGAAGTAGGATCATTATCACAATTAGGGACAAAAACACATTGCTAGATAAGGACTACCAAATACCACCCAACAATTACTTGGCCTACCCAATGTTGGAGATGCCTATAGATCAAGCAATTCAACTTTTCAGTAGGCATGCCTTTAGAAGTGATACTCCTCTAGAAGGTTGCTACAATTTCTCGAAAAGAAGTCGTTTCAAGCATAGGAAGGCTTCCTTTGACTCTGGAAGTTGTGGGTTCTCGTTTTGCCAATACAGTTAGATCAGAGTGGGATGAAACATTGGAGGACTTAAAGCAAGTGCCACATAGGCGCGTAAGAAATACACTGATGATGAGTATCAAGAAATTGGATGACATAGAAAAAGCCATGTTCCTGGATATAGCATGTTTTTGCATAGGGGAGGATAAGACTTATGCGGATTACATGTGGCGTAGTAGTGGATATTCTCCACGCAGCGCAATTGATGTTCTTCTGCTCATGTCATTGATAAAGATCGATGAGTTCAATAGGTTCTGGATGCATGATGAAGTTCGAGATCTAGGAAGGTACATTGTCAAGGAAGAGAATTTTGAAGATGCCGGAGAGCGCTGTTGGGTGCGGATTGATGAGAATACTTTAGACATACAAAGCAACAACAAGGTGAAAGTTATTACAAATAGAAGATATAACCCATCCAGCAAAATCTTTGGTCATGTGCTTTGATGTGAGGTTTCTAAATTATAGAGAAATAGAAAACAACTCTTTAACAATGAAAGTAAATGTTTTTGTGCCTTACTCATGCAAGACAAGAAGAAAGCTAACATTCCGTTTGGTTAGTTGAAATTCCTTATTTCTTGTTTTGGTGAGAATGAAAATGACTTCTTTGTTTCCTTGAAAAAGTGTTTAGTCTATAAAAAGACAAAGGAATCAACACTGAATGGACATTTTAAACATGCTTGTTTTGTCTTATTTTCAAGTTAAGAACATAACTATTTTATCACAACTTGTGTTTGATTTGATTAGTTTGGGGTTGAAGAAGAACTATTGATATTGTTGACTACGTGCATTTGTTTTTTCGCTTCCCCTATTTCATACCCATCTTTATTCTCTGCAACTGCTGGCAGGAAAAACGAGCTGTACGAGCACTCAGTTTGGGTATTAGTTATGAGTTAACAGCTGAAGAATTAGCCTATTTACCAATGCTGAGGTTCCTTGGAGGGGAGAGCCTAAATTTGGTAGGCGACTTCAAAAATCTTCTTCGTAATCTGAGGTGGTTTTCTTGGCGTCATTGCCCGTTGGATTTTTCAGCGACGAATCTTCAACTAGTGAATTTGGTCGTGCTCAACCTTTCGGGGAGCACGATCACTCACAACTGGGGTGGATGGAGGCAAATCAAGGTATCAACACACCTCACTCATATTCGCTTCAAATTCTATCTATTGACCTTCATAGTCTCATACTTTTTGTTGGCATGTAATCCACCCTATTTTTCCATTGCAGATGGCAAAAAAGTTGAAAATTCTAGATTTGACGCAATGCTATGAGTTGACTAAGACACCTGATTTTTCAGAGTTTGACAAGTTGGAGAAATTAATTCTTGCAAGGTGTGTGAATTTGTCTACGGTTGATAGCTCGATCGGTAAGCTAAAACTACTTAATACTTTGGATATCAAGGGATGTGAATCCCTCGAAGGTTTGCCTGAAGAAATCGGTTCTCTAGAATGCTTGTTGGAGATTATCATGCCCCACTTTGGCAAATTGTCCAAGCTTCCTGAGACACTAGGTAATCTAAAATATTTGACGAAATTTGAAATTCCATTTAATCATCGTATCATCCAACTTCCTCACTCTGTTGGAAAACTAGAATCATTGATCCAGTTGGATTTAAGAGCCTCAGGGATCTTCGTTCTCCCCAATTCAATTGGAAGGTTAAAGAATCTCAAGCATTTACTTTTATCTCAATGCAAGGATCTACATGGACTTCCGGATTCTATCGGGGAATTAGAATCATTGGTTGAGTTGGATTTAAAATTCTCGAGGATCTGTGTTCTCCCTGATTCCATTGGAAGGTTGAACAATCTCAAACATTTGCTTTTATCTGAATGTAAGAATCCACATGAGCTTCCGGTCTCTATTGGGAAACTAGAATCATTGGTTAAGTTGGATTTAAAACTCTCGGGGATATCCATTCTCCCTGATTCCATTGGAAATCTGAAGAGACTAAAAGTCTTAAAGATGTCATTCACAAAGATACACACGATACCTTGTGCTCTTGGAGGGGTAGAGATGCTCGAAGAGCTTGATGCCTCGTTTTGTCCACGTCTCAGGGATGAAATCCCATAGGAAATGTGGTGCCTAACCCGTTTGAGGATCTTGGACTTAGATGGGAGCCCAATCTCCATGTTGCCTAGAAAGATCAGTGGTTTCTCTAGTCTCCATACACTTAGAATTGCAAGTCACCGGCTTTGCCCGTTGCCAGAGCTTCCCTCGAGTTTGAAATGCCTAGTTGTTGAAGCTGCTCAATTCCCTGCTCTTCCCTGGAGCGTAGTTGATTCTCATGATCTCAAAGTTTATAAAGAACAATGTATAACATCATCCTTGAAACCTTACCCTATCTTGCAATTGCCAGATTTTTCCAACTTCCAAAGCTTGTCGGTTATCTCTATCAGCGGTTGTTTAACGCCACGTGTGCCGAATCTATCGTGCTTGAAGAGGCTACAAGAGTTACGGCTTCATGAATTCCCCAAACTAGAGGAGATTCCAGGTTTAGGGGAATTGGAATCACTGAAGTTTCTACAAATTAGCGAGTGTAGTGGGATTGAACAATTGTCTAACCTGTCGAAGTTGGAAAAGCTAATGCATCTTGAGCTATTATTTGGTAGAAAGTTGAGAGCCGTCGAAGGTTTGAAAGAATTGAATTCTCTGAAGAATGTGAAGATTATAGATTGCATGTTCCTAGAAAGGTTGCCCGATGTGCCGACATTCACCAAGTTGGACACGGACTGGAGGTTGTGTCGAAAAGCTGCAAAACTCACCATTCATTCTACCGTATTGGGGAAGCGAATGCGACGTTGGGAATTGCAGAACTTGAAGTAGAATGCATCATCACAAAAGTGCAGGGACTTCTGATTAAAGCACATCAAGTCCGGGTTAGAGCTGGTGCAATACTAAGGTGAGTAGCTTCTACTCCTTCCAGATTTTCTTTGCATCATAGATATTGGTTTGAATGTTTGCATCTAAATTCTTAGGTGCGTCTGGATCACATCAAAGGAAAACAGAAGTTTTCAGTTCGGCTTTTGTTTGCTTAACTATAGAGCTGGCTCTGGAAAAACGCTTAGAAAGAGTTGACGGTGAGTATTTAGAGTTTAGAGGCCCGACGTGTGTAATCAACCCAAATTGACAAACACACGCTCACCACCAACCTGAACAAATCCAAGTATCCTCATGCCACTTCTTGACCCTTGTCTTATATTTCTTAATGATCCTGAGGTGATGTTTTCTTTATCAAATTGAATACTTGTGATGCATGAAGTCATTATGCTTTATTCATTTCAATTGTGAAATTTTGTAGGACTACTGTTAACTGTTCTAAAAACTTAAACCATTAGATGAAAGCGTAGTTTAAGATTAATTACACCAATACTCCCCCCACGCTTAGGTCTTCTTATCTAGTATTAAGCGTAAATATATTTAATTAGTGTGACAAATGAAGTCTAGAAAGATTTAAAATCATGATCTCCCGCTTTGATATTATATGAGATTTTGTGTGATCACCGCTAACTATTCTAAAAACTTAAACTATTAGGTGAATGCATGGTTTAATATTTAATCATGTTAATATCAATTACGCACTATTCGTTTCAATTAGTTGGAAAGTATGAATATATTATGTATGATGAGGCTTAACAAATATTCATTACCAATATGGTATAATATCCGTTGCATTAGGCACAATGGCATCTTGACGTTTAGCTAAGGAAAGACTAGAAACATTTCCAATTTGTTATCCTTCACTCATTTGAGGAAACAATAATGGGGACTACTACAATTACCAAATCTGCTTATTGAAATGTTGCCTATGTGATTTTACATTGCCAATGAGTTGCATCACATATTAATGATTTATATTGAAGTAATAATTTAATCACCCTAAAGCTTTGATTGCACCAATTTGACAGGTTGAAAGACTTGATCGCATTATCTAAGAGTAAAATACTTGGTTACACTTTAGTAAACCGGTATACTGCTCACCCAAAGTTGACATATCAAAGCCCGCAGGCTGATATAGTGTACCTATGGTGCTCACCCTAAGCGATAAAATATATTGCTCACCCAAAACTGATATATCGAAGCCCGTAGGCCGATATAGTATACTTGTTCTCACCAACTGAGAATGCCACCATTTTTATCATTCCCGATAAAAATACTCGTGTGTGGGTACACTGTCGGCCTTAGCCAAAATACAATTTTCTCCCACTTGAAAATCCCACTATTTATTATAGTGCATAAAAAATATTTTTGGCGGCTGTAAATCGACGTCGATGATTTTCTAATTAATTACTGAAATTAATAAATTTTTGGTTAAATACCCAAAATTGCAAACAACACCCAATTGTGCACAAAATAGCAGTCAATTAAATAAAAAAATCACACCACTACAATCAGTATAAAATTTCGGTCACGGCTATTCGGGTCTAATTTAAAAAAAATTATTTAATAATTACTAAAATTAATTAATAAATACCATAAATAGCAACTTAGGTTGGAAAAGCCTAATTAAATACCGAAACGGTCTGGAAAATTTCCGAACCTATTTAAATAAATACTAGAGCTTATCTAGTTGCTAATTGCACTAAACTAACCACCTAACATGCAATAACGATCAATTAATTCACTAATCTATTCTAATTATCCACCTAATCCATACTTAACTTAAACTAATCAACCTTTAAATGTCATTAACTTTCCTAAGAAGGGATTAGTGAGTAAACTCACTTGATTAACGATCCGCTCTCACCACAACGACGGGGATGCGGAGAGGATCGACAATCTTCAAAGTGGGTGTGCCTTTCGAGGTCCGGAAGGCCACCAAAACGGGCCAAACAGTGGGCTGGAAACCCAGCTGTTCCGTTCGGTCTTGGGCTGAACAAGGCTACTCCGGGCTCAGCTCGAGCTAGAATTGACCAAGGAGGAGGCGGACGGCTAGGCGAGGGCGAGCGGCGGTCAGACGGCGGTGGGAGCAGCTTGTGATGGTGGCTGAAATGGCCTGAGGGATGGGCTGGATGCGGGAGCAAGGGTGGACGATGGCTAGGGACCCACGGCTTGCGGGCGGGGCTCGCGGTGGCAGCGACGGCGACACAGCGGCTCTAGGTGGTCGGACGAGTTCGGACGGGTAGAAAGGGCCGAGCTGCTCGGTTTTCTTGGATTTTTTAAGCTCCTTGGTTTGCAATGGAGGGGGTTGGACGACGGCAAGGGGAAGAAGGGGGACAACTTGGCTTGAGAGGGCCACTTGGTCTTCTACCCTATCTTCTTGTCCTCTTGACCTTATCCCACCACTTGGCTGGCTTCCTCTACAGATTTTCCAGACTATTGGCTTCCTCTAGAAGTCTTGAGATGGTCCAAAGGTTGTGTCCATGGGGGAGCTACGAATTTTGAAGGTTTTACCCTCAAATTGGACTTCAATTCCTTCTTGAATCAACTCAAATCGGCTCCCATAAATTCCATTATCGAGTCATCGATCAAATTGGTATTTAGCCTCACCAATAGAACCTACTTGCATCCCAATTTCGCGATAAAAAACGGTCCTTTGAATTTTCTAGACAAAAACGGCCCTATCCTAACTTTTCACCAAAAATCTCGGTCTGCAGAAAAATCTTCGGAGACTTAGTCAATGTTCTTAAAGTGACTCGTGACATGACAAAACTTTATTGAATTCAAATTCACGGTTAATTTCAATCTGGCGCGATTTTAGCATGACCTAAGCTACCGGGTAGCTTTTAGAAATTTTTAGTGCAAATGACCCGTGGTTGATTTTCTTTGAGCCATAATGAAACTCTTCGACACATTGGCGACTCTCGTTTGTCATGGAAATCTCGAGGTTTCGATAACGGACACGGGAACCAAAATGACAGAAAAATCAGTCTAGTGCCGGTCGACGAGAATTTTGTAATTTAGGGGAATCATCCACATTTAATCACACATCTCGCCCGAACCGACCTATCTCGATTTCTAATCAATCTTGCCAAAAGACTTAGGACTTCAAATGCACATCCAAAATAGGAATTAAGAGTTGAGTCTTATAGCTCCACAACGTCAATCCCTCCCGCCCCCTACGAAAGATTAAAAGGATCTTGAGTGCCCTTTGTATGGAACGAGTGCATCAATTCTTGCATTTTTGTTCTTCAATTTATAAGGATGTTATCTTATCTTTTAAGTAAAATATCTGAGGTATTGACTATCGAGTAGTTGTGGATGCTATTATAATAATCAACATTAGGTGTCTTTTGAAAATAGTAAATTTTAGAATATTGATTTACGAATCTAACAGTATTTTTTTTATTTAGCTCAAAAAATTTTTGATCGAGTAAAACCGAAGTATTTTGTTCTTCACTTTTATACCCTTGTTGTGACCTCCATTTTTTTGTCAGGAGAAAAGGAAGAGGTTTAGGAGTATTGCCTCTAAAGAGGTGGGTCAACAGGCCTTGGATTAGACATGGGCTCTCCCATGCCCATATTTCGTGCGATGTTGGATTTTGTATTTTAGTTCTTAACAACCTAAATATTTCTAGGAGTTGCCATTAGTTTATTAGAGTTGGTTAAAAATCAATCAAGACGCAGGAGTGTTGCCCCAATTCCTACGCAATTAGAGATTTCTAGGAACAAGGACTTGTTTATGCCAATATTTCTATTAACACCCTTACGGTACCACTAACTCAGAGGGCTATTTATCTAAATTGCCACACAATTTTAATTATCAATTATAATCCTTATTAAAGCCAGTGAGTGTCCATGCAAATGTTTTTGTGGGATTGTTTTTCTTAATATCTAGACTAATCCTAACCAAATTTAGGAAAGAAATTTACATTCAAATTATCAAAAAGTGTGTGGTAAGTAAACATCCATGAAATTGAAATGCCTTGAAAGTAAATATGGAAAGGGAAGACCCGATACAAGTCAGGCAAATAATATTACATGGCCGTGTTATCATACCTTGAGACAAGACCCTTGTGAGCGAAATGAGAATTTAAATATGCATGGAATTATTCTAGATGCATGAGACTATTCTAGATAATTTTAATCTATGCAAAGTGGATTTTTATAAAAATAGTTATAAAATACCAAAATAGTATTAAATTAGGACAATGAATTTTTACAATTAGGAAAATATTATTAAGGTTTATGCCCTAATTTGATACTAACATTTTTTTTTTTATATATATATATATATTTGAAATTTTCAGATTTTTCATTTTTAATATATTTTTTATTTTTTAAAAATAATTCCCTAAACAACCTATGCTGTATTTACATGAACATGGAACCACTCAGAATATGAATATCACAAGAATCGAGCTCAAATTGGCTATTTCAAGATTGAAACTTCGTTTGAACATTTCATCAAACACTTGGTGCTCGTTAAACCACCCCAACCAGCTTCCATATTCGTGGTCTTCAATCTTAACCAATAAGCAATCTTGCTTCCTGGTTCCTTTTGCAAGTGGGTCTTAGCCAAGGAGACCTAAGAAATTATCCTTTGGAAATGCATGGAAGTTAGCTCATTCGAACTGGAAAATGAGATTTGTAAAGAAAGAATTGACAATGAAGGCTTTTAGGTCTCCAAAATTAGACTATAGGACCTCTTTTGTCAACCAATTTAAGACCAAACCCAACTATATGTATTCTAGTTTAGGGTACAGGTCATTGTTTCCTCAATTGTCTCTTATTTTTCCTAAAAATGCTATATGTTCCCTCATCCGTGACCAACTAAGCTCAACACTTTAAAAAATTTTAGACTTCTTCCATTGATCTCCAAGAAGGCATTTTTCGGGGAGCTTTAGGAGGCATTCCCGATTTCCATTTGGGATGTGCGACCTATGGTTGGAAAGATCTTTGAGTCAAGTTTCACTCTCTAGTTGAAGATTTTGTCTATTTTTGGCTGTAAATTTGTAAAAACTTCACTTTTCTCTCCAAGGGCCGGTTTGAAATTTCTGTGTTAAAAGTGTTTTGAGTTGCTTGTGGGGTGTGTTTTAGAATGATCGTGAGTTCCCCGTAGTGCTTCTTGTCTCCAACCTTTTATGCCCAAAAAGAGGCCACTTCAAAGATCTTATCTACTAAATTAAGCAATCTTTTGGTCGGTCTTTGTCCACCTACCAAGCTTGCCGATCGAGCTACTTCAACAACTCGGCCAAATTTTCAACTTTTGCAACTATTGAGTGTGTGGAATTTGCTGCGATTTTCATGTGCCTCAACAGCTTATCCCTAGCCAATTTTTGTCCACTTGCGCTCCTAATTATGATCTTCCATTAGGGGCAGAGATCAAGCTGATTGGTAGCTGAGTAAGATATGGTAGGGCCACAAGTTGCCTCTCAGTAGCTTCGAATTGAGACTAAATCGTGGACTAGGTTTTGACAGCTGGTTTAAGTGTTTTAATCCATCAATTTGGTCGTAATTTCTTGTTAATTAGCAAGCTTGTGTGTAGTTCTTTAAGCCATTTGACTGTACTTTATCATTCTCTTTTCCCAACTTTGCGAAAACATCCCTCAAAGTTAGGTATTGTCTTGCTCAAGAATGTCCGATTCAATGTAATTTGGTCATTTTGGCTCAATTTGATAAATTTGACCTAGCCCAAGTTTAATTTCAACTCTATTGGGGGCCAATATGATGATTTACGGGCTTGGGCAAAATTTTGTAAAATTTGGAAATTGGTCCCTCAACTTTTGGAAATTGCATTTTAGCTCCAACTTGTTGTTTTAATTCCAATTTGACCCCTAGGGCTTTGCTATTCACATTCAAATCCTCAGCTCTAACACTTTTTTTTTTTTTTTATTTCAAGAAAAGGAAAAATAAATGCATTTAAAAACTATATTAAATGCTTAGGTAATCTATACCTAAAAATTTCAAGAAATTTTTTTTGTGAAAGAACAAGTTCTCACTTTTCTTGGAAATGATCTTTGGGAAAAAATTAGTTGTCAATAACCACTAATTGTTCAACAACTATCAATGAATTAAACGTATACTTATGTTTCCTAGACACATGACTGCATGCTTAATCATGTTACTGTCTGTAGATTCTTTGAATTCACAAGCCATTTCGAAGATGTACTATACTGAAAAGTCCTTTATGAGAAGGATGAGAGTGATTCTTATGTCCATGTGGGCATATATCCTGTAACGAACATTAGAGAGCTTGTTATCATTTCTACTCGTAGAGGTCAAGGAATCCGATTTACCAATGCCACCTCGGCATTAATAAAGATCTGCTGGATTTAATGGGATAACTCACGTGTGAAAGTATGTATAAGGTGTCTTTGGCTATAGGCAGAAGCAAGGAGTTGGGGAGAATATCTTAATTTCTGATTATTTTGTCTAGTCCTTATTAAGGAAAACAAACGAAGGTAACAAGAAAGAATGTAGAGACAGAGCACCGTACAGCTTTTGTTGTTACCACCAAGAGAATGACTTGCATTTTACTAGAAAGTGGAGAAGTCCATCTTGAAGTGTTGTTGATGTCGACCCAAAACTGGATTTTTCTGCATCTATTTCTGCGGTGAAATTATGACATGATGTCTTAGTCTTCACTTTTCTGCTTCCCCACATTATGTCTTGAAGCAAACTGAATTGGGTATGTTTGTGCTTTGACAATATTCAGGCTAAAGCTGGAGCTGGCTTGGACTGTCAATGGTGAGTACTTTTTCTCACCCTTGAGATGTAGTCTGATTTCTTTACTGAATGGGAAATTTGATGGCTCTTTGATATGTTGACTCTTTTCACTTGCTCAAAAAATGCAAACAATGAAATAAGGAGGCATATGCTGCCGTCAAGTTTGCCGATGCATGCCTGCATGGATCGAGGGGCGATGCTGGCATTGCCGAGTGTGTGTTTGTTGCTTCTCAGGTTTGGTGCTTTTAAAGAACTCATCAGATCCAATACTTTTACTTCTCTCAGATTCAAACTGAACTAACCAATGATTTGCTTTATTGTTGTCCCCAGTTTCAGGTGAATGACCTTCCGTTCTTTGCATACAAAGTGCACCTTGGTCATGCTGGGGCAGAGGAGGTTCTTCCCCTTGGCCCACTGAGTGCGTACGAAAGGTCTGGAGTTTTATTTCGAAATTTTTATGTCTGCTTTGATTACATCAAAGGAAAATGAAGTTTCTTAATTTCTGCTTTAGTTTGTTATCCTGTAGAGCTGGCTAGAAAAAGGCAAAGAAAGAGTTGGTTGAGAGTATTCAGTAGCGCATTTCAAATATCAAGAAGTGACCGATTTAAAGACGTGGCTTTTTGCAACAAAAAAGATGTCCTCTTCATTGTTTCCGGTTATTTTCTACACAAAATTGGTTCTCGGGAATAACTTGTTCAGATCTAGAAGGATATCGAAATTTATTTTGCATAGCTGACGTAGAAAAATCACCTGTTTTATTTTTCTAGATGTATCGTACTTGATTTGTTATTTGTGTAATAGCAGGGTGGGCGGCTGTTTGTATATCACTGTTCCATGTCCATCTTTCTTGTGTTAGCTTTCTCCCGACTTTCTTATGCACCTGCAAGGTCACCTCCTAGTGGCACTCTCGGTTGTGCAGCGTCCACAATATGCAAATGAGAAAACAGAAGTTGCTGAATAAGCTGAAGCTCGTCTTTGGCACTGGGCTTGCCTCTGGAGATTCGCCCTAATAACCGGCGGCAATATCTCACATCAAGTTCTCTTTACACGGAGCATTCAGATTAAAAGATTACCTACTGAGTTCATTTATTTTTCCATGAAAAAGCAATTGATTTGCATAAAAGACCAAAAAAAAAAAAAAAAAAAAAAAGAGACAAAAAGCCTTAGAACATTATCTTGAAGTTGGACGGGCATCATGGAATTTGCTGCAGTACATGTCTAGTGGCTACTTGTTCATCACCGACTGATGACGAATGAGTCTTGCTTCAAGTGGTAAAACTAATTTGAAATGCGTTTTGCAAGTCTTGCTCTATAATTATTTTACATTGCAATGACAATTTGGAAGATATTGACAGAAGTGACAGAGCATTTGGATCTAGATTAAGAGCCTTGTGCACTACGAGAGAAGTTGGACTGCGGCATAGCAAGAGCAGCGTCACTCCTGGCTTTTGGAACCCTTAATATGTTTTTTAGAGAGATGAGCTCTGCTACACCACTTTCCAGTGTTGTGGGTAGAGGAGTGGGATGGAGTAATGATGCACGAATTGGCTCGGAGTCGTCAACCAACGCCATCAAAAATTGAATGGAGCACATATGATCTCAATAACTAGCGTATGGATTCGTGTTAACCTTACACTCTCAGTAGGCTCGGAGAGTGCAAACTGATCCCAAGTCGACTGGATCCAACCGGAAAAACTGGAGATAGACTGCCTCTGTTCCTATGTCATGGTGAGCCAAAACACTATTAGCAGTTTAGCATAACAATAAACCGTAGATTAATGGATAGTGTTGTGGATCCACGTTGATGATTTGGTGGTTTTTGGTGCCCCTAATTTTCGAGCCTTTCAACACATATTTTGTACAATTTCATCAGATCTCGTGTAGGTTTTATGGATGTCTTCCTGTCACGTGTAACTATCATTTTCTCCCCTTCAAAAACTTAGCCATGGCTTAGCTCTCAAATAATAATTTGAACCATCTTTGCATGGTTTGAACAGGTTGTGAGACCTCTGACTCATCTTTGAAGCGTAATAAAAGGTCTAAAGAAAAGAACATTCTCAAAACTAAACATTGGACAATGAATCAGTTAAACTAACCTAAAATTTGAATAGGACACGTTGTAAAAACCTTGGGGGCTAGTTTTAATCGGTAATGAATCGGTCTAGAGGACCTCGAATCAATCAGTTACAGCATTGGGCTAGTTCCGTTTATAGTGGTATTCAATGGCTCCTACTAACGTGGTATTATGAATTCCAGGATGATTTTATTAGGTCAAAGGAAAATTAATCTGATTCTAGTGTGTTATTCGCTTGTCACTCTGTTTCGAGACTTTGCCATGAAAGCCAAAAAGTGTTTTCCTTTCCTTAGGATAGCATAGATGTTTGCTAAAATATCTCATCAGATTTCTGATCTATTATGTTCCATGCAGGCAGAAGTACGGGGTCTTGATCCTAGAGAAGTCGATGTTCCAGTTGTTGGGGGACATGTAGAAGCGAGAACTTTTACCTCTTTTATCTCAGGTTTGTGATGTGTTCTTCCAAATAAGAACTTCTTATATGGTTGACATGGATTTTGTTAGACATTGCAGTGTTCTCTAGAATGCTAAACGTCTGTTGGCATTTTCACAATCTGTAGGCTAAACCACCTTGTTCTTTCACTCCTAAAGAAATTGATTTACCTGACATCATGAATCCAAAATGGAGAAGCAGAAGTTGTTGAAAAGAATAAATTTTATTTGTTATGGATTTAGCCGTTATATTGCATTCCTTTAGTTTCTTCAATTATGGGTTTCCAGGTCACTAGTGATGTTGATTTTGTGAACGGGATTTGACAAGCTTAAGAGTACTGAGGGCACCTAAGGAGTACACTGTTACAAGCAAGCAATTCCTTTTTCACACATGAATGCATGCTTAATCACGTTAGAGTCTCTCAGTTCTTCAGATTCACAAGCCAATTTGAAGATGCACTCTGTCGAGAACTTTCTTTATGAGAAGGATGAGATTTTCACAAGAATCGCATCTTTGATCCATCTGGGCATATATCTTTGGCCAGTCAACTTTATGGCATTGTCTATACACTGTAATAAGAGAGCTTGTTATTATCTCTACTTGTAGAGATTAAGGAATTTGATTTACCAATGCCAGCTTAGAAAGCCTTTCCACTACCACTACCCAAGAAAAAGTCTTTATAGGAATTAATGGGACACCTCGCATGTGAAAGAATGTACAAGGTGATTACTTCGTCTTGGGCTATAGGCAGAAGCAAGCACTGTGGAGAATATACTAGTTTCTGATTATCTTCTGTGGTCTTCGTTAAGGAAAACAAAGGAAGGTAACAGAAAGAATGTGGAAACAGAGCACCATACAACTTTTGTTCTTCATTTGTATGCTGCGAATACTCCTGGTGTCTGGTGTCACTGCTGATATCAGCCACGTAGACACCAGTGCCATGGTGAGTTTCGCCCTCACATTGTTAATTTGCTTGCTATTTGCAGAATTCAGGATGACAGAATTGCTGGGCTCTATATGAAAATGGAATTTGATAATGTTGGTTGTTTTCTGGGGATATTTTTTGTATTACCTTTTCAGATGAGTGAACTTCAAATCATTGGTGAGTATATGGATCATTTTATATGTCAGACTAATTTGATGTCGTTGATTGTTTTCTATGGATTTCTGGAAAAATGAAGAAGTAGGGATGGACCTCGTCATCATTCCTGCCGGAGTTCCTAGGAAAACGGGAATGAAAAGAGATCACCTGTTCAAAATGAGTGCTGGAACAACAGAAACCCTGGTGAAGGAGTTGCCAAATGTTGCCCGAAAGCTATCGTCAACCAGATTAGTAGCTCTATTAACTCCACAGTACCCATTGCGTCCGATGTTTGCAAGAAAGCTGGCACTTATGACCCAAAGTGACTGTTGGTGTAACCATGCTTGACGTAGTCAGAGCAATTACTTCTGTGGTGCGTATAACCGCTGCTTGTACCGTCTTGCTGATACTATCAAGAAGCATCGCATAAATTTACCGAGTTCAGAGTATCAGGTTGTCACTTTGTATGAACCTACAAAGTTAGCAGTGTATTTACCTTGTTTAGCATGCTTTTGCCTTGCGTACAATCACTTGCTCCAAGACAGCTCCGTGGACCTGGTATTTTATTAAGTAGGCTAATGCCTCGTGTGTGGGATAGTGTAGGTAAAAATCTGGCCATTTGCAAGTCTAGCAGTGGAGTCCAGAGGCCCCATTTATTTTATTGTTTAGGGTGAAATAATTATGTAACTGCTGTTATGTATTAGTGAGTGTTATCTATTCTCTTCTCATGATCATGAGGTTGTTTATGGTCATAGATATTCGGTACTAATGCTCAGGCAACAAAATTGTACAAGATACCAGTTTCAAGACTATGTCATGCAAGCCAACAATATTTTTCCTTTCCCAGGTAGATTCCTTATCTATTGTGTTCCTCGCAGGCAGAAGTACTTGGTCTTGATCCTAGAGAAGTTGATGTTCCAGTTGTCGGGGGTCGTGCAGGAGTGACAATTTCACCCATTTATCTCAGGTTTGTATTTCCTAATGAGAATTTTTATATGTTTGACAGATATGCTGTTAGAAATTGTAGTTTTCATTAATATGCTAAATGTTAGTTGGCATTTTCAAATTATGCAGGTCCTTATTCTTTCCCTCCTCAAGAAATTGATTACCTAAAATCACGCATCCAAAATGGCAGGACAGAAATTGTCAAGGTAAATAAATTTCAATTTGTTATGGGTTTAGACTTCAATTTAGGAAGTTTTGCTATCATGTTACATTCCGTGAGTGTCTTCAGCGACTTCTCAGGTTTGGTGCCCTGAAGAAACTCATCAAGATCCGATCTCTTTGCTTCTCTTTCAAACTAAAAATGACCAATGATAATCTTTATTGTTGTCCTCATTATTCTTTGCATCCAAGGTGTGCTTCAGTCGTGTTGGGGCTGACTACTCAGGAGTTTCTTCCTCTTGGCCTGCTGAATGAGTATGAAAGGCCTGGAGTTTTAATAATGTTGAAATTTTTTGGTCTTCTTTGATATATCATAGGAAGATGAAGTTTTTTTTCAATTTTGGCCTTTCTTTGTTAACCTGTAGAGCTGGGTTGGAAAAAGCAGAGAAACAGTTAGCAACAAGTATTCAGAAGGGCATTTCATTCATCAAGAAGCGAGCCGATTGAAAACGTGGCCTAAGGAAAAAGATGTCCTCTTCATAGTTTCCTCTTACTTTTCTACTCAAAATTGCGACCTGGGAATAAATGGTTCAAACCTATGAAGTTGTCAAAAGTTTATTTTGCATAGGTGACATAGAAAACACAGAGGTTTTTCTTTTCTTGCATGTAACGTACTCAAATGATAATCTATGTAATAATCTGGTGGACGGATATTTGTATATCATTGTCCTATATCCCATCTTTCTCATGTTCGTGTTCGGATTTCCTCTTTCTTATTCACCCTTAGTATTGCTTCTAAGCAATATGAGATATATAGTGCCGCAATAAGCAAATGATAGATAGAGAGTGCTGAATAAGCTTAAGCTCGTCTTTTGCACTAGACTTGAAGTATAAGATGTTGGGTATTTCAATAGTTTTGAAATATTGAAAGAATTAATTTTTGTAATAGTTTTTTACCTTTTATCAATTTGTAATGGATTTTTGCCTGCCATTAATATAAATTGGTCTTGTAACAAATCATTAACCATTTCATAACAGTCTTGACTACTATTAAATTACGATAGTTTTGCAACCGCCATATAATAGCTCGACCTTTTGTTGGCTTTATAATGATTTTATAATAACTTTCTAATGTTTGATTTATTTCTTCATAAACCTTCCATTATTTTATAATGGCCATCTTTCTTTTACTTGGGATTTTGCTAATACAATAGTTTTTGAGTTAGGGTGAGAGTAACAACATATTGTGAGCCACAAATTCTTAAAAGAGTGGACCCACAACAATTTCTAATTATTTGTTGTTTATTTTTTTGTGACACAAAATAGATTGTTATTTTCACAATAAATTAAAGATGACCACATAAGCATTTCTTTACAAATAGTTACTTTGAACATAATTGAAAAATGATATCGAAGTTGTTAAAATAAGAATATTCTTTTTTCTCATTACATGCCTTTCATTTCGTTGCTAGGTTATACATATTACATTGTTTATGTTCCTTCTATTATTCAAAATGTGAAATAGAAAAGGTCTGTTATATCTTGGGAAGATAACCATTAGAGTCTATCACAACGGGTTTCGTACTCCGATGGGCAAAATAATCCTTAAGGATAGTGCTTGGACCCTTCAGAAAATTGATATTATTTTCTCATCTATTTTTCAATTGATTTCCAAAAACTCTTGTTTTTCATATTATCTAATGTTTTTCCAACATAAGGGACTCAGGTGCAGTCCTCTACCGCTTTTTCCAGAAGATTTAAGAGACAAATGAACAAGAGAACCATTATAGAGGCTCTTCTTGTGTGCAGTGGGCAGAGAGGGAGTTGAAATTATCATTTCAACGCAATAGCACAAGATCGACAGTTTTCAGTTGAAGAAGTCTCTCCGAAGATTTGGCCTAATCACCAGCATCAATTTCTCACACCAAGTTCTCCTTACTAGCATAAAGACTAAGAGATTGGCAATTTTTCTTTGATTTGTGAAAGTTTGAGTCAAATTTGTTCCAAGAATAAAGGTCTGGTCTGTATGTTTTATCGAAAACTTCCTATCACTGCAAACAATTTTTGAGGAAATTCGATTATAGAGAAAACCAACTGTTATCTGGTTATTGTTTGTGATGAAAACAAGTTCAAAAAATTGAATTTATAATGTTAGATAATATTTAAAATCCATTAAAGGTGGCCCATATAGTAAATTACATAGAAGTTGGGAAAGACATTAAGAAATCATAGTTGTAATACTATTTTTTTAACTCTCACGTTCATTCCTCAAAGAAGTCAAAAAAAGTGCGCTAGCCGCCAGGGAGAAAGTGCTCCTTCGAATTGATGTGTGGATTGAAACTCTTCGACATAGCAAAACTGGGGAGGACAACGATGTGTTCAAAAGTAAAGTTGGTTGAGATTTCCACATTAGAACGTTGGACGGTCAACCTGGAGCACGGCGGCCTACTTTTCATAGCTTCAATAAAGAATTTTGAAAGTAAAACCCCCAGAATATCTTAAAAGTCATAACACTCTTGTGTCTGGTTCTCATTCTCAGATCTGCCTCTCTCTCTCTCTCTCTCGTCTCTACAGCTGCGCCCTTCGATCTCTCTCGAGTCTTGCCTGAGTCGCCGGCCTTGTCTCGTTTCGTCTCTCTCGATCTCGCAGGTACTCTCTTCTTTCGTTTTCGATTTCTTCATCCAATGTTTCGATTCCGGTGTGCTGCCATTTCGGTTTCTTTGGGAGTTTGCCATCGCCAAATTGATGGTGTGGATCACGACTAACCATACCCACCACCCGTTTTTTCTTCTTTTGTTTGTAAACTTCCCCCGATTGATGTCTCACATCAACAAAGCTTAATGACAATTTTCCTTCAGCTTGATTCCATCCCAAGTCTTGTTTGCTTCGTGAGATGGCATCTGTCACTAATGCTTTGGGAATGGAGTTCGAGGTGTTCTTGAGTTTTAGGGGACCGGATACTCGGGACCACTTTACCAGTTGCCTCTACAGTCAAATGGTGGAGAAAGGAATCCGTGTCTTCAAAGACAACGAGGAGCTCCGAGTTGGTCAGAAGATTGGTGGAAACCTTTTGCAAGCCCTTGACAACACTCAAATCTATATCCCCATCTTCTCTAAGGGTTTCGCTTCCAGTCCGTGGTGTCTCCGTGAGGTTGCTCATATGGTAGATTGCACTTCAAAGTCGGATGGGAAGAAGGAGATCCTCCCCGTTTTCTTCGATGTGGAGCCTGATGATGTCAAGCTCAAAACGGAATTGTATAGAAATGCCCTGTCTATGCATAAGAATAAGTATGGCCCCGATGAGGTGAAGCGCTGGGAAGTTGCTCTTGTTGAGGTTCCAACTAGAGTTGGTTGGAAGCTGGAAGGAAAAGGGTAAGTTTTCCACAACTCTTTCAGAGTTACTAATCTTAATATGATCTGTCGGGACTTTTTTTTTTTTTAGCTCTTAACAAAACAAGAAATTCCCCCCCAAAAGAAAAGAACAATTCTCTCTTGGGTAGTGATGGAGCTCACACTGCTCGATGCAGCACCCAAGCTTGGCACGTCACCGTTATTTTAACATCTCCTCAAAATCTAGAGGGAGGTTCATTAGATGTGGACGTTTTCACCTCTATGTTGACAGTGTCTCGATGGAATCTCCCTGATATCATAGAGATCTCCAGAGAGATGCGACTTGGAGACGCAGTATAAATTGAAATTTTATTAATGAGCAGTAAGACAAAATAGTCATGAAGGTATGATTAGATTACTTTCCACTCTTCTCTCCCCTTCAACCAACTACGAAATGACCCAATTTTCTTCATTTTCTCTTAATCACTGTGTTTAAACCCAGTCCATGAGAGTCTGGCAGCAGTTTAGTGTTAAATCCAATCAATGGGAATATGGACAACGACAACAGCTAATACGAGGCCTTTTACTATAATTTGATTTTCATCGTAACTTGAGATTATTATGTTTAAACGGATTCAAATTTTTTATTGAAAAACTGCCACCATTTGTAAAACAGTCTTGATGTTTTTCATATATGTTATTCAAATAGCATATGCTTGAAAGTTAGGAATAGTGCATTGTCATTATTTTCTCAGTTTGAATCGTCCACCGTTGCTGTCTGGCAGGTATGGGGAACTTATAAAATTGATTGTTCAAGAGCTCCTACATAAGCTGAAGGGGAAGGATAGACCTCTTCCCGACTATTTAGTTGAAATGGATGATTTAGTACAGATAGAGAAACTGTTGGATGCTAACTCTAATGACCATGTACAATTCCTAATAATCCATGGAATAGGTGGTATTGGTAAATCAACTCTTGCCAGTGTTATCTTCAATCGATTCCGGTCTAAATTCAATTGTAGTAGTTACCTTGATGATGTTCCATGTCAAGGTCTTTTAGATGTGCAAAAGAAACTGCTATCGACACACTAGGCTCGACCTCTACTATCGGAATCCTCGACACCAACGATGGGATCGATCGCATAAGAAGAGGACTTAGCAACAAGAAAGTTCTGGTTGTTGTTGATAATGTGGACAGGAAGAGGCAACTCGAGAACCTCGTAGGGAGACATGATTGGTTCGGTTTTGGAAGTAGGATCATTATCACAGTCAGGGACAAAAGCACAATACTTGGTAAGGACAACCAAATGTCACCTAGCAATTACTTGGCCTACCCAATGAAGGAGATGCCCATGGTTCAAGCAATTCAACTTTTCAGCAAGCATGCCTTTAGAGGTGATACTCCTCCAGTAGATTGCTACAATTTTTTGGAAAGAGTCGTTTCAAGCATAGGAAGGCTTCCTTTAACTCTAGAAGTAGTGGGTTCTCTTTTCGCCAACACGGTCGATCGTAAATGGGATGAGACATTGGAGGACTTAAAGCAAGTCCCACATAAGCACATCCGAAATACATTGATGATAAGTATCAACAAATTGGAGGACATAGAAAAGGTCATATTCCTAGACATAGCATGTTTTTGCATCGGGAGTATAAGACTTATGCAGATTACATGTGGCGGAGTAGTGGATATTCTCCACGCAGCACGATTGATGTTCTTCTCCTCATGTCGTTGATGAAGATTGATGAGTTCAATAGGTTCTGGATGCATGATGAAATTCGAGATCTGGGAAGGTACATTGTCAAGGAAGAGAATTTTGAAGATGCTGGAGAGCGCCGTTGGATGCAGATTGATGAGAATACTCTAGATATATTGAGTAACAACGAGGTGAAAGTTACCACGAGTAAAAGACATAATCAATCAAGCAAAATCTTTGGTCATGTGCTTTAAAATGAGAATGTCCTGCTTTGCTTTCTAGCTCATAGAGAAATAGAAAGGAACTTTTAAACAACAAAAGTATATGTCTTCATGCCTTACCCATGTGAAACGGGAATAAAGCTAATGCGCCATTTGGTTAGTTCAAATTTTTCATTTCTTGTTTTACCGAGAATGAAAATGAGTTCTTTGTCTCCTTGAAATGGTGTTTAGTTTGTGAAAAGACCGAGGAAATTAACATCGCATGGACATTTTAAATATGTTTGGTTTGTCTTGTTTTCAAGTTAAGAAGAATACTAATTATTTTGTTATAACGTGCGTTTGATTTAATTAGTTTGGGGTCAAAGAAGAACCACTGATATTGTTGACTACTTGCATTGGTTTTTTACTTTATTTGTTGCATATTTAGTCTTTATTCTCTGATGCTGTTGGCAGGAAAAACGAGCTGTACGAGCACTCAGTTTGGGTATTAGTCATGAGTTAATACCTAAAGAATTAGCCTATTTGCCAATGCTGAGGTTTCTTGGAGGGGAAAGACTGAATTTCGTAGGTGACTTCAAAAATCTTCTTCATAGTCTAAGATGGCTTTCTTGGCGTAATTGCCCGCATGATTTTTCAGCGACAAATCTTCACTTGGTGAATTTGGTTGTGCTCGACCTTTCATCAAGCGACATCACCCACAATTGGGGTGGATGGAGGCATATCGAGGTACTAACATGCCTCGCTCATGTTCGCTTTGAATTCTATCAATTGTGCTTCATATTCTCATACACTTTGTCAGCATGTAATATGCCTTCTTTTTCCATAGCAGATGGCGAAAAAGTTGAAAATTCTAGATTTGACATGCTGCAATGAGTTAACCAAGACACCCGATTTTTCAGAGTTTGGCAAGTTGGAGAAACTGATTCTCGCTGGCTGTGAGCAATTATCTACAATTGATAGCTCAATCGGTAAGCTAAAATTGCTAAATACTTTGAATATTGAGGGATGTGCATGCCTTGAAGGGTTGCCTGAAGAAATTGGTTCTTTAGAATGCTTGTCGGAGATTATCATGCCTTGCTTCGGCAAATCGTTCAAACTTCCCGAGACACTAGGCGATCTAAAATCTTTGACAAAGTTTGAAATTCAATTTCATCCGGGTATCTACCGACTTCCTTATTCTATAGGAATGTTGAATCTCACACGTTTGGTTTTGTCTAACTGCAAGAATCTTTATGAGCTTCCAGATTCTATCGGGGAATTGGAATTATTAGTTGAGTTGGATTTAAAACTCTCTGGGATCTCTATTCTCCCCGATTCCATTGGAAGGTTGAGGAATCTCAAGCATTTGCTTTTGTTTGGATGTGAGAATTTACATGAGCTTCCAGACTCTATCGGGGAACTAGAATCATTGGTGGAGTTGGATTTAGAACTCTCAGGGATCTCTATTCTCCCAAATTCCATTGGAAGGTTGATGAATTTCATGCATTTGTCTTTTTCTAAATGCAAGAATCTACATGAGCTTCCAGATTTTATTGAGGAACAAGAATCATTAGTCGATTTGGATTTAAGTTACTCGGGAATATCAGATCTCCCTTATTCTATTGGAAGATTAAAGGATCTCAAGCATTTACTTTTATCTGAATGCAAGAATCTACATGAGCTTCCAAACTCTATTGGGGAACTAAAATCATTGGTCAAGTTGGATTTAAAACTCTCAGGGGTATCCATTCTCCCCGATTCCATTGAAAGGCTGAAGAATCTAAAGCATTTGCTTTTATCAGAATGTGAGAATCTACATGAGCTTCCGGATTCTATTGGGAAACTAGAATCTTTGGTCAAGTTGGATTTATCGCTTTCAGGGATTTCTGATCTCCCTAATTCCATTGGAAGATTAAGGAATCTCAAGCATTTGCTTTTATTTGGATGCAAGAATCTAAATGATCTTCCGAACTCTATTGGGGAACTAAAATCATTGGTTGAGTTAAATTTAAAACTCTCGGGGATCTCTATTCTCCCTAATTCCATTGGAAGGTTAAGAAATCTCAAGCATTTGATTTTATTTGGATGCGAAAATTTGCATGAGCTTCCAGACTCTGTTGGGAAACTACAATCATTGGTCGAGTTGGATTTAAAACTCTCAAGAATTTCCATTCTCCCAGATTCCATTGGAAGGTTGACGAATTTCACGCATTTATCTTTTTCTGGATGCGACAATCTAAATGAGCTTCCGGACTCTATCGGAAAACTGGAATCATTGGTTGAGTTAGATTTAAAATTTTCAGGGATCTCTGTTCTTCCTAATTTCATTGGAATGTTAAAAGATCTCAAGCATTTACTTTTATCCGGATGCAAGAATCTACATGAGCTTTCCGATTCTATTGGGGAACTAAAATCATTGGTTAAATTGGATTTAAAACTCTCGGAGATCTGTGTTCTCCCTGATTCCATTGGAAGGTTGACGAGTTTAACACATTTGTCTATTTCTAGATGCAAGAATTTATATGAGCTTCCGGACTCTATCGGGGAAATGGAATTATTGGTTGAATTGGATTTAAAATCCTCGGGGATCTCCCTTCTCCCTGATTCCATTGAAAATCTAAAGAGACTAAAAGTCTTAAATGTGGCATACACAAAGATACACACGATACCCTATGCTCTCGGAGGGGTGAAGACACTTGAAGAGCTCGATGCCTCGTTTTGTCGGCATCTCATGGATGAAATACCATGGCAAATGTGGAACTTGACCTGTCTGAGGGTATTGGATTTGGAATGGAGCCCAATCTCTACATTGCCAGGAAAGATTAGTGCTTTCTCTAGTCTCCAAACACTTAAAATTGCAAGCCACCGGCTTTCCCCATTGCCAGAGCTTCCCTCAAGTTTGAAATGTCTAGTGATTGCAGATGCTGAATTCCCTGCTCTTCCCAATCTATCGCACTTGAAGAGGCTACTAAAATTACAGCTCAGCGACTTCCCCAATCTGGCGGAGATTCCAGGTTTGGGGGAACTAGAATCACTGGAGTCTCTACACATTACCATGTGTGATGTTATCAAACAATTGCCTAACTTATCGAAGTTGAAAAATCTACAGCATCTCGAGCTATGCCGTTGTAGGAAGTTGAGAGCCGTCGAAGGCTTGAAAGAACTAGATAATTTGGTATATGTGAAGATAGAAAATTGCAAGTCAATGGAAAGGTTGCCCAATGTTTCGACATTACCAAGTTGGAGTTGGGTTTGGCAGAAGCTTTAAAACAAACCGTTCTCTCTACCGTGCAACCGATTGAAGAATATCATGACTGGTATCAACCTGGTGCAGCAGAAAGGTGAGTGGCTTTGAACTTCTCCCAGATTTTCTTTGCATCCAAAATGCGCATCGGTCGTGCGAAAAGGTGTGGGAGTATAGCCTTGTCGAAATTCTCAGGTGCGTTTTGATAACATCAAAGCAAAACAGAAGTTCTCATTTCGGCTTTTCCTTGCTAACCTGTAGAGCTGGCGGTTGGAAAGAGTGTTGGCGGCAAGTTATTCAGAGTATTGAGGACCTGGTCATGGGATAATGCCAAACCTACGGTGCCTGCACGTGGGATAAAAGCCAGACTGGCGACACATTCACCACCGACATGAACTAATCCGAGTGTCTCTCATGTCACTTCTTGAGCCATCTATGGAATTTCTTTATGGTGTTTTAATTTATAGGGTGACAAAGTACGAGAATGCATGGTATCTCTAATTTACTCCCATTAATATTCAGTGATTATTCCACGCATTCATCTTAGGCCAAGCTCTAAGTGCAATCAGAGTATTTGAATATTTATCATGAGGCTCCATTTATTTAGTATGTTAGTACTTTTGGATCCATCGGTAGCCACTGAGCCCTCTTTTCTTTAATGTTGTTGACTTTATTTCTTTTTACGTGAAATTTTATAAAGAGAAATAACCCAAAAAAAATCTTCATAAACCAGCATCCTAAAGAAAATAATCTACACACAACTGCAATATAAGTTAAAGCGGAAATCGCCACCCATATTTTTGTAGGATGAAGAGCTTAATAGATACGACAACACTTTGGGAAATTATTCATCCGAGTGGGGCATAAAGCCTAAAATGAGGGAATTCCCAAGCTTTATTAAAACTTGAAATCAAGGAGGTCACCTTAACGTATCCGTCCATTTTATGACGAAAAGTTTGGAAACGCTGAAAAGGATAATGCGATTTAGGGGTCGGTTGTTGATTTATGCACCTTCGCATCTTTAGTCAACGAAGACTCGAGTGCTGAGCCTTGCGGCGGGCGAAGACTGCGCTACTGCCGAATCTCCCTTGCTGTGCAGGACGTCGCTGGGATTCAAAGTCGTGATCCTGGAGGGGATTGGGCAGCCTCTGGCAGTTTTGGTGGGGATCAGCCAGCTCGTCTATGTTTTTCCATCTGTAGGGCGTTGTGAATACTCCTGGTGTCACCGCTGATATCAGCCACAAAGACACCGGTGCCATGGTGAGTTTCCCCCTCTGATCGTTAATTTGCTTGCTATTTGCTGAATTTAGGATGGTGGAATTGCTAGGCTCTAGACAAAGATGAAATTTGATATTGTTGATTGTTCTGTGGGGATATTGTTTGGATTACCTTTCCGGATGAGTGAGCTTCATATCATTAGTGAGTATATGGATCAGTTTTTATGTCAGACTAATTTGATATTGTTGATTGTTTTCTGTGGATTTCTGGGACAACAAAAACTGGAGAAGGCTCCTCTAGGAATGGACCCCGTCATCATCCCTGCTGGAGTTCCTAGGAGAACAGGAATGAAAAGAGATGACCTGTTCAAAATGAGTGCTGGAACAACAGAACCCTTTGTGAAGGAGTTGCCACATGTTGCCCGAAAGCCATAGTCAACTGGATTTGTAGCTCTGTTAACTCCACAGTTCCCATTGCAGCCAAAGTTTCCAAGAGCGCCGGCACTTATGATCCAAGAGACTGTTGGGTGTGACCATGCTCGACATAGTTAGAGCAAATACTTCTGTGGTACATATCACTTCTGCTGGTACTGTCTTGCTGATACCGTCAAGAAGCATCAAGTATATTTATAGAGTTCAGAGTGTCAGGTCGTCACTTTGTATGAGCCTACAAGTTTAGCACGCTTGTCTGGCGTGCAATCACTTGCTCGAAGGGCAGCTAACTTTATCTTGCAATAAGACAGCTAAGTGGACCTGGTATTTCATTAAATAGGCTAATGCCTCATGAATGGGTTCATGATCACAGTGGAGACGCTAAGGTGAAAAATCAGGCTATTTGCAAGTGCTGTTATGTATTAGTGAGTGTTATTGGTTCTTTTCTCATGATGAGGACCTTGTTTTTGGTGATAGCTATTTGGGACTAATGCTCAGGCAGAAGATTTGTACAAGATACCAGTTTCGAGAGTGTCATGCAAGCCAACAGCATTTTTACTTTCCCAGGTAGATTTCTTATCTGTTATGTTCCTTGCAGGCAGAAGTACTTGGTCTTGATCCTAGAGAAGTTGATGTTCCAATTGTTGGTGGTCATGCATGAGCGACAATTTTACCTCTTATATGTTCGACAGAAAAGCTATTAGAAATTGCAATTTTTTTATATGCCAAATGTCAGTTGGCATTTTCAAAATCTGTGGGTTAAGCCACCTTATTCTTTCACTCCTCGAGGAATTGATTACCTGAAATCACGTATCCAAAATGGCGGGCCAGAAGTTGTCGAGGTAAATAAATATCAATTCGTTTTACAGATTTAGACTTCAAATTAGGCAGTTTTGACGTCATATCACATTCTGTTAGCGTCTTCAGGGGCTTTTCATTTTTTGTAAAACAGCTTCAGAGTACTGAGGCCCCCTAAGGGGTTCACGAAACGTGGCATGGGACATCTGTCGGCAGCGGGAGTCAACCATCCGAGCGAGAGGTCAGACCAATCCCATTCATTCTGGTCCGATCAGAACGGATCTTGTTGAATGAATTGATCCATTATGGCCTACTTCTTGTTCACTGTTCCAAGAAAGCATTTTTTTTCTCCCAGACACATGAGTGCATGCTTAATCATGGTAGAGTCTCTGAATACTTGACATTTACAAGAAATTTCGAAGATGTGCTCTGCTGAGAACTTCCTGTTTGAGAAGGATGAGATTTTCACAAGAATCACATCTTAGGTCCAAATGGGCATATGTCATTTGCAAGTCAATTTTATCGTGTGCAGACTTTGCCTATGCACTGTAATGATTAATGAATATAAGAGTGCTTGTTATTGTCTCTACTTTTAGAGGTCACGGAATTCGATTCACCGATGCCACCTTGAAAACTTATCCATTACCACTACCCAAGAAAATGCGTTAATGGGATACTTTGTCTCAGGCTATTGGCAGAAGCAAGCAGTTGTGGACAGTATCTTAATTTCTGATTATTTTGTCTGGTCCTCAATAAGGAAAACAGAGGAACGTAACAGAAAGAATGTAGAAACAGAGCACCTTACATCTTTTGTTGTTACGGCTAAGAGAATGACGTGCATTTTGATAAGCGGAGAAGTTCATGCAGTTGCAGAATTGTTAAATACATCAGACTTACAGTGATCGTACATGCCTACTCGAAACTAGATTTTTCTGCATCTATGAAGACTTAAAGTCTTCACTTACTTTGCTTCCTTACATTATGTCATGAATCAAACTAAAATGTTTACATCTGTGCTTCGACAATTTTCATGCTAAAGCTGGAGATGGCTCTGCAACTCTCAAAGATCTTTTGTTTGGCCCTTGAGATGTAGTCTAATCTCTTTCATGAACCGGAAATTTAATGGCTCTTTGATATGTGGACTCTTTTTACATGCTCAATTGATGTGAAAATGAAATATGCTGCCGTGAAGTCTGCGGATGGATTCCTACATGGGTTGAGAGGCAACGCTGACATTGTCGAGCGTGCATTTGTTGCTTCTCAGGTTTGGCGCCTCGAAGAAACTTATCAAGATCCAATTTTTTTGCTTCTCTCAAATTTAAACTGAAATGACCAATGGGTTCATCCTGGTGGACGGATGTCCCATCTCTCTCATGTTCAGTGTTCAGATTTCCAACTTTCATTGGCACCTATAATGTTGCCTGTGCGCATTATCAGATGTACAGTGCCCTATTGTAATATGTTAATGTAGAAGCTACCTAAGATAGTGTAATTTATGTCAACATGTAATTACCAAAGAAAATAAATGAGAAACAATAAATGATGCCAAAGATTTACATTGTTCAATACCAAGTGTCGATATCTTATATCTACTAGTAGAGTTAACAATAAATAATTTATTAATAATCGGAGAATCCAAATTTATAATCGCTCACATACTCTTTTATTTTCCACATTTAGATTAAATTCAAACCCATAGTATTTATAAATAAACAAACATTTGGATCTAAAAACTCAATGCATAAATTTCACCATGTTCAAGCACGTCCGCATCAAGAGCTCCTCCTCGTGGCTGCGTTCTCCGTGCGGCGGCCCCTCAAGGAGAGTTACTGTGCTGTCACGGTAAATCGGTGGATATGGCAAGACTGATATCCATCACATTCTTAGATGCAACTGTTCATATTTAACGGTCCAAATAGATTTTGAATAATGGCTCAAAAACTTTAGATGGGAAGCTGATGGCTCCCAGACAATCAGTCAAGCGTTGCCTTTGTCAAGTCATTATCAAATACACCATACAAGACCCAAAATCACTAGAAAATATTAACGAGCACAACAATTTAAGGCCATAAATCAAATGATGTCATGCTCTAAGATATAGGACTACCTGAAGGATTTACTTTCGTAAAGTAAATGTCGTGCTGTGTCATGCTTAAAACCCCGATTTTAGATTTTTTTTCTGATTTTGTTACTTTATGTTTAAATCCCGATGGGATGCAAAGTGTACCATCCTAGATTATAGTACTATTTCGCATGGCCTTTTCCTTGAATTAAATCATAACTCACATTTTTCTCATTGCCATTACATGATAAGATGATGGATATATTTAAGTTAAATTCCGGTGATTTCATAGAATTGCAATTTTAACTGCTAGTTTTGACAATATAAAGCCTAAAATGAGGGAAGTCCCAAGCTTTATTAAAACTTAAAATCAAGGTCACTATAGCCTATCCGTCCATTTTATGACGAAAAGTCTGTAAAAGTTAATAAGGAAAATGCGATTGGGGCGACGGTTGTTGATTGATGCTTCTTTGCATCTTTCGTCAACGAAGACTCAAGTGCTGAGCCTTGCAGCGGGCGAAGACTGCGCAATTGCCGAATCTCCCTTGCTGTGCAGGGCGTCGCTGGGATTCAAAGTCGTGATCCTGGAGGGACTGGGCAGCCTCTGGCAGTTTTGATGAAGATCAACTCGCTCTTCTCTGTTCTTCATCTGTGCTTTATTAGCGCTGAAATTACCGTACATTGTAATGACAACGTGGAAGAGACATTGGCAATAATGACAGTATTTGGCAGGACTACAGAAGTAGGAGTGCAGTGTAGCAAGAGCAATGTCACTCCCGAGCTTTGGATCCCTTCACTCGGTTTCCTTAGAGATGCTCTGCAAGGCTGCAACAATGCTTTGCAGTGTGGGTGGAGAAGGGCGATGGAGGAATGGCACATACGATCTCGATAACTAGCATGCAGATTCTTACCGATCTTCCACTCTCACGTTGGTTCGGAGAGTGCTACGTGAGAGTGCAAATTGATCCCGAGTCGACTATATCCAATTGAAAAAAACCGGTGATAGCCTGCCCCAATTCCTATATCTTGGTTGGCCAAATCACTATTACTATGACATTGAGCGAGTAAACCTCACAACCTTTTACAGTCTCAAATCTACTAAATTATAGACCAGCGGATATTGCTGTAGATCCACATGATGATTTGACGATTTTTACAGAATTAATCTTCAGGTCTTCCAGCATTATTTTTTCACAGTTTCATCATATGGTCAAGTAGGCATGGCTTAACCCACAAATAATTATTGGAGCCATCTTGGATGGCTCGAATTGGCTATGAGACCCGTGACTAATCTTTCGTAGCGTACTAAAAAGTTGAAAGTAAAAACTACCTCAAACTTGAACAGGACACATTTAAGAAAGTTGTGGCTAGTTTGAATAGGCACCGAATCAATCTTTAAGACCTCAAATCGATTAGTCAAAGTATTGAGCCGGTTCAGTCAATAATGGTATTGGGCTTTTGAAGCCTCCTGCTAACATGGCCTGAGACTTGACCTACTAGAATAGCTTGCTGATGTCATAGGGTGTAACTTACCAGTGCCAAACCTGACTTGGTGCTTGTAAGTGTGTGGAAGCTTTGTTCGCCCTGAAATTGGATGACCAACTTCTATGGTGATTGATGAGTTGACTAGTATTGTGGATTGAGTATTTGGAGGCACAAATGTTGTTGTAGGCACTTTACGGACTATTGTTAAAGTTCCAACATCTATCATGTATATTAACACTCACATTTTGACGACTCATTAATCGTTTATTAATTACAAAAAAAAATTTAGGAATTAATTCTTAACCCTTAACAAAAATAATTTTCATTAAATTGAGTTACATATGAACGTTAGGAACATTTGCTTTGCTAGTATTAATTATTAAAATTTTCAGAATTTTTATTTTTAAAAATTTTAAAAATTAATTTAAAAAAGTAGTGGGCCCGGGCTAGGGCTGGGCCTGCCCAGTCCCTTTTTCTTTTCCTTTTCCCTTCCCCTCTTTGGGCTCGGCTCTCTTCTTTCCTTTTTTTTTTTTTGCCCCTTTTCCTTGGCCCGGCCCTTGCCACATCTTTCCCTCTCTTTCCCTTACGCCCTCTGCAACGCGACGAGAAGACTGGTACGATGGGGAACGGCACGACCGCAGGAGCGTCCGGTCGGGGGTCAGGCCGGCAGGGGCAGCTGGCGTCGCAGGAGGCCATGCGTGCTGGGCAACTTCAAAGGGAGAGAGGTGAGTGAGCCACCGCGCTTGGACCTCGGCCGCCGACCCTTGCTGACGCGTGCTTCTCCCACGGTAGGTATCGTGCGTATCTTTTTGAGTTGTGTCGAGTTGCGTCAATTTCCCGGGATCCCGGCTCGGAGGCGTGCGGGGCGACCGAACGTAGTCCGGTCTAAGGAGCTCGCCAACCGTTCACGGCCCCCGAGCCGGGATAGAGACCCTCGGCCGGCCCCCTTTTTGTGCCTTGCTTTTGCCCTGTTCTCTCATGTTTTTGCACGAGCTACTGAGCCGGGGCGTGCGTTTCGGGTTCGTTTATGCTGTCCTTCGTTGCTGTTGAGCATTCCCCGCTGATTCGTGTTGAGTTTTGATCCGGTTTCGAGTCTTGTTCTCGTTCGGGTTTTCCTTTCAATTCGCCCACCACACGTTTGACAAAATGTTTGCACCAAGACCGTAAATATTTTCTTCCGATTTTGAGTCGCTTGAACGTGTAGCTATGGGGTACGCTTGATGGTGATCTCTCTCTAACCTCAAAATACGTTTTTTTGTCGCCGCGGCTCAACATGCGTTTTCTTTTCTCTTTTTCGAGTCTCTTTCGGTGGTGCCTCTGTGTTGTTTTATCCCGTGCATTGTCCTGTCCTCACAGCAGATGTGAATACTGGCAGGAAATGAACCAGGGATCTTGACGAACACCGATTTCTCAGGATGCTTGACTGAGCTTTACTATTATCTTCGGTTTTATATGTTACGCATCGTTGTGGAGTCATAGTCGAGGATGGGCCGTGGTCCAATGACTGTGATCCATAGCAGACGTTTTGTGTTGGTGACCTGAGTTTTGATGTTGAAGATTGAAGGGCTCGTGTTCTGTGGAGGATAAGGAGAATCCAGAGAGCAACGGGGGAGATCGACCATATTTTTAGAGAGAGAAGAAAATGGGAAATGAGCTTGGGTTGAACTTTAGTAAATCTGGATTGGGCTTAAGTTGATCGAGTCTGGACTTGTTTGGCTTGGACCTAATTGGTCTTGTGGAATTTGGGTTTAATTCGTTTGAGATTTTTTGGACTTGTATAGTTTAGTTTAGTTTGGGCTGGACGTTTTAGGTGAGTTGGGCTTTTGAGTTTAGTTCAGGTTTGTTTCAAGGTGTAGGTCGAATTGGGCTCAATGTGGGAATCCGCCTGCGTATTGGTCCTGCTTGGCCGGCCGATTCGGGCCCGAGCGTAACCGCGCTTGATAGTCCATGCCGATGTCCTTATTTTTTATTTTTTAAATTAATTAAAAAACAATATTTTTAAAAATATTTTTTAGAAAAAGAATATTCTAAAATTTTTAAAAAAGAGAAAATTTTAAAAATCTCGAAAAAAATTTATTTTAAAAATTCCAAAATGCATACAAAATATTTAAAAATTCAGAATTTTAATAAATATATAAAATTCCGAAATTCATAAGAAAATAAATCAAAAATGCATAAAAAAATAGCTCTCTAATGTGGTAGAGCGTGACCTAGGAGTAAAGAAACTCGATCTAGCACTTTTACAGCAGCTAATGAGTTAACCGATCGTGTCAATTCATTTTTGGAGGCAAAAGTTGCTATGGTGCACATTGCACAATGTGGACTGGGGACTAGAGTTCCTTCAAGAAATAAGTAAAAGAGGCCAAGAAAAAGGAGTAGGATACATCCATCATGTTCACATGGAATGGAGCTGCAACTGGACGGGACTATTGACTATGTGGCACGATGATAAGGAGGTGGAGCAAGGCGACCATTCGCTTGTGCTGAAATCGAGGAGGACAGCAGTGGAAGGTGTTGTTAGAGGAGGACTGTGGAAAGTGCTGCTTGTAAGAAGGTGTTATTCCAGGGAAGGGAGTGATGGGCGAAGCTCAATTTGAGCAGCACCCGAGTTTCAAAGTTAGAGGATTCCGTGGTAGTAGGCTCGGCTTTACTCCAGCAAGATTTTCGAACTGAATCACGACAATAAAATGAACGACTATTGAGTTTTCAGGAAGATATCGGGCACTTATACTAAGTTACAAATAGAATAGCAGGGACAATGATTCAATTGCTTAACATTCAATATTACAACATGTGGTTTATCTGTAGGAACAATAACCAATTGCAAAAGATCCTATTAATTATAGAATATAACTAATTTATACACAAGTTTGACCGAGTATATATTACTGGAAATCAACAAAGATCAAGATTCCACAATATACTACAGCTTTTGCTTATCTAGAAAACAACATTCAAATGAAAAAGAAAAAAAATGGCATAATATAGGAAGAAAGACTAAATTAATGATCATATGTTCCGACTAGAATTTTGTTTTGATTGATGAATGAATGCTCACTTCGTAAGGTCACGCCATATATCTCCAAAACAAATATTTCAGTTAATCAACTTTTGGTCTATGCAATGCGTAGGACTTCAACTAGTTTGATGATAAGGTTTGTTGCCTCGTCATTTGACATTAGATTTTTGTAATTATGTTCATTCAACACCTGCAGACTATTTTATTTTTGTTTATGCGGATCATTAAGTTAATATCACGAAGAAGTTTCATAGAAGGTAGCGGTAGGGTTGGGACAGAGTTTAGCTTCAAGACGCTTAATAACTTAACTATAACTATATCTAAAGGGCCTCATTGTTTAGGAAATTTGAGGTCCCGTCCCATGTGCATCACACAGGAATTTGGATCCGCTCTTACTTTTGTTATACTAATTTACACGATTAGAAATGTTTCTTGGTACCAGCAACTCCCGCTAAACGCATAAGCAACAGCAGTCTCGTACAGCTGAACGAGTAATATAGTAATTATAACAAAATAGAATGCAAAATCATTGTGTTTACCTGCCCCCACAACTTCCTCTCATTTACAACTTAAATATCCTAGCAATTAAGAATCCTAAAAATGTTTCGAGCCCATTGCAAGATTCTCGACATCTTCTTGTCTCTTTCCTTATTTATTATGTATACTTCCACTTACTCGCAATTGAGTTAAATTGTCAAAAAGAAAAAAATTGCGGAAAGACACGAGAGGTAAAGTCATGCATGCGTCTCTCCCTTTTGCTTTTTCCAACATAGAAATAGAGTCGTGCCACGAGTTCTCACTTTCCCTGCGCTTGGATAGAGTTTTCACAGCGAGTTGAATGGAAGCTTCGTGTGTTCATTATTTGAGCATGGCTTGAAAGTGGTGACCCCCCTTCTATCTTTAATGTCAATGATGACAAGACAAATGAGCACATAAAATATTCGGCTGCCGTTGATTCCACCTCATCTTGACTCAACTCGCCTACTATTACTCACTGCCAATAAAATTGGCATTTTTTAATCCCTTGCAATTCAAGTCTTTTGGGGTGGATTGGCTTTCTTGTGGTGGGATTCCGCTTAACTTCACTCTTACATTTTAATCATACGTGTAAGAACTATGCCATGTCTTGAATGGATCCAATTTGATCTTGCTTAGAGAGGGGTAAAAATTCGATGTGGACTTATAGGCCGTCCCATTCAGCTAACGGTAGTGATATTGTCTGTTTTGATGGCCACTCGCTCCCCTTGCACAGTTCTTTTATATCGCTTTATACTAATTTGAGCTTTGCTAGATACTTAAAGCTTGTTTGATAACACTCCCGAAAACAATTGATTATGTTCTTTTATTTCCAAGAGTAAAAAAAGAACATAAATCCATTTGGTAACATTTTTATTCCCAGAAACAAGAATCAATTTTTTTGTTCTCGGGAATATATTTGAAATAGAATTAAGAAGTAGAAAAAAATTGTTTTTTGTTCTTAAGAATAATTCCTAGAATCAATTCTAATTTTTTTCTTTTCTCTTCTCGTTTTTCTTCTTCTCTTTCCTTTTATTCTTCTTCTTCCTTTTGGTCGGCCTCGACCTTGGCTGGCAACCTCGCCGGGGCGTCGCCGGCCCGCGGCGACATCGAGCCATGGCGAGGCTCATCGGCCCAAGCCTTGTGGTGGCTAGGCGAGGTCGACCTCACCTAGCCACAGGCGAGGCTCGGCTTTACCGAGCCACCTCCAGGTCAGCATCGCCTAGTAATGGCCCGACAAGGCTGACCCTCATGGGTGGTTGAGCGAGCTTGGCCTTGCTAGATCTAGGCGAGGTTGACCTCGCCCAACCAAGGTGAGGTTGAACCTCGCACAACCAAGGCGAGGCTCAACCTCACTAGGCCAGGGCGAGGCTGACCTCGCGTCGCCTAAGCAAGGTCGAGCCTTGTCGGTGACTTGGTGGGGCTTGCCTGGCCATTGGTGAGGCTTGGCCTCGCCCATATCTGGCCAAGTCGAGGCGAGCCTTCGGCGAGCTCATTGGAGCCTTGCCATGGCCTCGCAAGGCTCCGGCGACCATCTACCAAGAAGGAGGAAGAAAAAGAGAAAAATAAAAATAAGAAAAATATGACAAAAGTATTAAAACATTAAAAGAAACAAAAAAATTTAAGAATCCTACCAAATATATTTCTTCTCGAGAATATATTTGGACAATTCACAAGCATGTTCTTTGTCTCAGAAATTCTTCTTGGGAATAAAGTCGGAAAAAATAATTTCTAATAAAAAATTGTCATTGAGAACAAAATTATTACCAAACCCGCCCTTATCTATCAACATAATAGGTCTAAACATGGGCCATCATAGTGAGAGAACTATTTGATACCCATCCAAATAGCTAGCATTGTGATCACACTTAAAAAGAAACTACTTGCTACAAAGCTACTTTTGTGATCGCATTACCACCACAAGCTTTGTCAACAAGGGTTAGCGACCCTCACACTGTAATTTGGCTAGGGTTGTTCGCTAGGAAGTATTGACACTCTCCAAAAGGTCTCGTGTCATGTCGAACATTCTTACACATGTCCGACACTCTTCGACACTTGCCGACACTCTCCAACACTCGATCAACAGAAGTCAAGGTCAACTCTCTCGACATGCGAGTTTAAAATTACGACACATGATTCCCACACACACTGGATTAATTTTTAAAATTTTTAATAAATGAGAGGTCAAATATAAATATGTAAAAAATAATAAATAAAAAATAAAAGGGAAAAGAAAAAAAATCTAGTCGTCTCTTTTCTTCAAATTTGACTCACTTCTCGTGACACACAATTCACTCCTACATTTTTTTTTTCTTTTCTCTTTTGACATACTTTGACACGCGAGTCCAAAATATGGATATTATTTGAAGGAGTTTGAGATTCGAATTTTAAGTTTGAGGTAAACCACCTTTCAAGTCTTATGCCTACCCTCATAATTGAACCGGAAGTACATGAAAAGATTAAGACGCTCCAATCAATAGATCCCAAAACCCAGAAAGTTCTGCAAGGAGGTGCGGAAAAGAGGAAAGCCAATTTTCAAGTAACTGAGGATGGAATATTGAAATTTCGTGGACGCTTGTACGTGCCCAAATGATGTGGAGCTTAAGGAATAAATTTTGTCAGAGGCTCATCATAGCAAGTACAGTATTCATCTGGGCAGCACAAAAATATATCAAAAACCGCATCAGTACTATTAGTGGAACAATATGAAGGCAGATATCACCAAGCATGTTGCCAAGTGTTTGACGTGCAAACAAGTGAAAGCACAACATTGCAAGCCTGGCGGACTTTTACAACCTCTCGAGGTTCCCGAGTGGAAATAAGAATATATTACAATGGATTTCATAATAGGATTGCCGAGGAGTTAGCGGGATAATGATTCCATCTGAGTCGTGGTTGACAGATTAACGAAATTTGCGACTTCATTGCCATATGAAAGGACTTTACTTTGGATAAATATGCTAAGTTGTACTTGTGACAAATAGTTTGTCTTCACGGAGTGTTAGTAATGATCACGTCAGATTGAGACCCATGGTAGCTTTTTGGAAGAGTTTACAAGCTGCTTTGGGAACGAAGCTGCAGTACAACATGGCCTATCATTCGCAGACAGATGGCTAGTTTGAAAGGACTATTCAGACGCTTGAAGATATGCTGTGAGCTTGTGTGTTGAATTTCAAAGGAAGCTAGGAGGAACAATTTCATTTGGTTGAGTTTGCCTACAACAACAACTATCAGCAGAGCATTAAGATGGCACCATTTGAAGCATTGTATGCAGGGCCTACAGAACTCCAGTATATTAGGATGAAGTTTCTTAAACACAAGATTACAAGCCTTGAGCTGGTTCAGCAGTTAGTGAACATCGTCAAAGTCATTCGAGAAAGGCTTAAAACCACCTAAAGCCATCAAAAGAGTTATATAGATAAACGGCATAGGACTTTGGAGTTTCAAGTGGGTGAGCACGTATTTCTCAAAATATTACCGTTGCGAGGCACTTCACGCTTTGGCAAGAAAGGGAAGCTAAGCTCGAGGTACGTGGGCCCTTCCGAGATTTTGGAGTCGATCGAGACTTTGGCCCATCGTCTTACGTTGCCATTGAGACTTACTCAAGTATATAACATCTTCCACATGGTGATGCTGAGGAAGTATGAACCTAATACGACCCACGTACTGAATTTTGAGGAAATAGACGTGAACGATAGAGTGTCGTATGTGGAAAGACCAGCTCGGATAGTCAAACGAAAGGAACAAGTGCTGCGCAACAAAACAATTCTCTTAGTCAAAGTGGTATGGCAAAACCATAGAACGGAGGGAGCCACATAGGAAAATGAAGAGATAATGAGGCGTTAGCATCCCCACTTTTTGTTGAAGTTTTGTAATGATTCAAATTTCAAGGACAAAATTTTTATAAAAAGGGAAAAATTGTGATATCCTGAAATTTGGCCCTTTTCAAAATATATGAAATTGTTATTTCATTAATGCATTGATATTCTGAATTGATCACTCATGAGTTAACTAATCTATTGGACGATGCCATAAATGGTTAAAACGCGACAGATTAGAGAATTCGATCAAATCGACCGCTCAACCATAAGGATTAACAAGGATCAATTCCTGTTATAAGTCAATTAGTGTACGGATATAAATCGATTTGATGGAAGTACATAGTTGGCTCGTGAGTGATTTCGTATGATTACAGTACTCACATCGAATAACGATAAACTGATTTTCTATTGATCTTGTACTCATAGTACATAATTGAACCCTCATGATTACATGACAACCGAGGGTCATCCACGATTCGAAGAGGTACAAATGTAAATTGGAAATTATCGACCATGAGTTAGTCGTGCGAAAACCCTTAAAAGCCACATGATAATTTAGGTCGTACTAAAGTTGCATTTGATCAATTTTAACCATAAAATTAAATTCGATTTCGGATATCGAATTTTTGAATATTTGAAGACTAACTTATTGGGCGTCGCCTCATTGTCCATCGAATTAGTGGCAAGTTCGAAATTTTTGGAAAATGAATTATTAGATGAAAATTGGAAACAAGGGAGCCATAGCTAATGGCAAAGTTGTGAATTTTGGCCAAATCTCAGCTTTAAAGAAAAGAGGAAAATGAAAAGAAAATTAAGGGGATAAAATGCTAGGTGAAGAGGAATTTAGGGAGAGTGGGTGAAGGGGAAATCATGGATTTTAGGGAAAAATCTTGGGAAAATCCTTCTCTCTCTCTCTCTCTCTCTCTCTCTCTCTCTTTCACCCTTCCCCCTCCATTTCCTTTTTCCACTACCGAGTCCTCCCCCCTCCATTCTCCTCCTCTTCCTCTTCTTCTTCTTCTTCTTCTTCTTCTTCTTCTTCTTCTTCTTGCTCTTCTTTTCTTCCTTGTTTTGTTCCTTTTGGCCACCCATCTCACCACCACCTATCATCGCCATCTCCATCACCACTCACTGCCACTCAACACTGTCCGAGCCGCTGCTTGTTCCACCGCTCGACCACTAAGGTTAGCTGCCCCTCAACCTCATTGAATTGCCACATTGTCGCCCGCTCACCCCCGCAAGCTCGAGCTGCCCGCACCATCCTTCGCCAATTGTCTACCTGAGAGTGTCCCTTGGCTTGTAGGTTCTAACACAAGGTTAGAATTTTAGCTCTTCCAAATTGGTATCTCACTGATGGCTCATTGTCGCTGCATGCCTATCCCTTTCCACTATTGCAAACCACCACCGCCGTCCTCACCTCAAGTTGCCACCACCACCACCGAGCTCTCAAGCAAGGTGGCCATGAGCCTCAAAGCTCATTGTGGCACGGCCGTTGTGTCGCCATTGCACTGCCGTCGCCGTGAGTTCGTTGCCGTCGGAAAAACCGTAAGTTAACTCCTAATCCTTGATTAGGTAGTTAATTGTGTTTAAAGGTAGGTTTACTTTAGGCTAATGGTGGTTAATGATATTTAATGTTGGTTTAGTACTAACCATTGTTAAGGATGAGTTAGATTAAGGCTAATTGAGATTAGTCCTAATTAAGGACACTCGTTTAATTAATCGCAATTATTTTAATCAACAACGATTAATTTTAATTAATTATAGTTATATTAATTAATGATAGTTAGTCTTAATTAATCGTAATTAGCTTAATTAATAGCGATTAGTGCACATTAATAATAGATTAGTCGTTACGTAGAATTTAATGCTCGTTTTTCTAGATGAGTTTGTGCATAATTCCTATTGTTTAAGCTTATGATGCCATGTTATTGATTGCTCAGTGATAAGCTTTATTTACTATTTCAAAAGAAGGTTTTATGGGCAAAAAAAAAAAAATAGTAATTTTTGCGGGGTTTGGACGTCGAATTTTTCGTGTTAAACGAGGCAATGGGGTTTTAAAGTGAAAGTGTGCAAAATTTGACGGGTAAATTTTTAATACGTGCCCACGTGCAAATATTTTACTAGAATTTTAAGTGTAAAAATTTGTCAAAGTTGATTATTTGGAACACGACTCTTTTATACCGGGCTCATTAACGGCAAAGTATACTGGCTTGATTGTTGGCATGCTCGAGTGATTATTAATCAAACCCGTCACCCAAATGAGAGTTTGGGGGCGATACCCGATGTTTACCGAATGCCTGGTAGGGCTTCGGATGTCACATCGCGTTTGAGGTTGGACCGATGCTTCTTTATGGAATGCTATCTAGGGGGTCCTAGATGATATTGTGCTCGATGGAGCGGGATGATGTTCAGAGAGCAATAGCTTGGCCAAAATATGTTGAGAGCAAAAATTGAACTTGATCTTGCTCTATCATCGATTGCAACAAATGTTTGAGGCTTCCTGTAAACCCCGTGGCAAATCTAAAAAGGACATAGCAAAATACTGTAGCAAGATGTTAGGGAAATGACTGTTCACAGTCATTGTGACATCCTAATTTTTCAACCATATTTTCAATAAAATGAAATGGGCTTTTCATCGATGTGCCTATGACATTTTTCTCTGAGTTGGCCACTCACGAGATAACTAGTCTATCAGGTGAAGCCGTTAAGGAATCTAAACGCGACCGACTTGAGAATTTTATCAGAAATCGACTACTTGACCGTGCTAATCTACAAGGGTCAATACGGCACTGTTAAAATCGATTAGAGACCAGAGATAGGTTGATTTTATAGAGGCATGTAATTAAATTATGGGTGATTCCACTTAATTACAAAATTCGCGTCAAACGGCACTAAACCGATTTTATGTCGATTTTGTACTCTATGCCCGTATTTGAAACCTTGAGATTTTTACGACAACCGAGAGTCATCTATGAGTCGGAGATGTACAATGTGGATTGAAAATAATCGACCATGGGTTAATTGCGCTAAAAATTCCTAAAAGCTACCCGGTAGGTTAGGTCATATTAAAATCGCGTCCGGTTGAAATTAACCACAAAATTGAACCCAATTTCAGAAATCGAAAGTTTTGACGTGTCACGATTTATTTTAGGAATGTCGACTTATCCTTCGCAGAATTTTCGGCGAGTCTGGATTTTTGGCGAAAATTCTATATTGGGCGATTTTGGACTGGGAAATTTGGAGGGCCGTTTTTGTGTGAAATTTTGGCCTCCAAGTTGGATCAATCGGTGAGGAAAATTATGGAAAGTGTTGTGGGCTTCCTCCTTGGCAATTTGGCCATCAATTTGAGGTCAATTGGTGTGAAATTAAGTTGAATTTGGGAGGGAAGCACATGAAATTCGTAGGCCATGGAGACTACAACATTTCGGACCCTAAAAGTGGCTTGCTTAGGAAGATTTGGGAGGGAAATGGGCAGCTAATAAGAGCTGTGGACTTTGGGGGTCATCACTCAAGTGTTTAAGATCTTTAGGCTTGACTTTGGAGGCCTTTCTCCCCTCTTCAGTAGCATCCTTTTCTTCCTCCTTGCTTCACTCTCCATTGTAGTTGAAACAAGACCAAAGAACTAGCAAACCAGCCAAGCTTCTGAATCAAAACAGCCAGCTACTCGCCTGCTTGCCCGCCAGTGTCGCCGTCCGCCGTCCGCCGCTCGCGAGCCGTCCCGAGCCCGCGCATCCGCTCGCTTGCACCACCTCCCGCACGCGTCGTCGCTCCTTGCATTGCCCAATCACTTGCAAGTCCAAGCCGCCCACATTGCAACTTCGCTCGCCTAGTCCCCCGTAGCCATCCTCGAGCCGCTGCCGTCGCCGCCCGGTCCCGTCGTGTCGTTCCCGCGCCAGCCAAGCTGCCCGACTAGCCTCTTCGGTTTAGCCATAGAATCGAAGTTCCAGCTTAGTGCTAATGTTTCATGGGCCATTTCCGGGCCTTTTCGGACCTCCCTTGGTGTCGCCATAGGCCCGAGTCTCGCTCATCTCCGCGTCGCCGTTGCCGTGAACTCATCGGCTCGTTAAACCGGTGAGTTTACTTTCTAGGGATAAGTGCTACAAAAGTCCTAAAACTTGTCACGAAAATGCAATTGAGTCCTAAAACTTGCAAAAAGTGTAATCAAATCCTAAAACTTGTCAAATTATTTCAATCAAGTCATAAAGTTAACGCCGTCGACTTTTTTAATGGAAAATGCTAACGCAGCATTTAAAATTAATTTAAAATTATTTTTCATTTTCCACGTGGCTTTTTAATTATTTTTTATTCTTTTTTTAAAAAATAGATTTAAAAACTAAAAAGAAAAGTTAAAATTTATTTTTAAAATTTGTTAAAAAAAAAGTAGCTCCTCCCTCGCTGCCGCCGCCGCCGCCACCATTGCCGGAGGGGCCGGCGACGGTCGCCGGCCCCGAGTGAGGGTGGTTGGCCCTCGCCCCCTAGGCGAGGGCCGGCGACCCTCGCCACGCCGAGTGAGGATGCCCAAATCTAGGCATGCCAGCCCTCACGAGGGCGGCGGTTGCCATATATATATATATATATATATATTTTTGAATTTTTTTAAAAAAATAAATTTTAACTTTTCTTTTCTAATTTTTAAATCTAATTTAAATAAAAATTTTAAAAATCCACATGGAAAATATAAAATTATTTAAAATTAATTTTAAATGCCAAGTCAGCATTTTCCGTTAAAGAAGTCGACGGCGTTAACTTTAGGACTCGATTGAAACAATTTGACAAGTTTTAGGGCTTGATTGCACTTTTTACAAATTTTAGGACTCAATTGTATTTTCGTGATAAGTTTTAAGACTTCTGTAGCACTTATCCCTACTTTCTAAATCTTACTTAGGAGGTTAATTGTGCTTAGAGGAGGATTAGTTTAGAATAAGATTGGGTTAGGAGGATTAGTTAGTGTAATTAGTGATTTAGTTAGTTAATTAGATTAATTAGGTGGTTAGATTAATGTATATAGCTTAATTAGTGATTTATTTAATTATTTTGCATTTATTTAATTAATTTGTAATTTATTTAATTAATTATTATTTTCCGTAATTTATACCGGGATAACCGATTGTCAGAATTTCATGCTAATTGTCGTGGTATAGTTAGTTTGTGCAACCGAATGACAATTTGTGCAATTGGATGTTGATTGGTGAGTTTTGATTTATTATTTCAAAAATACGGAATTTTGGTATTTGATTAGCATAATACCGGGTGTCGGGTTTTGACACCAAAAATGTTTTTAAGTACCATATAAAGTCGTGGGATTTTTAAAAGTGAGAATATCGCATTTTATGATTCAATTTGATCGGGTACTCACGCACAATTATTTTACCGGATGTTTTTAATATGAAGAAAATATGCCAAGTACATTATTTAAATTGAGACATTTGAGTGCAAAGCACGATGTCCTTGGCCAAGATGGGATGTGCGTGTGATCATTATGAGAACCCATTACTCGATGAAGGTCAAGTGGGCGATGATCCTATATGAAATGCCCTTGTCAACGGATGTTGGATCGCGGTAGAGGTCGGACCGATGCTTCTTCGGGAATGCCATCTAGATGTAGACATTGCCGTGCTCGATGGGGCGAGACGACGCCCAACTATGCTGGATGACAGCCGACTGTTGAGTTGGCCGTGCCTACTGGGCTATAATTAATTGGAACGCTTAAATGAAATAGTCGTGCCTGATTATGTGACGAAATTGTGTGGTATAGAATGGGACGTGTCATAACGATTTGGCCTTATAATCGAGACCCCTGTGATTGATTGACTTCCAATTGTTGAGTGCAATTACTGCATATTTATGTTATATGAGCCGTATTAACGTGCATGAAGATGCTGAGGCGAGGTAAGTCTTTTGTGATGTGTGATTATACCGCCTCTAGGCGTATTACCTTCCTAATCGAAGTTTAGGGCGTGAACTCGCTGAGATATTGTCTCACCCCGTTGTGGTTTGAACTTTTATAGGTCCTTGGATGGAAGTACGCCACGTACGTTTTGGGTGGCCACGAGAGGCTGAGACACAACGTACTGTCTTCCTTGTCCCCAGGGATCCCTAGACCCACGAGCTCGTTGTGACCACGATTTGGGTCAACAAAGGCCAACCTCAGTTGGTACCTCATCGATTTAAGGCGTGGTTTCGTCACGGGCCTGGCGGGGTTAGGGAGGGTCTTGTGGATGGCTTCAACGAACCTGCCGTTGAGGGTGAGGGTGAGGTGGTACTTGACCCTGTCGTGGACGCCGATGTCATAGCAGACATCGCGGCTAACCAGTTGCCTAAGGATAAGCAGGAGCCTGAAGTTGAGGAGGTAGCTGACCCATTAGATATCGACATCCCTGACGGTTTCGTGGCAGACCTGGATCCCAAGTAGATAGGGTCCGGGGTAGGGTTAGCTAGGTAGTCCTTTTTGGGGCCTTGACTTTTTATATAACTATGCAGGCTGACCTAGTTATTTTATAAAGTGTGGTTTGTTTGAATTGATTGTCCTGCTTTTCTATCCCATGCTTATTTGTTGTCAAGGGATTGTTTATTTCGCTTCTGCATGTGTAATAAAATGAATGGGTCGGCGACGCGTCCTGGGAACGTCGCAATTTAGTCGACCATCGAGGGATATGCGCGCTCGAGGTTCGGGGCGTGACAGTCACAGTTCATATCACCCAGAATAATTCCATATCGAATTTTTCAAAACCTCTATTCGTTTCGGATCCATGGAGATCAGTAGGTTTGCCAATGAAAAGGTGGTAGAGGAGGGTAATAGCTTAATCAAAATATGCTGAGAGCATAAATTGAACTTGATTTTGCTCTGTCACCAATTGTCACAAATGTTTGAGGCTTCCTGGAAAGACTATCGACTTGTGTGTTGGCTATGATCCGAAGGGTCGTAATAATTGGAACATGCACATTTGATCGCGTGCTTAGTTATTGTGGATTGTGTTTTGATTATTGTTTATGTTTGTTGCATTGATATTATTATATGTGATGTACCCAAGGCGAGGTAAGTTGTATATCGTGTGCATTTAGGTTGCCTTCGAGACGAATTCACATTTTAGTCAAGACCTAGGCTATTAACTTGTTAAGATTTTCATTTCACCTCGTTGTTATTAAATATTTTCATGCTTGTTGTATGGAGAACTGTCACGTGCAGTTTGGGGTCCCGATGGACCAAGACGCAGGCATGCCTGGCGTCATTTTTGGTTGGTCTCGTCGTTAGTGAAGTTTAGGTTAACCTTGACCCTACAGGTTTTTGAGATGGTTGGTAGGAAATGGCCATAAAAAGGCTTGTAATTATTAAACTTTCTAAGACTAACAGTTTATAAATGAAAGTGTTGTTTTTGGGAATGTTCGTTGTGTTTTTACTATCCCTGTTGTTCGTTGTTTGACTAGATATTATTTATATTAAATGCTTCCACTTGCGTTTAATCAAAAGATTAAAGACTAGGTTGGTGATAAGTCCTGAGACGTCGCACTTTAATCAATCATTGAGGAATGCTCACGCATTTAGGGTTTGAGGCGTGACACTATATATCTCTAAAATAAATATTTCAATTAATCAACTTCTAGTCCATGCAACGCATGGGACTTCAACTAGTTTGATGAAAAAGGTTTGTTGTCTTGTCATTTGACATTAGATGTTTGTAACTATGTTAATTCAGCACCTGCAGACTATTTTATATTTGTATATATTGATCATTAGGTTAATATCAAGAGGAAGTTTCATAGAAGGTTAGTGGTAGGGTTGGGACAGAGTTTAGCTTGAGGACGCTTAATAACTTAATTATAACTTTATCCAGAAGGCCTCATTGTTTAGGAAATTCGAGGTCCCGTCCCATGTGCATCGCATATGAATTTGGATCCACTTTTTACACGATTATAAATGTTTCTTGGTACCAGCAACTCCGGCCCAACGCATAAGCAACGACACATGCTTTCATTTAGTCTCGTACAGCTGAACGAGTAATATAGTAATCATACCAAAAGAGAATGCAAAATCATTGCGTTTACCTGCCCCCACAACTTCCTCTCATTTACAAATTAAATATCCTAGCAATTTAGAGGCCTAAACAAGTTTCGACTCCGTTGCAAGATTCTCGACCTCTTCTTGTCTCTTTCCTTCCTTTTCATCCACTTACTCGCAATTGAGTTAAATTGTCAAAAAGAAAAAGTTGCGGACAGACACGAAAGGTAAAGTTATCCATGCATCTCTCCCTTTTGCTTCTTCCAACATATAATAGTGTCCGGCCACGCGTTCTCACTTTCCGTGCGTTTAGATGGGGCTTTCACAAGGAATTGAATGGAAGCTTCGTGTGTTCATTATTTGAGCATGACTTAAATATAGCGACTCGCCTTCTATCTTTTATGCCTACGATAAAAGGACAATTAAGCACATAAAATATTTGGCTGTAGTTGATTCCACCTTATCTTGACTCAAGTCGCCTACTATTACTCACTGCCAATTTCATCGGCATTTTTTTAATCCCTTGCAATTAAAGTCTCATGGGGAGGATTGGCTTTCTTGTGGTGGGATTCCACCTTAACTTCGCTCTTACGTTTTAATCAAGCGTGTAAGAACTATGCCATATCTTGAATGAATCCAATTTGATCTTGCTTAGAGAGATAAAAATTCGATATGGACTTATAAGCAGTCCCATTCGGCTAATGGTAGTGATACTGTCCACTTTGATGGCCGCTCGCTCTCCTTGCACGGTTTTTTAAAGTGCTTTATTCTAATTTGAGCTTATGGGAGACTTATCTATCATGATAATAGGCCTACACATGGACAATCATGAGTGAGAGACCTATTTGATACCCAACATCCCAAATAGCTATCTTTGTGATCACACTTAAAACGAAACTAATTGGTACAAAGCTAGTTTTGTGATCACACTACCACCCCAAGCTTTGTTAACAATGGCTAGCGACCCTCACACTATAAATGGCTAGGGTTGCTGGCCCTTGCTTGCGTCATGCAGTTATGGCACCACACAAAAGAAAAATAAAAATTTAAAAAAAAATATAAAGAAAATTGGAGAAAAACTAATAAATAGATGATAATTAAAGAAAAAAGAAATGAGAACCATAGAGAGTGCAACCCTCGGTAAAAGTTGTTTGAGGGTTTGGAGAGGGTGGAACTGCCCCCACTTTGTTGCTTAATCTCTGGGATAAGTACACTATCAGTGCCAAAACTTGTGTACGGCGCTCATTTTGGTGCCAAAAGTTTCCGTCGGATCACTTAAGTGCCAAATCGGAGAAAATACGATCACTTTGGTGCCACCGGTGAGAAATTCCGGCCAGATTAATTACGTGGCATTTATATTTTAAAAGAAAAAATTGCGGTGGCTTTAAAACGACGTCATTTTCCATCCTTCTCAAGAAACGACGTCGTTTTGCCATTATATGTGGACACCCTCACGGAAACGATGCCGTTTAGCTCACATGGGATTAAAATTAGGGTTTCCGCCGCTTGGCCACCGTCGTTTGCCCGCCATCGCTCGGCCACCGTCGCTTGGCCACCGTCGCTCGGCCACCGTCGCTCAGCCACCATTGTAGTTGCTCGACCAAGTGAGTGAGGAGAGATTGAGATTGTTGCTCAAGCAATAAGTGGCAGGAAAAATCGGAGGCGAGGGCAGAGGAGGAGGAAGAAGATAGGTCGAAGGTGCCGCTGGTGTGCTGGTGGTGGTGGTGCGTTGCTGGTGTCGCTGCTGGTGAGCTGCCGGTGCTGCTGCTGGTGCCGTGCTGGTGTGGGTCTTTGAGGAAGAAGAAGATGAAGACGAGCCTTCCCTCTCTCTCAATTTGGGGATTAGGGTTTCTAAGTTGGGGGAAAGATGCCAAACGGCGTCGTTTTGGTGTTTGGATGCTGACTCAACTCTCCGACGAGCCACGTCGGCTTCAAAAATTAATAAAAAAATGCCATGTTGGATTTCCGGCCAATTTCATCGGCGTTGGCACCGAAATGATCATTTTTCAAAATTTTTGGCTCTTAATTGATCCGACGGAAACTTTTGGCACCAAAGTGAGCACCGTACATAACTTTTGGCACTGATAGTGTACTTATCCCCTTGATCTCTTCTCCTTATAATGTCCATGAGCAGAGCTCGCAATTCTTTTTTTTTTTTTTTTTTTTTTTTCTGTGCTTCATCCTCCTAACCATTTAAGTTGGATTGAACTTGAAAAATATTGAATCAAATAGTTTGATATTTTAGAATTTTATGTCGATTTAATGAGCTTATTGAAGATAAAATATTTTAACTCTTGTTCCTTACCAATATATATATATATATAACCTCTTGTCAGGGAGGTAGACCGATTGAAGGGAGAAATCACGAGCTAGTCTAGTTTCTCATGAAAATGTAAGCTTTACTATTTTCTTCTTTTCCCCTCTCTCTTCAGGGTTCTAGAATATTTATACATATATAATCATCATTTTATCCCCTTTCAAAGATATTAACTTTTACTGAAAAATGGAGAAGGCTAAACGTGAACCAAATTGCTTGCACGTATGAAGATATGTAAAAAAATAAGTTTTATTTTGCTTTGGTATTGAGTGTTTGATCTGATTTCTTAATACGAGGATGCTAATTTTAATCTCCGTCAGCCATTTCTTTACTTTTAATTTTCCTCCTCCTCCTCCTCCTCTTTATATCATTTTTCGCAATTGCTATATCCATTTCATCTTCCTTTAATCTTCATGACATTGCATTGGGAGTACTCAATATCAATTCTCAAGTTCCTTTTCTTGATCATTAGTCATTAGGTAAGATAAATAACAATCCAGATTATAATACCTAGACTCTTAGAATCACATAGCAATGAAATTCCTGTACCTTTCTTAGTGCTTGATCAAACGTTTTATATGTTTCCTCGTGAATCCTATTCTATTGACCTGTCTTATCGCTGTTATAATTAGTCAACTGAAGTCAATAATTCTTTTAGTTTTACGGATTCTTCTATTGCAAGTTTTGCCCCCATGTTAGTGGCCAGGAAGGAGGATATTTGTAGGCTCCTTCATGATGAAGTAAATGCAAGGAAATGAGAAGGTGAAATCAAGACACGAAGCTAGTAGTTAGCAAAGGCCTTGAAGGACCAATATCTACCAATTCAAGGTCTGCATTCACGTGGCAAGAGATTTTATAAAATTGAAAGACTTGAGAGTTGCTGAAAAGGACGAATCAAATTTTGAAGTCTTTTAAGTATTTGTTAAGGTCTTCCCTACCGTTTTTGACTATATTAAGGTAAATTCAGCTATGAAATCAAAGCTCTTTTACTTATTCTATTTGCTTATTCTATGTTATAGAATTCATTTGAATACGTGGAAGTGCTACTATATGTATAGAGTATAGCTCAAGGTAGTTAAAGGGGGCTCGGCTGTAATTAAAGCATCATTTTCATTGTTAGCAAATGAAAAATGACATTTTAAGAAGAAAAGCTAAACTATTGATTCTATATTCATAAGAAAATTGTGTTTATTGTTGATAAATGAATGCTCACTTCGCGAAATTACACCATGTATCTCCAAAACAAATACTCAAAGAACTCAACTTCAGCCTGTTGCAACGCAGGGGACTTCAACTAGTTTGATAAAAATGGATTATTGTCTCGATGTTATGCATCATACTTTTGTTGCTACACAAATTCACCACCCGCAGATTATTATTTAAAAAAAAAAATTGTTTATCTTGATTGTTATGTTATATCAAGAGGAAGTTTCATAGAAGGGAGCGGTAGGACCGGGAGGGACTTGGGCTTCGAGAGGTTTAATGGCTTTGATAATATTATCTCATCGTGAATTTTTCTTAAAGGGCTTCATTGTTTAAGAAGTTTGTCCTTGTGTGTTTGATTCCGTCACTATGTGGAGCACATATGACGTTAATATCGTGATAGATTTGCATTTAACATGCGTGAATCATTTCATTAGATCGGGATCCATTGATGATAAATAAATTTGACAAAGGAAAAGGACCGCTTATCGGATCCATTATTGTTCATTTGTTTTGTTTTTTCCCGATTCCACCAACTCCAGGCGGACGCAAAAGCAACTCTACATGCTTTTACTGTCTTTCTCGTGCAGCGGGATGAGCAATATAATAACCTCAACATGTCTTGCCTCAAGCAAGCTCATGGTCATTATCTGAAACGTAGTTGCCCCTGCTATCGCTCTTCAGATTTCCAGCAAACAGCAAAATTAGTCAACGTCACATTTTAAGGCAACTTTTGCAAAAAATTATGGAATAGAATAGAGTTTGTATCATAAAAGCATCTCGAAATGATATACGCATTTATATGAAATTAATCGCGTCACAAAAACTTTTGAACTAGAAAATTGGATAATGATATAAACCAGAACTTGGAGCAAGCATGCTATCCCACATACACGGCACTCTTGGCCTTAGAATAGGGACTATCTATTAGCCATCAAATTCTTTTCTGAATTTTAGTTCATATCAAAGAAAATTTATTGTTGTCACCGTTTTTCAGGTGACTGAGCTTCCGTTCTTTGCATGCAAATTGCGCCTCGGTCATACTGGGTTCCAAGACGTTCTTTCACTTGGCCCGCTGAATGAGTTCGAAAGGTTTGGAGTTTTGATAATCTTGAAATTCTTTAAGTCTGCTGAAATTACGCCAGAGGAAGATGAAAATTTTTAATTTCAGCCTTGGTTTGTTAACCTGTAAAGCTGGGTTGGAAGAGGCAAAGAAAGAGTTAGCAGAGAGAATTCAGAAGGGCGTTTCATTTATCAAGAAGTGAGCGGGTGGCCTCTTCATAGTTTCCGGTTATTTTCTACTCAGAATTGGTTCTTGGGAATAAAGTGGTCCAGACGTGGGAAGATATCGAAATTTATTCTGCAAAGCTGACGTAGAAAAAAAAGCTTTCTTTTCTTAAATGTAAGGTACTCAAATGGTAATTTGTGTAATAACAAGGTGGACGGATGTTTGTATATTATAGTTCTATGTCCATCTTTCTCGTCTTCGTGTTTGCATCCGCCTTTTTGGACTTTCTCATGCACCTGCACCTGTAGTGTTGTCTCCAAGTTGCACTTCAATTGGGCAATGCTGCTATAAGCAAATGATGGACAGAGGGAGCTGAATAAGCTGAAGCTTGTCTTTGGCACTAGGCTTGAAGTCTGAGAGACTCAAGTGCAGCTTTTTGTGGCTTTATCCAGATGATTAAAGGGACAAACGAGCAGAGAGAACCATTACAGAGGCTCTTCTTGGTTAGTGGCCAGAGGGAGTTGAAATTATCAACTGAACACGAGCAGAAGTTTGAGAATGATGCCTTTACACCGATTCTCCCCAATCACCAGCAGCAATTTCTCGTACCAAGTTCTCTCTACGTGGAGCATTTATGGTAAAAGATTGCCCATAGTAAAAGATTGTCTGCTTTAGGTTTGCTTTCTTTTATGAAAAATAAATGATCTGAAAAATATTTTTCTAAAAATTATTGATCGTATAAATTGAAATACATTGAAATTATTAGTTAAAAAATAATATTTTTATTGTCGATAACAATTTATATATAAACATGATCGTGGACAATGAAGATTTTTTCTATTAATTCATTTTGATAAATCATACAAATAATTATTTTTAAGAAAATATTTCTACATTATTTATTTTTTGCGAAACAAATAAAATTTTAATATTTTCTCAGAAGTTTCGAAGAGGTGTCTTTCTTTTTTTTTTTTTTTTGGGTCGAATTTTTCTTTTCACTTTTGAAAGTTCAAGTAAAATTTGTTCCAACAATGAAAGTAACCTTAGCCCCTGAAGGGGACAACTCAGATATATAAAAATAAGGCTAAAACAGTGCGCCTCTCCGGCCTTGTAAGGTCTGTTCCTGGAAGCCAGAGCCAAACCCTACGATGTCTTGACTTTCAAACGCTTTCTACTTTCGAGTTCTCACTCTCAGATCGGGTTCTCTCTTTTTCTCCGGCGGCGCCTTTCGATCTTCCCTCTCTAGTCTCGACTCAGTCGCTGTCTCATCTCGGTCGGCCGTCCATCAGCGCATCAGGTATTCTCTCTTTATATCGGTTTCGTTTTCGATTTCTTCGGTGGTTTGCCATAGCCAATCAATGGCTACGAGTTGCGACTGAACATGCCCACCTCCGTTTTTCTTTCCTTTATTTTTAAACTTCCCCCAATTGATGTCTCCCCTCAACCAAGCACATTGACAATTTTCGTCCCGCTCGATTCTGTCTCTAGTCTCGATTGCTTCGTGCGATGGCACCACCCAACAACACATCGGGAATGGAGTTCGAGGTGTTCCTGAGTTTCAGGGGACCGGATACTCGGGACAACTTTACTAGTTGCCTCTATCATGACATGGTCGAGAAAGGAATCCGCGTCTTCAAAGACAACAAAGAGCTCCGAGTCGGTGAGCAGATTGGTGGAAACCTTTTGCGAGCCCTTGATGACACTCAAATCTATATTCCCATCTTCTCTAAGGGCTTCGCTTCCAGTGTATGGTGCCTCCGTGAGGTTGCGCATATGGTAGATTGCACTTCAAAGTCGAATGGGAAGAAAGAGATCCTCCCCTTTTCTTTGATGTGAAGCTGGATGATGTCAAGCTCAGAACTGAATTGTACAGTAATGCCTTGTCTGAGCATGAGAAGAAGTATGGCCCCGATGAGGTGAAGTGCTGGAAGGCTGCTCTTCATGAGGTTGCAACTAGACTAGGTTGGAAGCGGGAAGGGAAGGAGTAAGTTTCCACAACTTATTCCAGCTATTAATTTTAATGTAATCCGAAAGGGAGGCATTTTTTTTTATAAATTTTAAAATATCTCATATTCAATTTATCTTGCAGTAACTATAATTTCTCCATATTATTGATACCATAGTTGAAAAGATCTAATCCGAATGTGGAAGTCATTGTCAATTTATTGTTTAATGCTAAGTTAGCATCCTGTTTGGTTGTCAAACACCTTAAAAAAATTTAAATAGCAAAATAAATATCTTTCAACATTTTAGAAAAAGGTAAAGTAGGAACAACAAAAAGACAGATATTAACGCTTACTCTGTGTAGATCAAACAGACTGATTTTTCCTACTAGCATACCAACTAATTATATATTTGATCATTCTCTAAATATTGCCTGTACATTAAAAAAAAAACAAATGAATAAGAGTTTTCAACAAAGGACGATTTATCAATTTTATGCAGATAATGAAGCAGCTGGATCCGGTCACATCTTCTTTACCATCATTAAAGAACCTATATAGACTTCTATGGATGGTGACTTTTATCTATAAATTCTCACGGTTAATCCATGTGTTTCAACGGTGCTTTTTGCAAAAGGAGAAAAAAACATTTCCATCATATTTAGTTTCAGTTACAGTGTCATTACATTACATTTTTTATAACTCCAATTTTTGGAGTATTTGGAAATTCTGATAATATTGCTCCTTTAAAACATATGTTATACATGAAACCAAACAGTGTAGAAGATTTACAGTTATAAATCAAATATCGTAATAGTGATTAAAACTCTGTTAAATCTCTAGACAATAACTAGTACATAGATGGTTTTTAGAAGCCGCAATCTTTCATCACGCCCTCACTTTCTTCATAACTAATCTGAAAATGGTGGAAATTTACTGACAACGTCTATCCCGTCACTTGGACATTTATCACGCATTAATTGGCTCTTTACTTGCACTCATGTGCACTTAACATAAGAATAATTTTCCCACAAAAAGAGGTCCAATTCTCTCTGCTTGCACTCATGTGCACTTAACATAATAATAATTTTCCCACAAAAAGAGGTCTCTCCCTGTCTCTACACAAGATGTGGAGACGTTAAAGAACGGTGACGAGCCAAACTCAGCAGCTGCGTCAAGCGGTGTGACCTCCACTGCTACTTAATCTATAGAGAGAGAGAGAGGGAGAGAGAGGGAGGACCTGGAGACACGGCCTAAAGTGAACTTTCTATTATATAACATGGGTTAATTGATGCTGATATTGAATCTTCAACGAGCTAAAGGCCAAGTTACTAAAGTTTTTTATTTTTTTTTATTTAGTCTATGAATAAGTAGAAGGACAAAATAGTCAAAAAAAATTTTAGAATCCTTTTCATTATTTTCTCTTCCTCAATCAAACATGAAATGGCCTTTCTTTCCTTTGTAAGCATACAAACAACATTAAAACCCAATCATTCCTTTCTGTTGTTTACCCTCCTGCCGTCAGTATCCATATCATTTCCACTTCCCCTTAATCACTGCATCGAACTGATTCTAGGCAGCAGCCACAGCAGCTAATTTGAGCACTCTATGTTTTAGATAATTATCATTGTAATTTGAGATTGTTGCTTTTTAATGGATTCAAATTTGTATTTGAATAACTGTCACGGTTTGTAAACCGGTCGTAATATGTTTACCTTATCTTATTCAAATTGTATATGCTTGAAATTTTGGAATAATATGTTGTCATTATTTTCTCAATCTAAAATGTCTAGCAGGTATGGGGAACTTATAGAATTAATTATTCGAGAGGTTCAACTTAAGCTAAAAGTGAAGAACAGATCTCTTCCTAACCATCTAGTTGAAGTGGATGATCAACAAGATATAGAAGAATTGTTGGATGCTCACTCGATGGCGTGCGTTTTGTTATAATACATGGGACTGGTGGCATTGGTAAATCAACTCTTGCTAAGGTTATCTTCAACCGATTCTTGTCTGATTTCAATTACTCTAGCTTCCTTGAAGATGTCCAACATCATGGTCTTTTAGAAGTGCAAAAGAAAATGTTATCCGATATACTAGGCTCAAGCTCTACTGATGGAATCCATGACACCAATGACGGGATCAATCGCATAAGAAGAGGACTTAGCAACAAGAGAGTTTTGGTTGTTATTGATAATGTGGACGAAAAGAGACAACTCGAGACCCCCACGGGGAGTTACGATTGGTTCGGTTCCGGAAGTAGGATCATGGTCACAGTTAGGGACATACGCGCAGTACTAAATGAGGACAAACAAATGCGACCCAGCAATTACTTGGCCCACTCAGTAAATGAGATGCCTTTCTATCAAGCAATTCAGCTTTTCAGTAAACACGCATTTAGAAGCGATACTCCTCCTAAGAATTGGTACAATTTCTCAAAAGAAGTTGTTTCAAGCATAGGAAGGCTTCCTTTGACTCTAGAAGTCGTGGGTTCTCTTTTCGCCCGCACGAACAAATCAGAGTGGCACGAGACATTGAAGGACTTAAAGCAAGTCCCGCCTAGTGATGTCCAAAAATCATTGATGCTATGTATCAACAAATTGGATGCCAAAGAAAAAGCCATATTCCTAGACATAGCATGTTTTTGCATCAATAAGGATAAGACTTATGCGAACTACATGTGGCATAGTAGTGGCTATTCTCCACGCAATGTGATCGATGTTCTTCTCCTCATGTCATTGATAAAGATTGATGAGCACAATTGTTTCTGGATGCATGATGAAGTTCGAGATCTAGGAAGGTACATTGTCAAGGCAGAGAATTTTGAAGATGTTGAAAAGTGCCGTTGGGTGCGAATTGATGAGACTACTCAAGTCATACTAAGGAGCAAAGAGGTGAAATTTTTTTTAGAGTAGAAGATATAATAAATCCAACAAAATCTCTGTTCATGTTCCTTAAATTGAGAATGTCATTTTATGGCCTGCTTTGTTTTCTAACTTATAGAGAAATACAAAGCAACTCTATACAAACATCTAAGGTATATGTTTTCAGCCTTACCCATGTGAACCAAAGAAAGTTAACGCTCTGTTTGGTTAGTTGGAATTTTTCATTTCTTGTTTTGGTAAGAATAAAATGAGTTTTTTGCTTCCTTGAAGAGGTGTTTAGTCTTTGAAAAGACAAAGGAATCAACACCAAATAGACATTTTGAACATGCTTGGTTTGTCTTATTTTCAAGTTAAGAGGAAGAACACTAATTATCTTGTTGCAACCTCCGTTTGATTTAATTAGTTTGGGGTCGAAGAACTTTTGATATTGTTGCATACTCATCTTTATTCTTTGCTGCTACTGGTAGGAAAAAGGAGCTATACGAGCACTTAGTTTGGATATCAGTCATGACTTCACACCCGAAGAAATAGCATATTTGCCAAAGCTGAGGTTCTTTGGAGGGGAAAATTTGAATTTTGTAGGTGACTTCAAAAATGTTCATCCTAATCTGAGATGGCTTTCTTGGCATTTTTGCCCGCTGGATTTTTTAGCAACGAATCTTCATCTAGAGAATTTGGTTGTGCTCAACCTTTCAAAGAGCAACATCACCGACGACTGGGGTGGATGGAGGCAAATCAAGGTACCAACACACCTCACTCATGTTCGCTTCAAATTCTACCAATTGATCTTCATAATCTCAATACTTTTTGTCGGCATGTAATCCGCCTTGTTTTTCCATTGCAGATGGCAAAAAACTTGAAAATTCTAGATTTGACGGACTGCTATCTTTTAACCAAAACACCTAATTTTTTAGAGTTTGGCAAGTTGGAAAAATTGATTCTCACATGCTGTAGGAGTTTGTCTATGATTGATAGCTCAATTGGTAACCTAAAACTGCTAAATACTTTGAATATCGAAGGGTGTACATCCCTTAAAGAGTTACCCGAAGAAATCGGTTCTCTAGAATACTTGTCGGAGATTATTATGCCCTATTACGGCAAACTGTCCAAGCTTCCTGAGACACTAAGCAATCTAAAATCTTTGACAAAGTTTAAAGTTCAAGGCCTTCATAAAATTAGTCAAATTCCCTACTCTATTGGAATGTTGAATCTCACGCATTTGATTTTGCATTTTTGCGACAATCTACATGAGCTTCCAGATTCTATTGGGGATATGAAATCATTGGTCCAGTTGAATTTAGTCTCCTCGAGGATCTTAGTTATCCCTAGTTCCATTGGAAGGTTAAAGGATCTCAAGAAATTGCTTTTGTGTAAGTGTAAGAATCTACATGAGCTTCCGAATTCTATTGGGGATATAGAATCATTGGTCGAGTTGAATTTAGCCTCCTCGGGGATCTTAATCCTCCCTAATTCCATTGGAAGGTTAAAGAATCTCAAGTATTTGCTTTTATGTTATTGCAAGAATCTATGTAAGTTTCCCGGCTCTATCGGGGAAATACAATCATTGGTCAAGCTAAATTTAAAATTCTCGAGTATCTCTGTTCTCCCTAATTCCATCGAAAAGTTAAAGAGTCTCAAGCATTTGGATTTATCTAATTGCAAGAATCTATATAAGCTTCCGGATTCTATCGGAGAAATGGAGTCATTAGTCAAGATGCCTATAAAATTCTCGATTATCTCCGTTCTTCCTAATTTTAGTAGAAGGTTAAAGAATCTTAAGCATTTGGATTTATCTTATTGCGAGAATCTAAATGAACTTCCAGATTCTATTGGGGAAATAGAGTCATTAGTCAAGTTGGATTTAAAATTCTTGAGTATCTCCATTCTCCCTAATTCCATTGGAAGATTAAAGAATCTTGAGCATTTGCTTTTATCTAATTGCAAGAAACTATACAAGCTTCCAGATTCTATCGAGGAAATAGAGTCATTAGTCGACTTGGATTTAAAAGTCTTGGGTATATTCATTCTCCCCGATTCCATTGGAAAGTTAAAAAATCTCAAACATTTGCAAATATCCGATTGCTATAATCTATATGAGCTTCCGGACTCTATCGGGGAACTAAAATTATTGGTAGAGTTGAATTTAAAAGTTGCAAGGATCTCCATTCTTCCTGATTCCATTGGAAGATTAAAGGATCTTAGGTTTTTGCTTATATCTGGGTGCAAGTGTTTCCCTAAACTTCAAACTTTACGTGAACTTCCGAACTCTATTGGAGAACTAAAATCATTGGTCAAGTTGGATGTAACATTTTCAAGGATCTCCATTCTTCCTGATTCCATTGAAAGTTAACGCGTTTAATGCAATTGTCCTTTTGTGGATGCAAGAATCTACTTGAACTTCCGAACTCTATCGAGAAACTAGAAGGATTGGTCGAGTTGAATTTAGAACTCTCAAGGATCTCCGTTCTTCCTGATTCCATTGGAAGATTAAAGAATCTTGAGCATTTGCTTTTATCTGAATGCAAAATTTTACATCAGCTTCCGGACTCTATCGGAGAACTAAAATCATTAGCCAAGTTAGATTTAAACTTCTTGGGGATCTCCGTTCTCCCTAATTCCATTAGAAGGTTAACGAGTTTCACATATTTTTCTTTTTATAGTGCAAGAATCTACCGGGGCTTCCGGACTCCATCAGGGAACTAGAATCATTGGTTGAGTTGGATTTAAAACTTTCGGAGATATATGTTCTTCCTGATTCCATTGGAAGATTATAGAATCTTGAGTGTTTTCTTTTATGCAAGAACTTACATCAACTTCCGGACTCTATCGAGGAATTGAAATCATTGGCCAAGTTAGATTTAAAATTCTTGGGGATCTCTGTTCTTCCTTAATTCCATTGAAAGGTTAATGAGTTTGATGTATTTGTTTTTTTATAGATGCAAGAATCTACATGAGCTTTTGGATTCTATCGAGGAACTAGAATCATTGGTTGAGTTGGATTTAAACTTTCGGGGATATCTGTTCTCTCTAATTCCATTGGAAGATTAAAGAATCTCAAGCATTTGCTTTTTTTTAAATGCAATAATTTATACAAGCTTCCGGACTCTATCAGGAAGCTAGAATCATTGATCGAGTTAGATTTAAAACTCTAAGGATATCTGTTCTCCTTGATTCTATTGACATGTTAAAGAATCTCAAGCATTTGCATTTATCTAAATGCAAGAATCTACATGAGCTTCGAACTCTATTGACAAACTAGAATAATTGGTTGAGTTGGATTTAAAATTCTCGGGGATCTCCGTTCTCTCTAATTCTATTGGAAGGTTGATGAGTTTCACGCATTTGTCTTTTTCTAGATGCAAGAATCTACATAAACTTCCAGACTCTATTGGAGAACTGGAAGCATTGGTAGAGTTAGATTTAAAACTCTCGGGGATCTCCATTCTCCTTGATTCCATTGGAAAGTCAAATAATCTCAAGAATTTGATTATAACTGAATGCAAGAATTTACAAGAGCTACCAACCTCTATTTGGGAACTAGAATCATCGGTCAAATTGGATTTAAAATACTCAGGAATCTCCATTTTCCTTGATTACATTGGAAGGTTAACGAATTTCACGCATTTGTCTTTTTCAATATGCGAGAATCTACTTTGAATTTCCAAACTCTCTCAAGGAGTCAGAAGCATTGGTTGAGTCGGATTTAAAACACTTGGGGAGCTCCGTTCTCCCTAATTCCATTGGAAGGTTAAAGAATCTTAAACATTTGCTTTTATTTGAATGCAAGAGTCCACATGAGCTTTCAAACTTCATGGGTGAACCTAAAAAATTGGTTGAGTTGGATTTAAAACTCTTGGGGTCCGCTCTCCCTTATTCCAATAAAAGGTTAACGAATTTGTGGCATGTGTCCTTTTCTATAGGCAATAGTATACTTGAGCTTGTGCGCTTTACTAGAGAACCAAAATCGTTGGTCAAGTTAAATTTAAAACTTCCGTAGATCTCCATTCTCCTTGCTTCCATTGAAAAGTTTACAAATTTAACGCATTTGTCTTTTTCAAGATGTATTTATCTACATAAGCTTCCAAACTCTATTGGGCAAATGGAATTATTGGTCAAGTTGGATTTAAAATTCTCAAGGATCTCCTTTCTCCTCGATTTTATTGAAAACTTGAAGAGACTAAAAGTCTTAAAGGTGGCATACACAAGGATATGCACGATACCTTGTGCTCTTGGAGGGGTGGGGTCACTTGAAGAGCTTGATGCCTTGTTTTGTCCACATCTCAGGGATGAAATCCCGTGGGAAATGTGGAGCCTCACTCGTTTGAGGATCTTGGACTTAGATGGGAGCCCAATCTCCACGTTGCCGAGAAAGATCAATGGTTTCTCAGTCTCGAAAAGCTTAAACTTGCAAGCCACCGGCTTTCCCCTTTGCCAAAACTTTCCTCGAGTTTGAAATTCCTTGCGGTTGTAACTGCTTAATTCCCTATTCCTCCCACCTCTCGAGCCTAGTTCATTTACATCATCTCAAAGTGCGTAAAGAACATATGACACTTTGGATCCTGAAGGAGGTTACCTCACCATGGAAGGACATGTTGTCCATTATTCGGCTTCCATTTAGCTTCTCAACTTTGAAAATGTTTAACACCATGCTTGCCCGATGTATCGCACTTGAAGAGGCTACAAGAGTTACAGTTCAACGACTTCCTCGAACTGGCAGAGATTCCAGGTTTGGGATAACTGGAAACGCTGAAGTTTCTACACATTATCATGTATGGTGTGATCAAACAATCGCCTAACCTGTCAAAGTTGAAAAATCTATTGCGTCTCAAGCTAAAACACTGTGCAAATTATTTGGAGTATGTGGGATTAGATATTGCATGTCCCTAGAAATGTTACCCGATATGCTGACATCCACCAAGCTGGAGATAGATTGGATGCCGCTAGAACCTACAGAACACACCATCAGGCGGCCAAGCAATTGCGACTTTCGTTGGACTAGTATGAAAGGTGGGCAATTATAGCCTTGTTGAAATCCGCAGGTTCCTTTTGATTACAGTGAAGAAAAACAGAAGTTTTCATATCGGCTCTCATTTGCTAACCCTGTAGAGCTGGCTTGGAATAAAGGCTAAGAAAGAGTTAACCGCGAGTATTCAGAATTTTGAAGCTCTGCGCGTGGAATAAGAACCAAATTTGCGGCCTTGCATGTGGAATAAAGCCAAATTTGCATCACCGATTCACCACCAACATTAACTAATCCAGGTGTCCTCATGTCACTTCTTGCGCCATCTATTATATTTCTTGATGATGTTAAAGTGATGTTTGCTTTCTCATATTGAATTATCGTGATGCATGAAGTTGTTGTGCTTTATTTATTTCAATTATCTCTGAAGAATGGATAACTATGTATGGCTTAACAAGTATTCGTTACCAATTTCTGTGACGTCAGGCGCCTTAGCCACCACGTCATGTCTTAGTGTTTTTGGCTTTACCAATGTAAGACAAATTCCAACTTGTCATCCACCACACATTTGCCGAACAACAACAGTTACTGCAATTATCAAATCCACTTATTGAATTTGTGATTCCACGTGGTCAATGAGTTGAATTAGCTATTAAGGACTTATTTTACATTTAATGTTCAAAACAACACATGTTGATGATTTACTTTAAAGTGATAATTTAGTTACTCAGAATTGATTGGGCTGAGATGACGTGTTTACTATCAAAGCAAAAATTGTTTGTTTGAGTCTGCTAATGATTAAAGAAAATAGTAAATCATCAATGTGAAACTGATAAGCTTGTGAAAAGGTCAAACTAAAAAAACAAAAAGGAATTGCTTGCCCCGATCCGAACATATTGTTGAGAAAACTCCTAGAAGATTTTGAAGTTAACACAACTTTTCTATTTCCATTCTTATTCTTATTCTAAGGTATACAAGACTTCTGTGGATTTCTCTCAAAGTCTATCTTTCATTAGAAGTCTGCCCAACTTTGATGAAGATCCAGACTGAACTCAAGTGAAGATCAAAGATATAATCAGACTTAGGATTATTTTTCTTCCTTCAAGGTTTCAGTACGAACAAAATATATCTGGCTCTCTGGTTAGAAATCTCACTTACCTTTTTGGATATCATTGATGAAATCAATCAAGGAACGGTAACATCAATTTGGAGGACGAGTTCATTTGGAAAGAATCCACTTATGCAAACCAAGATACCCTGATTGTATGGGCGACCAGGATCGTCGGACTTTCATCTCAATTTTCAATCGGCTCAAGATCTTCTTAATTGATTCTGTCCAACGGATAGATTGGAAAAATTCTTCTGGAAAGTGCCAACGGTCACAAAGGCATGGAGGAGTACTTAAGGAGGTTTTTCGAGTCATTCGAGAGAGAGCGTGAAAGATAGAATTCGAAAGTTTGAAGCTTTACAAATCATCTGTTCTTCCTCAAGAGTGCTCAAACATGTATTCGAAAGAGAAACACTAAAGAGTGACTTAGTGAGAGAATTAAAATTCTCTACTAAGTAGTCAGTGATATATTGTTGTAATTCTCTTTTGATCCATAGTGAAAACCAGCCAGAAGGCTATCAGCGTGGGAAAGTGGACGTAGGCTTAATCTAAGCCGAACCACTATAAATCTTGTGTTCATTTTCTCTTCCCTGAACTTCTTTAATTTATCGATTGTGATACTTTTCTAATTTTCACTCTATTTGCTTGAGTCTAAATCTTTATTCAAAGTCTCTAGTTTAACATACTCAGTCTAAAAGAAAAATATTTTTACTGCAATTTGAGAATTATGGTATTTACACCTATTCACCCCCTCTAGGTGTTTATACTAGCTCTTTCACATATTTACCACTTGAGCTGATGGCGAACTAGATTTAGGTGGGCCAGGCCACAAAGCCGATGATCACCTATATGCATGATCGCCTTGTTGAGTCTCGTTATATTGGAGAGGTAAAATTAGTTTGCTGCGCAAAAACATATTCAAAATGTTACATGACCAGTGCTGACAAAAACAAAGGCCTTTGCAAAGAGTATCGTGAAATTGGCAGATGTCTGAAAAGTTGTAAGTTTAGACCGTGGACGGTTTTGTCAGAGTATGACCTTAAACTCCAAGTGCGCATGTTTTTTGTTATCCTCTCGTCCGACAGTTCAGTATCAAGATTCTGCCTCTCCTAATCTACATAAGCATATTTCACCTTGTGTAGCACGCTCTTTTGTCTCAAACGCCAGATCATGCGTAACTGCAATCAATAACTTGCACCAAGGGCATCTTGTATGGGATCATGTGCAAGGTCTAGAAGCTAAGTTAATAAAATCAGGCTATCTGCAAGTCGAGCAAGAGTCCGAAGCCCCGTATAATTGATTCTTTTGGCTGAAATAATCGGGTAACTACTAGTATGTATTAGGGAGTGCTGTTAGTTCTCTTCTCATGATCATGAGGTCGTTCATGGTCATAAATACTCGGTACTAATGCTTAGGCAGCAAAACTGTGCAAGAAACCAGTTTTGAGACAATGCCATGAAAGTCGGCGACTGTTGTCCTTTCCCTGGATAACCTAGATGTTTGCTAGAGTATCTCATCAGATTTCTGATTTAGTATGTTCCTTGCAGGCAGAAGTATTAAGTCTTGATCCTGAAGAAATCAATGTTCCATTTGTTGCGGTCCTGTAGGAGCGATGACTTTACTCTTTACCTCTTTTATCTCGGGTTTGGGGTGCATTCTTCCTAATAAGAACTTATATGTCTGACAGGGATGTTGTTAGACATTGCATTTTTCTATAAAATGGTAAATGTCGGTTGGCATTCGCAATTTATAAATTAAACCACCTTTTTTTTCGCTTCTCAAGAAATTGATCACCTACAGTGACATCTCGCATCCAAAATGATGGAACAGTAATTGTTGAAGTAAATAAGTTTCTATTTCCTATGGATTTATGCATTAATATCATGTTCCAGTTAGTTTCCCCAGTTTTGGGTTTCCAGGTTTTAAAATAGTGCTTTAGCTGTTCTAGTTCTGCTAATTTTGAAACAGGTTTTGACAAGCTTCGGAGTACTTAGGCCACCTAAGGAGGATACAGTTACAAGCAAATCATTTTCCACATGACTGCATGTTTAATCATGTTAAGAGTGTCTGAATTCTATAAATTCACAAGCCATTTTGAAGATTTACTGTGCTGAGAACTTTTTTTATGAGAATGATGAGATTTCTGCAAGAATCACATCTTAGGTCCATGGGGGCATATAACTATTGCCGGTCAACTTTATGGTGTTGTCTGTGCACTGAAATGAACCTCCCCCTTCCGCAATGGTTGATTGTTGATGTCTACTGGAACTAAAAAACAAAATTTCTGCATCTGTTTCCACAAAGAGATTATGACATGATGTATTAGTCTTCACTTCCCTGCTTCCTAACATTATGTCGTGAAGCCAACTGAATTGTGTACCTTTGTGCTTTGACAGCTTTCAGGCTAAAGCTGGAGCTGGCTCTGCAACTCTCTCAATGGTCAGTCCCTTTTTTGGTCCTTGGGATGTAGTCTGATCTCTTTCCTGAACAAGAAACCTGATGTCTATTCGCCATGTGGACTAGACTCTTTTCATTTGCTCAAATAATCTAAAAATGAAATATGCATATGCTGCTGTGAAGTTTGCCGATGCGTGCCTGCATGGGTTGAGGGGCAATGCTGGCGTTGTCAAAGTGTGCATTTGTTGCTTCTCAGGTTTGGTGCCTAAAAAAACTCACAAAGATCCAATCCTTTTACTTCTCTCGAATACAAACTAAAATGACCAATGATTTTCACTATTGGTGTCCCCATTTTTTTCAGGGGAAAGAGCTTCCATTCTTTACATCCAAAGTTGCCTCGGCTGTGCTGGGGCTGAGGATGTTCTTCCCCTTGGCTGCTGAATGAGTACGAAATGTCTAGAGTTTTAAAAATCTTGAAATTTTTTAGGTCTGCTTTGATTACATCACATGAAGATGAAATTTTCTAACTTCGACCTTTGTTTGTTAACCTGTAGAGCTGGCTGGGAAAAGGCAAAGAAAGAGTTGGCGGCAATCATTCAGAAGGGCATTTAATTTATCCAGAAGTGAGTAGGTTAAGGACGTGGCTTTTCCAAGGAAAAAGATGTCATCTTCATAGTTTCTGGCTATTTTCTACTCAAAATTGGTACTTGGGAATAAGTGGTTCAGACCTAGGAAGATATCCAAGTTTATTTTGCATCCATGGCCTAGATAACATAAAGGATTTTCTCTTCTTGCATGTAATTTAATCGAATGGCGGAATGATGTTTGTGTATATCGTTGTCCTATTTCCATCTTTCTCGTGTTTCCAACTTTGATATGGACCCAAAATATCGTCTCCAAGTAGAACTATCAGCTGTGCAAGACAAGAGGGTGTTGAATAAGCCGAAGCTGGTCTTCTGCACTATGCTTGAAGTCTAAGAGACTGGATCGCAGCTCCTTTGGCTTTGTCCAGAAGATGTGACGGACAAACGAGCAAGAGAGCCCTCATGGAGGTTCTTCTTCGGTGGTGGGCGGGAGGGAGTTTTAGAATTTTTCATTTTGCAGATGCTTCTTCGGAGATCCGCCCTAATCACCAGTAGCAATTCTCACCCCAAGTTTTTACACCCATGAAGAGGACAACTCGCATCCGTAACGAATTGCTAATGGAGTAAGCCTCTCTTGCCTCGTGAAATCAGTTTCTTGGGTAAACTCAGTTTTGAACCGATTTCAAAATCGGTTCTCAGGTGAAACCGGTTTAACCGGTTCAAACCAAACCCCATAATGACGTCCTTTTCTCCCTCTCGATCTCGCGGATTGCGGCCTTGCCTATGTCAGTCGGCCATCAACCAGCCCACTAGGTACTTTCTGCTTTCGTTTTCGATTTCTTCATCGAATGTTACGATCTCGGTGTGCCGCGATTCCGGTTTGTTCGTTTCTGATTTCTTCGGCGGCTTGCCATCGCCATTTCATGGCTGCGAGTCGTGACTACCCCTTACCCACCGCCCCTTTCTTTTTTCTTTTGTTTTTTGAACTGCCCTCAATTTGATGTCTCACTTCAAGCTTGATTCTGTTTCAAGTCTCGTTTACTACGTGCGATGGCACCAGCAGCCACCACATCGGGAGCTCGAGGCGTTCCTGAGTTTTAGGGGACCGACACTCGGACGACTTATACTGGTTGCTTCCGCAGTGCAATGGTGGAGAAAGAAATACGTGTCAAAGACCATGTAGAGGTCCAAGTTGGTCAGAAGACTGGTGGAAATTGACACTGACATCCATAAGGATTCTCGTATAGTGCGTGGTTTAAGCATTTGGTAGATTGTACTTCAAAGTCGGACGAAAGAGCATCACTATACAATTTGGTTTTGAGCTTGACGTCATCCGTTTCCACGTTGAATTTTGGATCTGGAGATGGATGATGTCAAGCTTAAAATCACATCCTGTCGCTCCTGTCTCTTCCCAGTAGATACGAAAGGGTAAGTTTTGTTTTTCCGCTACTTTTCAAATTATTTAATTCTAACATAATCTGTGACGCATTTTTTTTAGGCTAGAATTTCATCAATCATGTTATACATATATAGTTAACAATGATCTCTGCACTTTTGGCTCTTATATAATCTAGTCTTCCTTGGAACGAGAAGAAAGGGAAGGGGCCATTTGGTTTGTTGAAATTGTTCGTTTCTTGTTTCGGTGAGAATAAGAATGAGTCCTTTGTTTCCTTGTAAAGGTGTTTAGTCTATGAATAAACAAAAAAAACCAACGCTGAGTGAACACTTTAAACATGCTTGGGTTGTCTTATTTTCAAATTGATAGAAGAAAAAGGTAATTTTTCTGTGACAACATGCCTTTGATTTAATTTGTTTGCGATCAAAGGAGAACTACTGATATTGATGACTACTTGCTTGGTTTATTGCTTTCTATGTTGTGCACTCATCTTCATTCTCTGCTGTTGTTGACAGTAAAAAACAAGCAGTACGAGCACTCTGTGTGGGTATTAGTAATGACTTAACACTTGAAGAATTAGCCTGTTTGCTAAAGCTTAGGTTTCTTGAAGGGGGAAGAATTAACTCCATAGGCAACTTGAAAAATCTTCTTCGTACTTTGAAATGGCTTGCTTGGCATCACTGCTCGCAGCATCTTTTAGCGATGAAATATTCACCTGATCATGCTCGACTTTTCGCAAAGCAACATCACCAATTGACTGAGGTGGATAGAGACAAATTGAGCTATGGACACACCCGGCTCATGTTTGCTTCAAATTCTATCAATTGACCTTTGCTAGCTAGTTGTATGGTACTGTATTGTCATACTTTTCATTTTCACTGCCGATGGTGAAAAAGTTGACAGTTCTAAATTTTACATGGTGCAGAGTGTTAACCAAGACAACTGATATTTCTGAGTTTAGCAATTTGGAGAAATTGATTTTCGCTTGGTGTGTGAAATTGTCTATGCTCAATAGCCCAATCGATGAGCTAAAACTGCTACGTAAGTTGAATATCGAGGGATGCATTTCCCTCCTAGTGTTGTATGAAGAAATCGGTTCTCTAGTATACTTGTTAGAGATTATTGTGTGCTCGACAGACAAACTGTTCAAGCTTCATAAGACACTAGAAAATCTAAAATCTTTGACGAAATTTGATTCTAGTAGCAGCCAACTTTCTCACTTTATTGGAAGGTTAATGGATCTCGTGCATTTGCGTTTGCTTGCATGCCAGGTCATATAAGCTTTCGAACTCTATTGGGGAACTAGAATCATTGGTCCAATTGGATTTAGCCCAATTCTTTTGGAAATCTGACGAGACTAAAAGGTCATTAGGGTGCCACACACATAGATACACATGATACCTTGTGCTTTTTGGGGGGTGGAGATGCTTGAAGTGCTCAATGCCTCGTTTTGTTACTATCTCATGCATGAAATCCCATGGCAAATGTGGAGGTTGAGCCTTCTGAGGATCTTGGACTTAGATGGGACCCCAATCGCCTTGGAAGGACAGGCAGTCCATCCATCGGCTTTCATGTATCTTATCAACCTCGAAACTTGGCTGGATCCTGCAATTGCCAGATTTTTGCAACTTGAAAAGCTTGTCAGTCCTCTCTATCAGCAGATGGCCGTTGTCACATTTGCCCATACTTATATACTTGGAGAGTTTAAGGGAATTGGAGATATCGTGGTGCAAATTCGTGGAGAGCACATGTGATCTATCTTGCTTGAAGAGGCTACAAAAATTACAGCTCAGTGACTTACCCAAACTGGTGGAGATTCCAGGTTTGGGGGAACTGGAATTACTGAAGTTTCAACACATTTCCAGGTATAATGCAATCAAACGATTGCCTAACCTGTCAAAGTTCAAAATCTACATAATTCCAAGCTAGATGGTTGTGGAAAGATGATAGGTGTCAAAGGCTTGAAAAGAGTCGAATTTATTGAAGAAGGTGGAGATCGCACATTGCATACCCCTGAAAAGTTTGCTCGATGTGCTGGCTGGCAATTGCGATTTGCAGCATTGCAGGACAAATAAGCCTGAAGCAGAATGCATCATCTTGAAAATGCAGGGACTTCCAATGAAAGCACATCATGTACGGATTTGAGCTCGTGCTATATAAGGTGAGTGGCTTTGAACTCCTAGATTTTCCTATCATTCAATGTGTGCCTCAATCGTACTGGGGCCGAAGAGGATAGGTTTTACCCCTTGGCCAGTTGGACGAGCAGAAAAGGTGTGGAAGTGTAGCCTGGTCAAAATCTGGAGGTGCGTTTTGATTACATCAAAGTAAAACAGAGGTTTTCATTTCGGCTTTTGTTTGCTAACCTGTTGAACTGACCTGGAAAAGAGACAAAGAAAGAGTTGGCAGCAGGTATTCAGAAGGGCATTTCGCTCATCAAAAATTGAACGCGTGGATTGAAGACAAAGACGTGGATTTTTCGCGAGAAAAAAGATGTACTCTACATAAGTTTCTACTCATCTCTCTGCTCAAAATTGGTTCCTTGCGCTAAGGAGTAAGTCGTTCAGCTCTGGAACTAAGAAGATATGAAAGTTTCCTTTTGAGTAGTCTGCGTGAAAACACCACATAAGCAGTTTTTCTTTTCCTACGCGCGACGTTCTGAAATGGTCATTCGTGTAATTGACAGATGTTTGTGCATCATTGTACTGTGTATCTCGGCTGTGTTCATGTTCGCATTTCCCGACTTTCTGATGCACCTGTAGAGTCTCCTCCAAGTGACCCTATCTTTTGTGACGCCGCAACAAGCAAATGGTAGACAGAAGGGGCCGAGTGAAGGCCGTAGTACTTCAGTGTTGGCGAGCATTGAAAATCAAGATGTGCAAGATACACGGACGAAGGTTTTTACAGTCTTCTCCCAGACGATTTGATCGAATAATTAGAGAGGCGGCAGAGCCATTCTTACAGTGACTGCATGAAATCAGATATAAGTGGGGCTTCTAGGGATAACCTGTGATTTGCTTTCACGGGGGAATTAATCCGAGTTGGTGCGTGCTCGTCCAGCCTAGTAGGACAAGAGGCTGGTTTCTTGGGGCATGAGGCTCGGGTGTCGATTGGATTATCTTATGCAAAATCAAATGTGATAAAGGACTCAATCAATCGCTCCAAATCAGCCGTTGACATCTCTAGGAGACAATTGAATAGTTCAAATTTGGAAATTTCAATCGAACTTAAGACGAATTAGGAGTACAGTTTGATCCCGTTATTCCGTTTCACTTTAGATTCAAGAGAGGAAGTGTGTGTAGCTTTAAGACCCTCCCGGTGATTGTATTTTCTTCACTTCTTGGCCCTTTTTTGTCCTTTTCTTTTGTGTTAATGAAATGGGCCGAGGCCGAAGAAATCAATGGGAGATAATTACGTGATGCAGTGAAGTCGTTGCATTAATGGACCCGAAATTCAAGCCCAATAAATTCTATATAGAATTTTAAATGAACCATATTTGTGCCCTCAAACTTCATTTCCGGCCCCTCGAGAAGTGCTTGCTCCGGGAAGGCACTTAACCGCCCTAGAGAATGCCTGAATAATGTCACCTCCGATTATTGGGTAAATGACCAATATTTTCCTGCATATGTAGCTCGAGAATATTTCCTCCAATCATTCCTTTAATTAGTGGGTTACATACCATAGACATCATCTACATGCAAATTTGACTAAAAATATGTGATATCCATATTTGCTATCCATCAATCGGAAGGCTACTCAAAGGAAAATTTCTCTAACCAACGATGGAGGAGCACATTATCTTGAGTAAATTGGCGAGTTTTGAGGCATGGAGTAATGCCCAATTTGCTGCCTCGCACATGGTGCTAGGGATGGATCTAAGCGCCGTTGCCTACGATTACAGGAATAGATGGAGAAAGTTTATAATATGTAACTTACCAATCAAAGGTGTAATTGAAGAAAGTTTTCTCAAATCACAGACAAAAGAAACTATGAGCTTATCTTGTAATGCTTTGAATCTCTTTTTTGGATAAATAAAAGAGTTGTAACTAGATCACTTTGAAATGACGTGTACATCAAGTAAAAAAACTATTTTTTCCAGCAACTAAATAATATAAAGTTTGTCCGGCAAAATATAAATAATTGATTAAAGTGAGCTTAGGTCACTAACCCAAAATAATAATAATAATAATAAGCAAATGGTGGGCTTAGGTCATGGGCGGCAGCAAAAGTCTCTTGTCCTCTTCATCTCTCTTTCCTTTCTTATCTTTTATGAACGCCTCCCCCAGTTCCTGGCAATTGAGTTGAATTGACAAAAATAATAAATAAATAAATAAAAAGATGTGGAAATACACGAAAGGTAGAGTCGTCCATTTGTCTCCCCCACTCGCCTTCGCTTCAATCTCTCTCTCTCTCTCTCATAAAAGATCTTGAGGATGGATGATTGAAACTTCTGCAAATGGACATGCAGTGCACGTAGTTTCCAGGCAATGAATCATGCTAAACTTTGCAACTAACTAAATGAGAATTTTTAATTTAATCTTTCATTTATTTTCTTCTATTTCTTTCAATTTTTAAGGCACTCGGGAAAAAGCCATTTGCGGGGGGCACTTATCGCATCTGCGAGGATTTTGACGATTTAGGCGATCAGAAACAGTGAATCAAGCATTGAGTAGTAATGTCGATCGTACAGGACTCTGTCAACTAGAACTTCCAACTTGGGCTTGCGATTTGTCTCCCCGTGACAGAGTTGGGTTTTTCATAAAAGGCCTTGACAGCCCGGAAAGACGGGTCCCAGGTTACCGGAGGGATAACCTCCCTCGGGTGGGAGTCCCGGACGCACCTGGGTAAAGCTCGGAGGAGGGCTTGAAAAATAAGCTCCTCCCACTGCTAGACCGGCCACATACCCGCCTCCTTACAGATGATGCGTACGGCTAGCACCCTGGATCCAAGCGGGTTGGGTTTTTCATGCGGAGGGGCGTGTTCCTTGTCAAAAGCCCTTTCTTTGTTCAAAAAAAAAAAATAGATGAGTCAAGAAATAGTTTGATTGATCGAAATTAAATAATGTTAAATTCGAGAAGGATGGTTCATCGTCGGGATGAGACGAGGTGGATTCTAAAGACCAAATAATGGAGTCGAGCCACGCGTTCACTTTCCTTGCGTTTACATGGGGCTTTCGCAAGGAGTTTGAGTGGCAGCTTTAGTGCTTGAATCCACCTAATCTTGACTAAAGTTGCATATAATTATTTTTATCCCTTGCATTTAAAGTCCTTTTTTTTTTGGAGGATTAACTTTCTTCTGGTGGGATTCGGAAGTCTTGGATGCTATCTAGCGTTTTCACGGAAATTTCTATTTTTTTTTCGTAACTCCGGTCATATGTTTTTAATGAAGTGTGTAAGAATTGTGTCAATGTCTTGAATGGATCTAATTTATGCCATCTCTTGAATTGATTCAATTTCATCCTCTTTTCATATATAATGACCATGACTTGTAACCTAACAATCAAAGGCATAGCTAGAGAAAGTTTCTTCCAAGGAAAATACGATCCTTATCTTGTAATAATTTGGTTCTCCTTCCAAATGAATGAATATATAAAATCAAATCACTTTAAAATAACATATACATCACACGTTTCTGGTCAGGTAGAAGATCTGTTTTACAGCAATTAAATACTTGAAAGTGTGTCTTGCAAATATAAATAACCGAATACTTTAAAGTTTGTCTTGCAAATATCTGCTTTCCAGCAATTATATTCACCTGCTCCCACGATTTCCTCTCATTGTTAATTTTATCCTGAAATCACCAAGCAACTTCAAAGCCTAAACAAATTTCAACCCCCTTGCGAAAAGTCTCTTGTCCTATTCATTTCTCTTTCCTCTCTTATATTTTACGTATATCTCACCCACCTACTTGCAATTGAATTGCGTTTGCGAATCTAGGTTGTTGAACAACACGGAAGGGAGCCATGCATGTGTCTCCCCCTTTGATTTTTTCACTTCAAGTTGTACCCGCGAATTATGAAGAGAACCTCTCTCTAATTTTACAGTTTTGTATGAAAAAACTTGAGTGTGGACGACTGAGACTTCTGTAAATGTACAGGCTTGTGCATTTAGTTTTCAACTAATTAAGTGACATTTGCATCTATGTCTAGCCATTCCTTAGCTATAGTATTTAGGTAGGGAGGAGTCCCTCTCACTTGGCTCAGATTATAAGTTATAAAGATGCCATTTGGATGACTTGTTTTTTCTAATTCAAATTTTCATTTATAGTCCTCTTTTTTCTGAATTTCTAAGGCACCTCAGAATCCATTTGAGAGGACACTTATTGCATCATAAGCTTGTTAGAATTTTGACGATTGCCCCAATGGAAATAGCATATCAAGCAATGAATCATGGTGTCGATCACACAGGCTATTCGGTACAAAGCTAGCATAATAAGTTGCTTGTCCACAAGAACTTCCCATTTCGGCTTGTGATTTGTGTCTCTGTGGTAGAGTTGGGCGTGCATCTTGTGCAAATCTCTTTCTTTAATATATTTCTTTGAAATTAGATATTAGTAGAGAAATAGTTCAATTGATTGAAATTAAATAAGTATATAATTCAAGAAGGATGGGACGAGGTGGAGCCTCGAGTGGGCTTCTTGACCAAAATAACAGAGTCGTCATGCCACGGGCTCTCACCTCCCTTGCGCTTACATGGGGCTTTTGCAAGGAGTTTTTTTTTTTTTTTTTTTGGTCCTACTCTACTCCTATTCTAACACTCACCCTCAAACTTTTGCCCTACTTCCTTATAAGGTGTGGGAGTCGACACCCACACTTGAAACTAATTTGTCTCCACCCCAACCCCCCTGAGAAGGTGGGGATTCGAACCCCCCCACCTCCTCCTTCCATGTTGGAAGGGTGGCCACTGAGGCAAATCCTAGTGATTTTCGCAAGGAGTTGATTGGATTGAAAGCATAATTTGTTCATTATTTGGACATGGCTTGAATATAGCGACCCACCGTCTATCTTTTCTATCTACATGAAGAGACAAATATGCACATAAAATATACAGCTCTAGTGGTTGAATCCACCTCATCTCGACTAAAGTCACCTATTATTATTTTTTATGCCTTGCATTTCAGGTCTCTTTTTGGAGAATTAATGTTCTTCTAGTGGGATTCGGAAGCCTTGGATGCAATGTGGTGTCCCCACGGAAATTGCTAATTTTTTCTTGAACTTCAGTCTTACGTTTTAATGAAATGTGGGATTCGGAAGCCTTGGATGCAATGTGGTGTCCCCACGGAAATTGCTAATTTTTCTTGAACTTCAGTCTTACGTTTTAATGAAATGTGTAAGAATTGTGCCATGTTTTGAATGGATCCAACTTGTGCCATGTTTGGAATGGATCCAACTTATGCCATCTCTCGAATAGATCCAATTTCATCTTGCTTTGAGATGGATAAAAATTCAATTTGGACTTATAGGCAGCCTTATTCGGCTGATGCTGGTGATATTATCTGTTTTGATGACAGCTTGCTTTCCTTGCACAATGTTACAGGGGATAAGTACATTAAAAGTCCTAAAATTTGTCACGAAAATTCAGTTAAGTCCTAAAAGTTTCAAAACATGTAATTAAGTTCTAAAACTTGTCACGAAAGTACAATTGAGTTCTAAAATTTTCAAAAAGTGCAATTAAGTCCTAAAACTTATCATAAAAGTATAATCTAGTCTTAAAATTTTCAAAAAAATACTATCAAATGAAAGACTTGATTTGATTAATTTGATAAGTTTTAGGACTTAATTGTATTTTCTAAAAATTTTATGATTCAATTATACTTTCGTAATAAGTCTTAGGACTTAATTGCACTTTTTTAAAATTTTAAGACTAAATTGCATTTTCTTGACAAATTATATGACTTTCAATGCATCTATCCCATGTTAAAATGTTTTGTACTAATTTGAGCTTATGAGAGACTTGTCTATCAATGTAATAAATTTTATATATGTAATGGTGGAAGAGAGACATACACGATACCCAATATTCCCAAACAGTTAAACAGGCTTTTTGGCACAAAGCCAGCTTTGTGATCACCCCACCACCCCAAAGCGCTTTGAGGGAGGGCCGACAAACCTCCCTGCTCATGCATTATTAGCGCCACCATCCACACCACTGCACGAGGGTTGTCCTACCCTTACACGATGCGGCAGTGGTGGCCCAAAAACCATGCGATGTAGGCAAGGAAGATGAAGGTCTTTGTCTTCGACACTTCGGGCGAGGGTTATCAATCCTCTCGCCGATCCCTCCCCCTTCGATAAATGGACTCTATGGGTTACGATATGGTCGTTGTTGGTGCTACACCAACGCCACCCATCTTAAAAATAAGAAAGGTCATATTGTGTCTTCCATTAGCCAAATTGGAAGAAGATAACTAAGGAATTCAACTACATCAATTTGACAAATCTCAGTATATGATTGCACTATCTGAAAGTTTCATAACTTGATCACATGTTTGCGATAAATTTTAATATTTCAGATGCACTTATATTTAAATAAAATTTGAGGGTTGAGTCTAACGGACCCACCTCCCCTAAAAAAAACTTCAAAGTGTCTAAACACCCTTTGTAAGAAAAAGGAGTGTCGATCGATTTTTGTCATTTTTTGTTCTTTTAGAGATTTTGAGATACAATGTAGAGGTGGATAATATTATAGTAATTATCTTTAGGTGTCGTTCAAAAACTAGCAAACTTTAGAAACCTGAATTAAGAATTCAACAATACTTTTTGTCCCCTTATTTTACTCAAAAAAAGTGTTAATAGAGTATAATCAAAGCACTTTTTTTCTTCACTTTCATTCTCCTAATTATTCAACAACCATCAATGCATTAAAATATTGTTAGAATATTTTTATAGAATTATATTTTTCACATTTACTTACCCTTGATTTTTTTTCTATTGCAGCAATTCGTATACTCTTAATTTAATTTTAAAATTAAATATTACATGTAATTATTCCATTTTGATTGAGTATTCTATTGCAGTTAATTTCTTCTTCTTCTTCTTCTTTTGTTTTGTTTTTTGCTAATATATTGAGTCGACTACCGTCGAATTAAGGACATTTGTGTAAATTTCGTTCTTGTTGCGAGATTTAGTGGGTCCCGCACATATCAGTATTTTGCTTATATCTGTGGGGGTTGTAGTTTGTAATTCTGCATTCTCGTTTGTCTATTCTGATACGTGGGGCCCACTTGTGTGGAACCCATGGGGGCTCCATATCTCTCTCCCGACGGACGATAAGCCTTCTTTATTGTTAAAAGTTGTTATAGTACGGAAGGCAAGCAAAGACATTTTTTAAAAGAAAAATAAAATAATACAAAACGTAATCGAAGTGTAATATTAGAAAAATATGATTAAAAAAAGGAAAGGAGGAAAAAGAGAAGAAAATAAATAAATAAATAAATTACTAAAAAGTAAAAAAATTATTAAAACTTATATAAATCAGCGTCGATCGTGCCATGTAGAGCAGCCACATTCATATAAGTGATTTCGATTGAAATTCAAAATTGGTAAAATAAACTCAATTAATAAAACATAAAAATATTTATAACTCAATTGGTACAATTAGAATATTTATACTGAATTGGTAACAGTTCAATAAATTTAGAACTTATTGGATAATTTTCTCCCTCTAGAACTCATTTGAATATGTAGTAGTCCAAGGTAGTTTAGGGGGCTTGGCTGTAATTGAAGTGTCATTTTCATTGTCATCAAATGAAAAACGACATATTTTAAGAAAAAAGGCTAAATTAATGGTTCATAGGTTGGTAATAAAATTGTTCTGTTTGGTTGATAAATGAATGCTCACTTCATAAAATTACACCATATATCTCCAGAACAAGTACTTGAAGAACTCCACTCCAGTCCGTTGCAACGCAGGGACTTCGACTAGTTTGATAATAATGGTTTATTGTCTCGATGTCATGCATCATATTTTTGTTGCTATACAAATTCATCACCCGCAGATTTTTTTTTTTTTTTTTTTAATTTATGTCATTATCAAGAGGAAACTTCATAGAAGGGACCGGTAGGCCTGGGAGGGAGTTGGGCTTCGAGAGGCATTAATAACTTTAATAATATTATCTCGTAATGATTTTTTTCTATAGGTGCCTCATTGTTCTGTTTTTTTTTTTTTTTTTTTGGTCGGTTAGGTGCCTCATTGTTCAAGGAGTTTGTCCTTGTGTGTTTGATTCCGTCACTACTTGCATCACATTTGACGTTAATTTCGTGATAGATTTGCATTTAACAAACGCGTTAATCCTTTCATTAAATCGGGATCCATTAATAATAAATAAATTTGACAAAGGAAAAGGACCGCTTGTCGGATCAATTTTTGTTCTTTTGCTTTGTCTTTTCCTGATTCCACACGCATAAGCAACTCTGCATGCTTTTATTGTTTTTCTCGTACAACCGGATGAGGAATATGATAACCTCAACATGTCTTGCCTCAAGCAAGCTCATTGTCATTATCTGAAACGGGGTTGCCCCTGCTATCGCTCTTCAGATTTCCAGCCAACAGCAAAATGAGTTAACTCACATTTTAAGGCAACTTTTGCTAAAATTTATGGATTAGAATGGAGTTTATATCATAAGAAGTCTCAAACTGATTTACCCATTTATCTCAAATTAATTGTGTCACAAAAACTTTTGAACTAGAAAATTGGATTATAATACAAATCAGGGAATACGAAAACAGAATTTGTGGCAAGCACGCTATCCCACATACACGGCACTCTTGGCCTTAGAATAGGGACTGTCTACTAGCCATCAGACTCTTTTTCGAATTTCAGTTCATATCATAGAAAATTTATTGTCGTCACCGTTTTTCAGCTGATTGAGCTTCCGTTCTTCGCATGCAAAGTGCGCCTCAGTCATACTGGGGTCCGGGAGGTTCTTTCACTTGGGCCGCTCAAAGAGTTCGAGAGATTTGGAGTTTAATAATCTTGAAATTCTTTAAGTCTGCTGAAATTACATCAAAGGAAGATGAAGTTTTTTAATTTCAGCCTTGGTTTGTTGACCTGTAAAGCTGGGTTGGAAAATGCAAAGAAAGAGTTAGCAGAGAATACTCAGAAGGGCGTTTCACTTATCAAGAAGTGAGCGGATTGAAGACGTTTCTTTCTGGAACGGAAGAGATGACCTCTTCATAGTTTCCGGTTGTTTTCTACTCAAATATTGGTTCTTGGGAATGAAGTGGTCCAGACCTAGGAAGATGTCGAAATTTATTCTGCATAGCTGACATAGTAAAAACACAGGTTTTTCTTTTCTTTAATGTAAGGTACTCAAATGGCTATTTGTGTAATAACAAGCTGGACGGATGTTTGTATATTATAGTTCTAAGTCCATCTTTCTCGCCTTCGTGTTTGCATCCACCTTTTTCAACTTTCTTATGCACCTGCACCTGTTGTTCTAGTACTTTATTAATACGTCCATGATGGGGTGCAATTAGAACGCTTCATTTTGTCTTGATAAGTTATGATGGAAAGACACCCTTTAAAAAGGTATGAGGGAGTCGTATAAAAAACTTTTGAAGATAACCGTTGGGACGGTTGGAAGAACGTACACTTAGAAAGAAAGTGTTATCTTTTTCTTGTCCCATTTTCATCAAAGAAAAAAAAGGCGTTACATTTCTTCTTTACGAAAACAATTGGCTTTTACGTTGTGGAAATTAGATGTTTTCCTTGTGATTGCATTCAGACTAACGTGAAGTAATTTTGTTCGTCATTCATCCACAATTCAATGATTGTTCCGGGGTAAATTGTTCATTGCGCATTAGAAAGAAGTAAGTCTGCTTCCGCCGACTTTTTTCCAACATTGGTATTAGAGCCTAGTTGTGATTTCTGCCTTATTTTTCATCGATTTTTCTTGTTTACCATTTGATATCGAGATCAAAAGAATGAAATTTACACTGTATGGATGTTTATTGCTCAGAATTGCAACCTGAATCGTCGAAAACGAACCGAAGCGAAGAATGGGTTTAGGGGCCTCGTATACCGTACGGTTTTGGCCATGTTCGGAATCTTTTTTCGGTCAAAATCATTTTTTAAATATACAGGATGAAAGTACTCGTCGAAACAAGTCGAATAGCGGGTCAAGCGCCATCGGAGGACGCCAGATGTGCCCACACGCGCAGGCAGAAGCCGCGGCGCGCGCCCAACGGGTTGGGAATCCCAGCGTGTGAGCGACACGCACGCGTTGGCGAACTAACACTTGCTGATGTCATCCAACAGTCGGTAACCGTCGAATAATTCAATTTTAGAGAAAGTACGGGAGGTAACCACCTCAGTCATCCATGACTTTTCACTAGACCCAGCATCATTTGAAGAGCGACATGGTATAATACACTCGATGCAATCCCAAATTATAATGCGCAACTTATGCTTTATCTTGCGAAAATGACATGAACCATGTACATGCAATCCACCTTTTCTTGCCTGCGAACCCAGGAAAAAAAAAAGACATCAATCTTTGTTCTTCAATGAAATTTCCTATGAATATCCATGCCTGTCTTCCCGAGTGTACTGAAATTTTTTACTTCGTGTTCCACAAAGAAGAAAAGATGCATTAGGAAGCCCGATAGCAGAGTTCTTCTCCAATGTAGGATGAGTATCACATTAGAATTTTTATCTCACTCAACCAAATTTGTTATTTTCTTATAAAAATATTTTGTATCCACCACATCAGTCCTCGTTTTAGGTTCTTATTATAAGTGAAAATTACACCAACAATTCTAAATGTTTGGCTGAACATGTTTTTTTTTTTTTTAGTGAAGGGTAAGAATATATTGAGCTTTTACCAATAATTACAAAAGATCCGGCTGCACAAAACTTACACTCAACAAGACAACAAGTCAGAGTGAGTAAAAGGGAGCCGAATGCAAAAGAGGACCGCAAGAGCGGGCCTAAGGAAGCATAACAGCCAAATAAAGGCAAAAGGCCACGAAAGGCCAAATGAACCACAATCTACGCACACATCCGGTAGCGACAGAAGTGAAGAATCGTCAAGGAAGCAGCCATGCAGATGAAGAGTATCCAGACAGCAAACACCAGGCTAGGGCCCTGCAGAAATACAAGAGTCCGCGGCTGAAAAAATGATCAGATCAATACCCCAGCTACACTGCAGCCTCCGGTTTCTATAAGTATCATCCACACTCCCATAGGTGGTGGCCTTGTCTCTAACGACCTTGATGAGTTGATTCTTCACCGTTTGGACGGATAATCTTTGCTCTCGAAATAGGATGCCATTTCTATGCTTCCAAATGAAATAACAAAGAGCACCAAAAGAGAAGCGAGCAAGGCACTTATAGAAGTCTTTGCCCATAAGGAAAGTGGCGGCCCAATTGAGATTCTCAGCCCACGAATTGTTTCGCCATGGAATATTGCACTTGGAGGCCCAAAAGAAGGCAATGCCAGCAGAAATGCGGTAGCCAAACAATAGATGGTCTATAGAATCTGGCACCTCATTGTAGAAGGGGCACAACGCACTATCTATCCTACCATAAGATAATAATAAAGCTTGGGTAGGAAGGCTGTGTTTGGCAATAAGCCAAAGGTTAAATTGGTACCTTGAAGTGATGGAGTTGTTCCAAATGAATATGTGCCAAGAGACCCGAGTCTTCCTCCTCCTAATCAAATCCCACGCCGAGGCCACCGTAAAGAGATGGGAGGTGTTTCCCTTCCAGCCGAAGCGATCGGAAGAGTGGGAGAGGGTGGGAAGGGGAACCGCACAAGAGTCCAAGACCCCCTTAATCCTAGCTCCACAATCAATGAATAGGTCCGCCACTGTAGCTTGCCTAGGAAGGCCAGAAGGATATATGGCCGAGTCCAGAAAGTACAAGTTCAAAGGGCCCCTGGGGTGCCAGTTATCAAATCGAAGGATACTGAGCAACCATCCCCAATTGTCCAATAGAAGGAGCTTCGACACTCAGTCCTGAGTTGGAGGATCTTCTTCCAAGCCCACGAACAGTAGGTCGGCTTTTTGGCCACCCAGAAATTCAACCTTTTTAAGTAGGTTGAGTGAATCCATTTGCACCATAAAGATTCCTTATCAGCAAACATGTTTGGCTGAACATGTTGTCAAGTCCTAAAATTTGAATTTGTGCAATCAAGTCCTAAACGTTATTTGTTGAGTGCAATTCAATCTTTATGGCAAGCTCGTAACCAGACTTGCTAACATGGATTCCAAAATCCGATGTGGCATTTTGTATTACATGGATTCCAAAATCCAATGTGGCATTTTATATTATCTTTTTGCATACATGACTAATGTAGCGTCCTGTCATGAAAATTTAAAAAATTAAAAAGTTAAGATAGACCAAAGAAATTTTAAAAGATTGGCAAAAAGCTTAAAAAAAATGACAAAAACTAAAGGAAGAATAAAAATGAAAGTTGTAGAGAGTGGAACCGTTGATAAGGATTGTTTGAGGGTTTGGAGATAGCGGAATTGCCCCGAGTTCGTCGCTTTCCGTAACGAAAAAGATGTCCTCTTCATAGTTTTTTCTTATTTTTTCTACTTAGAATTGGCACTTGGGAATAAGTGGTTCACCCAAGGAAGTTATCGAAGTTTATTTTGCATAGGTGACGTAGAGAACACAGACGTTATTCTTTTCTTGCGTATAACATACTCAAATGGTAATTTGTGTAATAACCTGGTGGACGGATGTTTGTATGTCAATGTCTCGTGTCCCATCTTTCTTACTTTCGGTGTTCGGATTCCAGACTTTCTTATGTACCCGTGATCTCGCCTCCATGCACTATCAGATGTGCAATGCAGCAACAAGCAAATGAGCAAGAGTGCTAAATAAGCTAAAGCTCGTCTTTTGGGACTAGGCTTGAAGTATCAGAGACTAAAGTGCAGCTTTTTATGGCCTTGTCCAGAAGATTTAGGAGACAAATGAGCAAGAGAGTCATTGTAGAGGCTCTTCTTGGGTGTTGAAATTATCATTTGGACACGATAGCCCGAGATTCAGTGTTTCCAATTAAAGATGCCTCTCTGGAGATTTGCCCTAATCACCAGCAGCAATTTCTCACACCAAGTTCTCCTTAAGAGCATAGAAATGTGACCATTTTTACTTTGACTTGCAAAAGTTTGAGTTAAATTTGTTCCAAAAGTAAACCTAAGAATTTGTTTATTTCATTGATAACTTCCCAACGCTAGAAAGTTTTTTCAAGGAAATTCAATTTTAGAAAAAGTCAACCTTCTTCTGATAATTGTTTGTAGTGAAAACAAATCGAAAATATTTATTTTATGGTATAAGATAATAAATAAAATCCATTAGAAGCAGGTCGCATTGGTAAATACAAAGAAATTAGGAAAGAAATTGAAATCATATTTATATTACTATTTTTTTAATGTAGAATAAGAGTAGCATTAATGAAGTATATTAAAAAAAAAAGGCTGAAGTGTCCTAAAGTCAAGATACTCTCTACTTTTTAGTTCTCATTCTCAGATCTGGCTCCCCTCTCTCATTTCCACAGCTGTGCCCTTCGATCTCTTTCGAGTCTTGCCTGAGTCGCCGTCTCGTAGTTTCTCTCTCGATCTCGCTGGTCGCGGCCTCGCCTTTGTCAATCTGCCGTCAATCAGCCCACTAGGTACTCTGTTTTCGTTTTCGATTTCTTCATCCAATGATTCGATTTTGGTGTGTTGTGCTTTCGATTTCTTTGGCAGTTTGCCTTTTTTTTTTTTTTTCCCCTTTTTAAGCTGCCTTCAGTTGATGTCTCGCCTCAAGTAAGCTCATTGACAATTTTCGTTCAGCTCGATTCTATCTCAAGTTTTGCTTGTCAGGTGCAATGGCATCCGCCACTAACCCATCACGAATGGAGTTTGAGGTGTTCCTGAGTTTCAGGGGTCCTGATACTCGGGACAAGTTTAGTAGTTACCTCTATCATGACATGGTTGAGAAAGGAATCCGCGTCTTTAAAGATGACAAGGAGCTCCAAGTTGGTGAGAAGATTGAGGAGCTTTTGCAAGCCCTCAACAACTCTCAAATCTATATCCCCATCTTCTCTCAGGACTTCGCTTCCAGTGTGTGGTGTCTCCGTGAGGTTGCGCATATGGTAGATTGCACTTTAAAGTCGGACGGGAAGAAGGAAATCCTACCCCTTTTTTTCGATGTGAAGCCGGAGGATGTCAAGCTTAAAACTGAATTGTACAGAAATGCCCTATCTAAGCATGAGGAGAAGTATGGCTCTGATGAGGTGAAGCGCTGGAAAGCTGCTCTTGTTGAGGTTGCAACCAGAGTAGGTTGGAAGCAGGAAGAGAGAGAGTAAGTTTCCACGACTTTTTCAGCTATTACTATAATCCGAAAAGGACTCATTTTTTCTCCTAACTCATATTTAATTTAGAGATAAGTATATTAAAAATCTTAAAACTTTCAAAAAATGCAATCAAATTCTAAAATTTGTTAAATTAGTCAAATCAAGTATTTTCATTGATCACACTTTTTAAAAGTTGTAGGACTCGCTTAAACTTTTATGATAAATTTTAGAACTTGATTACATTTTTAAAAGTTTATGACTCGAGTGCACTTTCGTGACAAGTTTTAGGACTTAATTACACTTTTTGAAATTTAGGACGCAGTTGCATTTTCGTGACAAGTTTAAGACTTCCAGTGCACTTATCCTTAGAAATTATCTTCAAGTAACTATAATTTCTCTATGGTTGTAAAAATTTAATGCAAATGTTGGAGTCATTGTCTAAGTTGTTGTTAAATGCCAAGTTAGCATCTTGTTTGGTTGTCAAAAACCTAAAAACAAATTTAAATAGTAAAATAAATATTTTTCAACAATTTAGATAAAAGGAAAAGTAGAAACAACAAAAAGACAAATATTAACGCTTATTCGGTGTAGATCAAACAGGCTGATTTTGTACTACTAGCTTATGAACTAATTATACATTTGATCAATCTCAAAATATTGCCTGCACATAAAAAATAAATAAAACTTATTTGATGAATATCAGTTTTCAACAAAGAACAATTTATCAGTTTTATGTAGATATATATGAATGGTGAATTTTATCTACAAATTCTCATGGCTTTTTCATATGTTTTAGTAGCAAATTTTTTTTTTTTTTTTTTTTGGGGGGGGGAGGAGGGGGAGGAGAGATTTGTTAATATTGAATCTTGGACTAGCCAATGCCGCTTGCGTTCATCTATTTAATCTATGAATAATTGATTGGACAAAATAGTCATAAAGATATAATTAGATTCCATTCTATACTTTTCTTTTCTTTTCTTCAAACAAACATGAAATCACGTAAGTTCCTTCATTTCATTTCTTTTCTTTGTAAGCATACACACAACAATAAAATCCAATCATTCATTTCTTTTGTTTTCTCTCCTGCGGTCATTATCTGAATCATGTCCACTTCCTCTTACTCGTTGGATTCAATCCAAGTGTTGGTGGTTAAACCCTATCAACGAGAGTCTGGGCAGCATCCAAACTGAGTGATAGTGTTTAACCTAACCAAATGGCGTCCGGGCAACTTCAGATAATTTTTACTGTAACTTGAGATTTTCATGCTTTCGGATTTGCTATTTTAAAAATTGCCACAGTTTGTAAAATCGTCTTAACATGTTTAGCGTATCTTATTCGAACGGCATATGCTTAAAATTAGGAATACATTGTCTTTATTTTTCTTAATCTAAATTCGTCCATCATCAATATCTTGCAGGTCTGGGGAACTTATAAAATTGATTGTTCGAGAGGTTCTATTGAAGTTGAAGGTGAAGAACAGATCTCTTCCGGACAATCTCGTTGAAATGGCTGATGAAGACGATATAGAGAAGCTGTTGAAAGTTGACTGTGCTGACCATGCACGTTTTGTAATAATCCATGGGACAGGCGGTATTGGTAAAACCACTCTTGCTAGTATTATATTCAACCGATTCCGGTCTGAATTCGATTACTCTAGTTTCCTTGAAGATGTCCAAGACTTGTCCAAACGTCATGGTCTTACAAATGTGCAAAAGAAACTATTATCCGACACAGTGGGCTCAACCTCTGCCGACGGAATCCATGACACTAATGACGGGATCAATCGAATAAGAAAAGTACTTAGCAACAAAAAAGTTTTGGTTGTTGTCGATAATGTGACTGAGAAGAAGCAACTTGATAACCTTGCCGGGAGCTACACATGGTTTGGTTCAGGAAGTAGGATTATAGTCACACTTAGGGACAGAAGGACAATACTAGATAGGACAATACTAGACGAGGACAATCAAACCCAACCTAACTGTTACATGGACCACCCGGTAAAGGAGATGCCTTTGGACCGAGCTATTAAGCTTTTCAGCAAGCATGCCTTTAGAAGCAATACTCCTCCGGAAGACTGGCATAATTTCTCAAAAGAAGTTGTTTCAAGCATAGGAAGGCTTCCTTTGACGCTAGAAGTAGTGGGTTCTCATTTAGCCCACACGATCAAATCGGAGTGGGATAAGACATTAAAGGACCTAAAGCAAGTCCCCCCTCGTAATGTCCGAGACACTTTGATGATAAGTTTCAACAAATTGGACTGTAGGGAAAAGGCCATATTCTTAGACATAGCATGTTTTTGCATTGGGGAGAATAGGATGAATGCATATTACATGTGGGATGATTGCGGATATTCTCCACACGGTGCAATTGAGAATCTTCTTCTCATGTCCTTGATAAAGATCGATGAGCATAATAAATTTTGGATGCATGATGAAGTTCAAGATCTAGGAAGGTACATTGTCATGGAAGAGAGTTTCGAAGATGCTAGAAAGCGGCGTTGGGTGTGGATTGATGAGAATACTTTAGACATACTGAGAAGCAACAAGGTGAAAATTATCAAGAGTAAATGATATAGTCAATCCCACAAAATCTTTTGTCATATTCTTTAAAATCAGGAATGTTAGTCGATGGCAAGCTTCGCTTTCTAACTTGTAGAGAATTAGAAAGCAACTCTATAAACAGAAAAATCATATGTTTTTATGCCTTACCATATGAAACGAGACGAAATCTGAGGCACAATCGGTTAGTTGAAGTTCTTCATGTCTTGTTTCGGTAAGAATCAAAATGAGTTCTTTGCTTCCTTGAAAAAGTGTTTAGTCTGTGAGGAGACAGAAAAGTCAGACACCCAATCAACATTTTAAACATGCTTGGTTTGTCATTTTTGCAAGTTGAGAAGAAGACCAGTAATTATTTTGTTTCAACGTGTGTTTGGTTTAATTAGTTTGGGGTCAAAAAAGAACATTGATATTGCTGACTACTTGCATTGGTTTTTTACTCCTATGTTGCACATTCATCTTTATGCTCTGTTGCTACTAGCAGGAAAAAGGAGCACTACGAGCACTCAGTTTGGGCATTAGTCATGACTTAACAGTTGAAGAATTAGCATGTTTGCCAATGTTGAGGTTCCTTGGAGGGGAAAGACTAAATTTTGTAGGTGACTTCAGAAATCTTCTTTGTAGTCTCAAGTGGCTTTCTTGGCATCATTGCCCATTGGATTTTTCAGCAACAAATCTTCACCTGGTGAATTTGGTCGTGCTCAATCTCTCGGGGAGTAAGATCACCGATGACTGGGGTGGATGGAGGCAAATCCAGGTACCAAACACACCTCACTCATGTTCTCTTCAAATTCTATCAATTGACCTTCATAGTCTCAATTCCTTTTGTCAGCATGTAACCCACCTTGTTTTTCCATTGCAGATGGCGAAAAAGTTGAAAATTCTAGATTTGACGCAATGCTATGAGTTAACCAAGACTCCTGATTTATCAGAGTTTGGTAAGTTGGAGAAATTGATTCTTGCAAGGTGTGAGAAATTGTCTATGATTGATAGCTCAATTGGCAAGCTAAAACTGCTAAGTACTTTGAATATCGGGGGATGTCAATCCCTCGAAGGGTTGCCCGAAGAAATCGGTTCTCTAAAATGCTTATCAGAGATCATCATGCCCCATTTCGGCAAATTGTTTAAACTTCCTGAGACACTAGGCAATCTAAAATATTTAACGAAGTTAGAAGTTATAGGTCATTCCCATATTAGCCAAATTCCTCACTCTATCGGAAGGATGAATCTCACACATTTGGCTTTGTCTTTTTGCAAGAATTTACATGAGCTTCCGGAGTCCATTGGAGAACTAGAATCATTGATCCAATTGGATTTAAAATTCTCAGAGTTCTCCGTTCTTCCTGATTCTATTGGAAGGTTAAATAATCTCAAGCATTTGTTTTTATCTTCATGCAAGAATTTACAAAAGCTTCCAGACTCTATCGGGGAACTAAATTCATTGGTCAAGTTAGATTTAAAATTCTCAGAGATCTCCATTCTCCCTAATTCCCTTGGAAGGTTAAAGAATCTCAAGCATTTGCTTTTATGTGAATGCAAGAATTTACATGAGCTTCCGAACTCTATCGGGGAACTAGAATCATTGGTCGAGCTAGATTTAAAATTCTCAGGGATCTCCGTTCTCCCTGATTTCATTGGAAGATTAAAGAATCTTAAGCATTTGTTATTATGTGAATGCAAGACCCTACGTGAGCTTCCGAACTCTATTGGAGATCTAGATTCATTAGTTGAGTTGGATTTACAATTCTCTGGGATCTCCGATCTCCCTAATTCCATTGGAAGGTTAAAGAATCTCAAGCATTTGCTTCTATATGAATGCGAGAATCTACATGAACTTCCGGACTCTATTGAGGAACTAGAATCATTGGTCAAGTTGGATTTAGAATTCTCGGGAATCTCCGTTCTCCCTAATTCCATTGGAAGGTTAACGGGTTTCACACATTTATCTTTCTCTGGATGCAAGAATCTACGTGAGCTTCCAAACTCAATTGGGGAAATGGAATCACTGGTCGAGTTGGATTTAAAACTCTCAGGGATCTACATTCTCCCTAATTCCATTGGAAAGTTAAAAAATCTCAAGCATTTGCTTTTATCTGATTGTAAAAATCTACATGAGCTTCCAAACTCTATTGGAGAACTAGAATCATTGGTCGAGTTTGATTTAAAATTCTCGGGGATCTCTATTCTCCATGATTCCATTGGAAGGTTAACAAGTTTCACACATTTGTCTTTTTCTGGATGTAAGAATTTACATGAACTTCCGAACTCTATTGGTGAAATGAAATCATTGGTTGAGTTGGATTTAAAACTCTCAGGGATCTCCGTTCTTCCATATTCTATTGGAAGGTTAAAAAATCTCAATTATTTGCTTTTACATGAATGCAAGAATCTACATGAGCTTCCAGACTCCATCGGAGAACTAGAATCATTGGTCAAGTTGGATTTAAAATTCTCAGGAATCTTTGTTCTTCCTAATTCTATTGGAAGGTTAAAGAATCTCAAGTATTTACTTTTACGTGAATGCAAGAATCTACATATGCTTCCGGACTCTATTGGGGAACTAGAATCATTGGTCAATTTGGATTTAGAACTCTCGGGGATTTCTCTTCTCCTTGATTCCATTAGGAAGTTAACAAGTCTCGAGTATTTGTCTTTTTCTAGATGTGACAATCTACATGAGCTTCCCCACTCAATCGAGGAACTAAAGCCATTGGTCCGTTTGGATTTAGAACTCTCAAGGATTTCTATTCTCCCTGATTCCATTGGAAGGTGGAAGAATCTCACACAATTTCTTTTTTCTCCTTGCAAAAATCTATGTGACCTTTCGGACTCTATTGGGGAATCAAAATCAATGGTCTGGTTGAATTTAGAACTGTCAGAGAACTCCATTCTCCCTGATTCTATTGGAAAGTTAAAAATTCTCAAGCATTTGCATTTAGATGAATGCGAGAATCTATACAAGCTTCCAGAATTTATTGGGGAAATGGAATCATCGGTTGAGTTCGATATAAAATCTTCAGAGATCTCTCTTCTCCCTGATTCTATTGGAAATCTGAAGAGACTAAAGGTCTTAAAGGTGGAATACACAAAGATACGCAGGATACATCGTACTCTTGAAGGGGTAGAGATGCACGAAATGCACGAAATGCTCAATGCCTCATTTTGTCCACATTTCATGGATGAAATCCCATGGAATTTGTGGAGCCTCACCTGTCTCAAAATCTCATACTTACATGGGAGCCCTATCTCTCAAGTGCCGACAAATATTAGTGATTTCTCTAATCTCCAAACTCTTAAAATTGTAAGCCACCGGCTTTCCCCATCGTTAGAACTTCCCTCAAATTTGAAATGCCTTGTGGTTGCAACTACTGATTTCCCTATTCTTCCTGACCACTTGAGCCGAGTTCATTTAAAACATCTCGAAGTGCATAAAGAACAACCATATATGACGTTTTTGAGCCCAAAGGTGTTAACCTCGCCTTGGAAGGATGCACACTCCATCAATCAGCTTCCACCTAACGTATCAACCTTGAAACTTCACTCTATCCCACAATTGCCAAATATTTCTGACTTTCAAAGCTTGTTAGTTCTCTCTATCAGCAAATGTCTAACACCATGCTTGCCCAATCTATCATGCTTGAAGAGGCTACAAGAGTTACGGCTCAATAACTTCCCCAAGCTAGCGGAGATTCCAAGTTTGGGGGAATTGGGATCGCTGAAGTTTTTGCACATTACCATGTGTGATGAGATCAAACAATTGCCTAAACTGTCGAAATTGAAAAATCTATTACGTCTTGAGCTAAAACATTGTGCAAAGTTGAGAGCCCTTGAAGGCTTGACAGAATTGAAAATTTTGGAGAATGTGGAGATCAGATATTGCCCGTCCCTAAAAAGGTTGCCTGATGTGTCAACATTCACTAAGTTGGAGACAGATTGGATATTGTCAGAACTTGCAGAACACGATATTCAATCGGCGAAGCGATTGCGACTTTCAGTGGACTAGTACAAAAGATGGGCAATTATAGCCTTGTTGAAATTCTCAGGTTTGTTTTGATTACAACAGAGAAAGCTTTTATTTGCTGACCTGGAGAGCTGGCTCGGAATAAACGCCAAGTAAGAGTTGGTGGCAGAATTCAGAGTTTAGAGGCCCTGCACGTGGAATAAAAACCGAATTTGCGGCCTTGCACGAGGAATAAACCTAAATTTGCAACGCACATTCACCACATGCGTGAACTAATCCAGGTGTCCTTACGTCACTTCTTGAGCTATGTATTATATTTCTTGATGAGGTTAGATGATGTTTTATTTTTCAAATTGAATTCTTGTGATGCATAAAGTTCTTCTCCTCTATTCATTTCAATCGTCTCTAAAGTATGAATTTATTTTGTGTGACTAGGCTTAACAAATATTCATTACCAATATTTGTGATGATCGGTTGCATTAGCCATGATGGCATGTCTTAATGTTTGCGATTTTTCCACGAAAAGACTAAAATTATTTCTAATTGGTCATCCATCACACATTTGATAAAACAATAATGCGGATTGTCGCAGCTACCAAATCTATTCCTTGAAATGTTGCCTACATGATTCTACACGGCCAATGAGTTGTATCATACATCAAGAACTGGTTTTGCATTTGGCTTTCAAAATAGCACGTATTGTTGATTTATAATGAAGTAACAATTTAATCACCCTCACTTTTGATTGCACAAATTTGATAAGTTTTCATGCTTGATCGTGTAATCTAAAAGTTTTGAAATTCAGCTACACTTTCACAATGAGTTTTAGGATTTCAAATGCACTAATCGTAAAATAAAATTTAAGGATTGAGTCTTTTTGGTCCACACCCCCAGTCCCCTCGCTAAAAAAGATTAAAAGGGTCTGAGCACCCTTTGTATGGAAGGACCGCATCAATTTTTTCCATCTTTTGTTCTTCAATTTATCACTTGTAATGATGATATCTTTTTCGTTTGAATAAAAGATTTGAGATATCAAGTAGTGGTGGATATTATTATAGTAATCAACGTTAGTTGTCTTTCAAATTAGTTAACTTCAGAAAATTGCTTTAAGAATTTAACATTAAATTAGCTCCAAAATATTGCAGAGGACCTCGCCGGGGCTCCCGTTGGGTGTGTTCTCGGATACCAACAGAAGAAGTCGTGGCGGGAACGCGGTCCATCTTCCCTGCGCCGTACTCGCCCGGCTTCTTCACCGAGAGGGCCTTGATGATCACAGCGAACGCGAACACAATCGAGCAGACGAGCAACCCCATCATAAGCTGTAGCTTCATTGAGGGAGAGAGTGGGCCCTTAGCATGTGGTGGATGAGTCCCATTCACAGCCCCGTCCTTGCAGGGACCCAAGTAAGGACCACCGCAGATCGGGGTTGCCCAGAAACGTAGTGTAACTGAAATAACTGAACTGACCGATGGGCTGCTCCAGGAGTTAAAGTCGTGATCCTGGGAGCGGCTGGAAGGACTGGGCAGCCTCTGGTAGTGTGGATGAAGATCAACCCGCTCGTCTCTGTTTTTCTCCGTGTGGTGTTGTGAATACTCCTGGTGTCACCGCCGCTGATACATCAGCCACATGGATACCGGTGGTGCAGTGAGTTCCCCCTCCTATCATGGTTAATTCGGTTTCTGTTTGCTGAATTTAGGACGAATGCAATTGCTAGGCTATAAATGAAGATGGAATTTTATGTTGTTGATTGTCTTTTGGGGATATTGTTTGGATTACCTGTTCAGATGAGTGAGCTCGATATCATTGGTGAGTGTGTGGATCGTTTGATGCGTTAGACTAATTCGTTGCTTCTACTATCAGGTCCGTGGATTTCTGGGACAGCAACAAGTGGAGGAATTGTCAATATAAATGCTGGAATGGTCAGAATCCTTTGTGATGGAATTACTGAATATTGCTCGAAAGCTATTGTCAACCTGATTAGCAACCCTGTTAACTCTACAGTTCCCATTGCAGACGAAGTTTTCAAGAGAGCTTGCCCTTGTGATCCAAAGACACTGTTGGCTGTGACCAAGCTCTACGTAGTTAGAGCAAATACCTCAGTAGTACGTATCACTCCTGCTTCTACTGTCTTGCTGATACTATCAACCATCAAGAAGCATTGAGTATCTTTACAGAGTACGGAGTATAGGTTGTCAGCTTTGTATGAGCCTACAAAGATAGAAGCATATGTTACCTTGTTTATCGCTCTCCTCTGTCTCAAACGTTAAGTCTTGCATACCTGCAATTGATAACTTGCTCCATGAGCATCTAACCTTACTTGGTATTTTATTAAATAGGCTAATGCCTTATGTACTGGATCATGTGGAACTTGTAGAAGTGAAGTTTATATAAGTGGGCTATTTCCAAGTCTAGCAGCAGAGTCCAGAAGCCCCGTTTAACTGATTGTTTTGGGTGAAATATTAATGTAACTGCTGTTATGTGCTATTGAGTGTTATTGGTTCTCTTCTCATGATCAGAAGGTTGTTTATGGTCATAGATACTTGGTACTAATGCTTAGGCATCAAAATCTCCACAAGAGAGCAGTTTCGAGACAATGCCATGAGAGCCAACAAATGTTTTCCTTTCCCATGATATTGTATTGTAGTGTTCCCTAAAATATCTCATCAGATTTCTGTTCTATTATGGTCCTTGGAGGAAGATGTACCGGATCTATATCCTAGAGAAATTCATGTTCCAGTTGTTGGTTCTATGTTCGACAGCAATGCCGTTAGAAATTGCACTTTCTGTAGAATGCTAAATGTCAGTTGGCATTTTCAAAATCTTTAGGTTAAACCACTTTGTTCTTTCACTCCTCCAGATTACCTGACATTGCACATCCAAAATGGCAGTACAGAAGTTGTCGAGGCATATAAATTTCGATCTATTGAGGATTTAGACATCAATTTAGGTAGTGCTGCCGTCATGTCACATTCTGTCAATCTCTTCAGTTTTGGGTTATAGGTCATATAATAGTGCTTTAGCTGTTCTAGTGATGTTCACTTTGTTAAGTGCTTTTGACAAGCTTCGGAGTGCTAAGGCCACCTAAGGAGTGTGCTGTCACAAGCAAGTACTTATGTTTCCTAGACACATGACTGCATGCTTAATCATGTTACAGTCTGCAGATTCTTTAAATTCACAAGCCATTTCGAAGATGTATTCTACTGAAAAGTCCTTTATGAGAAGGATGAGAGTGATTCTTATGTCACTGTGGGCATATATCCTGTAATGAACATTAGAGAGGTTGTTATCATCTCTACTCGTAGAGGTCAAGGAATTCGATTTACCAATGCCACCTCGGCATTAATAAAGATCTGCTGGATTTAATGGGATAACTCACGTGTGAAAGTATGCATAAGGTGATTACTTTCTCTTTGGCTATAGGCAGAAGCAAGGAGTTGGGGAGAATATCTTAATTTCTGATTATTATGTCAAGTCCTTATTAAGGAAAACAAACGAAGGTAACAAGAAAGAATGTAGAGACAGAGCACCGTACAGCTTTTGTTGTTACCGCTAAGAGAATGACTCCCATTTTGCTACGAAGTGGAGAAGTCCATCTTGAAGAATGTTGACCCAAAACTGAATTTTTCTGCATCTATTTCTGCGGTGAAATTATGACATGATGTCTTAGTCTTCACTTCTCTGCTTCCCCACATTATGTCTTGAAGCAAACTGAATTGGGTATGTTTGTGCTTTGACAATATTCAGGCTAAAGCTGGAGCTGGCTTGGACTGTCAATGGTGAGTACTTTTTCTCACCCTTGAGGTGTAGTCTGATCTCTTTACTGAATGGGAAATTTGATGGCTCTTTGATATGTTGACTCTTTTCACTTGCTCAAAAAATGCAAACAATGAAATATGAAGGCATATGCTGCCGTCAAGTTTGCTGATGCATGCCTGCATGGGTCGAGGGGCGATGCTCGCACTGCCAAGTGTGCGTTTGTTGCTTCTCAGGTTTGGTGCTTTTAAAAAACTCATCAAGATCCAATACTTTTACTTCTCTCAAATTCAAACTGAACTAACCAATGATTTTCTTTATTGTTGTCCCCAGTTTCAGGTGAATGACCTTCCGTTCTTTGCATACAAAGTGCACCTTGGTCATGCTGGGGCAGAGGAGGTTCTTCCCCTTGGCCCATTGAATGAGTACGAAAGGTCTGGAGTTTTATCTCGAAATTTTTACGTCTGCTTTGATTACATCAAAGGAAGATGAAGTTTCTTAAATTCTGCTTTTGTTTGTTATCCTGTAGAGCTGGCTAGAAAAAGGCAAAGAAAGAGTTGGTTGAGAGTATTCAGTAGCGCATTTCAAATATCAAGAAGTGAGCGATTTAAAGATGTGGCTTTTCGCAACAAAAAAGACGTCCTCTTCATTGTTTCCAGTTATTTTCTACTCAAAATTGGTTCTTGGGAATAACTTGTTCAGATCTAGAAAGATATTGAAATTTATTTTGCATAGCTGATGTAGAAAAATCACCAGTTTTTCTTTTCTTGAGGGATCGTACTTAATTTGTTATTTGTGTAATAGCAAGGTGGACGGCTGTTTGTATATCATTGTTCTATGTCCATCTTTCTTGTGTTCGCTTTCTCCCGACTTTCTTATGCACCTGCAATGTCACCTCCTAGTGGCACTCTCAGTTGTGCAGCGTCCACAATATGCAAATGAGAAACAGAGGTTACTGAATAAGCTGAAGATCGTCTTTGGCACTAGGCTTGCCTCTCTGGAGATTCGCCCTAATAACCGGCGGCTATGGGGTGCATGACAACCATTCTGTTCCAGAAATAGTTTCTGGAACAGAAATAGATTTTTCTATTTCTATTTCTAGAAGAAATTCTAAGCAAAAATAACCATTTGATAACGACACAAAATTTCTATTCTAAAAATAGAAATTCGTTTGATAACGACACAAAATTTCTATTTTAAAAATAGAAATTCGTTTGATAACGACACAAAATTTCTTCCTTTCGGACGACGGCGACCGGCGAACAAGTGGCGGCGATCGGTGGCCGGCGAACCGGCGGCGGCGGTCGGCGGTTGGGGAACCAACGGCGGGCAAACCGGCGGTGGCGGCCGGCGACCGGCGACCGGCTGCGGCGGCGGGCGCGATCGACGACCAACGGCAGCGGCGGCGACCGGAGGCGGCGGTGGCGGCGGCGGCGGCGGGGCGACCGGCGGCGGCGGGCGACCGATGGCGGCGGCGGCAGGGCCGGCGACCGGCGGCGATGGGGGCCGGTGGGCGGCGGGCGACCAATGGACGGTGAACGGCGGCAACGGATGAAGGACCGGTTGACGAACGATGAGAGAAATTTTTATTTCTCATTTCTATTCCATAAATAGAGAAGTAGAAAATTTCTACTTCTGATGTCTATTCCAAACCTATTTCTAGAATAGAAATCTATTCCATAAATAGAAAAACGGATTAAGTTTATCAAACGGATTTCTATTCTAGAAACAGGTCTGGAATAGAAAAATTGTTTCTGGAATAGAAACTCCGGTTTGTCATGCACCCCCTATATCTCACATCAAGTTCTCCTTACACGGAGCATTCAGATTAAAAGATTACCTACTGAGTTCATTTATTTTTCCATGAAAAGGCAATTGATTTGCAAAAGAGAGAGAGAGAGAGAGAGAGAGAGAGAGAGCCTTAGAACATTATCTTGAAGTTGGACGGGCATCATGGAATTTGTTTGCGGTACATGTCTAGTGGCTACTTGCTCATCACCAACTGATGACGAATGAGTCTTGCTTCAAGTTGTAAAAATAATTTGAAATGCGTTTTGCAAGTCTTGCTTTATTAGTCCTGAAATTATTTTACATTGCAATGACAATTTGGAAGATATTGACAAAAGTGACAGAGCATTTGGATCTAGATTAAGAGCCTTGTGCACTACGAGAGAAGTTGGACTGCGGCATAGAAAGAGCAGCGTCACTCCTGGCTTTTGGAACCCTTAATATGTTTTTTAGAGAGATGAGCTCTGCAACACCACTTTCCAGTGTTGTGGGTAGAGGAGTGGGATGGAGTAATGATGCCCGAATTGGCTCGGAGTCGTCAACCAACGCCATCAAAAATTGAATGGAGCACATGTGATCTCGATAACTAGCGTATGGATTCGCATTAACCTTACACTCTCATGTAGGCTCGGAAGAGTGCAAACTGATCCCAAGTTGACTGGATCCAACTGGAAAAACTGGAGATAGACTGCCTCTGTTCCTAAGTCATGGTGAGCCAAAACACTAATAGCAGTTTAGCATAACGATAAACCGTAGATTAATGGATAGTGTTGTGGATCCACGTTGATGATTTGGTGGTTTTTGCTGCCCCCTAATTTTCGAGCCTTTCAGCACATATTTTGTACAATTTCATCAGATCTCGTGTAGGTTTTATGGATGTCTTCCTGTCACGTGTAATTATCATTTTCTCCCCTTCAAAAACTTGGGCATGGCTTAGCTCTCAAATAATAATTCGAACCATCTTCGCATGGTTTGAGCAGGTTGTGAGACTTCTGACTCATCTTTGAAGCGTAACAAAAGGTCTAAAGAAAAGAAGATTCTCAAAACTAAATATTGGACAATGAATCAGTTAAACTGACCTAAAATTTGAATAGGACACGTTGAAAAAACCTTGGGGGCTAGTTGTAATCAGTAATGAATCGGTCTAGAAGACCTCGAATCAATCAGTCACAGCATTGAGCTAGTTCCATTTATAGTGGTATTAAACTGCTCCCACTAACGAGGTATTATGAATTCCAGGATGATTTTATTAGCTCAAAGGAAAATTAATCTGATTCTAGTATGTTCTTTGCTTGTCACTCTTTTTCGAGACAATGCCATGAAAGCCAAAAAGTGTTCCTTTCCTTAGTATAGCATAGATGTTTGCTAAAATATCTCATCAGAATTCTGATCTATTATATTCTTTGTAGGCAGTCGATGTTCCAGTTACCGGGGGACATGTAGGAGCAACAACTTTACCTCTTTTGTCTCAGGTTTGTGATGTGTTCTTCCAAATAAGTTCTTATATGGTTGACATGGATTTTGTTAGACATTGCACTGTTCTCTAGAATGCTAAATGTCAGTTGGCATTTTCACAATCTGTAGGCTAAACCACCTTGTTCTTTCACTCCTAAAGAAATTGATTTACCTGACATCATGAATCCAAAATGGAGGAGCAGAAGTTGTTGAAATGAATAAATTTTATTTGTTATGGATTTAGCCGTTATATCACATTCCTTTAGCTTCTTCAATTATGGGTTTTTGGGTCATAAATAGTGCTTTAGCTGTTCTAGTGATGTTAATTCTGTGAACGAGATTTGTCAAGCTTCAGAGTACTGAGGCCACCTAAGGAGTACATTGTTACAAGCAAGCTCCTTTCTCACGCATGAGTGCATGCTTAATCATGTTAGAGTCTCTGAGTTCTTCAGATTTACAAGCCAATTTGAAGATGCACTCTCTTGAGAACATTCTTTATGGGAAGGATGAGATTTTCACAAGAATCGCATCTTTGGTCCATTTGGGCATATATCTTTTGCCAGTCAACTTTATGGCATTCTCTATACACTGTAATAATAGAGCTTGTTATTATCTCTACTTGTAGAGATCAAGGAATTTAATTTATCAATGCCAGCTTAGAAAGCCTTTCCACTACCACTACGCAAGATAAAGTCTATCTTTGTAGGAATTAATGGGACACCTCGCATGTGAAAGAATGTAGAAGGTGATTACTTCGTCTTGGGCTATAGGCAGAAGCAAGCTCTGTGGAGAATATACTAGTTTCTGATTATCTTCTGTGGACTTCCTTAAGGAAAACAAAGGAAGGTAACAGAAAGAATGTGGAAACAGAGCACCATACAACTTTTGTTCTTCATTTGTATGTTGCGAATGCTCCTGGTGTCACTGCTGATATCAGAGACATAGACAACGGTGCCATGGTGAGTTTCCCCCTCCCATCGTTAATTTGCTTGCTATTTGTGGAATTCAGGATGACAGAATTGCTAGGCTATATATGAAAATGGAATTTGATAATGTTGGTTGTTTTCTGGGGATATTTTTTGGATTACCTTTTCAGATGAGTGAACTTCAAATCATTGGTGAATATGTGGATCATTTTATGTCAGACTAATTTGATGTCGCTGATTGTTTTCTATGGATTTCTGGGACAGCAAAAACTGGAGAAGTAGGGATGGACCTCGTCATCATTCCTGCGGAGTTCCTAGGTAAAAGGGGAATGAAAAGAGATGACCTGTTCAAAATGAGTGCTGGAACAACATTACCCCTTGTGAAGGAGTTGCCAAATGTTGCCCAAAAGCTATCGTCAACCGGATTAGCAGCTCTGTTAACTCCACAGTACCCATTGCGTTCGACATTTGCAAGAGAGCTGGCACTTATGACCCAAGAGACTGTTGGTGTGACCATGCTCGACGTAGTCAGAGTAAGTACTTCTGTGGTGCGTATAATTCCTGCTTGTACTCTCTTGCGGATACTATCAAGATGCATCAAGTATATTTATAGAGTTCAGAGTATCAGGTCGTCACTTTGTATGAGCCTACAAAGTTAGAAGCGTATTTACCTTGTTTAGCACGCTTTTGCCTTGCGTACAATGAGTTGCTCCGAGACAGCTCCGTGGACCTGGTATTTTATTAAGTAGGCTAATGCCTCGTGTGTGGGATAATGTAGGTAAAAATCAGGCTATTTGCTAGTCTAGCGGTGGAGTCCAGAGGCCCCATCTATTTGATTGTTTTGAGTGAAATAATTATGTAAGTACTGTTATGTATTAGTGAGTGTTATCTATTCTCTTCTCATTGTTGGAGAAAAACTCCCTTATTTGTTTTGATGTCGACAAAATGTTTTCATCAGTCTAGTCTGAAGACTTGCAGACTCACTCGACAAAGTCAAAAGACTTGCAGACTCACTCGACAAAGTCTGGAGACCTGCAGACTCTTTCGTCAAAGTCCGAAGATCGCCGCACCGTCGACTCAAGATGTAAAGTCTGTCCTCATTGACAGGTTTCTAGACCGACGATGAAGATTTATCCAGATTCAAGTATTTCTTTAAGGATTTGATTCGAGCGGTTGAAGAAGATCTCACAGTTGGAGATAGCATCTCAAGATCGATTATTCGTTTTGAATTTAATTCTAATAAATTGGATCCGTTGATTGACGAAGTATACTTGGAAGGTTTTACTTATGAAAACCCAGATCTTGATTGTATGGGCGAGCAGGATTGGTGGGTTATCTTCACATTCCTTAAGTAACTCGAGATCTCCCTAATTGATTCTGTCCAACGGGTAGATTGGAAGAATTCCTTTGGAAGGTGCCAACGGTTATGAAGGCATGGAGGAGTATATAAGGAAGATGCTCTGGTTATTTGAGTGTGTGTGAGATAGATAAACTCCAAAGTCTGAAACTTCTTGTTCTTTGTCGATTCAATTGTTGAGCGAAAACTTGTACTCAAAAGAGAGTTTATACTTTTGTGAAGCCTTGAGGAAGTGTAGTAGAGTCTCTACACTGTGGAATCAAGGAAGTGATACTGTAACGACTCTTTTGATTCATAGTGGAATCCAGCCAGTGCGGGAGAGTGGACGTAAGCTTGGATTAAGCTGAACCACTATAAACCTTGTGTTCTTATTCTCTTCCCTAAACTCTTTTACTTTGATCGTAACTCTATTTTATTGTTAGAGTCTAATTTCCATTTGAAAGTCTATTGCTTAACAGACTTGAGTTAAAGTCATAGTTTCTGGTTTACTTAGCAAAAATTTGTTTTCGCACCTATTCACCCCCTCTAGGTGCTCGTACTAGCGTTCACAATTGGTATCAGAGCCTGTCTACTCATTTAAATTGAAGTGTCTTTACTTCAGAGTTAACGATCCATGGCTAGTATATTAGCTCCAAGTCTGGTTGAAGGGCAAAGCAACACAAGACCGCCTTATTTTGATGGAAAGGATTACAGCATATGGAAAAACAAGATGAAGGCATTCCTAAGATCTAAAGATCCTATGGAATGGGACGTAGTAGACAAAGGAATCACTCCTAAAGCTACAACAATCTCATAAAGAGGAAAGGAAGCTGTTGAGTCCAGCGGGATGACTCAAGAAGAGATAACCAAGAGACAAGCTCTCGATGCAAAAGCAATTTATTCCTTATATTGTGCATTATCTCCTACTGAATATAACAGAATATCTTCTTGTGAAACAGCTAAAGAAGTCTGGGATAGGTTGCACATCACCTATGAAGGAACCGATCGAGTGAAAGAAACCAGAATCAATATTTTGCTCAGTCAATACGAAGCTTTCAAGATGAAACCAGGAGAATCTATCACTGACATGTTTAGTCGTTTTACAGAAATCGTGAATGGTCTTGAATATCAAGGTCAACCAATTTCTGGACCCATGAAGTTTAACAAATTGCTGCGTGGACTTTCCAAAGATTGGAATCACGTAAAGACCTCAATAAGGGAGACACAAAGAATCATGCCACTTTCTCGTTGATGAATTGGTTGGCACTCTTCGCCTTATGAAGTGGAGCAAAACAACGAAGATGAAGATCCCAAAGGTAAAAAATCTATTGCTTTAAAATCTAACGATGACTCTGATGTTACAGATTCTGAAGATGATATGGACGATGAAGAGCTTGCTCTCATGATAAGGAAGTTCAGAAAACTGAATAAAAAGGGAAGAAGATTCAATTGGAAGAAACAAAGTTCACAAAAGTTTCAAAACAAATCAGCAGAGGACGATGAATCCAATAAAGATGTGATTTGTTTTAAATGCAAGAAAAAGGGACACATCGTACCCAATTGTCCCTTACTAAAGAAAAAGAAAGGAAAACTGAGAAATACGAAAGGCTCTCAAAGCAGAAACTTGGAGTGATACCGAATGCGAAGAGAGTGATGATGACTATGCCAATATTTGTTTAATGGCACAATCAGAATCAGATTCAGACTTTGAGACAGACTCAGACTCAAACTCAGACTCAGACTCAGACAGTGAAATCAAGGTAAGTAATTTTAAGATTCCTATTAAAGTATCTAAGTATATTGATGAACTGTGTCTTAGTCTCAAAACCTCTCTCAAAAGGATTTCCGAACTAAAAAGGGAAAATTCTGCATTGAAGCAACAGGAGACTGTTTGGAAAGAAAAGGTCAAAAATTTAGATAAAAGTGTCATTATCTTGAAAGAAAATGCAGACTCTCTTTCTAAAGAAAATGAACTTTTGAAAAATGATATTTCAAGCATCTCAAAAAGATTTTCTATAAGATCTGAGAAATTGGAAAAGATTCTTTTAGCGCAAAGACCCTACTTTAACAAATCAGGCTTGGGAATGACTGCTGAAACCATTCCTAATTGATTTTCCAAAAGTAAAGGAAAGAATCAAACAGAGACCTACAAAAGACCTTTATAGAAATCATTTTCAAAAAGTCTTTGTAAAATCTGTAGGGCGCAGTGCTCTTAAATGTTCTAAGTGTAATAGCTCATAACATTTTGAGAAAGAATGTCCTATGGTTTGGAAACCTGTTAAGAAGGCTTGGGCAAAGACCGTATATTGCACTAACTCCATTGGACCCAAGAAAATATGGGTACCAAAGAAAACTTGAGTTTTCTTTTTAAATGCAGGTCACTATCAAGAAAAAGGTCAAATGGTACTTGGATAGTGAATGCTCAAGACATATGACAGGAGATCCAAGTTGTTTCATAAAGTTTATGCAAGTTAAAAGTTTCATTTGGAGGAAATAGTAAAGGCAGAATTGTCGGATGCGGAACAAGAAAGATTGGAAGTCTCACAATCGGCAACGTTTCTTTAGTAGAAGGACTTAACTACAACTTGCTGAGTATCAGCCAACTGTACGATACATGTTTTAAAATTAACTTTCAAGAAGGAATATTGTCACGCCCCGACCCTCGGTCTCGTGACCATCCTTCAACTTTGGTCGATTTTAAAAATGCGATATCCCAGAGACTACGTATCGCCGACCCTTTTCATTTTTGATAGCACATGCGGAAGCGCTTATAAAAATCCCAGACAATAAAGCAATGGGATATACAAGTAGGACTAGAAAATTTAACCTTAAAACCAACACCCTTATTTACAAATACAAGTCATGCTAAAAGGTTGGTTTCTACTCAAATAGATTCTACGGCCAAAATCATCGTATAGGATTGGCGACTCAACTCTCCTCAGGATCCTACTCTGGATTATCCTCGTAGTTCTCCTCCAGATACTCCTCTTCGAATTCTTTCTCCTCGGGTTCTTCATCAGGGTCCTGAAATGTTGTCCCCAAACCGGGATGAGACTATGTCTCAAGCAAGTTCTACCCCTAAGACCCGATTAGTAAACTAATACACCTTAGGGTTGCCTATGCACAACATGAGTCGAGGGCTTACCTTGGCCTCGATTCCACTCGCATATTAGCACATATCAAATAGGGATCCAAGCAATCACATCACTGATCGAAGCATCGATCAAATCGACCTAGTCGATTACACACCAACAAGACCACTCACGGTCATTTCAATTCAATCAATCAATTCACAACATCAGATCAAGGTAATGATCAATCGACCTATTTGATTACATATCAACAAGACCATTTCCGGTCGTTTCAACTATTCCAACTCAATTCCCAATTATGAATCACGGTCCTTAGGACACAACTTATCTATAGGTGGTAATCACGGCCCCACCAAGCACTTTCTTAGATTTAGTGGCTTTACGGTCCCCACCCGACCCTTCCAAGATTCAATGGCTTTATGGTCCCACCCGACCCTTTCAAGATCTAGTGGCTTTATGGTCCCACCCGACCCTCTCAAGATCTAGTGGCTTTACGGTCCCACCCGACCCTCTCAAGATCTAGTGGCTTTACGGTCCCACCCGACCCTTTCAAGATCTAGTGGCTTTATGGTCCCACCCGACCCTTTCAAGATCTAGTGGCTTTACGGTCCCACCCGACCCTTTCATGATCTAGTGGCTTTACGGTCCCACCCGACCCTTTCAAGATCTAGTGGCTTTACGGTCCCACCCGACCCTCTCAAGATCTAGTGGCTTTACGGTCCCACCCGACCCTCTCAAGATCTAGTGGCTTTACGGTCCCACCCGACCCTTTCATGATCTAGTGGCTTTACGGTCCCACCCGACCCTTTCAAGATCTAGTGGCTTTACGGTCCCACCCGACCCTTTCCAACCTATGGCCAACGATATTGCACTTCGTAATTAAATTCCTCAATTTCATAATATCTTGGCCTAATTTGTTGGTATCAAACATACTCGATAAAATATCGTGTGTGGGTACACAATCGGCCTTAGCCAAAATAGAATATTTTCCTTTCTATAAATCCCACCATTTTCTATAGTCTACCAAAACATTTTTGCTAAGGATCGACATAGGGTCGTTCGAGGTTCGATAACGGTAAACGGAATCACCCGTCGTTCCATTATGTTATGCTGAATCGACTTCTAGTCGTCCTTAGAATCGGCACGGCTAACTACGGGATCATCCTCACGCAAGTCTCACGGTCAAGTCGTTATCCTGGTCGAGTTCTTTAGTCGTACGGGTTACTGTCCTCATTAGCCTTTTCCCTCAAGGTCGGTATCTCAGGAGTGATCAATTAGAGTGAGATCAACCAACAATGCATTGACGAAATTCACTTTCACTCGTCCTTGAGGGCTCGAATTTCGGGATGTCACAACTCTTCCCCTCTTATAAAAATTTCGTCCTCGAAATTTAAACCTTCCCGAATCCTTAATCAAAAAGGTGGGGGCACGGTCATCTCATCGAATCCTCTCTTTCCCGGGTTGCTCTTTCATGCTAATTTCCAATCTTGTCCCAAACATTTTTGTTTCCAAAGGTTAAGCACTTGTCCATTTTTGCAAAGATTTGGTTCTTTTTCTTCTTTTTCTTTTTATTTTTCTACTAGGCGGCTAAGCGCCGCGTCGGGATTCGAACTCCGACTTCGAACCAACTTCACCCCGGGTACCACTCGGCTACGGCGCCGACGGTGACCCGAGTTGCTTTCTTTTTCCATTTAAAGCCAAAATCCTTATTTGAACCCAAATCTCGAAAGATTCCGATGTAAGCACAATCTCAACTTCCTTTTCTTAACAAAATGCGATGTCCCTATCATGGCGACATCCAAGGAAAATATACTTCCCTACTTAAAATTCCAAAGGTCTTCGACACAATGCCTGCGTAGCTTTTTAAGGACTCTCAACAGTCTTTAATCTATCCTTGATGTAATCTGAGGATTCTTGAACTAACTCGTATGCATTTCCGTCTCGACTTCCTCGACAAACCGAAGTTACGTACTCTCGCCAACAAAATTTTAATGTTCCATCCTTAGTAGCTTGCAAATCCGCCTTTCTCTTTTAAATCTTCTTATAAAATTTTCTGGATCTCGGGATCTCATCAATCGCAACGTCTTGATTCTTAGTATACTTCCGGTTCAATTCGAGGATGACCATAAGACAAGGCGGCCTACCTCGGATTTGAAATCGAATCTCCGGAGTAAAATTCACTCTGAATCACCATCGCGCAATCGATGACTTTCGATTCAACGCATCTGTAACTTTACTAGCTTTCCCGGGGTGATATAGGAGGTCGCAATCACAATCCTTGAGAAGTTCCTTCCGATGACACTCCGTCTCTTGTTCGGTTCTTTCTTAATCTCAGCGATGATAACCCATACTCGAGTCAACCTACTAGAACATCGAGCTCCCCGTAACCAATCAAACATATCGTCAATTCTTGGCAACCGATACTTGTTCTTGATTGTCACCTAGTTGAGTTGCCGATAATCGATGCAAGGCGCAACGACCCATCTTTCCTTCTCAAACCGAACGGGTGCTCCCCAATGTGATGCACTAGGGACGTATAAATCCTTTATCCCACAATTCCTGCATTCGCACCTTCAATTCCCTCAAAGTTCTATGTGTGAGTCGGGTTCGGTTTCACACTTTCTCGAATGACCTTGACGGCGTCGAATGACTTCTCGATAATCCCATCACAAGACCATCGTGATGTGTTCCACTTCCACTCGGGAAACTCCAAAGGTTGCAAGGTCTTCCAAGACCGGATGCAATAGTCGACTTACGCTTAAGCTCTTAGAACTACATTCGCACTTATCTCGTCCCAACGCACTTCCCTGCCTTCTTCTAAGAATCTAGTCGAGACATAGCTATTGCTGAAAACCTTCCCACAAACTCTCGTACAAAACTGCGTCAACCCCAAGAAACTTCGATCTCGATAGATCTTGGCCAATTGACCACGGCTTCGATCTTGGTCGGGTTGTAATCCCGTCTATGTTCTTGCAAGGTCTAAAGCACTGCCCTTAAACGCCTTTCATATTCCTCTGGACTCCTAGAGTACACCCGGATATCGTCGATAAACACTATCACGACTCGATCTTCCTTTCTAGGAGCAAACCAAATGATTTCTCGAAACGTGTCGGATAACTTCCGTTTGCTCTCCACTTTCGGTTCCTCAACAGTCGTATCCACCACGGTTGTCAAATAACATTGGCAACCCATATCCAAAACCAGGTTGTCTTAAATGACGACATTAAAATAAACGAGTATCCTTCTCGATTTTCGACAAGTTCGAAACTTTCTCAAGCAAAGCGGTCAAACCGGATTCTTGCATAACCACAATTCATTTCAACAAGATGCTCCTTGAGCCAATCTTTTCCATTACGATCTCAAAGTCTAAACATAAGCAAAAACAACCAAATGCCACTCTAACCGGTGATTCTCCTTTTTACAAACTCCATTTCAACAAACTCAACCAAAATTCCGAAGTGCCATTATGATAAAATTATCCCAAAACATTTTTCCCTAATCGATGCATGGCTTGGTTCATTCCTGTCCGCTCTTAAATGTTCTAAGTGTAATAGCTCATAACATTTTGAGAAAGAATGTCCTATGGTTTGGAAACCATTAAGAAGGCTTGGGCAAAGACCGTATATTGCACTAACTCCATTGGACCCAAGAAAATATGGGTACCAAAGAAAACTTGAGTTTTCTTTTTAAATGCAGGTCACTATCAAGAAAAGGTCAAATGGTACTTGGATAGTGAATGCTCAAGACATATGACAGGAGATCCAAGTTGTTTCATAAAGTTTATGCAAGTTAAAAGTTTCATTTGGAGGAAATAGTAAAGGCAGAATTGTCGGATGCGGAACAGTAAAGATTGGAAGTCTCACAATCAGCAACGTTTCTTTAGTAGAAGGACTTAACTACAACTTGCTGAGTATGAGCCAACTGTACGATATAGGTTTTAAAATTAACTTTCAAGAAGGAATATGTTCAAGAACCAGCAAAGACTCCTCTCAGACTTTCACAGGACGAAGACATGGGAACATCTATCTTCTGGACATCAAACCAGAAAAATCCTAATGTCTAATTTCAATTCAAGAGGAAGCTAATCTCTGGCATAGGAAACTTGGCCACATCAACATGAGGCAAATAGCCAAGATCTCTGCAAAGAAACTTGTTCGTGGACTACTAAATCGACATACCAAAAAAATCCGATCTTTGCACACCATGCGTGTTGGGAAAACAGTCAAGTTCTTTCAAACCAATAAATCAAGTTTCCACAAATCGTGTGCTGCAACTCTTGCATATGAATCTTTTTGGACCAACCAACCCGAGCATTGGTGGTAAGAAATATTGCCTAGTAATAGTAGATGATTACTCACGATTTACTTGGGTATATTTCTTGACAAGTAAGTCTGAAACTTTTTCTTATTTTACAAAGTTTGCTAAGAAAGTACAAAATGAGAAGGGGTATGTTATTTCTTGTATACGGACAGATCATGGAGGTGAGTTTGAAAATCAAGATTTTGCTAAATTCGTGATGAATTCGGTTTTCAGCATGTGTTCTCCTCTCCGTACACTCCGCAACGAATGGAGTTGTGGAAAGGAAGAATAGATCACTGCAAGAAATGGCTAGAACTCTTTTAATTGAAAGCAACATTTCCTCTCGTTTTTGGGCTGAAGCAGTTTCTACAAAGATGTTATATTATTAATAGAGTTTTCTTAAAGCCTATTTTGGAGAAAACTCCCTATGAACTGTTCGAAGGTAAGAAACCAATTGTTTCTTATTTTCATGTGTTTGGTTGCAAATGTTTTATATTGAAAAATGCAAATGATCGAATTGGTAAGTTTGAAGAAAAATCGATGAAGGTATTTTCCTTGGATATTCAACCACCAAAGAAAGCTTACGTGAGTTTACAACAAGAAGACTCAATCGGTGGAGGAATCATTGAATGTTAAATTTCAAGACTTCATACAAATTCAATCGATCCAGACTCAACCTGAAGAATCTGAACCTGCTCCAGACTTTACAAAGTCTAAAACCCCAGAAGCAGCTCAGACTTCAGAAGACCAACAAAGAACAAACGTTGAAGAATTAGATGAAGAGAAAGATCAGTCTGTCAGACCAACCAGCAATTGGAAACACAAGTCTAGTCATCCCAAGGAACTCATAATTGGCAATATTAATGAAGGAATCCGTACAAGATCCAAAAGGCATGAAGAGTCTAGTGCTGTGGCTCTTATTTCTGAAATAGAACCCAAGAGCATAGAAGAAGCTTTAACTGATGAAAGTTGGATTGAAGCTATGCAAAAAGAATTCAGGCAATTCAACATTAACGATGTCTGGGAATTGACTCATAAACTAGGTAAATCTATTATTGGAGCTAAATGGGTTTTCAGGAACAAGATGGACGAAAAAGGAAAAGTTATAAAGAACAAAGCAAGACTCGTGGCCAAAGGGTATACGTAAGAAGAAGGGATAGACTATGATGAGACTTACACACTAGTAGCAAGGTTAGAAGCAATTAGATTATTACTTGCTTTTGCTTGTTATAAGAATTTCAGGTTATTCCAAATGGACGTCAAAAGCGCATTCTTAAATGGATTTATCCAAGAGGAAGTCTATGTGGAACAACCTCCCGGATTTGAAGACCCAAGGAAGCCGACTCGTATTTAGACCGAAAAGGCGCTATACGGATTAAAGCAAGCACCTCGAGCTTGGTACGACAAAGTTAAGTAAGTTTTTAATCCAAAATGGTTTTGTTAAAGGTAAGGTAGACACTACCTTGTTTATTAAAAAAGAAAATAAAAACTTTTTACATGTACAAATCTATGTTGATGATATTATTTTTGGATCACCTAACGAAAATCTGCAAGAAATTTTCTAAGTCTATGCAGATGAATTTGAGATGAGCATGATGGGTGAACTATCCTTCTTCCTTGGACTACAAGTAAAACAATTGAAGGAAGGAACTTTCATTCACCAAGAAAAATATGCTAAAGAACTTGTTAAAAAAATTCGGTTTGGAGAATTGCAAAAAGACTGATATACCAATGTCAAGTTCTTCGAAGCTGGACAAAGATGAAGGAGGAAAGAAAGTTGACCAGAAGCTATACAGGAGTATCATTGGTTCACTTCTTTATCTTACTGCTTCTAGACTTAACATTTTGTTTAGTGTATGTATTTGTGCCATATTTCAATCTGATCCCAAAGAATCTCATCTAAGTGCTGCAAAACGCATCATCAAATAAATTGCAACAACCTCTAAGTTTGGTCTCTGGTATCCTAAAGAAAGGGATCTTACCCTCCTCGGATACTCAGACGCAGACCTAGCAGGATGCAGAGTTGATAGAAAGAGCACCTCAGACACCTGTCAATTGTTTGGGAACAGGACAGTATCTTGGTTTTCGAGGAAGCAAAGCACTATAGCTCTTTCAACAGCAGAAGCAGAATATGTGGCTCTTGGAAGTTGTTGTTCACAAATCTTGTGGATAAAACAACAGCTAAGAGACTTTAGAATCGAAGACTCATGCACTGAGATCAAATGTGACAATACCAGCGCAATTAATCTCACCAAAAATCCAATTCTTCATTCAAGAGCAAAGCATATAGAGATTCGACATCATTTTATTAGAGACCATGTTCAAAATGGAGAAGTATTGATTCAATTTATTGACTCAAAGAATCAGCTGGCAGACATCCTTACTAAGCCACTGGAGAAAAATCAATTTGAGTCTATTCGATCCAGACTTAACATCTTAAAGTCTGAAGAAGTTCAGACTTAGGGACTAAAGTCTAAAGATGCTCAGACTTACGAGATCAAGATCCACTACTGTAAGTTATTTCTATTTTGGAAATTTATCTTTTGGACAAAATCTCGAAAAGGTACGTTCATCTATTAATCTGTAATTGATTGATGTTATCTTTCCAAATTTTCGTAATTATAGCAATCATTCTTTTTCGAAAAGAAGTTATCTTTTTTTACGCTTATATATTTTTCAAAAAGGCAGTTATTTTTTAAAAGGTATTTTTTTATTTTCCTTTTACGGCGATTCGTATACCCTGTTTCGATCACCTTATATACTGATCGTCTTCCTTACAAACCCTAGAAGCACATAACATCACTTTCTCACATTTACTCTCTAGTTTAATCTCAAAGTCTTCACCTTTCTCGCGAATCAAGTTTGGAATCTCCTAAAGACTGTGATAATGGCTTCTCAAAAAAAATCCTCAAGAATCGCAAGCAGGGGACCACCGCCTTTGCGTGAGGGTCCTACGCATTTTGACCTCACCGAGGAAGAAGAATCTCCGAGACAACAGCAAAGCCCACAACATTCTCAACCATGCCACTCTTCTCAGACTAGATCACAACAGCAAGCGGAGGAAGAAATCGTCGTGGATGCCGAACCTGTAAGGTCTCAAAAGCCTGCTTTTACCTATAAATTGTACTCTGCTTTAAAGGAAGGAGGTTCCGCTTTGAGTTTCATTGATGAATTTTTGGTAGAAAAGGGGTATAGAAATGAAACCCATTTTTTGTGCACAATGGAACGCTTGGGAATCGCTCCTGCGGGCTCAGCAGATAGAGCCTTTGTGAATATTCCAAGTGATCCACGTGTTGGTGGACATAATCAACCCGATGGAAATGATGATAAAAAGATGTTCACAAATTTTAAGTCTAGAATGGGTATTGTTGCAAATGTTAGAAGCAACAGGACAGATTTGTTTCGTTCTGAGGAACACAAGCGACTTTACTCTAAGTTGCTGAAGCGAGGGGTGATGAACCCAAGGAGTGTAGACTTTGATTTTCTCGACTCTCTGAATGTGAACTTGCGGGAGAAATTTGCCTTACTTCAACTTGATCGATTTTGCTCTGAGACAACAGTGGCTCATCCAGAACTTACTGCATATTTCTATTCAAATCTAAGCTTTTTGGATGCGAATAGAATCTCTTTCAGCGTTAGAGATCAGGATTATGTGGTTGATATGGATACTTTGGCCGATGTGATTGGAGTTGAAAGAGGGGAGTTTCAATCAATCGGTGTGTCTATTGGCCGTGCAATGGTGGAACTTGTTCAAGATGGGATGGCCAAAGGGCGAATTTCGTACGTGAGGTTGAATGCCTCAAATGTCTTGCTTCACAAAATTGTGATCAACTGTCTTAGACCCAAATCGACTTCAAAGACTCGATGTTTCAAATTCAGAAGCAAAGGCGATGTATGCCATCAACGCTGGCAAAAGTTCTCTCTACCACACACTATAATGTTTCACATGTACGGATCGGTGGTGAAGGATAAGGGCCAACTTCCTTACTCAAGCACTTGTTTCTAAGTCTGTTCGAGACATCTTAATATTCAGCCTCCCAATATTCTTTGTGTTTGATCGTGTGATCAAATGGTGGTGGGACTGAAGATGGTTTCCAAAATGCGTCTGAAAGAGCTAAACAAGGCTTTGGAGCGATTTAAAGAGAAAACTCCTATCAAGACTCATCAAGTCTCTTCAGCTGCAAAAAGAAAGGGAAAGGAGCCCATGACAGCTCCATCCAAGAAAAGAAGAGTCCTCATCTTGCAGGATGAAGAAGATGAGGAAGATGTAACCATCTCAGCTCTTGCATTAAGCAATCTTCAGCATTCTGTTCCCAGACGAGGAGGAGAGAGAGGATCAAGACAGAGAAGAGGAAGAGCAGAGGGAAGAAGAGAGGGCATCAATGAGGAAAGAGGCAGAGGAAGAAAGAACTTAAGAAGAAGAGGAGCAAGGAGAACCGCAGCATCATGTCACTAACGAGGAGACAGAGCATGAAGAATACTTCTCTCCACCTGAAGGCACTGAAACAGGGGGAGTTGCTGAGAAAAGAGGTACTTCTTCAATTGCTTTTGCTAGTGAAGATGTTAGCCGCTTACTCCGCAAATCCGTAAGATGTTTATGCATCTCAATTTCCTGAGGAAGGTCATGAGGCTTCATCTCCAAATCTGGATACTCATGCTAGGATGCCATCTTCTGCAAATACTCCTCAAACTAATTATGCTGAGGCAAGCACTCAGACTAATAACTCAGCAGACTTTCGACGAGTGCTTGATATTCTTATGGAGATGTGAGGTCAGATCTATGCCCTGGGATATGAAGTTCAGAATCTGTGGAATGCCAGTCAAGCCTCTTCAGTTTCTTTGCATGATCAAATACAGACTCTTACTCTTCAAGTTCAAGCCATTACCAAGAGTCACGAGGTAGAACAACTGAAGGAGGATTTGAAAAAGTTGGAAGACAATGTCCAGTCGATGGGAGATTTCCAACTTGTTCGCATTCCAAGACAATCCTAATTTCATTCTCTTTTCATTTCTTCCTTTTTAATGTTGATAAAAAGGGGGAGAAGCTACGTGCAGATTTGATTCATTCAAATTTGACTTCTGTTTTATTCGACTTTACTTTTGTCTGGTTGTGACTGATTTGGATTTGGATTAATGCTTTGGATTTGGATTGACTGTTTAATGCTTGCCTGCAGTACTTTAAGTATTGGCAAAGATAGTTGTTTTTGTGTTTTTGCAGGACTAACACATTTTCTGTGGATGCAGATTCAATTCTATCTTTATCCATTTATGAGATATCCATGTTTGCTTAAGTATTGTCTTGCAGTCAAAATGTCCAAATCTGCAGGAAAGTTTTGTCACCATAAAAAAGGGGAGATTGTTGGAGAAAAACTCCCTTATTTGTTTTGATGTCGACAAAACGTTTTCATCGCCTAGTCTCAAGACTTACGACAAAGTCGAAGACTCACTCGACAAAGTCTGGAGACCTGCAGACTCTTTCATCAAAGTCTGAAGATCACCAGACCGCCAGACTCAAGATGTAAAGTCTGCCCTCATTGACAGTTTCTAGACCGACGATGAAGATTTATTCAGATTCAAGTATTTCTTTAAGGATTTGATTCGAGCGGTTGAAGAAGATCTCACGGCTGGAGATAGCATCTCAAGATCGATTATTCGTTTTGAATTTAATTCGAATAAATTGGATCCGTTGATTGACGAAGTATACTTGGAAGGTTTTACTTATGGAAACCTAGATCCTGATTGTATGGGCGAGTAGGATTGGTGGGTTATCTTCACATTCCTTAAGTAACTCGAGATCTCCCTAATTGATTCTGTCCAACGGGTAGATTGGAAGAATTCCTTTGGAAGTTGCCAACGGTTATGAAGGCATGGAGGAGTATATAAGGAAGATGCTCTGGTTATTTGAGTGTGTGCGAGATAGATAAACTCCAAAGTCTGAAGTTTCTTGTTCTTTGTCGATTCAATTGTTGAACGAAAACTTGTACTCAAAAGAGAGTTTATACTTTTGTGAAGCCTTGAGGAAGTGTAGTAGAGTCTCTACACCGTGGAATCAAGGAAGTGATACTTGTAACGACTCTTTTGATTCATAGTGGAATCTAGCCGGTGGGGTCATCGGTGCGGAGAGTGGACGTAGGCTTGGATTAAGCCGAACCACTATAAACCTTGTGTTCTTATTCTCTTCCCTAAACTCTTTTACTTTGATCGTAACTCTATTTTATTGTTAGAGTCTAATTTCCATTTGAAAGTCTATTGCTGAACAGACTTGAGTTAAAGTCATAGTTTCTGGTTTACTTAACAAAAATTTGTTTTCGCACCTATTCACCCCCTCTAGGTGCTCGTACTAGCGTTCACACTCATGATCATGAGGTTGTTTATGGTCATAGATATTTGTACTAATGCTCAGGCAACAAAATTGTACAAGATACAAGTTTCGAGACTATGTCATGCAAGCCAACTAACATTTTTCCTTTCCCAGGTAGATTCCTTATCTATTATGTTCCTTGCAGGCGGAAGTACTTGGTCTTGATCCTAGAGAAGTTGATATTCCAGTTGTTGGGGGTCGTGCAGGAGTGACAATTTCACCCATTTATCTCAGGTTTGTGTTTCCTAATGAGAATTTTTATATGTTTGACAGATATGCTGTTAGAAATTGCAGTTTTCATTGATATGCTAAATGTCAGTTGGCATTTTCAAATTATGCAGGTCCTTATTCTTTCCCTCCTCAATAAATTGATTACCTAAAATCACGCATCCAAAATGGCGGGACAGAAATTGTCAAGGTAAATAAATTTCAATTTGTTGTGGGTTTAGACTTCAATTTAGGTAGTTTTGCTGTCATATCACATTCCGTGAGTGTCTTCAGTGGCTTCTCCGGTTTGGTGCCCTGAAGAAACTTATCAAGATCCAATCTCTTTGCTTCTCTTTCAAACTGAAATGACCAATGATAATCTTTATTGTTGTCCCCATTATTCTTTGCATCCAAAGTGTGCTTCGGTCGTACTGGGGCTGACTACTCAGGAGCTTCTTCCCCTTAACCTGCTGAATGAGTATGAAAGGCCTGGAGTTTTAATAATCTTGAAATTTTTTGGTCTTCTTTGATATATCAAAGGAAGATGAAGATTTTTCCAATTTTGGCCTTTCTTTGTTAACCTGTAGAGCTGGCTTGGAAAAAGCAGAGAAACAGTTAGCAACAAGTATTCAGAAGGGCATTTCATTCATCAAGAAGCGAGCCGATTGAAAACGTGGCCTAAGGAAAAAGATGTCCTCTTCATAGTTTCCTCTTACTGTTCTACTCAAAATTGCGACCTGGGAATAAATGGTTCAAACCTATGACAACTTCAAAGTTTATTTTGCATAGGTGACATAGAAAACACAGGTTTTTCTTTTCTTGCATGTAACGTACTCAAATGATAATCTATGTAATAATCTGGTGGACGGATGTTTGTATATCATTGTCCTATGTCCCATCTTTCTCATGTTCGTGTTCGGATTTCCTCTTTCTTATGCACCCATAGTATTGCTTCTACGCAATATGAGATATATAGTGCCGCAATAAGAAATGATAGATAGAGAGTGCTGAATAAGCTTAAGCTCGTCTTTTGCACTAGACTTGAAGTATAAGATGTTGGGTATTTCAATAGTTTTGAAATATTGAAAGAATAATTTTTGTAATAGTTTTTTACCTTTATCAATTTGTAATGGATTTTTGCCTGCCATTAATTTATGATGGTTTTGTAACGAATCATTAACCATTTCATAACAGTCTTGACTACTATTAAATTACGATAGTTTTGCAACCGTCGTATAATAGCTCGACCTTGTGTTGGCTTTATAATGATTTTATAATAGCTTTCTAATGTTTGATTTATTTCTTCATAAACCTTCCATTATTTTATAACGGCCATCTTTCTTTTACTTGGGATTTTGCTAATATAATAGTTTTTGAGTTAGGGAGAGAGTAACAGCATATTGTGAGCCACAAATTCTTAAAAGAGTGGACCCACAATAATTTATAATTATTTGTTGTTTATTTTTTTGTGACACAAAATAGACTGTTATTCTCACAATAGATTAAAGATGATCACATAAGCATTTCTCTACAAATAGTTACTTTGAACATAATTGAAAAATGATATCAAAGTTGTTAAAATAAGAATATTCTTTTTTCTCGTCACATGCCTTTCATTTCCTTGCTAGGTTATATACATTACATTGTTTATGTTCCTTCTATTTTTCAAAACGTAAAAAAGAAGAAGGTCTATTATATCTTGGAAATTTAGCCATTAGAGTCTATCACAACGAGTTTTGTACTCCAATGGGCAAAATTATCCTTAAGGATAGTGCTTGGACCCTTCAGAAAATTAATATTGTTTTCTCATTTATTTTTCAATTGATTTCCAAAAACTATTGTTTTTCATATTATCTAATGTTTTTCCAACATAAGAGACTCAGGTGCAGTTCTCTACCGCTTTGTCCAGAAGATTTAAGAGACAAATGAACAAGAGAACCATTACAGAGGCTCTTCTTGTGTGCAGTGGGCAGAGAGGGAAATGAAATTATCATTTCAACGCAATAGCACAAGATCGAGAGTTTTCAGTTGGAGAAGCCTCTCTGAAGATTTGGCCTAATCACCAGCAGCAATTTCTCACACCAAGTTCTCCTTACTAGCATAAAGACTAAGAGATTGGCAATTTTTCTTTGATTTGTGAAAGTTCGAGTCAAATTTGTTCCAAGAATAAAGGTCAAGGTCTGTATGTTTTATCGAAAACTTCCTATCGCTGCAAACAATTTTTGAGGAAATTCGATTACAGAGAAAATCAACTGTTATTTGGCTATTGTTTGTGATGAAAACAAGTTCAAAAATTGAATTTATAATGTTAGATAATATTTAAAATCCATTAAAGGTGGCCCATTTAGTAAATTACATAGAAGTTGGGAAAGACATTAAGAAATTATAGTTGTAATACTATTTTTTTAACTCTCACGTTCATTCCTCAAATAAGTCAAAAAAAGTGCGCTAGCCGCCGGGGAGAAAGTGCTCCTTCGAGTTGATGTGTGGATTGAAACTCTTCGACATAGCAAAACTGGGGAAGACAACGATGTGTTAAAAAGTAAAGTTAGTTGAGATTTCCACATTAGAACGTTGGGTGGTCAACGTGGAGCACGGCGGCCTACTTTTCATAGCTTCAATAAAGTATTTTGCAAGTAAAACCCCTAAATATCTTAAAAGTCAAAACACTCTAGTTTCTGGTTCTCATTCTCAGATCTGCCTCTCTCTCTCTCTCTCTCTCTCTCTCTCTCTCTCTCTCTCTCGTCTCTACAGCTGCGCCCTTCGATCGCTCTCGAGTCTTGCCTGAGTCGCCGGTCTTGTCTCGTTTCGTCTCTGTCGATCCCGCAGGTACTCTCTTCTTTCGTTTTCGATTTCTTCATCCAATGTTTCGATTCCGGTGTGCTGCCATTTCGGTTTCTTTGGGAGTTTGCCATCGCCAATTGATGGTGTGAATCACGACTAACCGTACCCACCACCCGTTTTTTTCTTCTTTTGTTTGTAAACTTCCCCCGATTGATATCTCACATCAACAAAGCTTAATGACAATTTTCCTTCAGCTTGATTCCATCCCAAGTCTCGTTTGCTACGTGAGATGGCATCTGTCACTAACGCTTCAGGAATGGAGTTCGAGGTGTTCTTGAGTTTTAGGGGACCGGATACTCGGGACCACTTTACCAGTTGCCTCTATAGTCAAATGGTGGAGAAAGGAATCCGCGTCTTCAAAGACAACGAGGAGCTCCGAGTCGGTCAGAAGATTGGTGGAAACCTTTTGCAAGCCTTGACAACACTCAAATCTATATCCCCATCTTCTCTAAGGGTTTCGCTTCCAGTCCGTGGTGTCTCCGTGAGGTTGCTCATATGGTAGATTGCATTTCAAAGTCGGATGGGAAGAAGGAGATCCTCCCCGTTTTCTTCGATGTGGAGCCTGATGATGTCAAGCTCAAAACGGAATTGTATAGAAATGCCCTGTCTATGCATAAGAATAAGTATGGCCCCGATGAGGTGAAGCGCTGGGAAGTTGCTCTTGTTGAGGTTCCAACTAGAGTTGGTTGGAAGCTGGAAGGAAAAGGGTAAGTTTTCCACAACTCTTTCAGAGTTACTAATCTTATCGGGACTTTTTTTTTTTAGCTCTTAACATAACAAGAAATTCCCCCCCAAAAGAAAAGAACAATTCTCTCTTGGGTAGTGATGGAGCTCACACTGCTCGATGCAGCACCCAAGCTTGGCACGTCACCGTTATTTTAACATCTCCTCAAAATCTAGAGGGAGGTTCATTAGATGTGGACATTTTCACCTCTATGTTGACAGTGTCTCGATGGAATCTCCCTGATATCATAGAGATCTCCAGAGAGATGCGACTTGGAGACGCAGTATAAATTGAAATTTTATTAATGAGCAGTAAGACAAAATAGTCATGAAGGTATGATTAGATTACTTTCCACTCTTCTCTCCCCTTCAACCAACTACGAAATGACCCAATTTTCTTCATTTTCTCTTAATCACTGTGTTTAAACCCAGTCCATGAGAGTCTGGCAGCAGTTTAGTGTTAAATCCAATCAATGGGAATATGGACAACGACAACAGCTAATACGAGGCCTTTTACTATAATTTGATTTTCATCGTAACTTGAGATTATTATGTTTAAACGGATTCAAATTTTTTATTGAAAAACTGCCACCATTTGTAAAACAGTCTTGATGTTTTTCATATATGTTATTCAAATAGCATATGCTTGAAAGTTAGGAATAGTGCATTGTCATTATTTTCTCAGTTTGAATCGTCCACCGTTGCTGTCTGGCAGGTATGGGGAACTTATAAAATTGATTGTTCAAGAGCTCCTACATAAGCTGAAGGGGAAGGATAGACCTCTTCCCGACTATTTAGTTGAAATGGATGATTTAGTACAGATAGAGAAACTGTTGGATGCTAACTCTAATGACCATGTACAATTCCTAATAATCCATGGAATAGGTGGTATTGGTAAATCAACTCTTGCCAGTGTTATCTTCAATCGATTCCGGTCTAAATTCAATTGTAGTAGTTACCTTGATGATGTTCCATGTCAAGGTCTTTTAGATGTGCAAAAGAAACTGCTATATGACACACTAGGCTCGACCTCTACTATCGGAATCCTCGACACCAACGATGGGATCGATCGCATAAGAAGAGGACTTAGCAACAAGAAAGTTCTGGTTGTTGTTGATAATGTGGACAGGAAGAGGCAACTCGAGAACCTCGTAGGGAGACATGATTGGTTCGGTTTTGGAAGTAGGATCATTATCACAGTCAGGGACAAAAGCACAATACTTGGTAAGGACAACCAAATGTCACCTAGCAATTACTTGGCCTACCCAATGAAGGAGATGCCCATGGTTCAAGCAATTCAACTTTTCAGCAAGCATGCCTTTAGAGGTGATACTCCTCCAGTAGATTGCTACAATTTTTTGGAAAGAGTCGTTTCAAGCATAGGAAGGCTTCCTTTAACTCTAGAAGTAGTGGGTTCTCTTTTCGCCAACACGGTCAGATCAGAATGGGATGAGACATTGGAGGACTTAAAGCAAGTCCCGCATAAGCACGTCCGAAATACATTGATGATAAGTATCAACAAATTGGAGGACATAGAAAAGGTCATATTCCTAGACATAGCATGTTTTTGCATCGGGGAGTATAAGACTTATGCAGATTACATGTGGCGGAGTAGTGGATATTCTCCACGCAGCACGATTGATGTTCTTCTCCTCATGTCGTTGATGAAGATTGATGAGTTCAATAGGTTCTGGATGCATGATGAAATTCGAGATCTGGGAAGGTACATTGTCAAGGAAGAGAATTTTGAAGATGCTGGAGAGCGCCGTTGGATGCGAGATTGATGAGAATACTCTAGATATATTGAGTAACAACGAGGTGAAAGTTACCACGAGTAAAAGACATAATCAATCAAGCAAAATCTTTGGTCATGTGCTTTAAAATGAGAATGTCCTGCTTTGCTTTCTAGCTCATAGAGAAATAGAAAGGAACTTTTAAACAACAAAAGTATATGTCTTCATGCCTTACCCATGTGAAACGGGAATAAAGCTAATGCGCCATTTGGTTAGTTCAAATTTTTCATTTCTTGTTTTACTGAGAATGAAAATGAGTTCTTTGTCTCCTTGAAATGGTGTTTAGTTTGTGAAAAGACCGAGGAAATTAACATCGCATGGACATTTTAAATATGTTTGGTTTGTCTTGTTTTCAAGTTAAGAAGAATACTAATTATTTTGTTATAACGTGCGTTTGATTTAATTAGTTTGGGGTCAAAGAAGAACCACTGATATTGTTGACTACTTGCATTGGTTTTTTACTTTATTTGTTGCATATTTAGTCTTTATTCTCTCGATGCTGTTGGCGGGAAAACGAGCTGTACGAGCACTCGCCTTTGGGTATTAGTCATGAGTTAATACCTAAAGAATTAGCCTATTTGCCAATGCTAAGGTTTCTTGGAGGGGAAAGACTGAATTTCGTAGGTGACTTCAAAAATCTTCTTCATAGTCTAAGATGGCTTTCTTGGCGTAATTGCCCGCATGATTTTTCAGCGACAAATCTTCACTTGGTGAATTTGGTCGTGCTCGACCTTTCATCAAGCGACATCACCCACAATTGGGGTGGATGGAGGCATATCGAGGTACTAACATGCCTCGCTCATGTTCGCTTTAAATTCTATCAATTGTGCTTCATATTCTCATACTCTTTGTCAGCATGTAATATGCCTTCTTTTTCCATAGCAGATGGCGAAAAAGTTGAAAATTCTAGATTTGACATGCTGCAATGAGTTAACCAAGACACCCGATTTTTCAGAGTTTGGCAAGTTGGAGAAACTGATTCTCGCTGGCTGTGAGCAATTATCTACAATTGATAGCTCAATCGGTAAGCTAAAACTGCTAAATACTTTGAATATTGAGGGATGTGCATGCCTTGAAGGGTTGCTGAAAGAAATTGGTTCTTTAGAATGCTTGTCGGAGATTATCATGCCTTGCTTCGGCAAATCGTTCAAACTTCCCGAGACACTAGGCGATCTAAAATCTTTGACAAAGTTTGAAATTCAATTTCATCCGGGTATCTACCGACTTCCTTATTCTATAGGAATGTTGAATCTCACACGTTTGGTTTTGTCTAACTACAAGAATCTTTATGAGCTTCCAGATTCTATCGGGGAATTGGAATTATTAGTTGAGTTGGATTTAAAACTCTCCGGGATCTCTGTTCTCCCCGATTCCATTGGAAGGTTGAGGAATCTCAAGCATTTGCTTTTGTTTGGATGTGAGAATTTACATGAGCTTCCAGACTCTATCGGGGAACTAGAATCATTGGTGGAGTTGGATTTAGAACTCTCAGGGATCTCTATTCTCCCAAATTCCATTGGAAGGTTGATGAATTTCATGCATTTGTCTTTTTCTAAATGCAAGAATCTACATGAGCTTCCAGATTTTATTGAGGAACAAGAATCATTAGTCGATTTGGATTTAAGTTACTCGGGAATATCGATCTCCCTTATTCTATTGGAAGATTAAAGGATCTCAAGCATTTACTTTTATCTCGAATGCAAGAATCTACATGAGCTTCCAAACTCTATTGGGGAACTAAAATCATTGGTCAAGTTGGATTTAAAACTCTCAGGGGTATCCATTCTCCCCGATTCCATTGAAAGGCTGAAGAATCTAAAGCATTTGCTTTTATCAGAATGTGAGAATCTACATGAGCTTCCGGATTCTATTGGGAAACTAGAATCTTTGGTCAAGTTGGATTTATCGCTTTCAGGGATTTCTGATCTCCCTAATTCCATTGGAAGATTAAGGAATCTCAAGCATTTGCTTTTATTTGGATGCAAGAATCTAAATGATCTTCCGAACTCTATTGGGGAACTAAAATCATTGGTTGAGTTAAATTTAAAACTCTCGGGGATCTCTATTCTCCCTAATTCCATTGGAAGGTTAAGAAATCTCAAGCATTTGATTTTATTTGGATGTGAAAATTTGCATGAGCTTCCAGACTCTGTTGGGAAACTACAATCATTGGTCGAGCTGGATTTAAAACTCTCAAGAATCTCCATTCTCCCAGATTCCATTGGAAGGTTGACGAATTTCACGCATTTATCTTTTTCTGGATGCGACAATCTAAATGAGCTTCCGGAATCGGAAAACTGGAATCATTGGTTGAGTTAGATTTAAAATTTTCAGGATCTCTCGTTCTTCCCGATTTCATTGGAATGTTAAAAGATCTCAAGCATTTACTTTTATCCGGATGCAAGAATCTACATGAGCTTTCCGATTCTATTGGGGAACTAAAATCATTGGTCAAATTGGATTTAAAACTCTCGGAGATCTATGTTCTCCCTGATTCCATTGGAAGGTTGACAAGTTTAACACATTTGTCTATTTCTGGATGCAAGAATTTATATGAGCTTCCAGACTCTATCGGGGAAATGGAATTATTGGTTGAATTGGATTTAAAATCCTCGGGGATCTCCCTTCTCCCTGATTCCATTGAAAATCTAAAGAGACTAAAAGTCTTAAATGTGGCATACACAAAGATACACACGATACCCTATGCTCTCGGAGGGGTGAAGACACTTGAAGAGCTCGATGCCTCGTTTTGTCGGCATCTCATGGATGAAATACCATGGCAAATGTGGAACTTGACCTGTCTGAGGGTATTGGATTTGGAATGGAGCCCAATCTCTACATTGCCAGGAAAGATTAGTGCTTTCTCTAGTCTCCAAACACTTAAAATTGCAAGCCACCGGCTTTCCCCATTGCCAGAGCTTCCCTCAAGTTTGAAATGTCTAGTGATTGCAGATGCTGAATTCCCTGCTCTTCCCAATCTATCGCACTTGAAGAGGCTACTAAAATTACAGCTCAGCGACTTCCCCAATCTGGCGGAGATTCCAGGTTTGGGGGAACTAGAATCACTGGAGTCTCTACACATTACCATGTGTGATGTGATCAAACAATTGCCTAACTTATCGAAGTTGAAAAATCTACAGCATCTCGAGCTATGCCGTTGTAGGAAGTTGAGAGCCGTCGAAGGCTTGAAAGAACTAGATAATTTGGTATATGTGAAGATAGAAAATTGCAAGTCAATGGAAAGGTTGCCCGATGTTTCGACATTACCAAGTTGGAGTTGGGTTTGGCAGAAGCTTTAAAACAAACCGTTCTCTCTACCGTGCAACCGATTGAAGAATATCATGACTGGTATCAACCTGGTGCAGCAGAAAGGTGAGTGGCTTTGAACTTCTCCCAGATTTTCTTTGCATCCAAAATGCGCATCGGTCGTGCGAAAAGGTGTGGGAGTATAGCCTTGTCGAAATTCTCAGGTGCGTTTTGATAACATCAAAGCAAAACAGAAGTTCTCATTTCGGCTTTTCCTTGCTAACCTGTAGAGCTGGCGGTTGGAAAGAGTGTTGGCGGCAAGTTATTCAGAGTATTGAAGAACCTGGTCATGGGATAATGCCAAACCTACGGTGCCTGCACGTGGGATAAAAGCCAGACTGGCGACACACATTCACCACCGACATGAACTAATCCGAGTGTCTCTCATGTCACTTCTTGAGCCATCTATGGAATTTCTTTATGGTGTTTTAATTTATAGGGTGACAAAGTACGAGAATGCATTGTATCTCTAATTTACTCCCATTAATATTCAGTGATTATTCCACGCATTCATCTTAGGCCAAGCTCTAAGTGCAATCAGAGTATTTGAATATTTATCATGAGGCTCCATTTATTTAGTATGTTAGTACTTTTGGATCCATCGGCAGCCACTGAGCCCTCTTTTCCTTAATGTTGTCGACTTTATTTCTTTTTACGTGAAATTTTATAAAGAGAAATAACCCCAAAAAAATCTTCATAAACCAGCATCCTTCAGGAAAATAATCTATTCCCAACTGCAATATATGTTAAAGCGGAAATCGCCACCCATATTTTTGTAGGATGAAGAGCTTAAAAGATACGACAACACTTTGGGAAATTATTCATCCTCGTGGAGCATAAAGCCTAAAATGAGGGAATTCCCAAGCTTTATTAAAACTTGAAATCAAGGAGGTCACCTTAACGTATCCGTCGATTTTATGACGAAAAGTTTGTAAACGCTGAAAAGGAAAATGCGATTTAGGGGACGGTTGTTGATTGATGCACCTTCGCATCTTTAGTCAACGAAGACTCGAGTGCTGAGCCTTGTGGCGGGCGAAGACTGCGCTACTGCCGAATCTCCCTTGCTGCGCAGGACGTCGCTGGGATTCAAAGTCGTGATCCTGGAGGGGATTGGGCAGCCTCTGGCAGTTTTGGTGGGGATCAACCAGCTCGTCTATGTTTTTCCATCTGTAGGGTGTTGTGAATACTCCTGGTGTCACCGCTGATATCAGCCACAAAGACACTGGTGCCATGGTGAGTTTCCCCCTCTGATCGTTAATTTGCTTGCTATTTGCTGAATTTAGGATGGTGGAATTGCTAGGCTCTAGACAAAGATGAAATTTGATATTGTTGATTGTTCTGTGGGGATATTGTTTGGATTACCTTTCTGGATGAAAGAGCTTCATATCATTAGGGAGTATATGGATCATTTTTTATGTCAGACTAATTTGATATTGTTGATTGTTTTCTGTGGATTTCTGGGACAACAAAAACTGGAGAAGGCCCCTCTAGGAATGGACCCCGTCATCATCCCTGCCGGAGTTCCTAGGAGAACAGGAATGAAAAGAGATGACCTGTTCAAAATGAGTGCTGGAACAACAGAACCCTTTGTGAAGGAGTTGCCACATGTTGCCCAAAAGCCATAGTCAACTGGATTTGTAGCTCTGTTAACTCCACAGTTCCCATTGCAGCCAAAGTTTCCAAGAGCGCTGGCACTTATGATCCAAGAGACTGTTGGGTGTGACCATGCTCGATGTAGTTAAAGCAAATACTTCTGTGGTACATATCACTTCTGCTTGTACTGTCTTGCTGATACCGTTGAGAAGCATCAAGTGTATTTATAGAGTTCATAGTGTCAGGTCGTCACTTTGTATGAGCCTTCAAGTTTAGCACGATTTTCTGGCGTGCAATCACTTGCTCCAAGGGCAGCTAACTTTTTCCCATCTTGCAATAAGACAGCTAAGTGGACCTGGTATTTCATTAAATAGGCTAATGCCTCATGTATGGGATTATGTGCACAGTGGAGACGCCAAGGTGAAAAATCAGGCTATTTGCAAGTGCTGTTATGTATTAGTGAGTGTTATTGGTTATCTTCTCATGACGATGACCTTGTTTTTGGTGATAGCTATTTGGGACTAATGCTCTGGCAGAAGATTTGTACAAGATACCAGTTTTGAGAGTGTCATGCAAGCCAACAGCATTTTTACTTTCCCAGGTAGAATCCTTATCTATTATGTTCCTTGCAGGCGGAAGTACTTGCTCTTGATCCTAGAAAAGTTGATGTTCCAGTTGTTTGTGGTCATGCATGAGCGACAATCCTCTTATATGTTCGACAGAAAAGCTATTAGAAATTGCAATCTTTTTATATGCCAAATGTCAGTTGGCATTTTCAAAATCTGTGGGTTAAGCCACCTTATTCTTTCGCTCCTCGAGGAATTGATTACCTGAAATCACGTATCCAAAATGGCGGGCCAGAAGTTGTCGAGGTAAATAAATATCAATTCGTTTTACAGATTTAGACTTCAATTTAGGCAGTTTTGACGTCATATCACATTCTGTTAGCGTCTTCAGGGGCTTTTCAGTTTTTGTGAAACAGCTTCAGAGTACTGAGGCCCCCTAAGGGGTTCACTGTTCCAAGAAAGCATTTTTTTTTCTCCCAGACACATGAGTGCATGCTTAATCATGGTAGAGTCTCTAAATTCTTAACATTTACAAAAAATTTCGAAGATGTGCTCTGCTGAGAACTTCCTGTTTGAGAAGGATGAGATTTTCACGAGAATCACATCTTAGGTCCATATGGGCATATGTCATTTGCAAGTCAATTTTATCGTGTGCAGACTTTGCCTATGCACTGCAATGATTAATGAATATAAGAGAGCTTGTTATTGTCTCTACTTGTAGAGGTCACGGAATTCGATTTACCGATGCCACCTTGAAAACCTGTCCATTACCACTACCCAAGAAAATGCGTTAATGGGATACCTTGTCTCGGGCTATTGGCAGAATCAAGCAGTTGTGGACAGTATCTTAATTTCTGATTATTTTGTCTGGTCCTCAATAAGGAAAACAGAGGAACGTAACAGAAAGAATGTAGAAACAGAGCACCTTACATCTTTTGTTGTTACGGCTAAGAGAATGACGTGCATTTTGATAAGCGGAGAAGTTCATGCAGTTGCAGAATTGTTAAATACATCAGACTTACAGTGATCGTACATGCCTACTCGAAACTAGATTTTTCTGCATCTATTTCCGCAATGAAATTATGACATGACATCTTAGTCTTCACTTACTTTGCTTCCTTACATTATGTCATGAAGCAAACTGAACTGTTTACATCTGTGCTTTGACAATTTTCATGCTAAAGCTGGAGATGGCTCTGCAACTCTCAAAGATCTTTTGTTTGGTCCTTGAGACGTAGTTGATCTCTTTCATGAACCGGAAATTTAATGGCTCTTTGATATGTGGACTTTTTTTACATGATTAAATGATGTGAAAATGAAATATGCTGCTGTGAAGTCTGCGGATGGATTCCTACATGGGTTGAGAGGCAACGCTGACATTGTCGAGCGTGGATTTGTTGCTTCTCAGGTTTGGTGCCTCGAAGAAACTTATCAAGATCCAATTTTCTTGCTTCTCTCAAATTCAAACTGAAATGACCAATGAGTTCATCCTGGTGGACGGATGTCCCATATCTCTCATGTTCAGCGTTCAGATTTCCGACTTCCGTTGGCACCCATAATGTTGCCTGTGCGCATTATCAGATGTGCAGTGCCCCTATTGTAATATGTTAACGTGGAAGCCACCTAAGATCGTGTGATTTATGTTGACATGTAATTACCAAAATAAATGAGAAAAAATAGAGAATGTCAAAAATTTACATGGTTTGGTACCAAGTGTCGATACCTATATCTATAGAGAGACCCGACAACAAATAATTTATTAATAATCAGAGAATCCAAGTTTCTAATTGCCCACATACTCTTCTATTTCCCACATTTAGATTAAATTCAAACCTATAGTATTTATAAATGAACAAACATTTGGATCTAAAAACTCAATGCATAAATTTCACAATGTTCAAGCCGTCCGCATCAAGAGCTCCTTCTCGTGGCTGCGTTCTCCGTGCGGCGGCCCCTCAAGGAGAGTTACTGTGCTGCCACAGTAAATTGTCGGATATGGCAAGGCTGAGATCCATCACATTCTTAAAAGCAACTGTTCATATTTAACGGTCCAAATACATTTTGGATAATGGCTCAAAAACTTTAGATGGGAAGCTGACGGCTCCCAGACGATCAGTCAAGCGTTGCCTTTGTCAAGTCATTATTGAATACACCATACAAAACCCAAAACCACCAGAAAATATTAACGAACACAATAAATTATGGCCATAAATCAAATGATGTCATGCTCTAAGATATAGGACTACCCGAAGGATTTACTTTCGTTAAATAATTGTCGTGTCGTGTCATGCTTAAAACCTTGATTTTAGATTTTTTCTGATTTTGTTACTTTATTTTTAAATCCTGATGGGATGCAAAAGTGTACCATCCTAAGATCCGTTCGTTTCGCGGAAAATAGACCATTTCCGGAAAATATTTTCCCATAAGTCATTTTCCAGGAAAATGACAATATTTTCTGATATTCAGCTAAAACTTGAAAATGTTTCGGAAAATATTTTCCGGTGTTCAGTAAGGAAAATATTTTCTGCTCACCAAATTGGCGAGCGCGAGCATTAAGCTCGAGGCTCGCCAAATCGATGAGCACGAGTTTGAGATCGACGAACTTGAGGTTCACCCTGGTCGACGACTAGCCAAGAAAGAAGAAGATGGGAAACAAAGAAAAGAAAAAGAATAAAATAAAAAAAATAGAAAAAGGAAAAGGAAATTAAAAATAATTCGAATTAAAAAAGAAAAAGAAAATTAAAAAATATATATATATTTTATAAAAAAAAAAGGGAGGAGGAAGTGAGAATTTGTAGAGGTGTGAGGTAAGAGAGATCAAGTGAGGAAAATGTTTTCCACTTTTGAAAAGTGGAAAACATTTTCCCCTACTTTAGAAGACTTTTTTCCTTTGATGGAAAACATTTTCCCCAATGAATTCATTTTCCGTGAAACGAACTTCGGAAAATCCGGAAAACGTTTTTCCGGAAATTATTTTCCGCGAAACGAACAAAGCCCTAGATTATATAGTACTATTTCGCATGGCCTTTTCCTTGAATTAAATCCTAACTCACGATTTTTCTCATCGCCGTTACATGATGGGATGATGGATATATTTAAGTTAAATTCCCATGATTTCATAGAATTGCAATTTTAACTCCATGTTTTGGCAATATAACGCCGAAAATGAGGGAATTCCCCAGCTTTATTAAAACTTAAAATCAAGGTCACTATAGCGTATCCGTCCATTTTATGACGAAAAGTCTGTAAACGTTAGAAAGGAAAATGCGATTGGGGCGACGGTCGTTGATTGATGCTCCATCGCGTCTTTCGTCAACGAAGACTCGAGTGCCGAGCCTTGTGGCGGGCGAAGACCGCGATGCCGCCGAATCTCCCTTGCTGTGCAGGACATTGCCGGGATTCAAAGTCGCGATCCTGGAGGGATTGGCCAAGCCCCTGGCAGTTTTGATGAAGATCAACTCGCTCTTCTCTGTTCATCTGTACGATGTTGTGAATACTCACTGGTGTCACCACCGCGGATATCAGCCCCATGGACACCGGTGCCGTGGTCAGACCAATTTGTGGCTTCTATTAGCAGGTCCGCGATGGAATTGTCGACATAAATGCTGGACTTATCAGAAACCCCTGCGATGGAATTGCCAAATGTCGCCCAAAAGCTATCGTCAATCTGATTAGCAACCCTGTTAACTTTACAGTTCCCGTTGCGGCCGAAGTTTTCAAGAGAGCTTGCCCTTATGATCCAAAGAGGCTGTTAGGCGTGACCATGCTCGACGTAGCGAGAGCAAATACCTCTGTGGTACATATCACTCCTGCTTCCGCTGTCTTGCTGATACTATGGAGAAGCATCGAGTGTCTTTACAGAGTACAGAGAATCAGGTTGTCGCTTTGTATGAGCCTACAGAGATAGAAAGCGCGTTTTACCTTGTTTAGCACGCCCTCTTTCGTCTCAAACGTTATGTCTTGCGTACCTGATAACTTGCTCCAAGGGCATCTAACCTTTTCCCAGCTTTCGAAAAGATATCTAAGTGGACCGGTATTTTATTAAATAGGCTAATGCCTCATGTACTGGATCATGTGGAAGGTATAGAAGTGAAGTTTTTAAAATCAGGCTATTTCCAAGTCAAGCAGCAGAGTCCAAAAGCCCCCGTTTATTCGACTGTTTGGGGTGAAATATTAATGTAACTGCTGTTATGTGCTAGTGAGTGTTATCGGTTCTCTTCTCATGATCATCAGATTGTTTATGGTCATAAATACTAGGTGCAAATGCTCAGGCAGCAAAATCTGTACAAGATACCAGTTTCAAGACAATGCCATAAAAGCCAACAACATTTTTCATATTGTATTGTAGGTGTTCGCTAAAATATCTCATTAGATATCTGATCCATTATGTCCCTTGAAGGCAGAAGTACGAGGTCTTGATCCTAGTGAAGTTCATGCTCCAGGTGTTGATTATAGGTTCAACAGCAATGCCGTTAGAAATTGTAGAATGCTAAATATCAGTTGGCATTTTCAAAATCTGTAGGTTAAACCACCTTGTTCTTTCACTCCTCAAGATTACCTGACGTCACGCATCCAAAATATCAGCACAGAAGTTGTTGAGGTAAACAAATTTCGATTTATGTGGATTTAGACGTCAATTTGGGCAGTGTTGCCATCATATCACATTCCGTTTGTCTCTTGAGTTCTGGATTTCGGGTTGTATTATTCTACATTGTAATGACAATTTGGAAGAGACTTTGGCAATGATGACGGCATTTGGCAGCACGACAGAAGTACGAGTGCGGTTGTAGCAAGAGCAATGTCACTCCCGAGCTTTGAATCCCTCCACGCAGTTTCCTTAGTGTTGCTCTGCGACAATGCCTTGCAGTGTGGGGAGTGCGATGGAGGAATGATGCACAAATTTGCTCATGGTCGTCTACGAACACCATCAAAAATTGAATGAAGTACATACGATCTTGATAACCAGCAAACAGATTCTTATCAATCTTACACTCTCACGTAGGTTCGGAGAGTGCAAACTGATCCTGAGTTGAATACATCCAATTGAAAAAACCGGGGACAGACTGCCCCATTTCCTATATCTTAGTGAGCCAAATCACTATTACCATTAGATTGAGCACGTAAATCTCACACCTCTTTGACAGTCTCAAACCTACTAAACTGTAGACCAGTGGATATCGCTGCAAATCCACATGATGATTTGGTGGTTTTTACTGATCTAATCTTCAGGTTTGTCAGCATTATTTTTTCACAATTTCATCAGATGTTCATGCAGGCATGGCTTAACCCACAAACAATAATTAGAGCCATCTTGGATGGCTTGGATGGGCCTTGGATGGCTTGGATGGGCCGTGAGACCTGCAACCAATCTTGTAGTCTACTAAAAGGTTGAAAGTAAAACTGACCTCAAACTTGAACCGGACGTATTAGAAAAAGCTGTGGCTAGTTTGAATTGGCAATGAATCAGTCTATGAGACCTCGAATCAATCAGTCAAAGTATTAAGCCGATTCGAACAATAATGGTATTGAGCTTATGAAGCCTCCTGCTAACATGGCCTGTGACTTGGCCTACTAACGTAGCTTGCTGACGTCATAGGGTGTAACTCACCAGTGCGAAACTGGACTTGGCGTTTGTAGGTGTGTGGAAGCTTCATTTGCCCTGAAATTGGAGGATTGACTTCTATGGCGATTGATGAGTTGACTAGTATTGTCGATTGAGTTTTTGGAGGCACAAATGTTGTTGTGGGCACTTTACGAACTATTGTTATAGTTCCGATGCCTATCACGTATGTTGATATCTAAATTTTGACAACTAATTTAATTGTTAATTAATTGCATAGAAAATTATGAATTAATTTTAACCCCTAGCAAAAATAATTTTCATTAAATTGCATTATGTATGAACATTATGAACATTTGCGTCGCTAGTATTAATTATTAAAATTTTCAGAATTTTTATTTTTAAAAAATTTTAAAAATTAATTTTAAAACGTAGTGGGCCCGGAGTGGGGCTGGGCCTGCCTGGCCCATTTTTCTTTTCCTTTTCCCTTCCCCCGTTTGGGCCCGGCCCTTGCCCCTTCTTTCCCTCAACGCGACGAGGACGCTGGTACGAGGGGGAACAGCACAACCGCAGGAGCGTCCGGTCGGGGGTCAGGCCGGCAGGGGCAGCTGGCGTCGCAGGAGGCCATGCGCGCTGGGCAACTTAAAAGGGAGAGAGGTGAGCGAGCCAAGGGGATTCAGAGGAGGAGGAGGGGTTCGGGAGAAGAGAGAAAGGGGTGAGGTTGTGAGCGAAGGGCCTCCTCCCGTAGCCACCGCGATTGGACCTCGGCCGCTCGCTGATGCGTGCTTCTCCCCCGGTAGGTCTCGTGCGTATCTTTTTGAGTTGTGTCGAGTTGCGTCGATTTCCAAGGGACCCCGATTCGGAGGCGTGCGGGGCGACCCTCGGCCGACCCCTTTTTATGCCTCGCTTTTGTCCTGTCCTCTCATGTTTTTGCACGGGCGTGCGTTTCGGGTTCGCTTATGCTGTCCTTTGTTGATGTTGAGCATTCCCCACTGATTCGCGTTGAGCTTTGATCCGGTTTCAAGTCTTGTTCTTGTCCAGGTTTCCTTTCATTTGACGTGCTTGAGCGAAAGGATACTTTAATGTTCTTTTCTTTTTCTTTTTTTTTTGTTAGGAGAGGCACAGGTACCTTCCCACCCATTTTCTGTAAAAGTTGTTCGGCGTTTTTAAAAAAGCTCGATGTCGTACTCCAGCTTTTAACTTTTGCTACAAATGAACGTAAGTATTTCTTTTGTTCTCTTCTCGTATTTGGGCATCAGTGAAAACTACAGAGCACGCCCATGAAGAGGAGGACAACTCAGATATATAAAAATAATGCTTACAGAAAACGCCTCTCCGGCTTTTCTGGATCTTCCCCCCTCCCAAAACAACACCTGCGAAAATGCAGATGCAGATGAACATGAACCCATCAGTGGCCGGCAATGCTGATTAATCATTGTTTAAAGGTTTCGAGGGTCTCTTTCTAGATGCTGGAGACATGTCTCCTTTCATGTGAATTTCCTAATTGCTCACGACCTGGTCGGGTTCAGTGCATTGTGCCGTGCATTTGAAAACTCTCCCATTGAACTTCTCCATCTCATCTCTGTTTCTAACCATGCCGGTAGTAAATGGCCATCGGTATCGTCGCCTTCTTGCTTTTATACCAGAACAGTAGGAGGAAGCAGATCTGAAGAAGGTTCGGCCCATTGATGAATCAAGACTTTGCTTGGATGCTAGGATACAGTCCGTTGATCAAGTTGGTGGGTTCCAAGTCAACATCCTTGGCTGGGATTTCAGCCGACCTTATCTTATTGTATTCTATTTGGGGACACGCGAGTTTTTTTAATGGAGCTTCGGTTTTTTGGATGTGTCGTTTTCGGGTAATTTTCAACGACTTCGCGTGCAACCTGCCGTCCGCTTCTTGATCATATGTTTTCCAGCTAATTCCATGGAACGGAGTTTTGACATCTTCTTTTTCAAAGCGCAAGTTCCTTTTTTTTTTTTTTTTAATTATTATTATTATTTTTATGAGTGTAAAGTTCAGTAGAAAGGTGGAAAGAAACAAAGTTTAAGACTTCATGTAAGAGTATTCTTGACGTGAGCTATTAATTAAAATTATAATTTACCATTTTATAGGATTAGTCTAATAAGATAAGACGGTTTTTTAATAGTCAAATATGGGCCTCGCTTGTCCCAAGCTGTGATAAGACGGTCTTGTTGAAAACTCTATAAAATAGCGCTAAGGTTCCTCCTCTAATCCTCTATTTCCACGAACGCACTTTCACCTCATATAAGGCAAGCTGTAAGGGGCGGTCTTATCAAGCCAGATCCAAGGACGAGAGAGGAAAAGAACCTGAGCATTAGATCGTCGTCACTTCGCATAAAGAACAACGGATTTCAAATTAGGTACGCAAATATTTATATTCTCCTTCAATATGTTTAAGTTTCTAACTATGTTGATCCTGGGATGCTGTTTGAGCGGCCAACACACTTCTCTACCTTCTTGTTCTCACTCTCAAATTTGGGTCTCTCTCTCTCTCTCTTCTCTAGTGACGCCCTTCGACCTTCCTCTTTGCTAGTCTCTACTCAGTCGCTGTCTCATCTCGGTCAGCCGTCAATCAACGCACGAGGTAGTCTTTCTTTATATCGGCATCGTTTTTCGATTTCTTGGTCGAATGCCATTGCCAATTGATGGCTGTGATTCAATGACCAACCTAACCCACCACCTGTTTTATTTTTCTCTTCATTTTTTGTTTCTAAATTGCGCTCGATTGATGTCTCGCCTCAAGCAAGCCCATTGACAATTTTCATTCAACTTGATTCTGACTCAAGTCTCGACTACTTCGTGCAATAGCAACATCCACTGACACTTCAAGAATGGAGTTAGAGGTGTTCCTGAGTTTTAGGGGACCAGATACTCGGGACAACTTTACTAGTTGCCTCTATCATGACATGGTCGAGAAAGGAATCCGCGTCTTCAGAGACAACGAAGAGCTCCGAGTCGGTCAGAAGATTGGTGGGAACCTTTTGCGAGCACTTGACAACACTCAAATTTATATCCCTATTTTCTCTAAGGGCTTCGCTTCCAGTGTGTGGTGCCTCCGTGAGGTTGTGCATATGGTAGATTGTACTTTAAATTCGGACGGGAAGAAGGAGATCCTCCCCCTTTTCTTTGACGTGAAACCGGATGATGTCAAGCTCAAAACCGAATTGTACAGTAATGGTCTGTCTGAGTATGAGAAGAAGTATGGCCCCGATGAGGTGACGCTGTGGAAAGCTGCTCTTCGTGAGGTTGCAACTAGAGCAGGTTGGGAGCGGAAAGGGGAAGAGTAAGTTTCCACAACTTATTCCAGCTATTAATTTTAATATAATCTGAAAGGGACGCATTTTTTTTTCTTATCAATTTGAAAATATCTTATATTTAATTTATCTTCTAGTCCGACCAAAAAAATTTTATCTTCTAGTAACTATAATTTCTCCCTATAATTGATACGATAGTTGAAAAAATTTAACGCGAATGTGGAAATCATTGTCAAGTTACAGTTAAATGCCAAGTTAGCATCCTGTTCGTTTGTCAAAAACTTAATATATATATATTTAAATAGCGAAATAAATATCTTTCAACATTTTAGAAAAAAAGGTAAAGTAGAAACAACAAAAAGACAGAAATTAACGCTATTTCAGTGATGATCAAGCAGACTGATTTTGTCCTACTAGCATACGAACTAATTATGTGTTTGATCAGGTCTAAAATATTGCCTGCGCATTAAAAGCAACTATAACTTATTTGATGAATATAAGTTTTCAACAAAGAACGATTTATCAATTTTACGTAGATAAGCAAGCATCCGGATCCGGTAACTTCTTCTCTACTATCATTTAAGGACGTATATAGACTGCTAGCGTTTCAACGGTGCTTTTTGCAAAAAAAGAGCAGAGGAAAAAAAATGCAAAAATTTTGCATCATATTTAGTCGCAGTAATAGTGTTATTACATTACGCGTTTTATAATTTCAATTGTAGGAGTATTTTGGAAATTATGATAATATTGCTCCTCTATAACAAATTCTGGTAATATTGCTCCTCTATAACATGTTATTAATGAAACCAAATAGTGTAGAAGATTTATAGTTACAAACCAAATAGCGTAATAGTGATTAAGGCCTTGTTAAATCTCAAGATAATAACTAGTACATAGATGGGTACTAGAAGCAGCAATCTTGCATCACGCCCTCACTTTCTTCATAACAAATCTGAAAATGGGGGAAGTTTATTGACAACGTATTAAGACATTTTTATCTATGTATCTCGCTGAGATGTGAACAGTCATGGCCAGATTAACGGTTTATCTTGATGGTGTCTCCCAGATCTCAATGACACTGAGAGAGAGAGAGAGGTGACTTGGAGACACGGCCTAAAGTGAATTTTCTATCGCACTATATATGTATGTAAGTCTGTATGTATTCTATAACGTGAATTAATTGATGCTGATATTGAATCTTTAACGAGCTAAAGGCCAAGTTACTAAAGTTTTTATTTTTCATTTATTTAGTCTATGAATAAGTAGTAGGACAAAATAGTCATAAAAATATTTTAGATTCCTATTCATTCTTTTCCCTTCCTCCATCAAACATGAAATGACCTAATTTCCTCTATTTGCATTCTTTTCTTTGTAAGCATACAAACAACGTTACCACTCAATTATTCCTTTATTTTGTTAACTCTCTGCCGTCAGTATCCATCTTATTTCCCCTTCCTCTTAAATCATTGCATTGAAACTGAGTGTTAGTGTTTACTCCCAATCTATGAGAATTGGGGTAGCAGTTAGTGTTTAAATCCAATCAATGGGAATCCGGCAGCGAAAGCAGCTAATTCGAGCCCTTTACAATTACATTGTAACGTGAGATTGTTATGCTTAAATGAATTAAATTTGTTATTTGAACGACTGCCGCCGTTTGTAAATCGGTCTTGATATAGTACGTTGTCATTATTTTTTTAGTCTGAATTCATCCACTGTCGCTGTCTCTGGCAGGGGGGAACTTATAAAATTGATTGTTCGAGAGGTTCTACTTAAGCTGAAGGGGAAGAACAGACCTCTTCCTGACCATCTTGTTGAAACGGATGATCTAGAACATATAGAGGAATTGTTGGACGTTGGCTCTGATGACCATGTACGTTTTGTCATAATCCATGGGATAGGTGGTATTGGTAAATCAACTCTCGCTAGTGTTATCTTCAATCGATTCCGGTCTAAATTCCATTGCAGTAGTTTCCTTGCAGATGTCCAGAGTCATTGTCTTTTAGACATGCAAAAGAAACTATTATCTGAAACACTTGGGTCGAACTCTGCTCAAGAAATCTATGATACCAACGACGGGATTGATCGCATAGCAAAAGGACTTGGCAAGAAGAAAGTTCTAGTTGTTGTCGATAATGTGGATGAGAAGAAGCAACTTGAGAACCTCGCAGGGAGCTACGATTGGTTTGGTTGTGGAAGTAGGATCATTGTCACACTCAGGGACCTAAGGACAATACGAAATAAAGACAACCAAGCGCGACGTAGTAATTACATGGACTACTCGGTAAAGGAGATGCCTTTTGGTCAAGCGATTCAGCTTTTCAGCAAGCATGCTTTTAGAAGCAATACTCCTCCAAAAGATTGCTACAAATTCTCAGAAGAAATCGTTTCAAGCATAGGAAAGCTTCCTTTGATTTTGGAAGTCGTGGGTTCTCTTTTCGCCAACATGGTTAGATCCGAGTGGGAGGAGAGATTGGAGGAATTAAAGCGTACCCCATATGAGGACGTCCGACAAACACTGATGATAAGTATCAACAAATTGGATGACATAGAAAAAGCCATATTCCTAGACATAGCATGTTTTTGCATTGGGGAGGATAAGACTTATGCTGACTACATGTGGTGTAGTAGTGACTATTCTCCACGCAGCGCTATTGATGTTCTTCTCCTCATGTCTTTGATAAAGATTGAAGAGGATGATAATAAATTCTGGATGCATGATGAAGTTCGAGATCTAGGAAGGTACATTGTCAAGCAAGAGAATTTTGAAAATGCTGGAGCGCGCCGTTGGGTACGGATTGATGAGGATACTCTAAGCATACTAAGAAGCAATGAGGTGAAAGTTATTACAAGTAGAAGATATGATCAATTCAGAAAAATCTTTGGTCAAGTGTTTAAAATGAGAATATAGGTTGATGGCCTGCTTTGTTTGCTAACATAAAAGAAAATAGAAGGCAACTCTTAAACAACAAAAGTATATACTTTTATGCCTTACCCATGTGAAATGAGAAGAAAGCTAACGCACCATTTGATTAGTTGGAATTTTTCATTTCTTGTTTCAGCTAGAACGAACATGAGTCCTTTGTTTCCTTGAAAATGTGTTTATTCTATGAATGGACATTTTAAACATGCTTGGTTTTTCTTATTTTCAAGTGAGAGGAGCAGTAATTTTTTTATTACAAAATACGTTTGATTTAATTAGTTTGGGGTCGAAGAAGAACAATTGATATTATTGACTACTTGCATTGGTTTTTTACTTCCTACGTTGCATGCTCATCTTTATTCTCTATTATTGCTGGTAGGAGAAGCGAGCCGTACAAGCATTGAATCTAAGTGTTAGTCATAACTTGACACCTGAAGAATTAGCCTATTTGCCAATGCTGAAGTTCCTTGGAGGGGAAAGACTGAATTTCATTGGCAACTTTGAAAATCTTCTTCGTAATTTGAAATGGCTTTCTTGGCATCGTTGCCCAGCTGATTTTTCAGCGATGAATCTTCACCCGGTGAATTTGGTTGTGCTTGACCTTTCATGGGGCAAAATCACCCACGATTGGGGTGGATGGAGGCAAATCGAGGTACTGACACCTCGCTTATGTTCACTTCAAATTCTATCAACCAGCTAGTTGTATGTTATTGCATTCTCATACTTTTCATTGGCATGAAATTGGCCTCTTTTTTTTTTCAATGTAGATGGCAAAAAAGTTGAAAGTTCTAAATTTGTTAGGCTGCTCTCAGTTAACCAAGACACCTGATTTTTCTGAGTTTGGCAAGTTGAAGAAATTATCTCTTCGTTGGTGTATGGCATTGTCTACAATTGATAGCTCAATTGGTAAGCTAAAATTGCTAAGTACTTTGAATATCGAGGGATGCTGTTCCCTCCAAGGTTTGCCCGAAGAAATCGGTTCTCTGGAATGCTTATCGGAGATTATCTTGCCTCGTTTCAACCATCCGATCAAGCTTCCTGAGACACTGGGCAATCTAAAATCTTTGATGAAGTTTGAAATTCAATTTGAAATCAACCAAGTTCCTCACTCTATTGGAGAGTTGAATCTCACGGATTTGGTTTTATCTTTTTGCGAGAATTTACTTGAGCTTCCGGACTCTATTGGAGAACTAAAATCATTGGTTAAGTTGGTTTTACATGACTCGGGGATCTCCATTCTCCCTTATTCCATTGGAAGGTTAAAGAATCTCAAGCATTTGTTTTTAGTTAAATGCAAGAATCTATATGAGCTTCCGGACTCTATAGGAGAATTAAATTCATTGGTCGAGTTGAATTTATACAGCTCAAGGATCTTCATTCTCCCTGATTCCATAGGAAGGTTAAAGAATCTCAAGCATTTGCTTTTATATGGATGCAAGAATCTCCTTGAGCTTCCGAACTTTATCGGGGAATTGGAATCATTGGTCAAGTTGGATTTAACATTTTTAGGGATCTCCATTCTCCCTTATTCCATTGGAAGGTTAAAAAATCTCAAATATTTGCTTTTAGCTAAATGCAAGAATCTATATGAGCTTCCGGACTCTATAGGAGAACTAAAATCATTGGTCGAGTTAGATTTAGACAGCTCGGGGATCTTCATTCTCCCTTATTCCATAGGAAGGTTAAAGAATCTCAAGCATTTGCTTTTACCTAAATGCACTAATCTCCTTGAGCTTCCGAACTCTATTAGGGAATTAGAATTATTGGTCAAATTGGATTTAACATTTTCAGGGTTATTTGTTCTCCCTGATTCTATTGGAATATTAATGAATTTCATGCATTTATCTTTTTTTGATTCTGGAAATGCACTTCTGCTTGAGTCCTTTGTTGGGGAACCGAAATCAAAGATAAAGTTGGATTTAAATCTCCGCGGGATTTGCATTCTCCTTGATTCCATTGGAAGGTTAACAAGTATCACGCATTTGTCTTTTTCTGGATGCAAGAATCTGCATAAGCTTCCGGAATTTATTGGACAAATGGAATTATTAGTCGAGTTGAATTTAAAATCCTCAGGGATCTCCCTGCTCCCTAATTTCATTGGAAATCTGAGAAGATTAAAAGTCTTAAAGGTGGCATACACAGAGATACACACGATACCTTGTACTCTTGGAGGGGTGGAGACACTGGAAGAGCTCGATGTCTCATTTTGTCCGCATCTCATGGATGAAATCCCACGAAAAATGTGGAGCCTAACCCATCTAAGGATCTTGGACTTAGATGGGATCCCAATCTCTATAGTGCCGAGAATGATCAATGGTTTCTCTAGTCTTCAAACCCTTCAAATTGCTAGCTGGCGGCTTTCCCATTGCCAATGCTTCCCTCAAGTTTGAAATGCCTAGTGGTTGCAGCTGCTGAATTCCCTGTTCTTCCCGATCTCTCCAACCTAGTTGGTTTACATCATCTCGAAGTGCGTAAACTTCATATGACATTTTGGGTTCCGGCAGACGTTACCTCGCCTTGGGAGGACATGCAATCCATCAATCGGCTTCCACTTAGTTTATCAACTTTCAAACTTCACTCTATCCCGCAATTGCCAGATAATTTTAACTTCCAAAGCTTGTCGATTCTCTCTATCAGCAAATGTCTGACAGCACACTTGCCCCATCTATCGCACTTGAACAGGCTACGAGAGTTACGGCTCAATGACTTCCCCGAACTGGTGGAGATTCCAGGTTTGGGGGAATTGGAATTACTGATGTCTCTGCACATTGCCATGTGTGATATGATCAAACAATTGCCTAACCTGTCGAAGTTAAAAAATCTTCTGCGTCTGGAGGTAAAACATTGTGCAAAGTTGAGAGCTGTCGAAGACTTGACAGAGTTGAAAATTCTAAAGAATGTGGAGATCAGATATTGCATGTCCTTGGAAAAGTTGCCCGATGTGTTGGCATCCACCAAGTTGGAGACAGTTGGACGCCACCAAAACCTGCAGAGCACACCATTCAGCCAGCAAAGCGACTGCGACTTTCGTTGGACTAGTATGAAAGGTGGGTAATTGTAGCCTTGTTGAAATCCTCAGGTTCCTTTCGATTACAATGAAGAAAAACAGAAGTTTTTATATCGGCTTTTATTTGCTAGCCCTGCAGAGCTAGCTTGGAATAAAGGCCAAGGAAGAGTTGGCAGCGAGTATTCAGAGTTTTGAAGCCCTACCCGTGGAATAAAAGCCAAATTTGCAACACCCGTTCGCCACCGACATGAACTAATCCAGGTGTCCTCATGTCACTTCTTGAGCCATCTATTATAATTGTCGATGATGATAAGATGATGTTTGCTTTCTCAAATTGAATTATCGTGATGCATGAAATCGTTATGCTTTATTCATTTCAATTATCTCTGCCCCCGCCTATGTAGGCCGTAGGTGGTAATCAAGGAACGGCGGTAATCAAGGGTGTTTCCATCAGTGAGGCCTCCCCAGTAGTCCCCTAATGGGGTGCTTAGCGTGACTGCGTTTCTTATTTTTACTTGCCGGTGCTCACAAGCCTCACTACCCCCTTGTTGGAAGTGAATATTTTTCTTCCCACTATGAGGAAATACTAACGATTTCACACTAAAAAAAAAAATTATAAGTGAACAACTTTTCACTTCAAATCATCCTCACATTAGGTTCTCTCTCGAGGGTCATTGAATGTGTGAAGTATGGATTATTTTGTATGGCTTAACAAGTACTCATTACCAATATCTATGATGTCGGGTGCCTTAGCCGCTATGGCATGTTTTAGTGTTTGTGGTTTTGCCAATGAAAGACTAAAATTATTTCCAATTTGTCATCCGTCACACATTCGATGAAACAATAATGCGAAGTACTGCACTTACCAATTTCCAGATTTTATGACACATCGAGGACAAGGTTTGCATTTAGCGTCCGAAAGAGCACATATTGATGGTTTACATTGAAGTAATAATTTAAGTACCCTAAAATCAGAGAGTGAATTGACTCCACATTGAATCCCATTGAAAAATTGAAAATGTTGCTGTAAACATGAATCATCTACACACAATGACTCTTTATGAAAAACCTGTATGGGTCTCATACTTTCTGTTTTTTTTTTCCCCAGTAAATTTCTTCAGCGGATGTTAGTTTTGAGATGAAGGTGGCGTGGGACAACTAGGATGGGGAAGCATACATGTCCCACGAGGGTGCGATGCAGCGCATATTACTTGTCTTTCATGGACCGCGCGCTGAATGTTGAACTATGTGCTGCGAGGACCAATCAACAGTTTAAAATTACTACGCTAGAAACTCCTCTTTTTTTTGGCTAACATAGTTCGCAAATTTTGTGTTTTTATGTGGTTCTATAGGAAAATAAATCAACTCGAGATAGACAAAAGAAAAATAAAAATAAAAACCTTTGCACTTAAATCCTTACGCATTTCACTTGTAAAATGATTAATTAACAAGTTCTCGAGAAACATCACTCGTGGGACATGTATGCTTCCCCATCTTATATGCATGGTGGCCATGTTGAGTCTCAATTTATTGGAGAGGTAAAATTGGCTTGTTGCACAAAAACATATTCAAAATGTTACATGTCCAGCGCTGGAAAAAACAAAGGCCTTTGCAAAGAGTATTGTGTAATTGGGAGAGAAGTTATGAGTCTAGACTGTGGACAGTTCTGTGAGAATTTGACTTTTCCAAGTGTGCATGTTTTCTTGTTATCCTCTCGTCCGGCTGTTCAGCATTAAGATTCTGCCTCTCCTAATCTACAAAAGCGTATTTTACCTTTTTTAGCATGCTCTGTCGTCTCCAACGCCATATTATGCATAACTGCAGTCAATAACTTGCTCCAAGGGCATCTTGTATGGATCATGTGCACTATGTAGAAGCTGAGTTAATAAAATCAGGCTATCTGCAAGCCTAGCAATAGAGTCCGGAAGCCCCGTGTATTGGATTGTTTTGGCTGAAATGATCATGTAACTGCTGGTATGTATTAGGGAGTGTTGTTGGTTCTCTTCTCATGATCACGAGGTCGTTTATGGTCATAGATACTTGGTACTAATGCTTAGGCACCAAAACTATGCAACAAACCAGTTTCAGGACAATGCCATGAAAGCCGATGACTATTTTCCTTTCCCTGGATATCCTCGATGTGTGCCGAAGTATTTCATCGGATTTCTGATCTATTACGTTCCTTGCCGGCAGAAGTATTGGGTCTCGATCCTGGAGAAATCGATGTTCCATTTGTTGGGGGTCCTGTAAAAGTGACAACTTTACTCTTTACCTCTTTAATCTCAGGTTTGTGGCGCATTCTTCCTAATAAGAACTCATATGTCCGACAAGGATGTTGTTAGACGTTGCAGTTTTCTATAAAATGACAAATGTCGGTTGGCATTCACAATCTATAGGTTAAACCACCTTGTTCTTTCACTCCTCAAGAAATTGATCACCTGACAGTAACATCTCACATCCAAAATAGTGGGACGGTACTGTTGAAGTAAATAAGTTTCCATTTTCTATGGATTTATCCATTTATATCACCGTTCTGGTCAGTTTCTTTAGTTTTGGATTTCCTGGTCGTAAAATAGTGCTCTTGCTGTTCTAGGAATGCTATTATTGAAATGGGTTTTGACAAGCTTCGTAGTATTGAGGCCGCTTAAGGAGAATACTGACATGCTTAATCATGTTAGAGTCTCTAAATTCTTTAAATTCACAAGCATTTTTGAAGATGTGCTCTACTGAGAACTTCCTCATGAGAATGATGAGATTTTCGCAAGGATTACATCTTAGGTCCATGTAGGCAGATATCTTTTGCAAGTCAACTTTATGGCATTCTTTATGCACTGAAATGAACAAAAGAGAGCTTGTTATTATTTCTACCTGCAGAGGTCAGGGAATTTAACGGCAGCTTGGAAACCCTATCCACTACCACTACCCAAGAAAAAGTCTTAAGAAAGATCTTTTTCTGAATTAGTAGGACACCTCACTTGTGAAAATATGTAGAAGGTGACTACTTGTCTCAGGCTATGGGTAGAAGCAAGCAGTTGTGGACAGATTACCATACATCTTTTGTTGTTACAGCTAAGAGAATCACTTGCATTTTAATGATAAGTGGAGTACTCCATGCAGTGACACCATTGTTAAGTATATCAGATTTTCTTGAAAGTGATTTTTTTTTTTTTGGTAAAGATCTTGAAAGTGATTGTTGATGTCCACTTGAAACTACAACTTTCTGCATCTATTTCCTCAGAGAAATTATGACATGACGTATTAGCCTTCACCTCCCTGCTTCCTTACATTATGTCGGGAAGCCAACAGAATTGTGTATATCTGTGCTTTGACAACTTTCAGGCTAAAGCTGAAGCTAGCTCTGCAACTCTCTCTATGGTCAGTCCTCTTTTTGGCCCTCAAGATGTAGTCTGATCTCTTTCATGAATAGGAAATCTGATGGCTATTTGCTATGCGGACTGGACTCTTTTCATATGCTCAAATAATGTGAAAATGAAATATGCAGGCAGGCTTATGCTGTTGTGAAGTTTGCCAATGCGTGCCTGCGTGGGTTGAGGGGCAATGCTGGCATTGTCGAAGTGTGCATTTGTTGCTTCTCAGGTTTGGTGCCTTGAAAAAACTTATTGAGATCCAATCTTTTTTCTTCTTAATTCACACTGAAATGACCAATGATTTTCTTTATTGTTGTCCCCATTTTTTCAGGGGAAAGAGCTTCCATTCTTTGCATCCAAAATTGCCTTGGTCATACTGGGGCTGATGAGGTTGTTCCCTTGGCCTGCTGAAGGAGTGCAAAAGGTCTAGAGTTCTAATATTCTTGAAATTTTTAGGTCTGCTTTGATTACATCAGAGGAAGATGAAGTTTTCTAATTTCGGCCTTTGTTTGTTAACCTGTAGAGATGGTTGGGAAAGGCAAAGAAAGAGTTAACGGCGAGCATTCAAAAGGGCATTTCATTTAACAAGAATTAAGCTGGTTAAGGACGTGGCTTGTCCAAGGAAAAAGGTGTCCCCTGCATAGTTTCCCGCTATTTTCTACTCAAAATAGGTACTTGGGAATAAGTGGTTCAAACCAAACAAGATATCCAAGTTTATTTTGCCTACGAGGCATAGAAAACACAGGTTTTTCTTTTCTCGCATGCAATGTACTCAAATGTTGGTCTGTGTAATAACGTGTGACAGAAAAGAGAAAGGAGAGAAAGAAATATGAGAAAAGTGTTTCTCTATATTGATTTCTGTATGTCAGTACATTGTACATTTATAATGTAAGGATGAAAAAATAAACTAGGAAAGACAATATACATCAATCAGAATTTCCTATTTACTGTATTAATCAAAGATATGCTAGAATCAATTATAATCAGAATAGACTCTAAGATCTTCCAACACTCCCCCTCAAGCTGGTGGCCTAAATATGTTGAGGACACCTAGCTTGCTTAATAGAAACTTGTGTTGTCTTTGGCATAGCGGCTTAGTGAAAATATCTGCAGGTTGATCCACTGTTCCGATGCCTTTTGTTACGAGAACTCCTTCTTTGATTTTGTCACAAGTGAAGTGACAGTCAACTTCTATGTGCTTTGTTCTCTCATGAAAAACTGGATTCGCTGCCAACTTCAGTGCAGCATCATTATCACAGAACAATATACTTGGTCCACTGACTTGTATTCCCAAATCTGAAAGAAGTCCTCGTATCCAGATTATTTCACAGGTGGTTTTCGCCATGGCTCGATATTCAGACTCAGCTGATGACAATGATACGGTAGATTGCTTCTTGGTCTTCCACGAAATTAACGACTTTCCCAATTTAATACAAAAGCCGGTGATGGATTGCCTAGTCATCGGGCAAGTAGCGTAATCAGTGTCACAAAATGCCGTCATCCCCATATCACATTCACGAGATAGAAATATACCGAGTCCTGGGCATCCCTTCAAGTATCTTACAACTTTCAAAGCTGCATTCATGTGTGACTCTTTTGGCATATGCATGAATTGACTGAGTATCTGTACCGCATAACATATATTAGGTCTTGTCATGGTAAGATATATCAACTTTCCAACAAGTCGCTGATACCCTGACGGATCCTTAAGCAATGGGTCCTTGTTTGATGAAGGAGAATTAAGATCATACTCATGTGTCGTCAACTTGACATTCTGTTCAATGGATATTACTGCTGGCTTACAACCTAATAACCCTGCTTCAGAAATGATTTCTAGCACAAATTTCCTCTGATTGAGAGAAATTCCTTTGTCAGATCTGGCAATTTCAATGCCAAGAAAGTATTTGGGAGGTCCCAAATCTTTGATGTGAAAAGTGGAGTGCAAATATTCCTTGAATTTTGCAACATGAGAATCATTGTTTCTCATAACTAATATGTCATCAACATATATTAGCAAGTAGATCGATGATTTTCCCACATTTCGTGTAAATAAAGCATAATCATGTTTGGAGTGCTGAAAACCTGCATTGGTTAGTGCAACAGTAAACTTGGCATACCATTGTCTAGATGCATGTTTTAATCCATACAAGGATTTGCGAAGACGACATACCTGATACTCCCCCTGTCTGCATAATCCTTGAGGAAGATCCATGTAGATCTCTTCATCTAAATCACCATGGAGAAAAGCGTTGTTGACGTCCATCTGATGTAAGGACCAATTGCGTATTACTGCAACAGATAAGAAAGAATGGACGGTAACTTCCTTCGCGACTGGAGAGAATGTCTCGTGATAATCAAAACCTTCTCTTTGAGTGAAACCTTTGGCTACCAACCGTGCCTTGTAGCGTTCTATGGAACCGTCTGATTTAAACTTAATCTTGTAAACCCATTTACAGCCGATCGGTTTTCGATGCGGTGGTAAGGGAATGACATCCCAAGTATTATTCTCCATGAGTGCAGCAAGTTCGGATTCCATTGCACGTCGCCACTTGGGATCTTTTGCTACCTCAGTGAATGAAGATGGCTCATGTTCTTCTGAAATTCAACCGATACAACACATATGCTCTACTAATAACCAATTGAAAGAAACATAGGATGAAACAGGATACTGTGTACCTGAAGAGTTTGCAGCAGAACATATATAATCTTTAGTCCACGTAGGTGGGCGAGTCTGTCGTCTAGAACGACGAGGTAGCTCAACCATATTCTCAGAAATCATGGATGATTCAGCAGCCATTTCTGTTGCGTCTTCTGCTGAAGCAGGTGCAAAGACTTCCTCGGATGAAGCGGGTAATTCCATCTCCAGACTTGATAATTCTACTGGTGCCGGTGCCATAGAGGATTGGGGCGCCATAAGAAACCTAAGTGCTAATGATAAATCTTCATCAGTCAAAAGAAATCGATTGTTGTCTGATAAATTGTCTTGTGATGAAGAGTGCTTCTCTTTGAAAGGGAACATGTCTTCATGAAAAATAACATCTCTACTGGTAAAGAAATTTCCTGTAGAAAACTCCATGACACGATAGCCCTTCTGAAGAGATGGGTATCCCATAAAAACACATCATGTTGCACGGGGGCTCATTTTATCTCGAGAACCCACAGTTGTTGCATAACATAAACAACCAAATACTCTAAGATGGCTATTATCTAGTTGTTTCTTGTAAAGCATCTCAAAAGGAGTTTTACCATGAAAAATTTGACTTGGCATGCGATTAATCAGATAGGCCGCTGTGACCACACAGTCTCCCCAAAATTCTTCAGGGACTGAGGCTTGGAATTTGAGGGCACGGGCTACTTCTAACAGATGTCTATGTTTTCTCTCAACAACGCCATTTTGCTGTGGAGTATAAGTACAAGAACTCTCATGAAGTATCCCATGAGTAGACAACAAGGTTATGCAATCAGAAGTAAAAAATTCTCGCCCATTATCTGTGCGAATTCGATGTACAGATTCATCAAATTGATTCCTACTTAAGGAAAGAAAATTTGATAAATGAGTAAATGTCTGACACTTTGACTGCATAAGATATAGCCAAGTGGCACGACTATAGTCATCAACGATTGTAAGGAAGTAGCGAGATCCATCATGATGAGAAGTATGATAGGGACCCCAGATGTCCATGTGAAGCAATGAAAAAGGATTTTTAGCTCGAGATGTACTGACAGGGAAAGATGCTCGAGTTTGTTTAGCTAGAGGACAAATGGGACATTTTGAGTGAGGGAATTTAGCACTGTGACCCAATCGTTGATGCAAAAGGAGATTTTTATTATAACTGATTGCATTACAATAAATGCCTTTATTCAATAATTCTAAATCTTCTGGAGAATTGGCCCAAAAATAAAGTCCTTGTGCCTCATTACCCAAGCCCATCACTTTGCCAGTCGAAAGGTCCTGAAGGACACATTTTCTGGAATTGAATACGGCTTTACAGGAATTGTCCATACATACTTTGGCGATAGAGAGAAGATTAAACTCAAAAGGTGGAATGTATAGGACATTTTTAAAAATAAAATTTTGACCAAGATGTACGGTACCAATTTTAGTAACATACGTAATGTTTCCATTTGGAAGACGTACCGTAACAGGATATTGTGGGTTTTGATGGACATGGGAAAATAGAGACTCATTGCAAACTATGTGGTCACTAGCGCCTGAATCGATAATCCATGCACCAATAGATAATGAATTCCTTTCATGGAGAAAAGTACCTGAGAATCTCGCACCAGTGTCACTAGCCTTGAGTTGGCTCAAAGCTTGCACGATATGTTCATATTGTTCCTGGGTTATAGTCTGCTGAGATGTTCCAACACTCTTCTGTGCAGAGACCTGATAGACTGAAAACTCCCTTTCCTTTTTATTGTTAGGTCTCCCATGTAATTTCCAGCATGTATCAACAGTGTGGTGTGGACGTTTGCAATATTCACAATATTTATTTTTAATTTTTGAATTTTGCCCACAGACCTTCCCTGCTAACGTGGCATTTCGTGCGCCATACGATCCTCTATAAACTGGTGCTGACGTGGCAAAATATGGACCGTCTGATCCGGTTGGATAGTTCATCAAACCAAAGCCGTCCGATTGTGCGTGTCGATCCCAGCCGTTCACCCCAGAGATCTGATCCAGCCCGTCCGATCCAGCGCGCCTCCCTCGACCGTCAGATCCAGCGCCTTTATCCAGGCCGTCCGATCCAGATGCGCGATCCCAGCCGTCCAATCGTGAGGGATTAGGGTTCTCCTCTCGTCTGGTTGCGAGCGCCGCAAGGCCTCCTTTTCCTTTTGCAGATTCGAGACTCCCTCCAACTCCGGTGATCGTCTCTGTTGACACGAGACCTGATGGGAACGCCGCGAAGCCCGTTCCTTCACCAACCCGGGTCTGTTCAGCCACGGCTACTCGCTGATTTTCCTCCTGCACGGCCAATTGGAAGATCCGTCCGAGCGGCGGTTGAGGATCCATCGCAGGAATTTGCGACCGAAATGCTGAGTATGACTCGTTCAAGGTAAGGAGGAATCTTGTGGCCTTTTCCTTTTCTTTGATTGTGTAATATCGTCGGGAGTGGCTTCCAGCCCCTCCAATTTGTCTTCCGCCGCTTCAATCTCGTTCCACAAAGCCAACAGCCGATTGAAACAGGCTGTGACCGAGAGATTGCCTTGTTTCAGCTCGGTCAGGGCTTGTGTTAACGAGAAAAGCCTTGCCCTATCTGATTTGCTGTACATTTCTTGTATATTATCCCAGAATTGTTTCGAGTCTTCTGTCGGAGGGAGGCCGACGGCAACATCAGGCGCCAAACAGTTCCTGATCCAGGTGCGCACCAGTTGATTGCAGCGCCGCCAATGTCTCTGTAATCGTTCATCCGTCGGGTAAGAGGTCATTCCGTCGATGAAGCCTTCTTTGGCCTTGGTGACGAGCGCTCGCCGGAGATCGCGAGCCCAAGAATGGTAGTTGGCCGGTCCGGTGAGTTGTTGACTGATCAGCTGCAACTTCGACTCATCCGCCGACGACGTATAAAGCGGGTCTCCAAGTTCTGGCCATCCGCCGTTGAACGGAAATAGGTAGGGTGGTCCATGTGGACCATGTGGAAACGGGTAGGGCTCCATTCCCTGCCTTGGCATGGGTCCAGGTCTGTGACCCATAGCCGTTGGACCCGACTCACCAGTCGGGTCGGTCCCATATGGGTATGGGGCCTAGGTCTGTCCGTGCTCGCAGCCCCACCGTGCAGATACCACCGGGCCGAGGGCCGCAAATCGGACCAGCATCCGTGGCCGGCAGAGCAGGAGCGGGAGCAGTGTTGGTCACCTGCCCTTCTTCAGTTGATCCGGCGTGATCAGAGGGTGAAGTCGTTCGATCTTGGGAGGATGAATCCTCTACTGCGGGATTCATAATGTTTTTATCTTTTGCCATGATATCAAGATTGAACTCCTAATCGCCTTGCTGATTTGTTTTGCAGAGGAGGAAGTGCAGTAACATATTAGAAAAAAAAAAAAAAAAAAAGACAATGGCAATTCAGGAAGTTGCGGAAGCTAGGTCAGGAAACGAGAGCTCTGATACCATGACAGAAAAGAAAAAGGAGAGAAAGAAATATGGGAAAAGTGTTTTCTCTATATTGATTTTTGTATGTCATTACATTGTACATTTATAATGTAAGGATGAAAAAATAAACTAGGAAAGACAATATACATCAATCAGAATTTCCTATATACTGTATTAATCAAAGATATGCTAGAATCAATTATAATCAGAATCGACTCTAAGATCTTTCAACAACATGGTGGACTGATGTTGGTGTATATCATTGCACTATGTGCATCTTTCTCGTGTTCCCAACTTTGAGATGCACCCATTATGTCGCCTCCAAGTAGCACTATCAGCTGTGCAATGCCGCAGTAAGCAAATGGTAGACAGAGGCTGCTGCGCTGGGCTTGAAGTTTAAGAGACTCGATCGCAGCGTCTTGTGGCTTTATCCAGAAGCTGTGATGGATAAATGAGCAAGAAAGCCATCATAGAGGCTCTTTCGGTGTTGGGCAGGGGGGAGTTTGGGAATTTTTCAATCTGTAGATGCGTCTATCGCCAGCAGAAATTCTCATGCCAAGTTTTTACACCCATGGAGAGGACAACTCGCATCCGTAATGTATTGTCAAAGAGAGTAAAACCGGTTTAACCGGTTTGGAACCGGTTTCGAAATCGGTTTCTTTGGTAAACTCGGTTTGGAACCAGTTTCGAAATCGGTTCTCAGGTAAACTCAATCCAAACCGCATAATGATGTCCTTTTCTCCTCTCTCTCTCTCTCTCTCTCCCCTCTCGGAATGCGGCCTCGCCTATGTCGGTCGGCCATCAACCAGCCCACTAATACTCCCTGTTTTCGTTCCGATTTCTTCATCGAATGTTACGATTTCGGTGAGCTGCGATTCCGGTTTGTTCGTTTCTGATTTCTTCGGCGGCTTGCCATCGCCATTTGATGGCTGTGAGTCGTGACGACCCCTTACCCACCGCCCGTTTCTTTTTTTCTTTTGTTTTTTGAACTGCTCTCAATTTGATGTCTCACTTCAAGCTTGATTCTGTCTCAAGTCTCGTTTGCTATGCACGATGGCACCAGCCACCACCACATCGGGAGTTCGAGGCGTTCCTGAGTTTCAGGGGACCGATGCTCGGAAAACTTTACTGGTTGCTTCCACAGTGCAATGGTGGAGAAAGAAATCCGTGTCAAAGACGACGAAGAGCTCCGAGTTGGTCAGAAGATTGGTGGGAACGACACTGACATCTATAAGGATTCTCTTACAATGCGTGGTTTGCGCATATGGTAGATTCCACTTCAAAGTCAGACGGGAGAGCATCACTATACAATTTCGTTTTGAGCTTGACATCATCCGCCTCCACGTTGAATTTTGGATCTGGAGACGGATGATGTCGAGCTTAAAATCAAATCCTGTCGCTCCTGTCTCTTCCCAGTAAATACGAAAGGGTAAGTTTTTTTCCGCTAGTTTTTCGAATTGTTTAATTTTAACATAATCTGTGACGCATTTTTTAGGCTAAAATTTCATCAATCATGTTATAGATATAAAGTTAACAATGATCTCTGCACTTTTGGCTCTTATATAATCTAGTCTTCCTTGGAACGAGAAGAAAGGGAAGGGGCCATTTGGTTTGTTGAAATTCTTGTTTCTTGTTTCGGTGAGAATAAAAATGAGTCCTTCGTTTCCTTGTAAAGGTGTTTAGTCTATGAATAGACAGAAAAACTAACGCTGAGTGAACACTTTAAACATGCTTGGGTTGTCTTATTTTCAAATTGATAGAAGAAAAAGGCAATTATTTTGTGACAACGTGCCTTTGATTTAATTTGTTTGCGATCGAAGAAGAATTCCTGATATTGATGACTACTAGCTTGGTTTATTGCTTTCTATGTTGCGCACTCATCTTCATTCTCTACTGTTGTTGACAGTAAAAAAACAAGCGGTTCGAGCACTCTGTGTGGGTATTAGTAATGACTTAACACTTGAAGAATTAGCTTGTTTGCCAAAGCTTAGGTTTCTTGAAGTGGGAAGAATTAATTCCATAGGCAACTTTAAAAATCTTCTTCGTACTTTGAGATGGCTTGCTTGGCATCATTGCCTGCAGCATCTCTTAGCGATGAAATCTTCACCTGGTGTATTTGGCCGTGCTCAACTTTTCGCGAAGCAACATCACTGACTGACTGAGGTGGATAGAGGCAAATTGAGGTATGGACACACCTCACTCATGTTTGCTTTAAATTCTATCAATTGGCCTTTGCTAGCTAGTTGTATGGTACTGTATTCTCATACTTTTCGTCGGAATGTAGTCGGCCTATTCTTTTTCACTGCAGATGGTGAAAAAGTTGAAAGTTCTAAATTTTACATGGTGCAGAGTGTTAACCAAGACAACTGATTTTTCTGAGTTGAGCGATTTAGAGAAATTGATTTTCACTTGATGTGTGAAATTGTCTACGGTTGATAGCCCAATCGATAAGCTAAAGCTGCTGAGTAGGTTGAATATCGAGGGAGGCATTTCCCTCCAAGCGTTGTATGAAGAAATCGGTTCTCTAGTATACTTGTTAGATTTTATTGTGTGCTCGACAGACAAACTGTTCAAGCTTCATGAGACACTAGGAAATCTAAATTCTTTGATGAAATTTGATTCTAGGAGCAGCCAAATTCCTCACTTTATTGGAAGGTTAATGGATCTCATGCATTTGTGTTCGCTTGCATGCCAGGTTATATAAGCTTTCGAACTCTATTGAAGAGCTAGAATCATTGGTCCAGTTGGATTTAGCCCAATTCTATTGGAATCTCATGAGACTAAAAGGTCATTAGGGTGCCACACACAAAGATACACACGATACCTTGTGCTTTTTGGGGGGTGGAGACGCTTGAAGTGCTCAATGCCTCGTTCTGAGGATCTTGGACTTAGATGGGGCCCTAATCTCCACAATGCTATCATAGGTCAGTGGTTTCTCTAGTCTACAAATGCTTAAAATTACAAGCCAAAGAGCTTCCCTCAAGTTTGAAATATCCACTGGTTGAAGCTGTTGGATTCCCCATTCTTCCCAACCTGTCAAGCCTAGTTCAAAGTGTGTGGAAGACATCCAACTATTGCATTTTGGTGTGTGAATGACGTTATTTCGCCTTGGAAGGACAGGCAGTCCATCCATCGGCTTCCATATATCTTATCAGCCTTGAAACTTGGCTGGATCCTGCAATTGCCAGATTTTTGCGACTTCAAAAGCTTGTCGGTCCTCTCTATCAGCAGATGGCCATTGCCACACTTGCCCATCCTTATATACTTGGAGAGTTTAAGGGAATTGGAGATATTGTGGTGCGAATTCCTGGAGAGCACATGTGATCTATCTTGCTTGAAGAGGCTACAAAAATTACAGCTCAGTGACTCACCCAAACTGGCGGAGATTCCAGGTTTGGGGGAACTGGAATTACTGAAGTTTCTACACATTTCCAGGTATAATGCAATCAAACGATTGCCTAACCTGTCAAAGTTCAAAATCTACAGCATCCTAAGCTAGATGGTTGTGAAGAGATGATAGCTGTCAAAGGCTTGAAAAGAGTTGAATTTATTGAAGAAGGTGGAGATCGCACATTGCATACCCCCTGAAAAGCTTGCTTGATGTGCCGGCTGGCAATTGCGATTTACAGCATTGCAGGACAAATAAGCCTGAAGCAGAATGCATCATCTTGAAAATGCAGGGACTTCCAATGAAAGCACATCATGTACGGATTTGAGCTTGTGCCATATAAGGTGAGTGGCTTTGAACTCCTAGATTTTCTTAACGTTCAAAGTGTGCCTCGGTCGTACTGGGGCCAAAGAGGTTAGGTTCTTCCCCTTGGCCAGCTGGACGAGCATAGAAGGTGTGGAAGTATGGCCTGGTCAAAATCTTCAGGTGCGTTTTGATTACATCAAAGGAAAACAGAGGTTTTCATTTTGGCTTTTGTTTGCTAAACTGTAGAACTGACTTGGAAAAGAGGCAAAGAAAGAGTTGGCAGCGGGTATTTAGAAGGGCATTTCGTCTATCAAACAGTGAGTGCGCTGATTGAAGATGAAGACGTGGATTTTTCGAGAGAAAAAGGATATACTCTACATAGTTTTCTACTCATCTCTCTGCTCAAAATTGGTTACTTGCGCTAATGTGTAAGTGGTTCAGAACTGGAACTGGGAAGATATGAAAGTTTCCTTTCGCATAGTCGACGTCAAAAAAGCACTTAAGTTTGGTTTTTCTTTTCCTGCACGCAACGTTCTGGAATGGCCATTTGTGTAATTAACGGATGTTTGTGCATCATTGCTCTGTTTGTCTCGGCCGCTTTCATGTTCGCATCTCCCGACTTTCCAATGCGCCCATAGAATCGCCTCCCAATGACGCGATCATGTGTGATGCGGCAGTAAGCAAATGGTAGACAGAAGGGGCCGAGTGAAGGCCGTAGTTCTTCACTGTTGGCGAGCATTGAAATTCAAGGTACGCAAGATACGCAAAACGGGGATTTTAACAGTCTTCTTCCAGACGATTTGATCGAATAATTAGAGAGGCGGCAGAGCTATTCTTACAGTGACTGCCTGAAATCAGATATAAGCAGGCTTCTAGGGATAACCTGGGATTTGCTTTGACGGGGGGGCTTAATCCGAGTTGGTGCGTGCTCGTCCAGCCCAATAGGACAAAAGGCTGGTTTCTTGGGGCATAAGGCTCGGGTGTCGATTGGATTATCTTATGCGGATTCAAATGTGATAAAGGACTCAATCAATCGCTCCAAATCAGCCGTTGACATCTCTAGGAGACAATTGAATAGTTCAAATTTGGAAATCTCAATCGAACTTAAGATGAATTAGGGATACGGTTTGATCCCGTTATTCCGTTTTACTTTAGATACAAGAGAGGAAGTGTGTGTAGCTTTAAGACCCTCCCGGTGATTGTATTTTCTTCACTTCTTGGCCCCTTTTTGTCCTTTTCTTTTGTGTTAATGAAATGGGCTGAAGCCGAAGAAATCAATGGGAGATGATTACGTGATGCAGTAAAGTCGTTGCATTACCTTGAGTAAATTGGCGAGTTTTGAGGCATGGAGTAATGCTCAATTTGCTGCCTCACACATGGTGCTAGGGATGGATCTAAGCGTCCTTGCCTACAATTACAGAAATAGTTTGGAGAAAGTTTATAATATGTAACTTACCAATCAAAGGTGTAATTGAAGAAAGTTTTCTCAAATCACAAAAAAGAAAATATGAGCTTATCTTGTAATATCTTGAATCTCTTTTTTGGATAAATAAAACAGTTGTAACTAGATCACTTCGAAAAGACGTGTACATCAAGTAAAAAGCTCTTATTTCCAGCAACTAAATGATATAAAGTTTGTCCAGCAAAATATAAATAACTGATTAAAGTGGGCTTAGGTCACTAACCAAAAAAAAAAAAAAAAAAGCAAATGGTGGGCTTAGGTCATGGGCGGTAGCAAAAGTCTCTTGTCCTCTTCATCTCTCTTTCCTCTCTTATATTTTATGAATAACTCCCTCAGTTCCTCGCAATTGAGTTGAATTGACAAAAATAAATAAATAAATAAATAAAAAGATGTGAAAATACACGAAAGGTAGAGTCGTCCATCTGTCTCCCCCTCTCGCCTTCGCTTCTCTCTCTCTCTCTCTCTCTCTCTCTCTCTCATAAAAGATCTTGAGGATGGATGATTGAAACTTCTGCAAATGGACATGCAGTGCGCGTAGTTTCCAGGCAATGAATCATGCTAAAAGATCTTGAGGATGGATGATTGAACTTCTGCAAATGGACATGCAGTGCACGTAATTTCCAGGTAATGAATCACGCTAAACTTTGCAACTAACTAAATGAGAATTTTTAATTTAATCGAATTTTTAATTTAATCTTTCATTTACTTTCTTCTATTTCTTTCCATTTCTAAGGCACTCGGGAAAAAGCCATTTGCGGGGGCACTTATCGCATCTGCGAGGATTTTGACGATTTGGGCGATCAGAAACCAACACGGAAGGGAGCCATGCATGTGTCTCCCCCTTTGATTTTTTCCAACACGTTACTTCAAGTTGTACCCGCGAATTATGAAGAGAACCTCTCTCCAATTTTACACTTTTGTATGAAGGATCTTGAGTGTGGACGACTGAGACTTCTGTAAATGTACAGGCTAGTGCATTTAGTTTTCATGCAATTTACTCATGCTAAATTTTCCAACTAATTAAGTGACATTTGCATCTATGTCTAGCCATTCCTTAGCTATAGTATTTAGGTAGGGAGGAATCCCTCTCACTTGGCTCAGGTTATAAGTTAAAAAGATGCCATTTGGAAGACATGTTTTTTCTAATTCAATTTTTCATTTATAGTCTTCTTTTTTCTGAATTTCTAAGGTACTTCGGAATCCATTTGAGAGGACACTTATTGCATCATAAGCTTGTTACAATTTTGACGATTGCCCCAACGGAAATAGCATACCAAGCAATGAATCATGGGGTCGATCACACAGGCTATTCGGTACAAAGCTAGCATAATAAGTTGCTTGTCCACAAGAACTTCCCATTTCGGCTTGTGATTTGTGTCTCTGTGGTAGAGTTGGGTGTGCATCTTGTGCAAATCTCTTTCTTTAATATATTTCTTTGAAATTAGATATTAGTAGAGAAATAGTTCAATTGATTGAAATTAAATAAGTATATAATTCAAGAAGGATGGTTCGATTGTTTGGATGGGACGAGGTGGAGCCTCGAGTGGGCTTCTTGACCAAAATACCAGAGTCGTCGTGCCACAGGCTTTCACCTTCCTTGCGCTTACATGGGGCTTTCGCAAGGAGTTGATTGGAAGCATAATTTGTTCATTATTTGGACATGGCTTGATTATAGCGACCCACCGTCTATCTTTTCTATCTACATGAAGAGACAAATACGCACATAAAATATACAGCTCTAGTGGTTGAATCCACCTCATCTCGACTAAAGTCAACTATTATTAATTTTTTTATGCCTTGCATCTCAGGTCTCTTTTTGGAGTATTAATGTTCTTCTAGCGGGATTCGGAAGCCTTGGATGCAATGTGGTGTCCCCACTGAAATTGCTAGTTTTTTCTTAAACTTCAGTCTTACGTTTTAATGAAATGTGTAAGAATTGTGCCATGTTTTGAATGGATCCAACCTGTGCCATCTCTCGAATAGATCCAATTTTATCTTGCTTTGAGAGGGATAAAAATTTGATTTGGACTTATAGGGAGCCCCGTTCGGCTGATGCTGGTGATATTATTTGTTTTGATAACAGCTTGCTCTCCTTGCACAATGTTACAAGAGATAAGTGAATTAGAAGTCCTAAAACTTGTCACAAAAATTCACTTGAGTCCTAAAACTTTCAAAATGTGTAATTAAGTTCTAAAACTTGTCACAAAAGTACAATCGAGTTCTAAAACTTTCAAAAAGTGCAATTAAGTCCCAAACCTTATCATAAAAGTGTAATCGAGTCTTAAAACTTTCAAAAAATACTATCAAGGAAGGACTTGATTTGATTAATTTGATAAGTTTTAGGACTTAATTGCACTTTCTGAAAATTTTATGACTCAATTATACTTCCATGATAAGTCTTAGGACTTAATTATACTTTTTAAAAATTTTAAGACTAAATTGCACTTCATTGACAAATTATAGGACTTTCAATGCTCTTATCCCATGTTGAAATGTTTTGTACTAATTTGAGCTTGTGAGAGACTTGTCTATCAATGTAATAAATTTGATATATGTAATGGTGGAAGAGAGACATACACGATATCCAATATTCCCAAATAGTTAAACAGACTTTTTTGGCACAAAGCCAGCTTTGTGATCACCCCACCACCCCAAAGCGCTTTGAGGGAGGGCCGACAAACCTCCCTGCTCATGCATTGCTAGCGCCACCATCCACACCACTGCACGAGGGTTGTCCTACCCTTACACATAGGGAATCGGTTTATTGTCGTTCAACACGAGTATCATAATCATGCGGAACCACCCACGAACCGGCGATGTACTTCTGTCGAATGAACTTATATCTGTTTGTTAATTGACTTATAACAGTATAGAATTGACCATTGCTAATCCTTATGGTCGAGTAGCCGATCCTTGATTGAATTCTCTGGTCTTTCGTGTTTTAACCCGTTATGGCCTCGCCCAATAGATTAATTAACTCGTGAGTAATTAGTTCAAAGTAAATTAACCATCAGTGCATTAATAAAATAATCATTTCTTATATTTAGAAATGGGTCAAATTTCAGGATATCACAACAACTAATTGCAAAATACTAAAACCACGTCACATCTAAAAAGCCAACTGTCATTTTTATCTAAATCTTAGGACAAATTGGGCCAAAGAGGATTTTGACAGATTTTCAAAACATGAAGGAGCTCTCAGGGCACTAAAGAACTTTATACTTTGGCAAAACGAATTAGGTACATGATATAAATTCCAATTTTCCCCCTAATAAAATATGAATTGTTCTTTATGTGGATGGCCCATGTTGTGGTTTGACATATGGAAAGGTTCATTCGGCAGTGGTCGAATTTCCGGTAATGTGAATGGAGAAACAAAAGAAAAAAGGATAAATATGAGAGAGGCGAATATTCGATGATGACGTAATTAACTAGAATGCGCGACACGTTAGGCTGGTCCTAAGTTCGTGACTCTTGTCGAAGGGAAGAAGCAACTTCGATACCAGGCCTGCCATTTTACCAGCATCGTGAACTTACCCTTTCTCTCTTCTTCTACTCAATTATTTGCATTTACGTGCCAGGCCAAAATCCTCCTTCCAAGTTGTGTTTGCTCCTTTATGACTGTAGATTAATCTACCCCCGGACGTGTTTCATCTGTACGTAGTACAAGATAAAAGCTCAAAAATAAATAAGATCTACATGCTATCCACACTCACTAGAAAGAAAATACACTCATTTTTATCTGAAAGGTCCGGGCATGAGGCCAAGGTGGTTAGCATGCCCATAATCATGTTGCGCCTTCCCTGTGTGTGACATACGCTCGGCCTATGGACGGTGTCTCAAAATTTGAATTCACTACGCCGAAGATCGACATGATTGATCGAGACAATCAAATGTGCAGAAAATATGCATCACATTTGATGTTAATTTCATGCTAGATTTGCATTTAACAAAAGCGTGAATCTTTTTATAAGATTAGGGGCTCTATTCGTTTCGCGGAAAAATATGACATTTCTAGAAAATGTTTTGAAGGAAGCCATTTTTCAGAAAAATGATAATATTTTCCAGCGTTTAACTAAATCCTAAAAATAAATTAGAAAATATTTTTTGCTGTTTGTTATAGAAAATTTCATTTAATTTTCCTCCATGCACTCCTTTTAATAATAAAAAAATTGATTTTTTTCTTTTTTCTTTTCCTCCTCCTTTTTCGGTCGATCGCTGACCATAGCGACTACTAATGGACAAAGGTGAGCTCCCGCACTCGTTGGTCTAGCAAGTGGCAAGCTCGAGCTTTCCTATGGCTAATAGTCGGTCATTGCCAAGAAGAAAAAGAAAATAAAAGGAAATATAGAAAAAAAGAAAAAGAAATAATTTGAACTTTTTAGAAAAGAAAAAAGAGAAAAAAAGAAAGAAAGAAGAGAGGGCTAGCTAGCTACACGTGTGAGATAAAAGACTGAGTGAGGGAAATGTTTTCCCTTATTTGAAAAGCGGAAAATATTTTTCCCAATTTAGAAGACTTTTTCTGTCGATGGAAAATATTTTCCCTAACTAATTCATTTTTTATTGAACGAATATCGAAAAATTCGGAAAATATCTTTTTGGAAGTTATTTTCTGTAAAACGAATGGATGGTAGAATTCAATTGTAATAACAATTTTATAAAAGAAAATGACTAATTACCAAATCCATTTTTGTTCTTTCGTTTTGGTTTTTCCTTGATACCACCAACTCTCTGTCCTGAGCAAGACCTTGAAAGGCCCAAGAGTCGGATTGACAGGAGAACTGCCTTGGGGTGGGAGACCCCGCTGGCTTTGGCTCGTATTCCCCTCTTCTCGGGAAGAAAAACTTGGGAAGATGCATGGGAAGTCTGGTGCCATGTTCTCAAGGCATTGTGACCCCGTTTGGTTCAAGATTCCCAAGGGGCTTCGGTAATGAAAGCCCCTTGGGAAAAATTTAGGTGTTTGGTTCAAAGATTTGGAGGTGTCCTTGGGCAAATGCTAGCATTTCGAAATGCAAGTCAACCTCTACTGTTCATCCGTTGACTTCTTTTTTATTTATTTTTTAAACCGATCATCTTCCCCACACCCCAACCGCCGTTGATCGGCGACGGAGTTTCATCGGATTTTATGTTTATTGTTTTTTAAAATAATAAAAACCCTTTGCAAATGTTGGGTTCACCTTTTTTTTGTCATTTTTATCTTTTGACAATCAATAGCCCAACTTTTTATCAATAGACTAGAATGATCATTAATTAACGAAGATGATTAATACTACAATAATTAAAAAAATATTCAAAGTTGAAAACAAACCTAAAAGAACCCTAGGCCAAAAGTTGAGCTTTGCATCTAATTTATAATCAAATTCTTTTAATATAATTTTTAAATAAATTTACTAGTATATATCTTTTACATTACTCTCAACATGAAAATGTAAAATGTTATATAGTCATTGTTTCTTTTTTTGCAATTTTAAAAATACTAAAACTAAAAACTTAATTTTTGAGCTTTGCATCTAATCTATAATCAAATTCTTTTAATATAATTTTTTAAATGAATTTACTAATATATATCTTTTACATTACTTTCAACATGAAAATGTAAAAGGTTATATAGTCATTGTTTATTTTTTGCAATGTTAAAAATACTAAAAAAACTTAATTTTTTGAGCTTTGCATCTAATCTATAATCAAATTCTTTTAATATAATTTTTAAATAAATTTACTAATATATATCTTTTACATTACTCTCAACATGAAAATATAAAAGGTTATATAGTCATTGTTTTTTTTTTTTTTTGCAATTTTAAAAATACTAAAACTAAAAAATTTAATTTGGTCACACTAAAGGGCTTTTCAAATATATGTGTACCAAACAGTCTTGCATTTCCCTAAAACACTTTTTAGTTATAGTTTACCAAACAGTCTAGTATTTTGGAAAACCCCTTTACCTCAAAAGATTTGCGTTCTCCTCGCGGCATTTCTCCAAAGCTTCGAACCAAACGGGCTGTATCGAGAGAATCCAGGCAGCCTGCCACCATTGTATATCAAGTGGACAGGCGCTGGGGAAGCCAGGCTGGAGGGGCTAGACCCCTCTCGAGTGGTTGTGGAGCTGAGCTGGAGGACAATCTCCAAAATCCAAAGGCTCAGTAAGGAAACAACCACCCGCCCCAATTTTCTGTAGATTAGAGCTGGACGCATAAGCAACGGTACATGTTTTTAATCTTTCTTGTACAGCTAAAAGATGACGATCATGTCTCGCCTCAAGATTGAGAATATTCGATTGGAGATGCCTCTCCGGAGATACGCCATAATCACCGGCAGCAATTTCTCGCACCAAGTTCTCTTACGTGGAGCGTTCAGACTAAAAGATTACCAAGTTTACATATCTTCTTCCGTGGGAAAAAAAGAAGAAAAAAACCATTAACTGAATGATGGGATCACCTGTAAAATCTTCCAATTACGCCCATGTAGAGGAAAAATCGCATCCGTAACAAAATGCTAAAAAGAGCACGCCTCCCCGGCCTCATAAAATCAGTTCTTGGGTGAAACCGGTTTGGGACAGATTTGAAAACCGGTTCTCAATTAAAACCGGTTTAATAAGTTCAAGCAAAACTCTAAAATGTCTTGAATTTAGAACGCCTTCTACTTTCTGCTTCACGCTCCCAGATTTGGCCTCTCTCTCGTCTCTCCAGCGGCGCCCCTCGTTTTTTTCTCTCTCTCTGGTCTCGCCTGCGTCGCCGTCTCGTCTAGTCTCTCTCTCGATCTCGCGGACTGCGGCCTCACCTTTGTCGGCCTGCCGTCAATCAGCCCCCTAGGTACTCTCTCTTTATGTCAGTTTCGTTTTCGACTACTTCATGGAATGTTTTGATTCCGGCTTGCTGTAATTTTGATTTCTTCAGCAGTTCGCCGTCACCGATTGATGGCTGTAAGTCGTGACTAACCGCACCCACCCCCGTTTTTTTTTTTTTTTCCTTTTGTTGATGTCTTGCCTCAAGCAAGATCATTGACAATTTTCGTTCAGCTCGATTCTGTCTCGAGTCCAGTTAGCTACGTGCGATGGCACCCTCCACTGACACATCAGGAATGGAATTCGAGGTGTTCCTGAGTTTCAGGGGTCCCGACACTCGGGTTCACTTTACTAGTTACCTCTATCATGACATGGTTGAGAAAGGAATCCGTGTCTTTAGAGATGACAAAGAGCTCAACGTCGGTGAGAAGATTGAGGAGCTTTTCAAAGCCCTCAACGACTCTCAAATCTACATCCCCATCTTCTCTGAGGACTTTGCTTCCAGTCCATGGTGTCTCCGTGAGGTTGTTCGAATGGTAGATTGTGCTAAAAATTCAAATGGGAAGAAGGAGATCCTTCCCATTTTCGTAGTGAAGCCGGAGGATGTCAAGAGCAGTACCGGATCGTACAGTAATGCCCTGTCTAAACTTGAGAAGGAGAAGGCGAAGTATGGCGATGAGGAGGAGAAGTTGAAGTATGACCCCGATGAGGTGAAGAGCTGGAGAGATGCTCTTCGTGAGGTTGCATCTAGAGTTGGTTGGAAGCTGGAAGGACTAGAGTAAGTTTCCACAACTTTTTCGTGGGGAGAAGTGCCAAAAAAGTCCTAAACCTTTTGGTTTTGTGCCGATTTAGTCCTAAACCTTTTTTTGGTGCCGATTTAGTCCTAAACCTTTTTATGTTGTGCCAATTTAGTCCTTTCCGGCCAAGATTGGCCGGATTTTGCTGACTGGACGCCGGCCGGCTGACGTGGCCTGATCGGCGCTGACGTGGACAACTTTTAATAATATTTTAATATTTTTGAATTTTTTTTTATTTTTATTTTTATTTTTATTTTTTCTTTTTCTTTTTCTTATTTTATTTTTCTTCTCATCTTCTACCTCCAGCCGATCGCCGGAGCTCGACGACCGGCCGAGGCGACACCGGCGAGGTCGAGGTCGACCTCGCCGGCCACCTCGCCAAATGCGAGGCCGCCCTCGCCGGATCCGGCGAGGGTCGAGCCTCGCCCTCGCCCATCCGGCGAGGGCGAGCCTCGCCGCCGGCGAGAGGCCGCCCGAGGCTGGGCGGCGAGGCTCGCCCATGGCTGGCGAGGGTGAGCCCCGCCAGCTCGGCCTCACCACCCGGCCTCGAGGGCGGCCTCGCCCGCCCGGCGCGAGGCCTCCCTCAAGGCCCGGCGGCGAGGCTCGCCCATGGTCGGCGAGGGCGAGCTCCGCCGCTCGGCCTCGCCACCCAGCCTCGAGGGCGGCCTCGCGCCGGGCGGGCGAGGCTTGCCCTCGCCGAATCTGGCGAGGGCAAGGCTCGACCCTCGCTGGATCCGGCGAGGGCGAGCCTCGCCGCCTAGCGCGAGGCCGTCTCGCGGCCATCGGCGAGGTGGCCGGCGAGGTAGACCTCGACCTCGCCGGCCGTCGCCTCGGCGGTCACCGAGCTCCGGCGACCGGCTAGAGGTAGAAGATGAGAAGAAAAAAAGTAAAAGAAAAAAGAAAAAATAAAAAGAAAAATAAAAAATAAAAAATAAAAAATTAATAAAAATAAAAATTCAAAAATATTAAAATATTATTAAAAGTTGTCCACGTCAGCGCCGATCAGGCCACGTCAGCCGGCCGGCGTCCAGTCAGCAAAATCCGGCCAATTTTGGCCGGAAAGGACTAAATTGGAACAATATAAAAAGGTTTAGGACTAAATCGGCACCAAAAAAAGGTTTAGGACTAAATCGGCACAAAGCCAAAAGGTTTAGGACTTTTTTGGCACTTCTCCCCTTTTTCGCGTAATTAATTTTAATATAATCTGTCAAAGAATTTTTTATTTAGGATAAACTCTAATCGATCACGTTATACATCTAAAGATATCAATAGTCTCTGTGCTTTTGCCTTATGTTCAATCTTCGTCCTCTGAGAAATTAATTTCTCTGTAAGTTGATAAAAGTTGGGGTAAATGTTATGTCATCGTCAAGTTGCTGCTGAATGATAAGTTAGCATCCTGTTTGGTCGTCAAAAACCTTAAAACAAATTTATATAGCAAAATAAATATTTTTGAACAATTTAGAAAAAAAGGTAAAGTAGAAACAACAAAAAGACAAGTATTAATGCTTATTAAGTGTAGATCAAACAGACTGATTTTGTACTACAAGCGTAGGAACTAATTATATATCTGATCAATCTCAAAATATTTCCTGTACATTAAAAATAACTAAAACTTATTTTTCTCTTGCGGTATCCTTCATTCAAACAACAAAGATATCCATTCATTCTTTTCTCTTGTTTTTTCTCCTGCGGTATCCTTCCGAATCATTTCCATTTCCTCTTGCTCACTGCATCCAATCTAAGTGTTGGTTTTAAACCCAATTAACGAGAGTCTGGGTAGTATCCGAACTGAGTGATAGTCTTTAACCCAATCAATGGAGTCAGGGCACCAGCCACGGTAGCTAATTCGATCACTTTTCACTATAACTTGAGATTGTTATGTTTAAATCGATTCAGATTTGTTATTTGAAAATCTGCCACAGTTTGTAAAGTGGTCTTAACATGTTTAGCTTATCTTATTCCAACAGCATATGCTTAAAGTTAGGAATAGTATTTTGTCGTCATTTTCTGTGTCTGAATTCGTCCACCATCGCTGTCTGGCAGGGGTGGGGAAGTCATAAAATTGATTGTTCAAACGGTTCTACTTAAGCTGAAGGTGAAGAACAGATATCTTCCCGACGATCTAGTTGAAATGGATGATGAAAAGGATATAGAGGAATTGTTGAAAGTGGACTCTGTTGACAATGTACATTTTGTTATAATTTATGGGACGGGTGGTATTGGTAAAACCACTCTTGTTAGCGTTATCTTCAACCGATTCCGGTCTAAATTTGATTATTGTAGTTTCCTTAATGATGTTAATGATGTCCAAGACTTGCCGCAAGATCAACGTCTTCTACACATGCAAAAGAAACTGTTATCCGATACATTGGGCTCAACCTCTGCTGACGGAATCCATGACACCAACGAGGGGATTGATAGAATAAGTAAAGGACTTCACGACAAAAAAGTGTTTGTTGTTGTCGATAATGTGAACAAGAAGGAGCAACTCGATAAACTTGCAGGGAGCTACAGCTGGTTCGGTTTTGAAAGCAGGATCATAGTCATTCTTAGGGACAGAAGGTCCATATTAAATTGGACAAGACTAGAAAATGACAAGCAAACGCAACCTAGTCGTTACAGAGAGTACCCAATAAAGGAGATGCCTATAGAGCGAGCTGTTCAACTTTTCAGCAAGCATGCCTTTAGAAGAGATACTCCTCTAGAAGATTGGTGCAATTTCTCGTTTGAAGTCGTTTCACGCATTGGAAGGCTACCTTTGACTTTGGGAGTCGTGGGTTCTCTTTTCGCCAACACGGTCAAATCGAAGTGGGACGAGACATTGAAGGACTTAAAGCAAGTCCCATGTAAGGAAGTCCGAGAAACACTGATGATAAGTGTGAACAAATTGGACGCCCGGGAAAAACAAATATTCCTAGACATAGCATGTTTTTGCATTGGGGAGAATGAGAAATATGCGTATTACATGTGGGATGATTGCAAATTTTATCCACACAGCGCAATTAATAACCTTCTCCTCATGTCGTTGATAAAGATCAATGAGCACCATAATACATTCCGGCACCATAATACATTCTGGATGCATGATGAAGTTCGAGATCTAGGAAGGTACATTGCCAATAAAGAGAATCTCGAAGATGATGGAAATTGCCATTGTCTGGTGATTGACGAGAATAATTTAGACATACTGAGGAGGGACGAGGTAAAGTTATCAAGAGTAGAATATATAATCAATCCAACAAAATCTTTCCCCGTGTGTTTTAAAAACAAGTATCGGTTGATGGCCTGCGCTATTTTGTAATTTATAGAGAAATAGAATGCTAACTCTATATAAACAACAAAAGTATATGTTTGCACGCCATACCCATGTGAAATGAGAAGAAAGCTAATGCATCGTTTGCTTAGTTGAAATTCTTCCTTTTTTGTCCAATGAGAATGAAAATGAGCTCCGTTTCATTGAAAGTGTGATGGCCCGAGCGGCGGTGCGTGAGGAGGAGGGATGGCGGTGCGTCCGCGCCTCGGTTCCCGGACATGCGCAAAGAAGGGGTCCCTATCCCACATCGCCTAGGGAGGGAGTTCTGGGCTACCTTATAAGGCAATGGGTCATCTAACTGTACATGCGCATTTTCTTGGGGTAGTATGGGCTGCCCCGAGAAGAACAAAACCGTGAGGATTTAGTGTCCAAAGCGGACAATATGTATACAGTGGAGACTCAGGGTGTTACAGAAAGTGTTTTAGTCTCTAAAAATACAGAGCAATCAACACCGAATGGACCTTTTAAACATGCTTGGTTTATCTTATTTTCAAGCTGAGAAGTACAAAAGTAATTAGTTTGGGCTCGAAGTAACACTGATATTATTGACTACTTACATTGGTCTTTTGCTTCCTGTGCTGCCCACTCATCTTCATTCTCTGCTGCTGCTGGCAGGAAAAAGGAGATGTACGAGCACTCACTTTGGCGATCCCTCATGACTTAACACCTGAAGACGTAGCCTATTTGCCAAAGCTGAGGTTCCTTAGAGGTGACAAAATAAATTTTGTAGGTGACTTCAAAAATCGTCTTCATAATTTGAGATGGCTTTCTTGGCAATCTTGCCCATTGGATGTTTTAGCAACGAATCTTCACCTAGTGAATTTGGTCGTGCTTGACCTCTCGCAGAGCAACGTCACCCACAAGTGGGGTGGATGGAGGCATATTGAGGTACTAACCCACCTCACTTATGTTGGCTTCAAATTTTATTAATTGACCTTCATGAGCTAGTTGTATGCTATTGTATTCACGTACTTTCTTTGGCATGGAATTGTCCTTTTTTCCCATTGCAGATGGCAAAAAAGTTGAAAGTACTAAATTTGTCGTGGTGCTTTTTCTTAACCAAGACGCCCAACATTTCTGAGTTTGGCAAGTTGGAGAAATTGATTCTTAAGAAATGTCTAAATTTGCATACGATTGATAGCTCAATCGGTAAGGTAAAACTACTAAATACTTTGGATATCCAAGGATGCAAATCCCTCAAAGGGTTGCCCAAAGAAATTGGTTCTCTAGAATGCTTGTCGGAGATTATCATTCCCTACATTATGGATCCGATCCAGTTTCATCTTCCAGAGACACTAGGCAATCTAAAATCTTTAATGAAGTTAACAGTTCAAGGTGATATCAACCAACTTCCTCACTCTATTGGAAGGTTGAATCTCACGCATTTGGCTTTGCTTAAATGCCATCATCTACAGAAGCTTCCAAATTCTATTGGAGAACTAGAATCATTGGTCGAGTTGGATTTAAATTTTTGCTATGATCTACACAAGCTTCCGAACTCCATTGGCAAACTAGAATCATTGGTCAAGTTGAGTTTACATTATTTGGAGATCTCCATTCTTCCCAATTCCATTGGAATGTTAAAGAAACTCAAGTATTTGATTTTATCTGAATGCAATAATCTATGTGAGCTTCCGAACTCTATTGGGGAGCTAGAATCATTGGTGAAGTTGGATTTAAAATTTTTAGAGATCTCGGTTCTTCCTGATTCCATTAAAAGGTTAAAGAAGCTCGAGCACTTGTTTTTATATAAATGCGAGAATCTAAATGAGCTTCCGGACTCTATTGGGGAGCAAGAATCATTAGTTGTGTTGGATTTAGATTTTTCAAGTATCTCCGTTCTTCCTAATTCCATTGGAAGGTTAAAGAATCTCAAACATTTGCGTTTATCTAAATGCAAGAATCTACAGAAGCTTCCAAATTCTATTGGAAAACTAGAATCATTGGTCAAGTTAAAATTAAATTCATGCAATGATCTACACGAGCTTCCGAACTCCATTGGCAAACTAGAATCATTGATCAAGTTGAGTTTAAAACACTTGGAGATCTTCGTTCTTCCCAATTCCATTGGAACGTTAAAGAAACTCAAGCATTTGATTTTATTTGGATGCAAGAATCTATGTGAGCTTCCGAACTCTATTGGGAAGCTAGAATCATTGGTGAAGTTGGATTTAAATTTTTCAGGGATCTTCGTTATTCCTAATTCCATTGAAAGGTTAAAGAAGCTCGAGCATTTGCTTTTATTTGAATGCAATAATCTAAATAAGCTTCCAGACTTTGTTGGGGAGCTAGAATCATTGGTCAAGTTGGATTTAAATTTTTCAAGGATCTCTGTTCTTCCCGATTCCATTGGAAGGTTAAAGAACCTCAAGCATTTGTCTTTATCTAAATGCAAGAATCTATATGAGCTTCCGGACTTTATTTGGGAGCTAGATTCATCGATTGAGTTGGATTTAAAATTCTCCTCAGGCAACATTATTCATGTTTCCATTGGACGGTTAATGAATTTCACACATTTGTCTTTATCTGAATGCGGAAATCTATTTGAACTTGCGTACTTTGGGGAACAAAATTCATTAGTCAAGTTGGATTTTAAACTCTTGGAGATCTCCACTCTCCTAAAGCCCATTAGAATGTTTACTAGTTTCACGCATTTGTCTCTTTCTGGATGCAAGAATCTATATGAGCTTCCGGACTCTATTGGGCAAATGAAGAGACTAAAAGTCTTAAAGGTGGCATACGCTAAGATACGCACAATACCTAAAGCTCTTGGAGGGGTGGAGACGCTAGAAGAGCTCGATGCCTCGTTTTGTCCGCATCTCAAGGATGAAATCCCATGGGAAACGTTGAGCCTGACCCATCTAAGAATATTGAACTTATATAGGAGCCCAATCTCTATAATTCCGAGAAACATCAGTGATTTCTCTAGTCTCCAAACGCTTAAAATTGCAAGCCACTGGCTTTCCCCGTTGCCGGAGCTTCCCTCACGTTTGAAATGCCTGGTGGTTGAAGCTGCTGAATTTCCTGTTCTTCCCAACCTCTCGAGCCTATTTCATTTACATCATCTCGAAGTGCGTAAAGAACAAAGTATGACATTTCGGATGCCAAACGAGGTTACCTCGCCTTGGAAGGACGTGCACTCCATCAATTGGCTTCCACTTAGCTTATCAACCTTGAAACTTCACACTATCCCGCAATTGCCAGATTTCTCTGACTTCCAAAGCTTGTTGGTTCTCTCAATAACTGAATGTCTAACACCACGCATGCCCGATCTATTGCGCTTGAAAAGGCTACAAGAGTTACGACTCAGTGACTTTCCCGAACTAGTGGAGATTCCAGGTTTGGGGGAACTAGAATCACTTATGTTTCTGCACATTTCCATGTGTAATGAGATCGAACTATTGCCTAACCTGTCGAAGTTGAAAAATTTACGAAATCTTGAGCTAAAACATTGTGCAAAATTGAGAGCTGTCGAAGGCTTGAAAGAATTGAATTCTTTGACAAAAGTGGAGATCAAATATTGCATGTCCTTGGAAAAGTTGCCCGATGTGCCAGAATTCACCGAGTTAAAGACTGAAGGACACACCATTCGTTCTACCGTGCTGGGGAAGCGATTGCAACTTTGGGGTTTGGAGGACGAATGTGCTTTGAAGGGGAATGCATCATCCCAAAAGTGCAGGAACTTCTGACTAAAGCACATCATGTCCGGGGTTTGAGCCAGTGCAGTACTAATGTGAGGTAGCTTTGAACTCCTTCCAGATTTTCTTTGCACCATAGATATAGGTTTGAATATTGGCATCGAAATTTTCAGGCGCGTCTTGATTACATCAGAGGAAAACAGAAGTTTTCATTTCGGCTTTTGTTTGCTTACATGTAGAACTGGCTCGGAAAACTGGCTTAGAAAGAGTCGGCCGCGAGTTTTCAGAGTTTTGAGGCCCCGCACGTTTAACAAAGACGAATTAGCGGCCCTGCACGTGGAATAAAAGCCAAATTGGCAACACACATTCACCACCGACATGTCACACTTGAGCATTGTGTTATATTTCGTGATGATGTTAAGACGATGTTTTCTTTGTCAAGTCGAATTCTTATAATGTTTTCTTTCCTATCGATATGATCATTGCATTATGGATCATTTCAATACGTCAGACGAATTTGTTGCTTCTATAATCAGGTCCGTGGATTACTGGGACAGCAACAACTGGAGGAAGGCCTTGTAGGAATGGGCCTTGTCATCATCCCTGGCGGTGTGCCCAGGAAACCGGGAATGACAAGAGATGACCCGATTAGCAACACTTTTAACTCCACAGTTCCCATTGCAGCCGAAGATTTCAAGAAAGCTGCCACTTATGACCCAAAGAGACCGTTGGGTGTGACCATGCTCGATGTAGCTAGAGCAAATACCTTTGTGGTAGGTATCACTCCTGCTGATTCTATCGAGAAGCATCGAGTATATTTATGTTCAGAGGATCAATCAGGTCGTCACTTTGTATGAGGCTACAAAGTAAGAAGCGTCTGTTACCTTGTTTAGCATGCTCTTTTGTTTCAAACGTTATATCTTGCGAATCCGCAATTAAGACCTTACTCCAAGGGCATCTTGTGAAAAGACCACTAAGTTGAATTTTATTAAATAGGCTGACGCCCATCTGTGGGATCATGGGCATGGCTTAGAAGCAAATTAATAAAATCAGCCTATTTGCAAGTCTAGCAGCACAGTCCATAAGCCCGTGTATTTGATTGTTTTGGGTAAAATAATCATGTGACTGCTGTTATGTAATAGTGAATGTTATTTGTTCTCTTCTCATGATGATGATGAGGGCGTCTATGGTCATAGATACTTGATACTAACACTCAGCAAAATTGGGAAAGACACCAGTTTCGAGACAATTCTATAAAGAGAATAACTTTTTTATTTCCCAGGTTGACTTCTGATCTATTGTGCTCCTTGCAGGCAGAAGTACAGGGTCTTGATCCTAGAGAAGTCGACGTTCCAATTGTTGAAGGTCATGCAGAAGTGACGATTTTACCTCTTTCATCTCAGGTTTGTGATGTAGTCTTTCTAATGAGAACATATGTTTGACAGGGATGCTGTTAGAAATTGCACTTTTTTTGTAGAATGCTAATTGTCAGGTGGCATTTTCAAAATCTGTAGTTTAAACCACTCACTCGTCAAGAAATTGATTACCTGACATCACGCATCCAAAATGGCGGACAGAAGTTGTGGAGGTAAATAAATTTTTATCTTTTACGGATTTAGACGTCAATTTAGGCAGTGTTGCTGTCATATCACATTCCAATAGTCTCTTCAGTTTTGTGTTTTCAGATCATAAAATATTGCCGTAGCTGTTCTAGTGATGTTCATTTTGTCCAGGGCTTGTGACAAGCTTCGGCGTACTGAGGTGGCCTAAAGAGTACATCGTTATAAGCAAAGTATTTTTTTTTCCCAGACACATTACCGCGTGCTTAATCATGTTAGAGTCTCTAAATTCTTTTGATTCACAAGCTATTTCGAAGATCTACTCTATTGAGAACTTTCTTTAAGAGAAGGATGATATTTTCATGAGAATCACATCTTAGGTCCATGTGGGCATATATCTTTTGCAAATCAACTTTATGGCATGAAGCCTTTGCCTGTGCACTGTAGTGAACATAAGAGAGCTTCTTTTATCACTCCTCGTAGAGGTCAAGGAACATGATTTACCAAATGCCGCCTCGGAAACCTATCCACTACCACTATCAAGAAAAAAAGTGTTACTAAAGATCTTATTCAGGACTGATGGGACACCTCACGGGTAGAAGTATGTAAGAGGTGATTACTTTGTATGGTGCTATAGTCAGAAGCAAGCAGCTGTGAGAATGTCTTTAGCGTTTGATTAATTTGTCTGGTCCTCATTAAGGAAAACAAAGGAAGGTAAAAGAAAGAATGTAGAAGCAGAGCACCATACATCTTTTGTTGTTACGGCGAAGAGAATGACTTTCATTTTGATGGTAAGTGGAAAAATTCATGCAGTGATAGAATTGTCAAATATATCAAATTTTCTAGAAGTGATTGTTGATGTCAACTCGAAACTGGATTTTTCTGCATCTATTTCCACAACGAAATTATGGCATGATGTCTTAATCTTCATTTGTCTGCTTCCTTCAGTATGTCGTGAAGCCGACTGAATTGTGTACTCTGTGTTTCGACTACTTTCAAGCTGAAGTTGGAGCTGGCTCTGCAACTCTCTCAATGGTGAGTCCTGTTTTTGGCCCTTTGAATTGTAGTCTGATATCTGTCATGAACTGGAAATTTGATGGCTATTTGATATGCGGACTCTTTTCACATGCTCAAATAATGTGTAAATGAAATATGCAGGGTTCTTTTCCACCGTTTGATAGGTTAATTAGATTTTCCGGAGAAAAATCACCAAAAAATCAGATTTTTTTTTTTATTTTTCTTCCCTTATATTCTCTTTTTCTTTTTTTATTTCCTCTTTTTCTTTTCAAGGAAAATAAAAATAAAAAAATAAATAATAATTAAAAATAAAAAAATTAAATTTAAATTTAAATTTAAAATTTAAAATTTCGTTTTTAAAATATTTTTATAAGAATGAACTTTTGATTAAATAGTGACCCAAGCGCCAAGGACCCATGCATGATCTTTGTGGACTAGAGCTTGAGTATCCGAGATTTGAGCACATCCTTTATGGACCGAGGCTCCTAATTAAAATTTCGTTTTTAAAATATTTTTATAAGAATGAACTTTTGATTAAATAGTGACCAAGAATTGTTCATGGGCACTAGGGGTTTGTGGGTGCCGAGGGCTTAGGCCTAATCATTGGAGACTTGGTCTTGAACATCACGACCCAAGACCAACGTTAGAGTTTTCATGGCCAAGTGTAAAGTTTCGAGTTCAAGTGTCGATACTTAATCATATTTTGCAAAATGTTTTCTATTTTCAAAGAGGGAAATCATTTTCTTTCTATTGACTCATTTTTCTCAGTGAACCGAACATTGAAAAATGAGGAAAATGTTTTTTTCATAATTTGTTTTCCACGAAACAAACGAGTCGAAACGACCAATGATTTTCTTTATTGTTGTCCCCATCTTTCAGATGACTAAGCTTCCGTTCTTTGCATTCAAAGTGCGCCTCAGTCGTATTGGGGCTAAGGAGGTTCTTCCCCTTGGTCTACTAAATGAGTACAAAAGGTCTCGAGTTTTATTACTCTCAAAATTTTATTTCTACTTTGACTACATCAAAGGAAAATTATTTTTAAATTTCGGCCTTTGTTTATTAACATGTAGAGCTAGCTTGGAAAAGGCAAAGAAAGAGCTAGTAGAAGGGCATTTCATTTATCGAGAAGTGAGAAGATTAAAAATGTGGCCTTTTCGCAAGGAAAAAGATGTCCTTTTCTTGGGTTTCGGCTTATTTTTCTACTCAAAAATTGTTACTTGGGAATAAGTGGTTCAGACCTAGGAAGATATCGAAGTTTGTTTTACATAGGTGACTTAGAAACCACGGAGGTTTTTCTTTTCTTGCGTGTAACGTAGTCAAATGGTAATCTGTGTATGACCTGGTGGACGGATGCTTGTATATTATTATCCTCGTCCCGTCTTTCTCATGTGTGTTTGAATTTCCGACTTTCTTATGCACACCTAATGTCGCCTTCACGCACCATCAGATGTGCAATGCCGCAATGAGCAAATGATAGACAGAGAGTGCTGAATAAGTTGAAGCTCGTCTTTGGCACCAGGCTTGAAGTTTAACAGGCTCAAATGCACCTTTTTATGGCTTTGTCCAGAAGATTTAAGAGACCAAAAGGAGCAAGAGAACCATTACAAAGTCTCTTCTTGGTAACTGGCAGCGGGAGTCGAAATTATCATTTGGACACAAATCCACAATCACCAGCATCAATTTCTCACACCAAGTTCTCAGGAGCATTTAGACTGATAGATTACCGAGTTTATTTTTTGTTCCATGAAAAAACAACTAATTTGCCCAAAAAAAAGAAAAAAAATCAAAAGAAGCTTTAGAACATTATCTTGGAGTTGGATCAGCCTCACAAAATTTGCTGCTTTATTAGGGTAGTTAGTGGCTTGTTTTGCATCACCGGCTGATGACGAATGACTATTGCTTGATGTTAAAAGATGATTCAAAATACGTCTTGCAAGTCTGGCCTATTAGTCCTGAAATTATTCTAAGTTGTAATGACAATTTGGAAGAGACTTTGGCAATAATGACAGTATCCCCCAAAGCTTTGGATCCCTTCATACGGTTTCCTTAGAGTTGCTCTGCAGCAATACTTTGCAGTGTGGGCGGAGAAGTGCGATGGAGGAATGATGCACGAATTGGCCCATATTCGTCAACTAACACCGTCAAAAATTGAATGAAGCACATACGATCTCGATAGCTACCATACAGGTTCTTATCAATCTTACACTCTCATGTAGATTCGGAGAGTGCAAACTGATCTCGAGTCGACTACATCCAATTGAAAAAATGGGCAATAAACTGCCCCGATTCCAATATATTGGTGAGCCATATCACTATTACCATAACATTGAGCAAGTAAATCTCACACCTGTTTAACAGTTTCAAGCCTACTAAACTGTAGAGCAGTGGATATTGCTGCAGATCCCACAAGGTTAGAATTCTAGCTATTTAAGAGTGGTATCATACTGATGGCTCGACACTCTGTTTTTCTTTCTACCAGCTTTCAAGATTTGGTGGTTTTCACTGATCTATCTTTTAGTCTTTCAACGTATTTTATTCTACAATTTCATCAGATGCTCATGTAGGTTACACGGATGTCTTTCCTGTCACATGTAGCCATCTTTTTCTTCCCTTCAAAAAACTAGGCATGGCTTAACCCACAAATTATAATTAGAACCATCTTCAATGGTTCGGACGGGTTGGAAGACCTCTGACTAATCTTTGTGGTGTACTAAAAGGTTGAGAGTAAAACTCATCTCGAACTTGAACAGGAAAAACACATTAAAGAAGCTCAAGCTAGTTTGAATTGGTTTAGAAGACTTTGAATCGATTAGTCGAAGTATTGAGCCTGTTCGGTCAATAATGTTATTGGGCTGCTGAAGTCTCCTACTAACATGGTCTGTGACTTGGCCTACGAACATAGCTCTCCGATGTGGTAGGGCGTGATCTGCAGGTAAAGAAATTCAACCAAGCGCTTTTACGGCGGCTATTTAGTCAACTGATTATGTCAATTCAGTTTTTGGAGGCAAAAGTTACTGTAGTGCACAATAATCTGGACTAGGGATTAAAATTCTGACGTCCATCACGTTCACATGGAATGGGGCTGCAATTGGACGGGACTATTGACTACGTGGCCCGATGATAAGGAGGCGGAGCAAGGTGTTGTTAGAGGAGGCGCAAGGAGACTCTTTCGCCAGACGGACGTCGACGACAATGGAAAGTGCTGCTTGTGGGAAGGTGTGATTTCTGGGAAGGGAGTGATAGGCTGAACTCAATTTGAGTAGCACCCTAGTTTCAAAGTTAGAGGATCCAGTGGCAGTAGACTTTGCCGTACGCCAGCGAGATTTGTGAACTGAATCGCAGCGATAAAATGAACAACTAATTAGTTTTCACAAAGAGACGCGGCACTGATACTGTTACAACTAGAATAGCACTAACAATGATTCAATTGCTTAACTTCAATGTTACAATGCGTGGTTTATCTGTAGGTCCAATAACCAATAGCAAAAGATCCTGTTAAATATAGACTATAAGTAATCTATACACAAGTCTGACCGAATATATATCACATGAAATCAACAAAGATCAAGAAGATCCCACAATGTACTACAGTTTTTGCGATTGATTGATGAATCAATGCTCAATTCGTAAAGTTACACCGTATATCTCCAAAACAAATATTTCAATTAATCAATTTCTGGTCCGTGCAACGCATGGGACTTTAACTAGTTTGATGATAATGATTTGTTGCCTCGCCATTTGACATTAGATTTTTGTAACTATGTCAATTTAGCAACTGCAGACTATTTTATGTTTGTTTATATTGATCATTAAGTTAATATCATGAGGAAGTTTCATAGAAGGTAGTGGCAGGGTTGTGAGAGAGTTGGGCTTGAAGACGCTTAACAATTCAATCATACTAATTAACAATAACTTTATCTGAAGGGCCTCACTGTTTAGGAAATTTGAGGTCCCGTCCCATGTGCATTACATTGGAATTCGAATCCACTTTTACCTTTGTTGTACTAATTTACACGTGCTTTCAATCAGTCTCGTACAGCTGAACGAGTAATCAAATAATCGTATCATATCTCGCCTCAGATTATACTATGTGCATCACATTCGATGTTAATTTCGAGATGTATTTGCTTTTAACAAATGCGCGAATCATTTCATTAAATCAGGATTAAGTGACAATATATAAATTGACAAAGGAACAGGTTTATTTTTTATTTTTTATTTTTTTGGTTGGTGGAAAAGTTTTACTTACCAGATCCATCTCTGTTCTTTTTGTTTTGTTTTGTTTCTTTCTTGATTCCACCAATTCCGGTTGGACGCATAAAAAGGAACAGTACGTGCTTTTTAGTCTTTCTGGCACAGCTGGACGAGGAATACAATAACCTCAACATGTCTTGCCTCATTGTCATAGTGAAACGGCTTGCCTCTGCTATCGATCTTCAGATTTCCTGCAACTAGGATAAGTATTAGTGGATGACACATCCAGAAAATTTAGGATTAAATTTATGTAACTTAAGAATTTAGAACTAAATTGGTGCTAATGCAATATGTTTAGAATAATTTTTTTTGTACTTTTCCCTCCTCAAGACCTAGAAAATATTCCAATAGTCAATACCAAAAAAATAAAAGTTTCCAATTTCAGAATAGACAAATTCTTGTCCGCTAGGTCCCAAGAGGAAGCTACCAATAGATTATTGTCGCTACGAAATTTCAACATCTGCAGATTATTTATATTTGATAGTAATACTATCAAGAGGAAGTTTCATAAGTGGGAGTGGCGGAGATGGATCTAGTTGGGCTTGAAGAGACTAAACAACTTAGTGACAATAAATCATAATAAATTTTTATAAAGGGTCCTCATTGTTTTAAAAGTTCGACGGAGTCCGTTCGATTACATCTCTGGGCAGCACAATTTATATTAATTTCATATTAATTTTCATGTTAGACTTGTATTCAACAATTACACGAATGCTTATACATGATTAGAACTCAATGACAATATGACAAAGTAAAATGACTTATTACCGGATTTTTTTTCTTTTTTTTTTTCCGGTTTTGTTGCACTAATTTACTCAATTAAATATGTTTCCTGAAACCACCAACTCCAATTGCCCACATAATGGCCAAATGTTGCAAAAAATCTTGAACCTATTGTAGGGAGACAGATTTAGTTCTAAACTTCTTAATTTTACTAATGAAAAACTAAATCTTTTGACGGTTTGTTAATATAATCTTTTTTGACGAATTTTGGTGAGAAACCACTAACGTGGATGCAGGCTGTTTCAGTGATTTCTGGTTAAAATTATTATAAGGATTATATTGACAAATCATTAAAATATTTAAAACTAAATTAACAAATCGTGAAATAGTTTATGACTAAAATGGAATATTTTCAAAGTTTAGGACCGGATTTTTGGACAAATATCCCTCCTATAAAAAACTCAAGTCCCCCCTCAGAGATCGATAATTTTCATTCGGAGATGCCTCTCCGGATTCGGCAGCAATTTCCGATACCGAGTTCTCCTTACATGGAAATTTCAGACTATAAGATTATCGCGTTCATATATCTTTTGTCAAGAAAAAATAATTAGTCGAATGGCGGGATCATCCGTAAAATCTTCCAATCTCGCCCATGAAGAGGACAACTCGCTTTCGAAATAAGATGCTAACACAGCACGCCTCCCCGGCCTAGTAAAATTAGTTCTTGGGTGAAACCGGTTTGGAACAGATTTCAAAACCGGTTCTCAGTTAAAACCGGTTTAATAGATTCAAGCAAAACCCTAAAATGTCTTAAATTTAGAACACCTTCTACTTTCTGCTTCACGCTCTCAGATCTGGCCTCTCTCTCGTCTCTCCAACGGCGCCCTTCGTTTTTTTTCCCTCTCTGGTCTCGCCTGAGTCGCCGTCTCGTCCAGTCTCTCTCTTGATCTCGCGGATTGCGGCCTCGCCTTTGTCTGTTGGCCGTCAATCAGCCCACTTGGTACTCTCTCTTTATGTCGGTTTCGTTTTCGATCACTTCATGTAATGTTTCGATTCGATTGTGCTGTCATTTTGATTTCTTTGGCAGTTTTCCATCGCCAGTTGATGGCCGTGAGGCGAGGACTCATTCAGGAATCCTCACAAGGCCTTCGCTTCACCGACATATCCCACGATATAACCGCTAGCATGCATACGGCTCATAAAAAGAAGAGGATAATGAGGGCAGAAACATTCAGGGCTGCACGAATCTGCGAGGGAATAATCAACATCAACAAAGGACGGCATAAGCCAGCCCGTCGAAGGACGGTCTTGGTCTCATTTTATATTAACACTAACTGGGGCATTTTCACAAACAGTTCATGTGCGCTGCCGAATCGTAAGGTTTCTGGCTCAACCGGGACTCGAGGGCGCGCGGGAGAGACGCACGACGTACGGGGACTATGGAAACATGGAAACAAAATGCAAGGGCCACTAGGGCTGGAGCTCGCGCGAGCCGAACGCCCGCGAGCGCCAGCCCGATGTCACCCAAAACGGGGCAAAACAGAGGACTCGCAGGACAGAGAAAAACAGGGGCGGTCGCGGCAGCGGCCCTACCCGGCTCGGCGGCGGCGAATGGAGGACGAGCTTGACAGATCGGGCCATGCCGATCGTTTTGCACGCCTCGGAGGCCGAGATCTTCAGGAAATCAACACAACCCGAAACCAATCAAAAAGAAACACACCGAGACCTACCGTGAGGGAGAGGCACGCGTCGGTGAGGGTTGGCGGCCGAGGTCCAGACGCAGCGGCTACTGGAGGAGGCCCTTCACTCACCGCCTCACTCTTTGCTCTCTGCTTCTCGCTCTCTCCCACTCTCAATCTCGGCCTGAACCCGACCCCCGGATCACGGCTGCTCCTGCTTTCTGCTCGGGTACGTCTGTGGTGCTACAGAGATGGAAGGAGGAAGAGATAGGCGCGCCGGCCGGGCCGGGGAAAAGGGAAAATGGGCCGACCCGGCGGGAAAAGAAGAGGAAAAAGAAAAGAGGCTGGGCCAGCGTGAACCCGGCCCAGTCTTGCCCTTCTTTTTTTAAAAAAAGACCCTTTATTTAATTTTTTTATAAATATTAATAAATTCTATGCAAATATTCCTAATATCTACATAATGTACTGTGCGATTTTAATGATGAATATTTTTTAGAGGCTAAAAATTAACCTTTAATTTTCTACTCAATTAATGCCAAAATTTAAGTGTTGACAAATATAGCTCAAAACAAGCTCAACGAAACCATCAATGAAATAAAGCTGCATGAGGTTTTGCTGCTAAATTCAATAAATTAAGCCAAGGCCTTCACATCGTTAATGGAAACGCAAATTCAAGATCGCGGCAACCTTGACCACATCAAAATCGGGAACGATGCCAACGCAACTAAGACGAGTATGACCTGCCAGTTGCAAGAGGCCAGACTCAGGCTCAAGCAGGCCAACCTAATCCATGAGATTATTGCTAACGCAAGTTGTGAGAAGCATTATCGGCCCGGTTTACAATTTGATTGAGGAGCAAAGAACTTCTGGGCTCATATCTGGATCCATGAGTAGTAAAAGAAACGCAGAAGATATTGAAGGTTTTCTTACCGTATATATGATCCGTCTATGAGATTATTGCTAACACGAGAAGAGATAATTTCAAGATTTTTTACCTGATTTATTTTTCCTCTATTTTTAGGATGGCCATGTTTTTTCTCCCATTCCTAGTAAGAGGAAACTTTCTTTAGTTGATCTTTTAATTGGTGGGTTTACAAACATTAACATCACCCACATTATATTTCGTTAAATTTACTTGTGCACGATGTTCATAACTTGTAAACCAATCACAACCAATAGTCGATGGAATAAGAGTTTCTCTCCATTTGCTAGTTTTTTTATTTGGAGTTAGATCATCGCTTGGGTTTATGAATATTTCATCTTTCATTGTAAGATCAGTTTTTCACGTTGAATAATGATACTTTTCTCTAGTTGCGCTTTGATTTGTTATCACAATTGTGTTATGTTCGACTATTAACAAGGGTCCATTTTAACCGTGTCATGTATGTATTCAACCAAGCTGGGCCAAATGAATTTTGACACACTATATCAATATTCAACTAACTTGGATGACATTTTGGCATTTTGTGGCAGGGAGAGTTTTACTTTGGATATGTATCACTAAAAATTCCTTGATGGCCATGCTAGATGAAGTTCTTTAAGGGAAGTTGGTATTTATGATTGTGGGCCTGTGGCTACTTCAAAATCGTGGGTTAGAGAAAATTCAAAATCGTTGCTAGAGATGCCAACATTTACATAGAACAAGAATGCATATTCATTCTATTTACTTGCCCCCACAATTTCCTCTCATTTTCAACTTAACATCCAAGCAACTAAGAAGCCTAAAAAGTTTCCACCCCATTGCAAAAGTCTCATCCTCTTCATGTCTCTTTCCTCTCTTATCTTTTACGTAAGCTTCACGCATCAACTCGCAATTGAGTTGAATTGTCAGAGAAAAAAACAAAGTTGTGGAAAAACACGAAAGCGATAAAGTAACGCGCGTCTGTCCTTCTGCTTTTTCAGTTTCCTTGCGTTTACATGGGGATTTCGCAGGGAGTTGAGGGGAAGTTTCTTGTGTTCATCACATGGACATGGCTTGTTGGCGTGAAAATTTCTCCTCCCAACGAATATGCTATTTTTGCTGCCAATCTACAAGTTTATTCTAACGCCTCTTTCTGCCCGGCCATTTCCGAGTCCCTTCGGTGCTGCCCTGTCTCAGCTTTTCCAACGCACCGCAACTACTGACCAAAAAAAAAAAAAAACGCACCGCAACTAGAAATCAACCGTTCCACGCGAATTCCCTTACTGATAAATCCCGAGATGCAGTCATCTGATTCGACGGTCGGGATCGGTTTCATCAGATGTTGGGACGGTGAATGAAGGAAAGAGGTTGCTGTCTGCTGTCCCATCGCCAAATCAATGACAGCCCGAGATAACCCGACCCAAAAGCTACGCTACAAAAAAGAAATGAATGACCCACGATCACATGCAATGTGTCCTGTAGTCTGGTCGGACAAGGCAAAGGATTCTTGCTTTTTTCTCATCCCATATCGGCATCAAACAAAGAGACAACTCGCTTTTCACTAGACCCAGCATCATTTGAAGAGGGACATGATATAATATACCCAACGCAATAATAAATTATAATGTGCAACTTATGCTTTCTCTTGCGAAAATAACACGAACCATATATGTCCAATCTGCCCTTTCTTGTCATATGACTGTTGTCGTGAAGGACAAAGAAATTTCTCTAGTGCAAACTCGAGGGAAAAAAAAAAGACATCAATCTCAGTTCTTCAATGAAATTGCTTATGGATTTACACGCCTATATTCCTATATGTAATGAAATTTTTTACTTCGTGTTCTACCAAAAAAAACAAGAAAAAAAAAAAAGAGATGAATTGGGAAACCCGTGAATAGCAGAGTTCTTCTCAGCGGGAGAGACCGATGTAGGATGGGTATCACATTAGAATTTTTATCCGAGTAATCAGTATTTGTTACATTATTATATGAATATTTGGTATCCACCACACTACTTGTTTTAAGCTCTTATAAGTGGAAATTACACCAACAGTCCTAAATGTTTAACCGAATACGTAATCAAGTCCTAAATTTTAAATTTGTGCAATCAAGTCCTAAGCATTTTTTGTTGAGTGCTATTTAATCCTTCAAGCAAGCTCAAAAATAGATTTAATAACATAGATTCCAAAATCCAAAGTGGCATTTCGTACTATCCTTTTGCATACATGGTTTGATACGGCGCTAATGTAGTGTCACGTCATGAAAATTTAAAAATTAAAATGGTAGGAAAGACCAAAGGAAAAAAATGAAGAAAGGCTATTAAAAAAAGACAAAATCTAAAGGAAAAATAAAAAAATGAAAGTCGTGGAGAGTGGAACAATTGATGTTAGGATACACGTGTAAGTTGTGTTAGAGAAGTCCCATATTAATGAATTGATATTATGTGAAGCAGTTAATATATCCTCGTTAACGCATAACTCATTGACTTAATCTTTTAAGTTAAAGTGGAACCAACTGGATATGATAATGGGCTCGGACTTAGGTTCTCTCTTGGAGATCTCTCCAAGTGAAGGTATTGGACTTTCACTACGCACTCTCAACAAATGGTATTATATCCGATGGTTAATTGGTGGCTCACTCTCAATGTATATCACTGTTTAGTGAATATCTCAACTAGGAATCTAGTGATCAACGCGGTTTTCGAGCAAATGGGTGTTGTGGTGTAACAATGCAGGCCCGATGACAGACTTCATGATTCAGTCCAAAAAAGAGACTAAGGATGAAATTGGGCATTGGAAATTCAAGTTGAGATAAGTTAATATAGAAAGATAACCAAATTAAGGGGGAGCAAATCTAAAACTGGAATTCACTTATGTGGAGGAGATTGTTAGGATACACGCGTGTGTGTTAGAGAAATCTCATATTGGAGAATTGATATAATGTGGAGTAATTAATATATCCTAATTGGCCTATAACTCATTGGTTTAACATGGGTCCAACTAGATATGTTAATGGATTCGAACTTGGATTTCTTCTTGTTTGTGCATTCCCAATAATCAGTAAGGATTCTTTGAGGGGTTGGAGACGGTAGAATTACCCCGACTTTGTGGCCTCCTCTATTCTCCTTATAATGCCCATGAGCAAAGCCTCTACTTTCTTTCCGTTGTCCTTCATCTTCCTATTCATTTTAGTTGGCACGAACCTGTAAATTAATGAATCAAGTGGCATGATTTTTAAGAATGCTATGTTGGATTAACAAGTTTATGGAAAATGAGAGATTTTGCCTCTAGTCAGAGATGTAGACCGATTGAAGGGAGTAATCACAAACTGGGCTTGCTCCTCCTGAAAATGTAGCTTTTGACTTTTTTATTTCTCCCTTTCCGTTAAGGAAATTAAGAAGATTTACACGTATATAGTCTTTATTTTATCCCCTTTCAAAGAGATAAATTTACGCTGGAAAAATGGGCAAAGCTAAACACTAATCAAATTATACACACGCACGGATAAATGTACAAGATATTTTGTATGTTGTTTAGTATTGGTATTGAGTATTTGAGAGCATCCAACCAATTTCATGATGTGATATAATCTCACTGCCTAAATCTACTTTCGTACCAACTCCAACAATTTATGTTTGTGTTTTCAGGATGTTTTTTCATGGTCAAAGTGGAAAATGGGATAAGCACAGGTACTTTCCGACCAGAGAATTTTATGTGCTTGACCGGAAAGGCAGGTTATTAAAATTTTAAGCTCGTTATAATTATCTTGGTGGTTTAGGCCTGTTGGGTGGACCGCCACACCACATGTGCTACGAAAGCAGCTAAGAAGACTCAAAAAGTTTCGACCCCATTGCAAAAGTCTCCTGTGCTCTTCGTGTCTCCTTCCTCTATTTTATGTATGCTTCATGCCTCATCGCAATTGAGTTGATGTCAGAGAAAAAAAAAGTGTTGTAGAAAAACAAGAAAGTTATAAAGTCATGCACGTCTGTCCTTTTGCTTTTTCAGTTTCCTTGCGTTTACACGGGGATTTCACAGGGAGCGAGGGGAAGCTTCGTGGGTTCATTACATGGACATGGCTTAAACGGAACGATCCTGTTCTACGCATTTTCGCTTTCCTTACGCTCGTCGGTGTGCAAATTTGTCGATCAGGGTTGTTTGAGAGTTTGGAAACAGCGGAACTACCCCCACTTACAATGACCATGACATCAGCAGGGCCTGCACTTCCTTTATTTTTGTCCTTCATCATCCTATGACATTTTAGTTGGCGCGAACCTATGAAATATTGAATCAGATAGCTTGATTTTATAGAATACTGTGTTGGTTCAATGAGCTTATAGAAAATGAGAGATTTTACCTCCAATTGGAGATGTAGACCAATTAAAGGGAGTAATCACGAGCTGAGCTTGTTGCTCTTGAAGATGTAGCCTTTGACTATTTTCTTTCTCCCTTTCTCTTGAAGATTCTAGAATGTTTGCACATATACAGTCATCATTTTATGCCCTTTCAAAAAGATCAGCTTGTACCGAAAAATGGAGAGAGCTAAATGTGAATCAATATTATATGCACACACAAAGATATATGCAGAATATGTTGTATGTTGTTTGGTATTGGAATCGTGTATTGAGTATTTGACGTTATCCAACCAATTTCATGATTCATGATATAATCCCACTGCCTAAGTCTGTTTTCGTGCCACCTCCTTGAATTATGTTTGAGTTTTCAGGATGCCCTTTCTCATGGTTAGAGTTGAAAAATGGGACAAGCCACCAGAGAATTTTACGTGCTTGAACCAAAAAGCAGGTTGATTTTAATTTTTATTTATTTATTTTAGGAAAAGCAAAGGCACCTTCCGATCTAGTTTCCATAAAGTTGTTTGGCATTTTTTAGAAACTTCATGCCTCCCTTCAACTTTTTTTCGACTATTGCTTTGCTTCCATAAAATATGCACATGGGAGGGTTTCCTTGCTGTTTCTTTTCGCCCTTTTCGATTGCATTATTGTCCTTCTCACGTTGCACATGCGAGGGTTTCCTTGCTGTTTCTTTTCGCCCATTTCGATTGCATTATTGTCCTTCTCACGTTCACATCAAACTACTCTGCTTGATGATGGTTGACAGTTGACACATCAAGCATGCTACTCTATGCATAGAAATTACTGGGTGGATCATATGCATATGCTCTTGATAGCAGGTTATTAAAATTTTAAGCCCCTTATAATTATCTTGGTGGTTTAGGCCTGTAGGTGGACCGTCACATAATTCATGTGCTACGAAAGCTGTGTCAATCTTTACTTTTCGCCTATCGAAAAGGATTGAATGCACTGCTTCAAGCAAGTATATTTTTTCCCAGACACATGACTACATGTTTAATCATTTTAGAGTCTCTAAATTCTTTAAATTAAAGAGCCATTTTGAAGATGTCTTTTGCAAGTCAACTTTATGGCGTAAAGCCTCTGCCGATGCACCGTAATGAACTCAAGAGAGCTCGACATCCACTAGGACCAACCAAGATCTTTGTGGCAATTAACGGGACACCTCGCCTGTGAAAGTATGTACAAGGTGATGACTGTCTTGGGGGCTATAGGCAGAAGCAAGCAGTTGTGCAGAATATCTTCGTTTATGATTATTGTTTCTGCTACTCGTTAAGAAAAAAATGGAAATTAACAGAGAGAATGTAGTAACGGAGCACCATACATCTCTTGTAGCTACGGCTCAGAGACTTACTTGAATTTAGTGGAGAAGTTTCATGCAACGACAGAATTGTTATATGCATCGGATTTTCCAAAAGTAATTGTTGATGTCTAATCAAAACTGGATTTTTTTGCATCTACTTTCACAATGAAATTATGTCATGACATCTTAGTCTTCGCTTCTCTGCTTAAATTTTTGTCGTGAAGCCAACTGAATTGTGTACGTCTGTGCCTCGACAACTTTCAGGTTAAAGCTGGAGCTAGCTCAGCGACTCTTTCAATGGCGAGTCCTTTTTTTGGGCCCTTGAGATGTAGTCTGATCTCTTTTTTTTTTTTTTTTTTTTTTTGAGTAGTCTGATCTCTTTTACGAACAGGAAATTTGATGGCTATTTGATATGCGAACTCTTTTCACATGCTCAAATAATGTTTAAATGAAATATGCGGGCATATGCTGCTGTGAAGTTCGCCGACGCGTGCCTGCATGGGTTGAGCGGCGATGCTGGCATTGTCATGTCGAGTGTGCATTTGTTGCTTCTCAGGGTTGGTGCCTTGAAAGAACTTATTGAGATCGAAAATTCTTTATGACTCTCTCAAATTCATATATGGAACCACAGTGATTATCTTTAACGTTGTCCCCATTTCTCAAGTGACTGAGCTTCTGTCAGCATTCAAAGTTCGCCTTGGTTGTACTGGGGCCGAGGAGGTCCTTTCCCTTGACAGACAGCGACTGCAAATAGGCGGAAGCTCGTTTATGGCACTAGGCTTGAAGTTCAAGGGATTTTTTTCCAGTGCAGCCTTTTGTGGCCTTGTCCAGTCTTTTATGAGTCTCGAATGAGCAAACATAGCCATTCTAGAGGCTCTTCTTGGGTAGTGGCCAGAGGGAGTAGAAATTTTCAGTGGAACACAGAAAGCCACAATTGAGAATATCCAATGGGAGATGCCTCTCCACTGATCCCCATAATCACCAGCAGCAATTTTTCACACCAAGTTCTCCTTACTTGGAGCATTCAGAGTAAGAGGTTACCGACTCTAGTGTTTGTCCTACCAGCGTAAGAACGGGTCTGTTTTTTTTTTTTTTTTTAACCAGTGAAAGTTCAAGTAAAATTTGTTCCGACAATGAAAGTAAAGTATTTCTTTTGAAATCTTCAAATTACACCCCTAAAGAGGACAACAAAGATGTATAAAAAAAAAAAGGTATAAGTACATTGGAAGTTCTATTGGGTTTTAAACCTTTTAAAAATTATAATTAAGTCATAAAACTTATTACGAAAGTACATTCAAGTCTTAAAACTTTTAAAAAGTGCACTGAATTTTGAAACTTATCACGAAAATGCAATTAAATCTAGAACTTTCAAAAATTATAATCTAACTTGAGGATTTGATTGAAACATTTTGATAAGTTTTAAGATTTGATTATATTTAATGAAAATTTAAGGACTCGATTCAATTTTTATGATAAGTTTGACGATTTAATTACATTTTTTAAAATTTTTAAATTTAATTATATTTTCGTGATAAGTTTTATGATTTTTAATGTAATTATTTTTGAAAATAATGCTAAAAGAGTACGCCTTTCCTGTCTTATAAGGTCTGCTCTTCGGAACCGGATCCACACCCTAAAATATCTTGAACCTCAAGCACTTTCTACCTTCTACCTTCTCGTTCTCACTCTCAAATCTGGCTCTCTCTTTCTTTTCTCCGGCGGCGCCCTTTGACCTTTCTCTCTATCAATCTCGACTCAGTCGCTGTTTCATCTCGGTCGGCCGTCCGTCAATCAACACACCAGGTACTCTATATGGGTTTCATTTCGATTTCTTGGTCGAATGTCATCGCCAATCGATGGCTGTGATTCAGTGACCAACCTAACCCACCACCTGTTTTATTTTTCTCTTTTTTTTTTTTTTTTTTTTTTTTTTTTTTTTATAAATTGCGCTCGATTGATGTCTCGCCTCAAGCTAGCTGATTGATAATTTTCGTTCAGCTCGATTCTGACTCAAGTCTCGATTGCTTCGTGCAATGGCAACACCAACTGACACTTCAAGAAAGGAGTTCGAGGTGTTCCTAAGTTTTAGGGGGCCGGATACTCGAGACAACTTTACTAGTTGCCTCTATCATGACATGGTCGAGAAAGGAATCCGTGTCTTTAAAGACAACGAAGAGCTCCGAATCGGTCAGCAGATTGGTGGAAACCTTTTGCGAGCCCTTGATGACAGTCAAATCTATATTCCCATCTTCTCTAAGGGTTTCGCTTGTAGTGTATGGTGCCTCCGTGAGGTTGCGCATATGGTAGATTGCACTTCAAAGTCGAATGGGAAGAAGGAGATCCTCCCCCTTTTCTTTGACGTGAAGCCGGATGATGTCAAGCTCAGAACGAAATTGTACAGTAATGCCTTGTCCGAGCATGAGAAGAGGTATGGCCCAGATGAGGTGAAGCGCTGGAAAGCCGCTCTTCGTGAGGTTGCAACTAGACTAGGTTGGAACCGGGAAGGGAAAGAGTAAGTTTCCGCAACTTATTCTAGCTATTAATTTTAATATAATCTGAAAGAAACATATTTTTTTCTCATGGATTTGAAAATATCTTATATTCAATTTATCTTCTAGTCCGATAAAAAAAATTTTGTCTTCAATAACTATAATTTCTCCCTATAATTGATACGATAGTTGAAAAAAATTTAATGCGAATGTGGAAATCATTGTCAAGTTACAGTTAAATGCCAAGTTAGCATCATGTTCGGTTGTCAAAAACCTTAAAAAAATATTTAAATAGCGAAATAAATATCTTTCAACATTTTAGAAAAAAAGATAAAGTAGAAACAACAAAAAGACAGATATTAACGCTTATTCAGTGATGATCAAACAGACTGATTTTGTCCTACTAGCATACGAACTAATTATATGTTTGATCAGTCTAAAATATTGCCTGCGCATTAAAGGTAACTACAACTTATTTGATGAATATCAGCTTTCAACAAAGAACAATTTATCAATTTTACGTAGATAAGCAAGCATCCGGATCCGGTCACTTCTTCTCTACTATCATTAAAGGACCTGTATAGACTGCTAGCGTTTCAACGGTGCTTTTTGCAAAAAGGAACAGAGAAAAAAAAATGCAAAACATTTGCATCATATTTAGTCGCAGTAATGGTGTTATTACATTACGTGTTTCATAATTCCAATTTTAGGAGTATTTTGGAAATTCTGATAATATTGCTCCTCTATAACATGTTATTCATGAAACCAAATAGTGTAGAAGCTCTACAGTTACAAACCAAATAGCGTAATAGTGATTAAAGCCTTGTTATATCTCAAGATAATAACTAGTACATAGATGGGTACTAGAAGCAGCAATCTTGCATCACGCCCTTACTTTCTTCATAATAAATCTGAAAATGGGGGAAGTTTATTGACAACGTCTTGAGACATTTTTATCTACGTATCTCACTGAGATGTGAACAGTCATGGCCAGATTAACGGTATATCTCGATGGTGTCTCCCAGATCTCGATGACATTGAGAGAGAGAGAGAGAGAGAGAGAGAGAGAGAGAGAGGTGACTTGGAGACACGGCCTAAAGTGAACTTTCTATCCCACTATATATGTATGTATGTGAGTATGTATGTATTCTATAACATGAATTAATTGATGTTGATATTGAATCTTTAACGAGCTAAAGGCCAAGTTACTAAAGTTTTTATTTTTCATTTATTTAGTCTATGAGTAAGTAGTAGGACAAAATAGTCATAAAAATATTTTAGATTCCTATTCATTCTTTTCCCTTCCTCCATCAAACATGAAATGACCTCATTTCCTCTATTTCCATTCTTTTCTTTGTAAGCATACAAACAACGTTACCATCCAATTATTCCTTTATTTTGTTAACTCTCTGAGGTCAGTATCCATCTTATTTCCCCTTCCTCTTAAATCACTGCATTGAAACTGAGTGTTACTGTTTAAACCCAACCAATGGGTGTCTGGGCAGCAGCCGCAGCAGCTAATTTAAGCACTTCATGTTTTTAGATAATTATCATTGTAACTTGAGATTGTTCCTTTCTAATGGGTTAAAATTTGGTATTTGAATAACTGCCACCGTTTGTAAACCTGTTGTAACATATTTAGCTTATCTTATTTAAATTGTACATGCTTGATAGTTAGGAATAGTACGTTGTCAACATTTTCTTTAATCTAAAATCTCTGGCAGATACGGGGAGCTTATAAAATCGATTGTTCAAGAAGTTCTGCTTAAGCTGAAGTTGAAGAGCAGAGATCTTCCCTACCATCTAGTTGAAGTGGATGATCAAAAAGATATAGAAAAATTGTTGGATGTTGACTCTAATGGCATACGTTTTGTTATTATCCATGGGACAGGTGGAATTGGTAAATCAACTCTTGCTAAGGTTATCTTCAACCGATTCTTGCCTAAATTCAATTGCTCAAGTTTCCTTGAAGTTGTCCAACATCAAGATCTTTTACAACTGCAAAAGAAACTCTTATCCAACACACTGGGCTTGACCTCTGTTGACGGAATCCATGACACCCACGACGGGATCCATCGCATAAGAAATGGACTTAGTGACAAGAAAGTTCTGGTTGTTGTCGATAATGTGGATGAAAAGAGGCAACTTGAGAGCCTTGCAGGTAGCTGCGATTGGTTCGGTTCCGGAAGTAGGATCATGGTCACAGTTAGGGACATACGCGTAGTACTAAATGAGGACAAACAAATGCGACCCGGCAATTACTTGGCCCACTCAGTAAATGAGATGCCTTTGTATCGAGCAATTCAGCTTTTCAGTAAACACGCATTTAGAAGCGATACTCCTCCTCAGAATTGCTACGATTTCTCAAAAGAAGTTGTTTTAAGCATAGGAAGGCTTCCTTTGACTCTGGAAGTCCTGGGTTCTCTTTTTGCCGGAATGAACAAATCAAAGTGGGACGAGACATTGGAGGACTTAAAGCAAACCCCACCTAATAATGTCCGAGAATCATTGATGATAAGCATCAACAAATTGAACACCATAGAAAAAGCCATATTCCTAGACATAGCATGTTTTTGCATCGGGGAGGATAAGACTTATGTGGACTACATGTGGCGTAGTAGCAACCATTCTCCACACAGTGCAATTAATGTTCTTCGCCTCATGTCGTTGATAAAGATCGATGGGTACGATTGTTTTTGGATGCATGATGAAGTTCAAGATCTAGGAAGATACATTGTCAAGGAGGAGAATTTTGAAGATGCTAGGAAAGCGCCGTTGGATGTGGATTGATGAAAATACTCTAGACATACTGAGGAGCGATGAGGTAAAAGTTATTACGAGTAGAAGATATGGTCAATCCAGCCAAATCTCTGGTTGTGTTCCTTAAATTGAGAATGTCAATTGATGGTCTGCTTTGTTTTCTAACTTATAGGGAAATAAAAAGAAACTCTATATAAAAAAAATAAAAGTACACATTTTCATGCCTTACTCACGTGAAACGAGAAGAAAGTGTACGCTCTAGTTGGTTAGTTGGAATTCTTCATTTCTTGTTTCGGTGAGAATGAAAATGGATTTTTGCTTCCTTGAGAAGGTGTTTAGTCTATGAAAAGAGAGAGAATCAACACCAAATATACATTCTGAACATGCTTGGTTTGTCTTATTTTCAAGTTGAGAAGAAGAACACTAATTATCTTGTTATTACACGCCTTTGATTTAATTAGTTTGGGGTCAAAGAAGAACTACAAATATTGTTGACTACTTTGCATTAGTTTTTTGCTTCCTATGTTGCATACTCATCTTTGTTCCCTGCTGCTATGGTAGGAAAAAGGAGCTGTACGTGCTCTCAGTTTGGGTATTAGTCATGACTTAAAACCTAAAGAAATAGCAAATTTGCCAAAACTAAGGTTCCTTGGAGGGCAAAGATTGAATTTCGTAGGTGACTTCAAAAATGTTCATCCTAATCTGAGATGGCTTTCTTGGCATGATTGCCCGCGGGATTTTTCAGCTACAAATCTTTACTGGAGAATTTGGTTGTGCTCAACCTTTCGGGGAGTGACATCACCTACGACTGGGGTGGATGGAGGCAAATCAAGGTACCAACACACCTCACTCATGTTCGCTCAAACTTGTATCAATTGATCTTCATCGTCTCAATACTTTTTGCCGACATGTAATCTGCCTTGTTTTTCTACTGCAGATGGCTAAAAAGTTGAAAATCCTAAATTTGATGGACTGCTATTATTTAACCAAAACACCCAATTTTTCAGAGTTTGGCAAGTTGGAGAAATTGATTCTAGAAAATTGTAAGAATTTGTCTACCATTGATAGCTCAATTGATAAGCTAAAACTACTAAGTATTTTGAATATTGAAGGATGTACATCCCTTGAAGGGTTGCCCGAAGAAATTGGCTCTCTAGAATGCTTGTCAAAATTAATATGCCGTGCGACGGCAACCTATTCAAGCTTCCCGAGACACTAGGCAATCTAAAATATTTGACAAAGTTTGAAGTTAAAGGTCATTATAATATCAACCAAATTCCTCACTCTATTGGAAGGTTGAATCTCAAACATTTGGTTTTGTTTAATTGCAATAATCTTCATGAGCTTCCGGATTCTATCGGGGAAATAGAATCATTGGTCAAATTGGATTTAAGACTCTTGAAGATTTTTGTTCTCCCTGATTCCATTGGAAGGTTAAAGAATCTCAACCATTTGCTCTTATCTAATTGCAAGAATATGTTGCAGCTTCCGGAATCTATTGGGGAGCTAGAAGCATTGGTGACGTTGGATTTAAACTACTCCATTCTCCCTTTTCCATTGGGTTAAAGATCTCAACCGTTTGCTTTTATCTAATTGCCCTAATTCCATTGGAAAGTTAAAGAATCTCAACCATTTGCTTTTATCTGATTGCAAGAATATGCTACAGCTTCCGGAATCTATCGGGGAGCTAGAATCATTGGTGAAGTTGGATTTAGAATCCTCGGGGATCTTCCGTTTATTCCATTGGAAAGTTAAAGAATCCAACCACTTATTCCTATAGCTTCCGGAAAGTTAAAGAATCTCAACCATTTGTCTTTATCTACTTGCAAGAATATGTTTGCTTTTATCTCGATTGTAAGAATATGCTTTCCGGAATCTATCGGGGAGCTAGAATCATTAGTGATGTTGAATTTAAATGACTCGGGGATTTCTTTTCTCCCTTATTCCATTGGAAAGTTAAAGAATCTCAACCTTTTGTTTTTATCTAATTGCAAGAATATGCAGCAACTTCCGGAATCTATTGGGGATCTAGAATCATTGGTAGAGTTAAATTTAAATTTCTTAGGGATCTCTATTCTCCCCTAATTCCATTGAAGCATTAAAGAATCTTAAGAAGACGTTTTTTTATCGAGATGTGAGAGTCTATTGAACTTCCGTACTCTATCGAGAAATAGAATCAATGGTCAAGTTGGATTTAAAATTCTCGAGGATTCCCGTTCTCCCTTATTCCATTGGAAGGTTAAAGAATCTCAAGTATTGGATTTTATCTCAATGCAAGAATATGCTGGAGCTTCCCAAATCTAGCAGAGAGCTAGAATCATTGGTGAAGTTGGATTTAAATTTGTTGGAGATCTCTGTTCTCCCTGATTCCATTGGAGGGTTAAAGAATCTTAACTATTTGCTTTTGTCAAGATGCGAGAATCTACTAAAGCTTTCAAACTCTATCGAGAAACTAAAAGCATTGGACAGGTTGGATTTAAACCTCTCGGGAATCTTTGTTCTCCCTCATTCCATTGGAAGCTTAAAGAACCTTAAGTATTTGATTTTATCTAAATGCAAGAATTTACATGAGCTTCCGAACTCCATTGGGGAATTGCAATCATTGGTCAAGTTAGATTTAAAGCTATCGGGGATATCCTTCTTCCTTGATTCCATTGGAAGTTTAAATAATCTCAAGTATTTGTATTTATTTGAATGCAAAAATCTACATGAGCTTCCGGAGTCTATCGGGGAACTAAAATCATTGGTCGAGTTAGACTTAGAACTCTCAGGGATTGCCATTCTCCCTAATTCCATTGGAATGTTAACGAATTTCACGCATTTGTCTTTTCTGGATGTGAGAATTTAATTGAGCTTCCGGACTCTATCGGGAAACTGCAATCATTGTTCAACTTGGATTTAAATCTCTCGGGGATATTCACTCTCCCTGATTCCATTGGAAGATTAGAGAATCTCAAGTATTTGTGGTTACGTGAATGCAAAAATTTACATGAGCTTCCATACTCTATTGGAGAATTAAAATCATTGGTCAACTTGGACTTAAAATTCTTAGGGATCGCCATTCTCCCTAATTCCATTGGAAGGTTAACGAATTTCACGCATTTGTCTTTCTTTAGATGTGAGAATCTACATGAGCTTCCGGACTCTATTGGGGAACTGGAAGCATTGCTCAACTTGGATTTAAAACTCTCAGGGATCTCTGTTCTCCTTATTCCATTGGAAGGTTAAAGAATCTCAAGCATTTGCTTTTATCTAAATGCAAGAATTTACATGAGCTTCCGGACTCTATTTGGGAACTAAAATCATTGTTCGAGTTGGATTTAAAACTCTCAGAAATCTCTATTTCCCTTATTCCATTGGAAGGTTAAAGAATCTCAAGCATTTACTTTTATCTGAATGCAAGAATTTACATGAGCTACCGGACTCTATTTGGGAACTAAAATCATTGGTCGAGTTGGATTTAAAACTCTCAGAAATCTCTATTTTCCCTTATTGTAGTGGATTGTTAACGAACTTCACGCATTTGTCTTTTTCTACATCCAAGAATCTACTTGAGCTTTCAAGCTCTATTGGGAAACTAAAAGCATTGGATAAGTTGGAGATCTCCGTTCTCCCTAATTCCACTGAAAGATTAAAGAATCTTAAACATTTGCTTTTATTTGAATTCTCACATGACCTTTCGAATTTTATTAGAGATCCAAAATCATTGGTCAAGTTGGATTTAAAACTTTCCGGGTCCATTTTCCCTGATTCCATTGAAAGATTAACAAATGTGACACATTTGTCTTTTGGTATAGGCGATAGTATACTTGAGCTTGTGCGCACTATTTGGAACCAAAGTCATTGGTCAATGTGAATTTAAAAATCTCGGAGATCTCCGTTCTCCTTGATTCCATTGAAAAGTTGACAAATTTAACGCATTTGTCTTTTTCAAGATGCATGTATCTACATGAGCTTCCGGACTCTATTGAAAAAATGGAATTATTGGTCGAGTTGGATTTAAGATTCTCAAGGATCTCCTTTCTCCCTGATTCTATTGGAAATCTGAAGAGACTAAAAGTCTTAAAGATGGCATACACAGAGATTCACACGATACCTTGTTCTCTTGGAGAGGTGGAGTCGCTTGAAGAGCTCGATGCCTCATTTTGTCCACATCTCAAGGATGAAATTCCATGGGAATTGTGGAGCCTAACTCATTTGAGGATCCTGGATTTAGATGGGAGCCCAATCTCTACAATGCCAAGAAAGATCGGTGGTTTCTCTAGTCTCCAGACACTTAAAATTGCAAGCCACCGACTTTCCCCCTTGCCAAAGCTTCCCTCGAGTTTGAAATGCCTTGTTGTTGGAGCTGCTCAACTCCCTGTTCTTCCCAACCTCTCGAGCCTAGTTCATTTACATCATCTTGAAGTGCGTAAAGAACAACATATGACACTTTGCATCCCGCACAAGGTTACCTCACCTTGGAAGGACGTGCTATCCATCAATCGGCTTCCACTTAGCTTATCAACCTTGAAAATTCATTCTATCTTGCAATTGCCATACATTTCTGACTTGCAAAATTTGTCGGTTCTCTCTATCACCGAATGTTTGACACCATGCTTGCCTAATCTATCGCACTTGAAGAGGCTACAAGAGTTACAGCTCAATGACTTCCCCGAACTGGCGGAGATTCCAGGTTTGGGGGAGTTGGAATCACTAAAGTTTCTGCACATTATCATGTGTGATGTGATCAAACAATTGCCTAACCTATCGAAGTTGAAAAATTTATTGCGTCTCAAGCTAATACATTGCATAAAGTTGAGAGCCGTTGAAGGCTTGAAAGAGTTGAATTTTTTGGAGTATGTAGAGATCAGATATTGCAAGTCCTTGGAAAGGTTGCCCGATGTGCCGAAATCCACCAAATTGGAGACAGATCACGCGCCGCTAGAATCTGCTGAACACACCATGCAGCCAGTGAACCGATTGCGACTTTCAGTGGACTAGTACGACAGGTGGGCAATTATAGCCTCGTTGAACTTCTCAAGTTTGTTTTTTTATAATGAGGGAAACATAAGTTTTCATGGGGGCTTCTATTTGCTAACCTGTAGAGTTGGCTTGGAATAAAGGCCAAGAAAGAGTTGGCGGCGAGTATTCAGAGTTTTAAGGCCCTGCACGTGGAATAAAAACCAAATTTGCGGCCTTGCACGTGGAATAAAGCCAAATTTACAACGCACGTATAACCGACGTGAACTAAACCAGGTGTCTTCTATGTCACTTATTGCGCCATCTATTATATTTCTTGGTAGTGTTAGAACGATGTTTTCAATTTTCAAATTTAATTCTCATGATGCATTAAGTGTTTTGCTCTATTCATTTCAATCATCTCTAAAGTATGAATTTATTATGTTTGAGTAGGCTTAACAAATATTATTACCTATATCTATGATGTCGGCTGCATTAGCCACGATGGCATGTCCTAGTGTTTGTGATTTTTCCAATCAAAGATTCAAAATTATTTTCAATTTGTCATCCATCACACCTTTGATGAAAATGGGGCTATTGTAATTACGTAATCCGCTTATTGAAATGTTGCCTACGTGATTCTACATGGCCAATGAATTGTATCACCCATCAAGGACTATGTTTTGCATTTGGCGTTCAAAACAGCACATACTGATGATTTACATTGAAGTAATAATTTAACCACCCTGACTTTTAATTGCACAAATTTGACGAGTGTTAAAATTTGATTGTATTATCTAGAAGTTTTAAAAATCAATTATACTAATAAGTTTTAGAACTTCAAATGCACCAATCCCAAAATAAAAATTAAGAGTTGAGTCTTTTTTCTCTGCATCCCCAATCCCCCACCCCAAAGAAAAAAGGAATTAAAGGGTCTAAGCACCCTTTGTATGGAAGGAGTGTAATAATTTTTGCCATTTTTGTTTCTTCAATTTATCACTTGTAATGATAATATCTTTTCTTTTGTAGCGGTGGATATGATTATAATAATCAACGTTAGGTGTCTTTCAAAGTTGTGCTCTTGGAGGGATTGGGCGGCCTCTGGCAGTTTTGATGAAGATCAACCCGCCCGTCTCTGTTCCTCACCTGTATGATGTTGAGAATACTGCTGGTGTCACCGCGGATATTAGCCCCATGGACGCCGGTGCCGTGGTGAGTTCCCCTTCCCATCTCGAATTCACCTGCTGTTTGCTGAATTTAGGATGAATGGAATTGCTAGGCTCTAGATGAAGATGGAATTTCATGTTGTTGATTGTTTTCTTGGGGATATTGTTTGGATTACCTATTCAGATGAGTAAGCTCGATATCATCCTTGAATATATGGATCGTTTCATGCATCAGACTAATTTGTTGCTTCTATTATCAGGTCCGTGGATTTCTGGGACAGCAACAAGTGGAGGAATTGTCAACATAAATGCCGGAATGGTCAGAACCCTTTGTGATGGAATTACCGAATGTTGCCCGAAAGCTATTGTCAACCTGATTAGCAACCCTGTTAACTCCACAACTTCCGTTGCAGCCAAAGTTTTCAAGAGAGCTTGCCCTTATGATCCAAAGAAACTGTTGGGTGCAACCATGCTCGACTTAACTAATTTGTGGTACGTATCCCTCCTGGTTCTACTGCTGGTACTATCAAGAAGAATCGAATAAGTTTACAGAGTACAGAGTGTCAGGTTGTCAGCTTTGTATAAGCCTACAAAGAAGCGTTTTTGACCTTGTTTATTGCCCTATTTTGTCTCAAACGTCATGTCTTGCGTACCTGCAATTGATAACTTGCTCCAAGGGCATTTAACCTTTTCCCAGCTTTCGAAAAGATATCTATGTGGACTTGGTATTTTATTAAATAGGCTAATGCCTCATGTACTGGATCATGTGGGAGGTGTAGAAGTGAAGTTTATAAAATTGGGCTATTTCCAAGTCTAGCAGCAGAGTCCAGAAGCCCCATTTATTCGACTGTTTGGGGGTGAAATATTAATGTAACTGCTGTTATGTGCTAGTGAGTGTTATTGGTTCTCTTCTCATGATCAGAAGGTTGTTTATGATCATAGATACTTGATACTAACGCTCAGGCAGCAAAATCTGTACAAGATAGCAGTTTCGAGACAATGCCATGAAAGCCAACAACTTCTTTCCTTCCCCCTTCTTTCCTTCCCGCCAATATATTGTAGGTGTTTGCTGATATATCTCATCAGATTTCTGATCTATTATGTTCCATGAAAGCAGAAGTACTAGGTCTTGATCCTAGAGAAGTTGATGTTCCAGTTGTTAGGGGTCACGCAGGGGTGACAATATTACCTCTTTTATCTCAGGTTTGTGATGTATTCTTCCTAATAAGAATTTCTATTATGTTCAACAGCGAGCCTATTAGAAATTGCACTTTCTGTAGAATGCTAAATGTCAGTTGGCATTTTCAAAATCTGTAGAGGTCAATTTTGGCAGTGTTGATGTTATATCACATTCCGTTAGTCTCTTCAGTTTTGGGTTTCAGGTCGTATAATAGTGCTTTAGCTATTCTAGTGATGTTCATTTTGCTTAGGGCTTGTGACAAGCTCCGGAATACCAAGGCTCCCTGAGGAATACACTGTTACCAGCAAGCATTTTTGTTTCCCAGACACTCGACTGCATGCTTAATCATGTTAGAGTCTGTAATCTTTAAATTCACGAGCCATTTCGAAGATGTACTCTGCTGAGAAGTTTCTTTATAAGAAGGATGAAATTTTCGCAAGAATCACTTCTTAGGTCCATGAGGCATATATCCTGCAACAAACATTAGAGAGCTTGTTATCATCTCTACATTCGATTTACCAATGCTGCCTTGGCAACCTATCCACTACCACTACACAAGAAAAGTGTTAATAAAGATCTTTGTCGGAAAATGGGACACCTCACGTGTGAAAGTATGCACAAGGTGATGATTGCTTTGTCTTGGGCTATAGGCAGAAGCAAACAGTTATGAAGAATATCTTAGTTTCTGATTATTTTGTCTGGTCCTTATAAAGGAAAACAACGGAAATTATCAAAAGTATGTAAAACAGAGCAGCATGCATCTCTTGTTGTTACGGCTAGGAGGATTACTTGAATTTTGATGATAAGTGGAGAAGTTTCGTGCAGTGACAGAATTGTTGAATATATCAAGTTCTCTTGAAGTGATTTTTGAGGTCAACTCGAAACTGGATTTTTTTGCATCTATTTCCACAATGAAATGATGACATCACGTCTTAGTCTTCATTTGTCTGCTTCCTTTGTTATGTCATGAAGCCGACTGAATCGTGTACTCTGTTTTTGATGACTTTAGGCTAAAAGCTGGAGCTGGCTTGGCAACTCTCTCGATGACGAGTCCTTCTTCGGCCTTTTGAGTTGTGATCTGCTCTCTTTCATGAACGGGAAATTTGATGGCTCTTTTATATGTGGACTCATTTCACATGGTCACATAATGTGAAAATGAAATATGCAGGCACATGCTGCTATGAAGTTCGCCGATGCATGCCTGCCTGCGTAGGTTGAGGGGCTACGCTGGCATTGTTCAGTGTGCATTTGCTGCTTCTCAGGTTTGGTGCCTTAAATAAAACTTGTCAAGATCCAATCCTCTTACTTCTCTTGAATTCAAACTAAATTGACCAATGATTTTCTCTATTGTTGCCCCTTTTTTTTCAGGTGACTGATCTTCTGTTCTTTTCGTCCAAAGTGTGCCTCAATCGTACTTGGGCGGAGAAGCTTCTTCCTCTTGGCCCACTGAATGAGTACGAAAGGTCTGGAATTTCAACTAATCTTGAGATTTTTAGGTGTGCTCAGATGACAACAAAGGAAGATGGAAGTTCTTTTAATTTCGGCCTTTGTTTGTTAACCTGTGGAGCTGGCTTGGAAAGGGCAAAGAAAGAGTTAACGGCAACGAAAATAGTTTCTGGTTTGTCAGTACTCAATATGTGTTCTTGGGAATAAGTGGTCGGACCTAAGCAGATACCAAAGTTTATTCTGCATAGCTGCCGTAGACGAAACACGGGGGTTTTTCTTTTCTTGCATGTAACTTACTCGATGGTAATTTGCGTAATAACAAGGTGGACGGATGTTTGCATGTCATCGTTTTATGTCTGTCTTTCTAGTTTCGCGTTTACAACGCCGACTTTCTTATGCAACTGTAGTGTCGCCTCCAAGGAGCACTGTCAGTTCAGTTATGCAATACCGCAATAAGCAAATGATGGACAGAGGGTCCAGAATGAGCTGAAGCTCAGTCATTGCCACCAGGTTTGAAGTTTTAAGAGATTCAAGTGCGGCTTTTTAGGGCTTTGTCCAGAAGATTTAAGAGAATGAGCGAGAGAGTCATTATAGAATCTCTTCTTGGGTAAGTTGGCAGAGAGGGAGTTGAAATTATCATTTCGACACCATAGCACAAGATTCAAAACTTTCAATTGGAGATATCTCTCCGCAAAATTCTTCCTATCACCAGCAGCAATTTCTCACACTAAGTTCTCCTTACGTGGAACATTCAGACTGAAAGATTATCGAGTCTCTCTCTCTGTTTTTTTTTTTTTTTTTTTTTTTTTTTTTTTTTTGCATGAAAAAAGCAATTGATTTGCTGAAAAAATAAAAACAAAAAGCTTTAGAACATTATCTTGAGGTTGGACGGGCCTTGTAACATTTGCTGCTTTATTTGGGTAGCGGCGAGCCGCTCGTTACCGACTTACGATGAATGAGTATTGCTTCAAGTTAAAGATCATTTTAAATCCGTTTTGCAAGTCTTTTCTCTTTGACTTGTGAGTCAAATTTGCTCCAACGACAAGGGTGTGTTTATTTCATGTGAAACATGGAAATTATTTTTAAAGAAAGTAGTTAGTTTTTATTTATTAGGTGGTATGTTGAAAAGGTATGACTGAAAACGTTTTTGTATATCGGAACCTCATTTGAAATAATAATTATTAAATAAGGTTAAAAGGTGAGCATTTATTAAGGTACTTACTATGTTTGGAGAAATGATTTTTTATATTTAAAAAGGGGAAATCTGGAAAATTAGTTCGTAAAAAACTCTTTCAATTAAACAAAGCTACCCTTAAAGTATACATTTCATTTGTTCTCTTTTTTCTTTTCTTTTTTGGTATTTGGGCATCGGTAAAATCTTGACATTGCACCCATGAAGAGGGCAACTTATGTCCATAAAACCTCTTCGGCCTCGTAAAACCTTAGAATATCTTAAGGTTAAAGCACCCTGTACTTTCTGGTTCTCCCTCTCAGATCTGGCCCCTCTATCTGGTCTCTACAGGCGCGCCTTCGATCTCTCTTTAGAGACTTGCCCGCGTCTCCGTCCTCTCTCTCTCTCTCCCTCTCTCTCTCTCTCTCTCTCTCTCTCTCGGTTTGTCAGGTTGCGGCTTCTCCTTTATCGATTGGCCGTCAGTGAGCCCACTAGGTAATCTATGGTTTTCATTCTCGATTTTTTTGTTGAATGTTTCAAGTCCAGTGTGCTGCGATTTTGATTTCCATTTCTTTGTTTTTGATTTCTTCGGGAGTTTCCCATCGCAATTGACGGCTGTGAGTCGCAACTAACCATACCCACCACCTGTTTCTTTCCTTTTTCTTTCAAACTGCGCTCAATTGATCTCTCGCCTCAAGCAAGCTCAGTGGCAATTTTTGTTCGGCTTGATTCTGTCTCGAGTCTTGTTTGCTACATGTGATGGCACTAGCCACTAACACATTAGGAATGAAGTTCGAGGTGTTCCTGAATTTCAAAGGACTAGATACTCAGGACCACTTTACGAGTTGCCTCTATAGTGATATGATGGAGAAAGGAATTTGCGTCTTCAAGGATGACAAAGAGCTTCGAGTTGGTCATAAGATTGGTGAAAACCTTTTGCAAGCCCTCAACCAAACTCAACTCTATATTCTCATCTTCTCTAAGGGCTTTGCTTTTAGTTCATGGTGTCTCCGTGAGGTTGCGCTTATGGTAGATTGCACTTCAAATCGGACAGCAAGAAGGAGATCCTCCCTATTTTCTTTGATGTGGAGCCCAATGATGTCAAGCTTAAAATTGAATTGTATAGAAATGCACTGTCTAAGCATGAGGAGAAATATGGCCCTAGTGAGGTGAAGCACTGGGAAGCTGCTCTTGTTGAGGTTGCAACTAGAGTAGGCTAGAAGCGGGATGAGAAAGAGTAAGGACACGTTTGGTAACGTTTCTGTTCAAAAATTGTTTCAAGGAAACTATTTCTGTTCCGAAAAATAATTTTTGAATAAAAGAACGTGTTTGGTAACTACACAAAATTTATGTTTCGAAATAGAAAAAGAACAGTAAAACACGTTTGATAAACTTGTATAATTTTTTTGTCTCTTTTAATTTTTAATTTTTTTATTTTTTTTTTTTTTTTTTTTTCTTTTTCTGATGGCCGCCGGCCTCGGACATGGCCGAGGCCCGACCGATGAGGCCCGGTGACCTCGCCTAGCCACGACGAGGCCCGGCCTCGCCAGCCACCGCCAGTGACATCGACCTATCGGTGGCCCGGCGAGGCCGAGCCTCGTCGAGGGTCGATGACGCTCCGGCGAGGTCACCGGCCCTCAACGGCCGGTTGCCGGCATCGCCAGCCCTCAACAGCCGGTTGCCGGCCATGGCCGAGGCCGGCAACCGGCCAAAGAAAAAAGAAGAAGAAAAAAAGATAAGAAAAAAATATGAGAGAAAAAAATTGTTTCTCGGAAATGTTCCTGAACAAGAAACAAGTTTTCGTGTTTCTTGTTTCTATTACAAATTTGTTTCCGAGAACAAAAAAAAAATAGATTTTTTGTTCTCGGGAACAAAAGTGTAAACAAACGCGTTTCTGTTCTTTTTTTGTTCACCGGAACAAAAGAAAAAAAATTGTGTTCCGGGGAACAAAAACAAAAGCCAAACAAACAGTCTACTGTTCTGGGGTAGCCATTGCCATTTTCGGCATTGTAGGAAAAACGAGCCTGAAGCATAATTCATCCTTCTGAAAGCGCAGGGACTTGCAATTAGAGCACATCATGTCCACATATTCAGAAGGGATTTCGTTAAGTGAGTGTGTGTGAGTTGAAGACGTGGATTATTCACCAAACAGAAGATGTCCTCTTCATAAGTTTCCCCTCATCGTTCTACTCAAAAATGGTTCCTGACTAGAACTAGGAAGATATCGAAGTTCCCTTTCCGGTCGCCCACGTCAAAAAAGCACAGAGGTTTTTCTTCTTTCGCATGCAACATAACTCGAATTTGCAATCTGGGTAATAATAAGGTGGGTGGACGGTCGGTTGTATACTCACTGTTCTAGGTTCATCTTTGCAGTGTTCATGCGCTCATCTCCGGACTTTTCTGAGGCACCTGTAGAGTGCCTCCAAGTTACACTATCATTTTCATTCATGCGACCCCGCAATAAGCAAATGATGGACAGAGGGGACCGAGCCAAGGCCGTAGCTCTCAAGTGTTAGCAAGCCTTGAAAGTAAAAGAGACGCAAACGCAGATTCTTAGTCTTTGTCCACAAGATTTGATCATAACCAAAGAGATTTGAACAATAAAGCCATTTTTACAGTGATCGCGTGCTAGCGGCTGAAACAAATACAGGCAACGAGGGTGGCTTCATCCGAGATGGCGCTTGCTCCTCCAACAAAGCAGACCGATGGGCTGTTCTGAGATAAGGCCCGTGGATTCAAATGCAATAAAGGACTTCATCAATCCCCTGGAAAACCCGCAGTTGACATCTGTAGGAGACAATTTTGTAGTAAAATTAAGGGAATGTCAATCCAACTTTCGGTGCTATTATTCTCAAGCGTGTGATGAAACGAATAAGGTGTACGGATTGATCCCGACGATCAATTTGACTCAGAGAAATTTTGTATAAATTTAAGACCCTCCTAGTTTTTTTTTCTCTACTTCTTGGGAATCAAGTTGAAACTTACCGTGTGCACGGCATGACCGCTACCGGAGAAGACCCTCTCGCTGTCGGCCTCAATCTCTGCTTTGTCTCGCTCTCGGTCTCTCCTCCCCCTCTCTCCATCCATTGTTTTCGGCTCCCCTCCCCTTTTAATCTCTCCAGCAGCCGCGCATGGCTCCCTGTCGCTATTGGCCTGCCGCTGCCGGCCTGATCCCCACGTTGTTTGCTCTCACCACGTCATCAGTCGACATGGCAAGCATTCTTGTGCTCCCACCCAATTACAGCTTGACACATATAGGCTGACATGGAATTGAACACCAGAACTAAAAACTTCATTTCTCACTCTTCCTCCACCATGACAGCCACCATCCCACCGCTCCAGTACAACCGTCGCCACGGCTCAAGCCGCTACAACTTCCATCCTCGAGTTCTCCGTGTCATGGCTGTCGCTGTAATATATGGGCTTTAAAATAAAATAAAAGGAAAAGAAAAGGTTGAAAAGTCAAAAAAGGAAGCTGAAGGAAAGTGGAGGAAGCTTCGACTGGGTTTTAAAAAGAGAGAGAGAGAGAGTGAGAGAGGAGAAAATATTGGGTAGTCCAGGAGCTCCACGTTAGTGTGGTCCCCAGCCACTCACAAGGTGCCATGTGGAAGGGTGGGCCCACTTGGTGTCTTCTACCTTCTTCCCCTGTCTCTTCTCTTCCTAGCCTGCTCCCTCTCCTCCTAGCCTGCACGCTCTCTCTCTCTCTCTCTCCTGTCAGAGCATTTATTGCGCCTTAAACTTTTCTCTTTCCTTCGTTTGAGGATCGTTTGAGAAAGAAAACAGCCGTTCGTTCCTCTGTCCCTCTCCATTTGTTTCCTTTCAAAATTTTGAATATGAAATTTTCTCTCTCTCCCGTGAGTGGCTGGGGACCACGCTGACGTGGAGCTCCCGGACCACCCAATATTTTCTCGTGAGAGAGAGAGAGGAGCACGGGCAGAAGCAGGGGAAGGAACGAAACGGGGGAGAAGAGAGAAAGAAGAGAAAGGAAAAAGAGAAAAAGGGAAAAATTTTGAGCGCTTGTGATCCGGACGCCTCATCAAGCCAACTCAAGGGTGTTTTGCAACGCCGGTAAGGAATCGAAGCTTTTAATCACCTACTTCAAGCAATCACCGCAATTAGGGCTCGAAATTCGGATTTCTTGGATATTTGTGTGGCGAAGCCCAATTTTTGAGTCGTTGAGCTGTATATTTTATAGATATGGTACTTTGGGATGTTGTGAAGCTATAGCATCTTATGGATCGTGATTTGAGCTTGCAGTTTGTCCGGAACGAAATTTTAAAGTTGGAGGCGCAATCTGGAACTGTAGCAAACAGTAGCCTCGAGCCTTTTTTTTTTGTTGTTTTCGGTACTGTTTTGGGGCGGCTGAGTTGGGGTTGTTGTTGTATGTTAAGAGAGCTTTCCAAATACTGTAACATGGCTTGAAATGGAATGGAGGGAGTTATGGCATGACGAAGTTGGCGCATGGGCCGCGCCTAGCGGAAAATGATGGGTTTCCGCTAAATTGTGAGCTTTTGTGGCGCATAGGTGTCGTTTTATCGACTAATAGGCCTAGTATAGGTGAGTCGTTATAACAATATCCTTTTTTACTCGGCCTTTTGATATTTTTTTTCCGTTAATTGTTAGGGATCCGAGTGCGTGGTTCGAGTATGCGTTGTAGTTGATTTTCGGCTTTTCCCAGGTGAGTGACACTATTTCTTCTTTGTATTTTAAACTCATGTTTTGAGAAACGTGGTGGATTATATATTCTATGAGTTGATAAAAAGCATATTTTATTACATAAAATAGGATCGAGCTATTACTGTCATTTTTGTTGTTCGAATGGAGTTATATTTTGACTTCGATTTGAATGGTTGTTTGAAAAGGGGATTTGTGAAATTCTTCATGAAAGAATCTTGAAATGTTTTGGAGAATGCTTTGATATTTATATATCAAATTTTGAGTTGTAATATGACTTTATTTCTGATGTTGGATTACTGGATATTGTAATTTGTGGTTAGTGCTCAATGTCGCTGTGGACCCTGAGGGGTGTGTGGGTATGCGCATACTTAGTCTAGGATATCCTTGTGGGCCGAGCCACCGGTTAATAATAGGTGGAGACCTTGCCAAGGGGGGAATCTTGGTCGTTTTGTCACGGGCGTTACGCGTGACCATGGTTAGACATTTGAGCATGAATTGGTCAATGGAGTGGACCATTAACGTGTGATTTGAGTTTGGTCGATGGAATGGACCATCGATATGATTTGATGAAATTAATCAATGGAATAAACCATTGATGCATGTTTTATGAGATTGACTAATGGACTGGACCATTGGTATCTTCAATATTTGAGATTATGATTATATATTATGATAAAGTGAGTTATGATTGTGTTTTAAACGTGCATAGTGATTTCTCGATCCGCTTAGAAGAAATGTGTTACTCACTAAGCCGTGATAGCTCACTCCTCTCTTATACTTGTTTTTCAAGTTCTTCAGCGAGTCGCGAATAGGCGTGAGCATTCATTCGGGGAGGACTATTGTGGTGGAAATTTTTGGGTATGACTTATGCATAGTTGATAAGTTTATAAGTTAGTCTTTGTAGTAGGTGTATGTTTTGGTTTGGTGGATTGTAGAAATACTCTGATATTGTAACCAAATACCATTTTTGTTATATATATATGTGTGTGTGTGTGTGTGTGTGTGTGTGTGTGTGTGTGTGTGTGTGTGTTGGTTGATATCGGGTTGAATTTTGGTTATGTTGAGGCTGCGTCCTTTGGTGAAAAGACGGCTGTGTCATGCCCTTGTTCTAGTGGATTGGGGTGTGACAGTCGCACCCAGTGGTGAGTTTGCACCCTCCGCCTTCGTTGTCGCAGATTTGCCGTGCCCGACCAGATTTGAAGCCATGGCAAGAAGAAGGTGACCAGGTCTGAATAGTGACCGGCGAGGTGGTAAGACGAAGCAGACACACAAAGGAAGGAAAACTCAAAGACAAAGACATGCGGACCCCTAGAGTGCCATAACTTGACACAAAGGGACACTTAAGTGTCATAACTTACGAAAGGTATACCTAAGTGCCAAAATCGGAGTAAAAGGGATCACTTGAGTACCAATCCGGTCAAAGTCCGGCTAAAACGCCGACGTGACATTTTTTCCGACGAAGCGAGCCCAAAACGACGCTTTTTTTGCACGACGCGTGGCCAAATAATGCAAAAACGGCGTCGTTTTGGGCTACGTGGTAAAAAAATAATATAAAAATAAATTAATTTAATTTAAAATCAAATTTAGTTAAAATATTAAAAAATAATAATTTTAAATTTTAAAAAAAAAAAAAAAAAAAAAAGGGGGGGAGGCGGGTGAGGATCGCCTCGCCCGCCGCCGCCCCCGCCGCCTCCGGAAGGGCAAGCGACCACGGCCCGGCGACCCCGGCCGACCGGCGGCGAGGGCTCGTGAGCCCTCGCCCCAAATCGGGCGAGGGTCGCAGCCCTTGCCCGAGATCCGGCGAGGGGCCGGTGGCCCTCACTCGGCCGGCCAAGGGCCGCCGCCCACCGAGGGTCGCCCTCGCCCGCCCGTCGAGGGTCGCCCAGGGGCGACGGTCCTTCCCCGGCCAGGCGAGGGCCACCGCCCCTCACCGGATCCGGGCGAGGGCCCCTGGCGGCGGCGGCCCTTGGCCGGGGCGAGGGCCGCCGCCCTCGGCTGGGATCGGGCGAGGGCTGCGACCCTCACCCCGATCGGGGCGAGGGCTCGCAAGCCCTCGCCGCCGCGCCGGCGGCGGCCCCCTCGCGCCTCCCCCTTTTTTTTTTTTTAAAATTTTTTTAATTTTAAAATTATTTTTTTTAATATTTAACTAAATTTAATTTTAAATTTACTTTAATTAATTTTTATATTATTTTTTTACCACATCAGCCCAAAACGATGCCATTTTTGCATTATTTGGCCACGTCAAATAAAAAACAAATAAGGCGTTGTTTTGGGCTCGCTTCGCCCAAAAATGCCACGTCGGCGTTTAGCCTGACTTTGGACGGAGTGGCACTTAAGTGATCCGTTTTTCTTCGAATATGGCACTTAAGTGTACCCTTTCGTAAATTATGACACTTAAGTGTCCTTTTGTGTCAGTTATGCTACAAGACTGTGTCAGTTTCTTTTGCCCAAAGACAAATAGTGTAAGACGAAGCTAAAGAGCATATCTGGAGCCATGGTGATGGCAGGAAGATGAAGCGACCACATTTGGCCGGTGGCCGAAGACGAAGACGAACAGAGGAAGACAACCGCAAAGACGACTGAGGGAATGACTCAATTTGGACAGCCTAAACGAGAGCAATCACTTCTACATCTGGCGGCGGACGAGCCTAAATGCAAGAAACCACGAAGGGGTGGCTCGGCCATGGATGGCCAATGGCTGCGAGCCGCACGCGGCTGAGATGGTGGCCCGGCCATGGACCATGTCTCCAGATCTCGCCTTGTCGATCATGGACCAGCGATGTCACAGGCCAGATCTAGTTGGTTCCGTCTTCTGGTGGTCCCCGTGACTCCGGCCAGAACTGTAACGAACGCCACATCAGCAGTTTTGAAAAGGACCTCATTGGTTAAGAAGTTTGACCTTGTCTGTTTGATTTATCTCCCAATGTGCATCATAAGAATTGATTCCGAATCACTCTTCTTTTTTTCTTTTTTCTTTTTTCTTTTTTTGAATCTTTTCTTGTTGCACTAATTTACTTGGTTATATGTGTCCTGATTCCAGCAGCTCTAGCTGGGCATATGCAACATCTCATGCTTTCAGTATAACCACAACATGTCTGGCCTCAACCAAACTCATTGACAATCTTTTGCCAACGAAGGATGTTCTGATTCGAATACTTCGGCCTTTTCCAGAGCATCAGGAGGGCTTGGACATCAAGATTCCAGATGAATCTTGCTCAAAAGGGCTAGCTCTTTTTACAGACTCTTTGATTCTGCCTGCAATATCTCAAAACAAGAGGTGAAACAAGAGACCTACTCAAGCGTCGACCGATTGAAATAAGAAACGAGTAATATTATTATGGAATAAATCATACCACCATTATCTCGTGAAAAATAATATGGACGCATGTGCTTCTTCGGCTTCGAAGGCCTTCCATCTCCTGCACGAGAGCCTTTAGCTTCATAATGTGGTGTCAGCAAACGGACAAGGGACTTATTCCGATCTTCGTTAGCAAGATCGGATATCGTCATCAATTTCCTTCAATTTTTCTAAAGGGCCTCCTTGATTAAGAAGTTCCACCTTCTCAGTTTGTTTATTTCCCTATGTGCATCACATTCGATTCCGAATCACTTTTTCCTTTTTTTGGCAGTAATTTACTTGACCATTTGTCTCCTGATACCAGCAACTCCAGCTGGACTATTAGCAACAACACGTGCTTTCAGTTTGTCTCATGCAGCTAGACGAGCTATATAATAACCGCAACGCGTCTCGCCTCGAGCACGGTCATTGACAGTTTTCGTTCAGCGCGATTCTTTCCCTAAATCTTGTTTCCTAAGTGCAGTAGCACCAGCCACTAACACATCAAGAATGGATTTTGAGGTGTTCCTAAGTTTCAGGGGATTAGATACTCGGCGCAACTTTACTAGTTGCCTCCATCATGAAATGGTGGAGAAAGGAATCCGTGTCTTTAAAGATGACAAAGAGCTCCAAACCGGTCAAAAAGATTGAGGGAAAGCTTTTACAAGCCCTCAACGACTCTCAAATCTATATCCCCATCTTCTCTAAGGGCTTTGCTTCCAGTCCGTGGTGTCTCCACGAGGTTGTACATATGGTAAACTGCACTTCAAAATCGGAGGGGAAGAAGCAGATTCTTCCTGTTTTCTTAGACGTGGAGACAGATGATGTGAAGCTGAAAACCAATTTGTACAAAGATGCCCTGTCTAAGCATAACGAAAAGTATGGCCCCGATCAAGTGAAGCGTTGGGAAGATGCTCTTGTTGAGGTTTCAACTACAGTAGGTTGGAAGCTGGAAGGAAAAGAGTAAGTTTTTCACAAATTTTCGCAGTTATTAATCTTAGATGATCTGTCAAGACACATTTGTTCAAGCATGTCATGCATTTAAAGATGTCAACTGATTTTTCTCATATTCAATCTAGTCTTTTAGCCGTTAATTTCTCTATAATTGACATGTAAGCTAAAAAGAAGTTAACGCGAATGTCTAATTCATTGTTTCGACCAACAAAAAATGTCTATGTCTATGTCATTGTCAAGTTATTAAATGCTAAGTTTTGTTGGGCTGTCAAAAATATTAAAGCAAATTTAAATAGAAAGATAAATAACTTCCAACAATTTAGGAAGAAGTAAAGTGGAAACAACAGAAAGGCAAATACAAATCGATTGTTATTACAATACATGCTTTATAATACTAATTTTAGGAGTATTTGGGAAATTATGATAATATTCCTCCTTTATTGTACATACTCATCATGAAACCAAACGACTTTAAAAGATTTACATTTTTTCGAGTATCGTAATACTTATTAAAACTCTATTAAATTTTATATTAATAAGTATTATGTAGATGGTTACTAGAAGCAGTAATCTTGCATCACACTCTCACTATCTTCATGACTAATTTGGAAAGGGGAGAAGTTTAGTAACATCGTCTAAGCCGTCACTTGGACATTGTCCCGCATTAATTGGCTTTTTGATTGCTCACGTGTGAGCTAAATATAAGACTAATTTTCCCACCAAAAAAAAAAAAAAGCTGGACCTCATACCGCTTGTCGCAGCATCCAAGCTTGGCTCGTCGCCTTTGTTTTGCGTCTCCTTAAGATCTGGAGGTAGCTTTACTAGATCCAGAAGTTTTCACGAATTATCTCGTCGAGATCTCAATGGTAATGGCCAGGGTGATGGTATCTCGATGATGTCTCCTAGAATCTCACCGAGAGAGAGTGAGAGAGAGCCAAAGGCCTCCTTACTAAAGTTAATTTTCATTTGTTTAATCTACGAACAAAGAACAATAAAATCCCATCATTCCTCTTTTTTGTTTTTTCTCGTGCAGTTAGTATCCAAATCCTTCCCATTTCCTCTTAATTACTGCATCCAAATTTAGTGTTAGTGTTTAAACCCAATGAATTATTGGGATTAGGACTAATGGTCAGTTTATAAATATGAGGAAAAGTATCATAATTTGAGTTGGCGTTGATGGTGAGAGAAGCCCAAAACCACTTAATATTGATAGAGCCCATATTATCGACAAGTCTAGACACAACAACCACACAAGAGACACAACAACCACACAGGAGATACAGATTATTGCAGCTCCAACACAGGGCCCAATGTGTGAGGGGGGAAATTATTGGGGTTTATCCCACATTGATTATGGAAGGGGCTGGCGGCTGATTTATAAGTATGAGAGAAAATCTTACCATTTAAGCTAACCTTTAAGGCCACCTAACACCAATGGGAGTCTAGGCAACAGCCCCTACAGCTATTTTGAGCCCCATATAATTTAGATTATTTTCCTTGTAACTTGAGATTGTTATTTTTTCTTCGTTTCTTTTTTTATTCAAATTTGTCATTTGGAAAATTGCTACCATTTGTAAACCAATCTTAATAGATTTCATATAAGCTTGAAAGTTGGAAATAGTATGTTGTCATCGTTTCTCAAACTGAATTCGTCTACCATTGATGTCCGGCAGTTGTGGAGAACTTATAAAATTGATTGTCCGAGAGGTTCAACTTAAGTTGAAGGGGAAGAACAGATTTCTTCCTAACAATCTAGTTGAAATGGATGACGAAGAAGATATAGAGAAATTACTGGATGTTGAATCTGATGATGATGTACGTTTCATTATAATCCATGGGATAGGTGGTATTGGTAAATCCACTCTTGCTAGCATTACCTACAATCGTTTCCGATCTAAATTTGATTGCAGTAGTTTCATTGAATATGTCCAAGACTCGTCGCAATGTGATGGTCTTCTTGGCATGCAAAAGAAACTATTGATCGACACCCTGGGATCAACCTCTGCTCAAGAAATTTATGGCACAAACGAAGGGCTTTATCGCATAAAAAGAGGACTTGGCCAAAAGAGAGTTCTAGTTGTTCTCGATAATGTGGACGAGAAGAAGCAATTCAAGAAACTCGCAGGGAGCTCTGATTGGTTTGGTTTTGGAAGTAGGATCATTGTCACAGTCAGGGACATAAGCACCATACTAGATGAGGACAACCAAATGCGACCATGCAATTACTTGGCCCACCAAGTAAATGAGTTGCCTTTAGATCGAGCTATTCAACTTTATAGCAAGCACGCCTTTAGAAGCGACGCTCCTGTAATAGATTATTACGATTTCTCTTTAGAAGCGATGCTCCTCTAATAGATTATTACGATTTCTCGAAAGAAGTTGTTGCAAGTATAGGAAGGCTTCCTTTGACTCTTGAAGTCATCTGTTCTCTTTTCGCCCGCACCATCAAATCAGAGTGGGACGAGACATTGGAGGACTTAAAGCAAGTCCAGCATAGAGACGTCCGAAAAACACTGATGATAAGTTTCAACAAATTGGATGACAGAGAGAAAGCCATATTCTTGGACATAGCATGTTTTTGCATTGGGAAGGATAAGACGAATGCCTATTACATCTTTTTCGATTCATCCCTGGAGTTGAATACCTCATTCAAGAATTGTTTTTGATCCAATACGTAAGAATCTGACCCGTTTTCTCATTGAGCGAAGGGTTGGCATAATAACGGATATTCTCCTCGCACCGCGATTCAAGTTCTTCTCCCCATGTTGTTGATAAAGATCGACGAGGACGATAAGTTCTGGATGCATAATGAAGTTCGAGATCTAGGAAGGTATATTGTCAAAGCAGACAATGTCGAAAATGCCGGAAAGCGCATTTGGGCATGGATCGATGAGAATACTTTAGACATACTAGGGAGCAATGAGGTAAATGTTACTAAAATTAGAAGATAGTCTACGAATATCTCTCGCCGTCTGCTTTTATATCTACAGTATTGGGGGGGGGAATAGCTAACTCTATAAACAGCAAAAGTATATGTTTTTATGCATTGCCCACGTGAAGAAAGCTTAGGCTCCATTGGCTAAGTGGAAATTTTGTTTCTGTTTTTCGGTGAGAACGAAAATAAGTTCTTTGTTTTCATGAAAAGGTATTTAGTGTGCGAAAAGATAGAAAAATCATCATCGAATGAAAATTTTAAACATGCTTGGTTTGTCTTATTTTCAAATTGATTGAAAAAAAAAAAAGTTAATTGTTGTGTTGCAACATGCATTTGAGTATGATAGTTTGGTGTCGAAGAAGAACTCCGGATATTGATTACTACTTCCTTGGTTCATTGCTTTCTACGTTGCGCACTCATCTTTATTTTATGCTGCTAGCATAAAAAACCAGCTGTACGAGCAGTCAGTCTAGGTATTAGTCATGATTTCACAACTGAAGAATTAGCCAGTTTACCAATGCTAAGGTTCCTTGGAGGGGAAAGAATGAATTTTGTAGGCGACTTCAAAAATTGTCTTCATAGACTAAGATGACTTTCTTGGTATCATTGCCCGTTGGATTTTTCAGCAATGAATTTTCACCCAGTGAATCTAGTCGTGCTCGAACTTTCGCAAAGTAACATCACTGATGACTAGGGTGGATGGTTACAAATTAAGGTACCGACACACCTTGCTCATGTTTGCTTCAAAATCAATCTATTGACCTTCGCTAGCTAGTTGTATGCTACTGTATTCTCTACTTTTCATCAGCATATAATCAGCCTTTTCTTTCCACTGCAGATGGCAAAAAATTTGAAAGTTCTAGATTTGTCGCATTGCAAAAAGTTAACCAAGACACCTGATTTTTCCAAGTTTGGCAAGTTGGAGAAATTGATTCTCGCTGGGTGTGAGAAATTGTCTATGATTGATGGTTCAATCGGTAAGCTAATACTGCTAAGGCTGCGTTTCGTTCAACATTTGCAAGGGGTTTTGAGTTCAATGCAAATGTTAAAAGCCCAAAGCTACTTGGAGAAATGCAATTGTGTTTGGTAAAAAAATTTTGCAAATCGACTTTGAGTTGAATGTTTGTTTGGTAAAAAAAAATTTCGCAATAGGCTTTGATAGGTATAATATATATATCTTTCTTTTTTTGAAAATTGAACTAAACTCTGACCAAAAAAAAAAAACACTAAACCCTTCGCCGAACTAGCGAAGGGCTATGGCCGCCGCCGAGCCGATCCGGCGCCGGCGGCCGTCAACTAAGGTGGCCCGAGGTCGGGCAACCTCCGGCGAGGGTCGCGCGACCCGGTAGGGGCCGCCAGAGGTCGCCCAACCTCGAGCGACCCTCGGCGAGGGTCGCTCGACTCAGGGGCCACACAACCCGGGCGGCGACCGCCGCCATCGAGCGAACCTCGCGAGACCCAAGCGAGGGCCTCCTACGGCCGCAAGACCCGGGAGGCGGTCGCCCGGGTCGCGCGGCCCCGGGCTGAGCGACCCTCGCCAAGGGTCGCCCAAGGTTGGGCAACCTCCGGTGGCCCTCGGCTAGGTCGCATGACCCTCGTCGAAGGTCGCCTGACCTCGGGCAACCTAAGCCGACGGCCCACAGCGCCAAATCTGGCTCGCCGGCGGACTTGCGAAGGGCTACCTCCTTTTTCAATTAAAAAAATAAATAATCAAGGGCAAAATCGAAAATATGAAAAATTAGTGAGGGTAGTTTTGGAAGGGAAAAAATAATTTCAGTATTCGACGAGAATGCTGAAAGCCCAAAGCTAGTCCCTACTAGCTTTAGGCTTTCAGCATTTTGAAGGTAAGTTGAAAGCTGAAAGCAGGCTTCAAAGTTGAACCAAACGGTCCAACATTTCCCCAAGGGGCTTTCAAATGCACCCTACATATTTTGAATATTGATGGATGCATTACCCTCTAAGGGTTGCCCAAAGAAATCAGTTCTCTAGAACGTTTGTCAGAGATTATCATGCCCTCCAAAGGCAAGCCTTTCAAGCTTCCTGAGACACTAGATGATCTAAAATCTTTGATGAGGTTTGAAGTTCGAAATCATGATGGTATCAACCAACTTCCCAACTCTAGTGGAAGGTTAACGAATCTCACGCATTTGCTTTTGCCTGGATTGAAGAGTCTAGATAAGCTTCCGGACTCTATTGGGGAACTAAAATCGTTGGTTCACTTGGATTTAGGACAGCCAGGAATTAGGGCAATCCCTGATTCCATTGAAAATCTGAAGAGACTAAAAATCATTAGGGTGGGGCACACAAAGATAGAAAGGATACCTTGTGCTATTGGACGCGCGGAGATGCTCGAAGAGTCGATGCCCCATGTCGTTATCATCTTAAGGATGAATCCCTATGGGAAATGGGAAGCCTAACCCGTCTGCAGATCTTGAACTTAGATTGGACACCAATCTCTACACTGCCGACGATGATCAGCGGTTTCTCTAGTCTCCAAACGCTTATGATTACAAGCCAAAAGCTTTGTCCATTGCCAGAGCTTCCCTCGAGTTTGAAATATCTAGTGGTTGCAGTTGCTCAATTTCCTATTCTTCCCGATCTCTCGAGCCTAGTTCATTTAGATCATTTCGAAGTGTGGAGACTTGATTCAAGTAATGCTTCATCTGGGCCGAACGAGGTTATCTCACCTTGGAGGGATGCGCAGTCCATCCATCAGCTTCCGCGTAGCTTGTCAAGATTGAGACTTGGCGGGATCCCACAATTGCCAATTTTTTCCGACTTCAAAAGTTTGTCGGTTCTCATTATCAGCAGATGCCCGTTGCCACATTTCCCCGCATTTGAATACTTGGAGAGGTTAAGGGAATTGAAAATATCATTGTGCGAATTCCTGGAGAGCACACCCAGTATGTTGTGCTTGAAGAGGATACAAAAGTTACAGCTTAGTGACTTACCCAAATTGGCGGAGATACCAGGATTGGGGCAGCTGGAATCACTGAAGTTTCTACACATTAGCAGGTGTAATGCTATCGAACAATTGCCTAACCTGTCGAAGTTGAAAAATTTACGGCATCTCAGGCTAGTTCACTGTGGAAAGATAAGAGCCATCGAAGGTTTGAAAGAATTGATTTCTTTGAAGAATGCAGAGATCAAACGTTGCATGTCCCTTGAAAGTTTGCCCAATGTGTCAGCATCCACCAAGTTAGACACTAAATGGAAGTGGCAAGACGCTGCTGAAGACATCTAGTAAAAGAGATTTCTGCATTCAGTCTACCACACCAGGGTGGCCAATTGTGATTTTCAGCATTGTAGGACAAATAAGCCTAAAGCAGATTTCATCATTCCGAGTAGGCAAGGACCTCCAATCAAAGTACATCAAGTCCAGTATGCAGGAGGGCATTTGTTTATCAAGAAGTGAGCGCGCGGGTTGTAGATGTGGAATCTCCTTGGGTCAATAATTAAAGAGATTTGTACAATAGAGCCTTCTTTACTTGTACTTCAAAATAGGAATCTCAATCGAAGTTGTGTTGTTATTATTCTCAAACATGTAATCAAACGAATGAGATCTAATGAGGTTGACCTCGCCAAAGGTCTGCCAGGACAAGTCTCGCCATGGCTAGGCAAGCGAGTTCAAGCCTCAAGCAAAGGCCAGAACGACAAAAAAGCCCAAATCGCCAAATTAACCCCATCAAAGCCCACTCGTCCCTTCAAGCAAGAGAGAACAATGGGAATTAAAAACAGAACGCGAAATACCATTTTTGAGCCCAATACTGGACTCCTCGATGTTAATGTCGTAGAGGACACCCTCGTACCTGATCTCGCTCTCGAACGTCAAGCTAATTAAGCTCCCAATGTACGAATCTGCTGTCGAATTCAATCTCGAAGAAGAACTCTCGATTGCCATGCTGTCACGCCATCCAATGATTGGGCGAGGCTCGCCCTTGCCAAATCTGGCAAGACTAGTGACAAGGCGAGCTCGCTCTTGCCCAGCAACGGTGAGGGGAGGTCGAGCCTTCCCGGCCCTTGCCTCTTGCCAGTATTAAGGTCTAGTGACCAAATGAAGGAAAAAGGAAGGAAAGAAGGAAAAAAAAAAGATAAATAAATAAATTTTGAAAAATATTAGAATGTAATTATAAAAATATCCACGTCAGCGCCGATGTCCACGTCAACACCAGCAACCAAAATTGATCAGATGAAATGGATTGGTATAAATACAAAATGTTTAAGACTCAATGCCAATCATGGAGGTAAAAGGGTGGACCTCTTTCTTCCCTTGATGCTTTTTGCACGAAGGATCTTAAGGAGGATGATTAACATCGCAGCTAATTAGATGAGATCTTGATTTATGAAGAAAATATTTATTCTTTACCAAAAAAATCCACTCATAATAAAAAATGCTAATTAGTTGTACTCGCTGCCGTATGGGATTTGCTTTATTGTACAAGATATAAAATATTCAATTTTGGAATTGAAATTCATAAGAGATCAAATAAACTTATAAATGGTATGAAAATGTCCACTGGCTGGATATTTATATAATAACTCATCGAGGATATTTAGGAAATAGAAATTGCGATCGCTTAAAAGTAGATAAATTGTCTTTGCTTTATCTATACTAACAAATATGAGGGCACATGCGTATACGTGTCAAGATAAATGAAAATAAAGATTAAATGTGTGAGAAGACAGATAAATATCTAAATACAAATCAGTTTATGCAAAAAATTTCTATCATATGAAAATAGAGAGCTTCACATTTAATTTTGGAAAGTAAAATATTTTATATGACAATTATAGAAATTATGTTTTGTCAATCATGTCATACTATGTCGCCAAAATACATTCAAAAAGGACACGGAGGTTTGAGGAAGTTTGTGGACTTTTCTAGGAAGATTGTGGGTGGTATAGAAAAGAAATAAAATTCTATTTGATAGGGATATCGTGAAATAATTATTAATCTATGCATATATCCGTTGATATAATATTTGTAAATGACTGATTGAGAATATTGAGGAATGAAAAGAAAAGATTAAGATCCCTTAAAAGTTGCGGGTTCTCTTTACTTTATATACTAATATAGCTCATACATACAAATAACAGAAGATATATGAACATGATATTTCTCTATACTTTGGCCAAACAAATTAGGTACATGAAATAATTTTTTCACTAACTAAAGGCAATTTATTACATATAATAATTGAGATCCCAGGTTGTCGAGTCAACAGGAAGAGGCAACATTAAAACTGGGCCTGCCATTTTACCAGCATCGAGGACTTTGCAATTTCTCTGTTCTTCTGCTCAATTATTTGCATTTATGTCCGACACCAAGATCTTCCTTCCAAAATTATATTTGCTCAGTTACATTCACGGCACCATTTAATGCCCACTCTTATTCGCATACGTGCATGTGCGGCAATTGAGTTATGTACCCGGAGAATTCTTTATATCAAAGGTGTATTTATTTCTTGGAAAGAAAAAAAATTGGTGGAGAAAAATAGTTTACAAAGAAATGGCTGTTTTTGGTTATTCGACAGTGTACCTGAGAATGAGACGGAAAGTTTTTTGATTATAGATCTTACTATCTTCCAAAATTATAACCCCATAGCCGAGTGAAAAATTATAAAACCAAATGATTATTTAGTCCGACAAACTTACAACAAATTGAACACTTATATGTGATTGAAGCTAATGTTAGAAATTTATGTATTTTTATAGAGATGAAACTTCTAGAAGAGGAGGAAAGACCAATGAGGAGAGGGAGAGTAGATTCAAGATCTATGCGAACATGCACGTGGAAAAGGATCCTGGCAAAACAATTCTCCTCTTTTTAAGATGGAAAATCGTTTTCCTTAAATTTAAGTATGTTACTTTCCTTGATTGGAAAATCTTTTCCGTTGATTATCCACTTTTAGGAAACCAAACACATGAAAATTTGGAAAACCATTTCATAAAAATCATATCATAAAACCAGACACATCCTAATTTTGCTAGATTATTTATTAAAAAAAAATCTTAGCTACTATATTCTCCCTCACTAATATAGCGGTAATTATGGTACGTGCATATTGACCCACTTTCTTCATTGTCTTCACCCATTTTTCTATCTTGGGAAAATTGTCCTAAAAATCCTAAACTCATTACAATTTTACCAATTCAATCATAAACTTTTTAATTTTGTCAATTGAGTCCTAAATTTTTTTCACATTTTACCAATTAACTTCTAAACTTTTGCACGTTTTACTAATTGAGTTCATTTGGTTAATTTTGGTCAGAAATTATTGACATTGACACTGGCCATCCTATGGAACACAAGCTACGCTGACAAACAATATTTAATAATATTGTAATTTTCTTCAATTTTTAATTTTTATTCTTTTCTTTTTCCTTTTTCTTTTTTCTTATCTTTTTTTTCTCTAACTCTAGGCCGGGAGGTCGCCAATCAACCCTCATCGGCCATGGGTGAGGGCCTCGTGGCCCTAGCCAAACCCTTGTCCTCGCTAGCAAAAGGGCAAGGGTCCGGCAAGGGCCAACACCCTTGCTTGTGGCCGATAAGGGCATGGAGGCCCTCGCCCGTGGCTAGTGAGAGTAGTGACGCCCTCACCCAAACCAAGCGAGGGTCGTGACCCTCACCCTATGGCCAACGGGAGTCGGCCGGCAACTTCACTTCTTGGGTTTAGGGAAAAAAAGGAAAGAAAAAAGAAAAATAAAATAAAAGTAAAAAAATTGATAAAATATTAAAATATTATTAAAATTGTCCACATCAGTGCAGGTCGATAGTTGACATCCACATCAGCTCCTAAGTGTAGAGTCGCCTCCAACTTACACCATCATTTCTTTCGTGTGACGCCACAATAAGCAAATGATGGGCAGAGGGGGCCGAGCGAGGGCCGCAGCTCGTAAGTGCTAGCAAGCCTTGAAAGTAAAAGAGACGCAAACTCAGATTCTTGAGTCTTTGTCGACAAGATTTGATCATAACCAAAGAGATTTTAACAATAAAGCCATTGTTACAGTGATCGCGTGCTAGCGGGTGAAATCAAATACAGGCGACGAGGGTGGCTTCATCCGAGATGGCGCATGCTCCTCCAACAAAGTCGACCGATGGGCTGTTCCCCTGGGGATAAGGCCCGTGGATTCAAACGCAGTAAAGGACTTGATCAATTCCCTACAAACGAGCAGTTGATATCTCTAGGAGACAATTTTGTAGTTCAAATTTGGAAATCTCAATCAACTTTCGGTGTTATTATTCTCAAATGAATAAGGTGTACGGATTGATCCGGTCAATGAGTTTCACTCTGGACACGAGAGAGGAAGTCTGTATAGATTTAAGACCCTCCTAATTATTTAATCTTCTCTACTTCTGGGAATCAAGTTGAAACTTAAGTAGATCTTTTGATTGGTAAACAATACTCTTGGCCTTTTTCATTTTCTTTTTCAGTAAATAAAATGGTCTGAAGCCAGAGAAATCAATTAGGGATAGTTATACGAGGCATTAAAGTCACGTTACCTTATGGACCCAAAGCCCAAACCTAACAAATTCTATGTAGAATTCAAATGGACCGTCTTTATGCTCTCGATTTCCAATTCAGGCCCTTGAGAAGCACATCGCGTGTTTATCTTTCTGAAAAACAGAAAGAGAAAGACATCATGCGACACGCATTTAGCACCCACATGGGCTATATAATCCAAGTATCCATGTCACCTCCCGAGCCATATATTATATTTCTTGTTGATGTTAAGATTATTTTGTCTTTTTCAATTTGAATTGTTGTGATGCGTGAAGTTATTATGCTTTATTCATTTTAATAATCTCTCAAGTATCGATGTACTATGTGAGGTAAGACTTAACAAATTTTCATTACCAATAAATATGAGATCCACTGCATTAGGCACGATGGCATCTCCTGGTTCTCGTGGTTTAGCTAATGAAAGACTAAAACTATTTCCAATTTGTCATCCATCGCACGTTCGATGGAACAATAATGGCTCCTACATGGCCAATTAGTTGTATTGCATATCAAGGACTTGTTCTGCAATTAGTGTTCAAAACAGCACATACTGATGATTTACATTTGAGTAATAATTTGATTACCTTAAATATAGAGAGTGATCCTAGTTAATTGACTCAAGTGCTCTCTTAGATTTCCAGAAGATGTGAATCAACATTGAAGCCTATAGACAATCCACAAACATTGCTAGAGATTTGAAACTTTTACACACAATGACTTGTAAAACTAATATGGTAAAAAATTATCTATTATTGTGGATATGATTGATGTCTTCTCATAACGTGAATATAAAAGATAATACATAGTGACGAAAGTAAGCTATTGTACACTGCTTTTAATACCATGCTTTCCTCTGTTTCTGGTTGAAGGAAACCAGCCTTCTGATTTATAGGTTACAAATATAGGCATCACTAACATTTCCGTTTAATCAAATTTACATGTAGATGATGTTTATAATTTGGATCCCACCAATTAGAGGCATAATTGGAGAAAGTTTGTTTTAACCATGGATGAAGGAAAATATGACCCTTATCGCATGGTATCTGGAATCTCCTTTCTAAATGAATAGATGTAACTAGATCACTTCAAATGACGTGTACATCGCATGTTCTGAAACAAGTGAAAACTCTTGTTTCCAGGAATTAAATAATTCAAAGTTTGTCTTGTAAACATAAATAACTGAATAGAGTGGACTTAGGTCAGGGGTGGTTGCAAGAGAGAACGCAAGTTCATCATATTTACCTGCCCCAACCATTTCCTCTCATTTGCAACTCTATCCTAAAATAACCAAGCAACTGAAAAACCTCAAAAAGTTTCGACCCCTTTGCAAAAGTCTCCTGTCCTATTCTTTTCTATTTCCTGTCTTATATTTTATGCATGCCTCACCCACTCGCCCGCAATCGAATTGAAATGACAAAAAGAAAAGTTGTGGAAAAACATGAAAGGTAGAGTCATGCATGTGTCCCCTCCTTTTGCTTTTTTCCAACATATCACTTCGAATTGTACCTGAGGATTACGTAGAGATTCTCTATGTTCTTTTTCTTTTTGCATGAAGGATCTTATGGATGGATGATTGAAACTTCTGTAAATGTACATGTAGAGCATGAAGTATTCTACACTGAATCATGCTAAACTTCCCATCTAAGTAGATGAGATTTGCACCTATGTCTAGTCATTCTTTAGCTATAGCATTTAGGTTGGGAGGAATCCTATAACTTGGTTCAATTATAACTTCTACATATTCTATTTAAATCACATGTCTCTCAATTTCTAAGGTGCTGGTTATAAATTATAGAGGCGTGTAAACTAGAGAAGAACATTGATATTAATGGCGCTTAGTACACTTCAAAAGATACTGTTTGGTACACTTCAAAAGATACTGTTTTATACAAACTTTTTCATAGTACTTTAAATTATCAAAAAAGGTTTGTAGTTTAATAAGGTGTTTGGCAAATATTTTATAGCTATAATAGCTCATAGCAGAATTTAGGAACTACCTTATCGAATTTTAAGGTTTTGTAGTTTCAAAATATATATTATTAAATATGTAAAATTACAACCATTCAGAGGACAACCCCTATTTATTCAAGATTATATCAAACGAGCTCTTATTGTGTAGCACCCCAAGTCCATTAAAAGTTAAAAGATTGAATAATAAAAAAAATTTAGTTTTCAATCCCAAATGCTTACATATTATCCACATTACCAAAAAAAAAAATAAAACACTCATTATTATCTTAAAAATATTTGAAAACCCTACAAAAATTAGATCCTGGAATCATGCCACATTGTTCGAATTCACCGACACCCCGTCCAGTCGAGGATTCAAACCAAACAAAATCCAGACCTTCTCAACAGCCACGGGGACGGCCAAGCAGGAGCGCTCTCCCCCTCCAAAACTTGCTAATTATAGGCCATGTGGTCTATAAATAAATGGAATAAACACGCTGAAAATACTAAAAATTATCCCAAAAGCATCATCAAGTTCTAAAACTTTGAGATAGTGCAACCAAGTTTTAAAAATTAGCAAATTATTTGCAATTAAGCCCTTTATTAACTCCATCCATTTGGCTAATGAAAGGCATTTTTCGTTATGTGTGAATTAGATATATGGTAAATGGTACAATATTGATCGTAAATTTGTACATCTAGCCATCATAAATCTCCTAACCATATGATAATTTGCACCAAAGAAGTTGAAACTTGTGTATTGTTTGTTACTCATAGCCTTTTTAGATTCTTTCTAAACATGATCCTATGACAAGGTGGGGGCAGAATTTTACTCAATGCCAAAAAATTACCGATTCTTTTCATGCCACTACCAGTAAAAAAGAAGTGACCAATGACTTTTGCTCAAGTAACTTGTTGGTAGCTTACTAATATTTTACGAAAGTGCCAACATCTTTCTAGGTAAAATATTGCCAAACATTTTACGAGCAAAAGTGCACATGCGATTTGTGTGTGCAAAAAATTGACAAGTGAATCGCCTTATTACAGAATATTTGAATTATTAATTAATGAAAAGAGATTTTTAATTCAATATAAATAACTTGTAAATTTACATATGGAAAGAGAAATAAATTTCAAGTTTTGAATTAATTTTTTTGTAAGGTTGTTATAATATAGAAAACATTCAATTTTCACATTGAAATTCACAAGAGATGTATAAAATTCATAAATTTTACGTCGCTGTCCATTGGTTGAACATTTGTATAATGACTCATCGACAATATTCAGGAAAAAGGAATCGCGATCACTTAAAGTTAAATAAATTCTCTTTGCTTTATTTATACTAACAAACATGAGGGCACATGCGTATACGTGTGAAGGAAAATGGAAAAGAAAATATTAAATGTGTGTAAAGACAGATTAATATCAAATCAATTTATGAAAGAAATTTCAATGATTATCAGAATAGAGAGTTTTACATTTAATTTTGGAAAGTGAAATATTGTATTTGACAATTATTTGAATTACGATTTTGTCAATCGTTTCATACTATCTCGCCATAATACATTCAAAAAAGACACACGGAGATTTCAGGAAGTTTTTTGAACTTTTCTAGGAAGATTGTGGGTAGTATGAAAAAGAAAATTATATTCTATTTAAGAGAGATATCGCTAAATAATTTTAATTCTATGCATATATCCATTAATATTTATAAAATGAGTAATTAAGGGTATTGAGGAATGAAAAGAAAAGATTGAGATCTCTTAAAAGTTGGAGGTTTTCTTAACTTTATATACTAACATACTTTATAAACATGAATGACAGAAGATACATGAACATGAAATAACTCTATTCTTTGACTAAACCATTTAGGTAGACGGCATAAATATCGATTTATTTTCACTAAACCATACGTGCCCATGTTGCGATTTTGGACGTATGTGAAGATTTATGGGCCAGGAATCGAATTTCAGATCATTTGAATCGAGAAACGAAGGATATAGGACGACTATAAGAGCAGGAAACACTCATTTTACGACAATGTCATTAAGTAGAGAGGGTGGCACATGTAGCTGGTCCCAGGTTTGTAACTCTTGTCGAAGGGAAGAGACAACATTAAAACTTAGGTCTGCCATTTCACCAGCATCGTGGACTTTGCACTTTTCTCTCTTCTTCTACTCAATTATTGGCATTTATGTCCGACACCAAGATCTTCCTTCCCAATTATATCTTGCTCATTTATGTTGACGGCACCATTCAATGCCCACCCTCATTCGCATACGTGCATGAGCGGCAATTGAGTTATTTTCCAGGAAAATTCTTTTCATAAAAGGTTTATTTATTTTTTGGAGAAAAATATGGAGTATAATGTCTTTCGTGAAAATCATTTTCAAAGAAATGACCGGTTTTCAATTGTTTGGCAGTGATCCTGAAAATGACATGAAAAGATCTTCCTATATTCTAAGAATGTAAGTCACATGGCCAAGTGAAAAATTATAAAATCATACGATGATTTAGTCCAATGGACCTACAACGAATCAAACGCTTATATGGGATTGAAACTAATGTTAGAAATCAATTTGAAGAGGGAAGACCAGTGAAGAGAAAGAAAGAGAGTGTGGGAAAGGAGCCGGCAAAAGAATACTTCTTTTCAGGTTGGAGCAATCTTTTTCTCAAATTTAAGTATGGTTAATTTTCTGGATCGAAAAGTCTTTGCCGTTGATTATTCATTTTTTAAAAAAGCAAATACATGAAAATTTGAAATCACTTTATAAAACTAATTCATAAAAACAAACGCACCCTAATTTCACCATATAATTTTAACCAGTCCTTGCCACTATATTCTCCCTCCCTCGTATAGACGTAATCATGGTACATGGGTAATGACCACTTTCTTCATTATCTTCACCCATTTCTCAGCAAAAGAACACCCATAATACTAAAACCTAGCACAAGATGAACATTTAAATGCCAAAAATAAGAAAAGTGACACTTAAGTGTCACTTTTGGTATAAATGCCACATCCGAACTCCGAAATTTTTTTTTTTAGTAATTTTACTTGCTTATGTGGCTTGCGGGAAGGCTGACTCAATAAAAAACACAAAAATGACGTCGTTTTAGCACAATTTGAATTTTAATATAAAAATTAATTAAATTAAATTTAAAACCAAATTTATAAATATTAAAAAAAAAAAAAAAAAGATGAACAAACATGAGCCGCGGCCGGGGGCGAGGGCTCAACCCTCACCGTCGTCATTGGCCCTTGGGGATGGCCGGCGACCCCGCCTAGATCTAGGTGAGGGCTTGCAGGCCGTCACTATTGGTTGGCTAGGGTCGCCGGCCCCTAGGCTAAGGCCAAGGCCCCAATCGACCCTCCCTCCACCTTCCCAACAATGGCGAGGAGGTGGCGGCGATGAGGGCTGAGCCTTCAACCGCTGGCTACTGTTCATCTTTCTCCTTTAAAAAAAATGGTTTTAATTTTATTTTTTTATATTAATTATTTACCCACGTCAGCAGCAAAACGACGTCATTTTGGCACTTACATAATCACATCGTATGTAAAATAACGTCGTTTTGCACTTGACTCGCCAAAAAATCGCCACGTCTTTAGTCGGATTTTCTTGCGTTGGCACGTAACTAATACATTTTGCTCCGATTTTGACACATAAATGTCACTTTCCTAACATGTAGCATTTAAGTGTCCCCTCATGCTAAGTTTTGGACACTTGGACTCCCCATTTCTCTATCGCCATTATCACCAATGTTGCCCTTTTTTTTTCTGCTTTTTTTCTCTTTTTTTCACACATTTATCTGTGTCTTATTTAATTCTTTCCTTTTCTTTTTTCCAGTGGAAATTATTATATTATTGAACTTATGGGAGAAACTAATGTAGGATGGGAATCAAATTAGAATTTTCATCTAATTAACCAGTATTTGTTTTTTTATAAGAAGATTTAGGCTTAGCATACTAGATTCTCGTTTTAGGATTTCATATAAGAAAGTTGTATCTATAGTCCCAAATGTTTCACCAATGTATAATCAACTCCTAACCTTTTGAATTTGTGCAATCAAATCCTAATTTTTTGGTATTGGACGTAATTTAGTCAATCTGGTGAGCTCACGTATAACTTTGCTAACATGGCATGTCAAAATCCTGCATGGCATTTTTTTTAAAATTTCTTTATGCATATATGGCTTTGACGTGGCACCACGTCAATAAAATTAAAAAACTAAAAAATTTTGAAGAAAAACCCAAAAAATTAAATAAAAAGCCAAAGATTATAGATAATTATTATAAAAAATAATTTAATAATAATAATAATAATAATAATAATAATAATAATAATAATAATAATAAAAAGCAAAGTCATAGGGAGAGGCACTATACGTAAATTATCACTAGCAGCGCACTTCCTTTTCTCTGTCCTTCATCCTCCTAATCATTTTAGTTGACACGAAGCTGTAAATTATCGAATCGAATAGCTTGATTTTTTTTTAGTGGAATGTCCCTAAGCTAGAAGCTCGGTTTGATTGAATGAGCTTATGGAAAACGAGAGATTTCACCTTCAGTCAGGGATGTAGATTGATTAAAGGGAGTAATCATGTATTTGGCTCGTTCCTACTGAAAATGTGGCCTTTGAATATTTTGTCTCTCCCTCTCTCTTGAATTATTCTAGAATATTTGCATGTATATAGTCATCTCCCCCTCCCCCTCCCCCAACCCCCAAAAGAGATCAACTATAACGATTTAGTCCGATGAGAGCGGGAGTAATCGTTGGGACTAGAAGGCCTTTGACAAGAAGCGACTCCCAGCATACTTCTAGGATGGATAAAGGGGTAATAATGAACCGGACTACACACCAAGTAGGGAAAGAGTGATTCTGAGATATATATGAGAAAATTGAAATTAACTTACAAAGGCACAATGGTAAGCTTTGCTTAAGTGAGCTATAGTTAAAGCACCACCAGAAAGGTGATCTTCAAGGAAATTCCTTGCATGTACATCAAATGACTAAACTCGAGGCTTGGTATGAGACGGATCAAAACGGACAATACCTCGAGTAAGTTAATCTAGGATTATCACATCAAATTATATTGAAAAACAAATAGAGCTGAATGTGAACCAAATTATGTGTAGGCATAGAGATATATGCAAAAATAAGTCTTATGCTATTTGGTATTGAGTATTTGATATTCTGAGGGCATCCAACCAATTTTCAGGAGCCATGAGATAATCCCACTGCCTTGAATTACTTTTGTGCCACCTCTCGACAAATATGCTTGTGTTTTCAGGATGCCCTTATTCATGGTTAAAGTTGAGAAATGGGAGAAACCACCGGGGAATTTCATGTGCTTGACCGAAAAGATAGGTTGGTTTTTTGTTCGCTCTAGGACAAGCACAGGTACCTCCGGCACTGGGTCGTGTGTTCCGACCCAGTTTCTGTAAAAGTTGTTTGGCATTTTTCAGAAAAAAAATCCACCTTTATGTCTCCCTTCTGCTTTTCTACTTTTGCCTTGCTTCCATAAAATAATGCAGACTAAATTCTTTGCTTGTCCGACCAAAAGAAAAAAATTTTCTTTTCTTGACATGGTGGACTATTTAATTTTAAGTAAATATAACACTAAGAACAAAACTTCTTCTTTTATTAATTTCGGTCAATTGAAGTTGACATGTTGATCAGGAGGACTAAAAATGTGATGTTTAAATAATTAATGCCTTTCTGAAATGAAACCACATAAGAAAATTTAAGAGAGAAGACGGAAGACGGAATTATGACGCCGCCTATGAAATGTATAGTCATTTTCCTAAAGACAACTATTTTTTTGGGATTGGACAAAGCTTTACTAAAATCCTCTCAGAAAACACACGAAAAATTCGAACTACAGATTTCAAATCCGAAAGCAAAAATCTATAATAAATGTGAACTCGCTCTAAACCTGCACCAATGGTTATTTGCAATTAGGCATCTAACGGTCGCAACTGTTCATAATTCAAATTCAATAGATGTAAGAAGTAAGTGACAATTGCATAAGATAAACACTTGTTCACTACTCAAGCCCAAAACCTATATAAAATTCGGTTGATTATATAATGGATTATTGGTCCTATAGTTTGATTAGCACAAATTAATCATTTATTGTGGAATCTTTATTTCACACATATATTTGGTTGTCATCAACCAATTTGTTAACTTCGATTTTCTGAAAATCAAAGACCACAGGACGTTCTTACATAAGATTGATGATTCGATTGCATCAATTACAAGTTCAAAGATTGATTGAAAACATAACTCAAGTTTAAGGATGAAATGTGTGCTCTTTTCAATTTTAGAGTAGTTAACAATAAACAACTCAACTTTATTTGGTGACAAAGTACTAGAATGTATCAGATCTCTCATTTAGCCCCCTCCTCATTCAGTGACTATTGCACACATTCATCTTAGACCAAGCTCTTAACCTAAGTGCCGTGAACTAGAAAGTGAGAACATTTAAATATTATATATGAAGATTCATTTATTTAACAATTTATTACTTTTGGATTCATTAATAACCAATAACCTATTTCTATGTCGATGAGCCTATTATATTTAACGTGGAATATAAAGAAAAAAAAAATGTTCATAAACAAGCATCACAAATGAAATATAAATATCCCATTACAAAATTTGTTATAGCGGAAATCAACACCCAATTTTCCTTTTCAATGACAAGCCTATTAGATAGGAAAAAATTTGAGTAATTATTCACCAAGTTTGGTCTATATTCCAAAAATGGATCTAAAACTATCAGAAGCAGAGAGATCAAGATCCATCACATTTATAGATGTTACTTCCCATATTTAAAGGTCTAATACATGCTTAATACCATGAAAAACCCAAAATTAATACATTTACAACAAATTTACTCCAAAATTTAAAAACAATATATTTGTAATAAATTTATCATCCACTATACATGTGACATACTAAAGTAAAATTCAAACCGCTATACTCGTTAATTGTCACGCGTCATTCAACTTAACGATTTAATGACAAAATTTAACAAAAACTAATAAATAGTAAATTTGTTATCGAATGTACTAATTTGAAATTCTTTAGTTTTGGGTAATATGACATTTTTGTGACATTAATCCTTTATATATATGTACACGCCACTCGTACTGAATAATGGCTCGAAATCTTTTGAGGGGAAGCTGCTGGCTCCCACAATATCAATCAAGCATTTCCCTTGTCAAGTCATTGTCGAACACACCATACAAATCCCAAAAGCCACCAGAAAAATATTAACAAACACAAAAGAAAAATAAATAAATAAAGGACGACGCGGATTTTGTCATGGACTTAGCATGCTTCTCACATGAAACCAAACTTGTCTAAATCGTGAAATCAAATGATGTCACGCTCTAAGATATAGGACAACCCAAAAAAAAAAATTCGTGACAATAATAGCCTCCCATAACATAATTGTCGTGTCATGTCGAGTACTTGAGCCTCAATTTTAGATTTTCCTGAATTTTTTAAACTTTATTTTCAAATCCCAAATGAGGTGAAAAGGTGTTGGCATCTGAAATTATGCAGTGCTATTTGCATGATAAGGTTATTTAACTAAAAGTTTTGCAATATGAAACCTAAGATGCGGGAAGTCCCAAACTTTGTTAAAATCTAAAATCAAGGTCGCTATATATCTTCATAAAATGGATGGACACATTATGGTGACCTTGATTTTATGGGCATGTTTAGTTTGGTTAGAAAAATTCAAGTTTGGTGAAAAACCAAACCTGAATTACTAGCTTGCTTTTTACATTTTGAAAGCCAAAATGAATCAAAAGGTTGAACTAAATTCGTCTTTATGGAATGAGCGAGTCACTGCAGGCTATACCAAGTTGATTCACTTTTCAGATTTACTTACTTTATCGGATTTGCATCTTTGTCTTGAAATTATGTACCTCTCTTTCATATGAAATGAAAGTTTTCTTTCCGATAAAAAGAAAAAAAAAAAGTTGTCATAAAGTTCTGAAAGGATATAATTGTAGACTATTGTAGCGCAAAAATTCAATTCCATGTACCGCATTTTGTATTGCAAAAGGACTAAAGGGAATGCCAGTGGCGGCAGAATTAAATGACCAAATTGGACCATGTCCTCTCTTGCTTCTGCCCAAAGGCAAAGTGTTGCTACCTTGGCTAACCAACCGACCTCTCGCTGTTCAATTGTGATTCATGTAGGCCCTTACAGAAAAACACAAAGTCATTTTTACCGAAAAGAACCAAAAAAAAAAATAGAACAGATCAAACTAAAATCTTGGAAACCAGCCAATGACATCATCAGGCAACATAAAGGTCTTGGTATAAAGCCCCCCATAAAATAGAAACTGGAAAAGTCTTGGTTGTTAGCACTTAAAACCTAAAAGTACCTTACTCCAAATAAATAAATCACATCAGTCCTTGACGTTCCCTTCCAAGAATCATCAACGCCAATTTAAAACTTACCGTACTGACTCTCCTCCCCACCACTCACCCTTTGATGTTTCAAGTCTGTAAACTCAGTTTCTGCTGCTGCAGAGACAGCTGCACTCACAAACTGTGCCATGAAACTGGATAGAGTGTTTGATGAAGACAAGGCACCACTAATTATAAAATCAAGAAAAGAAAACTTATCAATCCTGCTGTACAAAAAGAGAAGAACTTCAAACATTTGAACTCCTTAAAGTTAGAGCACCCCCCAACCACCCAAAAAAGGTAAAAGAAAATTCAAGAAAAAAGAGGAAGAAAATGAAAGAAGACAAATTTATAAAAGAAAATGCTAACCCAACTCATTGAAAACCTAGAGGGGTAAAGAGAAACAACACTCCCAGCAAAACAAAGATCAAATGCTAAGAAGATCCACCGGAGGCGATTGCGGCGCCGGCTGTTGTTGCTGCTCCTTCCCATCTTTCGTCGTCGCTGAGGACTCGAGCGCCAAGCCTTGTGGTGGCAAGGACTGCGCCACCACCACCACCGAATCTCCCTTGGCCGAGCCTGGCGGCCTCGGGCGCTCCGTCAGGATCTGGACGACCTCTCGCATCGTGGGGCGCTCCACCGCCTGCTCCTCGACGCACAGCATCGCGACGTAGAACACGTGCATGGCCTCGTGGAGTGGGACGGCCGGGAGCCTCGGGTCGAGGATCTTCTGGACCTCCTCCTTGTTCGAGTTCGTCATCTTTCGCACCCACTGGACGATGTCCACCCCATCCCCGAATTCTCCGACCGGCTTCCTCCCGCTAACTAGCTCTAATAGAACCACCCCAAAACTGTAGACGTCGCTCTTCTCATCCACCTTTAGAGTGTACGCGTATTCTACACACACCAAACAAAGAAAAAAACAACTATTAAAAAACCGTCCGATCAAACCAGAGAATCAAACGAGCACAAAGTCAAAGGTTAGTTGACAAATTTCGCTAAATCAATTGACAAAAGAGCTCCAAAGAATGCATCCGGGTTTGAATTCATGAGTTGGACAGTCCAGGTAGTCCTTGTCAAAAGCTAGGCCGCATATAGCGGATGAGATGTCTCGGTGCTATAGGCCTTTCGGGTGGACCGTCATATAATTCATGTGCTATGAAAGCTGCATCAATCTCCACTTTCGGTTTGTCGAAAAGGATTGATTGCGAATTTTCTAAGTTTCGGAGAAAAAAGAAGAAATAATTCTTTGGACATGAGGGTCAAAAAAGAGGCATGAACAAGGAAGAAACTCGAACAAACATATGTACCTAAAATTCAAACAGTGACAGTAAAATCTCAGTCAAAAGGTCAGTTCAGTTCAGCAAATTCTTGGATCATTGACCTAGTGAATCATGGCCTCTAGTACAGATTCGAGTACTTAACAATTCACAGATCAAACAACAACATCTATCATATCACTTTGTAACAAGATTTCAAAGATCGAATCGAAACGTACCAGGCGCTATGTATCCATATGACCCGGCAATGGCGGACATGCACTCCGATGTACCCGAGTCCTGTAGGAACTTGGCGAGCCCGAAATCGGCGACGTGGGCTTCGTAATTCAAGTCGAGGAGGATGTTGTTCGACTTCACGTCCCGGTGGACGATCAGCGGCGAGCAGTCGTGGTGGAGATAGCACAGCCCCTTGGCGGACTCGACGGCGATCTTGTACCGCGTGTCCCAGTACAGGTGCCCGCCTTTCTTGCCGTGCAGGACCTCGCCGAGGCTCCCGTTGGGCATGTACTCGTAGACCAGGAGGTTCGTCTCGTGGTTCGAGCAGAACCCGAGCAGCCTCACGATGTGGCGGTGCCGGATCCGCCCGAGGGTCTGGATCTCCGCATTGAACCCGTGGTCGTGGGACGAGCCCCGGCTCATGGCGGGGAGTCTCTTCACGGCTACCTGGTCGCCGTTGGGCATCGCCCCTTTGTACACGATGCCCGCGCCGCCCTTCCCGATGATGTTATCCTCCTTCAGGGAATCCAGGATGTCGTCGCAGGTGAAGTCCAGGCGCTGGAACGCGGTCAGCTTCCATGCGCGGGACTCGCCGGCCTTCTTCAGCGACCGGGCTTTGATGATCGCGGCGATGGCGAACACGATCGAGCAGACGAGCAACCCGATCACGAGCAGTAGCTTCAGGGAGGCAGAGAGAGGACCCTTGGCGTGCGCTGGATGAGTCCCATTCGCGAACCCCTCCTTGCAGGCACCCAAGTAAGGACCGCAAAGATCAGGATTGCCCAAGAACGATGTGTAATTGAAATAGCTGAACTGGCCGGTGCCCGGGACCAGGCCGGAGAGATTGTTATACGAAAAATCGACCGACGTCAAGCTCTGCATTGTGGATATTGAGGTGGGGATATTGCCAACGAGATGATTCCTCGACAGGTTCAAGCAGTTCAGTATCCTCATTCCGGTGATCTCGTTCGGAATCTCGCCCGAGAGGTCGTTTCGGCTGAGATCGACGAAAGTCAAGAGCTTGCACTGGCTGATCTCCGGGGTGATTGGGCCCGAGAACTTGTTGTGGCTGAAGTCCATCTTGGAGAGCTGCTGCAGCCGCCCGATCTCGGCCGGGATCGGGCCCGAGAACTTGTTGCCGTCCAAGAGGAGCTTCTGGACTCCGGAGAAGTCGCCGATGCTCGGCGGGAGAGACCCGGACAACTGGTTATTGGAGAGACTAATCTGACCGAGACTCGCAGTGACAGAGCCGTCGGTCACAGGGAACTCGCCCTCCAGAAGATTGTCCTGCAATTCGACCTGGGAGAGCATGGGGAGTCCGAAGAGCCCCTTGGGGATCGACCCGTTGAGGAAATTGTCGCCCATCCGGATCCTGCTCAGGGACCGGCACTCGCCGAGCGATTCCGGGATCGGGCCGAACAAGAAATTCTCGAGCGTGATCAATGTGCTGAGCTTATTGCCCTTGCACATATCGGGAGGCAGAGTGCCGGTCAATTTGTTGGAGGAGAGATCGAGAAAGTGGAAGTTCCCGTTGCTTCCGAGCTTCTCCGGGATGCTGCCGGTGAAGTTGTTCTCCCACAGCTGCAGCACCTCCAGCTGCGGCAGCTCGCCGATGAAGTCGGGTATGGAGCCGTGGAGCTTGTTCCGGAACAGGTTCAGGAGGGTCAGGTTCTTGAGCTCGGCGAAGGAGGCGGGGATTTCGCCGGACAGCGCGTTGTTCGATAGGTCCATGGACTTCAAGCTCTTCAGCTGGCCGATCTCCGGGGTCAGGGACCCGGAGAGGGAGTTCACCTGGAGGAACAGAGTGTCGAGGTTCTGCAGCCTGCCGATCTCCGGCGGGATTTCGCCGGAGAGCCCGCAGCTCGCGGCGTCGAGCCGGACCAGCTCCGTCAAGTTACCGATCTCCGGGGGCAGGCCGCCGTCGTAGGTGTTGTAGTACCCGATGTAGAGCTCCCGGAGGCTCGTCAGGTTCCCGATCTCCGGCGGCACGGCGCCCTCGAGCTCGTTGCCGGAGACGGCCAGGTACTCCAGGGACTCCCAGCGGCCGTACTCCAGCGGGATTTTGCCGTTGAAGAAGTTGCCGCCGAGGTGGAGGTGGCGGAGGCTGGGCAGGTCGACGACGGTGAGGGGCAGCTCGCCGGTCATGTTGTTGTTGTAGAGGTCCAGCACCTGGAGCCGCTTGAGGGTGGAGAGCTCCGCGGGGAAGGTGCCGTTGAAGACATTGTTGGAGAGGTTGAGGAGGCGGAGGCCGGCGAGGGCGGAGATTTGCTGGGGGATGGGGCCGGAGAGCTGGTTGGCGGCGACGGAGAGGTTGGAGAGGAGGCGGAGGTGGGCGAGGTCGCCGGAGAGGGTGCCAGTGAGGTTGAGGCCGGAGAGGTCGAGGGAGACGACGCGGCCGCGGGGGTCGCAGCCGACGCCCCGCCACGTGCAGTGGGCCGTGGAGGCGTTCCAGGAGGCGAGGGCGGCGGCGGGGTCGTCGGTGATGGCGGACTTGACGGAGAGGAGGGCCCGGTGCTCGGGGACGCCGGCGGCGGCGAGGGAGGGGAGGCGGTGGCGGTGGAGGTGGAGGAGGAGCAGGAGCAGCAGCAGGAGGCGCATTTTTTTTGGTGGGTCGCCGCCTAATGCAAGAAGCTCTCGGCTCTCTCTCTCTCTCTACTCTTGTGCCCTCTTTCTCTCTCTACTCTTGTGCCCTGGTTTTAGAGAGAGAAAGTGAGGGGAGCAAGGAGGAGGAAGGTGGTGGTGGTGGTGGTGGTGGTGGTGGTTTGGGAGGGAGTGAGGTTGAGACAGTGAAGGGCAGAGAGGTGGAGAAGACCAGGGAGTGATTATATTGCGTCATTTCTTTTTATAATTGGATTAGTTTTATTTTTTAAAATTTTATTTTATTTTTTATTTGTTTGGTATTTGGATAATGATTTGTTTCTTTTTTTGGTGAGGGTGAGAGGGTACTTTTTTTTTACAGATGTAACGCAGTTTGAGGAGGTGTAAAATCGGCGACTTTCCTTATCAAGGGGAAAAAGAGGAAATGAAATTGTGTTTCGCTTTTTTTTTTTTTTTTTTTTCCTTTTTGTTTTGGTCAGAAACTTTTTTCTTTATAAGCAAGGATATATTTTTCTCATTTTCTGTGGAGAAGTTGTTTTCTACTTGATTTTCATTATGTTTGGTGCAACGGAATGGAATTGAGCGATGGCAAGAATGGAAATCAAAGCTTTGATTTTCTTGTTTGATAATAGGTGGAAATGAGATGGGATGAAATGAGAATTCTTATGATTGTAAAATAAATATCACAGGAATGAAGTGAATAGGATGTTGTAAATTTAAATATGCTTGCAATTATTTGAATCATAGTATTATCATAATATGATTGGCTCTAATTTACTAGTAATATAATTCACTAAATATTGGGCTAAAATGATAATTCATTCATTTATAGTATGACAAACTATATTAAATAATTTTTAAAAGCTACATTTATATTATAATAGTTATTGCAGTTAATTTTCAAAATTGCTAAGTAAATTAAAAATATTAATAATCATAAATGTAATCAACCAGTTCAATTTAATAATTCAATCTAATATAAACTACTAAACATATTCATATTGCATAGTAATATAAGACTAGTCAATGACATAATAGCAAATCACGATACCTAATATATTTTATTATTGAAATCTAATGTATTTAATTAATTTATCAAATAACTAATTATCTTCATTAATTTTTAATTTTAATTGATTATTGAATTAATATGTTTTCTCAATTTTTAATTATAAAATCAGTTTAAAAATATTAATACAATGACAAATCATGATAATTGATATTCTACTAGTCAAATTTAGTAATGGCATTATAAATATTTCATCAATTGTAGCCTCTTATTAATTGACAATCGATGTTTTTATTTTAATTTATGTCGGTGCAAAATTAGAATTGAATCATGATTTTTTCAAATCATCTAAAACTGGAATGGCCATTTTTGTTGGAATGCCATTTTATTTCTATAAAAAACCCCAACCAGACATGTGGGCAAGAGAATACTCATTCCTTGAACCGCGCACAGTGCAAGTTCCTTTCTTATTTTTCCCCCCACGCTTTTGTTTTATCAAATTATGTTGTTGAATTTATGATTCATATAAATCAATTTAATGAAAACGTAAATAGTTTATCAAAAAATCATGCACTTGGAATGACTTCCCCAAGGTGATTAGGTAAATTAGCTAAAAGTACATAATACTTTTAATTTTAATGGCTACAATAGGCCACGATTCCGCATATATTACTAATTTCATACAACAAATTCCAAGTTACAACATCTTTTTTCTTCTTTAAAAGGAAAGTGTCTTTGTTAAAATTTAATTACGGTTCATTAAACTTAAAGAATAATCGAACCATCTGACAATAATATCATAATATTCCAATTTCTCATCCTAAATTTTCTTATAGTAATCTCACAAATGGTACATCAATGGATTAATTCCCAAAAAAGAAAAGAAATTAAAACCCACTTCTATGTTTTAAAGACAAGTTAAAAGATTAAAAAGTTTTCCTCTTAACTAGGTTTAGAAAGTAATAAAATTAAAAGAGGAAAAAAAAAAGGAAAAGAAAGACTGAGCTACATGAAATCCTGTGTTTGTTTGGGAGTAAGAGGAAACAGCAGATGTACTTTAAAGTTAAGAGCTTCTCCCTTGTGACACCCATCTTTTTAAAGAAGATGTACTTTAAAGTTAGGGAGAATTTCCAATGTGAGATACAAACAAGCCACTTGAGTCAATAACTCCCATCACTCCCATGTGCTTTATATCTTTTTTTTTCCTTAAATCTTGTACGGAAAACATCACTTATTGCTGTTGGAAGCGATTTATGTGAGAATTAATCAATGTGTAAATATTTTACACACTAGGAAGAGATACCATAGAAACTTATAGGAAAAAATTACCAAAAAAATCCTAACTTATTATGCTCGTGTTAATTTAGTTCTAAATCTTTTAATTTGATTAATTTATTCGTAAAACTTTTGATGATGCCAATATAGTCATTCCAATCAATTTTAGTCAAAAAACTGCCAATATAAATATTGACCATACCACGTGGGATGATTAGCACTAGCATTAACAATTTTTATAATTTATAATTTTAAAAAATCTAATTTTTTTAAAAGGTATGTATTTCTTATGTTTCATTTTCTTTCTTTCTTTTTTTACCAAGTCCAGCGAAGGCCAACTGACAAGGGCCGCAACCCTCACTTGCATCTAGCAAGAGCCTTGTAGCCTTTGCACGAGGGGCCAACCCTCACCGAGCTTATAAGGGAGAAAAAAGTGACATAAAGAAAGGAAAAAAAAAAAAAAAGAGAAGAAAAAATATATAATAAATGGATATTTTGTTTAAAAAAATTATAAGAATTGTTTCTATCAACACATATTATATCACGTAGGACTGCTGGTTTCCATGTTAGTAATTTCCGCCCAAAATTGATCGGAAAAATTACATTGATAAATCATCAAAAGATTTATGAATAACATGGCCAAATTGAAAGATGTGAGATTGAATTGGTACAAATGCTATTGATCGAAGACATTTCTAGTAATTTTCCCGAATTAATAGTCACCACTATTTATGAACACTAGTGATTTCTTCGATCAAATGGTTGGATTGAGCCACAAAATCACAAAGGGTTTTGTTGTCTCTATGCATGTCGAGAAATTACTACATAAGTGCAGTACAATGATGCATTGCATTGAATGCAAATAATTAGAAATGATGGGTCTCACCAGATTTACTAGTCGATATTTAGTTATCATATGTACTAAATACGCTGAATATTTCTCTTGCTTTTGCTTCGTTCTTCTTATTAATGTACCACCCTTCATTGTGATCCCCTACTTCACAAAAAGAGGCATGAACTCATTCAATCAACCGGCCCTTTTGCCATCATTTAAATCTTGAAAAAAATCATGCCTGCACATTGAATCCGTATGCTATCCAACAATCAAAAGGACAATTAATTCTGGATTCGCAGTGCGTATTTCACGACACTACCATTTCGGCCCGCGGCCACTCTAGGTATAGGGTACAAAGCTTAATAATTTTGATTATGAGTTAGGAGGTGGCCACAGAGACACTCCCGGGAATTACTGTCGAATTATTTTCTCCATTATTGTCGCGATAATTCATTTGCGAAACTATAATATTTTTATAGGTAGATCGAATTGAATGTCCAATTACTAGCAGTTCCTGAATTTGTTCCATGAATCTAAAGGCTAGTAAGGCTAGCTCATGCTAGACTGTGGCGCCAATCATAGTTCTGTCGGGAAACGTGCTCCAATTTTGCATTAACTCTCTGTTTTCAATTAGAACGTATTTTTTTTTTAAAATAAACCTCAGCTGGTGATTGTGCTTTATATTAATCAGGGTTACCAATAAAAGCATTACCTACATTTTATTTTTCTGAATTACTATTGAGGAAATGTCATATTGGAAAAAGTAACTTACTAGTGTTTGAATTTAGTACTAGCAGTCATTTAATATCAATCTTTTACTTTGCTATATAATGTTTGATTTCTAATTTTCATAGTATAATTTTAATTTTAACTAATTGGATTTCTTCCCTTTTATGCAACTATGTATACGACGATCGGATTAATTTTGGGTTAAAATATCGTAATCAGTTAATTTAATATATATGATGTAGATTGGGATTCATAGTGTTTCTTTACAATTCTTTGTAATAATTTTTAAGAGCTCCTAACTTGTAGACATCTTAATAGGGTTTTTAGTGTTCTTGCAAGCAAGAATACATAATGTTTTTGTGATTTACCTAACCACACTTTGGTGTTTTTTCCATGAAAGTTGTTGTGCACCTTGACTGTCCTCATTGATAAAAACTTTAGAAATAAGTATACCATAAGTCTTAAAATTTATTGTAAAAGTGCAATGGAGTCTTAATATTTTTAAAAGTGCAATCAAATCTTAAAATTTATTAGCATTTTACATTTATCATGTTGGATGGAATTAATAAAAAGACTCGATTGCACCAACTTAAGAAATTTTAGAGTTTAATTATACCTTTTTTTTTTTATATATTTTATGACTTATGGTATATTTATCCTAGAACTTTATTATTCTTGATTGAAAAGTAATCAAATCTTCTACAAACACAAGTTTTCAAAGACGATCGAGTGAACGAGTATGCGTAAGGCATGTCGGCTTTGGAGATATAAGTGGGAGCGACGGTGATGGAAATCGATCAAAATGAGGAGGAAGAAAGAGGGCCGAAAGTTAAAGTTTGAGAACTGGGAATCAAAAAGAAACTAAAGTGAGCACTGGAAACCGACAAGAAATTAAAGTGCCAGACAAGAAATGACACGGGAAATGACAAAGGAAATTCAGGGTGAGGCCTATATTAAAGGGAAAATTAAAGCGCTGTCCGAGGGAATAAAAAGTGCACGAATGGAGATTAGACATAGGAAAATTAAACATCGGTGAAATCGGAACCAAAAGTTATGCACAAGTGACGCTGTAATCGAAATGTTTATTCAAGCAGTATAGTCTTTTTCACAAGATACATTACGAAACACAAACCTAGCTCGAAACTGAACAACATTGTAGAAAAATAAATAAAAGATCGATTTTGTAGAGTTTTGGCACGGTAGACTGCATCATCTTTCTCTTGCTTTGATGCTTCTATTTATGGGTCTTGCATTTGCACGACGTTTCTTGATCCTCATTGTATTAATTCACATCTTCCTCAACTTCAAGCGCTATCATTTCCCCACTTTTCTTTTATTTCACAATCATAAATTAGGGTTTTAAAATATGAGTTTATAATTGCTCAATCAAATCAATTTATGTTCTTGTGAACCAAGGGGAAAAACAAGTTTTACATCAAGTCTTTACACATGGATATTCAAGGGAAATTCACCATTACACGCCAAACTGCCCCTAATTTTTTTAAAGTCAAAAGGCATATACTATACCCAATTTTCTTTCATTTGAGGATCGTAAATTAGGGCTTTTCCAATATGAGTTTATAATCACTCAATCAAATCAAATTATGTTGTTGTGAACCATAGGGGAGAAAAAGAACAAGTTTGCCAAATAAGTCTTTAGACATGGATATTCAAGGGAAATTCGTCATTACATGCCAAACTTTCCCCAATTTTCTGAAGTCAAAAAGCATATACTACGCCCTCTTTTCTTTCATTTCATGATCATAAATTAAGGTTTTCGAATTCGAGTTTATCATCGCTCAATCAAATCAAATTATGTTCTTCTAAGCCACAGAGGAGAAAAAAAAGAGTTTGCCATCAAGTCTTTAGACATAAATATTCAAAGGAAATTTGCCATTACATGTCAAACTTTCCCTGATTTTCTATAGTCAAAAGGCATATACTATAATACTCTATTTGAGGGCATAAAGTCAAAAGATGAGTGCCCAAGTTAAACATCATAAAGTATGTCGCTTGATGTGTGGATCGCTTTGTGTTGCACAGTGAAGCCAACTTTTGCAAAGATTAAAATCATGCAAGGTCATGTCACATAGTTTTTCAATGTTGGAAAAGAAAGCCTCGGATGCTTTGCGCCCTTTCTCCTTTCACTCTTTTCATATTTCCCCCTTAAATATATGACCATGTAATTTTATTTTTCTCATGTAAAAAAGAGTGCACAAAAAGGTTGGGCTCGCGGTCAAAGGCACTATACAGTCTCCACCCACTCCATACAAGTACACAGCACTTAAATACCTTGGTATCACCATCATGATCAAGATGTATGGAAAACCAGAGAGGGGAAAGTAGCTTTTTTGATAAAAATCATGAAATGGGGTCTTTGGCATTCTTCATCTTTGGTAGGGGGACCGATTGGGTGGGGCACTCGAATGATTCTGGATCACACCTACTTACATTGACCATACCATTGGAAAAGAATCATAGGTGTTACTAAAATGATTTTCCTCCAACTTTTAGGGCTTTCGGCACTTCATGAAGGAGGTCTTATTTTTCCCTCTCGAAAGGTCTTTTCCCTACTTTCGTGATGGGAAAACCCGCGTAGAAAAGAAACATCTTGGGTGCATAAAATACGCTACCGATCACTCAATGTTTGAATATGTTTGAAGTATTGTGTGAGTTCATTCTAGCTAATCCAATCATTAGAGCAGTTGATTGGTTTTAGCGTGTTGTAACGTTAATAAGCTGCTCTATATGGGGTAAACATTAAAATATTATGCTCTTTATTAGCCGTATAAGAAAGGATTGTCTTAAAATGACGATATTTCCATTACATATCTATACTTCATGCTATATATTATATCGTGAGAGGCTATGTAGAAAATTATCACATTGATCGATTTTCGGGTTTTACGACATTTTGCACTTGGTTATGTTTGAAAATGCATAAGATTGGCAAGCATGACAATTGTATATCTAGTTCCCGTTAGAAAAATAATTTCACCCGACAGATCAAATTATTAGGAAATGTTTCTAAAACACTCTCCTAATGTATAAGCTGATCCTTACACACATAACAAAGCTGTGCTTGTACCCACCATATCAATGAGAGAACCGACCAAACCACAAGAACATGCACCTGATCAACATGCAAATTAACACGGCGACATCAAACAATTACCACTCTCGTCTTCTCCTCATATTCACACCGGCACCTTGCCAATTGTCCCTTCCTACCGTGTTCACTACTTGAAAAACAATCACTACTCACATCAACAGACTATTCACAAGTTATATAGCAGAGAAAGTTTTCCAAAAAAAAAAAAATTCAAGAAAAAACCATTTCACCACCTATCATCTCCACTTTAAGGAGAACCCCCCAATTTGCATCCTCCCTCAGTTTTGCCAATTTCCCCATACCAATTTGCACCCTGCCAAAATTCCCTTTTACTTGAGGCAAAAACCCATGATTTTTTCCCTGGTTCAAAGAATCAACGACGTTCCGGGCGGTGGGGCTGGGGCCGGTCAAAGATGGGTTTGACTGGCTAGTGACTGACAGGCAATGGAGAGGAAAAAACCAGCAGAAGAGCCAATCGCTCCCCCCACTCAATCCCTCTGCCACTGTGCAGTCGCTCGCATCATTGCAGATTTGCAAGAGCCGAGCCGCAACATGTCAATTTACGCAATCGCCCCCGGCAGAAACGCCAAAAACTCTCTCGTCCCCCCGCCCTCCAGAAGGGACACGTGGTCCCCCCGTGCTGCGGCCGGGGAGAGGTGGAAATGACCGAACAGCCCCCCCTCCCCCCGCGCTTTGACCGTAATGCCCCTCGGGCTACGGCTACTTTCTCTGACGCTTTCCGGGAAGGGGGGGAAGGAAACAGGTCACGTGACCCCGACGTGGCGAGAGGTGAATTGACCAGAAAGCCCTCCGGGCTCGGAAGAGGGGAAACCTACGGGTTGAACCATTATTGGGAGTATGGAAAGTGATGGAGGAGATGATGGCGAGTGAATCCGTTTTGGCTTCTTGCGTCCGAAAGAGAGGTTTAAACAGATAAAAAGATTCGAAAACGATTGACTTTTAAATTATTTATAATAGGTGCGCTGAAATTGTAATTAAAGTAGAATTGAGCTACTAAGGCTTTTTGGATAGTGTATCTAGTCATGGAGTTTGTCCAAAAAAAAAAAATCCAATTGGTTATGCTAATTCCGTCCATTTTGAGTGACCGAAAAAAAAAAAAAGATCCGGCTTTTTCATTGTTTTTGACATAATTTTCAATGCACTTATTTATTTTTGGACAAAAGAAAATGAAACTTATAAATCCTGATGACTGTTCAGAATTGTTTATAAGTGGGGTTGTGTATACTTCTTTGTATTATTGCGTCATCACATACACTATTTAAAGAAAAACGTAATACAAATACAAGGAGTTTGATGTTATTGAATAATGAAGATTTGGTTTTCTTTTGTATATTGGGTTTTTAAAATACTTGGTCAGAACACAATTTATAAAATGATCTTATCAAAGAGTGTTCACATGCTTAATGAAAATATGTTATTACTTTCAATGCATTGGAAATGACAATATTTCTTTGTTTTAGTGTTTAACAAGTTTCTACAGGGTACTTGTTAAAAAAAAACTTCGCAATGTAATGTATAAAGATACATGATTGGCAAATAAATAAATGGAGCAGATCCAACAACAAAAAAGGTAAAAATGCCGATGAAAATATTTATTTAACTTCATACTCTACAGCTTCACACCATCAACAATGCAATTTGCTTTTTTATTATTTTTATTTTTATTTCTTGCTCTAGTAAAATAATATCTTGACTTGACGCTTTTACTCACCATAAAAAGTAGACATATCTACAAATGATCTTGTCAATCCCAGATCACCCATTTCAACAAACTCTCGCATGTGGAGTGCTTTTCCTCTCTCCCTAAACCGGTGTAACTTTCTCTCTACCACACACAGCTAAAAATAAAATAATGAAGTAGATGAGATTAGGTGTCTATCTAATTAATCATATATGTAGCACAACTTGTTAATCTCAAGCATATAAAATATTGTGACGGGGAAATTCAATGCATCTCTTCCTTCTAATATTTTTTAATGGGATAATGATGAGTTAAATGTCTCTAAGTAAGGTTAGCTATTCGTGTCATGATAATTGTGCCATGTCGAAACGGTGGTATAATACAAATATGGCTAGTCCAAACATGATGTGTTTAACAAATTTGGTGAACTACCTCGACACGTACACGGGACGCCTAATAAAATGAGTTACATGAAACGATTAATGCAATGATTAAATGTGTCATTGATTAAGTGTTGATGTGACACTACATATTAACATGCTACATATATACATTTACATGAGTAAATGATAGAACAGGTCGATACACAATAATTTGGGTCAACAAATTTCTAGACAATATAGATAATCGTCCTTTACTTTCCAAAATATATGATTGGATTAGTTTTTCCTGTATTTCTAATTTTTTTTTTATTTCACTCTCTATTATTAGACATTGATTTTATTTTTTTCTTCTAAATATTAAGAATTAAAAAACCTTTAAATATGAACATTATACGTGTTAAAACTTGTCTAATTGTATTGCATTGAAACAAATGACACGTTAACATATTAACTTAAATGTATCAATTCATATCTAGACAGGTTGATAGGTGTGTATGACACGAACCTCCTCACATATAACCCAAATCCGTTTGATTGCATGCCATGTTGTATTGTTTCATGCGGATGAATCGTGTGGAGAACCGCCGGTCTTGTACCCAAGGCATTAAGCCAAGTTCACATGGAATAATCTTGGGTGCTTTTAAGATAAAATAATATTTGGTTTGCTTTTTCTAAATGAATCTGTCGAGTTTAATTTTTTTGAAATTCTTAAATTTGAAGCAAATGTATTTGAAAAGATGGTCGCTTTTGCTATTAATGAAAATTTAACAAAATTATCCTTAAAATTAATGAAGAGGGCCACATATAACACATAAAAGATGTAGCAAAATGAAACCCTAAGGGATCATGATATGTTTGTGGTATTTATTTTTTCTAAACTAAGTGATAATCTACTCAAAAAGCCCAAAAAAAGGGATCGATACGCACAAACTCTGAAGCACATCGATCCAAGAATGCGTGCAGCAATAATCTTTCACGCCCTTTATTCTAATAATATCAATGGACGTATTTTTCAATCATTTTTGGGGGTCAAATTAAATGCATGTTGACTGAGATGGAGTGGGTAGTAAGATTCGGTTTGAATGGACCGACTCAATTTAATTTTAGGGCAAGAAGAACAGCTCCTAATCGAAAGCATTAAAAATGGAAAAACCCTAGAAACTTCACTTGGAACTAGGAACAGAACTTGGGGCTCGGATAAGAAATTCCCGAGCCCGAAGCAGTTCCACCCCAGAAAACACGTTGTACTCCATCCATCGGAACAAAGTTGGAGTTCAAGGTCTCGAACGGTGTTCCCTTTTGTCCCCCACCCTTTTGTCCTCCACTCCTCCAGCTTTCCTTGAGATCATGAAAGCTTCTCTCTTTTTCATGTTTCTTTCTTGTTTCGTGAAAAAAGGAAAAAATTAACCTTTGTGTCCATCTTTTTTCCTATCTTTATCGTTCTTTACAGCACAACCAGAAATCTTTACGACGCGAACGTGGGTTGATGGCACGTATATTATCATGTGAAAACGGGAAACAAGTGTTTTTCGAGTTCATGTGCGCGGTTTGGGGCGTAGGGAAATGGGGTGCCCTAAAATCTTTGAACGTAGATCACGTAGGCTAAGGAAGGTTGGATTGGAATTTGGAATGATATCCATTATTGTCGTGATGTTTTGAATTGGGATCTTGAAGTAATAAATGAAGACACTTATTATTTGGGTGATCTCGTTTTTGTTTTGCTTAATCCAAGGGTAGAGCATAGGCTAGATAATTACTTGAAGGTCCATAGAATGCTCTGTAAGCATTAATGTGCATGTAATTAGTGGGTTTCAACGGGTGACTTTCAATTTTCGAATCGAAAATTTTCAATTATCTCGACGGATTGAGTCAATCATAGAGGTTATTTGAATAATTTCTGGTTGCAAGAGACTGTGGTTAATGTCTTCTGTTGTAACCACAATATCCACGGCCAATAAACAACTTTAGAAAATCAACACCCATTGACTTATTGGCTGACAACCATTTAATAGCACCGGACCCCTATATTTATTTAGTAATGAGGGCTTCTCGCTTTATCATTAATGATCCCCACTTACAGCATTATTAAAATAATTATTCAATGATATCTTCTAATATGAGGAATATTACTAGTGGGAGCTTGTTCGACGTTCCGACTATTTGAACGTGTCGTGCACAACATTGCTTTTTCAAAGTGCAAAAAACTGAGTGTCCCTCTCAGCAATACTTAAGAATTTTACAAATATCACGTGAAAATGGAGATCACACACACATTCCTACGTAACTTGGTAAAATAAAAATACTCTCGAAAAATTGTTTTGTGATTTCGGTAGTATTTGCTTTAATGCCACGTTACAGGGACTTTTATAAGGTTCGACATAAGAAAAAATTCAGTTTACCCCGCCCGTATCAACTGGGGGTTTGTGTACGTTAAACCCCAAACTTTGAAAAGTGGCATTTTACCCTCTTGGACTTGCTTTTCGTTGTATTATCAACACCATAGATCATGTATATTAGTACGTGTCATGCGTATGTTTTGTGGGGATAAAATCTTACATTTTCGGATATTTTGTCTAAAACAACATTTTGCCCTCAAATCTTGTATGTAACATACGTCATATAAAAAAAGGTAAAATTTTCGCCATTAAATACGAATTTCAATTTCAGTCTATTTAATTCAGAAAGATCATAAAAAATAGAAGATAAGAAAGTTACTGATTTAAAGTGAAAACAAAGAAAATAAGTTCTTAATTTGAGAATTTAAACATACTCGAAATTGATAAGTAAATATAACATTAAATTGAAGGGATATGATTTAGACGATTTAACATCTTCTAATTGTTTTCAGTTGCATAACATACATCGATAGCACAACTCAAATTCCTCTCCCTCTCCCTCTCCTATTAAGAGTTTTCTTCTTCTTCTTTTTGAAAAATTTCCTAGTTCTATTTTTTTTTAATTTAGCACATTGGATTAATTAATAAAGTATACGGTTTGACAGTGATAATGACTTAAATTAGCCAATTAACGACCCTTTCGAACAGTTGACAAATCTTGCAATTTTTTCTAATTTATAGTCATTTAAATTTCCATATCTAAAATGTCGTGTTTATATTTGAAAATATTGCGCATGATGTCCTAAATCTTGACTATGGAATGCAATCAAATCCTAAACTTTTTAAAGAATATAATTGAAAATTGCCTACATGTGGCATGTACTTTTCAACATATTTATAGGATTGAATTGTTTTTTTATTTTTGGAATAAAGGTTAAGAATTTTTTTGAACAAATTAAAAGTTTTAGGATTTGGGTAAAAATTTAGGACTTTGATTGGACCAATCGATAGATTTAAGATTCAGTTGTATTCCGTAAGTGAAAGGTTTAGGATTTAGGATGCAATTTTTCCCGTTCTTATTTAGTCTTATAAATGTATATTTTTGAATTGTGTGCTAATTTAATGCATATTAATGCGGTAAAAAGGGTAGGAATAAAGTCAACAGATTCTGGCACTATTGTAATCATTCTCTGTCACATCTGAGGGGGGTCTCTACGTCTTTGGACTTTGAACATTTTTTAAATCTGCCAAAAGACTCGTTGGCCCATGCAAATTAACAAAAATCCTGCTAAAAAGCATAGGAAATGTGGAAGATGATTACACAAGCACTAAACTTTCACAGCCTGCAAAAGCCTATCCTCTTTTGTCTGCTTTTTCTTGCATTGTCTAGGGAATCACATTATGCAAACTTACTTTATGGAACCAAATTGAAATTCCAACCTCAATAGTCATCAAATCCAGCAATAATATTCTTAATTTTCATCCCTAAGTTCCCCACATGGGCCTCATCATCGATATCCCCAGTTGGGGTCTGTCAACTTATTGAAGAACACACTCATCATTTTGACTAAATCGAAAGGAGAGAATCGATCGAGTGCTCCCCTCAACATTCCATCATGCAGCAACGGCTAAAAGTGATTGTTCAATTAGTACTTCCTCTCTAGATTGTGTGGTGCAAGTATAAATAAATGGTTTTGTGAAATTGCGGTGCATTAAGAAGCAAAAGCTGGTTTTGGCCTCTTGCCCATAATTTCCACGTCCCTCATTATTACCATGCTGTAATGCGGAAGAGATGATTAATATATAAACTTGCCGAAATGATGTTTTAAGCGTGTTGCAGCAGAACTCCACCACTTCTATTTAGGTTGGCAATTCGTATCAGCGTGTCATAATCATGTTTGTAATTCGTGCCGATCTAAAACACTTTGGTTTTGATTCTACCAACCAAATAACGTAATTATGATGAAAACGTGTTAATTTATGTCAATATATAAAGCTAGTGTGTCGTGTCATGTTATATTGCATTCGGATTTGATCTATGTAATTCAAGATGTACCCCACATTGTGCAAACGGTTCGGGCCTAGCATTTACCGAGCGATGATTGAAGGAATCTTTCCTAAACCATGCGCAATAAGAATCTATAAGGTACCGAAAATAGTATAATTGAATGTAGATGACGCCTTTCATGTTATAGCCCTTGAAAGAATATACGTCTACTCTTTTTTATGCTACTTAATTATCACGAAGGTCGTGCTAACCTAACAAAATTTCGACTGTGAATCGGCTTAAGCGCACGAGAGTTTATTTTTCTTGCTACTTTTCGTTCCTTACCAGGAAAAAAAGAAGGAGAGAAGCAATATTATGAAATATATGGGATCATTATGGTTCAAGTAAGTCAGAATACATATTCTTTCTTAAGAACAATAGAAAAGATAACGTTATTAGCTTAACAGTCGCCTGTCTTATATTAAATTTATGTGCACAGATAATATATTTTATTTCTAACTTTAGGTATGCTAAAGTGGTTTGACGCAGGCCAAGGGCACAATCACAGGTGTCTACCATTTTTAGATCATAATGATCGTTTTCACATTGCAACTTCATACGGCGATTTGTATATAATCATGTTATGTCCCTTTCTTAGGGTTTTGATGGTCATCATCTTCTTCTGGTATAGCAATGCACGTATATATTCTATGTAAGGAGGTATCGAAACAAGGCCAAACAGCATGATTGGATTTCGTTTTTGTTTGAACTCAGTTCGTTCTGGAACAAGCTCATTGATTTGGTGCCTAATCATTGATATGTTGATGTCATGGAATCAAATTAAGTATGTGCTAAGGAAGTTGAGACAAAATAAGTTGAGGGAGACGCCCTTAAACTTTAGTAGATTCCTCGTTCCTAGAGGTTTTATTGGTGGTTTCCGGCCACCTAACATGATATTATGAGATGATAGATCAAATGAAGTATACAATAATCCAATCAGTATCATGGTCTCATCTCACTTAGGTCGGCTGCATAGTAACATAGGAGAGTGAAATTATCCAATTAGTCCCAACTTATTATACGAATATCAATCCAGTTTTACACTTTTTAATTTTCCCAATTTAATCCTAAACTTTTTGTGCGTAATTTCAATGTAGTCTTTTGGACCAAATTTCACAAAAAATCGTCAACGTAAGATGGCGGTAATGACTTGACCTCCATGTAAGCAATTTCTTGTGAAAATTGTTCAGAATGATTAGATTGAAATTTCGCACAAAGGTGTGGGACTAAATTAGCAAAAATGAAAAGTTTAGAACTGAATGATATTTATACAATAGTCTGTTGGGCCCTCGGAGGCCGTGGGCACCCGCAAGGTTGTGCCAGGCCGGATCATGGATATAAAAAAAAAGATATTCATACAATAAATTTAAGACTAAGTAGGTGATTTTTTTGTACTCTTTGTATATTTAGTTTGATTTTAGATTAATCCATAATGACTTCACACACACACACACATCTAGCAGAAGTGCCAGTTTTTTCTAGCATATACAGCAATTTGAGTAAGTTCTTTTGCACTTACTATATAGTGAGGTTACTGATGTTACCTTGCTTTTATGATTAAAGAGCAACAAGTAAGGGATTGATTCGATGATATGTGGTCCACCCTTTCTGAAGACATAGCAGCAGCACCGCTTTGTTGACTTCCCTTGTTAGGAATTTTCACTTGAGTCCAGGGAACAAAATAGTTTACCTGGTATATTCTCCTAGTTCTAAAGACCCCAAGTGATGCGGCCCGTGGCACAGTCACTCGCGAGCTTAGAAGTGGGGCTTTTGTGACATTGGGACGATATATGATGATTGCAGAAGGCATGATATGTATTTAACTTGTTCATGGAAGTGAATCTAGGTTTTTGTATTGACATTCCGAGGACGTGATGTTTATCTTCTTGGAGAAGAACTTATAAGATAGAGGTTGCTGTCTTGCAACAAGTTGCTTGGGAGTTAATGCTGCTTTTCAGATGATGCCCATGACAAGCCGAAATCTACTAACGTTTTCTGAAGTTATCTACATATTTGGCTTGAAGGATTAGACGCTCAAAGTCAAATAAAGCGTGTTACGATTAGTTGTTGCTATAATGCGATCCATTGAACTGATCTTGAGAACAATCTAATGAGGGAAGGATGTTATGATGTCTCAGCTAGCTCCCTAGGTTTCGGACGAGCTTATCCTCAGCCAAGAAAATCATGACCCGTTATAATGGGTACCAGAGTGGGCTTCTCAAGTGATATGGGCAGATGTCATGAGTATACATGAGTGGGTTTCTTGCCATGTTTTCTAGATAAAAGAGAAGCCCTCCTTTTGTTTGATATGATTGTGAGAAGCCTAATGGGTGAAAAATATGTCTATGTCCGGTGTGTCATTCATCATTCATGTGATTAAGGTTCTTACCTTCTTCTATATTTGATAGGAGAAAAAAATGGCATTTTAATTGATAAATTATAATGATGGACATCACCTACATTCATATTTAGTTAAGTTGGCATGTGAGTGATATCCATAACTTGTAACCCACCAATCAAAGATATATTTAGATACGTCTGCTATTCATGGTATTATGTTCATCCAAAATGTTGCTGCTCATACTCTCACGTGACCCATTTATCACACAAATGAGTTATATGTCCCTTTTACTTCAATATTCAAAATATAAATCTAAATCTTTCTTCTACTAGCAATCTATAAAGATCTACATCTATTGATTGTTTGATTGTAGTAATGAATACTAACCTCCTAGGACATTATATATTATGCTATCTATTCATAATAAAAGTAATTTAGCCACTAGGTGGCCCATGCTTCTTATAACTCACAAAGAAATAAAATATTCATACTATATTATCATCGTCTCTCTCTCCTCCTCCTGCCTCACATTACTTGTCCCCCCCTCTTCCTCTCTCGCCTCCAACTCCCCTCACACAAGGTAAGGTGCGGCCATTGACAAACTTCAAAGTTGGCGATTTTGTGACGGTGTAGCCTCAACGAGGAGAGACTAGAGACTGACAGAAGTATCTTGGATATCATATCTCTCTTCGTTTACCGTTACAAAGTAAAACCATCTATTCACAAAATCAAGGAAAAATGACACTTGTTAAAATTATTGTACAATTTAAACTATCATTTAAATGTCGCAACTTTTAAAAAATAATCATCTTAATAACTCTGGCAACTTACTTTGTTGAAAGAATCGACGTGACATCATCTTAATAAATAAATTTTGCGATATGACTTGTTGGAGACGTTTAAATAATAGACATTTTATGAAAAATTTAGCGCTAAAGTGATCGGTCATGCTGTTTTGGCACTAAATTACTTGTTTGTAAGTTTGTTGTAGTAAATTTTTTAAAACTAGAAAGTGCCAAAACAACATCGCGACCTAGAAGCAAAATCTCAAAGCAAATGTTCTATCATCACCATCATTACTCTTTACTTTGTCAGATGCAGAAGTAGGATCACGGACTCTCTGTCTCTCCCCAAGTAACTTCGTCGAAGGTCATAGAACTCTTTGCTTTCCTCCATAAACAGAAGGAAATGAGCAAAATATTTTCACCTGTCATCCTTTACTTCGCGGCTCGCTGCTTCTCTGACCTTGCTCTATTGTGAGACTGAACAATAGAGCTTTGAGCCTTCTGAAAATGCATTACCAATGCTAGGGCACTTATGGGAACCAATTTAACCCCATTTTCTCAATTTATGGATCGATGGATTATTTGTCACAAAAATTCTGCACCACGCAATATTGAAATGTTTGGTGCCAATAGTTTACGACTATGGATATAGAGCCGAAATTCTATGAATGATTGTTTTGGTGCGAAAACGTTTTAATAACATCTATTTAGGCTACTCCGACGAGTTCTTGACATTGAAACGATAGCATGCTAACAATAGTCAAGTTGTTGGAGTCACTTAAACAATCCTTTTTATAAGTTGAGGCATATAAAATCATCATTTGAAATGATTTAGCTCTCAAGTGAGCGGCACATAATAAATTTTTAGCACCGATCTCCCAATTCAAAGACATGGTTTTCCCCACTTTTCCTTTCGGCCTTGTTCTATAACTACAAGCGCACATGCCACGAATGGATAGTTTGCTTTTAGATCCACTAGAAATTGATGTTGAATCGACCACTTGACACAACATGCATGCCCCAATCCGGATGGGATGTCGTAAGGCGAAAGGAAAGGAGACACCGTGGTCCAGGCTTCCCAGAAGGAGAGATCACCTAAGGACCACAAATCATTTCTGGGCAGATATAGGTGATAGTGGTCCTGAGCCCAGATTTTCTTTATGAGATTAAAAACTGGGGAAGGGCCTATCGGCGCGACTACCCATCTGAACAATCCGTAAGTGCTCCGCACATGATGTGGACCGTTCGACTCTAGCCATTGGCACTCAATCTATTCAGTAAACAAATGTCTGAGGTGGTACCGCAGCCTTATTTGATTAAGTTTCAGAAAGTCGGGAACTCTTTTCGCACAAATTAGCAAATGTTCAAGACACAATTTGATAGAAATTCGGGCGCGATATGGCCGGAACTTGTGGTACCATAGAAGATGAACTTTTTTCTTTACTGGACCCAACTTTATCTTCTCATTTGTTCTGTTGTTTAATTTTAAATTCAAATTGAGGCCCATCAAGCGTGGGCTCGCCGAAACTGCAGGACCATATCCCACCGCAGTACTTAAATCTGCTGGCCATTATTTCAGGTCTACTGATCTCCCTTTGTCTGAATGCCAGGTTTCCCATAAATCCACTCGAAATTCTTCCTTTAGAAACCTTTCCCCCTTTTTCTCCGTGTCTTAAAATTGGAATCGCTTGGTGACAAATTTGGGTTGTCAATATCAAGCGTCGTGTCTTGTCTTCTTGCTTGTTTGTCAGGTCAACTTCCAAGTTTGTCTTTGATTTGGACATGCGTTTTGTCAAGTGGGCTTCTCGCGTCCTTTACCATCGCACATGTCACGCACATTTTGAGGGTATTTGGGGGTGAACCCATCCCAAGCCACTTCGAGGCTGTTTGCATGATGCAAGTAGATGGATCCGTATATGGTATTTGATACAAGCCAAAAGAGGTCATGGGTATTTTGGCTATGCTTGGGAAATTGGGGAAAATAGGCGGAAAGAAAATTTGAGGGAAAAAAAATTTAAGAATTTAAAATTTTCGTGAGAATAGAGACTATAGAAAATAAAAAATAGTGGAGATTTTCTTGCCATTTTCCTTTCCTGACCTGTTGCTCTCCCCTACCGTGGTTATTCCTCCCTACTTTTGATTTGGCGAAAAGATCGGACGCTAAGATTTATCTAACAAATAAGAAAAATGCTAGACGTGGTGCTGTAGGATTGGCATATGAAATAGTGATATTGTCGACTTCCATAAAACGTTGGATATAATCCACTTACAGTCTGCTACGTCGCTTAAATGCACTAATAGGTGGATCGATCTTCCTAAACCTCTTCCATTACTTGGACAATGATTGAGAAACTTCCATTTACATCAACGGACACTCCTAGTTGGGCTTTAAATTGGTCAATCTCCAATCACTCCTCCCCAAAAGCATGCTATATCACCACTTGATCGAAGCCCATCTTGTTAATGGGGCAATTATCATCCAATAGAGAGCCATGGGTCACATGATACCAGTCATGGGCTCTGCCTCAGTCATAATCCTTTTGACATTTAGGACCCATGTGAGTTTTGAGTCGATGAAATAGGGCTAAATTTCAACTCTAGAACAAACCCAAATCATTCCTACCTTTATCTTTAGAGTCCACGACTATCTATTGTATTTGTGGGGAAAATTACCAAAGAAATCCTGAAACTATGAAAAAATCTAGTTCTAAATATTTTTGCTAATTCAGTCCTAAATCTTTTGTAATTATGTCAATTCAGTCGATTCGACGAATTTTGACCAGTCGGTACTAACATGGACCTCAACCTGCCAATGCCGACGTAACAATTTTTACATTATATTATATTTTTTGATTTTTTTGATTTTTTGATTTTGATTTTGATTTTGATTTTTTTTCTTTTCTTTTTGCATTTTTCTTCTCAATTTTCTTCTTCTCTTCCCCCATAGTGGTCAGCAAGGCTTCGGCGAGGGCTATGAAGCCCCCACCGCCTTGCTACCGAGGGCTATTGCTTGTGCTCGGCGTCGCCCAGATCTAGACAAGGCTAGCAACAACCATGGCCTCTCCATCAGCGAAGGGGGCTTAGCTCACGGCCCCTAGGCCTTGCCCAGATCTGGGCGACACCGAGCGAGGGCTGCAACCCTTGCTGGGGCTTCGTCGGCCAATGTGGGGGAAGAGAAGAAACTAAGAAGAAAAAGAAAAAAAAAAAAGGAAAAAAAAATAAAAATAAAAATAAAATATTTTTTTAAAAAAATAAAAATTATTTAAAAATTGCCACGCCAACGTTGGCAAGCCGGCCAGCGTCCATGTTAACACCGGCCAACCAAAATTAATTGGATGGACTAAATTGGTATAATTACAAAATGTTTAGGATTGTATTTGCAAAAAAAAAAAAAAGAATTTGGGATTGATTTGAAAAAATTACAATAAGTTTAGGAATTTTTTGGTAATTTTCTCCTATTACTATTATGGAGGAGATCCCCATTTGGCCTTTCTCACAATTCTTTGATTTAATTTTACCTGACTTTTCATTGGATAAAAAGTAAGACATAGTCTGCATTGCCCTTGCGTAGGTAAACGTCTTCCACTCCCTTCGTTTTAAACTTATGTTTTTGTGAAAGTTGCAGTTCTTGAAATCACCGTGAGGCCTCTTAATTTCCTGTCTATCTTTATCTTCCCGATAGAGAGTGAATAGGAGGATAGCGCGGGGTCTCTCACCCCATAGCGGTTTTCCCGCCTATTTCCTCCGTAAGCTTTTTAAGGACCTACTTAGGTCCTGAAGGTAGACACCACCACATCAGAACTTAAACAATTCTGGCTACTCATATTACTATCTTATGGAACAAAAGTATATTCTCTAGTCTAGACCATTGATGTTCCGTGATATGGCTTATACTTCGATCATTGGAGTACCAGGAAGCCCCAAGTAGAGCAAGCTGTGTGCCGACACTATATAGTGACAAAAGCATATTGTTGTCTTAGGAGAATGCACGTTATAGCCATAACATTGTGCCTTACAGTTTAAATCTCGAGTTCAACTTCAACTTCTTGTTCTCTCTTGAAATTAGCCTTAGAAATAATCTTACCCCTCATGCTATTCTAGGATAACATTTTAAAATGTATAATTCAGGAGTATAGGCGTGAATACTTAGTTATCCGTAGATTTATGAAATACCCCACAAATTTCACGAGTCGATTAATTCATATTTTTGGCCCGTTTAAGTAATCATAATTCAGTTTACACGTATGAGATTCAAATAAGTAATCTTCAATTCTTGAGCCAAAAATCTCCTAATACTCTAACCACGAGTGTCAACCTTGAGATTTGGGATGACCCTCAACTTATCAAACCAACGAGTTGTGCTTAGTTTGTTGCACACATATTGCCGTAAAAAACCATTCGAAGTTCTTAAAGGTAGATAGTAGATACAACGCACATAGTATATTCGAAAATGTACTTAGAGAATGGGTCAAAGGTGCGACAAAATTGTATGTATTGCATGTCGATATGATTCAACAGGAATTTTGTCAGCAAGAAGTATTCTTTCATCCCTGTCGTGTAATTTCAACCTTGGAAATTCAATTTTCTATCCTTTATCGTGTCCTTTTCGTTAACACTGTCCTACTTTATCAAGAGCTCAATATTTAACCCCTTCGAAAATTTTCATTTTTTGACATATTATGCATGTGAGTTCTTAATATTTTCATCAAGGGACTATTCTTGGCGAACCATTAGACAAAATCCATTGCCACTCAATCTACTCAGAACTGTAAATTTTGACTTGATAAGGATCCATTCATGATACGACTCGAATTTGTGATCTCATAGAAAAAAAAAAATCATTTTCTTTATTGTGAGATTATTCTGGGCCCAACGTTATCTTGTCATTTGTTTTATGGTTTAGTTTTCTGGTCTAAACGAGGCCCACCGAGTGTGGGCTTGCTGAAACCGCAGGACCATATCCCGCTGCAGAAATGAAATGTGCCGGTGATTATTTCCGGTCTACTTCAACAAATCCACTCGAATTTTGTCTTGATTCGAACGTGCATTTTGTCAAGTCGGCTCCTTTTCTCCTTTGTTGTCAAGCTGGAATGCGACTTGTTTTGATATTTCGGCTAATTCTAAGTAAATCTAGGCTTATATTGTGTCCCAATACTCAACGTGGTAAGACATGCTTGAAATTGTAATGGGGCATTAAAGAAAGTGGAGCCTTTGTTCTGGAAATCCAAGTTTTCCGAACTCTAGTGTGGTGAGGACAATTGCAATGCCAGGTATATAGGGGAATCAAAGTGATACAGAAAACGATGATGTTGTGTTGATACAATACGAAAGAAATCATGGGTACTTCACTATATCTCACAACTTAGTGTTATCCTTTATCGCGTTTGCTCCTCTCTATTTTCGATTTGGTGGAACGTTGGACACTAACTCTTGTTTAAAATGTTAGAAGAATGCTAGAAATAGTAATACTGTTTGACAAAATTAGTATATAAAAAGTGATTTGATTTCCATAATGTTTGATATAATCATTTACAGTCTGCCAATTTCACTTAAATGCACTAATTCGTGGATCAATCCTGCTAAATCTACCAGTACTGGTAAAATGAATGAGAAACTCCCAATCACATCGAAGGACATATCTAGTTGGGCTTCAAATTGGTCAATCTCCAAGCACTCCTCCCTAAAAGTATGCTATATCACCACTTGATCAAAGCCCATCTTCTGATGGGGTAATTATCCGCCAATGGAGACCCATGAATCCCATCGCACCAGTCGTGGACTCTGCCTCACTCGTAAGTCGTTTGAAACTTAGGACCCGTATGAGTTTTTAGCCCATGAAATTGGGCCTAAATTTTCAGTTCTAAAACAAACCCAAAAGTCGTCCATGATTTTATGTTCTAAATTAGATGAAAGGTGAAAAATAGTACCCACTGCGCTTGGTAGGGAAACTGTCTTCCACTCTCTCCATTTTAAACTTATGTTTGTGTGAAAGTTACGCTTCATGAAATCATGTCGTCTCTCTCCATGAAATGTCATTGAAACATTATGTTACTAGCTAAAAGAACGAGTTGATATTTCTAAATTCAATCCTAGACATAGTGACCATTGATGTCCATGAAACGGCTCATGTGTCTTAAATAATTAGAGTCTCATGAAGCTGCAAGTAGCGAGCTGTGTGCTGATAATGTATGTGACAAAAGCATGTTGCTGTCTCCAAAGAGCGCACGTTATAGCTAGAACTTTGGGCCTTACGATGTCTAAGTCACGAGCTCAACCTCAATTTCTTGTTGTCTCTTGAAACTAGCCTTAATTAAGGAAACAATCTTGCCCCTAGCACTCTTCTGGGAATGGGATGACACTTTTTTTTTTTTATAAAATAATTTAGGAGCATAGGCATAAAATTTGGCTACCTGAAAGTTCATGAAACACCCCTCAAACCATATATAGCAGTTAAATTTTAGCCCTGACCTAAAATAATTTTTGTGCAGTTTAAGATATAAATGGATGACCTCAATCTCCTGAACCGAAAATCTCCCAATGCTTCGTCCACATGCATCAATCCTAGGGTTTGGGATGACCTCTATATCTATCAGACCAACGAGTTGTCCATAGTTTGTCGCACAAATAAAAACCTATGCTATTATTAGGAAACCATTCAATTTTCTTAACAGAAGATACAAATTACATAGTTAATATATATGTGACATCTACTTATAGAATGGTTCAAAGATGTGACACCATCTCTCACTCGAAAATTCTGACTATGGAAATTGACTTTTCACTAGCGGTGCACGGTGTATAATTTGATTCCAAAATAGAAAATTCTATTTCGCTTTCACCCTTGTTGAATAATTGATGCCCGTGACCGATGGAACTTACCTACTAACAAATTAATGTACCGACTTGATGGACATTGCTAATAATAATAAACCATATAAGTGACAATTTTCTTTTGACGAAGCACCCATGCAAAATTTTCTAGATCCCCAAAGACTTCGATAATAAGAAGTAAATATAGTGCAATCAATAAGGTGATAGATAAGGAGTACACAAGCTTTGAGATTATCTTTACCATAAAGATCTCGAAATTAACATTACTATTACTGAAAATTACGATAATCTTATCATTTTCTTTAATCTAGGCATGAAATACTGTCTTATCGCATCATAATGTTAATATCTAACCACTTTGGAACTTTCTCATTTTTTGACATTCTTGTTCATATGAATTAATGATATCTCACCTCAAATGAAAATCCCACAAAAGACTCCCAAGATTAGAACCGATTCCTTTACAAATAATGTATGTATGTATAATCTATTCCATATATTGATGTACCCCACCTATCTTTTCTTTTGCGCATTCACCGGTACTGTGGTACAGGTGAATGTGAACTTGCATGCATGTGCTTGTTATAAATTTAGAAACGAGTCATCAACCATGGATGACACAAATTCTAGATTGAAAACCCTAATATGAAATTCCTACCAATGGGAATAAGGATATTATCCGCAAAAAAAGGCAATTTTAAAATAAATTTAGCAAACACTATTTAATTTTTCTTCTCATTTTTCTCATGAAATAATATTTTTTGAAATATAATTTTTTTTATTATCTTTAATAGATGAGCAGCTGTGCAATCATCTTGATCTGAAAAGATATAAACTCATGATGTTATCGTGTTGTAATTTCAAGCAAAGCAAAATGCCGATTTTTATTCGAAAAGTAAAGCAAATTTAAAATAATTAGTTAAACACAATTTTATTAATCTCCTCTTTTTTTTTTTTTTTTTTTTCATGAAATAATATTCTCTTGAAATATGGATTCTTATTATCTTTAATGGATGAGAAGTTGTCACGTTTCTTCGCTCCTGATTCAAAAACATTTAAACTCATATATGATGTGATGATGTCATACTTTCAAGCAGAGCAAAACGTAGTTAAAGAGCGAGCAAGGTATTTTATTCTTAAACTAAGGCATTTTTCAAATAATTAAAAAATAATATTTTATTAATCTTCTCATTTCTCATGAAATAATATTGTTTTTGAAATATATATTTATAATTATCTTTCAAAGTTGAGTAAACATTTATATACTCCTAATCGAAAAAGATTTGCACATATGATATGATGATATTGTAAAATCAAGCAAAGCAAAATCCGACTTTAAAGTGAGAGGGAGTTGGAAAAGTGGACTTTTTTCAGCTAGATTAGATATTTTCTTTTCTCAATAGATTTTTTTTAGAGCATCTATGAAGTATGAACATGGCCGTCACAATTAAAGGGAATATGTCGAAGTTTTGCCGCGGCGTGACATCTGAGCAAAAACAAAAGGAAAATTGGGGGACCAATGATTTCCTCCTAAAAAATAATAAATGTTGTTTAATTCAAAGTCTTTATCACGGTCCACCAACATGGCCCTTTTAACATTTTTGTAGCATACCACTCAATGGTGGACTTAGTGAAGGTTATAATTGGATTGGATTATTTTATTGCAGTCTCCTAAACTTTTGGACGAGCTATCGTCATATATTCAAAGCAAAAAGAAGAAAAAAAAACGAAGATATAGAAAAGCAAATTAAAAAGGTTTACTTTTTATGAAACTGAGAGATTAGACTATCGAATCACCGTCCATAAAAGACGGAAAGCTTCGTCTTTTTTTCTTTTCTATTTGGGTCAGAGGAGAGAACTTTAGCCTTGTCTGTCCAACTTGCTGTATGAAACGTGTTTCAATGAGAAAAATCGCAGTTAATCAAACGCGAGTCCTCATTGAACAACACGAATTGCCTCACCGAAATTGACAAATCCAAGAGCTGACTGTACTTTATGCTGGGTGGCACTATTTGACTGTATTTTTACTATTGAATCACCGTCCAAATTATATATATATATACCCATATTTACATTAAAATTCATAATGAATAACCATATGAGGGGTACGATACTTTGCATAGAATGGACAACATAATTTCTACAGCTGTGTGTTATGATGCAGATTGGTTACTTGAGGACCAATATAGAAGCGTCCAATCAAAATTGAAGTACCGATGGTATTTAACGATGGGAAATAGGGCACGCCTTTAGTTATCATCAATTAATGTCGTTCTTTTTGCTGGTCGCGTGCTATTTTCCGTATCATTCCCCCTATGAACGATAACAGTGAGAACCAACTGCTACCAAAATGGTTGGCCTAATGGTGTAAAAGTCAATTGTTTTTTATGAGATCCTGAGTTTGATTTACGTTCGCCACGAACCTTTGTAACAAAGAACTATGCAAACAAGTTTAAGCTATTACTTTGTTATTGGTCCAATCACAAACGGCAGTCCTACATGGTATACTGTCATGTTGCTAAAAAAATTGTAAATAAATCAGTAAAATTAAAAAATTTATAACTACATTGATATCGATATAATAAGTTTAGGGCCAATTGCACAATTTTTTCTCCCACCATATGCTCGTACAATCTCACAATATCTTCTAATAACCTCTCAAGCTCAAAATGGTAGTAGGGAAACCATCCAAAGTTTCAAAAAAAAGCAATGGAATGATATGGGATAGGCCTTTGCAGAAAGGACAACAAAATAATTAAGAGAAGTCATGGACAACATCAAGAGTGCCTCAAATACGTTTAGTTTCCAAAAAACGTAGTGGTGGTGTGGTGGTAAAGGTGTTAGTTTATCGGAGGCAGTAGTCAGAATTAGCTCATTGAAGAATACCAAACTGGGAAATTGTGCGAATTTGGAATGGGATGGCTTTATTCGGACGTTTGTCCAAATTCGAATGGCAAAGTTTTCAAGTTGTGATTGATGAGTTTATTGGATTATTGATTTTTTCAGTGAGTAAATAATTTTTAATAATCTTTAGATGTCATTTTTTCGCCAAATACATGTTATCATATGTTATATATAGTTTTTGACTGATCATAACATGGTTTATTTATGCATACATCTTATTTTATTGGAACCAATATAATAAAGAGAATAGCTGTACAAAAAACTAAACAACAGCGGAAGAAAAAAAAAAAAGACTAAACATCGGCGGAAGAGACTAAACATTATTTCACGAATAGTGACACGTTCGTACTTATCAACAAGACTTGTCAGGTGCAATTACGCATATTGAAATAAGATAAGATAAAATAATTCTCTTGTCTTGGCAACAGAGGAGGAGATGCTGATCTTGGATTTGTATTCAAATTTTGATGACAGGCAAGTACATCACTACGCATTAATCACTCATGGATGTCCAAGAAATTAAATACTAGTGGAGGGATAAGGTTATATAAACATCATCAGAATTCAATCCCTAAAAGCGGACAGAAAGACAACAAGCACCTCTTCAGGCGACTCAAAAGCTGATCCGACCTTATTAAAAGATTTAAAATGCCAGTTTTCTCCTCTCCAAGAAAGACCACATGCAAAATCTAGCTATAGAGAGAGAGAGAGAGAGAGAGAGAGGTATCATCTGAAAATGTCAGGCCTCTCTCTCTCTGTAGAACCCTTCTTGAAAAATTTCCTGGAGACTTTTCTTATACAGCACGTGGGTATTTTGAACGTGGTCAACGGGTCAACCACGCGAAAAATAAGGGGAAAAAAACCCACCTGCAAAATAATAAGGGCTCCAGGCTAAAAACCTAAAGCCAATGTTTTGGAGCAAGTATTGGGTGGTCCGGGACCGCCACGTCAGCGTGGTCCCGGACCACTCACGCGGCGCCACGTGTGAGAGAGGGGGACAAAAGAGAGAAAGAGGAGAGAGAGCGTCAGAGTGGTGGGTCCGGTTCTGGTCCTTTGTCCCCCTCCCTCACACGTGGCGCCACGTGAGTGGTCCGGGACCACGCTGACGTGGCGGTCCCGACCACCCAAAATTTTCTCAATGTTTTGGCGTTTGGTGTGGTCTGTTCAGAGAGAGTGATTCACGGGCACCTCTTTTTCTCCCCAGGGGTCTCAAACACCTTGACCCAATACAAAGGAAACGAAATGAATGACCTATTATTATCATTGTTATTAGGGTTTTGTACGTTGTTGCTCGCCGGCTTCTGACGAGATGAGAATTCTGCAGGAGATTACATGAACTACGGAAAAGCTCGACGCAGATTCCTCACGAGATCCCCCATCTTAATGCTGTATTTCGCGTCCATCTGCAAGAAATTTTTGTTTCATAAACATTAGCTTATTTTCTTTTGCTCCAAGCCAACTGCAAATACGTGGGATGAAATAAGAGAATTGTCGAGTGCTTTAAGGAGTTTTTTGAAAACCCTTTTTATTTTCATCTGGTCATGAAATAAGTGGGGTCGTGTGAATTAGATAAATAATCAAAATTTAGTAAGTTTTATTTCTACGTGAGAAACCAACAACATCGTTTTAGAGCAGGGAAAACTTGAGAAAATGGCGGTATTATAAGTACCTGAGCTAGGATGGTAACATCTAGTATGGAAGTCCCAAAGGGTAGAACACAGCTATTCACGACAGTTAGGTTCATTTTCTCTATTTCGCCGATCATTTTCAATAAAAACCCGTTGCGCTTCTTGCAATGGATTTTTATGAGGACGCACTTTCCAGAGACTCGTGCCTCGATTTCTGGGAGCGAGAGTTGCTGGTCACCTTGACTACAAGAGTTCGCATCCATAGTGAGTTGGGACTTCCTCACCATGACGACCGACGCCACGGTCTTCACCGCCGCCTCCTCCTCGAGAGTCTTGACGCTTCGTTGTAGCTCTTTCAAGTACTTGATGGCATCCTCGAGGACGGAAGACTTGTCCATCTGAAGTAAGCATTTAAAATCAATGTTGGAACATTTATGGGTCGCACAATTCGACGGGAAAATTGTTTTGAAATGGCTCCCTTTAATCGGGGAGGTAGAAAGAGATAGGAAATTACTAGTTGCGTGAATCTAGTTTAAGCTAGTATTAGCCCATCCGTGGATTTTCCCCTATCAACAATTGTGGGTCATCAACATTCTTTTCATCACGCACATCAAGCTCGCAAACTTAGAGTTTCAGTCATCTTCCCAAGTTTCACGTCATTATGGCGTAGGAATTAAGGATAAAGGGGCACATAGGATTCGAGAAAAGCTGCTTTTGGAGAACCCCACATATCAAGAGAGCATGTATTAAATCCTCCACTTGGGCAAGTGGAACTCTTTAACACACGGATGCGTTGCTTCTCTCTCGCCAGGTGCCAACGACTAAACTAATCTGCCTAGTCTCTCGCTCAATCCCACCCGTCAATCAGACAACCCCATATAATTTCCAAGCGATCAGGTCTTGTACCTTCTTAAGGTTCGGAATGACAGCTGAGAGCGCGATGAAATGCTGGCTGAGCTTCTCGCGGCGCTTCCTCTCGGCTAGCATGTGATCTTGTGGGCGAACCGGCGTTCTGCTCATCGTGCGGGTACTTCTCATCTGTGGACCCTCACGATCTTGGATTTCATAAGTACCTTTGACACGCACAAAAGGGAGATAAACATTGTTAAGAATATTTAACAAGAAGAGATTTTCAAAGTGTACTGGTATCTCATATGCGCTTCGGTCTCTTCCAAGGCTTTACCAAAGAACGGGTTGGACATGGCTAGAGACGACTCGAGGTTCCCGAATGATATCAAGTGGGAGTCAGGAGACCGAGACTGAGGCGGGGAGTTGCAAGTCACCGTTTTGTCCTCCGTTGCCCGGGTAGAGTTCCAGCTCTTGGTCTCGAGCTGTTTCCAGGGCCTCTCGGTGAACAATTGAGGAGTTTCGACAGATCGCGCAGCAAAATAGGGCACCGTTTCGGAGCTAATAAGAGGGAGTGGATAGGATGGAGATGAATTCGAGTAGGGTTCTGAAGAGAAATGTGGATGGAGCACATCAAATTCATCATTAAGCAAGAAAGAGGAGTTCAGTCGTTGCTGATACTGCTGCTGCTGATCATGGAAATAAGCTGCATCTTCAACCATCTGTAGATATTCACCCCAAAAGAAGAAGAAAAGAATCAACACGTGATTGAATACATCGTTTCGTAAGTCTATATTCGAAGAAGCCTAATCATGGAAAAAGGAGGAGTTTTACATCAGGAATCTCCATTGGATCAACACCCTCCTGCCTTCTGGGTCCTCTAATCACCTGGGAAGAACGAAAGAGAGAGAAGCGAAGCTTAATTGCGCAGTGGTAAGACTTGAAGGAACAGCAGCTCTTATTTGCATGCGCGCACCCACACGCGTTCTCGGCGACGATGCTGACCGAGCCCTTGCGAAATATTCGTCTTCCTTTGCGTGCTGGCTCCTCTTCACATTGGGGAGATGGCTCTTCTATCTTTTGCACTCCATCAAGTTTCACACGCTCTCTCTCTCTCCCCCCACAATAAATCCGCTGCATCCGAAAAGAAATTGTTTGTTACCTCAATTATACTTAACAAAATGAAAATTTGTTATTTTGAAAAATTATATTTACTAGAAGTTCTAAAACTTGTCAAATTTGTGCATTCGAGTCGTTTCGTTAATTTCGTCCAACTTGACTGATGGAAAATACTGACATGGCATTTTCTTATTTTTTTCTATAGTATGTGGCGATGATGTAACTAAATTGACATCGTTTTGGTTTAAATCTAAAATTTAATATAATTTTTATTAATTTAAATTTAAAAATAAGTTGAAAAAAGTGAAAACCAGACGCGAGGGCTTCGCAGCCCTCACCATTGCTGCCCCCACCATCATTGGGAAGGGCCAGTAATGGTGGGGAATGGTCCAACGACCCTTCACCAACTATAGATAGGCCTTCAGACCCTCGCTTAATTTTGGCTGAGGGTCGCCAATGGCGGGAGTTGGTCGTTGTTGCGGTAGCGACGAGACTGGTTTTAACTCTACTTTTTTTTTTTCAGCTTATTTTCTAAATTTAATCCAACTAAAATTTGTATAAAAAATCATATTTAGGCCAAAATGACATCATTTTAGTCTTATGTTTTCGTGTTTTAAACATGCATTGCCACGTAGGAGACTGAAACTATTAAAAAAAATCGTGTCAGTATTTTCCGTTAACCAAATTGGACGGAGTTAACGGAAGGATTTGATTGTATCAATTTAACAAGTTTTAAGACTTAATTGCATTTTTTTTTAAGTTTTAAGATCCAATCACACTTACTTGACAAGTTTTCGGATTTCCAATGTACATATTCGTATTTTCAATTTTGATTATGCATGATACGTAAGAGACGGTACATTGGAAATGAGAATTTCTCTTACCTATTAACAAATCCTATTCTCTATTATCTTTTTTACTTTGGTGGTGTAAAAGGGTAGGAATAGACAGCAATATTGATATCTCCGTAGACATTATGTAAGAGATCCACACATCTGCGGTCAAAAGTTCTATTCGACACATAACTACAAATGAGCTCATCATCATTGCACCGCCAAATGCGAGTTAGAGTAAAGTCAAAGTTATTCCCACTCTTGGAACAAGTTGAACCAACTTTATAGACATATTAACAATAGGTATCTTCTTGAGCAAAATCATGTCCCAAAATCCAAAAATTCTCTTTAATCTGTACATGACTTCATTGGTTTGTGTACGGTATAATAGTGTCGGTTTGAGTTGTTATAAAATTATTCACTGGCGCTATTGTCTAAAATTTACATGATTTTGACTAAGATCTAAACCTAGTTACAATTTCTTCGCATTTAAACTCTTTTATCTTTCATAATAAGAATAGATGAGGGTATTCTACATATATGCAATCATCCCATCATATGAGATTAGAAGTATCTTCCCCTTTTTTTTCTCTTTCTTTCGACCTGCTCATATATCTTTCTATGAGGGCAAGGTCCACATATTCTACATGTATGCAATCATCCTAACATACGAGATTACAAGCAACTTCTGTATTCATTTTTCTTTCTTTTGATCTTTTTTAGTCTTTGTGATTATAATATTCGAAAGAATAAACAAAATTAATATTGAATTGAGCTTCTAGCTAAATTCACATTTGATTGTTGTTGCGGAAAAAGCACCAAAAGAAGCACTAATCGAAGCATGAGTAGTAAAGAATGAAAGAAAATCGAAATCACATGAGACGCAAGATTTACGTGAAAAACCTAAAATGGGAAAAAATCACGGGGAGAAAGAGTGGTTTCACTATCTTTAACAAAGATTACGAGAATACAATCCAAAAGGTAAAAAATAACTTGTTGAGGCACAAGATCTAAAAGATCCAACAAGAAGATAAGAAAAACAAAACAGGAAATAATATGTAGGGTGGGGTTGAAGATGTGTTATTAAACACATTTCTTTTATAGTCTCCCTTTAAAAAAACCCTAAAATAAATGTGTATGGTCTAAAATATCATTATCTCAAATTTGAAAGTCAAAACTCACCAACAGTTTTGTTTTTGTCTAGTTGAAATTTGGAGGAAAAAGTCAAGTGTTTTCTTCAAGTTGCATCCAAGAAAGAATATAAAAGTAAATTTTTTGAAGAAAACCGTGATAGGAAAGTAACAACTAAGGATCCTTAGGTGCCTAGAAAATGTGCTCAATCAACTTTAAATTGTCTGTTTAAAGCAAAAGGGGTGTAGAAAAATGACATGTAGCTACGCATTTAATATATGTAAGAGTCACGAGTACATTTTATTAACAGATATCCTAACAAATAGAATCAGTTACAATTGCATCCTTAAATTTTGTCCATGATGTGTTCATTTCTTATCTGGACAAACTTATTTAAATCTAATCTAAAATAATTCTGCTTCTTTGTTATAGGTAAGTTAAGACTATTTTCAAAATCAAAAGTGGGATACTACTTAAACTCACAGCGATAGTGAATGACCAATCAGTAACACAACATCTACCAAGGGAACGTTTCGTTGACAAGATTTTTAATGAACACATTGCCAAGCATTTCCATTTAAAAAAAAAAAAAAAACTCTTGCGCTTAAAAAAGGAAGATGATTTCTCCTTTCTAACAAGAGGAGTTCATAATGATAATCAAATAAGGGAAAATTAATCACTTTCTTTAAATGAATTTCGTGTAAAATCATTTCTTTTAACATAAAAAGTTTTCATGAAACAAACACATCCCAAGTGTCATTTCAAATTCCAAGAAACACCCCTAACAACTTATTATGTCTTAATTTAAAATGGTTTTGAATTAAAAATAGCAAGAAATATTCTCGCATTCTGTATTGAATCTACATAAGATTTTTGTAAAGAAAGGAATTGAGGTTTCGAAAGGAGTTGAAAGGTCGGACGAGACATATGTTCAGTGTAAATAAAAGTTGATGTACCATTTTGATTTTTCAAATGAACATATCTGTTAGAATCACATTATCAAGTATATATAATGTCAGATAGATTAAGAAGGTATTGGGTAAATTTCATATGATTTAAATGACAACTGGACCAGATTGGACCCCATAAAAAAAGAGTAGCAATTTCCAAATTATTCAATCAATGAGTCTGTGGACATTCTTTTCCAATTTTCTCGGATTGTAGGAAGAAGACAAATGAAAACGCTCCTGAGTACCATCTTGGCTGTCTTTACCGATGATCAATCAAATCACTGAAAGCTGACTTGGGAGACACCAACCACATGCCGAAATAGTTAATCCACCATGTTGCACCAGTTACCGATGCACATCCCATTAAACAAATTAAATCAAATCCTAGATGTAGGTTAGAATCTAATAATAGATTACTTCAAAATTGCTCTGTTTATAGAAAAGAAACATACTCTATGTGTTATACTTTCTTGATAAAGTATAATCCGATTTCAAATGGACAAGTTGCTTTTCTCTTTTATTCTACCTCCGTTGAGCTGGAAAACGGCCTCTCAACCAAGGGGACAAAATTCGACCCAAAAAAAGAAACACCAAGAGGACAAATCACCCACCTGTCCAAGCCTTATTTTGGAGTTGCTTCTTTAAGCAGTTCTCGTATTTCTTTTGAACTAGTGTTCTAATAATTTCTTTCAAATTGAAGATTATGAAAACTCATTAGTAATTATTGCAAAAATTTGTTAATACAATTTTTACCATAAGATAGATGGAAAAGGTCTTCTTTACCAATTTTGAGTACATAAGCTATCCATGGAAAAAGAGTAATAGGCAGAACATTTCAAAGATGATATAAAGTACATATGGTCAACACATAACTTCACTCTTAATTTACGACGATTCAAAGACAGCGAGTTAAAAATTTGTATCTCCATACGAGGAAAAAAATAGTTTATCTCTCTTATGGGATATTAATTTAGTCTCTTGCATTATATGAGAGTTTTATAGTAGTGTCATTTTAGAGTTAATAATCACCTATGCCATGTAAAGGGGATCAAAGATTTGTAATTTATATTATCCTCTCACATCCGATTAAAAAATTAGGGCAAAAAAGTAACAATTAACCATCCGTTTGTTTTGTGAAAAATGAATAATTTGAAAAATATCATTCTAAAAATGATAGTTTTTATCGCTTGAAATAATAAGTTAATGGCAAATGTTTTCGTTTTCAATAATATTTTTATATCTAAATATTTTCTTGGACGATGAACATATTTTTCATTCATTCATCTTTGCAAGTAATACAAGCGATCATTTTCACAAAAATATTCTCCATTTAATTTATTTTTTTGCAAAACAAATAGAGCCTAATAATACATGTTGTTTCTTCAAGAGAAGGTTAAAGGCTACCATTTACTTGATTCTGCCGTCCTCCTAAAATAACCTTTTTTTTTTTCTTGTTTGAGTAGCTTTCTATTACGAGTCATCCCATTTTATTTTAATTAGTACCACATGTGGCATCAATACCACAAAATGAAGGGCCTATGAGATCATCTGATCATGATGTACCGGATATTAAAATTGTTTTTACTCTTCCACAAGTTATAAGTATTTTTAGCAAAAAAGTTATAAGAATATTTAGTATTTCCAGGGATTATTCTTTTATATCTCTAGAGAAACAACAATAACAATAGGGTCCCATTACTGAACTACCATAAATAGCTATAAAATAATTCTCTTGCTTTTAATAATTTTATAGCACGAATAATACATATCTTCCTCAATTAATTATTTGTCCTTGGTGACCAAAAGGGAAAATTCTTCGTCCCTGCACTTTCACGACATGTATAATTTTCCCTTTAAGGTCAGTGTCGGTTGTTGTTGCTTGAACTGAGGTACGACAAACTCCACCACTGTAGCATTTGCGGCCTCGTTATTGTTGGCTTATTTGGCCAAAATTACATCAGGCGAATATAATCTTAAAAGTGCATCAGCCAATATATTATTTTTCCTAGACAAGGTCAAGAGCAATGGCTCTCAATGGTGCAATTTATCTCCCGCTGCATTTAGTCCGTGCACACATGAAATTGGGTGACAAAAGTAGGTTTTAGCACGTCTCATGTATAGTTACTAAAGTAAAATATTGAGATAGTTTCATGTAATTGTCGAAAGAAAAATTGTTTCAAGTTAAATTCTATCAACGAATAGTGAAATTATATGACTGCTTCTTCAAAAAGTGAAACACTCCACTTCTCGATGACAGATGAGATTTTTTTCTTTTGGGTCAGAAATTTGTATTTCATTGCTAACTATTAGATGGATTACATAATGTTCCAAGATCAAGATATAAAATAGAACATAGTGAAGGTGGGGGATTCTGTTTCCAAGTCGGTGGAAGGGTATTCGTGTGGTGGGCCTTGGCGATCCAATCCGCGGCCTGATTAGCATTTCTAGGCTCATATATTAGATCTACCCCTTGAGGAAGGCTCATTAGTCTCTTGCAATTGTTCACTGTTGACTGAGAAGCCCATGGTGCTGGCAAGGGGCCCATTATACTCTCAACAGCTAAGGAATTGTCCGAGGAAATCAGCACGTGGGGGAGCTTCTCTGTGGAGTTGAGTTGAGTTTGGGGTTGTGCGTGTACTTGGAGTTCTATACTTGCAGACTCCCTTTCTCTTTCTTTTAGCCATGATAGTGCCTCCCGAATACTTAGGGTTTCTGCAATTAGCGCTGTGGGAGCTCAAATTTTCGTTGCAAAGCCATCAACGAGTTTGCCTCGCTCATCTCTGCATACTCCAGTTGCGGATCCCTCCATGGATGTGCTACACCAAGACACGTCTACGTTAAGCTTAAGGGAGGTCAGTGGTGGAGGGTTCCAGTTTGTTCATCCCCTTGTTGGTTGTGGTTCACCTCCTTTTCCTTTGGGGTTCCATCGCGCATAAAGATGGGTCATAGCCGTGGCTTCTTCAAAGATGGATCTTGGGTCAGTCCTCTTCCCCTAAAATACAAACTTATTTTGAGCTGTCAAAATCTGCCAAAGAACCCCAGCGAAGAGGGCTTTTGGTTGTGGGTCGGGGTTAGAGGTGAAGAATTCGCACACCCATTTGTCGATTCTACTTATCGTTGTAGAGGAGCCTTGCATCGCCATTCTTGGATCCGACCATAATTATTTTGTCCATTCACAGTGAGTGAAAAGGTGTTCCACCGTTTCCGGAGCTTGGCCGCACAATGAGCAAGTCGGGTAAGGTATGACGTTCCTTCTATGTATGTTTTCATTCGTTGGAATTGCATTGTTGCATATGCTCCACAGTAGGAAACGTACCTTTAGGAATATCTGTAGTTGCCAGATGTTATTCCATAACTGTTTAGGGGGTCGGTAGGATGTGGATGGTTGTTCCTCTACTTTGGTACTGTCCCGAGTATGTATAACATTGTAGCCGCTTTTGACTTGATAGACGCCTGCATTGTTCCACACTAATTTATCAGGTCCGGGTCTAAGACTCAGGGGGATTGTTGCAATTTCCTTGACAATTTTTTCGTTGAAAATGGAGTTGAGTTTCTGCATATTCCATTGGCCTGAGTTGTTATCAATTAAGCCCTTGACCAAGTAGGGGTAATCTCGATTTGCCGATCCTTCATTTTTCCAGAGGTCAGCCACTAATCTTCTCTCACCCGAATTGTTCTCCCATCCCCAACTTCCCATTTAATTTCTGGTTCTATAACATCCCTACCTACTAAAATGCTTTGCTATCCCCAAGAGGGTCCGAGACCATTTTGTGAACTCTAGAAATCTCCTTTTGGAAAGTAGATGCCTTTCAAAATTTTGCTCCATAGTGCGTATGGATTATTGATCAGGAGCCAAGCTTGTTTCCCTGACATCGCTTTGTTGAATTGCACCAAGTCTTTGAAGCCTAAACCCCCACAATCCTTCCTCATTTTCAAGTTTTCCCACTTCCTCCAATGGATGCCTTTCCTTGCTGTGTTTTGTATCCACCAGAATGATGAAACTCTCTTCTCGGTTGCTCTACAAATGGATATTGGTAATTTGAAGATGGACATGGCATAATGTGGCATTGCTTGAACAACTGTTTTGATTAAAATTTCTTTGCCCGCCTTTGAGATTAGATTTTATTTCCATCTTTCTAGTTTTTTGTCAACTTTGGGAAGAACCTAGGCAAACATCTGTTTTTTGGTCTGACCCCAATCTGAAGGTATTCTAAGGTATTTCCCAGTTTTTTCTATAATTGGAATCTACAATTCAGCTGCCAGATTTGTCTTCAGGGTTTGAGGGCAGTTTTTCCCAAAGAAAATACTTGATTTGTTGAGGTTTATCGCTTGACTTGAGGCTACGCAATACTGGTTCAAGATAGATGTTATATTTTGTGCTTCTTGGGTCGTTCCGTCTAGGAAGAATATGGCGTCATAGGCAAATAGAAGGTGTGACAGAGTTGGGCAACTGTTGTTTAGATTGATTCCTCTAATAGTTCCATCTTCCACCGCCTTAGTCACGAGAAAGGGTAGTAGGTTGGCCATGATAATGAATAAATAGGGAGAGAGAGGATCCCCTTGCTTGATCCCTCTTATTGGGTGGAACAATTCACATAGTTCTCCATTGACATTTATTCTAAACAGGATTGAGGAGATGCATTGTTTTACTAAGGAGACCCGTCTTTCACTGAAACCCAACTTAAGCATATAGTCACATAAGAAGTCCCACTCGACCCTGTCGTAGGCTTTTTGCATGTCAAGTTTTAGGACTGCTTGGAATTTTCTCTTCTTTTTTCTCACCCTTAGCTGATGCAACACTTCCTAGACAATGAATATGTTGTCTTGAATTTGTCGGTCGCTGATGAAAGCACTTTGTTCTTGAGATATGAGGTCATGAAGCTAGGGTTTCAGCATGTTAGCCATAACCTTTGCTATGATCTTATAGTTGAAGTTGCAAAGGCTTATTGGCCTATATTGAGTGACATCCTCTAGGTTGTTTACTTTAGGAATAAGAACAATATGGGTTTCATTTATTTGATGGTTGAATGTACCTTGTTTGAAGAAATATAACCATCTTGAAAATATATTCCTGGAGAAGTGCCCATTGGCTTTGGTAGAACAGTCCGTTTAGCTCGTCTGGTCCTGGGGCTTTAGTAGCTCCCATTTGAAACATAGCTTCTTTCACTTCTTCTCTTGACACTGGCTTGATTAAAGAGTCATTCATTTCTACATTTACAACTCGTGTGCATTGGTCTAAAATGGGCTGGTAATTCCTCTCACCCACTGAGGTGAACAATGAAAAAAGGAAAGTTATGATATGTTGTTTAATGGTTGAAAAGTCTCGGCTCCACTTTTGGTCATCCAGCTGTAACATAGAAATCTTATTGCGTTGTCTCCTCTAGATCGTTGTGGCATGGAAAAATTTCTTGTTTCGATCCCCCCAACGATGATAGATGAGATTCACCAATCAGTAAATTTAGAAAGTTGAGACATGATAGACTCATCCATCATACACTCTTCAGCACATGATTTTAACAAAATTGTTGGCGTGAAAGAAAGTATTCATTTTAACAAGTTAAGTGTTATTTCCTCTTTTAAAAGCGCTGGGAAAATTGTCCAAAAAAACCTAAACCTATTGTATGTCAGCCATGTCAGTCCTAAACATTTAAATTAGGCCAATTTGGTCATATACCTTTTGACAATTTATCAAATTGGTTCTAAACCTCTCTTTGTGTCAATTTAATTTAGACCTTTTGAAGATTTGTGAATTTAGTTCTAAACCTATCATTTGGATATTTAGTTGGAAAGGTTACATTGGCAAATCATCAAAATATTTATGATTAAATTGACAAATTTTCAAAAGCCTTAGAACTAAATTGGCACTTTAGAAAAGTTTAGGATTAAATTGGCAAAATCTTTAAAAGATTTATAACTAAATTGACACAATTAAAATGTTTAAAACCGAAGATTTAGGACTTTTTGGATAATTTTCTCAAAAGTGTTACGAGGATGGAAAGAAAAGGTTGATAAAAGACATTTTAAAGCATCATGACGACATACTCACGTATCCATACATCATCAATCATAAGTTACATGGAGCTAGATTATATAGTATAACCATATATTAAATTTCTTTAGTTGGTCCAAATGGCATCTTCTTGATGGTGAGTTGCTTGCCTAATTTAGATATCGATTTTGGAATCTTAAAGAGGGTTGTTACCTAGATTGATTGGAAACATTTTAGGAAATAGATGGTCCCATAATGATTAGTGGATAAAGCATAGTGCCTTAAAAAACATCATGCTGTCTATAGTATATGTTATCTTCACCTGCTTCAGATCAAGTTGCGGTATTTGCCAAACTATTTGTGATTTGACCCCGATTTGAACTTGTTACAAGAGAATTATTCTTTATATCCTACCTACAAAAACGACACTCAACCGGGCGCCTGGCTGGTGCTTGGCTCAGTCTAGGCGCTAGTACTTGGGTGCTGGAACCGAGTACCTGAGCATTGGAGTAGGAGTCAACCACATAGGCATGAGCGCCATGGTCTTAGGCCAAGCGTTTATTGATTGGGGCCTAGCCACTGAGTAACATTGTTCGGTTTCGGCTATGGACTTGAACTCGGATGCTAGTGACATAAGTGCGGGAGCCGGATACCTTGGCACCCAGTCATGGGCACTAGAGTCTCGTGCATGGCTACCAGGTCTCGAGCACGGCTACCAGGTCTCGAGCACAACCTTTATGGATTAGGGTGAGGCCAAGATGGACTCAGGCCTAGGCGCTAATGACTTAGATGTGAAAGCTAGGTACCTAGGCATAGCCACCAAAGACTTGGACACAGGCACCGAAGTCTTGGGTATGGGCTCGGAACTTGGGCCCAACCTTTTGTATAATTGGGCCGCCGAGGAACATGACTCGGGTGTCAATTAACTTGAAAAAGCTGGAGTCGATTACCTAAACATTGCTGTCGGGGACTTGAGCACAAGCATCGGTGTCTTTGGCCTGGGCTTTAGGACCCAATCTTGGCCACCAAAAACCCATGCTTAAGGGGAGAAGTGCCAAAAAAGTCCTAAACCTTTTGCCTTTGTGCCGATTTAGTCCTAAACCTTTTTTTGGTGCCGATTCAGTCCTAAACCTTTTTACGTTGTGCCAATTCAGTCCTTTTCGGTCAATTTTGGCCGGATTTTGCTGACTGGACGCCGGCCGGCTGACGTAGCCTGATCGGTGCTTGACGTGGACAAATTTTAATAATATTTTAATATTTTAGAATTTTTTTGAATTTTTTTGAATTTTTGATTTTTGTCTTTTTCTTCCAGCCGGTCACCGAGGTTCGGCGACCGGCCGAGGCGCAGCCGGCGAGGGCGAGGTGGACCTCGCTGGCCACCTCGCGGGCGAGGCCCTCGCCCATGGCCGGAGGGCAAGCCTCGCCCATGGCCGGATCTGAGGGTCGAGCCTCGCCGGCCATGGGCGAGGCTCGTCGCGTCGATCCGGCGAGGGCGAGCCTCGCCCATGGCCGGCGAGGGGGGCCTTGCCCATGGCCGGCGAGGGCAAGCCTCGCCCATGGCCGGATCTGGCGAGGTCGAGCCTCGCCGGCGATGGGCGAGGCTCGCCTCATCGGATTCGGCGAGGGCGAGCCTCGCCCATGGCCGGCGAGGCTCGACCTCGCCGGCCTCGCCCATGGCCGGATCTGGCGAGGTCGAGCCTCGCCGGCCATGGGCGGGGCTCGCCTCGTCGATCCGGCGAGGGCGAGCCTCGCCCGAGGTGGCCGGCGAGGTCGGCCTTGCCCTCGCCGGCCGTCGCCTTTGGCCGGTCGCCGGACTTCGGCGACCGGCTGGAGGAAAAAGACAAAACAATAAAAGAATGAAAAATAATAAAATAAAAATAAAAATAAAAATAAAAATAAAAATAAAAAATTCAAAAATATTAAAATATTATTAAAAGTTGTCCATGTCGGCGCCAATCGGGCCACGTCAGCCGGCCGGCGTCCGTCAAAAAAAAAGTCTGGCCAAAATTAGCCGGAAAGGACTGAATTGGCACAACGTAAAAAAGTTTAGGACTGAATCGGCACCAAAAAAAGGTTTAGGACTAAATCAGCACAAAGGCAAAAGGTTTAGGACTTTTTTGGCACTTCTCCCCATGCTTAAGTGTTGAGGTTCCTATGCTCAAGCGTTAAGATTTTTGATTTAAGCATCAATATCTAGTGGTATTTTGAAAAATAATTTTTGATTGATGAAATCATTAGTTGAATTTACTTCTGTTGACTAGGAAAACCATTGACTCATTTCCCCACGCGATCTAAATGCCGAAAGATAAGAATGCCTTTTCCAATGAAAAATTTACTTGAAACAAAAAGGGCTATCATATAATTTCATTCGGTCTTCTTCTATATCTTTCGTTCTTGACATTCCGAGCTCAAAATCCCCTCAAACACGCCGCTTTACCGCAAGTTATTACAAATTAACCCAAACAAAAAATAGACAAGGTCTTCAATTCTTCAATATTGGAACAAAATCATCCTAGTACAAGAATAAAAATAGAAAAATAATTCCACCGAATATATAAATTCCAACCTTATGTACACAACAGACTCAGGAAAAATAAAGCTCAAAAAAATAAAATAAATCAGCGCATGGGACATGTCGGAAGATGCGTAAAGATTGCTTAGCATATGCTTTTCTTAGATTGATCAGTAAGTAATTCAACACCTCAAGTGGGCCTTTTTTTTTTTCTCTTTTATCATCGCGCATGCCATGAACATTTTGTGGGTATTCAGGTGAACCTAGCCCAAGCTACTTAGAGGCCGTTTGCACGACAAGAAATTGATCCTTAGATGGTAATGTTAATTACATTCGACTCAGTTTATGAGGAGTATTATCAAGCTCGAATGTGACTTGTTTGGGCTAATTCGAACTCAATTTAGGCATATATTTTATCCCAATACTCAATGTAGCGGGCTCATATTAAGACATACACGAAAATTTACTTGGGCATGAAAGAAAGTTGAGCCTTCATCCTGGCAATTCACGTTTTCTAGACTCTAATGAGGCGAGGACTATTGGTAATGTCAACTATTTAAGGGAATCCAAGGGAGACACAAAACGATAATGTCGTATTGATACAATACAAAAGGGGTTATGGTTATTTGGCTATGCTTGGGTAATTGCGGAAAAAGGAGGAAAGAAGATTTGAGTAGAAGAATTTGAATCATTTAAAATTTTTGTGAGTAAGAAAAGGATAGAAAATCAAAATAGTGGAGCTTCTCTTGCCACTTTCCTCTCCCAACCTGGCGTCATCCTTTACCGGGGTTGTTCCTCCCTACTTTTTCCATTTCGCCAAAGACAGGACGCTGAGCTCAGTCTAAAAAGTTAGAAAATGCTGGATATAGTAGTAGTGGTTTACAAAATTGATATATTAAAAAGTGATATTGTCGACTTCCATAAAACGTTGGATATAATACACCACATCACCTTAATGCACTAATTGGTCAATCGATCTTCCTAAATCTACAATTACTTTGAAAATGTATCGGAAACTCCCCATTACATCAAAGGACATATGCAATTAGGTTTCAAATTGGCCACCCTCCAATCACTCACCACAAAGTGCACTAATTGGTCGATCGATCTTCCTAAATTGTATCTTTTACTATATTAAGGGGTAGATCACTGATGTCTTTTTCACTTGTATTCAAATTGATTTTACCTGACTTTTAATTGGATAAAATGTCAAAAATGCTCTCCATTGGTAGGAAACTGTCTTCCACTCCCTGCATTTTCAACTTTTGCCCGTGTGAAAGTTATTGTTCTTGAAATCATGTGATCTCTCTCCATGAAATGTCATTGTCACTGTTACATTGCTAGCTAAAAGAACGAGTTAATATTTTCCAACTTCAATCCTAGGCATAGTGGCATTGATGTTGCATAAAATGGCTCATAAGTTGTCATCATTGGAGTGCCATGAAGTTGCAAGTAGCGCAAAAGTTGTGCATTGATTGGACATAGTTACAAAAGCATATTGGGGAAAAGCATTTGAAAAATCTTAAACTTATTGTATTTGTGTCGATAAACCTTTTATTGGTACAAATTTAGTACTAAATCTTTTCACCTAGGGAAAATTAAGTCCTTTTGATTAATTGTAGCCGGATATTACTAATATGAATATCAATTGGCCTACATGAATGACCGGCACTAACGTGGCCAACTTTTAATAATGTTTATTTTTTTTGAATTTTTGGAATTATTTTTCTTTATTTTTCTTTATTTTTCCCTTCCCATCGTTCTTCCTCCAACTGGTTGCCAACGATTGGCCAAAGGCAAGAGTTAGAGAGGTTCCTCACTAGCCCTTGGGGATTTTGCTAGCCACTAACGAGACTTAAGCCCTCACCAACACAGTGCGAGTTCACTCTCAGGGCTTATGGCGAGGTCGACCTCGAACTTGTCAGCCCTCACCTTTGGTTGGCTGTCAAGGTCCGGCGATCGACTAGAGGAAGATGGAAGGGAGGGGGAAAAATGGTAAGAGGAAGAAAAAAAATAAAAAAAATAAAAAACATTAAAATATAGTTGAAAGTTGTCAATTTCAGCGTTGATCGTGCCATGTAAACCTATCGGTGTCTATATCAGGAATATCCTGCCAAAATTAACTGGAATGATTGAATCGACTCTAGATCAAAAGGTATAGAACTAAATTAGTGTAAATATAATAAGTTTAGGATTTTTTGACTCTTTTTCTAAGCATATTGCTGTCCTCGAAAAATGCACATTGTAGCTAGAACTTTGTGCCTTTATAGTGTTTGAGTCACGAGTTCAACTCCTTTTCTTGAATTTAGCCTTAATTAGGGAAAGAATGTTGTCCCAAACACTCTTTTAGGATGACCATTATGAATATTTATAGATTTATCTATCTATTTTCCATGATTCAAGAATCAAGAGTGCGAGTGTGGAGACTTTACTCATGGAATACTCTACAAACTCCGTGAACTAATTAAGTTTACACATTTGATTTGTGGAAAGGAAAATAATTCAGATTAATTTGCATGCTATTAGTGAGACTCGAACATAGAACTTCCTATTTCTAATCCGAAAATGCATCCAATGTCTCGACCACTTGCATTAACCTAGAGATTGGGATGACCCTTATTTTTATCAAATCAAGGAATTGTGTTTGGTGTGTTGCACAGATGTTGTCTATAGAATGGCTAAAAGATGTGACAACTGTACGCACGACAGCAACCGTTCGTGTACAGAATGTCACTTGGAAAATCCAGGCCGTGGATGTTGACTTTTTTCACTGTCGGTGCCCCATAAAGAACTCATTCCAAATTAAAAGTTCTGTTTCACTTTCACCGTCATTGAATAATTGGTTCCCATGACTGATGGAACATGCACACTACCAAATTATTCTGCCGACGTGATTGACATTGCTGATAACACTTAAACGAGATAAGAATTTTTTTCTCATTTTTCTCATTTTTGTTTATGTGGATTCATGATATCTTATCTTGAATGAAAATCTTCCAAAAGAGTACCATGATTAGAACCGATTCCTTTACAAATAATCTATTATAAGCTGCATAGATAATCTTTTTCATACTTGGATGTATCCCACCTATCTTTTCTTCTGCGCAATCATTGGTATCCGGGTACAGCCGAATATGAACTTGCATGCATCTGTTTGTAATATATTTACACAACGAGTCTTCATCGATGGAAGACACCAATTCTAGAAGCTGAGCTAAAAGAACGAAGAAGTGGGACCAGATTGAAAACCCAAATCTGTTTTTATTTTGAATAGTAAGGAAATTTTAAATAATTAAATAAGCACTAGATTTATTAAACTAGATTTATTAATCTTCTCATTTTTCTCATGAATAATATTTTTTTTTTGAAATCTAGATATTTTACAATACATAATGAATGTATGGTGGAACAAGTTTCAATACCCTTGATCCAAAGAGATATAAACTCTATATGACGTGATAGTGTTATTATTTAAGTGCCACTTGTGGAACCTCAATATTCATGACCTTATTAGCTAAATGGTAATTGGCACATACAATACGCTTCTTTTTAAAACATTATTTTTTTATTATCTTTAATAGATGGATAGTCCTACACATTTCAATACTCCTAATTTGAAAATATTTAAACTCATAGATGATGTGACGGAGTTGTAATATCAAGTAAAGCAAAGCACGATTATAGAGCAAGCGAGGGATTTCATTCGAAAAGTAAGACATCTTTAAATAATTAAACAAACACTATTCTATTAATCTTCTCATTTTTCTCGTTAAGTAATATTCTTTTGAAATGTATAATTTTTCATTATTTTTAATAGAGGAGTAGTTCTACACGATTTGATATTTCTGATCCGAAAATATTTAAACTCATAAATTATGTGACAGTTTTGTAATTTTAAGTAAAGCAAAACCCAATTATAGAGTGATCGAGGGATTCAAAAAGTAAGGCCCTTTATATATAATTAAACAAAAATATTTTATTAATATTCTAATTTTTTTCATGAAATAATGTTCTTTTGGAATCTATATATATATATATATATATATATTATTTATAACAGATAAGTAGTTCTACACGTTTTTGTACCTTTGATCCAAAAAGATTAAACACATCGTTGATTATTTCAAGCAAAGCAAAACACAAATATAGAGTGAGAGCGGGTAAGAAGAATTGGACTTTTTCAGTTGGATAATTTTTTTCTTCTCATGATAGATATCTTTAGAGCACTTATTAACATGACAATTACAATTAAAGGAAGATATATTAAAGTTTAGCCGTGACATAGCAAAAACAAAAGAAAATTGGAGGACTAAATATGTCATCATAAAAAATAATAAATGTTGTTTAATTCAAAGTCTTTAACTTTTTTGTCAGAAAACATTTCCATTAATTACCAAATTGTTACATGAGAGGAAATCTCAAAAGTCACAAGAATAAGGCTATCCCATAGAGCTCCAGAACAAATTGGAAATAAAAAACCAAGGCGTATCATTAGAGCATAGTTGGTAAAGATAATCATAAGCTCATCCTTCAAGAATAGATTTGTGACTACATCCAAGCGAAACCGAATCACACAACATCATTAGTGTTAAACACATGCTGAGATCTCTATTTGTAGTTATAGCTTTGCCTTTCGGCAGTGTGCGTCTAGGTATGATGTTCCCAACACCATCACCATATAGAGATAATATAAACACGTTGAAGAAGTTCATATCTAACACCTGTGAGAGCGAGTCTTGTAGCCAATGTCAAGCACCAAAGCTTTGGTCTAAAACACGTTAAACGACATATTTGACACTCCATTGAAATTGGAGGCAGAGTACTTATTTATGAAAACTTTAAAATGTAGAATTAGATCATAAAGAAAAACTCCCAGATATAAGATTAGGATAGTTAAGTTTTCAAATCTAAAACTAGATTGGGAGAATAAGAAAATAAACAAAAGGAAATAAAAGGAAAAGCAACTAGGAGAGGAAAGAGAGATCTAGATGAAATCCCTCTACAAAAGCGGAAGAGATGAAGAAAAGTTGAAAGAGGGAGGGAGAGAGGAAGTTGGAAGAGGAATTCAAATTCTTTATCATTGTCCACTAACATGGCCCTTTTAACATTCTTTTGACACACCCCTCATTGGTAGACTATAAAATTACATTCTTCTGACACGCCCCTCATTGGTAGACTATAAAATTAAAAGGAGATATATCAAAGTTTCGTCAAGGATGTACTTGGATTGAGTCATTTTATTGCATCCCTCTAAACTTTTTAGAGGTTTAATATTTCAATAAATGAAAAATTGAATCACCGTCCACAAATAACAAGAAAAGCCTTTTTCTTTTTCATTACAATGGATGAGAGGTATGAGATAAAATTATGATGTCTTATTATTCTTTTTATTTAGGCATTAAGTATTGACTTATTTCGTCAAGATCTCAATATCTAATCACTTTCTGATTTTCTCATTTTTTGACATTTTTGTTCTTAATCTATTGCGAGTAGTCTTTTTCACGGATTGATGTATCCTAACTATCTTGTCTTTTGCGCACTCAATGGTACCGTGGTACAGGTGAATATGATCAAGTATAGTCAACGATGGAAGACACAAATTCTAGAGGCTGGGCAACAAGAACAAAATTGTGGGACCAGATTGAAAACCCAAATCCAAATTTCCCACCAATGGGAATAATTAAATGTATCCCGTATTTATAAATCTCCTCATTTTTCACGTAAAACAACAAGATCGAGATCTAGACTATTTTTAATTATATATTTTTAATAAATGAATGATTCTGCACGTTCTAATACTCTAAGTTTGAAAAGATTTATATTCATAAGTAATTTAGTAACATTGTCATTGCACGCAAATCAAGACACAATTATTGAGTGAAAGCAAGTTGAATAGGTGAACCTTTTTCTAATCGGATTAAATGTCTTTTCTTCTTTTCTTAGTAGACTTCTTGGGAGAACTCACCGACATCATCGTCACAATTCACAGAAAATACATCGAAGATTAACCGCGGTCACATCTGAGCAAAAATAAAAGAAAATTGGAGGACCAATAATTTTGTCCTAAAAAGTAATAATTGTTGTTTAAGTCAAAGTCTTTATCACTGCCCACTTTCATGTCCTTTCAACACGCTACAACACGTTGGTGGACTTATTCAACGTTGTGCTCGGATAGGATTATTTTAATTGCATTCTCCTAAACTTTTGGACGAGCTTTGTTGTCTTTAAATCGAAGCAATAAAAAGAAAAAGAAAAGAAAATTAAAAAGCTTTATTATACAAGAAAAGCTGTTTCTTTTTCTGCGAAGTTAATCAAAAAGCAAATCCTCGTTGAATACACGCAACAAAATTGACAAATAGAGGTACGGATTGTACGTTATGCTGGGCGGGACTATTTGACTGTACTTATAATATTGATTCGCCTTCCAATTAAGAATACCCCAAAAAAAAAAAAAAAAAAATTGGGTCCCTGAAGACCTTTCAGGTTGAAGGAGAAATTTCCTTGGATCCTCGTTGTAAAAAATGAGTCATATAATAAATGTAAATATAGTTTAAAATGAATGTTTCATATACATATATATAAATAAATACGAATTATAATATACACACACATATTTATGCATACTTCACTTTTTTCTCATATTACTTCATAAATTAATTGGATATATGGGTTTCCTATAGCAACCGCCTACAAGATGGGTGTTTTGTCGTTTCTCGACGGCACGATATTCCCTCGCACGATTAATAAACCTTATTCCGTTTTTTTTTTTTAAATTTATAATTCTTATAGAAAAAGTTGTATTACATGAACACATTGAAATTCACTATCAACAACCATTTTTTTTGGTATGAGACTATTATATAGAATGGAGAAAATAAATTATGTGATATTTAAATCACTCTGAGAAGCTTTTGATTTGGTGCTAGTGTGCCCGTATATATTTGCATTAGGGCGATTAGATTATCAAGAAATATAAAAAAACATGCTTACTTTTGTTGCGCACTATGCGCTACAAACTATAGTTTTCTGGTATGTTCCATCTGCCAAGACACTACGTCTTATGATTTGTTTATTTCTTAAAATGTTTATTTAATATTAGTAATCTTACACAAAAAAAAAAAACCTGACAGAATCATTACTGTTTCAATTATCACATGTTTTTATAGGGTATTTAGACATTTTGCAATCCTCGTATTATGTTTTCATGTAACGACACAAACCTCATACAACGGGGGTAGGACAGGAAGTAAAGCCCCAGCCTACCATTTAGGCAAAATAGTTCTAAACTTCATCAAACTCCGTCATCGATACAATAATTAATTATGAAAGGATTGTGGAAGAAATTGTGTAATGCTCGATTAACTAATCATTTACTCCCAAGAATATGCACACGAAATAAAGCAATCTAATAAAAATAGTTAAAATTACAAGAATAATTATAATACCACCCATATGCTTATGCAATCTCACATTGTCTTCTTATATCCTCTCAAACTCTAAATGATTGTAGGGACATCATCCAAAGTTTCAAAAAAAGAAAAAAAGAAGAAAAAGCAATGAGTTGATATGATATTAGGGATCAACCCTTGCGAAAAGGACAACAGTACAATTAGCATAAGACATGGACAAGATCAAAAGTGCCTCAAACAAGATGCTTTTGAAAAAAGTGAACATTCATTCATTTGCTCATGGAAGACATTGTTTTCTAATACACAAAATTCAGTATATATGCGTGGTTATAGTATTTAGTCCTCACTTCGAAGTATTATGTGACCTTTCAAACCGTTGACATGTGCTTTTATATCATATTAAACAAACTCTTTTTCTATAAAAACTTAAAATCCCAGAAAGTGGCCCAATGGCTTAATAGTGCTATATATGGTATTCTTAGTCCACTAATCAATCGATGGGGTTGGTGGTGAGGGTGCTAGCTTTATCGAGCTAGCAGTCAGGATATTACTAGCTTAGTGAAGAATAACCTAAGAGATTGTGTGAATTTGAAATAGGATATTTTTGTTCGGAAATTTGTCCAAATCTTGATGGTGGATTTTTGAATTGTGATTATTGAGGCTATTGGATGATTGATATTTTCATTGAGTAAATGATTTTTTAATATCATTTATTCGTTAAATATGCGCTATCATGTTATATATAGTGTTTGACTGACCGTTTAACATCCTCTATTGCACAAAACATTTTGTTATATTGTATATGAATATATTGTTCAACTTTCACTATTATCTTAACTGCAAAGTGCTCAAACTTATCTCTGATTATGCAATTAATTGTAAGGGTTGTTTTCATTCATATTTTTTCATGAAGCATGACATTCAGGTAATATTATAAACGCGAAACCCATTTTCAAGGTTGGAATTGAGAGTGAGTTCGCTTCTTTGTTCGCCATTTCACTTTTAACATTGTGATGGACGACTCTGAAAATCATTGGCGCACAGCCTCTATGATCACCGCATGACAAGACAAATTGCATAATTTGCAACACAGAACATAGTCGACCAAATGACTTTAAATTTACTGATGTATCATATTCAAACCTCTACCTATTATTGAGTTTAAATTGCAGAAAATGGATATAGATATAGCATAATTGTGCAATATCATCCATATTCGACCAAATGACTGTTAATTTATTGATTTATGATCTCCAAACCTCTACCTGTTACTTAGTCTTTTTTTTGGGTCAAATACCTGTTATAGAGTTTAAATTGCAAAAAAATGGATATAGATAAAGAATATCCAGATCTATCTCTTATTCAATTTAAACTTGGAAAAAAGGGTATAATCAAAGAAAGTATCTTCATATATACTTCTAATTGACATTAAAAGTCCCACCCCTCGAAGATTCTTCCCTATGTTTTTTTCCCTTGAGCCTTTTAACTAGCTGCTCAAGTCCAATATATACCATTAATTGATATGGCTTATTTTGAATATGTTTTGTTGAACAAATTTCAATAATATAATATTAACATGAACAATATAATTATTTAATACAGCATAATCTCTATAACCAAGAAAAGAATAAATTGAATTGATGAAGAAAATCACTCTGTAAATACTAAAAAACATTTAAGAAACTAAACATAATTTCAAGATACTATCACATTTATACTTGTCAAACATAACTTGTCACATCCAACTAGATAAATAAATAAAATAAGAAAAATAATGCTCTTAGCAACAGAAGAGATGCTGATCTTGGATTCACATTCAAATGTGGACAGACGAGTACATCACAAGGATTCGACTCCTAGAACCGCACTAAAAGACAAAGAGCATCTCTTGAGACGACTTGAAACTTATGCAAAACAAGTTGAGTGCCAGCTTTTTCCTCCCCAAGAAAGTTACATGCAATAGCAAGTTTGATAGAGAGAGCGAGAGAGAACGAGAGGGGTCTCATCTTGAAAAGTCAGATCTCTCCAGGAAACCCCTCTTGAAAAATTTCCTGGAGACTCTTCTTATACAGCATGTGGGTATTTTGAACGTGGTCAACTGGTTAACCACGCGAAAAATAAGGGGAAAAAACTGACCTGCAAAGTAATGGTGACTCCAGACTAAGAAGCCAAAGCCAATGTTTTGGCGTTCGCAAAAGAGTTTAGTGGGGTCTGATCACAGAGAGAGAGAGAGAGAGAGAGAGAGAGAGAGAGAGAGTGATTCGCGGGCAACTTTCTTTCTCCTCAAAGATCTCAAACACTTTGAACCCAAAGGAAAAAGGAAATGAAATGAGCGGGTGTGATTATTAGGGTATGGTAAGTCGTTGATCGCCAGCTCCCGATGAGATGAGAGTTTCGCTGGAGATCACATGAAATCCAGAAGAGCTTGACGCAGATTCCTCACGAGATCCCTCACTTTCAAGCTGAATCCCACGTCCATCTGCAAGATTTTTTTTTTTTTTTTTTTTGATGGCGTAAATACAGTTTAATTTTCTTTTGCCGCAATATGGTCTTGAAGTTGCGAAAGAAATTGGAGCAACTATGTTGATAGGTATATTTACCTGAGCTAAGATGGTAACATCTAGAAAGGAACTCCCAAAGGGCATGACGCAGCTGTTCTCGACAGTTAGGTTCAATTTCTCTATTTCACCGATCAATTTTGATATAAAACCATTACGCTTCTCGCAGTGGATTGTGATGAGGACACACTTTCCAGAGACTCGTGCCTCGATTTCCGGAAGCGAGAGTTGCTGGTCAATTTGATTGCAGGAGTTCCCGTCGGACAAAGAAGACATGTTGTCCGCTGCGGCAAGTTCGGACTTCTTCACCACGATGACGGACTCCACAGTCTTAGTTGCCACCTCCTCCTCAAGCGCCTTGACGCGTTGTTGAAGCTCTTTCAAGTACTTGATGGCATCCTCGAGGATGGAAGCCTTGTCCATCTGATATACACATTCAGCATTAGTGTTAGAATATACATGAGTCGTCACAATTCTTTAACCACGTGAAAATATTTTGAAATGGTTACCTCTAATCTGGGACGAAGAAATAGAGAGGAAATTATTAGTTGCGAGCGTCTAGTTTAAGTTGAATTTAATCTCGAGATTATAGCTCATATGTAAATTTTTTCTTATCGGCGATGGCCGGTCTTCATAATTGTTTTCTTTACATACATCTAGTTTGCAAACTTAGGCTTTTGGTCGTCTTTTCTTACTAAGTTTCATGTCACAAGATGAGCATCAAGTTTGAGCTGTAATCTCGAAGAAATAAACAACTAAGCCATGTTATTATGGGGTATGAATTAAGCGTATTTAGCGTAAATTTTCGAGAGAAGCCACTTCTAGAGAACCTAGAACCGCATATATCAAGAGAGCATGTATCTAAAATCCTCCAACTGGACAAAGTGGAATTTTTCAACACTGGGATATGTTGCTTCTCTCTCGTCAGGTGTTAAAGACCAAGCTAATTTGTCCGAATCTCATGCTTAATCCAACCCGTCAATCATACACTCCCAACAATTTCCAAGCTTTTACGGTATGTACCTTGCTAAGGTTCGGAATGACAGCGGAGAGTGCGATGAAACGCTCACTGATCTTCTCGCGCCGCTTCCTCTCAGCTAGCACGTGCTCTTGTGCGTGTGCCGGTGTCCTGCTCATCGGGCCGGCGCTTCTCATCTTTGGTCCCTCACAATCTTGGACTTCAAAAGTACCTTTGACACGAAACAAAGCAAAAGAAATATTGTTCAGAGTATTTAACGAGAAGAGGTATGATTTTCAAAGCACAGATTTCAGATATGATGCATTGGTCTCTTGCAAGACTTTACCATAGAGCCGATCGGATATGGCTGGAGATGAATCAGGGTTCCCGAAAGATATCAAGTGGGAATCAGGAGACGGAGATGGAGTCGGCAACATAGCCGCGTTGCAAGTCATCGTTTTGTGCTCCGTTGCGCACGGAGAGCTGCAGCTCTCAGTCTTAAGCTGTTTCTGGGGCCTCTCGGTGAACGCTTGAGATGTTCCGACAGATCGTGCGGCAAAACCGGGCATCGTCTCGGGGCTAATAAGAGGGTGTAAATAGGACGGTAATGAGTTCGAGCAGGGCTCTGAAGGAAAGTGTGGATGGAACAAATCAAACTCATCATCAAGTGAGAAGGAAGAGTTCTGTTGCTGCTGCTGCTGTTGCTGATGATGGAAATAAGCTGCATCTTCAGCCATCTGTCGATATTCACCCCAGAAAAGGAAAACGAAAAAGAATCAACATGCGATTGAGTATATGCAAAAGAAATTTGACCATGGAAAACGGGAAGGAGCTTTACTTTGGGGAGTGTTCTAGCAGCTAAGATCTCCATCGGATCACCCCCTTCTTCTTCTCCTCCTGGGTCCTCTAATCACCCTGAACAAGAAATGAAGACGATGACATAAACTAAATGGAAAGGTAGGAAAAGTTGGTGCTGGAGTTTCTATACTCGATGTCAGATTCATGCGTGTGTGTAAAGATTAAGCGAGTTAAAACATAGTCGATTACTTTGTGCTGATCAAGGTAAGGAACAAGGAAAAAGAAATCAAGGTCATCACCTGTGAAGAGAGAGAGAGAGAGAGAGAGAGAGAGAAGCTTAATTCTTCAATGGTGGAATTGAAGGAACAGTTGTTTATTTATTTATTTATATGCGAGCGAGCGCCCACACGCGTACTCGGCGACGATGCTGACCTCGCATGTGCGAATTATTCGTCGCCCTTTGCGAGCTGGCGCTTGTTCACATTGGGGAGATGGCTCTTCGATCTTTTCCATTCCGTCGAAATTCAGACACACACACTCAGCTCTCTCTTCCCCCTCCAACCCCAAAAAAAACCCTTTACCACCTGAAAATTTAGTTGGGTTAATATTTTTATTTGGCCTTGTTGATGGTTTTTTTCATAACACTCCTTAATAAAGAAATATTGTCACTTTCAATGCACCATTTCTCTGACAAATGCCCAGAGGGATACCCTTTAACAAAATCATGTTCTATAGTATCATTATTCTTAGGTGGCTAAAAGGTCTGCAATAGACCATTGGTATCGATATTTCCTTACATATTACTACAAAAGTTTTGTACATGATCAAATGTTCTGTTTGAGATATAACTATTATTCATTTTGAACGAGTTCATTACTACCACTCCACTAGATGTGAGTAGAGTAAAGTTAGCGCTATCCTAACATCAAGAACAAGCCGGACCAATATTGCAGATAAGTTAGAATTTCATGAGATTAAAGGACAATTGGGGAATTTGAACTAGAGTCCAAGAGGTGTTTCAAACTACACAGGAGTAAGTTTTTATCACTTCAACATTGATCTCGTCTATAAGATCTTTTTACTTATTTATTAGGGATAATTGTCCAAAAAGTTATAGATCTATTATACGAAGACCAATTTAGTTCCAAACTTTTCAATTGTATTAATTTCATCCTAAATCTTTTTAGTCATAACCTTGTTATTGGAATAATTGGCAAAAAAGACTAATTGACAAATTGTGAATAAATCATCTATCAAATAGGGCATACAGTGGACACTAAACTGCTAAACTTAACATGTAGATAAACAGACATACATGAGAAAAATCAGAAAAAAAGCTTGAATAATATTAGCTCCTTTTCAAATCAATTTTCTTTTCTTTAGAGAATGTGGTTTTTTTTAAGCGGTGCAATATTCTTTAAATGTAATTTTCTATTAATATTTTAATCCAATATTCAGATTTTATTTGGATTTGTAAGATTAAAGAAAAAAGTTGGAGGACAATTAGCTACAAAACTAAAATTCATGAGTTTCTCTCTTATGTGAATTTTTTTCTAGGAAATATATGTATTTCAAATTAGGTAAATTCTGAAAAAAAAAATTCATTTTCATTGCTGCTAAACAAATTTTCTTTAAATGATATAAGCTACATATATATAAGTTGATTTCCAAAGAAGGAAATAAAATTAAATAAAAGGTAAACATTCATGTTCCTGAAAATTTTGCTCTTTTAGTGTAATTTTTCAATTCAGTGAATATTAAATGAAGTTTATTAATAAAATAAGTTTTCCTTCAATTTAATTTACATGGATAAAATATGCATTTATTCACATAATGAATAAATGATATAGTTCAAATAATGAGTATCATCCATATAATAGGGTATATTTCTCTTCTTTAAATAATTTCAAATTAAATGAGTGAACTACATATTTAACTCTTTATTTTATTTTCTTCAAATTTGACATAAGTCATACGGGATAGATATTTGGAAAGGATCATAAATATTTATATCCAGATATTTTTTTTTGTATCTATTTTTATTGTTCGAACACATTTAAGAGTATATTTGGAGATACTCTTTGTCCATTTCTATTTAATTTTAAATCAAATTAGAGTAGAAATTTGAGACTGACAAATCAATAAACTAATGATAATTGGTCGAAAATGGCCATGTAGTAAAATTATGTCATGTGCCTTTGTTACGTGAATATCACATATGTAAAATTAAATGACATGCGATAAGCACAACAGTAAACCTACTCTCAGCTACAATTTGGATTATATATAATACATTGCACCATATTTTTGCCGAGTTTCCAGAAAATTAGTGTTAATTCTTCTTGACAGGTAAAAAATATTAATAAACGATTCTTCTTTCTGTTGGTTCCAGTTATTAGAATATCGTTCGGTAATGATTTTGTCTAAACTTTTCGTGATTTTGACAAAGATCCAAACGTGGTTACGATTTCTTCGCATTCAAACTTAACTAAACCCGACTCAGGTCATGGTCCACATATTCTACATCTATATGAGCTCATAAGCATCTTTCCTTTGCATTTCTCTTTCTTTTGTCTTTTTTTTAGTCTTTGTTTTGGAATTTGGAGAAGAAGCAAATCGTTTTCTTCATTTCGTATGCAAGAATTTATACAGAGGCAATTCTTTTTCTTTTTTGAAGAAAGCCGAGATAGGAAAGTAACTATGAATCATTAGAAAATGTATTCAATCAACTTGAAAATCATTGATGTAAATTTTTTTTCTTTTTTCTAGTTGCCTAAAAAATTTATTCAATCAACTTAAAAAGGTCTATTTTAATCCAAAAAGTTGAGAGAGTAGCCACCGACCTCACTGGCCAGAGCTGTAAAAGAAGAAAGAAAAAAAAGAAAAGATAAAGGAAAAGTTGATAAAAATATTTTAAAAAGAAATAATATTAAATTATTATTAAAAATTGTATACATCAGTGCCGACCATATCATGTAGAATAGCGGATGTCCACATAAACGGCTTCTGGTCAAATTGGCCTTGTGAACTCAACTAGTAAAACTTAAAAGAGTTTACGACTCAAAAGACTAATTTGACAAAAATATAACATATTTAGAATTTTTTAGATAATTTTCTCTTGTCAAATGGGTGTAATGTCAGATAGATGAAGAAGATATTGGCTAAGTCTAATCTAAATAAAAAATAGGAGGGCCAGATTAGACCTATAAAAAAATTCAGCAATTTCCAATCATTCCTTAAACAAGTTTGTCAACATAAATTTTGCAATTTAATCTCGGATTGTGGGGGAGGAGACAGCCGAAGACACTCCTGAAAAACATCTGAAAAACATCATGGCTGTCGTCTCCGATGATCAATCAAATCACTCAAAGCTGACCTCGGGCACCTACCCCATAAACGAAATGGTTAAACTACGATGTCGCGCCAATTATCGATGCACGTCCAAGTAAACAAAGTAAATCAAATCCCATATGTAGATTAGAATCTGACCATAGATTAATTTGAAATTGCTATGTTTATAAAAAATAAGTTTATTCTATTTTTATACTCTGTGTCTATAGAGTATAATTTGAATTCAACTTTGCTTTTCTCTTTTATTCTACCTCCGCTAAGCTGGAAAACGGCTTCTCAACCAAAAGGACGAATTACGCACCTATCAAGAAAAACCAAATTGATCATCTTATTTTTGAGGAAAAAATTCACTAGAAAATATAAGTTTTGCTTAGTTATTCCAAAGATAGTTTTTTTATATATCATCAATGCCCAAACTTGTATTAGTGATCCAAATATACCTTTCATCATAATTCTATCCAAGGCCATTAAAATTCGACGTGGCGGCTTGCATGGACAACAATAGGCAAATTGAGCTGACGTGGCTTTGCTCTAGTCCAAGCGATGTTGTTTCTCTTTGGAAAAATTTCACCATAGAGTTTATGTTTTCCTAATGTCAATAATCCAACTTTATTTTGTGTGGCAATACATCTAATAGTGAGTGAAGAGTATACTCCATCATAGTTTTGTCTATTACGACCAGTAAAATTAAGCCTAAACTATGATCTTCTGATTACTCTTTGCCCTTTATATTTTTGAATTCTAATTTAATTTGCACGGTAAAATTAGTAGAGATTATTGTGCATATTTTGCAGAAGCATAAACATGCACCTAAAAAAATGAATGGTGAAAATCTTGGTAACTACTATATTTAGAATTGAATGGATGGAAATGTTTGAAAGCAAATTATAGGAGGGACATATAAAGTAGTGGTCAGCACATAATTTTCACTCTCAATTTATGATTAAGAGTGGATTATTTAAGTTATAAGTTTCCATACTCCATTTGAGGAAAATTAGAATGTTTACTCTATTTATGGAAATTTGACTAGTTTCATGCATTATAGGAGAGTCTTATAACAGTGTTTGTTATAATATTTAAATATAAAATCATGAATGCATATAATAATAGTTGGCAATAATCCCACAATACCTTACATAATATCATAACAATAAGTTTTGAGTTCAAATTTTAATTTTCATACAAATCTCACATGATCCAACAAAAATCTTTTAGTGTTATTCTAGAGTTAATAATTAACGCCACACAGAGAAGATCAGAGATTTATATTTATAATATTGCTGATATCCAATTAAAAAAGCTGGCAGAGAAAATGGGACTTAATAAAACATACTGATTGTCGTTGCTGAAAAAGAATACGAGAAGATTTGCCTGATTCTGCTAGCTTTCTTAAAAAGCCTTTTTTTTTAGTTTGAGTAGCTTTTTATTATGAGTCACATATTTATTTATTTATTTAAGTTGCACATGTGGGGTCAATATGATATGATGAAGGCCTTGTCATATCATCTGAGCATGATATATCGGATTTTAGAATCGTTTCAACTCTTCCGCAAGTTATAAATATTTTTACTATTCCAAGAACAATTTTTCTATATCCTAGAGAAACTTATTAGCAAACAGATATAAAATAATTCTTTTGATTTTATAACTTGAATAATATATATGTACCTTCTCCTCTATTAATTTGCCCCACGGTTGCACAAAAGGACAAATTCTTTAGCCCCGCACCTTCACAACTTGTATAGATTTCCCATAAGTCATTGCCATCGGTTTACTTTTTGTAATGGCATGGCAAGTCACGGGCCTAGGCTTGCAAAAGAAGGATTGGTCACACGTTCAGGCTCACCAACTAAGACGTGACAAACTTCACTAGTAACGGTTAGAATGTCCAGCTCAAAATTTTAAATTAGTACCTAAAGGGAGATCATCTATATATAAACAATATGAGAACCCCATAAATAAATGACGTGGATTATTTTAACACTTGTCTTACGTGCAAACTGAATAAAAAATGACTCGTGAAATTTGACAAATGGGAGATCTAAGCCAAAACAAATTAAGATAGAACTTGACAAACTAGTTGTGGTTGCTCTCGAGGATGAAGATTGGTGGACGTAAACCAAAGGACTTGGAACAATAGGCAGTGGTAGTCTCAGTGTCAAGATAGCAACACTAACGCAAGAGTTATTTTCTTTCTTTCTTTGAATATAGACGGCAAGGAGGATATCATATTATAACATCTCACCCAAAAGCTTATATCGATAGATGATGGGAGATTACATATGTGTATATATATTATAGAGTATATAAATTTTTTGTAAATAAATGATGTTGGATACTTTATTAGTAGCATTGACAGCCTGGTCTTTAGTGGTTCTTTTGACAAAAACTACATCAGACAACCAGAATTCTAGAAGTGCATCAGACAATTGCTGAAGCTAGTTCTGGAATGATTGCTCTCATTGGTGTAATTTGTCTTCTGTCCCATTTAGTCCTACACTTCTGTGGCGCATTGCTTTGACATATGTCATGTGTCATTTTCATAGGCCCTACTTATTTAGGGGAACTCTATGGCCGCGAAAGCGATCCAGCAACAAACAATAGACGCGTATACAGGATTCAAGTAAAATTGTTGTCGGTTAAAAAAGGGTACATAAAAAAATAGCTGGCCAAAATTAAAAGTGTTAATACTTTGAAAATCCCCAAACTGGAACACCTGTGACAAATTTATCCCAAATTATTTTTTGACCACCAAAAACCCAAACCGGTATAACTTTGACAAATTTGTCCCAAACTGGTATACTTATGACAAATTTACCTCCCGTTAGTTTTTGTTAAATTTTACTATCAAATTATTAAGTTAAATGACACGTGATAGTTGACTGGTATACTAATTTGGGATTTTAAGCTCCGTTTGTCATAGTTTATAATTTTTGTGATTTTGTTGTGGTAGTAATCCAATTTAGCGAAGGGTATATTTGTCACAAATTTACCAGTTTGGGGTTTTTTGCGGTTGAATAAATTAGTTCGGGATAAATTTGTCATAAATGTACCGGTTTAGGGTTTTTTATGGTCAGTCGGGGTAAATTTGTTACTGGTGTACCAGTTTGGGGTTTTTCAAGATATTAACCCAAATTAAAATAAAAAAAGTTCTGATTATATAAATAAAGGAGGCAAAAAAAAATCAACAAGAGGATTAATACCGGTAATAATTTAAATTGGTACTCTCATGACATATTTATTCCATATTATTTTTCATTTCAACAAAAATCCAAAACTAGTATTCCATAACACATGTATCCCAAACTAAAACCAATTCTAAATTGGCACTTGATGACACAATTAATCCAAACAAATTTTCATCATAAAAAATCTTAAATTGATATTCCTAACTCAAATCTCCGTTAAAATGTATACATGCATACACATGGATTTTTCATATTGGATTTGTCATTCTCCATGTTAGATCTGTTTTGCAGTCGTCTGTTATATATATTGACATGTATGCATTTTAACAAAGGTAGATTTGGATAAGGTGTACTCGTTTGGGGTTCTTTCTTATGTGATAAAATATTGTTTACCATAAAATATGTCACGTGACACTACTTTGGAATTTTTTGTGAGATAAAAATTAATATTGAGTGAATGTGTCATTAAAATATCAATTTATGATATTTTATGAAACAAAAATTATATTGAAGTAAGCTTGTCATACCAATTTCAGTTTTTTAATGGTGTTTAAGATTGAATTTGAGATCATATCTTTTCCTGTCATAAGAGTGCAACACGGATTGAAAAAAAAAAAAAAATTGGCAAAGACGTCCTAATGCATCATGACTAATGCTTGCGTTCTATTACATCATCAATCATAAGTTGCACGAAAACGGCCTATGTTATCATCATAACCAAATATAAAATTTTTTCAGTCGGTTCAAGTAGCTTTTGCTCGATGCAAGTTGCTTCCCAAATTTAGGCATGGATTTCTGGAATCGGAAAGAGGGTTGTTACCTAGATAGAATGGCTGACATTTGAGGAAATTGATGGTCGCATATTGATTAGGGTATAGAGTATCACGCCTGGAAAACATCGAGTTGTCTATTGTATATATATGTTCATCTGCTTCAGATCAAGTTGCAGCATCCACTAGACATATCGTGATTTGACTAGACTGTGAAATTGTTACATGAGAACTATTCTATATATCCTACCAACAAAAGTGTCACTCAAGTACGTGTAACAGAAATCCATGAAGATATACATATAAAAAAAAAAGGGTCAAGGAATCGCAAGAGATTTATGAGATAACACGATATTCTTATCTATCTTTTTCAAGTGATGTGTTTTGTGATTAAAAACGTTATAATGAATCTTACAGCAAGACCATGCAAGCTATTTTAAAGAAGATTGAGGTTAAAAGTTGCCTTGGCTTGATATTATTGACGGAGTCTATCAGTCACCTTATGTCCTAACTAAAGAAGGCCGTATTATGTTTTGAGTTGTGTTTACACATGTTCAGAGGCATTTCTCTGACCATCTTAGTCTCCGTTTGTTTAATGAAAAGTGAATAATTTTGAAAACATTTTTCTTAAACATGATTGCTTATATTATTTGATATAATTAGTAAATTAAAAATATTTTCATTACTGACGAAACTTCATGTCCAAACATTTTTGTAAATTACAAAAAATATTTTTCATTGATTAATAATTTCAAGTTATATAAATGATCATTTTTTAGAAAAATATTTTTCAAATCATTCATTTTTGCGAAACAAATAGAGCCTTAATCTCGAGAGGTATGTGGATAATCTCACCTCATGTGCCTCACCCCAAATTAACATTTAAGTTTACATGCCATGCGTTTGTGAGAATTTATAGAAAGCATGTAAACAAGAGGATGAGATATTGATATAACATATACAAATGGCAATGGATAGAAGAATTGATCTTGGAAGGCTTCATCACATATAAAGTTCATTGAAAATAACTTCTAGGAAAACGTTTTCCAAATTTTTTTGCGTTCAATTCATGATAAATAAGCTAGTCAATGAAAATATTTTTTTGCCAATAGAAAAAACATTCACAAAAGTGGGGAAAACATTTTCCATTATGTTTCTTTCACCTCTAAAACAAGCACTTTCTTTCTCCAAACACCTTTTATTTTTATTTTTATTTTTTATTTTTTTGATTCGAGTTTCTAATTATTTTTAAATTTTTTTCTTTTTCTTCTCTCTTTTTCCTTTTCTTTATTTTTTTTTTCCTTCTTCCTTGGCTAGTCGGCCGACATGGCAACAGTCAGCAACTAGCTATAGGTAAGCTTGAGCCTCACTATTGTTCAACGAGGCTTCGACTTACCTATCCGATGAGGGTCAAGCCTCGCTTGAGGTTGCTAGAGGTAAGCAAGGGTCTTGCAACCTCAGCCTTATTGACCTCGAGCCAAACTTAAGCCTTGCCCAGCTCGTTGGCCTATGGCGAGGCTCGATTTGGCCCATGTTCAACCTAGTAAGAAGAAAAAGAAAAAAAAAAGGAAGAGAATAAATAAAAAAATTGAATTTTGAGTAATTTTCCTCGGAAAACCAAATCATATAGTAAACGGAAAAAATATTTTCTAGTTCACTCTTAGATTTCAATCGAATATTGAAAAATATTGTTATTTTCCTAGAAAATGGCTTATTGAAAAATATTTTTCAAAAATGTTATTTTTTTTTTGCCAAACAAATGGTGTTTAAGAGTAGAATATAAGAAATTAATGATGTATATAGTTTATGGTAGCAACATATAAAAAAAATTTGTTGATTAGGTATGTAGAAGTAAGTAATAAAGGGTATAAAAGTTGTGGGGCAAAAATAGCAAAATCCATTACTATTCCCTACCCAAATTCGATTCTTCTATACACTCAAGATATTTGTCCCCTTAACTCTTGAATATACAATTTGAGGCATTAAAGTGTTAATAGAGGTTGGTTGCAGTGGATATTTCACTTTCATATGTCCTATTTTTTTTCCCCAAACTATCACCTTTACATGTGCCTCTTATTTACCCAATTATACTTGAATCGGCTTTTGATATATAATCAAAGGAGAAAAAAAAAACAACATAATCTGCATGATGTATAGACTTCTTAAATTTTCTGAGGTCATCGACTTTACTATCTCATTCCGTTATACTTCTTTATAGAATTGAAAGCAAACTCAACTGGAGGTTAAACCTCTAAATTTTGTTCAAATTCCATGGAAATGCCCGTGTCTTTTTATTTCTCCATAGGTGAATCTGTTGTTGATTGTCCTTGTATTTATGGTGATTCTATTAAAAATTAACAAACCTGCCCAATTGATGTTGAATTTTGATGCAGCTTCACAATATTATAGGCTGTTTATGTTTATGTTTTTTTTTAATGCCAAATTAGTAAAATGACTGGAACATCTCATCTCGATAAATGTGAAGGCCTATGTTGGACTTTTGGGGGCTGCATGACAACATTTCTCTTCCCCAAAATTTCTGTTCTTTTGTTCCCCGGAACAAAAAAAGAACAGAAACCCGTTTGGTAATGCCAAGTTGTTTTTTATTCCCCGGAATAGAAAAGTTAGCCCGGAAATAGAAACGAGAAACAAAAAAAAATTGCTTCTTGTCCCGGAACAATTTCTAAAAATAAGCAAATTTTCTTTTTATTTTTTTGTTTTATTTCTTTCTCTTCATGCGGCCACCTCCAACCGCCCGGAGGCGGCGGCCGGTGGCGGCGATCTGTGGGCAAGAATAAAAAACGAATAAATACAAAAGAGAAATTGTTGTGTTACCAAACGCATTTCTATTCCAAGAGTAGAAATTTTGTGTAGTTACCAAACGGGTTCTTTTACTCAGAAATTGTTCCTCGGAATAGAAATAGAAAAGAACTGTTTCTGAAAAAAAACTCTTCCCCAGCCAAGAAATTTTACCATGCGCACCCTTGCTTGCTGGAACCTTTATGAAGTCAAATCACGAGGAAATAATTTTTTCACAAATCCCTATTTTCGATATAGATGGCAACCAAAGTTAAGGAGGTAAGATGGTCCATACACGAAGAAAGGGCAAGTCTCTTAGAAATTTCCATGGATTTCTGGCAGATGGGAGCACATGAAACATGACAACCTTATCTTGTTCTTTTTTTATTATTAATTTTTATTATTATTATGCATAATAAACGAAGCCAAACATCTTTTTTTATTCCCCTCCTTTCCTTCTATATTTTGCCGAATCAGCCCCGCCGAATTGGAGCCAACTAATATGCAAGCAAAGTTGAGGGACGAAGGAATGTGAGACAGCTCCGCAGGGATGACTTTGAGACGGGGACATCCAACCAATTATTGAAGAGTCATCTAGAAGCTAGATCAGGGATTTGTTTTCCAAGAAAACATGAGTATGACAATAACATATTTCCCAACATCCCACCATGTTGGGGGTAGTCATTACGAAGTATTTGTGTATTATATCACATTTTATATTGATTTATCACAAAATTAGGATTAAAATTTATGGAAAAAAGAGCGGAGTTGACACAATTGTAGGGGCAGATGAATAATGTTTTGAGTGATATTGAAGGAAGGATAGATAAAAGCAAATGGAATGGATGTCATTGGATAAATGTAAATGCAAATGCAGAATATATTACGATCACACCATGCGTAAAAGGCATGCCACCAGTCGAGGATCAAGATTGAGATTGACGAAATTCACCACAAAGACTTAAAGGACGAACAACTTACCAAGGATAAAGAACTTTGGGATAGGAGAAACTCACTACAAGGGTCTAAAGGACAAATCACAAGCTGTAAGTAAAGGGCTCTTGGTATTGAAAATTAATCCACTTTCTAAGGATAAAGAAAGCTAGATGGGAGAAGCTAACTACAAAGGCCTAAAGAAAAATCCACCAGTTGAGGATAAATGGCTAATTGGCTTACCAACAAAAAATAATAGACCTTTGAGGGATAAAGAACCAAGAAAGATATTTGCTCTCTCAAAGTAAAATCTCTCATATCCTTAATATTCAAGTCTTGTCTGCTTTACAGCTGAGATTATATCCTCACTAGAAATATTGATAAATAAAAGAGAAACTCTTCAAATTCACAGAAATTGAACGGACTCTTAAGTAATTCATCTAATTATAACTCTTGAAATTAGCACCACAATAAAGACTTATAAAAAGTTATAAATTAAGAAACTTGATAACTACGACTAAATGCATTTAACTGGTGCTAGATACATTGAAACTTGATACGACTCTAAATTCATGCACCAGTTTTAGAAGCTGAACAGTCATCATAGAAGGTATCAAACAGTGATAGAATTTGATCAGAACAGTCTCTAGCCATTAGGTAGCCTATGAGGAGTCTCGAAAAGCGGCAACTATGTTGCATTATCGATAAGCTAAGCCACATAAGTAAATTGCAATATAAATTGGTTTTTGCTTGCATGAATAGCAAATGGGTTGATTCAATTGATGAAACATAAATTGAGCTTGAAGACTGCTCGATAGAATCCTGCTCTCACGTTCAGAATGAGACAATTAGCGTTAATTTTTTGTGCGGGCATAACCATAATAGTTTTACACCCACTGTGGAATAACTCACCACTGTCTGCTAAGAGTCGAGTTTGATGACTGCATCATAGTAGCATAATACTTGTATGTTGCCAGATTGCAACCTTTTTCGCATGATGTAGCAAAGTCCAATGCATTGGACAATCAAAAGTTTTGTAATATCATTACTCGAATTTATATATATAATCTTATGAAAAATAGATTGAGCACTTGATCACTAGGCCAACTAGGCGAGGTGCTTGGCCTACCTCCTTGGACACTATATCGTGGGTACGTCATAACTCAATAAAGATGTTTAATAAAAAGACAACGATGCACCTCATAGGGTTCAAATTTATGATATTTTCTATATCAATCGTCAAATATTATTTTGAATCATTTAGGGTTCGAACTTATTGTGTAAATACGTGCATGATATCAAAAAGCATGAGAAAAAATTTAACAAAGAAAAGAGAATACATAATTTTGTTATTTCCAATAATTGATTTAATTCTATCATAATGAGGAGTATTAATTTAAGCTAACGGTATACGAGGGATACATGACATCATGCGATTGTATTATTGACCAATTCAAATTATCACTTGGCTTATTATATGGTAAACGCATACGGTCAGCGTATATCAAGTAGAAAGTAGTGGCTGTCCATAAAATCGGGAGAAGTGCCAAAAAAGTCCTAAACCTTTTGCCTTTGTGCCAATTTAGTCCTAAACCTTTTTTTGGTGTCGATTTAGTCCTAAACCTTTTTACGTTGTGCCAATTCAGTTCTTTCCAGCCAATTTTGGCCTGATTTTGCTAACTGGACGCCGATCGTCTGACGTGGCCTGATTGGCGCTGACGTGGACAACTTTTAATAATATTTTAATTTTTTTAATTTTTTGATTTTTTTTTGTTTTTCTTTTTTTCTTCCTCTAGCCGGTCGCCGGAGCTAGGCGACTGGCCAGAGGCGATGGCCGGCGAGGTCGAGTCGACCGGGCTAGCCACCTCGCCGGATCTGGTGAGGGTCGAGCCTTGCCCATGGTCGGTGAAGCCGCCCTCGAGGCCTAGACGGCGAGGCTCGCCCTTGCCAGATCTGACGAGGGTCGAGCCTCGCCCATGGTAGGCGAGGGCGAGGGCGAGGAGGCGACGGCGGGCCGGGCGGCGAGGCTTGAGCCTCGCCCATGGCCAGCGAGGGCGAGGGCGAGCGGCGAAGGCGGCGACCGGATTAGCTCCGGCAGACGGCGAGCAGGGCGTGGGTGACGAGCGCGAGCAGCGAAGACGCGCGAGCAGGGGACGGCGCGATTGCAGCGAGGCCGCCTCCTTGCCCTCGCCCTCACCGCCTAGGCCTCGAGGGTGGCCTTGCGTCGGGCGGGCGAGGCTCAACCCTCGCCAGATCCAGCGAGGGCGAGCCTTGCCGCCCCGCGCGAGGTCGCCCTCACGGCCACTGGCGAGGTGGCCGGCGAGGTCGCCTAGCTCCGATGACTGGCTGGAAGAAGAAAAAAAGAAAAAGAAAAAAAAAAAAAAGAAAAAAAGAAAAAAAAAAAAAAAAAAAAAAAGAAAAAAATATTAAAATATTAAAATATTATTAAAAGTTGTCCACGTCGGCGCCAATCGGGCCACGTCGTCGGTCGGTCGGCCCGCTTAGCAAAATCCAGCCAAAATTGGCCGAAAGGACTGAATTGGCACAACGTAAAAGGTTTAGGACTAAATTGGCACCAAAAAAAGGTTTAGGACTAAATCGGCATAAAGGCAAAAGGTTTAGGACTTTTTTGGCACTTCTCCCCCGTAAAATCTGTACAAGTTTGAGGGTGAAAAATTCCTTCAAGATGATTTCAACTTCAAAATTTTACAAAAAATAAAATAAAATCATGAGTACCCGCAATAAATGTCAAAATAAATTAGAATTCTATATTATATAAAGAATTAATTGAGGATAGAAGCTCAATATCTGTTGGTGATGTGTTGCGGAATCCCCCCACACGCGGTGGAAGTTGTACTTGACGATATTTCTTTGACTCTAACGCAGCAGTTACTCTTTTTAGGAAAATTAAGACAAAAGGGTACGTTAATTTTTCTTAATTAGATATTGTCTTTTCTGTCATTTTTAAGTAGGTAAATGCATGACATAAGTTGCAATTTTTGGACCACATCGTAGGCCGTCAGAACGGCAACCCAAGACCGACATAGCTAGAAGCTCGAAGATTTGTGCACCTGTTTTGGGATCTATGATTTGTTGAAGCAAAGCGACAACAATCCGGGTCTTTTGGCACTGAAGATCTTCTTCCTATGACCCTCGATACCCTAGCTTGATGAGACGGCCTCTCACGGTTTTTCCTTAACTGAGAGAGTGGGTGTATGCTCTTGAATTGCAATTATGAGGGCTAGAGGAGGGACCTTAGCCTAGTTATAGAATTTGGACGGGCCCTCTCATCACGGGCCAGGCCCAATTCGGCCCACACAAGCCAGGCCCATATTGGACTGTTAAGAAACTTTATACCCCACTTTATTAGATTAACTCCGTAAAACGGATAATTATAATCTTAATTAAAGTGGCCCATATCGGGAAAATTCTTATACACATGCGCCGTCCAATCTGCCATATATAGGAAAGAAATAGTACGTCAAAATTGACAAAGGCGATTTCTCTCTTTTGGAGATATTATTATGTTATATGTGCATTGCCAGTTTATTTTAGTGAGGACCTAGAGTTTGATGATGACAATATAATTCGAAAACGACATTATTGCTAATGCTTCACGACATCACCTTGCGATGTCTTCTTATCGTCAATCAAAAGCGAATTGAATCACGTGATACTAATTAATCCAATTGTGCAGGTCCTTTGGAATGGCTTTCACACTCAATTGGTTCAGCCAGAGGGAGACTAAATTACCACAATAATCATTGCATCATTAACAAACCACGAAGCTAACAATAATATATATATATATATATATTGTTGGGATAAGGACATCAAATTTTGATCCAATGTGTAATGCGGTCCTTAAATTTTTGCTAATGTGCAATGTGGTTCCCAAACTTTTAATTTGTTTAATGTGATCCTTGAACTTTTGGTATATGTTCAATTTAGTGCTTGGACTATATGAAAATATTCAATATTGTCATTCCATTAATTCAAGATTAGGGACAATATTAAATATTTTCATTATCTCTTTTTTATTGAATATAGTGTGGAGAAAATAACACACAACATCAAGGATGCAAGAATTTCTAGCTTAGAAATATCAAATGGTGATCTCAAATATATTAATAGATGCAGCATAAAATTGTGGACTTAATAGACAAGGTAGGACGAAATTGGGGTTTGCCTTAGAGCTGAAATCTTGGTCCTATTTCATAGAGTAAAAATCATATCGGGTCCTAAATTTCAGAATAGTCTATGATTGGGGCAGAGTCCACGACTTGTGTAATTTGGCTCATGCCTTTCAATTAGAGGATGATTAGCCCATTAGCTTTTTAATCAAATGGTGATATAGCATACTTTTACTGGGGGCAATATTTTGTGGGGAGTGATTGGAGAGAGACCTATCTGAAACCCAATTGGATATGTCCTTTGATTTTATTAGGGAGTTCCTCACTCATTTTACAAGTGATGGTAGATTTAGGTCAATCGATCCATTAATTAGTGCATTTAAGTGATATGGCAGATTATAAGTGGACCATTAACACCATTTTATCAAAGTCGAGAATATCACTTTTTTGTATACTAGTTGTAGACATGGCCTGCACTAACTTTTTAGACAAGGCTTAGCTTCCAATCTCTGATCAAATCAAATGTAGGGACGAACATCCACGATAAGGGATGACATCACGTTGATGTGTCGAACTACTTACTGAGTGAGGCTAACCAACTTACAGTCGTGCACGTTCCGAGTTTGGTTTGAATATGATGTTGGTGCACACAGTTACCGAAGATGGAAAATATACAATTGTGTCCTCTCTTTTCCTAAGCAAAGTTTTTGTCTTTTTTTTTTCTCCACATTCAAGACACAAATGCAAGAGTCGGCCTTGCAGAGAATCATAAATAGAAAAATCCCCAAAATTTCATGAATCAGTTAAGCCCAGGTTTTAACCTATGGACGTAACTTTGACTTGAAAATGTTTGCAAACAATCGATGGGCAAACCTCTAGTTTACAAGCTAGAATTCTTTGACACGGTCTAATTAACTGCGCTAACCATGAGAGTTCAACAATAAATCGCATAATACGCAAATAAATAGCTTTGATTTTACGGCATGCCTTCAAGTCCATAAAAGAATGACGCTGTGTATCTTTTTCACAACATAATATTCAAATAAAGGAAAAGACATTAATATTAAAGTTAACTTCATAGTTTAATATTGACGCAATTTCGATTATATTAATATCACGTGATTCCATTCGCTTTTGGTTGATGATGAAAAGACACGGATGCATGTTGTCATCAAGCATTAGAAATAAATACCTTTTTAAATTATTTTTGTACTGTCCATATAAGATCTGTAACATGGAGTATAGTTTATATGTCAATGATGTTTGCTCTTATGTAATCCAGCCTGTATAAGACACAGCAATCGAATTACTTAAATGTAGGAGCAGCCACTTACCTTGGTATCTCCTCGTAATTTATTCATTGTAGTAACCACTCACCCCCCCCAAAAAAAAAAAAAAATAAACAAAAAAACATATGGCAAACTGACGTCGCATGTGATCCAAAAATTGCAACTTATGTCTTGCAATAATCCACTTAAGTGACAGGAAATATTGTATTCAATGAAGAAAAATCAGCGCACGCTTTTTTTTTTTTTCATAATGTTTTTCCCCGAAAAGAATAATTTAGTATTACGTTAGATTCAAAGAAATATCCTTAAATACAACTTTCCAGTAAAGAAATTAGGGAAAGACCAAAATGTCGATATTTGGTGGGACACGTGTGGTGGGTTACAGCATGAAAATGAAAATGTCAGTTGAACTCAATCTTTTCTACTGCAAAAATTGCTGGAAAAGATAAGCGGAAAAACACGTGAGACCATGAAAATGAAATATATTCAACTTGAACTGGAGCTGAAACTATAATTGTTGTTAATACGGCCACTGAAAATTTTGAAGTTGAGATCATCCTGAAGGCATTTTTTAACCTCAAACTTCAAAGAATTTCATGAAAAGCCCACGCTTTCCACTAGATGAGTGATGAGAGACGGTGATTTGAATTGGTCAATGGTACAATTGCATTATCTCATAAATCTCTCATATATTGCGAGTTTACATAACTATACAATAAGCATACAATACATTCGAACCCTAAATGTTTCACATTTAATTTGGTATATAAAAGATCACAGGCTCGAACCCTAAATGATTTATATTAGATCAAACCTTGATGGAGCATTTTTATTATTCTCTTTGAGGTGCATTGTCGTCTTCTTTTGGAACATCTCTTTTGAGTTATGTAGTACCCCATTGGCTCAGTGATCAAGTGCCCGATCTATCTTTAATAAATTTACCAAATTTAAGTTACAAAATTGAAATATGTTATGAGTAAATTACCGATTTTCCTGTGCTCTATGGCTTCTGGAGACCACTGTATCATGCAAAAAGAGTCACCGATTGCCAACACACAAGTAGTATGCAGCTATGATGAATTCGTAAACTTCGAACCTTGGGATACATATATAGATAGTATTAGGTAGTTATGTGTCAAATTGGACATCTCATAGTAGATATGGGACTACTATGATTGTACCTATAGAAGAAATCAACGTTGATCGTTCCACTTCATCCTTTTAATTAATCAAACTGAAAAAATAAAACTAATACTCATTTGGTAATAAATAAAATATACAACGTGATAAAGTACACATATATTTCGTAATGACTACCCGCCAACATGTTGGGATGTTGGGAAATATGTTGTCGGCATAATCGTGTTTGTTCTGAAAACAAATCCCTCGATGGAGCTTCTAGATGACTCTTCAATAATTGGGTGTCCTCGTTTCAAAGTCACCCTGTGGAAATCATGGAATTTTAATAATAATAATAATAATAATAATAATAATAATAATAATAATAATAATAATAATAATAATAACAACAATAACAATAAATAATAATAATAATAAATAACAGGTACATTTGGAATTCACATTGACTAAATAAATAAATAAATAAATAAGTTAAATATCTACTACAACCAACCCTCTATTAGCACTTTGACCCCCTCAAATTCAAGAACCAAGAGAATAGATATGTGAGTATTTAAAAATATAATAAAAATGTTAGATACTTAGGCTATGTTTGTTTCGTCAAAAATAAATAATATAAGAAATATTTTCCTAAAAATGAATGATTATATTGCTTGATTAATTAGTCAATGAAAAAAAGTTTTGATTATGAACAAGTTATGTCTAAATATTTTTGTAAATTATGAAAATATTTTTTAAATCATTGATATTCGGTGAAATAAATGAAGTCTAATTATATCATTCTTTTTCTCCCTTTCTCTCCTACGACATAATAGGACAAGAAATAAAGAAAAGAATTAGAAATGATTAGCGATGATAATGTCATCTGCTCAAGCGAAGATATGTGGATTGCTCTTGTCCCTAATAGGGTAGCAAAAACCCAACGAGGGAGGAGTTTTGGTGTAGAGGATGGGACAAAGTTTGCAACTCCTCTTTACTAATTCTAAATTCCGAATTTCTTTATATCATTTTTTTTTTAAAAAGAGGAAGAAATTAATATGTTTCCTAATATCCGGACATCGAATAGGGTCGGTTTATGTTATCTCAAAGCGTCAAATATTTAATCTTTCGGTACCATGTAGATCATCTATTTCTCTTATTCTACTCTTAATTAGTGATGGAGTGTTCTTGTGATTCCTACATTTAAATTGGCATCCAACCATTCTAATTTACTTCCTTTAATTTTTTGTTCTTTTCCAATATTAAAAAGATCGCCACACGTTCTTAGAGTGTCATTTTCATTGGTAGGATATAAAGAATAATTTTATTGTAACCACTTCACAATGGAGTCAAATCACCAATCGTCTAGCGAATGCTACAACTTGTTCAGAAGCTACACATTGAATAAGACAGCATCATGACATTTTTTTTAAGGCATGATACTGTCTAAATACTAATCGCCAGTCGATTTAGGTAACAACCCTTTTTAAGATTGGAAAATCCTTGTCCAAATAAGGCAAGAAAGTTACCATCCAAATAATGCTATTTTAACCGACTGAAGAAATTTAATATTTGGCTATACAATAATATCACCTGTTCCCACGTAACTCCTCATTGATGAGGCAAGGAAAACGCAAGCATTTCATCATGGGCCTTTGAATTCATCAACCTTTTCTTTTCATCCATCTGGTGCCATTAAAAGATGAAATAACACTAATGGTTTCATTCTAGTAACTGAAAATAATATTTCAAATAGTGTTACTTAAATCGTGTACCCAATCGATTTTTTGTAGTCGGACCGCTTTCATCTCCATAAGTTGGGTCTATGAAAATGTCGTCCAAGCTGATCATATATTTCAATTGTCCAAATATACGATGATCTATCATTAAGGCTCCGTTCGTTTCGTGGAAAATAATTTCCGGGAAAACGTTTTTCGGATTTTCCGGCGTTCGTTTCACGGAAAATGAATTCTTCGAGGAAAATATTTTCTATGAAAGTAAAAAAGCCTTCTAAATTAGGGAAAAATGTTTTCCACTTTTCAAAAGTAAAAAACATTTTCCTCTCTTGATTTCTCTTATCTCATACCTCTACAAATTCTCACTTCCTCTTCCCCTTTCTTCTTCTTCTTCTTTTCTTTTTTTTTATTCGAATTAGTTTTTAATTTTAATTTTCTTTTTTAATTTGAATTATTTTTAATTTCCTTTTTTTTCTATTTTTTCTATTTCCTTTCTTTTTTTCTTTTTTTTCTTTTTTTTTTCTTTGTTTTCCATCTTCTTCTTTCTTGGCTAGTCATCGACAGTTGCTAGGCGAAACTCGAGCTCGTCAATCTCAAGCTCGCGCTCCGCACTCTTGCTTATCCTTTTCTTTATTTAAGACCCTGCAGTTGTACATTGCTCAAACAAATGGATCATATGCTTTGCTTCTTTTTTATTTTATTTATTAGAACACAAAAGACGCAGGGGGAGAACATGCCACTCAACTGAAAGATTCTCATTAGGGTTGTACATCTTTGCTTCTTTTCTCCTTTGATTCTCTTTAAAATCCATACGAACACTTTTTAGAGTAGATGAGCGTTTGGTGACAATGAGGGAACAAAGATACAAAGCAAGTTTGCCCGGATTTAAAAGGCAAGTTCATATTTGATGGATTTATAGGTCGGTTAGTGATGCCTGCCTAAGACCTGCCTTGGGCTTTCAGCCTTTGGAATGCCAGCATTCAAGGAAGGGAAGTTTCATTGGGTGTTCCCAAACACCCAATATTTGGGCAAATGGGCTTTGGACCCCCAAGGGGCTTTCCAAAGTGGTTCCCAAAAGAGCCTAAGTGGTGAAGTCTTAGAAAATATTTTCCTTATCGAACACTACAAAATATTTTCCGAAACATCTTCAGGTTTTAGCCGAACACCAGAAAATATTGTCATTTTCCTGGAAAATGACTTCCGGAAAAATATTTTCCGGAAATGACCAATTTTCTGCGAAAGAACGGACCCTAAGAGGTGGAAAGCATTACCCTATGATAACGTCAATAATATATTTTCATTGTTTGTCAATAAAATTCAACAAGAAACAATTTGTCATTTGACAGTCACGTGAAGCTATCTCAAGAATTAAGTCACTTCAGTAGCTACACATGAGACGTCTTAGACCCTAATTTTGCCATCCAATCCCACATGAGCATGGACTAAATGCAACAGGAGACACATTGCACCAGTCAGAGGCATCCCTACAACTTTTTGGGGATACATAATAAATTGTGTGATGTATACTTCTAGAATTATATTCGCCTAATGTAATTTTGGTCAAATATATGTATTACTCGTATATTTCGTATATATAAATATATGAGTAATACATGTATAAATATATGTATTACTCGTATTAGGATAATAATAAAAGCAAGAGAATTATTGTATAGATAGCTTGGGAAGTTAAGTAATCATTGAGGCTTCATTTATTTAGCAAAAAAAAAATGATTTTATAAATATTTTTCTTAAAAATAATTGTTAGTTTAGTTGAAATAATGAATTTTTTTAAAAATTCATTATTGACATATATTTAAATATTTTTATGGACAGGAAATTTTTTTGTTTATTAATTTTTGTAAGTGATATGAGTAATTATTTTTAATAAAATATTTTTAAAACATTCATTATTTATTTTCTCAAGATAATCGGATATATCATCGTTCAAAGTGATAAGTTCTTTGTTAATGAGTTTTATCTAGGTTGTATAAAAAAACTTATAGCGGAAATACTAAAACTACTTAAAACATGTGAAACAGTTGAACAATTTTAATATCTCGTATATCCTGCGTAGATGATCTCATAGGCCTTATCATGTCATATTGATGCCACGTGTGGTAAGAATTGAATAAAATGGGACCACTCATATAAAGCTACTTTTCGACCAAAAAAAAAAAAATCATATAAAGCTACTTAACCTAGAAAAGAAGGGCATTTTAAGAGAACAAGCGGTGCTGAGCAAATATCGAAGAAACAAGATGTAGGATCTATTTGATAATTGGCCAATTCTCAACTATTTTTATTCTTTTATTCTTCGAAACAAAAAATAGAACAAAAATCTGTTTAATAACGTTAACTAATTTTTTTACTTGTAGGAATAAATTTGGAACAAAATCAAGAAGTAGAAAAGGAGTTACTTTTTTGTTCCAGAGGACAATTCTAGAATCAAACTATTTTCTTTTTCTCTTTTTTCTTTTCTTCTTCTTTCTCCTCTAGTCGATCATCGGGCTCGACGATGGCTGATGACCAGCCAAAGACAAGGTCCAACAACCTTGTCGACCCTCAGTGAGGCCGACCTTGCAATGGTTGGGCAAGGCTCCCCCAAGCCTGGCAAGGTTGTCAGCTAGAGGAGGAAGAAAGAGAAGAGAAGGAAAAAAGAAAAAATAGAAAAATCATACAATTATTGGAAACTTAAAAGAAATTCTATGTCACAAAAAAAAATTAAGGATCCTGTCAAATGCAATTCTATTCATTTTCTATTTCGAGATTAGAAATTTTATGCGGTGTCAAACGTGTTTGAATGCTCAAAAATTTGTCTAGGAAATAGAATCAGAAAAAATTATTTATGAGAAAAAATTGGTACGACCCTCAAATTTTTTGTGACGTGGAATTTTTTTCAATTTTTTGATAATTTTATAAGATTTTTTTTCCCTTTTTCCTCTTTCTTCTTACTCCTCTAGCCGATCGCCGAGCATCGGCAATGGTCAACGATAGCTAGAGTATGAAGAAGGAAAAAAAGAACAAAAAGAAAAGAAAATGGCTTGTTTAAAAAATTGTTCTTGGGAACAAAGAAATAACTTTTTATACTTTTTATTTCTATTCCAAATCTATTTCCTAGTCACTGATATATTCTCGAGAATAAAAAAACTAATTGACGCTATCAAATAGATTTTCATTCTTTTTTTTTTGTTCTAAGGAACAAAAGAATAGAAATAGTGAGCCAGTTATCAAACAAGGCATAATTGGACCATTGCGTCAGTGATGTATGTCTAAAATTAGCCAGAAAGACTATATTGGTAAATAGTTAAAATGTTTAAGACTAAATTAACAAATTATCAAAAGATTTATGACAAAATTATAAGGTTTAGAACTAAATTTGCATAATTGAAAGGTTTAGGACTGAATTAATCACCATACAATATGTTTATGACTTTTTATATAATTTTCTCCATAATAGATCATTAACTCTAAAATAAAATTGCTATAAGACTCTCATATAATGCAGGAGACTAGTCAAATTTCCCAAAAGAAAGTTAAAAAATTCTTATTTTCCTTTATAGAGATAGAAATTTATAACTTAAATAACCACTCTTAAACGAGGGTGAAATGTATAATTTATATCAGCTGTGAAACATCCTTTTATAATTTTTTTTTTTCGACGAATAGCTTGATTTGTACTGAAAATTAATTAAGAACATGTTTCGAACCATGTTTCATAATCTTTAACTTTAAAATAACTATTTAAATACAAGTTCGAAAGGAACACAAGAATTGCTTAAAAAGGCAACTCCAAAATAAGATGGAGAAACCGGGTCGTTGTGGACTAGACTAAAAGTATATTCGATCCACGTATGGTTGTTCACATAAGCCACTACGTCAGATTATTAACTGTCGTCTTCGACAAATTGTGACAAAAAGTACTTTTAGATTATTGGTACAAGTTTTGGTCATTAGTGACATGACAAGATATTTGCAATATTAATGTCATACTAGGCAAAATTTAGGTTCTTGGTGATTTTTCTCGAAGAGAAACGACTTTGCTTTGAACTAGACTAAAGTCACTTTAGATCCATGTCTACTCTGTTTGTTTGCCATTGTCAATGGAAGCCGCCAAGCCAAATTTTCAATGGTTATTTTGAGCAGATACGCGACTGTATGTATTTTGGCTCAATGGTACGAGTTGGGATATTAGTGAAATAAAAATTAGGCCTTTTTTTTAATCTAATTTTTCCCAAAAAAAAATAAGTTGGAGCATTTTCGTTTTTTCTTGACAGGTGCGTAATTTGTCCTCTTTGGTTGAGAGGCCGTTTTCCAGCTCAACGGCCGATTTTCAACCTCAAAAGAGAAAAGCAACTTGTCCATGTGAATTCGCATTACACTTCATAAACAAAACATAATCGAAGAATATGCTTATCTTCTATGAACTGAGCAATTTTGAAGTAATCTATTATCAGATACTAATCTACATCTGGGATTTGATTTACTTTGTTTAACAGGCTGTTTGGTGGCGATTTAACTACCTTGTTATGTGGCAAGTGTCCCTGGTCAGCTTTGAGTCATTTGATAAATCATCGGAAAAGACAGCCCAGGTGGCATTCAGGAGAGTCTCGATACGTCTCCCTTCCCACAATCCGAGATCAAATTGAAAAATTATGTTGATACACCTGTTTAAGGAATGATTTGGCAACCGCTACTTCTTTTTTTTTTTTTTTTTAATGTTTATACACCTGTTTAAGGAATGATTTGGCAACTGTTACTTCTTTTTTTATTTATATAAATCTAATCTGGCCCCGTTATTTTTTATTTGGATTAAATCAACCCAATATCTTTTTCGCCTATCTGATATGATATATCTTGATAATGTAATTCTGACATGTACATTAATTTAAAAATCAAAGTGCGCCCGATATCTCTTCTCCAACCCATAAATTCCCTTTTCCACATAAATGTTATGTTGATACAGCGCAGAATGGACGAAAATTTCTTGGTATTTTTAATTCAAAACCATTTTAGGTTAAGACAAAATACGTTTTTTTTTTTTTTTTTTTTTGGGGAGGGGGGGTGTTGTTTGGTTGCAAGATTGGAAGTTGAAATGACACTTGGTAGATGCTGATTTACTTACTGATTAGTTGTTGGTTGTTAGACCTCGTATTTTGGCGCAGTATGTTGTAATTAGCTTGTGGCGAGTGAAAGACTTTGTAAACAAGATTGTTGGGCGAAGTGATTAGGATTCAATCTCATGTAGTTTGAAGTGTACGTGGACTTTTAGTTCGAATTCCCTTGTTGTCCTTTAATCTCAAAAAATTTTAATTCGTCTATTAATTGGTTCGATTGTTTCAAGTGCAGGAATAAGTCCAACTTTATTCTAACTCGTAGTTGACATGCCACTATGAGCTTGTTCAAATTGAGTAGCATTTGTGGCTCAAATAGAATATCTGACCGCATATGTGTGAAACCCTTATAATAAGATCTAAGGAGATACCAATCCATTTACACAAAAAATACAAGAATTATTCATCTATATAAAGAAGTTTGTCATTTCCAATGCATTATCTCTTTCATATAATGTGAAATCAATATATCCAACATGAGAATCTTGCTTTATTAAAGAGTTCCTCGAGACACCCGTTAACAAGACCTTATAAAATATTAGCATAACTTAATATTTTTCGACTCATAAAATATTAGCACAACAATATCCCCGGTTTTTTTTTGTTTGGTGAGAGAGAGAGAGAGAAAGAGAGCCGATTGTGTGTGTGTGTGTGTGAAACTTGACAGGATGAGGAAGATAGAAGAGCCCTCTCTCTCCCATGTGAAAAGGAGCCGGCTCGCAAAGGGAGACGAATAATTCGCACGTGCGAGGTCAGCTTCGTCGCCGAGAACGCGTGCGGGTGCTCGCGTATAAATGAAAGCAACCGTTCCTTCAAGTCCGCCATTGCTCAACTAAGAAGCTTCGCTCCTCCCTCTTTCCTTTCTCCACAGGTGATGACCTCGTTTTCTTTATTAGAAATACGGCTTGGGACGACTCGTTCCTACCTTTCCCTTTGCTTAAAGTCGTCGTTTTCGTCTTCTATTTAGGGTGATCAGAGGAGTCAGAAGAAGAAGAAGAAGAAGAAGAATAAGAAGAAGAAGAAGAAGAAGAAGGCTGTGGTGATCCAATGGAGATCTTGTTGCCGAGAGTATTTCCCCAGGTAATACTCCTTCCCGTTTTCCATGATTAGCTTTCTTCGAATATAGACGTAACGATCAACATATTCATTAGTTTGTTGATTCTTTCTTGTTTTCTTATGGGGGTGAATATCCACAGATGGTTGAAGATGCAGCCTATTTCCATCACCTCCATCATCAGCAACAAGTGAACTCCCCCTTCTCGCTCGATGACGAGTTTGATTTGTTCCATCCATCTTTTCATTCAGAGCCCTGCTCCACCTCGTCGCCATCCCATCTGGTCCCTCTTGTTAGCCGTGAGACGATGCCCGGTTTTGCCGCACGGTCAATCGAAGCTACTCGAGAGCTAACCCAGAGGCCCCGGAAAAAGCTCAAGACCGAGAGATGGAACTCCCTGGGCACACCGGAGCGCGAAACGATGACTCGCAAAGTGGTGATATCGCCATCTCCGTCTCCATCTCGGTCTCTGTCTCCTGACTCCCACTTGATATCTTTTGGGAACCCCGGTTCTTCTCCAGCCATATCCAATCCGATCCATGGTAAAGTCTTAAAGAGACTAAAGCCTTGTACGTGAACTCAGTATTTTGAAAATCAGATCTTTTCTCATTAAGTAGTCTTAGAGATATCTGTCTCGCTCTGATGTGTGTCAAAGGTACTTATGAAATCCAAGATTGCGAGGGACCAAAGACGAAAAACACCAGCGCGGCGAGCAGGACGCTGGTTCACGCACAAGAGCATGTGCTAGCCGAGAGGAAGCGCCGCGAGAAGATCAGCAAGCGTCTCATCGAGCTCTCAGCCATCATTCCCAATCTTAAGAAGGTACAAGCCGTGAAAGTTTGGGAATTTTGTGAGTTTATGATTGACGGGTAGTATTAAGCTTGAGATTAGTACAGATTAGTTTAGTCGTTATCACCTGACGAGAGATGCGCTACTACTAGCTTAAACTAGAAGCACGCTGATAGAATTTCTATCATAAATGTTAATTGTGTATTTCAGATGGACAAGGCTTCCATCCTTGAGGACGCCATCGAGCACTTGAAAGAGCTTCAACAACGCGTCAAGGCACTCGAGGAGGAGGTGGCGGCAGCAAAGACGGTGGAGTCGGTCGTCGTGGTGAAGAAGTCCCAACTCACCACGGATGACGATACGTCTTCTTCGTCTGACGAGCACTCTTGCAGCCAGATTGACCGGCAACTCTCGCTCCCGGAAATCGAGGCACGAGTTTCCGGAAACTGCGTCCTCATCAAAATCCATTGTGAGAGGCGCAATGGCTCTATATCGAAGATGATCGGTGAAATAGAGGAACTGAACCTAACTGTCGTGAACAGTTGCATCATGCCCTTTGGAAGTTCCATACTAGATGTCACCATCCTAGCTCAGGTAAATATATAGGTACCCAAATTTCTTCAATTTTTTTCCCGGCTTTAACACCATATTGTTTTTCTTCCGAGAAATATTAGATGCAGAGATTAATCTTACTAAAATCACCAAGTTAATTATGCATCTAACACACGGGGCTCCGCTTATCTAATGACCTGATAGAAAAACGACCACAACGCTTAGTAAATGGGTTTATTTAGTAAAAGTTCTCAATGCACTCTGCATATATCCCTTACTAAATAGTAAATTCTATTTTGCGCCATCAAACAAAAACTTTCTTGTAGATGGACGTGGGATCCAGCTTGAAAATGGGGGATCTCGTGAGGAATCTGCGTCAAGCTCTTCTGGATCTCATGTGATCTCCCGCAATATTCTTATAATAGCTGGAGTTGGGCAGTAACGACGTGCCAAAACCCTAATAATGACACTTCAGTTATTTCATTTGCTTTTCTTGGGTCAAAGTGTTTGAGACCTTTGAGGAGAAAGAAAGGTGCTGACGATGGATCACCCTCTCTGGTGTGACCACACCAACTCTTTTGCGAACCCCAGAACATTGGCTCTGGTTTTTTTAGCCTGTGAGTCTCCATTATTTTGCGGGTGGGTTTTTTCCCCTTATTTTTCGCGTGGTTGACCCGTTGGCCACGTTCAAAATACCCACGTGCTGTATAAGGAGAGTCTCCAGGAAACTTTTTCAAGAGGGATTTTACAGGGAGGTCAGACATTTTCAGATGGGACATCTAACTTTTTCAAGAGGGATTTTACAGGGAGGTCAGACATTTTCAGATGGGACATCTCTCTCTCTCTCTCTCTCTCTCTCTCTCTCTCTCTGTGGTTGAATCAGCTTGTGAGTCGTCTCAAGAGATGCTCTGTCTTGTTGGGCGCTTCTGGGAATTGAATTTTTTTGATGTGTAATTTTTGTACATCAATAATTGATTAATGTACTTGTCTGTCATCATTTGAATATGAATCCAAGATCACCATCTGCTCTGCTGCTAAGAGCATTATTTATTTCTATTATTTTATTAATATGTATAGTTAGATGCGACAACTCATATTTGGTAACTACAAGCAAGACAAGTTTTTATTAATCTGATATTTTATGATCTACTTTATTTTTTTCTTGGTTAAAGAGATTGTATTGTATTAAATACTTACATTATTTAATATTATATTTAAGATATTATATTAAAAGCAAGCCATATGAATATAGAGTATATCCGAAGATACTTTCTTTAGCTTATTCTTTTTTAAAAAATTTAAATGGAAAAAGAGATAAAATCATGATATACTTTATCTTTTTTCTTTTGGGGCAATTTAAACTCCTTAACAGATAACAGTTAACAGCTAAATTCGTGGGAAAACATCAAGGCATCCTTGGCGGTATCCCAAAATCTCCCTCCCTCCCTCCCTCCCTCAGACGTAAAGTCTAGCTATTTTCCCAAAAGTCAAATCGTTATGCGAGTAGCCATCAAAATTTCATATCGAAATAAGTCCTTGGCCAGCTAATTTAGAGAAACAAAAGTAACGATACCCCGGTATAATTGCATAATTTCTTAAGCCATATCAACAATAATTAGCTCATTAAATTTACCACCCCTTTTTCTAAAATCGGGATATTACAACTAATCCATAACATTGAAATAAAGGGGGCAACTTGAAACTTTATATCTCTAGTATTAATTTGTTATTAACATTAATCTACATTTGTAATATAATAAGAAAGTAGCATGAACTATATTATAGAAAACTTATTCGTACGAATGGTGTAGCTAAAGATTTATAGTTACACTTTTGTAGGGACAACTAAATGCCAAGCCCTGAAAATTGTGACAATAATGCATTTGAGATCTAAAACTTTCATATCATGTATTTAAGTCCTAAAAGTTGTTTTGATACACTCAAGCTCTTCTATTAACTCCCTTAGTTTTAAGTGCGCGCCTTTTATTTTCACTTGGCAGTTAATTAAAACAAGCTCCGTATATTTTTCATCCACTAAAACATAGTAGAGCTAACGGAATGAATAAAACTAAATTGGATGTTACTGACAAGTTTTGGGACTTTAAATGGGCGAAAGGAAAGTTTTAGAAATCCAGCACATTATCGTGGCATTTTTTTAGGATTCCTCCTGTAATTGACATAAGGTGCTTTGCAGTTGACAGTGCAAGCTGTCTAGAAGTTTGTTAACTCGAGACCTTGTGGGAGGCAACAAACTTCTTTACTATTAGACCAACCATCTTAGTAGTACCTTGTTCCCATTGTTTTTGTTCATAGAGGAACATGATGCACGAAACAACCTAGATTAAGCAAAATGGACAACATTTAATTGAAGATAACTAAATAAGCAACGTATGCCCCACTTCTCATTTTAAAGGTGTTTTTTGTTTTTGGTGACCGAAGAACCGTTGGAGCCCCCTTTCGCTTATGCTAATCGGGGTCACACGACCCTCCGGTGCTCTGTAGCATCGTCGGACCTCGTCGTAAGTTGCTATTTAGACGTAAAACCTCGGGGGAGATTAGCCCAGCATTCCACTGCCAGGGCCCCCACTTAAATCGCGATAGCATCGCGGGGATTCGAACTCATTTTAAAGGTGTTAATAACACAAAAAATCTCAACATGATACCTTGTGCCTTATTTACCCCAAAATTAATTTTCATATTAAAAAAGTCTCAAATTGGCACATAGGTGCCACATTCACCCCATTAAATGTTACAGTTTAAGATTTTTTGATAAGAATCTACGTCATATGCCTGATCATTTCAGTTGTTTGCCATGAGTGTTTCCACATTAACGATATAAGAGGATTGGATGGGAGTTAAGAGAGTGCAATTCTATCATTGTGTTCAATTTAGGATTTTTTTTTGTGATTTGAAATGTGGTATTATGGTATGTGTGGTACTAGTGCTTTAGTTTGGAATTTTTTATGATATAGAAATTAATTCGGAGTAAATGTGATACGGTTTTATTAGTTTGAGATTTTTGGTGGTAATATTGTATTTTAGATTTGTTGGAGGTTTCTATATGTGTAAAAAACCCATCCGCATCATAACACATTGCGCTCCAATTTTTTTGTCCAATCTAAGCATAGTATCCTTCCGCACTAACAATTATTTATTCCAATGTGCTCCTAATACAACAATATTTGTAAGAATTACAACAAACCGGATATGGTTAGAACATGTTATTACGAGGTGAGATTGGTCCCTCGAAAAACAAAATAAATACCCATCTTGTAGGCGGTTGCTATAGGAAACCCATACAATCAATTACCTATGAAATAATATTACAAGAACTTAAATACATGCATTTAGGCTCCATTCATTTTGCAAAAATATGGTGTTTTAGAAAAAAAAAATTCCGGGAAGCAATTTTCTTAGAAAATAATCATATTTTAACATCAGAAGAGGCTACTCCCCTCCGTCGTCAATCTCCGATAGCGTTATTCTGTGAATTCCCCCTCTGTATCCTTGCGGCTGCTCCTCCTCCTTCTCAGCTGCTTCGATTCCTCGCGCCATCGTGCTCCCGTGGTACCTCGGCTCCACGCGCCCCCATGCCTAGGCTGCCGAAGGCGGTTGAGGGAGACCAGATGCGCCGCCCTCTCCTTCCTCGAGACCGCTACGATTGAGAGGCCTATGGCCCTGCCCCCAAGGCTTGCTTTTCAGATGGTGATCGTCACCAGGGATCACTACCTCGAGAAGTTCATGAGTTTTGTGAAGGCGTAGGTCGGCTCGTTGATCGACAAAAACCCTGGTTCTGAAGCTAAACCCCGCCTAGCTCGCCGAATCTGACAAGTCTTGAGCTCGCAGGCCTTAGGCGAGCTCGGCTTTGCTAGATCAGGCAATGATCGTGCTGGCCTGTGAGTGGTCGCGGCCTCCGCTGTGGCTGACAATTGGCCAAGATCAAGGAAGAAGAAGAAAAGGAAAGAAACAAAAGAAAAATAAAATAATAAAAAGAAAACATAAAAATAAAAGGGAAGTGTGTTTGGTGACAGAAAATGAGGTGATGTTTTTGCTAATAGCAGAAAACGTTTCTTCAATTAGTTTATTTTCCATGAAGTGAACGTCAGAAAATCCAAAAACCGTTTTATTGGAAGTTATTTTCTGTTAAACGAACGAAGCCTTAAGTATTCATTTTTAATTATATTCACATTCTTTTTACCAATCAATTTTTATGCGCTATGAATTTTGTTATTGTATGTCTTTCTCATTTAAATGTGGAAGATCTTCAGTGACCCAATTTCTCTTCTTCTTCTTTGTTTTTTTTTTTTTTGGAAATTGAAATTACATTTTTAGATTGGACGGTGATTCAGTAGTAGAAACTCAGTCAAAATGTCCCACTCAGCGTAAAGTATAATCGGTACTTGGATTTGTCAATTTTGTCGAGGCAATTCGTGTTATTCAATGAGGATTTGCATGATTAGCTGCAAAGTTTCGCATTTGAAACACGTTTCACATGGCAAGTTGGACTTTCAAGGCTAAAGTTCTATCCTTTGACCCAAAAGAAAAGAAGAAAATATGGACGGTGATTCAATAGTCATTTCGACCAAAATAAAATAAAATTCAATGGTCATGAAAGGACTAAAGTCTTCTGTTAATGATGGCACCGGCAGGCTCCGCTAAGCAAACCTCTCTAATTTGCTTTATTTTTTTTCCTTTTTTTTGCTTTCACTATACCGCTAGAAAGCTGGTCCAAAAGTTTAGGAGGATCGCAATAAAATGACCCAATCGAAGGACAACATTGATTAAGTCTACCAATGACTGGCGTGTCAGGAGAACGTTGAAAGGGACAAGTTTAGTGGACTAGTGATAGAGACTTACGCAAGATTCATTACTTTCTAGGATGAAATTATTCGTCCTCCAAGTGTCTTGTCTTCCTTTTTGTGCTTGCACGTGACCGCGGCTAAACTTTAATACACCTCTCGTGAATTGTCAGTGGTCCAAAGAAATTTATTAAGAATAATGACGGGAAAAAAAAGTCCATTTTTATGACATGAATATGTAGATAACTTTGATAAAGCCGGTGAGTTATCAAGTCCTCATGTTAGATAACTATTTGGAATAAAAGTTCAAGCTGTGAAAAAGTCCTTATGTTGTCTTCCCCCACCAAACGGGCGGGTCAAATTTTATCCATTAAAAATGGTTCGGTCTAAATTAATTCGTTTAACCCATTTTGATCAATTTATTTACAATGAAAATTTATTTACACATATCCGACTCCACTCAAATTTATTTTCATCAATTTGGGTGTGGTGGATAGTGTCTTCTAGTAAGATCTTTTTACTCAAATGGATCCTTGAAATGGAAAAGTTAGGGCAAAAGTGTTAAAAAAATTATAAACATTTTGTATTTGTGTTAATTTAGTTTTAAATCTTTTATTGGTGTCACTAGTCTTAATCATTTTGGTTTAGTACTAATTCAGTTCTTCTAGATAATTTTGGCTTGATTTTGCTGACTGAGAGTCGGTTGGTTGATGTGACATGGCCGTTGCTGACATAGATAACTTTTAATAATATTTTAATATTTTTTCGAAATTTTTTATTTTTTTTTATTTTCCTTTTTCCTTCTCCTCCTCCCTCCTTCTCCTTCTTCCAGCCAGTCACCAAACCTTGGTGACTAGCTAGAGGCGATGGCTGGCGAGGCTCGAGCCCTTGCCGAAGGCATAAGGTCACTCCTACGAGGGTTCAATCCCTCACCAGTGACCGAGCGAGGCGATTTGGCGTGGTTGAGTCTTGCCATGGCCAGTGAGGCTTGACCTTCGCCAGATCCGGCAAGGGTGAGCCTCGCTACCCATTACGAGCAACCTTCACGGCCTCTTGTGAGGGGTTGAACCTTGCCGGGCATCGCCTTTGGTCGGTCGTTGAATTCCGGTGATTGGCTGGAGAAAGAGGGAGAAGAAGAAAAAAGTAAACAAGTATTTTTCAATTTATTTCCTTGAATTATAACTCCCCATAATAATGAAATCTCACCATGTGACCACGAACACAAAAAATGTCTTTGGAATTTTCTGCAAGTCAGAAAATTAGTGACCAAGTCAAAATTTTACGACTTTTTCCAAAAACTCAGGTGATTAATTATTAACTTTATATCCTAAATATTATAAATTAATTTAGAAAGTTCTGTAGGTGACATTACATTTTTTTTGTGCCTAAATTTGTAATAACTTGTGGTAAAGGTGGGTGCTTAAGTCAGGGTTTTGAGCTTGGATATTACAAAGAAGACCATAAAAGGCATAGAATAAGACCACATGAAAGGACATTGAGTATTTAGATCTTGTGGATCCCCTCTAAAAAGGCATTTTGGCAGATTAAAATTTGGGGATAATCCCACTAAAGATCCTAATCTTTTCTTTATGGGACATGAAAATCTCAATTTTTTCATCCTACTACTACCTCAAACTTGTACAACATTCCGCCCATATGTCCATAAAAAATTCTACATTGTAGGTGTGTGACCATTAAAAATCCGATGTGGCTCGGCTTTCAATCGACATGGTAGGATGCATCCATTGCCACATTAGATTCATTCACTTGGCATCGTTGACATGAATATTGTCACGTTGGATTTGTAATGGTCATCATGGACGGAAACTTGACTAAATGTATATTTGGGTCATTAGTACAAGTTTGGTGGTACTGATGACATGAAAAAAGGTTTGCTGTATTGATGTCCATGGGTAAAAATTAAGGACTTTTTTGCATCCCTTAGAATTTTGGTGCTCATAGTTGCCTGAGATGGAAAAAAGACGATTGTATCAGTTTTTCTAACAGGCCCCAATCAATCGGTTAAGTCTAGATTTTAGTCTACAAAAGCAGCTCTGACCTAGAGATGTTTGCACGATGTTGATAGGTGACCTTCAGTTTTCACGTTGAAAATTCTTTAATGCGCCACAAGCAACAGTGCCAAGCTAGAGGGTTCATACATATTTATTAAATTATTTAGAAAAAAAATTCAAACTGCGCAATGGATGGCATTATACGCAGATCTTTGATGTTACAGCATGCCTTTCAGTCGATAAAAAAATGATGCTGCGTGTCTTTTTCCCAACGATATTTAAACATGGAGAAGACATTTTATGAATATTAGCTTTATGGTTTAAAATGGACGCGATTCGATTATATTAATATCACGTGATTCCATTCGCTTTTGATTGATGATGGAAAAACACGCTTGCATCTGATCAAGGAGCATTAGAAGTAATGTCTTTTTAATATTATCCTGTTCTTATCAAACTGTAAGTGCTTACTAAAATAAACTGACACTTCTCACATGATATAACATAGAAGAATCGTCAGTGTAAATTTTGACACCCAATTCCCTTCCTAAATGTTAATCATGTTTCCTCTCACGTAATTTTTTCCAGCATGTATAGAAGCAGTTACAAACCTTAGTATCTCCACCTAATTTATTTTGTTGTAGTACCCCCACAAAAATTGTTCTTCACGCCTTTTGCAACCATACACGTACCAAAACAATGAGTTCCAGCCCTAAATGATTTACATCTTATAGTGAGGGATTGTAACCTGAACAGAGGATTTTCATCCTTCTCTTTAAGGGGCAAAATTGTCTAAATAATCTAAATCTATTGCATAGATGCCAATTCAATCATAAATTTTTCAAATTTTCCAATCTCCTAAACCTTTGAAGGAAATGCCAATATAGTCATTTTGGGAATTTTCAGGACATTACTAAAATAACGTTGTGCCATGTAGGACGTCGACAATAACTAGATAGCTACGTTAGCATTTTTTTGTCAAAAATTAACCGGAATAACTACATTGAAACATTGCATGAAGATTTAGAACTAACTTGGAAAATTGAAAAGTTTAGTACTAACTTGACATCTATACAAAAGGTTTGAAGACTGAGTGAGTAATTTCCCCTCTTTAAGGTGCGTTGCTTTCTCTTGGAACATCTTTTCTAGGTCATAAGTGCCCCAGGATATAGTGTACAATGGTGGCAAGCCAATCACTTAGTGCAATCGCCCTAATGATGAAGTGCTCAATCTATCTTTCATAAGGTTATCTAGAACAATTCACAAAAGTCTAGTTATGTTATGAGCAAACTTGTGATTGTCCAATGCCATAATGCCTTCAGACTGTGCTACATCGTGCAAATTGAGATATGCTACTATGATAGACTTGTTAATATGCTGCTATGATATACTCGTTAATCTCGAACCTTATGGTTTATATAGTGTTGGGTAATATAAGTCTCAACTTGAGCATCTCACATTGGGTATGTGATTACTATGGTTATACCCAAGGAAGAAATTAACACTTGTCGTCCCATACCACTCTTTAATTAATAAATATGAAATCAATACAAAATGTGATAGAATACACAAATATGCAATAATCACTTTCCCGCCAACATGTTGGGATGTTGGGATGTTGGGCTTCTAGATGACTCTTCAACAATTGGGCGTCCTCGTTTCGAAAGTCATTCCTGGGGAACTGGTTCACCCTGCCTTGTCCCTGACATATGTTTACTAGTTAGTCGGCTCCTATTGAAATGGGGTGGTTTAGCAAAATAAAAGGAAAATAAAAGGAGATAAGGAAAAAAAATTGTTTGGCTCTATTTATTACTCTTGGTAATTAAATAACACATAAGATAAGACTGTCAGGTTTCACGTGTTCCTATCTGCTGGGGCCACATGGAACTTTGAAAGAGACTTTACCTTTATTTAAGCACGGACGATCTTATCTTTTTTAAGTTGGTCGCGCTTTATATCAAAGTTAGAAGATCTGTGAAGATGAAAGTGACTTTACATCGTGAGGGTCCAGGAAGTAAAAGTCCGAATAATGATTTCACGCTTTTTTCGAGACAAATGCGCCAGTTCCTTCACCAATTTAGCCATAATAATAATAATAATAATAATTAAATTCTCAATCATGGTCCTTATAGAATAAGGTATTCAACTCCAACGATGAATTGAAAAAGAAATCTTTGTGAGCTAGTGAGTGCCCAAAGAAATCAATTCATCCAGCCAACTTTGATGGGCCAACGCTGACATGGATAATTTTTTAATAATATTTTATTTTTAAGAATTTTTTAATACTTTTTTTTTATTGTTTTTTGTCTTTTATTTTTGCTAGCTAGAGGTGAGGGCTGGCGAGGTGAGGGCTGGCGAGGTTCATTTGATTTGGCGGGATCGAGCCTCGCTAGCCAATGGCAAGGCTCAACCCCACAAGCCCTCGCCTATGGTCGACGGCGACTAGCCAAAGAAAGAAGGAAGAAGATGAGTAAAAAAAGAAGAAAAAAAGTCGATAAAAAATATTATTAAAAAATTATCCATCTTAGCTTCGGTCGAATAGCTAGTATTGGCTAGCATCTACATTAGCGCCGGCTAACTAAAATTAGCCGGATGAACTAAATTGACACAAATGTTAGAGGTTTAGGACTAAATTAGCTAAAAAAATATTTTTGACTGAATTGACGTGATTGCAATAGTTTTATGATTTTTTTTGTGATAATTTTCCCAAAAGAATAGAGAATTGGAAATAATTAGTGATGATAATTTCACCCGCTAAAGAAAAGACACGTGCATTGGTCTACTTCCAACGGGGTAGCGAAAATCAACACTAGATGAGATTTGATATGGGGGTAGAGATGACTTTGGCCAATAAACCGAACTGGTTAGAAAGTTCAAATCAAAAACTTAAATTGTAGGTGAAAGGAGAGCACATGAATATAAATAGTATATAAAATGTACAAGTTGGATTAGGGGCGACATGTGGAATTTGATTAATAAGGGTGGACATACATGCAAAAGAGGCAAACTTTTCTCTATTACCATACTAGAAAGCCAACACAAAAGTTAAAATTAATAGATGGATTGGGACCATATAAATATAAAGAACGTATAAACCACATTGTCAAGCTAGGTGGGATATTTCAACGGAACCGAATTGGTCTTAAACGGGCGTTCCAAACGAGGTGCATATGAGGATCGATTCAATTTGGCTAGGAACTAATTTTAATTTCTATTCCCTAAACCCAAGAAGGCTGGTTTTTGGATGGAACTGGTTTTGAACCCAGGAACCAGCCTTGTAAGTTGGGGTCAGCATGGTCTGGATTGGGCCGGTCTGGCACCTAACTCAGGGATCAACCCGCGTAGTGTAGGTCCCCACTATTTTGGGACCAAGGATCGATCTTATTAAGCCTAGGACTAAAGATGGGACCAACCCTATGGGCCTGGTTTGGTTAAAGGGTTAACCCACGACCAATTGATTTTTTTTTTTTTTTTTTTTTTTTTCCAATCAAATTACATATCCATCATTAATGCGATATTGAACAACCAAACTATGAACACTAATACATATTAAACATAAATATAACATAAGGTAACAATAGAAATTTCACACTTGCTAAAAACAACAAACCATAAAAACAAACACGTGAGATGAGCAAGGAGAGGCTAGAGATGAGCGGCAAGGTGAGTGAACAAAGACAAGCAACAAGCGAGCTAGGCAAGCCGCGAACAAGGGGAGCGAGGTCGAGCCGAGTGGAGAGGGTTTCTAGTTTTTTTCTTTTTCTTTGGGGGGGGTCAAATGAAGGCTAAGTTTCATTCTACTTTCTAATTTACACGGCAAAATTGAAATGCGACAATAACAAAGGAAGAGACACCAAGGATTAGAGTAGACAAAAGCATAAAATATAAATTTTATTAAATATAATATTAAAAATATAATATACAAAATTATATATCTATATGGATGGTCCAACCCAACCAACATATTAGGAATTGATCTAGGATTGGTTTAGGATGACCCTGGATCGATACTTACCCTACTTGTAAGATAGATTGTTGAGATGGAATAGGCTTGTTTCATCACTCTGTGTAACTCTGTTGATGAGGATAGGAAGCATTGAGTTTTTGATGTCCATTCAATTTGCATAAAGCTATTTTGTAGCTTCATCTTGTGGATAAAGTACAATGGTTACACATTCAATTGGCCTTTCAAGGAGAACCTGGTGTGAGGATAATATCGAAATGAGAAGTTGTCAATATTTAGCTTCTCTTTAGTGTAAAATCATTGGTATTCCCTAGTAGTGGGAAGAAAAATATACATTTCCAATGGGGAGTGAAGTTTGTGGGTACCGGCAAGTAAAAATAAGGAATGCAGACTTACTGGGCACCTCACTAGGTGACTACTAGGGACAGCCCTCATAAGTGGAAACACCCCCTGGCTACCACCTACGGCCAACATGGTCATTGGGAAGTGGAGGTGGCATGGACTTGTTCTTTCAAAGGGATTGATTTTCCTGTAACTGCTTCTTAAGCTTTCCTAGAATACTTTCATCCACTTCATTTAAAATGTTTAAAATTGTCATCCTCATAATCCATCTCACTTTGTAAATTCTGGTTTAATTTATTAGAAAATGAAACAGGAGGGAAAAATATAAGAAAATAAGAGAGACTAGTTCCCAAGTTGACCCTAAAATCAGCTTGGAACTGGCCGATATGATTATAGGCCGATTAAGGGTTCACTGATTTGGGTCCTGATCCCAAAATCTAATAATCGACTTTGACGGGGTAGGTTTTAGGTTTTTAGTCTGAAATCGATCACTCATGGTCTTTATTACTTATTTCTAAACCTCTAATTTCTATATATTCATATATACTCTATTCTTGAGTGATAAAGCCTTCCAAAGTAAACTATTGCGCTCAAATTTTCTATTAATTGCCATTTACATTTGTCATACCGGTAGCTCGTCCTCAAGTTCACATGCCTTTGTAAATTCTTGTGACCACATGTCAAAATTTTTAAACTTGAATATTGTTGTGGGGCTTAGGGTAGGGGAGTTCTCCTGCCCCTCCTCATCGTTATCCCTAAGTTATAATTAATAAATTTCCACTAATCTCTCTTTATATATATATATATATATATATATATATATATATATATGTAACTCTTTCCTTGACCACAACGCATAATAACTTTCAAAGAATGCCTCTGAACATGTGTCAACACAACCCAAAACGTATTAGACCTTTCTTTAGATAGGGCAGATAGACGATTGATAAAGTCTTTCGACATTATAGAGCCAAGGCAACTTTTAACCAAAATCTTCAAATGAGAAAATAGCAGGAAATATGTTGAAATAGCGTGAATGATGATATTTTTGCATCACCAAGAAAAAATAATTGAAAACGATATATAAGGATTTTGCGTTATCTCGTGATTCCTACCTCTGAATTGGCATTCTCATCCAACAACCTTTCTGATGTTTTTCATTTACTTTCATTTTCTTCTTCCATTTAAGAATATCTGCCACACGTACGGTCTGGCGGATGCTGCAACTTGATCTGAAGCAGTTGCAAAAAATATGTTAATAGACAAACATGAGTCTTTTAAGCATTATACTCTATGTTTAGACCAAAAAAAAAAAAAAAGCATTATACTCTATGCACTAACCATCTGGGATCATTTAATTCCTCAAAAGTGGGCATTCAATCTAGGTAACAGCCCTTTTTAAGATTCCAAAATCCATTGAGAAAAAGCCACTTGAACCTACTGAAAATATTCAATATTTATTTATACGATAATATTAACAGTTCCCATGTAACTTTAGATTGATGATGCAAGGAAACGCAAGCATTTTGTCATTATTCATTAGAATGTATCGACCTTTAAAAGAGGAAATTACACTTTTTTTTTTGTCGAAAGCAAATTACACTTTTTTTGGGTCTGAAATTACACTTTACTCGTTAAACTTTATCTATTTTTGCCTCCTATATTTTTGTCTACGTACTTTCTTTTGCTTTTTTTCTTGGCCAGGTGTCCCCATTTATACTTTCTTTTAACCGATAAAAGTTTTATTTTATTTTTCTTTTTTGGCATTGAAAAGGACGAAACTCAAAAGTTAAATTAGAACTCATCTAACGAAATAAGATCCAACTTAAGGAATCAAACCTATTGAAACTTTTGTTGTTGGATTGTTTTCATGACCAGAAAGTTCACCAAGATAAGTAGAGTCCATGAAAATGATTTTCCAAGCTCATCACATGTTTCAATTGTCCTTCAATGGTTGGTGAATCTGATCTTTCGTCAAGTGGTGGAGAATTTCACCTTTTAATGGGAGTAGTTGTATTATTTTGCTATTTGTCGACCTAATTTAATACAAAACAATGGTTCTTTTGACAGTTACATTAAACTATCTCAAGAATTTACTTCAATAACTATGCATAGGTTGTGTTAAACCCTAATTTTGTCACCCAATCCCACTTATGTCAGAGCAGTTGCAATGGGAGACGAATCACACCAGTGAGAGCAATAGCTCCTGAACCTGGTTGGGAATATATATATAAGAACGTCAATGTTTACTTTTGCCATGGCGGGGCCTGCCTCGGGCCTAAACTTGCAGAATGACTGTTCATGATGTGTCATTTAGATATGATGACGAGTTCTCACTCATTCACTTTTTAAAGAAAAATGTACGCCATACAGGGACAAATTAATATGAAGAAAATATATAGAAAATTAATAAAAGCAAGAGAAATATTTTGTAGCTAACACTGAAAGTTGAAAAATCATTTATATCGTTGCTTAAAATGAAGCCAAATTCTTTTAAAAAATGGACCTAATGTTCTTGCTTTGTGTACATAAGTTTCTCTAGGATATTTAAAAAAGAGTTATTCCCACTATACTTAAAACGCATGTAACATGTGGAAGAGTTGAAACAATCTTAAGATCCGGCACATCATTGTCGGATGATCTGATGGGCCCATCATTATGTGACATTGATGCCACAGGTGGTACAAATTAAATAAAAATTTATGATTCATAATGGAAAGCTACGCAAACAAGGAAAAAAAAGGCATTTTAAGGGTCCAAGCAGAATCAAGCAAATCTTCTGGCTTTGTCTTATTTAGCAACGAGGCATACTAAAAAACTCTTAGCCTTTACCCTTCTCTTGAAGAAACGACTTGTGTTATGAATGCCCACTCTCTTTGGCAGAGCTTCTAATTGGATGTCAGGGATGATATGAACTTAGAATCTCTGATCTTCCTTGTCTGACCATAGTTGATTATTAACTCTTGAATAAAAATGCTACAGAAATTCTGATACAATGCCGGAGACTAGTTAAATTACCCAAAAAGACGGTGAAACTTCTTATTTTCTTCGTATAGAGATGGGAATTTATAACTTATATAACCCACTCTGAATTGTAAAAAATTGAGATTGAAAATTACGTGATGACCAAAGGTACTTTATGTCAACTGGAAAATGTCCTCCGATAATTCTACGGAAATTGGTAAAGAAAACGTTTCTCATCTGTCTTATGGTAAAAATAGTATTTACAAAAACTTTTGCGGTTTATTTATTTATATATTTTAGGGTACATGCATGTGTCGATTCAAATTACTCGCAATTACCCCTCCTGATTTTTACCATACAAATTAATTTATAATATTACAATAGCAAGGGCAAAGATTAACTATTAGATATTTTACTTTTTATTGAAACCTCTCGTGACAATTCTATAAACAAATTTATTTGAAAATGAGCATTGACAATCTTGTACATGTTAGTTTCAGCACAATTCAAGGAATATTTACTAATCGAGCACAATTTAAAGAAAATGCAAAGGGTCACTTTACAAAACAGTGGCTGAGGAATAATTTACCCTCTAATCAAGATTGATATACGTCGAATTGATAACCAGAAAAATCTCGATATCCATTGACCTCGTCTTCAAACGCTCGCAGCTCGGGTAGCTTCGTATATTTTTTACCCGAAGCAACTAAAATCGAAAATATATAAATATAGACTAGTAAATGCGCATTTACTTTTTTCATGATTATTAATTTTAAGATAATTATCAAAATATAACTTAAAAAAAGAAAAGCTCAAAAAAGCAACTCCCAAAATAGGAACAATTCAACTAAGAAACCTAAATTTAACCCAATGTGACACCAATGTCCTAAACTTTTTCATATCACCAATACTCAATTTGTACCAGTGATCCAAAAAATACATTTCGTCGCAATTCCGTCCAAAAGGGTCATTAATAATCCAAGAGGCGTCTTGCATGGCCAACAATAAGCAAACAAATCTGACATAAATCTGATGTGACTTTTTAGTCTGTTTATGGGAAAATTTTTGTTCCACCAAAAAAACAAACGTCTAAAATCAATACCCCAATTTATTTTTTTCTGCGTCACCTAATACAAGAAAAACTTGAACTTTTTCCAATAACCCAAAAATACTTTTTTCTTTTCTTTTTCAGTTTCACCCAAAACGGTCATTTTCTTTGGCCAACTTGCCAGCTTACGTGGACATCGTCAGGCAACCACAGCTGAGTGGATATGACGTGGCTTTAGTCTAATCCAAAGTGATGTCGTTTCATAGATCATGTTACTTCAATGAATCTAAAATTTCCTAAGACACAACTTTTTATCATGGAGGTCTAAGTCACCGGATTCCGACACATATATACCATATCCTTCTCGGACTTACAAATGGATATATCACGTCTTGGAAAGAAAGAAAAAAAGGAAAAATAAAATAAAAATATTAAAAAATTTGCCGAAACAAAAAAAACACAAATTTACCAAATTTGATTTTTAACTGTTGTCTTGGACAGAATTGCAAACGAAAGTTATTTTGGTCACCGATCCACGTTTGGGATATTGGTGACAAAAAACAGTTTGAGATATTGGTGTCAAACCTGACGAAGTTTAGGCGTCTGGTGAAATTTCCACCAAAAAGTCTAAAATCAATACCCCAACTTATTTTTTTTCTGCTCACCTAAACACTTGAACGTTTACGGATCTACTTTAGCTTCAGTTTACCCAAAACGGTCATTGAAAAAGGCCTTGCCAGCTTACGGGATCTTTAACAATCATCTTGGATATGAGCTTTAGTCTAATCCAAAGTGATGTCGTTTCATAGATCATGTTACTTCAATGAATCTAAAATTTCCTAAGACACAACTTTTTATCATGGAGGTCTAAGTGGATTCCGACACATATATACCATATCCTTCTCGGACTTACAAATGAATATATCACGTCTTGGACTAGAATAAAACCACATCCAATCCATGCTAGGTCTATTTGCCGATCATTGTCCTCGCAAGCTGCCACATTTGATTTTTAACTGTTGTCTTGGACAGAATTGCAATGAAAGTTATTTTGGTCACCGACCCACGTTTGGGATATTTGTGACAAAAAACAGTTTGAGATATTGGTGTCAAACCTGACGAAGTTTAGGCGTCTGGTGAAATTTCCAAGAGATAAATGATGTCGCCTTGGACTACGCTAAACCTACGTCGGATCTACGTCAGCTTCGTTTACCTGCCGTTATTGATGTAGGCCGCCACTTCGGATCTTTAACAATCATCTTGGATGGAGCTATTACGGAAGGTTCTTTTGGATTGCTCGTACAAGTTTGGTGTGTGAATGATACTAAATCATTTGGGATATTGATAAGCAAAATTAGGCTTTTTGGTGAAAATTGTTCTAAATAAGAACAATTTTGGTTTTTCTTGATAAATGTGTGAATTTCCTTTTGGTTCAGAAGCTGTTTTCCAGCTCCACTGTGGTAGAGAAAAAGAGACAAGCAACTTGCCCGTTTAATAATCTAATTATACTCAATGAACAGATTATGAGAATAGAATATTCTTGTCCAATAAATGGAGCAATTTGAAGTAATCCATTGTACATCCTAATCAACATCTAGGAATTCATTTACTTTGCTTGTGGGGATGTTCATCGATAATTGGTGCAACATGGCAACTATTTCGTATGTGGTAGGTACCCAAGTCAGCTTCGAGTGATTTGATCGATCATCGGAAAAGAGAGCCAAGATGGGATTCAATTTTGAAGCAGCATGTTGTAATGGACCTGTGGCGACTTCAATTAATCTTTCACATTTGAGTTTGAAAAAATAATATCCTAACTTACCTATAACAAAGAAACAAAATTATTTTATATATAAATAAGTCAGTCCAGAAACGGAATGGACATATCATGAAAAATTCTTAGAGATGCAATTGTATTTTTTTTTTTGAAATGTAAGTATCATTTATAAGATGATGTACAGGAGCTTAAGGGCATTTCCCAACATTACATAGATAACTAAAAACGTGAAAAAATTGAGTGAGGGAGTCTCCACTTTTGTTACCAAATTAATACATGAAAGGATTCATAAGAAATTTCAGAAGTCACCGTAACAAGGGAAGTCCATAGAGCTCCAAGCAAATTAAAAACAAAAAATCAAGGTATATTATCAAAGGATGGTTGGCCAAGAAAATTAATTACATACTCGTCTTTCAAGAATAGACATGTGACTGCATCCAAGCGAAAGGATCAATAGCTACAACTAAATCACACATCATTATCAATGATGAGTACATTTCATTATCTCCATATGCACTTACGGATTTGTCTTTTGAAAATGTGTGCCTCGATTCAACATCCCAACACTATCACCATACGGAAACAACATAAACATGTTAAACAAGCTCAAATTTGAAACCTATAAGAACAAACTCAGTAAGTGCAAGACACCAAAGCTTTTAACAAAAATATATTGAATGAGCATAAATTTGACACTGACATTGCTGTGAAGATCATTGAAACTTGATGCAAAATACTTATTTATTAAAATTCATGTGTCTAGAATCAGATTAAAGAGATGTAGTTGTTTCAAGTAAAGTGGAACTTTTTCTTCTTTTTTTTTTTTTTTTTTTTTTTTTTCAATTTTTAAACCTTAAAAAATCTTGTCATAAGTAAAAGCAATATTCCACCTCAAGAGACCCATATAATAAATTAGTAAAAGATTTTATGAACGAGAACGTTTGGCAAATGATTAAAACGTATTTCCATGTAATTTGAAGCGCCTCTCAGACTCTAGTTTGAATTTCCCGATTATTCTTTAGTTCCATGAAATTTTTAGTACATCTGTGATGTTGGTTTGCTTGTTCCAAGTATAACTCTAACTTTTCTTTAACCGACACCTGCCGGTGTACTAGTGATAGGCTCGTTCAAAGTGAGTAGCATTATCGCTCAAACAAAACATCCGGCTACAAATGTGGGAAACTCCTATAGTAATGTCTAAGGTGATATCAATGCCATTTATCTATTCCAACCTTTTTACCCTACCAAAGAATGAATTTGTTTGGATTTGAACAGTTTCTTAAAAGGTTCAACAGAGAATAAATGGGGAAGATTTCCCTAATGTCACCTCCTATATTCTCTCCTCGGTCTTGGGTAGGGAAGAAAAAGATTTACCCAAGAACAGAGGGCGCCTTCGGTGATGAAGAAAGACACCACGTCATCTCTTCAGAGGTGGCTATCACTAGGTAAAATAGTATGATAGCTATTTTTTTTTTTTTTTGGGGTGGGGGGGGGGAAGCTTGACGGAATGAAAAAGGTACAAGTAGAAGAGCCTCCTCCCTAATGTGAACCGGAGCCAGCTCGCAAAGGGAGACGAATATTCTGCAAGGGGACCTTGCATATAAAAAAAGCTATTGTTTCTTCAAGTCCACCATTGCCCAATTAAGCTTCGCTTCTCTCTCTTGTTCTTTGCAGGTGATGACCTTGTTTTCTTTTTCCGTGTTTTTCCTCAATTAGTACGGAATATTAAAACATTTTGACTTCATCAATCTTTACAAATGCACAAAAATCCAACTTCGAGTATAGAACTGTGACGCGGACTTGTTCCCACCTTTTCATTTAGCTAGTGTCGTCATCCTCGTTTCTTGCTCAGGGCGATTAGAGGAACCAGAAGAAGAAGGCGGTGATCCGATGGGGATCTTATCGGCTAGATATTTCACGAAGTAACGCTCCTTCTGGTCTTCCGTGATCAAATCTCTTCGAATATAGACGTACGGGTCAATGTATTCAATCACTAGTTGACTTTTTCTTTTTTTCCCATTTTTGCGGTGAAAATCCACAGATGGTTGAAGATGCAGCTTATTTCCAGCAGCATCGGCAGCAACAACAGAGCTCTTCCGTCTCACTTGATGATGAGTTAGATTTGTTCCATCCCCATTTTCCTTCGGAGCCCTGCTCGAACTCTTCGCCATCCCATCTGCTCCCTCTTATTAGCCCCGAGACGATGCCTGGTTTTGTCCCACAATTCGTCGAAACTCCTCAAGAGTTCACTAAGAGGCCCTGGAAACAGCTCGAGACCGAGAGCTGGATCTCTCCACGCACAACGGAGCACAAAACGATGGCTGGCAATGGGGTGATATTGCCATCTCCATCTCCGTCTCGGCCTCATGAATCACACTTTATGTCGTTCGGGAACCCCAATTCATCTCCAGCCATATCCAATCCATTCTATGGTAAAGTCCTGCAAGAGACCGAAGCGTTGTCTGTAATTTCAGTACTTCGAAAATCGGATCAATTTTCATTAGTTATTCTTAACAATATTTGCCTCGCTCTGATGCGGGTGAAAGGTACTTGTGAAATCCAAGATTGTGAGGGACCAAAGATGAAAAGCGCTGGCGCGACAAGTAGGAAGCCGGTACACACACAAGAAAACGTGCTAACCGAGAGGAAGCGCCGCGAGAAGATCAGCAAGCTTTTCATCGCGCTCTCAGCCGTCATTCCCAACCTTAAAAAGGTACAAGCCGAACAAGTCTGAAAATTATTAGGATTGCAGGATTGATGGTTCTGACAAAGTATGAGATTAGGACAGATTAGTGTAGTCGTCAGCACGGGACGAGGGGGATGCAACGCATCCATGGGTTAAAGAGTTTCCACTTGCTGAGAATTCAAAATACATGCTCTCTTGAAATATGGGGTTCTGTAAAATTGGCTTCTCTCCAACACTTATGTTATGTACATCAAGGACTTTTTTAGTATAACAGTTTTTGAATAGTTGTTTTATTTTGAGTTACAAATTTTTGAAGGAACAAGTCCTACAATAAATTATAATGATTTGTTATTTAAATTTTTGTAATATAGAATAGATTGTTATTCTAATGGTAGATTAAAGACTTTTATGCAATTATTTCTCTACGTTTAATTCATATGCCACAATCACATGGCTAATTTATTTTGTTTCGAGATTACAACTTAAACTCTATGCTTATCGCGTGACGCAAAACCTGGTGAGATGACCGAAGATCTATGATTGCAAACCTGATGTAATGTAAAGAAAAGAATGAAGACCCATAATCGTTGATAAGGGAAAATCTACGTGCTCTGATAACTAGCTTAAACTAGACGCACGCAACTAATAAATCCTATTTATTTCTTCAAACCGATTTAGGGGAACCATTCCAAAATATTTTCACATCGTTAAAACTGTTCTAACATTGATGTTAAACGTGTATTTCAGATGGACAAGGCTTCCATCCTCGAGGATGCCATCAGGTATTTGAAAGAGCTTCAACAACGCGTCGAGGCGCTCGAGGAGGAGGTGGCGGCAAAGACCGTGGAGTCGGTGGTCGTTGCAAAGAAGTCCCGACTCACCATGTACGACGATACGTCTTCTTCGTCCAACGAGAAGTCTTGCGGCCATCTGAACCAGCAACTCTCACTCCCTGATATCGAGGCACGAATCTCTGGAAAATGCATCCTCATCAAAATCCACTGCGAGAAGAGAAAGGGTTTTATTTCGAAAATAATCGGCCAAACAGAGAAACTGAACTTAATTGTTGTAAGCAGCTGTGTCCTGCCTTTTGGGAGTTCCACACAAGATGTCACAATCTTAGCTCAGGTAAAAATATGTAACACCATAATTGCCTCAATTCTTTTTTTTTTCCCGGGTTTCAACACCATATCGTGTATCTTTTTGGGAGGAAGATGTCAGATATAGATAGGAATTTTACGAAAATTACCAAGTTAATTCATGAATCCCACTTATTTCATGATCCGATAAAGGACTACCACGTTGCTTCTCAAATGGGTTATAATAAAACTTAATAATGCACTTCGTATTGTCTTATTTCATCCCATGAATCTGCAGATGGACGAGGGATTCAGCTTGAAAATGGGGGATCTCGTGAGGAATCTGCGTCAAGCTCTTCTGGATCTCATGTGATCTCCTGCAATATTCTCATCTCATCCGGAGTTGGCTAGCAACAACGGACAAAACCGTAATCATTATACTTGATGCATCTCATTTTCTTTTTTGTAATACTTAAATCACTCTCTCCGATCCGACAGCACCAAATTCTCTGCCAACGCCAAAACATTGGCGTTGGTTTTAAGTATGGAATCTCTACTATTTTGCAGGTGGGTTTTTCCCCTTATTTTTGTGTGGTTGACTTAGCGGGATCCTCATACATGGTGGATAATTAAAAACCAATTGAAATGATGTCTTTAGTAGAAATCAATGCAATTTAGGAGAAATCAATGAAAGGACATCAATTCGAATCTGAATTTTCAATCCCACAAACCACGTTCAAAATACCTACCTACAGTATATGGAAAGTTTATGGGAATTTTTTCACAAGGGGGGTTAATAAGAGGTCTAACTAGGGGTGTCCAATTGGACTGGTTCTACCCAGGAATTGGATCAAATTGCTAAAAAAATAGGTCTAGGAATTTGTTCTCGTTGAAACTAGTTTGAGATCAGGTTCCAATCTTTTGGAACCAATTGAAACCGGTCCAGGAATGGGTTTCGAATGTATACCCACCTGAAAACCAGATTGGACGGCCTCGTTTGAAACTGGTTTTGGAACAGATTTTATAAGTGAAAAAGTCAAAACCCTAATTTCTTTTTCCCTTTAATTCTAACATCAACACTCCTTCATCCTTTGTCCTTCCTTAGAACTCCTCATAAGTCTTTCCTCTTCCGTTAAATTTTTAAAGATGAATGGGAATGGAGTTTTATAATTTATGTTTTATATTACGTGTTTAAATTTTTTATTATTTATAATTGTACGTGATTATGTATTCATCTTATCTATTGTTGCTTTTGGTGGATAGGGCTTTATGTTGTTCATATTTTACTTTGAACTACTTTGTTGCTTATAATCTTATATGATTTTATTGTAAAAAATGAACCAAAAAAAAAAAAAAAAAAAAGGTTTTCAGGTAGACCATGGAACTAAATAGAAAAACAAGATAGGTTCCAAAATCGGTTCCCGGAAAACAGGGTAGGTTCCTAAGTCCAAAATCGAGAACTAGTTATAACAAGATAAGTTTCAAATTCTAACTTTAAAATCTATCTACCCTAGAAGCAATCACCCCTAAGTTTAATGTGCAGTATAAACTTGCACTTCTTTTTTCATAAGGTCATATCAGCTTTTCAGTTGTTTCTAGAATGCTGTCTTTTCTGTGCGCTCCTAGGAATTGAATTATTGTGATGTATAATCTTATCTCTCCACTTGTAATTTATTTGTGTCCCAATAACTGATTAATGGGTAATGTTGTACTTGTGTGCTGGATTCTTTCTTAACTATGCAGCAAACTTGCTTTCACCTTCTGTCAACGTTTGAAAACGAGGCACATGGCTTTCTTAACTATGCAGCAAATTACACCATGTGTCTTGTCATGGGCAAATGATCATAGAGGCAAAGTTAAATGTGACATGGCAAACAAAGGAATAAAATTTTCCTCAATTCCAGCTTTAATTTGACTATATATAATAGAATAGATGGGCAAAGTAATAAAAGTAAAGGTACCATCTGTTTTACTAGAAATTTAACCCTTAAAAAATGATTCCGCATTTTATAGCAAAATATCAGGGGGTTCATATTACATGATTTTAATATTTTGATTCCACAATTCTCTTCTAATTTCTTTATTTTACAACGACAGAGTTTGATGTAGGTTCAAAAACTATATGTCCTATAAACTAGGATAAGGCTTTACTTCCAATCCTCCACCAGTCGTATAAGGTTTGTATTCTGACGGTTTTTATTATATAAGCGCTTAGAAAAATAAACAAATCATACGACGTATTGTCTTGAATAAACGACCTTAAACAAGACCTTAATTCCTAAAAAGTTTCAACAAAATCATCATTATATAAGAATTCGTCTGGCAAACTATTTCCACAAAAAATTTACACCCCAATGTGGTGTATACCAAAAATTCAAAGAAAGATAGTGCCCCTTCGTCTTGCACTAGTGCGTTTTCGTCTTGCACCATGATATCTTGAACTCCACAATCAAAGTATCAAAATGTGTAAAACCCGTTTGTAGGTCGGTTTCACTACAAAGTAAGCGGATTACTCTTTGATTTTTGGCTAGCCCAGCACCAACTCTTTGGTATATTTCTTGCTGAAATCATCCTTGATCCCATTGATCAAGAGTGGGACCAAATAAGTCGATAGGGGCTGCTCTGCTCAAGAAGTGAAAAATTAGATATAAAAGTGTCGAGCTGTAGTTACTACTTTCTATATTGGTCTCAATGTCATTATATTAATGCGCAAAATAATTTGGTTGCTAATAGCGTGCAACAAAAACAAGCATGTTTTATATATTTCCAACAGTCTAATCTCCAAGATTTTAATATACACGGGCATATTACCCCGAATCAAAAGCTCCTCAGAGCAAAACAAATTTCACACAACTCGTTGAGGGAAAAATTGTCCAATCAGTCCTATTGTACAAATGCTAATTCATTTATAGACTTACTAATTTTGCCATTTTAGTCCTAAACTTTTGCGCAAAAGTTCAATATAGTCCGTGTGGTCAATTTCCGCAAAAAATACCCGACGTGACAATTTAATCATCATCGACCACCTATACATTGCTACATTGGTGGTTTCCAACAAGCCAAAAGGATTATATCATAATTTTGCATAAAAATTCAAGACAAAATTGGCAAAATTGAACGGCATTTGTAAGGGATGATCGGTTCCAAGGTGAATAGTTCTCATCCTTGAATCAGGAACTACCCACTTAGGACTAGTTCCAAAATATTGGAATCGGGAACCGTTCGGTGGTTCTATGGACCCACCCAAGAACTTAATCGGATGGTTTTGTTCCCGAGTGGGTTTATGAGGTCAGAGGCTAAGGCAGTCGAGAGCGAGAGTGATAGAGGGACAAAGATGCTAGAGGCAATGTAGAGTGAGACTAAGAGAAGGATCGAAAAGGTTGAAGGCTACTGAGAGCGAGAGAGAGAGAGGGAGGCAAGGCAAGACGAAGAGAGACGAAGAGGAAACGAGGATTTTGATTTGAAAAGTGAAAACTTAAAAATTAACAAAAACTTATATATAAACTGATCCAGTCCAAGTCAGCGATTCCATACCTAAAATCGAGATCTAGATCAGTCTGATCCAGTCCAGGTCAACGATTCCATACCTAAAATCGAGATCTAGATCAGTACTAACCAGTTCTAGTAAATTGGAACTGAGAGTTGGACCTGTCCCATGGGAACCGTTCGTTTTGGGCTAGTCAAATCCAGTTCCGATCAGTTCCCGATTTTTTTGCACACCTCTAATATTCGTACAATAAATCTAGGATTGATCCGGTGGTTTTCCTATGCATTGGGTTGACAACTGAAGTGCATGACAACGAACTGGATATCACAATATATGACTCCTGATATCTTGTATCCAGCATAATGAGCTCGCTGCCACGTCAAATCAATATGTAATGCAAGAAACAAATTTTACGATCCAAATCTGCGATCAAGAGTCATGCATGAACATGACATGTTCTTTCGGAAAAATGTCGAGTCTAATGATCCAAATTGAAATTTTGTTTCAATTAATTTTTTTATGTCGAAATAAAAAACTTCATTTCATCAATCGTCACCTAGAAAATATAGTTGGTGGGTTTTAGAACAAAGTACCAAAAGGGATGTGGGGTTTGCGTAACAAATTTAGAAGAAGGGCACGACGACGATAGGCCTCGGCAGCCCAGTTGGATAACTGGTTTAATTCACCAATGTAATGGGCCAACTGACAATAGTCAAACTGGGCCAGACGTACTTGACAGTCCACGACCAAAGCTTTGATCTCCCAAGGAATCTGGTCTTCGCCCAAAATATGCTTGCCCAGAGAAAGGCGTTTAGGTTTCACCTGGGAAGAATTTAAAAGTGAGAAACGAGGACTTTGGCTTAAATATTTAAGGCTTTTCGTTTCCAACTTCGGCGACACTTGGCAAAAGAAACTAGCAAAGAAAGGATAAAAGCAGGAAACAAGTTCTGATAAAAAATGTAATGAGTGAAACTTGTTGTCATTGTTCTTTATTATAGAAGCATATGGAAATGAGATCCGCACTGAACTCCTTTTGCCATTACCCTTAGATTCCACACCCGTCACAAAATGTTTAGATTTAATTATAACTATTCCACACCACTTGAAATCCAAATGTTCGAGTTTGATGAGTCAATCACTTGCTAAGATGTTAGTAACCAAAAAGTTTCTCCATGTGAGATATTTTGCAATAGGCAGTGTGATCTATTTAAAGGTTTGTGAACTCAGGACCTTGTGAAAGACAATTGATTTCTTTATAACTAGACCAATCGTCCTAGTAGTAACTTGTTCCCATTGTTGTTCCAGCGGAAAATATGCAGGATACAACTTAGAATTAGTAATGGACAGCATTGATTGAAGATAATTAAACAAGCAACATGTACCATATATCCCATTATTAGGGGGACAAAATCACCAAATTTCTCAAACTAATAATCCCATGTCATATTTACCTCAAACTAATTTTTTGTATCACAAAAATATTCAAATTGATACATTAATACTATATTTAACGAAAACTAACTTTCGTGTCACAAAAAAAAATCCCATAATGGTGCATCTGGGCTACATTTATCGCACTAGATGTATCGGTTAGGGATATTTTACGAAAAAAAGAAGAAGAAAGAATCCACATCAAACACTAATCATCTAAGTTGTTTGGACGGAAGCTAATGGAGGGTAGCTTTGGCACAAATGTTTCGGTTTATGATATGAAAATTACTTTGAGATAAAAGAGGCACAAGTGTACCATTTGAGAGTTTTGTGGTATTTACCCCTTATTAAGTACCATTGGTACTTTAATTTTGTGAAAAGTATCAAAAAAGTCATAAACCTATTACATTGGTACTAATTCAGTCTTAAACTTTTCAATTGGACCAATTCAGTCTTAAACTTTTTTACATATGTACCAATTCAGTCCATTCGACCAATTTTGGCTGCGGCACTAACGTGGACATCGCTCGATGACCGTAAGCGACGTGGCAATTTTAAAATTTTTATTTTTTTGAATCTTTTTGAATTTTTTTGAATTTTTTTGAATTTTTTATTATTTTTTCCTTTATCTTTTCTTTTTTCTTTTTTCTTTTCTTTTCTTCCTTCTTCCTCCTTGCATTGTTCTGGCGGTGGCCGGGGAGCCTCCAGTGAGGCTCGCCGGCCACTTGGTGAGGGCCTTGAAGCCCTCGCTGCAGCCGGCGAGGGTCGCGGCCCTCGCTCGGCCTCTCCCAAGGCGCCGGCGAGGGGGCGGCAAGGCCGGGCGAGGCTAGCCTCGCCCGCGGCCCTAGGCGAGGTGGCTCGCGGCCCTAGGCGGGACCCCTGGCCGAGGCGAGGGCCGAGACCCTCACCGGCAGCAGGCGAGCCCCACCGGAGGCTCACCGGCCACCACCGGAACAGTGCAAAGAGGAAGAAGGAAGAAAAGAAAAGAAAAAGAAAAAGGAAAAAATTCAAAAAATTTCAAAAAATTCAAAAAATTCAAAAAAATATTTAAAAAAATATTTAAAAATTGCCACGTCAACTTTCCGGTCACCGGCCAATGTCCACGTCAGCACCGGCATGCCAAAATTGGCCGGATGGACTGAATTGGTACCTATGTAAAAGGTTTAGGACTGACCGATCCAATTGAAAAGTTTATGACTGAATTGGTATCAATGCAATAAGTTTAGGACTTTTTTGGTACTTTTCCCTTAATTTTGTTGGAGGCCTCCAAATTGGTCCTTGAGGAACCCATCCACATCAATACACACTGCACTCAATTTTTTGTCCAATCCATGCAAAGTATAATTCCACACAAATAGTTATTCATTTTGAATTTCAATGTGTTCATGTAACACAACATTTATATAAGAAATACAATAAAACGAATATAGTACGACATTTATTTTGAGGAGAGATCAGTTCCTCGAAAAACAATTAAAATACCTATCCTGTACGCGGTTGCTACAGTAAACCCATACATCCAATTAATTTATGAAATAAAATGACAAGAACTGAAATACATACATTTTAAATACTGTTTTTTTTTTAAACTATATTCACATTTTCTTGCGTCTCCCCAACGAGGATCCAAGGAAATTTCTTCCTCAACCTGAAAGATCTTCAGCGACCCAATTTCTCTTTCCTTTTTCTTTCTTTCTTTTTTTTTTTTTTTTTTTGGAAAATGAAATTACGTTTTAGATGGATGGTGATTGAATAGTTAAAAATTTGGTCAAAATGTCCCACCCATCATAAAGTAGAATCGATACTTGGAATTGTCAATTTCGTTGAGGCAATTCGTGATGTCCCAGCGGCATCACTTACTAAACACGTGCGGAAGACTAAAATTAACGATTCTCAGTGGGGATCGGTATGGATGGTTGTCACGCAAAAGATTGTTTACCCTAATAGTTATCATTTATAACATGGCCATTATTGGCGAAGTCACTCGTCCAAGCCCAACATGGCTATTATAGGTGATGTCACTCATCCAAGCTCGGGCACCATTTGTCTTCTCCTATTAAGTCTACAAGCACACAAAAACCGCACAAAGATAGGCGCCACGCTACCATGTTTCATTTCCATAAACTGTTCGTGCTTGTACTTACATGGGGCTTACATCACCGTTCGCATGCATATTGTGTATTTACATGTCATATAACAAAAAGCATGCATCGAAAATGTCTGGTAAGAAGGTCAAAAGGGTGCCTAGCTTCTCTACCCAACAACCGCCCCATATGTGCCAAAAAATTGCTTCAAAACCTGCGGCCATAACTAGGCGCCAACTGCCCCTGCACCTGGTCTGTCTTCTCCGAAGTAAATTGGTCCGAATAGGTCCCCTCAGTGGTTGAGGAATCATGCAATGCATCGTGTTGGAAACCACTTGGGACGCCCATCATCCACCCATAGTACAACCTCGTAATGTGTACAAGTCAACTCTGTCTTCAGATAATACACATCATGGAATGAGGTCTCAATGTAAGAGTTTTCCTGATATGAGCTACATTAATTAAGACCGTAATTATCGTTTTACAGAGTTGGTCTAATAAGGTAAGGCATAAGGTTTTCTTAATAACCGAATATAGGCTTGGCACTGTGTGGGCCGAGTTGGGCCCAACTCGTGATGAGAAGGTCCGTCCAAAACTCTATAAATAGCGCTAAGGTTCCTCTTTTAGCTCTCATTCTTCCATGAACTTTCTCTCACCTCACAAAAGGCAAGTTGTGAGTGGCGGTCTCATCGAGCCAGGAACCGAGGGTCATAGAGGAGAAGAACCTGAGCGTCGGCTTGTCATCTAAGCGTTGGATTGTCGTCATTCCGCATAAAGAACGATGAATTCCAAATCAAGTACGCAAATCTTCGTATTCTCCTTCTACATGTTTGGGTTTCTAGCTACGTTGATCCTGGGATGCCGTTTCAATGGCCAACAATTGTCTCAATCATAATGGAATTGCCATTATATATAATGTAACTTAATAACAAGCCGCATATGCAATTGGCACCATGTGAATAATTTGTGTATAATTAAGGAGTACTTACTCAAGTGGTTCATACACCCAAATGTGGTGAATTCCCGAAAGGTTAGGATATATTCTCATGATCGCTGTCATGTGGAGAGTGTGTAATTGCATGTCATGTATTTTGCCCAAAGGTGTTTATGTGATGATGCGTGTAACTCTCAAGATGTGTACTTATAAAATTTTCAAGTTACACAATACTCATATGGTGCCAATTGCATATGCTGCTCCCAAACACTATTACGTTTTAAATTGCATCTCATCTTTTCAAAGCATCTAACCACAAGTTTGACTGAAGATATGAAACAACATTTATACATACAAGTCACTAGATCGACCACACAGCAAATATCGTAGTCATGCTCTCACAGATAGACTATATAGTCATTCCTTACATGTTACGGACTAAAGAAAGAGTAGAAAGGCTGATCAAGACACACATCCTACCTACTCTTAAAGGTGACCTAGAAACTTGCATAGACTGTTGTAGAGGAAAGATTATTAAGATAAAGAAGAAAACCTTGATTTTGAAAACATATTCGGATTCATCTCATTGAACCAAGCGTTTCAGTGGGTGAAACGCCTCTAGCGGAAGCCAAATGCACAAGCAATGAGCATTTGGTATCAGAGCAATGTTGCTATGGGCGAATCTCAACTTGTATCGCTCGAAAGCTATGAACCAGGACTTTGTTTTAGTCACACAAGAAATTCAAGTACATGAATAAGTCATATAATACATCAAACATCTAAGAATCAATTGATCTACCCTTGACTTATTTGCAAGAGGATTCCTAGAGTCGAAGACGTCTTGAATGTTACTAAAAGAATGGAGAAACTACACTTACATAGAATGTGAGAAAACTAAATTTTCTCCCACTGACCTTGCAGTATATACACTGATCTACTTTATTCTCAATAAAGCTGAATGAAGTGACAATACTATGAACTTCAAGCACCATGGTCACTTCATTCAACTTTGCTGAGAATAAAGTAGATCAGTGTATATACTGCAAGATCAGTGAGAGAAAATTTAGTTTCTCACATTCTATGTAAGTGTAGTTTCTCCCTTCTTTTAGTAACATTCGAGACGTCTTCGACTCTAATAAATCCTCTTGCAAATAAGTCGAGGATAGGTCGATTGATTCTTGGATGTTTGATGTATTCTAGAACTCGTTTATGTACTTGAATTTCTTGTGTGACTAGAACGCAGTCGCGGTTCATAACTTTCGAGCGGTACAAGTCGAGGTTCTCCCATAACCATAAGACTGTAATTCGGTACGCCTCATGGATGATGTCATTCGGTAAGTTGACGTCACTCCTCGGCAGGTCGGCTCGACCCGGTTGACCAAGTTGCCCTACCCGGGTTGACCGATCGGACCAATGGTTCGGTTGAACCGATAACTGGTTGGACCAGTCGCACCCGGTTAGACCGGTTTAGGCTATTCAAGGAGGGCAAGCACGTGAACCTCACACGCCGCACATTCTAGCGGCACGTGAGGGCTAGTGCTACATTGGATGGGCCCGTGGCTTGGACCGTTGTACTCGTATGGATGTTCTCTACACCACAATTTGTTTACTTTATATTTTTTATGATATTACGGATGTGAAAATGCATGTGAAACCCTAAAGTATGTGATTTTTGGGGTATTTTTGCATATTTTTCATGTAATTCCATATAGTTTTGGAAATACATTGCAAGCTCACATGTATATCATCATATAAAGATTGTGTAGAGCATCAATTCATTGATAACATGTATAAGATTCATCATGTGTTAACGAATGGAGTAATGTGATTGGCATAATATGTGATTTTGGTGACCAATTGCCCCTATCATCCGGTCTAAAATCACATGTATGGAGTAAATGTGAGTTATAAAGTTTATATCATTGATATGAGAGAGTTTCGATGATTCAATTGGGTTGTGACCGCCAAAGTGGTATACTTGATTGGATTTGAGAAACGTCGGTCTTGTATTCTGATTAGATGTCTCATGTTCTAATGCGTTGTCATACTCTCAAAGGAAGTGATTGTGTATAAGTTCATGGAGGGATGCATGTACAGCATATAGTTGAGGAGTGACTGACCCTAGTGGTTCATACACCCAAAGGTAGTGACTTCGTGAAATGTCAGAATATATTATCATAATTGCCGTCATGTGGAGAGTGTGCAATTGCATGTCATGTGTTCTGCCCAAAAGTGTTTATGTGATAATGCATGTAACTCTTAGGATATGTGCTTATAAAGTTTTCAAAGTATTCACATGGTACCAATTGCATATGCTGCTTGTTATTAAGTTACATTATCTATAATGGCAATTCCATTGTGATTGAGGTTCCTATTGGTTAAATTTTAAGTAGTGAAAATGATTTTGTGTTTAGGATGATGCTGATAGATATTCATATTACTTTTACTGAAAATAAGCTAGCAATATCACTGTCAATCATATGGAATTAGAAAGTATTCTTTATTGCTTAGGAAAGAGCAATTTAATTTGTCCATCATCCATGAGGCATTCTATTTAGGAGCACTTGAAAATGGTTTACCAACTGACTGCACTGCTAAAAGGATGATGAAAGCCTTGGTGACTTGAAATTATGTCTTGTCTATTGCCGAGATTGGTATAAATGCAAGGACTCTTCAACATAAGGTGTGATGATTTCGATGAGGTTAAGGATTACGTCTTAATGATGGTAGATTTTAAGTCCAAAATCATACTCATGAAGAAATTCATGAAACTATCGATCATTCTGACAATCTGGTCTTAGGATATCACCGTTTAAGAGAAATGATGTCGTTCACTGCTTTTGTATAAAGAAAGGACACATAAGGAATATTGCAATAAAGTAAAGCGTGGAGTCCAAGCGTGAGTCTGGAGTTGATGATTCATTGGCATTCATTTATGAATCTAATTTCTATCAAAAGCCACATTCGGTTCTTGGTGGCTAGATAGTGTTGCAACAAATTATGTTGTTTACCATAAGGGGATTAATAAACATAAAGAAACCAAATCATAATGAATCATGATTCATCATGGGAAACAATATTTAACGTTGAATTAGTGGGAGATGTTATGACTTTGGATTTTGGATTTTGATTTGCATTTGATGTTGAAAAACACTTAGATGTACCTTCCTCTAGACAGAACTTAGTTTCTGTATCATGTCTAGAAGTGTACGACTATTCTTTTGAAGTGAAGAATAATGCTATTTCTATGTTTTCCAAGTCAAATAAAATTAGGTACTGTAATGTGCCACATGGTACACATCTCCCAACGATATATACGTCGTTTTTACAGTTGAAAATATTGTTTCCAATAGACATTTACCTAAGGAACAATATTGTGTATTATAGCATAAACGTCTTGATCATATGTCTAGAGAAAGAATAGAAAGATTGATAACGTTGACGTTTTGTCCACTCTTAAATGTTACCTAAAGGCTTGCTAAGACTGTTGTAGAAGTAAAATGATTAAGATAAAGAGTAAAATTGCAGTTCGAAGTCCTAACCTGTATGAGGTCATTGACACTGATATTGGTGACCATATATGGTAAAGTAGTATGGAAATTTTCATTTCAACATAGTCATTGACGATTATTTCCTTTTGATTAAAGAAAGGTCTGAATCTTTGGATAGATTCAAGTTTTTTTGGACTAAAGGCAAGAAATGATTAGGTTAAGTCTTAAAGATTGTCAGATATGACCACAGTGGTGAGTATTTTGACAAGTATGGTAATGCTGGATAGCTTAAAGAGCCATTTGTCAAATATTTAGAAAGATTATGGGATAGTAACTTAGTTTACTATACCTAGAAATCTTGAACAAAATGGTGTGGGCAAAAGGCGTAATTGCACCATGATGGACATGATAGTGAGTATGATTACTAGGACTGGTTTATCAAGTTTTGAGTGGGGCGAAACAGCCTAATATGCATTAAACCGTATTACTACCAAATGTGTTCCATTGGCTCTCTTTTGAGTTATGGATTGGACGTAAACTTGACTCAAATCATCTTAAGATTTGGAGCATCCTGCTAAAGTTTGGTTATATAATCCAACATTAAGTAAGTTGGAATCAAGAACCACTCGGTATCATGCCCAGATCATTCAAAGGGATATCAGGTTTTCAAATCCCAATGAGGTGCAAGAATTATGGAATCACAGATAACGAAGTTTCTAGAGTTCGACGTAATCGCAGAGGATAGCTGCTCTTAGACTATTAAAGATAATAGTACGGTGGGACCACTGTGTCTTTATCTTTGTCTATACAGATAATTGTGGAGTCTTTTACACCACAAACTAAGCTTGTGAGGTTTAGAATACTGTTATTGATATAGTTCCTGATAAAGTTTCTCAAGCCTCTCAAGTGCAGGATAAAATAATGGTAGCTCCACTCAAGAGATCTGTTATGGAAAGACGTTTAGTTATACCACCGGACTATATAGTCTATCTGTGAGAGTATGACTACAATATTTTCTGCTGGTCGATCTAGTGACTTGTATGTATAAATGTTGTTTCTTATCTTCAATCAAACCTATAGTTAGATGTGTTGAAAAGATAAGATGCAATTTAAAACATAATAGTGTTTGAGAGCCTATTGAATTGGCTAAGGGTCAAAAGCTCATCCGTTGCAAATGGGTGTATGAGACTAAAAGAAATTCCAAAGGAAATATTGAGAGGTTTAAACTCGAACTAGTGGTGAAAGGTTTCACTCAGAGAGAAACTTAGTCCTTTTTAAAGAGTATTTCAGATTAAATATGGTATTACTAGCTCTTTATATAAATATATATAAATATATATACATATATGGAGTTACATTAGATAGATGATTTTAACTATGTTTCTCAATGAATACCTTGCTAAAGAAGTTTATATAGTATAACCCGAAGGCTTTGCAGCAGATGATTCAGGTAAGCTTGTGTGTAAACTGAAAAGCCTTATTTATGATTTTAAGCAAGTCTATAGACAATGGTGCTTGAAGTTTTATAATGTTGTCACTTCATTCAGTCTTGCTGAGAATAAAGTAAATCAGTGTATATACTACAAGGTCAGTGGGAGAAAATTTAGTTTTCTCACATTCTATGTAAGTGAGGTATTGCTTGCTAGTAGTGACATAGGAATACTGCATAAGACAAAGCAGATGTTGTTAATGAATTTTGGCTTGAAGAACCTTAAAGGTATCTTTTGTCCTTGGCATTCAAATTTTTAGGAATTTTTCTTCTTGTATGTTAGATTTATCTCAGATTGTATATGTTAATTGTGTTTTGAAAAGATTCAATAGGTCAGGAGTTACTGTTGTTGTGAAGGCCGATAGATTGAATCTCTGGCATTGTCCTTGTTCAAATTTTAGGAAAACCCAATTGAAAGATATACTTTATGTTAGTATACTTAGAAGGGTCATGTATGTTTAAGTCTGCACTAGGTTAGATATTGTTTTTGTGGAAAAAATTTCAGGCAGATATCAATCAAGTCTAGGATATGATCACTGGATTGCTGCCAATGAGGTTTTGAGATATTGAAAAGAACAAGAAAACTATATGCTGACAAACATGTTCAAGATCTAGAGTTAGTAGTGTATTTGAATGCAGATTTTATGAGCTATAAGTATGACAAGAAGTTGATAACATAATATATCTTTGTATTAGTAGAAGGTGCAGTGTTATGACAAAGCGATAAATAGAAATCTATATTGTCCTCTATTGTATAAACGGAGTCTGTAGCATGCTTTTCAGCTATTACTCAGGATATTTGATTTCGGAATCTCATTAAGGATTTGGCTATATTTGATTTTATGGATAGACCTAGACGGTTGTATCGAGACAATAACTCTTCAGTGTTGTTTATGAGCTAAACAATAATAAAGGTCTCAAGGGGTCTAGATATATGGTGATCAAGTTTTTTATCATAAAGAAATGATACAAAATGGTGACACTACAGTAGAGCATATTTCCACAAAAGATGTGGTTATGGACCCACTAACTAAAGATTTTCGCCCTTATGTACTTGAACGACATGTCATGAAAATGGGCTAGGGAGCATCATTGGATGATGTTGTTTAGTGGATGTTGTTGTTTATTGGGAGCTATTTTGATTTTGCTTTAATAAAGCTTATATATGTTGCACATTCAACAAAGTGTTCATAAATGTGTGGTCAATATATTGAATTGATTATATGTAATGAAAATCTCAAGATATTGTGTAAGCCTTGAATGAAGGCTAGGGGCATCTAGTTATCAGCCTTGAACATTTGTTTTGATTACACATAAAGAAAGGTTAACCATAAGGATAAGACATATGTGTGTTCATTAGAACCATAAAGATATTCTCTAGTACCACATTTGGTTTTCTGTCACTTAAGATAAGATAATAGTAACTGACAAAGGGGATAACACATAAGGTATTACTCTCTATGAGGTGTTATCCGTTTGCCACACAACCATACCGAATCAATATCAATAAAGTTGAAAGCACCCGTGACAATGGAAGGCTCTGTATAAATACATATAGTTATCGCCGTGATTTGGTGTTTGAGACTTTATAAAATATAATTGACTATTAAGAATTGTCACTAGACCAACATAAAGGTGCGTACATACAGTATAGTCTCAATTAACATAGCCCAAGTAGAAGAATATAAGAGTTTTAATGATGTCGACTACATTAATTGAGACTGTAATTATCGTTTTATGGGGTTAGTCTAATAAGGTAAGGTATAAGGTTTTCTTAATAGTCAAATTTGGGCCTAGCATTTTGTGGGCCGAGTTAGGCCCGGCCCATGATGAGAGGGCCTATTCAAAACTCTATAAATAGCGTTAAGGTCCCTCCTCTAGCCCTCATTCTTCCATGAACTTTCTCTGACCTCACATAAGGCAAGTTGTCAATGGAAGTCTCATCGAGCCACGAACTGAGGGTCATAGAGAAGAAGAACTTGAGCGTTAGCTCGTCGTCTGAGCGTTGGATTGTCGTCATTCCGCATAAAGAAAGATGGATTCCAAATTAGGTACGTAAATCTTCGTATTTTTCTTCTACATGTTCGGGTTTATACCTACGTTGATCCTGGGATGCCATTTTGATGGCCAACACTCAATTCATGCAACGGCCTTGTACCGCGCAATAGGAGGGACATCCATACTAATGGTCTGAAAAAAATAGGGTGAGCAATGCCCAATAAAGGAAACAATTAGGCTCTAAGCTAAACAATCCACCCACCACTAGTGGTAAGGCACAGTCCAAGTATAAGTAGTTAATTCCAACGATGTGTATAAACTAGGAATAGATAAGCTAATTCATGCAATATCCATGTGTCACAAGCGTGTCGCACTGCTATAATTCAAGCCAAACAAAACAAACAACAATACTTACCACACACCCAATTTCCACCCACAATTCAAACTCTCATCGTATAATTCACACGCGACTCACACGCCTCAAGTATTTTGATTTTCATGTGATCACATTATCCATGAGTCATAATTACATTGAGTCTCTGGCCGATTCGCTGGAGTCACTTCTGGATCACTAGGCGGGATTTCCATGGATTACTTACCATGGGCATCTCACTTCGAGGTATCTCAATATCTCATAACCAAGGCATCCAAGGTACATAGCATAGGCATCTCACTTCAATATATCTCGGTATTATGCAGCTGAGACATTCATCATCACACAGTATGGACATCCCACTCCTTAGGATATCATTGGTGTCACTCGGAATCATACAATTGAGACATCTATGATCATACAGTATGGGCAGCCGACTCCCTAGGGCATCATCGGTATCACATGGCCGATGGAAATCTCTTAATTTAGTTCATTTCACACGGTTCACATTTCCACATCTTGAATTAGTTACACCGCACCAATGTGCTCAGCTTTCAAGGACTTCCTAATCACACCGGAAGCAAATTCTCATGCAATGGCCATGTCACTCACATATCATTCACTATGGAGAGAAGTACATTCAACGTAGTTAAATCCCTTAGTCAACTACTATTCGAGATTTTACCGTCTTCATGTAGATACAGTAGATTCTCCATCAACAAGCCAAAACAAATCAGATTTGCGCCTTAATTGAATTGGTCTTGTTACCCTAGTGAACGGGCTCTAAAAAATTCTAAATTTTTTTTATGTCATCGAGAAGAACTAGCCTAACATTTTTCATGGAGGGTTCGAAGTCTACAATGAGTTTGAGTTGTACCGCGAGCGGTAAATCAACAAAGTAGAGTTAACTCTGGCTTGTTAAAGCAGAGAGTAGAATTCTTAAGTTTTAGTTATTTTTGAGTAGTCAAACCTTTTCTAAGCGTCCTGAAACTTCCATATGTTAGAGATAGGGCCGTCCTTAACTTCAATGAAGAGGTCATGTCTAGATTCGAAGTAAGGAATTTTATAAAAACACTAAAGGATAGATGTATACGTAATTCTACTGACAGTTTTAAAGCACCGCTGAGAATAAGGTTCTACAATTTCCATTTCAGCTCCTAAAAGTCTAAAATTTAGTGCAAAAGGTGTTCCCTACAACTTTCTTGAAGGAACCCTATAAAATTTCGAGCTAAATATTTTTGTATAAATTCTGGTAGGCACTAAGGTCATGAATTTCGTTATTCTGGGCGGAACGGCTCTAGGATAAAAGCACTCTCTTAAGCTAATCATCTCTTCTTAGAAAAATCCAGAAATAATCTATGTTATAGTTACGGATGTTGGGAGTAACTTCCAAGAAGGAGACACCATCAAATTCGAACCATCGTGGAGTCACCAAAATTTAGAAACAGAAGGGGTTCAGGTAGAGTCTGGCTCTAGAAAAGAGATCCCACACATCAAAACACTTGCAATGCTTCCTCAAATCATAATCACAGCTCAATAACACGCTCAAATTAGAAGTCCTAGGCCTCATGCAATATCCACTTCTCACATCAGTCGTCAAGAACACTTACAACAACCAAAACAGACACACCACTTCGCGTGCAAGGATACCGAGCTTCCAAAGTAATATGCAACCCTTTTTCCTAAACATGCATGGCCTTATACATGAGCAAGACAGCATACACAGCTTTTCAGTTGAGCCTCTACGCCAGTCCTACCCATAGATCGAACATGCAACTCAAGAACGACGCTCCACAGCCAAGGAAAGGCGAAACCATTCCAAGACAGAACCCAAGGGACGACTAGCCACTTCACCGAGCAACGAGGGGATTATTCTAGCCTAGTACCCAACAATTTCCCTTTTCTGGTGGCTATTCGACCCTCCTTGCTCCTTCTTCTTGCTGGTTCTTCGAGGATTTGAGCTCCTAAGGCTTGAAACCGAGAGAGAATGCAGAGAAATAGGAAGGGGCGTTCTGCGGAGCCGAAGGATAAGTGAGGGAGAAATGAAAGAGGAAAGAGTTGCTTGAGTGTTTAAGTCTAGATTTTCATGAGTTTCAAGGCAACTAATCATTGCATTTTGCAATCCCCACACTCGGTTTCGGAATCTGAGGTGGGCAGAAATGACAAGGAAAAGAAGGGGCTTCCTCTTGCATGAAGTTTCCTACCATGCACACGCACACTTGTCCAAAGATGAGTGTTTTAAGAGATCATTAGGGGTTAATTTGATTTTTCTTGCACTTCAATCATTAATCCCTACAAAATGCTTGCTTTGTCCATTTCGCCCCTACACTAATCAGCCACCATAAGAAATAATGGTAGAAGAGATGGAAATCTAGTTCCATAGGGTTAAACAGGTAACATCAATTTACCATTTATAAAATATGCGCTGCAAATTTTCCTCTAGTTTCCTAAATTCGTGAGGTCATTAATCGTCCTTCACGTCACATGAAATAGCATTGCTAAAATAAATCCCGAATTTTCAAGACAATCAAGGCCGTACGAGACCTAAATTGCCTACGTATACAAATAAATCCGAAGCCTATACCGACGAGCCAGAACATCTTCACTTAATCCTGGGCCTTACGCATGCACATGGCCCACGGGCCCAATTAGTGGCCCACACACCACATCGGTGCCCAAATCTTCAGCCCACCAAGCCTACACTCACCGTTCAGCATCCGGCCCAACGGACCCACTGCTTGGCCCAACTTCCTGTCCTCCGAGCCCCTATCAGTCCATCTGTAATTCTAGCATCTGAGAAATTTGGGGTGTCACATTATTCAATGAGGATTTGCGTTTCATTAACTGCGAAGTTTCGCGCTGAAGACCGTTTCATAGAGCAAGTTGAACTTTATGGACGGTGATTCAATAGTCTAATAACAAACTTTCAGGAAAAGGCAAAAGTCTTTTTTTTTTTTTTTTTTGTGGGCTGAACGACAAGAAAGCTAGTCCAAAAGTTTAGGAGAATGGAATAAAAATATTCCAATCGAATTATAATGTTGATGAAGTCCAAGCAATGACTGGCGTGTTAGAAGAATGTGGAAAGCGACATGTTAGTGGAACAGCATTTATTATATTTTTAAGGATAAATTATTCGTCCTCTAATTATTTTTTAGTTTATGCTGAGCTGTGACCGTGGCTAAATGTCGGTATATCTCCCGACTGAGTGCTCTAAAGAAATCTATTAAGAAAGAAAGTTATTCGACCCGACTGGAAAAAGAAGAAGAAGAATAAGAAGAAGGTCTACATATTGCGACTCTCTCATCCAATAAAAAGTTTAGATGTCGACTCTATTATATAGATGATAGATTTATGACTTGTGGTATAACTTTTTGAATACAAATACGTAGATAACTATGAAAATACCAATGAGTTATCAAATTCTTATGCTAGATAACTTTTTGTATTTAAAGTTTAGGCCGTAAAAAAGGCAATTCTCTTGGTAGAATATATGCTATAATATATATCTCTCTCTCTTTCCTCCACCTGGTAATGTTCTTTTGTGCCCTCGACAATTGTTTTCTTTGTTTTGAGCACGTGGGGGTTCTTCCAATAAGATATTCCAACTCGAGGTGGACGCTTGAAATCGGAAAGCACGCGCCTACCTTATCGATTTGGTGGGATGCATCCTTTTTTGACATTTACATCTTCAATTTCCTTGACTTAAAGTAGATGAAGCTTCCATGAAATGGACATGCTATAATGACGTAGTGACGAAACACAAAACACCAATAGAGCTCTCGCGCCAAATAAATAAAAAAAGAAATGAAAAGAATGGAAACTTATGAATATAAAGTTGTTTTATAGAGTCGGATGAAGAAGTCCCAAATTCCATGTCATGTGGAGCAGCTAATTTATCATAATTAGGTCATAACATATATGCTCAAGTGTTTTAGTAAACTTAGATCCAATTGGATACGTTGAGTACTTTTTTCCCTTAAAAATTTGAAACTAAATTTTTCCATGGGAGGAATCAGAGGAGTTGCTGTCTTGCATCATGAATGGGCAAAATGTTGGATTTCAATTTCTTTTCTTTTTTTTATTACTTACGTGTAATATTATTAGTTCTGGACTGTGCAAATTTGCATGATTTAAGATATGGGAAATATTACAGCCGGAGGCCTAAACTTTTTTCATGGTTATGCCCCATGTACTTAGAATTCCTAAGCTTTCTTTCATTTATTTCAATCCTAAAACTTGCAAAATTCATGCATTCAATTCTTTAGTTTTAGGTGGATGGAACACTTAGATCACATTTTTTTAATTAATTTTTCCTTCTCTTTTTAGGTACATGGCATAGATGTGACGTCAAATGGACATCAAAATGAAAAAGAAAAAAGAAAAAAAAGGACCAAAATAAAATATTAAAAAAAAGAAAGATGAAAATCAGAAGAGAGGGGGAGAGAGAGAGAGGACGATCGAAATGGGGGGAAAAGTATCAAAAAAGTCCTAAACTTATTGCATTGGTACCAATTCAGTCCTAAACTTTTCAATTGGACCAATTTAGTCCTAAACCTTTTAATATTGGTACCAATTCAGTCCATTTGGTCAATTTTGGCCGGCCGGCGTTGACGTGGCAATTTTTATGATTTTTTATGATGTTTTCGAATTTTTTATTAATTTTTTTCTTTTTTTCCTTTTTCTTTTTCTTTTCCGGCCATTGGGCGAGGGCCGCGAAGTCCTCGCCGCCGCCGGCGAGGGTCGCGGCCCTCGCCCGGCCTCCCGGGCCGCCGGTGAGGGTCGCGACCCTTGCTCGGCCTCGCCTAGGGTCGCGGGCAAGGCCGAGCGAGGGCCGCAACCCTCACCGGCGGCTCGCGAGGGCTTCGTGGCCCTCGCCTCCACCCCGGCGATGGCCGCCATGGCCTCGTCGGCCCGTGGGCGAGGCCGCCGCCCGGATCCGGGTGAGGCCGCCTCGCCCGGCCTTGCCACGGGCGAAGGTGGCCTCGCCTAGCCTTGCCGCAGCAAAGGCGGCCTCGCCCGCGGCTGGCAAGGCCATGGCCGGGCGGAGGCGAGGGCCACGACCCTTGCCGGTGGCTCGCGAGGGCTTCGCGGCCCTCGCCTTCGCCCCGGCGATGGCCGCCATGGCCTCGCCCGTGGCTGGCGAGGCCATGGCTAGGGTGGAGGCGAGGGCTGCGAAGCCCTTGCGAGCCGCCGGCGATGGCCCTCACCCAATGGCCGGTGAGCCTCACCGGAAGCTCGCCGACGACCGCTGGAAAAGAAAAGGGAAAAGGGAAAAAAAATTAATAAAAAATATAAAAAATTCGAAAAAATCATAAAAAAATCATAAAAATTGCCACGTCGCGTTCGGCCATTGGCCGACGTCCACGTCGTGTCGACAGGCCATAATTGGCCGGATGGACTGAATTGGTACTAATATTAAAAGGTTTAGGACTAAATTGGTCCAATTGAAACGTTTAGGACCGAATTGGTACCAATGCAATAGGTTTAGGACTTTTTTGGTACTTTTCCCTCGAAATGGGAGAAGGATAGCCCTGGGGAGTGGAGGGTGACTATTGGCGAGCCTTGCCTGGGCCATGGTAAGGGTTGACGAACCACGACCAAGCCAAGGGAAGGGCCTTGCCATAAGTAGAGCAAGCAAGAGGCATACTTGCTCTCGCCTGCGCGGTGATTGTGTCCCACTCACCAATATCGAGTGGCGGTGATTGACCTTCGCCCTCACCAGATTTTATCTGAATACTAACTTCACTAGACACTATCTTGAATTGGATATAGGTCCTTCAATTGTTATATATAATATTTTTCCTACGCAAGATAAGATATAAGAAATGTAGGGATTTTTTAATACCAATTTTCCCGATCATTGTCTTGCCGACCAAATCAACCTTCATATATTTGGAGTATATGTACAATTAGCATAATTATTTTTAGCTTGAAAAAGGGACAGGAAAGGCGATCCCCTAGGCCTTAACATAGGACTTTCACACTCGTAACGGAATATTTTATTTAAGCTACATAGAATTCCTCTAGCGTTCACCATTTAAATGGCGAGCTCATTATTGCAATCTCACTACAGCATAAGTTAAGTAAATTACATTGACCCACGGTAGTTATTCAAATAATTATATCAATGGTGTACACGACACGTAGTTTTGGAAGCTTATCAACATGGCATGCAAAAACTGTTCGTGAAGGATCATGAGGACTTCACGCGACAAAATCTTTAGTGGTTTGTAAGTGTCTCATCAATTGTTGATGTGGCATGCATTTTTCCACACTGAACCAATTACAAATTGACACGTACATATAGAGGTGGATTTAGATAAACAAAATAAAAAATCTCCATCCACCTCACTTTTCCTCCTCCATCTATGGCCGCCTTGAGCCCAACTCTGTGCCTCCCTCTGCCGTCACCACCGGAGGAGTTGCCAATGCCACGTCTAAGGCAACCACTACGGAGCGTCCAACCCTCTCCATTGTGTTTGTGGTCGACGTTCCTTCCCTTAAATTTGTTGCCGTTGATCACATCTGGAGTCAAGGGGATAGCATTGCACATTTGAAGTAGATTACCGTCGCTCATAGCCATGGACGAGCCAATGTCGTTGGAGCTATGGTTGCAGATCTGGAAGTCCCACCGTGGCCATGGCAAGCAAGTGATGTTCCTTCCCTTGACTTCATCGTCACTTTTTTCTTCTCTCTTTTTCGTTTTCTAGTTGCATTGTCTGAAACAAGCAATAGGGGACTTCAAGAGTCGCCATTCGATTTTAAGAGTCATGGCTCTAGAGCCGTTGTGCTCATGGCCATGGTTCCAGATTTGGAACTCATGGCCGCGAGCAACGACGGCTTGTTCGGAGCCGAAGGTGGACAGCCAAATATCAAGAGCCAACTAGATAGACGCCTGAATGGGTCGCCGATGGCCATGGTCGACCAAATATCAAGAGCCGGCAGTGCCGATGGCCATTGATGATGGCTAGGTTAGGGAAAAAAATGGGTGGAGGAGGAAGAAGAGAAATTTTTATTTTTATTTTTTCTAATCTAACTAAGGAAACACATGTCAATTGATTATTGGACATGAATAAAGACACACCTCAAATCAACCATTGATGTGACGATAACAAACCACTTAATATATTCTCGTTTTACGAGTATCACAAATATCAGTCCGTCACGTTTTATCAATCACATTTGCACCGAATATGGATCAGAATCAGCTGAATGTAGTTCTCCATATACCATAATAAGATGATCCCACAACCATGAAATTGCTTTTATTACAACAGCTACAAACTGATGAATACAGAATACTTTCGAGAAGTGCACAAGAGATAAAAATAAAAATAAATAAATAAAAAAACTAAAAATCTAATCCAATTCGTCTCTCTGAGCAAGACCCATTTCCATTTGCAATTAGAGTGCAAGGAGAGGCTTCATCCAATCCTACACAGCTCGTGTGTAGACTCTTGACGAGATCCTCAATATTCATGCAGAAGTCAACGTCCATCTGCAAGGAAAAAAGATTATGTTAATGGAAAACGAACGATGATGTATGTTTACATTTGTTTGTAAGTATGTGCTAGTTTAAATAACTTAACCAAAAGTACAAGCTTTTCTTGTTTGTAATTTTACCCTAAAAAAAGAGGGGAGTGACCCAGGTACTTGAATTTACCTGAGCTACGATTGTCATTTCTAGTATGGAACTCCCAAACGATAATACACTGCTATTAAGAATAGATAGATTCAACTTCTTTATTTCTCTAAGTATCTCCGTCATGCATCCCTTTTGTTTCTCATAATGGATTCGAAGAAGAACATGTTTGTCCAAGACCCTTGCTTCGATCTCAGGGAGTTGTTGCTCAAAGTGGTTAGAGTTCTCATCTAATGAGAACATATCATCGAACGCCGAGACCTGAGACTTCTTTACAATCACAACTGATTCCACAGTCCTGATTGCAACCTCTTCCTCGAGTTTCTTGACGCGTTCTTGAAGCTGCTTCATGTAGTCGATTGCGTCACTGAGGATCGATGCTTTGTCCATCTGAAAAACACAACAGCACACAAGAAAGTTGATTTGAGTATATTGTTGTCTAGTATCTACCCCCTTGAAATTTCAACTTTGATTAACTTGAAGGAAAACCAGTGTCCGATCTTTGTTCATGATTTGGCAAAGGTAAACAAACCCTGCTCATCCTAACTTTAATTGTTTCCCATGGGAGTAAAAGGTTAGGTGATAAACCAGAAGATTCGCTCGGAGTGTGATATTCAAGTTTAAGGAATTGTAAGCAGGTCCCTAATGCACGTAGATATACATCATTTTAACTTTAACCCTTACTTTAAAAAATGAGACTCCAAACTCACGCCTCTTTCCAGTTGAATGAATTGTGATTGGATGAGATGATCTTATGCATGAAATGAAGTGCTGTGCTATTGACTATTTTAATAGCAATGGGGATAATTGTTTTGCTAATATGATTAGATCTCTTAAATAAGATTGTTGTGAACCAGACTTTAGGAAATTCACAACAATCACCGACAGTAATGAATCGGGGCAAACAATCTTCAAGACTTCCTAACGTGGGTGCATCAACATTTTGATAATTTGATACATACTCTAATGTAATGACGAAGATATATATTCTTAGTAATAAGGAATCTTTCAAAGGAAAAGTAAAAAGTTTTTTCAAGAAGATTTACCTTTTTAAGGCCAGGAATGATAGCAGAGAGAGCAATGAAGCTCTGGCTAAGCTTCTCACGCCGCTTCCTCTCAGCAATCAGGTGTTCTCGTGTATGCATAGGTGGTCTACTCATTGCGCCAATTCTCTTTGTCTCTGTTTGACAGTCTTGGGTCTCATAAGCACCTTCGCAAATTAATTACAAGGAAACTTTTGGTATTACTATCGTGCAGTATAACTCCTCAGATCTTATTCGATTAACCTAAATATGTAACAAATGGTCGAAGCAAGTACCGTAAATCTGCTGCGATTCAGTTGGGAGAGAATCCAAGCTCGCAAAAGATATCAACTGGGAACTAGATGACGGCGAGGATATCACCGTTGTGGGGGCTTTGTTTGTTTTGGGTGAGCAAGAGTTGCTCACTCTCTGAGTCTTTGGCATCTTCATTGGCCTCTCCATGATTGTCGGAGCAACTTCTACTGCCGGATCCATGAGACCTCGTGTTGTTTCCGGAACAAGTAGTGAACAAGGGGAGTACGTTTCTGAAGAGAAAAATTTGAAGTCGAAATCTTCAAGAGGGAAATCGAAGGCGTTCATTATTTGATGATGTTGATACATATGATGTAGTGTTTCTTCTGTTACCTATGAAATCAAGTAAGAATAAAATCTTGAAAAATGCATCAAGTCAGACGTAATAACATCTGGGGCTTAGGAGGAAAATCGAACGCTTACTATCTCAGGGAACAACTGGGATGATAAGATCTCCATTGAAGCACTCTCTGGGGTTCCCAAAAAGCGTGAGTTGTTCACCTTCGTTTGCTGTGCTATATGTTTACAACCCTAGACAGAAGGCAAAAAATCCATCAGAAAAATAAGATTGATTTATCATGGATGAAATTCGAGGAATCACAATTCTACGTTACTATCAAAATTCACGGAAAGTCATCTTTTCGTGCCTTTTTTTTTTTTTTTTTTTTTCCTTCTCGATGAACAACAAATTCATACATGTTTGAAGAAGTGGAGAACAGAGGGACATGAGAAGAAGAAGAAGCCTAAGTCAGAAACGTCACCTTGAGTGGAGGAATACTTGAGAACCTTGTCTTTTCGAAACGCGGTCTCCGCTCTCCTTTATTGTTGGAGAAATGCCTATATTTATGGAGGAACCAAGCGCGGTCGACCCTCTGCAAAGTTAAGCAAAGCTTTCGCACGTGCCAAGCGTGTTTGCCCCCCTGCTCTCTCTCTCTCTCTCTCTCTCTCTCTCTCTCTCCCTCTCTCTCTCCTCTTCAATAATTCCCTATAATCCTTGGATCATAGACCGTATAGTAAGGAGCCCCGGCATGATTTATATATTCGGAGTAAATTGAAAATTTAATTGATTAAACCAGTCTTGCCCTAGTGTACATTTTATGTCTTTTGAACTTGTCTAGAATTCAAACTAAAGCAAAATGAATTGTTTGAAACTCAATTAGAAACTTGGCAAATATACAAGCATACGGAAGCTCCAAAACACTAGAAATTTCTTTTTATGGATGGATTGAGTAATTTCCTCAAAAGTTAATTGAAATCTTCAATAAATGCTTGTATTTTGTCAATAATAGATTTAGTTAGGACTTGGCATCATTATGTTGACAATAGGTTTAAAACTTGTGGTGTGACTTTTTCATTATGTATATTAATGAGTTTAACAATATCGGCCAGTTATCCAATTTTTATGTTAGATAATTATTTGCATTAATAGTTGTGGAAAAAGCCATACCTTTTCTATAAAACATATTTTTCACCGAGAAATATAAATATATAATTTATTGTCCCCTCAGCAAGTTCTCTCTCTGTTTTTTTTTTTTTGTCTGATAAAAAAGAAACGAGTTCTGCTTTCTTTCAGGGGTCTTCCAATATTATGCTTCAACTGGGGGTGGATGCTTGAAATGAAAAAGCCAGCCGCCTACCTTTTTGTTTGGGTGGGGTCTACCCTCTTTTAACAATCAAGGGGTTTATGTAACGTCACTTAAAGTAGACGAACCCTCCACGAATTGGACGTCTGATAAGATGTAGTCATCATGCACGTGCACAAATAGAGCTTTTAAGTTAAAAAAATCAAGATAAAAGAAATGAAAACAATTGAAGCTTTTGGATATATAGTTGTCTATCATGCACGTGCACAAATAGAGCTTTTAAGTTAAAAAAATCAAGATAAAAGAAATGAAAACAATTGAAGCTTTTGGATATATAGTTGTCTCTCACTTAGAGCCAGTCAACTGTTCAGGCGTCATCTTAAAGTAGATGAAGCTTCCATGAGATGAATGTCCCATAGTTGTGAACCACAAACAATAATAGAGCTATTGAGCTAAAATATTTGAAAAACTAATTAAAAGGAATTTAACGTCTTTGAAAATATAGTTGTCTTTAACTTAGAAACAATCAAATGGAAAACTACTCAAGTTAAGCTCTACGAGGTATAAGATGAAATATGTCTCAAATTGGGAATATCTTCTAACGTAGAATAGTTAATTCATTTTAGTTAACTCATAACTCATTTACTTAAGTTTTTTGGAATAAGTGCATTGGAAGTCTCAAAATTTGTTATGAAAGTGCAATTGAATCCTAAAACTTTCAAAAATTGTAATTAAATCATAAAACTAATTAGAAAGTGCAATGATGTCCTAAAACTTTCAAAATCGTCCAATTAAGTCCTTCCGTATAGTGCACTTTTTAAAAAAAATTTGAACTTAATTTGAACTTGATTGCACTTCTTGACAAGTTTTAAAACTTGATTGTACTTTTTTAATAAGTTTTCGGACTTAATTGTACTTTTTAAAAGTTTTCGAACTCATTATACTTTTGTGACACCAAAGTTTTTTTTTTTTTTCAATGAAGTTAAATCCAACTTGATATATTAATAAATTCAGACATGACCCCTTCCTAGGTTAAGGTAACATATTCTCATAGCATGTTCCGACAAGGTCCAAATGCAGGGGACTTCAAATGAGAGTTAGTCCCCCTTGAAAAAGGAAAAAAAATTGAAACTAGATTTAGCCATTGGAGGAGTAAGAGGCATTACTATCTTATCCTATTAACATCTTAATTTGCAAACTATTGAGTTGAAATTCCTTTTCTTATGACTTCTCGTGTATTATTATTGCTTTGAATTGTTTCAATTTGAATGGGATTTAATAAACAGAGTTATTTTCTATGATAATGCAGATGTAATTGAATTTTAAAACTTTTATTTTAGTTGTCTATATCCTTAAAATTGCAAGATCCATGTGATTTTTTTTTTTGGCAAGATCCATATACTTAAGTCCTTCCATTTGTTTAATTACTTGTAAGTTAATGGGACATTTACATGGCCTTTTCTTATTATTGATTTTTCCTTTTCTTTTTAGACACATGGGCTACGTGACATTAAGTAGACGTCAAGTCAGAAATAGACAATATTTAAAAACAGAAAAAAATAACTAGAAAGAGAGAGGTGTTCTCATAAGTGCAATCATGTTAGGGGCTGTTTGGTAACGTGCAAAATAGTACCCGATTCTGATTTTTTGTTCGCGAGAGTAATTTTGGAACATAATCGCGTTTGTTATAATTTTTGTTCCCGAAACAGATTTGGAGTGGAATCAAAAATTAAAAAAAAAAAAGTTGATTTTTGTTCCGGGAACAAATTTTTGAGAATAAAAAAACCAACTCTTCTTCTTCTTCCCTTCCGCCATCCCTCGACTGCCGTCCACCACTGCCCGCCGCCGCCGCCGCCGCCGATTGCCGCCCGTCGGTCCGGCGAGCTCGTCGGAGGCAAGCCCAACCACTGGCAAGGCCGAGCCTCACCGGGGCTGGGCAAGCCTCGTGACGCCTAGCCCCACCCGTGGCCGTGGGCCTCGCCCAGCCCCCCGTGAGGCTCGCCTAGCCCCACCGATGGCTAGGCGGCCTCGCCCGCCTTGGCGAGGCCGGCTTGGCAACCAACGAGGCTCGCCCAACCGCCGGTGAGGCTCGGCCGACGAGGGCCGGCGACGCTCCGGTGAGGTCGCCGGCCCTTCTCGCCGGTCGCCGATCCGGCGACCCGGCCACAAGAAGAAGAAGAAGGATAGGAGAAAAAGAAAAGAAAAAAGGAAAAAGAAAAAAAAAAAAAAAAAAAAAGGAAAAAAAAAAAAGAGTAAAAAAGTAAAAAAATTATTTAAAAATTAAAAGAAATTGATTTGGAACATAATCAATGAGCACGGTACCAAAAACGCAATTCTATTCCAAAATCATAAATTTTGGACAGTTACCAAACACGTTCTTTTACTCAGAATCGGTTCCCTAGGAACATAATAAAAAATAATCATTTCTTATCATAATTTGTTTCGGAAACAAAATCATTATCAAACACGCCTTTAATCGACCACCATGGGGTTAATAGTGGTCGGTAGTGGTCACAAATACACTTGGATGACTTTGGTGGTTACTTTTCATTGTTTTTTTTTTTTTTTTTTGAACAAGGTTACTTTTCATTGTTAGACTATGATTTTCTTTCTTTCTTTCTTTCTTTTTAAGATTTTTTTTACTTAATAATTAATTTTTATTTATTTAATTAGAACTCAACTTCACTGGATACTATCTTGGATTGGATATAACTTCATCCATTGTTTCATTTGATTTTTATTTTCTATAAAATATAACATACAAGAAATGTGGGTTTTCTTTTTTTAATCACACCTCAACCAATCTTTTCCATATTGTCCTAGCGACCAATGCAACCACAGTGTATCTATGGAGTATAGAATTGACATCTTTTGGCTTGAAAAAGGAGTGGTAAAGGGTGACTAATCATGGCAACTCTTCTTCGGTTTTAACACAGGATTTTCATGCTTCACGGATTGTTCGATTTATGCTACATAGACTTCCTCCGGATTGCAAAGTCTAAGTGATGAGCCTGTCACCAAGTTATATAAATTATATCAACCCTTTGTAACATTAGTTCGACTTACAAATTTCAATAGTGCATAAATATACCAGACCCCTTCATCTTATTTGGGAGTACTCCATCTCTAAGGCAAAAGTAGACAAGCGATATATGAGACCTTTCAAGGGAAAAGTGCTAAAAAAGTTCTAAACCTTTTATATTTATGTCAATTTAGTCCTAAACCTTTTTTTTTTGTGCCAATTTAGTTCTAAACATTTTTACTTAGTGTCATTCAGTCATTTCCAGCTAATTTTAGCCGAATTTTGCTGATTGGACGCCGGTCTGCTGACGTGGCTTGATCAAGTGTTAACGTGGACAACTTTTAATAATATTTTAATATTTTTGAATTTTTTATTTTTATTTTACTTTTATTTTACTTTTTCCTTCCCCTTCTCCAGCCGGTCGCCGGACCTTGGCGACCGGCCAGAAGGTCCGGCAACTGGCCAGAGGCGACGATCGGTGAGGTCGACCTTGCCGGACCTTGCCAGCCACCTCGCTAGTGGCTGAGGGCAGCCTCACACTGGGGAGCAAGGCTCGCCCTCGCCGGCCACCTCGCCAGTGGCCACAAGGGTGGCCTCGCGTTGGGTGGCGAGGGCGAGGCTTGCTAGGGCCACCCAAGCCGCGAGGCGACCTATCGCTGGGCGGGCGAGGCTCGTCCTCACCGGATATGGCGAGGTCGAGACTCGCCGGCCATGGGCGAGGCTCGACCTTGCCGCCCAACGCGAGGCCGCCCTCGTGGCCACTGGCGAGGTGGCTGGCGAGGTTGCCTCTAGCCGGTCGCCGAAGGAAAAAAGAAAAAAAGAAAAAGAAAGGAAAAATAAAAATATTCAAAAATATTAAAGTATTATTAAAAGTTGTCCACGTCGCACCAATTGAGCCATGTCAGCCAGGCCGGCGTCTAGTCAGCAAAATCCGGCCAAAATTGGCCGGAAATGACTGATCGGCACTAAATAAAAATGTTTATGACTAAATTGGCACAAATGCAAAAGATTTAGGATTTTTTTAACACTTTTCCCGACCTTTCAATATAATTATATAAATGGCATACCCAATGTGTAGGTTTTGAAGTTTATCGACATGACATGTTCAAAGCATCGATGGAGCATCATGAAGGGTTTGCTGCGTAAATTGGTTCACAAATTCAACCATTCCTATAAAACCAGTTTCGTGATTATCATGAACATCAATCCATCACAGTTTTGTCAATCACATCTGCATTGAACATGGATCAAAATCAGTTGAACCTAAATCTCCCTTTACAACAAGAAGATGATCCCACAATCGTTCAATTTTCTTAATTACAACAAATATAAACCGATGGATACAGAGTGCGTCTGAGAAGTGCACAAGAATAAAAAAGGACTGAACATCTAATTCAACCTGGGGAGAGACTTTCCGATTCGTCTCTCTGAGAAAAACCCATTTCCACTTGCAATTAGAGTGCAAGGAAGAGGCTTCGTTGAAAGGTCAAATCTCTGGAAAAGTAAAAAAAAGGACACTTTATAAACATACTAAAAGTTTCCTTTACAGCTCGTGGGTAAAATTTCAACGTGGTCAGATGTAGATGTGTAGGCGCATTATTAGGCGGTCGACCTCGCAAAACACAGGAGAAAAAACCCACTGGCAAAATAGAAACTCTTAGTCAAACAAGAAATTTCGTGCCGCAAAGTGGCGGTCAAAGGTTTTCCCTCGCTAGGTCCGAAAACACTATTGGAAAAAAAGGGAATAGTATCCAAAAAACACCTTAAATCTATTGCATTTGCATCAATTCAATTTTAAACATTTTAATTGAATTAATTTAATCATCAAGCTTTGTCAATTGAGTTCATTTGGTTAATTTAGGCCTGAAATTGTTAATGTGGATGTCACGATTCTATGAGGCATGGTTGGTGCTATTATGGACTTTTTCTTTTCATAATTTTCAAAATATTAAATTCTTTTCTTTTCGACGTTGGTTAGCATAGGTCATGACCCACATGGGGTCGATGCTCGATGAGGCCACCCCCAAGCGACGCTTGGCCTCCGCTAGGCCTATGGTGGGGAGGACAACCCTTTCTCAGATGAGGTTCAACCCTCACTAGCCAATGGCAGAAGAAAAAAATCAAAGAAAAAGCAGAAAGATAAAAGAGAAAAAAATATTAGAATTATAAAAAAAATATCAACGTTGGCCGTACTATGTAGGACCATATGTGTCTATGTAAACAATTTTCAACTTATATTGGTCGGATTGACTCAATTGACAAAATGTGAAATTGTTTATATATAAATTGGTTCAATTGAAAGTTTTAAAATTGAATTAATATCAATACAATAAGTTTAGGACTGAATTTATACTTTTCCTATAAAAAAAAAAAAAAGAAGAAAGAAAAGAGTAGCTAACTTCAGAATGACGAAAGGAAAAATTAGAATAGGCTTTTGAAAGTAAAAGAACGATGATGATATTGATTGATCATGTAATCTTGAGAAGAGCTTGGGGTAGAATCTTGACGAGATCCTCAACTTTCATGCAGAATCCAACGTCCATCTGAAACGAAAAGAAAGACTATGTTAATGAAAATCAACGATAATAAAGTTATGTGTTTCCTATAGGTGGGCGCTATAAGAAACACATACATCCCAATTATGTATGAAATAATATGACAAAAAAGTGAAATTTATTCATTTAATTTAAACTATACTCATAATTTGTTTTTTTACAAATCAATTTTCATACCGTATGATTCCCGATAGTGTATGTTGCCCCACTGAGGATCCAATGAAATTTCTCCTTCAACCTGAATGATGTAGGATTTGAAATTCCAATTTAATTGGACGGCAATTAAATCGTAAAAATTGAGTCGAGTAGTCCCACAATCAGCCCTAGGGTTTGTCAATTGGTCAAGGCAATTCTTGTATTCAATGAGGATTTGCGTGTGATTAGCTTCGAAGTTTATTGAATGCCGTTTCACACAGCAAGTTAGACTTTAAAGCTAAAGTTCTCTCCTTCGATAGACAAGAAAAGAAGATAAGACCAGGCTTTTCTTTTCTTTCGTGGACGGTGATTCAATAGTCTAATAATTTTAATTTCATGAAAAGGCAAAGTCTTTCTAACTGCGAAGGTAGCCTCCACTAAGTAAACACGATTGATTTGCTTTTCATTTTACTTCTTTTTTTCTCCCCTTTTCGTTGCTTTGACTAAACGACAAGAAAGCTCGTCCAATGAAATAATTCAATTTATATATAACGTTGGTGAAGTCCAACCAAACCCACGAGTGGCGTCTTAGAAGAATGCTGAAAGGGACTGGTGGTAAAGACTTTGAATTACACAGCACTAAGATTTTTTTAGAGAAAAATAATGCGTCATCCAAATAATTTTTTTTTCCTTTGGATGTGGCGGTGGCCAAACGTTGATATATATATATCTTCCATCAGTGATAGGCATATCGTTGAGTGCTCTAAAGAAATTTATTCATAAAAAATATATATTTGATTTGACTGAAAAAATGGTCCCCTTATTATGGCTTTCTCTCTCTCATTCTATAAAATATTTATTACTTGACTACATATGTAGATAATAGGATTAGGACTGATGAAGTTTTTTAATATGAATACGTAGACAATTATGATGAAGCTAGTGAGTTGCAAATTTCTTATATTAGATAACATAAGGAGTCTATGGAATAGACACATGATACCTAAGACACCTGTGCTACCCTACAAATATGGCTGCCTTAGGCCTCAACAAGTAACTGCCTTTTATTTTCTAGACTCCAGAAATTATCCTATAAAATTCTTGGATTTAGAAATTTTCTAATTTACAGGATTCACAAAGTGGCAAGTGAAAAGCACACTTACATAACCTATTTACGTTACCAAACTAGTACTGCAACTCTAAACATTTAAGAACAGTAGACCTTGAGGAAGAGAATAAAAAAGTTTAGAAAGACATGGGAAATGTGTATGCTATAGAAATGATCTAAACTCAGTTTGTTGTGCAAACAGTATATTAGAAATGCATTAACTTAAAGTAATTAAATGATAATATTAGATATTTTCATATAATTTAAGAATAAATTGAACACGGATAAAAAATTCATAAATCATATTGAGTAAATTAAAAGTTCAATGATGATATTATATATTTAACCTAAGTTCAGAAATTATTTATATTATTTTCTCTTTGACAACAGGTTCATGTACCTAAGGACGAAGATGCTTTGCTCGGGCCCATCCTCTTTATGTTCATGTTCCTCGTACCCTAAGGTGGACGGAGCTCGAGTGGGGCGTCCCGCTTTTGACAGTCGCCATGTTCATGTACCATGTCATAAGGACGTAATCGTGACATTGACGTTTTCTAAGGACGCAATCACGAAGCCCGAACACCGAAAACAGCTTTTGAGCAAAAGAACTAAAGTAGAAATGGAAGGAATTGACACTTCTGAACATGTTAGCTCTCTTTAACTGAGAAACGATCAGAACTTGACTTTGTGTAGAGGAAGCTTCCATGAAATGGACGTCACGTAAGGCCTGGTCATGAACATTGACACCAGTGGAGATCTTGAGCTAAAAAAAACTGAAAGAAATCAAAAGAATTGAAGCTTTTGAATATATAGCTGTCTTCAACTTAGAACCATTCAATTGGATCACAAGACTATTTAAATTGAACTATGTTAAGATTCATGTATATTGATCACAGAACTATTCAAATTGAACTTGACTTTGTGTAGAGGAAGCTTCCATGAAATGGACGTCACGTAAGGACCTGGTCATGAACATTGACACCAGTGGGGATCTTGAGCTACAAAAAACTGAAAGAAATCAAAAGAATTGAAGCTTTTGAATATGTAGCTGTCTTCAACTTAGAACCATTCAATTGGATCACAAAACTATTCAAATTGAACTATGTTAAGATTCATGTATATTGATGTCAAAGGAAAGACGTCCACTTCGAAAATGTCAAATAATGTAAAACAATTGATATGTCCTAATTAGTTTATAACTTATTGAGTTGTTTTTTTGATGAAATTGAATTTAACTAAATATTGATAAGTTCGGAATTAGCCTTAACAATCTTTCTAAATTAAGCAGTTGTGCTTCTACTCCCCCAATCAGAGGAGACATCAAACGAGGATCTTCTTCCCTTGAAAATTTTGAAACTAGGGTCAGTCATGGGTGGAACCAGAGGAATCGTTATTTATAAATATGCAAAATATTGGACTGAAATTCTTTTTCTTCTTACTTAAGTGAACTATTATTGGCTTTGGACTGCGTCTATTTGTTCCTCATTTAAGATGTTAGATAATCATGACTCGAGTCTTATAACTTTTTACGATAATACACATGAACTTGAGTTTTAAAACTTTCATTTTGTCCATTTAAATTTTGAAACTTGCGAAATTCATGCATTTTAAGTCCTATTTGTTCCTTTAGTTTTAAGGGGGTGGAACATTTACATGGCATTTTTTTTTTCCATTTCTTTCTAGATACGTGGTGTAGATGTGACGCCAAGTGGGGCCACGTTACATACGACCACAAGATGAAAAAAACTCAAAAAAAGAAAAACAAAAGAAGCGGAGAGAGTTTGAAAGAGAAGTACTGATCGAGATGGGAGAGGTATAGCCATAAGGGTGGTTAGTGAGGGTTGGCTAGCCTTGTCCTGGCCATGGTAAGGGTCGGTGAATCTTATCCGGGCCAAGGAGAGATCCTTACCACTAGTAGATCATGCAACGGCCTGGCTTGCCCTCATTTGCATAGTATCTCGCTCACCGACACCGAGCAGTGCTGACTAGCCCTCGCCCATGCCTAGATTTGGAGAGGGCAAGAAGTCCATGGCCCTCACTGGCAAAGGGGTCGAGATCTCACCACAGCATCATCCATCAAGCAAGCGACCACCGTAGTGGTGATTGTAATTGACATTGATGATCATGATCATTGGAATGGCTTTGGTGGTCATACTTAATGTTAGACTATGGTTTTCTTTATTTCTTATTTTAAAGTTCTTTATTTAATAGTTCACTATTTTTATTTTGTCTTTATTTTACTTCACCAAACACTGTCTTAGATCGGATATAGTTTCATCCATTGTTACATCTTATACTTTTTCTACACAAGATAACATATTTGTCTGGGGTTTTTCTCATCCCACCGTAACCTATCTATTTCGAATCATTAGCCTTGCGACCAAACATAAACTCAATATATGTATAGAGTACATGTATAAATGGCATAATTTTTTTTTTTTTTTTTTTTTGGCTTGAAAATGATAGAAAGGGGAAACTATTGAGGGCAACTACCTTTGGACATTAATATTGGAGTTTCACACACTCGCAATGAAATGTTTGATTGAAGTTGCATATAATTCCTTTGGTTTGCATTTTCTAGATGGTGAGCCCATAATCACAACCTCACTACAAACAAGTTAAATAAATTACTTGACCCATCATAGTTTTGCAAAATAATTATACTAATGGTGTACACAATACGCAGTTTTTCAAGCCTATCGACATGGCATGCTTTAACTGTCCATGAAGGATCATGAAGAGTTCGCTCCATAAATTAATTCACCAATTCAACCCTTCATATAAAAACGGTTTCATGAGTATCATGTATATCAAACCATCACCTTTTGTCAATAAATTATATGAATTGGCATAATTGCAATAAGTTTCGGATTATCTTAGTCATTGTCCCCAAACCTTATCAACATTAGCGGGAAAACAACAAAAAGTGTAAAGGAAAAGAAGCGCTTTTCTAACGTCTAATTGGTGCGTTGATATCATGCTTGTTTTACCAACAAGATATTATGCAAAGAAAATGTCCTCATTTGCTAGTGTTGTATTTGAGACATTCATTTACTTTTTTGGCGTAAAACATAATTTCAAAGAGCTTGAACCTTTTTCTTCGGCCGGGAAGGAGACGCCCTTTTGACTTTTGACCACTAACTCAAGAAATTATGAGTTATGACCAATTAATAAATTGTACGCAAGAAACACAAGTGGGCCAGAGAGGGAATAATCTGTCGCTAGATCTTCGAAATGATCTGTCCTGACACTAGTGTAATGCTAAAAAAACAGGCAGCTTGTCGTATAGCTAAAAGATGAAACATATGTATCTACTTTCATGCCTATCTTTATGTTCCACACCTACAGTATGTATACTGTTATATGAAATAAAGAGGATCTCTTAATTTTAAGGGACCTGACACCTTGAGGGACCTGACTAACTTTTGGAGTTAAGAAGGCGCTTTCAGAATTGTTCTGACCAGGAACTTTACCAGCGTCAGGATTTAAGATGGCACATTCAAAGTTTTTCCGACCAGAGGGGGCCTGATACCATCGGAGTTCTTCTGACCAGGTACCTAACATTCTCTAGATTTGAGATGGCGCCTTTGGCTTCCATCAGGATTTGAGATGGCGCTTTCGATGTACTTCCGACAAGGGAAAGATTTTTTTAGGAGGTCTTCATTTGGACTACCTGTAAACTGTTAAGACAGAATAATTACCTTGAAAATTCTTCCAGCAGGGTAAAGTTCCAAGTAGTTCTCTCTCCAAAGTGTGAAAATTTAAATAATCTTTCGGAGTTATTCTGATAGGAAAAGAAACAATGCAACTTGTTCAAGTAGACTTACTTGGAGAGGGAACATTGGTCCTTCATCACCGACATTTGATGACGTTAGCTTTGCCCCAGTGTACCTTCCATCTTTGAGGAACTAGTCTGGGATTCAAACTAAGGTGAACATGAGCCATTGGAAACCCAATTAGAAACTTGGCAAATTTACAAAGCATATCAAGCGTACGGAAGCTCCATAAAATTGGAAGTTTCCTCTTATGAAGAATCGATTGAGTTCATAAAAAGTTTATGCAGATCTTTAATAAATCCCTGTGCTTAAATCCCTGTGCTAGAAGCACCACTATTTGCTAGACTGCATATCGTCGATAGTAGAATTATGACTCAATTGCATTCTATAGATAATAAAATCAAGACTTGTGTAACTTTTTTGATATGGATATATTGACGATTTTGATAAAAGCGAGTTATCAATTTCTTAAGGTAGATATCCATTTACATTAAAAATTAAAGCCGTGAAAAAGCGGTACTTATTGTATAAAACAAAATTTCCACCTACTTATATTTTCCTTCACTCGGTTCTGATAAAGCTTTTTTCCTGCCCTCAACGTTTTCCTTTCTTTCAGGGGTCTTCCAATAAGATATTAGGATAGTAGCATAAATGATCTCTGAACTTTGACCCAATATCCAATGAGATCCCTAAATTTTTAATTTATTCAATGTGGTCCATGAACTTTAGCTCAATGTACAATATGATCTCTAAACATTTAATTTGTTCAATGTGATCTCTAAATTTTAAATAGATGCTCAACTTAATGCCTGAACTATGTGAAAATATTCAATTTTTTCCTCAAATTGGAATTACTTGAAGTATAACATTAAACATTTTCAAGTATTTTAGGGACTAAGTTGAATATTTATCAAAAGTCTATGGATATCATTGACCAAATTAAAAGTTCAAATACTATGTTCCACATTGGTTAAAGTTCATGGTTATATCTAAAAGTTAAAAGTTCAAGGATTATATTGCATATTAAGTCAAAATTAAAGGACTATTTGTATCATTTTCCTAAAGATATTTTAACTTGAATCGGACGCTTGAAATGGAAAAGCCAGCCGCCCACCTTGTTGATTCGGAGGGGTTTACCATCTTGCGACAATCAAGAGACTGAAAGTACCTTGACTTACTCCATGAAATGGACGTTTGATGGGGGAAAATTACTAAAAATGTCCTAAAGCTATTGCAATTTTTTCAAATCAATCGTAAACTATATATTTTTTTTTTTTTTTGCCCATTCAATTTTAAACCTTTTGTAATTATGTCAATTCAGTTTATCCACCCAATTTTGACGAACCAATGTTGATGCGAATGTTGACTGGCACCGGCTGTCCGGCCAACACTATCGTGGCAATTTTTATATTATTTTTTATTCTTTTCTTTTCTTTTTCTTTTTTTTCCTTTTCTTACTTTTCTTTTTCTCTCCCCTTACAGTGGTTGGCGAGGCTTCGATGAGGCTCACCAACCATTGGGCAAGGGCTGCAACACCCTCACTAACGACCGATAGCCCTCACTCGGCCTCACCCAGAGCTAGGGGAGGCCTAGGGGCTATAGGGGTTGCGGGCAAGACGGTTTCTGTGAAATATTGATTTGAAATTCTTTTTTTTCTTATTACTTAGTGAGGCCTCAAAATGTCATGTGCAATATGTGTCATTTCCAAATTTTAATTCATAATTATTGATGACGTACAAAAACGCAAGAAAATAATCACATCATCCCATCCAAGAAACTTAGCAAGTTTAATTTATATACATATGCATCTTTACATTAAAACCACTAGTTATCATCTATATACTCAAACAAAACACGATCATGTAACACAAGTCTTGGGAATGATCCCGTCATCTAAAAACATCCTGCCACTTCTTCACCAAAAATTTGCATGTACAAAATTTATGCACTGAACTACAAATCAAAAACCACAGCCATCAACATGCCATCGCTATTGAGACCAAGGGACCATCGAATCTCCTAAATGGTCCAACTAACTTCCTGTTGATATTAAAGTACCATGTAACAAATCAATGAAGGAACCACCCCATTATCCCTACGTCAATCTATACCAAAGAACTACACTTTGTACAAACTACTATTGATTCGGTACAAGCAAATAAGGGTATTCACAATCAAAATACAAGGGAGCTCTGAAAAGCAGTGACGGTGAGGAATTCATCCTACATATTTGAAAAATAAATGAGTTATTTTAAACCCAATATATTAAACTTTTAAGTTTAAGATGGAAGATCATATTACCACTTAACTTGATATCTACAAATAATGTAAGTTCAAGACAAGTACAAAATGACCATGTATGATAAACAGAAGAAAATGCACCATCTTTTCTATCACGGAATGCCAATAGAAACTATTAACAATATTATATATGATTATACATTCAAATGCATGAAGCTGGCATATTATTTCATCAGTATAGATAGGGAATATCTATTCCCTACTCGTTACTAGTCAAGACCGATCTCGACTCATGAGGAATTTCAAATATTCTTAGGGCATCTTGATGCAGGAGGCATCATCACCACCAACTCATGGGTAACAAAATCATTAATACCTCTTTGCCACACCACACAGACAAATCATTACGGGCATCCATTACATTAGCTAGGATAATACGCCACTATATGACCACATGACGATGGTCAACTCAAGCTACACAAGTCAACTTAAGTTACGCAAGCCAATTCATATCGTGAGCAATTTATATGACTTTCATATTCCTTCAACCTTGTGGAGACCTAGCTCTAGATGATAGAACATCCATACATTCCTAGAGTCCTTCACACATACTCACATAAGGGAATCAGCCATAGCAAAGGTCTTTCTCATATGGCATCATTCACATACATTTCATAACCACATAGCAATCGCCATGTGCATCATAATAATTTGTCATTTCTCATGCAATTAATGATAAACAAATAACTACATGCACTTCAACATATATATCCTCCTTCTCTTCTCATCATGCTATCATCGATGCAATAAAAGGTTTTAGTACAAGCAACTGGGTCAGAAATATTTCAATGGTCAAATTGATTATTGGATAGAATTGTCAAATGGGTAGAATTGACTAGTAAATATAATCGACCAATAGGTGTAATAGACAAATGGATATAATCGACAAGTGGATATGATAGACAAGCATGTATAGTCAAGTGGATATGATTGACGACTGGGTATAATTAGAAAGTAGGTATAAGACAAAAGGTTATTATCACTATCAAATCCAGTTTCACCATTTTCACTTCCAACATGCTACCACATGTCACAAAAGCAATCAAACACAACTTAAGCATGTAAGAGCTCATTGAGACAGGTCAAATTATATATATGTAAATGGTTAATGTCACTTTTGGGTCTAGTTTTGCCATTTTCACATTTTTCACATCTAACATGCTAGCAAACCTTACAGAAATTACATCTTAAGCTTGTAAGAACTCATTGATACTAGACAAACCACCACAATATCTAAATGGCTAATATCATATCCAAATCCAGTTTCACTATTTTCACATTTTTCACATCTACCACACCTCACAAAAATCAATCAACCACATCTAGGCATATAAAAACTCATTGATACAAGTCAAATCATTACGATCTATCAACATGCTGTTATTGAGGCTTGCTCACACTTACCATCAAATTTAAACTAAATTAGCAAACATCAACCAATCAAGTCAAGAGTACTAAGTAGATTAATCTAACTCAATAGAGTTTTCAATTACCTTGAATAAAGGCTTGGACAAATCAAAGCCTCAATCAACTTTGAGGCAAAATAAAAAAAGAAGAAAGATTAATAACTTTCACTATTTCAACAAAACTATTTTAATAAAAGTGAATAAAACACACAATTTCTGTCATGCCCCGAGACCCCAAGCATGCGAACAACCCGCCATGGTCATGCAAATGCGACATTCCCAGGTAGTGTCGCCGACCCCATTCATTTATTGTTGTGCATGTGGAACGTATTATAAAACCCCTGACAAAAACTCACGGGATAGGAAAGCAGAAAAACAACTCATACATAAACAAACATGCTTTCATAGATTATCACTCCAGAGATTACATATATACCAAAAATGGTCAGTCTACAAAAAGGGATCAGTCCACCAAAAAGAAGGAACAGTCCTATGACCACTTGTCGGACTCGTTCTTTGATCCCACTTATGACGGATCAGCCTCCAGGGGTTCCGCCATCTACGGACTTGAAATTTTGGCCCACAATAGGGTGAGACATTGTCTCAGCAAGTTTAACCTCCTAAACCTCTATTATAAAGAAAATATACCCAAGGGTGGCCTAGCCAGACCACACTGAGGACTTACCTCGCCTCAGTTCCTTCCTGTGGGTTAGCACAATTCAAATCACTCAATCACAAATAGTACTAAGAACTTAAACAACTGGAACGTCAACAATTTTCATTTTAAACGACCACAGGAGTCCGGATTATAACACCAAACCGTTATGACACGTTCCATACCATGTCACACAATTCCGTCCCATAATTCGACACGTCAATAACACTCAGCATGCGTTCCAATTGTTATTCACTGCCACACAAAGGCATAGCCTACTCGCAGTTCGGCTATCTATTGACATTAATGCTAGGCATTGCCTCCCCACCTTGCAGCGTGGCTTCGTCATTAAGTCGACGACGTTCCTAAAGGAGCATAGGCCCAGAATCAACTGCGACCCGAGCCTGTTGTAAGGGGCAACCCATGTAGGGGTAAGTCTGGCTCAATAGCCTAGGACAATTTCCTCTTAATTATCACACAACAAAATCATACTCGGCCCTAGGACACTTTGCATTTCACTCAATGCTTCCACTTAAAATAGTGATCCTGACCATTTTTCTTCATATTAAAAATATTCTAGAAATTATTCACGTGTGTGGGGACACGTTAATTTCGAACCCGAAAGCCAATATCTCACTTTTTCAAACCCCACTATTTAATATAATCATTAAAATCCAATTTTTGTATCAAAACCCGATATTTGGGATTTTCTGAATAAAATCCATATTTTTCACAATCAACACTCAATTTGCAATATCCATTCACCAAATTCAAAATCTGAATACACAGTAGCGATCAACATGAAATTTTGAGAAAATAGGGTCTCGAAATAATTTTCGGAATTTATTAAATAATTAAATTTATTCTTAAATTAATTAAATAATAATATTTTAATAATTTCGAATAATAATATATTATTATATTATTAAATAATTTCGAAATATTTATTTATTCAAAAAAATCAATTAATGCTAAATCACCATTACAGTAACATAAACATCAATTTAGCCTTAATTAAACACACACTAAACTAATCACACCCCTTAATATAATCCACACTTAAATAAACTAAACTAACCACATAATCTCACTTAACCTAAACTAAACCTCCCTGAGCATCATCAACCCTCTAATCAAGGTTTAGTGAGCTAAACTCACAGGAATCGCTTTCCGACGAGTCTCCGGCGAAGAGGACGGTGAGGCCATCGGAAAACCTCCTCGGGGCGGCACCAAAAGAGGACCGGAAGGCACCCAAAATGGGCCTTGAAGTTTCAGATCTTGGTTGGAACTCCGGTGGCTGTCCTTGGCCTAACGAAGGTGCTCCAGTCACCGGTTGGGCGCGGGACCGACGGAAACAGCGACGGCAGCTTGTGTGGGTGGAAGCGGTGGTTCTGGCGGTCCTCCGGCGACCCTGGTGGCGGCGAGCAGTGGCTAGCGTCAGCTTGGACGGTCGGACGAAAGGGCTGGAGGCTCGGGCGGAGGCGGAGTGGAGCTGGATGACGGCGAGCGGGCGCGCGCGAACGGACGGCGACGGCTCCGGCGACGTGGTGCGGCATCGAGCGGGCGAACGGCATCGGGCTGCTGGTTTCTGCACCTTTCTCTCTCCTCAAGTCCAAGAAGCCAAAGGTTGAAGATGATGTTGATTGGTTGAAGTAAAGTCCCACCTTTTTCAGAGCAAATCCATACCCTACACTTGTCAAGATCTCCTTCACTTGACCCCAACCACCATGACATCACATGATGTCATCTTCCACTAACTCAAATCCTCCACAACATCTTCCAATTGGTGCAATTTCTTTTTCCGCCGTGGCATGAAATTCAAAATCTTGTACAACACATTCTTTCAATTTCATTCAATTCTCTTCTAATTGAAACAAATTGAAGTCCATAAAATTAATCCAATGTCACCACACTTCAATTCACATATTTACTTGACCATAGAACCATCTTGATCTAAAAAACACAACCAAAAGCGGACCTACCAATTTTCCGAACCAAATGAACCATACTTTGATTATTTTGCTGAAAAACTCAATTTGCATGAACTTCTGAAGATGAGTCAACGTTCCTAAATGATTTGTGACACACCAGGACTTCCAATTTCTGAATTCGGTTTCAATTCATGGTTAATTTCACTCTGGCACGATATTAGCGCGTCCTTATCTACTGGGTAGCTTTTAGAAATTTTCATGCATTTGACCTGTGGTTGATCAGTTCAAGCCACGACGTACATTTTTGACACATTGGCGACTCTTGGTTGTCAGGGTAATCTCAAGGTTTCAAATACAAACACAAAACCCAAACGACGTAAAAGCCGGGTCCAAAGGTGCCGATCGACAAGAATTGTGTGATCTAGTGGAATCACCCACACTTGATCACATGCCTCTGTCGAGTCGACCTAACTTCGGTCTCTAATCGATTTTTAATTGTGCCGTAATGACCTTTGCAAATTAGCTCGGTCGAAAAGTCGCTTCCTAGTTAAATTCTCGAGTCTGATGCATTAGAATCTCTTAAAGGCTTCACCTAATAGACTAGTTTTCACATGAGTGGCCAACTTAAGGAAAAGAACTATATGCGTGAAGATGAAATACCCGTCTCATTTTATTGAATACAGAAATGGAAAAGCAGGATGTCACAATTTCACCCAATAAATTCTTGAAAGATGAAATTTTGAAGTTTCGACAACATAAATATGGAATATTGGCTTTAACTCGAAAGATTGGAAAGCAAAACTAGAAGAGAAAAGTTAAAGACTTGAAATATTTGGGAATATAATTACATGACCAAGGGGAATGTATTTGAAGGCCACTCAAGAGTTACCAAGAAATAAGATCAAATAACAAATATTAAAACACTAATGACCTTGGCTTAAAAAAACCAGGTGTAAAAGAGTGTCAGGTGTTCCAATCCATAAGCTACAAGTGGATAGCATATTGGTCCCCCTCAACAAATACTAAGGCATTATTGAATCGCTGTCGCTCTACGCAATTAATATACGTGTCAACATCTATCAATTTAACCCTAAAGCACCACACTTTGGATGACTATGGGTTGTGAAATTCATCCTTCGCCATAAGTTACAAAATTAATTGTTCACTTGAGATTCCGTGCGTGCCATCCAAAACTCTAAGCTGATCATTACTTCACTTTACATCCTAAAAATTATTATTGAATATAGAAAATCCTGGATGTCACAACTTACCTGTACTATTACTAGCTTCGAACTGCATCAATTTGCATGTTCTTTAAGAAATAAGGATAAACACGCTGGAGTACTAAAACATTTCATGATAGTGCACATACATAAGAGTCTCAAAACTTTCATTTTGAACTTTTCATGATAGTGCACGTACAGAAGAGTCTCAAAACTTCTATTTTGTTCATTTAAATTCTAAATCTTACAAAATCCATTTACTTATGTCATTTTATATGTTTTGTCAGTTTTAAGTGGATAGAACATTTACAAGACTTTTTTTTTACTTTCTTCTTTTTAATAGCTCAATGTAACAGTAAGGGCCTGTTTGTTTGAGTTTTGTTTTTGTTTCCCGAAACACAATTTTTGTTCTTTTGTTCCGGGGAACAAAAAAAGAACAGAAATGCGTTTGTTTACACTTTTGTTCCCGGGAACACTTCCAAGAAATAATTTTTTTTCTCTCCTATTTTTCATTCTCTTTCTTTTCTTCTTCTTTTCTTCTTCTTTTCTTCTTCTTTTTTCTTTGGCCGATTGCTGGAGCGTTGCCGGCCCCAGCCGACGCCGCCCCTCTTCGCGCGCTCGGCCATGGCCGAGGCCGGCGACCGCCAAAAGGAAGAAAGAAAAAAATAAAAAAAGAAAAAAAGGAAAAAAAATAAAAATATTAAAAATTAAAAGAAACAAAAAAAATTACACAAGTTTACCAAACGTGTTTCTGTTTTTTTTTCTATTCTAAGAACATAAATTTTGTGCAATTAACAAACACGTTCTTATGATAAAAAATTGTTCCTCGGAACATAAATAGTTTTTTTTATTTCCCCATGAACAATTTTTGAACAAAAACGTTACCAAACGCAACCTAAGTGAACACCACATCAGACAAAGACAAAACAATTTCAAAAGAAAAACAAGGCGGGAGGGAGGGGGGGGGAGAAAGAGAGATGAGTGAGGGGGAAGCAAAGTCACAGGGGGTGATGGGCGAGGGTTGGTGAGCCTTGCTCGAGCCATGGTGAGCATTGACGAGCTAGCCTAGGCCAAGGTAAGGGCCTTTCAACAAGTAGAGAAGGCGCGGGGTCTGCTTCCTCGCCTGCTTGCCCTCACATGAAAGGTGATGGTGCCTTGATCTCCTATAACGAGCAGTAGTGGTTAACTCGCGTTTAGATCTGCCAAGGGCAAGCAATCCATGGCCCTCTTTAGCAAAGAGCCACAAACTCGCTGATGCAATCACGTTAGTCCACCAACATAGTTGTGATCATTATCGTTAGTGGTGGCTATCTTTGGTGGTTACTCTTCAATGTTAGACTAAGATTTTTTTTTCTTTCTTTCTTATTTGGAATTTTTTACTTAAAAAATTATTATTTTTGTTTAATCAAAACCAAACTTCACTACACATATGTTGGCTTGGCTATAGCTTCGTTCATTGTTACATTTGATTTTTTTTCCCCTACAAAATAGAACTATAAGAAATGTAGGGGGAGTTTTTAATCGCACTTTAACTGATCTTTTCCTAATTATCCTAGTGACTAAATGCAACCTCAATGTATCTATGGAGTATATGAAGAATTGGCATACTTCTTTTGGCCCGAGAAAGGGGCGGTAAGGAGCCACTAATGATGGCAACTCCTGCTGGGCTTAACATAGGTGCATTTGCAACAAAATGTTTGATTTATACTACATGGGTGCGTAATGTCTAGATGGTGTGCTTGTCACCACTTCTTCATCGGGATAATTGTCCAAAATTTTTTTAAGCTATTGTATGGTGGCAAATTCATTCTTAAATTTGGTCAATTTAGTTCTAAAACTTTTAATGATTTGCTAATATAATCCTATTGGCTAATTTTGGCCAAAAATCGCTGACTTTGACGCTGATCATTATACGTGTTATGATTGCCAACTCAGCAATTTCTATTCAAAATTGGCCGAAAGGACTACATTAACAATAGTAGAAGACTTAGGACAAAAGTGGTCGAGTTAAGAAATGTTGAATTGGCCATTGTATAATAGATTTATATCTTTTTAGATAATTTCCTCAGCATTACCATAGTGCAAGTTAAAGAAATTACATTAACCCATTGTAACTTTAGCTCAACCCACCCATGGGCAGCTGCGTTGGTTGAGAGTCTCTCATTCATCATCGAGGTCGAGGGTTTGAAACCGCAATTGCTATCGATTTAAGCGGGGGGCCCTGGTGGTGGTTTATTGGGCTAGTCTCCCCCGAGGTATAGGGGCCCGGCCCTTCGGTGCCGTCCCGGCACGGGGGGCCCGTGGTGGAGTCCTCGGTTACCAAAAAAAAAAAAAAAAAAAAACTTTAGCTCAATTTCCAAAAATCAATAGTGCTGATATACTAGACTCCTTCATCTTATCGGAAATACTCCATCTCCAAGGCAAAATTAGACGAATGATATACAAGACCTGTCAAAATGATTATTTTAATGGCGTACACAACACGTAGTTTTTGAAGTTCATCGATATGACATGCTCGAATTGTCCATAAAACATCATGAGGAGTTCACTGCATGAATTGGTTCAAATATTCAACTATTCATACAAAAACAGTTTCACAAGTATCACGAACATCAATCCATCAATTTTTATTAATTACATCTGCATCGAATATGAATCAAAATAAGCTGAAATCAACCCTCCATATACAACAAGAAGATACCACAATCAGTTAATTTACTTTAATTACAAGATATCAACTGGTGAATACAGAATGCTTCTAAGAAGTGCACGAGACTCAAAAAGACTGAGCATCTAATCCAACCTGGGGAGAAAAAAAGTTCCAATTCGTCTCTCTGAGCAAGACCCATTTCCACTTGCAATTAGACTGAATGAAAGAAGCTTCATTGAAAAGTCGGACCTCTAAAAAAGGAAAGACCTTCAAAAAATATACTAAAAGTTTCCTATACAGCTCGCGAGTTAAATTTCAACATGGTCAAACATGCCGACCATGCAAAAACAGAAGGAAAAAAACCCACCAGCAAAATAGAAACTCTTAGTCAAAACAAGACATTTCGTGCGGCAAGGTGGTGGTTTGGTCAAGAGAGACTCATAGGTATTCCCTCATAAGGTCCGGAAACACTCTGTTATGTAATCTTGAGAAGAGAGTAGCTAACTTCCGAATGACGAAAAGGAAAAATTAGAAGAGGCTTTTAAAACTAAAAGAATGAAGATGGTGTTGATTGATTATGTAATCTTGAGAAGAGATTGGCGTAGATTCTTGACGAGATCCTCAGCTTTCATGCAGAATCCAACGTCCATCTGAAAGGAAAAAAAAAGCTATGTTAATGAAAATCAACAATAACAAAAGTTATGTAGAATGTTTCTAATTAACTGATTTTCAGACAGAATTGCTTAGTCGACATTTTTCTCATCAAACCGAAACTCCACACTAATTTGCAAGTTCCCCTTCCACTTACCTAGACCAAGACTAAATTGATTTGAACTCCGTTTGAACTACTCAAATTAATTGAAACTTTTAACGTATTACTCAATATAGGATACATATGTTGGTATTAGTTTCTAAGTATGTGCTCGTTTGAAAACTTAACCAAAAGTACTGGCTTTTCTTGATTTTAAACTTTACCCAGAAAAGAAAAAGAGAGGAATGACACTAAGTACTTGAATTTACCTGAGCTACGATTGTCATATCTAGCGTGGAACTCCCAAACGGTAACACACTGCTGTTGAGAACAGATAGATTCAACTTCTCTATTTCGCTAAGTATCTCTGTCGTATATCCCTTTCGTTTCTCATGATGGATTCGAAAAAGAACATATCTATCCAAGACTCTTGCTTCGATCTCTGGGAGTTGTTGCTCGAACTGGTTATAAAAGTTCTCATCTAATGAAACATCATCGTCTGCCAAGACTTGGGACTTCTTTACAATCACAGCCGATTCCACAGTCCTGATTGCCACCTCTTCCTCAAGTTTCCTGACGCGTTCTTGAAGCTGCTTCATGTACTTGATTGCATCGCCGAGGATCGATGCTTTGTCCATCTAAAGAAAAAAAAAAAAAAAAAAAAACACACAAACACACAAGAAACTTGATTTGAGTATATTGGTGTCGGGTAGCTACACCTGACAAATTGGTCTATTTTGATAAACTTAAGTGGAAACTAGTAACCCTTTTACAAGCTAGGTTTAATTGTTTCCAATGGGCATGAAATACCAGGTTTTAAACCAGAAGATCAGCTCGACAGTATGACATGGAAGCTTAAGCTCTTGTAAGGTCGATAACACATGTAGGTACATATGATTTTAATATTATTAGGAAAGTGAGACTTCTAGCTAACACCTCTTTGCAGTGTAAACTTGTGAAGTGTGAGTGGATTAGATGGTCTTATGTATGAAACAAAGTACCGTGCTACTGACTGCTTCATTAGCGTTGGGGAAAATTGTGGTGTTAGTATGATTAGGATCTCTCAATTAAGATTGTGGCAAACCCGGGTTTATGAAATTCACAACAATTGATAGTGATTGATTGGAGCAAACAATAAATTACTGTTTCTAACATCATCTCTAATTCCACAGTGTGATAATCAGGTATCCTACCATTCACGTGTCAACATTTCGATCTCAGACAATACTCATTGTCGATATGCTTTTGTTTTGGCAATCTAATGTTATGACAAAGATACATATTCTTAGCAATAGGGAATTTTTCCAAAAATAAAGAAAGGGAAAAAGGAAGAGAAGTTTGTTAAAGAAGATTTACCTTTTTAAGGCCAGGAATGATGGCAGAGAGAGCAATGAAGTTCTGGCTAAGCTTTTGGCGCCGCTTTCTCTCTGCAATCACGTGTTCTTGCGTATGTAAAGTTGATCTACTCATTGCCCGATCTCTCTTCATCTCTTTCTGACAATCTCGGATCTCATGAGAACCTTCACAAATTAATTAAAACAAGACAGCTCTAAGCACCTTCATTAATTAATTAAAAGAAATCTTTTCTTGTTAACATCATACAGCATCCTGCCTCAGATCTAAATCTTTAGTCTAAACAAACAAAAGTGTTTAAAGTAAGTACCGTAATGCTGCTGTGATTTGGCCGGGGACAGATCCAAGGTCCCAAAAGATATCAACTGGGGACTTGACGATGGCGAGCACATCACTGTTCTTGGGGCTATGTTTGTTTCAGGCGAGCAAGTGTTGCTCCGGATCTCAGTCTTTGGCTTCTTCATCGGCCTCTCCATGATTGTTGGAGCAGCTTGGACCCGCGGATCCATGAGAGCTCGCATCGTTTCCGGATCCAACAGTGCATGAGGGGAGTGCATCTCTGAAGAGAAGAGGTTGAAGCCAAAATCGTCGAGAGGGAAATCGAAGGGGTTTGTCATCTGTTGAGGGTGATACATATTATGAAGTAGATCTTCTTTAACTGTGAAACCAAGTACAAATTAGATCTCGAAAAATTCATCAAGTCGACATGAAAATCGATAGAGCCTGAGAGGAACATCAAATGCTCACTATCTCAGGGAACAATTTGGGGGACAAGATCTCCATTGAAGCACTCTCTTGGGTTCCTAAGAGGTATGAATTTTGTTTTCCTTCTATTTTCTATGGATTGGGTTGAAACCTCACGAGTGTGATTTAGAACCCCAGATAGAACGCAAAAATTTCATCAGAAAAGTACGGGTGATCTATGACAGATGAATGTCAAACATTGGAGAGTTCTCTACTGTGCCCTTTTTCTTTTCCTCGTTTACGAACAACAAATTCAAATATCTTTGGAGAAGACAAGACCAGAGAGGGACATGAGAAGACAAATTAGTCAGAAATCTCACCTGGAGCAGAGGAATGCTTTGAGAACTTTGCCTTTTCAGAGGTGGGCGTGAGGGAAGAAACGGTGCACTGCCCTATACTTATAGAGGAACCAAACGCGGTATTCACTCTCCAGTGTGAAGCAAAGCATTCGCACGTGTCAAGCGTGTTAGTGGTTAGCCTCCTTCCTCTGTCTGTCTCAATTTGTTCAGCCAACTCTGTTTTAGTTTTTCCAAGTGTTCCCACATAATGCGCCTAGGACTTTATCTTTTTCCTTCGTCAACTTTAGCCCTCTCTCTCTCTCTACAATTTTAATATTTGGATATGATCCTCGAATGATGCCCATATCTACATTCCCGGAAAAACTAAGGAAAATGGACATTCATGTCCCAGTTGCTTTTTTTCCCACTAAAATATTGTACAAAGAAAATTTCGTCATTTGCTAGTGTCGTATTCGAAACATTCATTTACTTCACTGCGTAAAAATCTGATATCAGAGATCTTGAACCTTTTTTCTTGGACCGTCAAAGAGAGTAATTTTAGACTTTTTACCATTATGTTCAAGGAATTATGAATAATCATTTATGGACGATTTGAAAGGGGTTTTATATTCAAAAGAATTGTATAAGAGAACAATTGAGCCAGCTAGTCCGATACCATTAAGACAATAATTGGAGAGTGGATAATCTGTCCCTTAATCTTCGAGATGATCTGTCCAAACATTAGTTTTATGCTCAAAACACTGGCAACTTGTCATTTAGCTAGGAGATGTAACATTTATATGGACATATGTAACTACTTTCTTTTCTGCTGTATAAAATAAAGAGGACCTTCTGTCTTTAAGGGATAGTTAATACCCTAATTTCAGGGTATTATAATTCTCCAGGCCCTTAAATCTAGGTATTACTAGGTTTCTCAAAAATTCTTAATTACTTAATTTATGAATATTGCGTACATAACAAAATGCGTAAGTAATTTATTGTATCTTATCTTTCATGAGTTTCACTATTGAAATTGGATATTTTCTGTACTAAGAAAAAATTGCTTTAAAAAAAAAATGATCAAATGTTGAAATATCTCTCTCTTTCTACTTTTATTTTATTTAATTTCTTTGATTAATTTTTCAAATGTCAATTTTCTTGCACGTATGTAAAGTTTGTGTACATTTACTAATATATAATAAAGCAAAGGTGTCTTCATAAGTTTAAAGGATCTCGATCATTTAAGATATCCTCAATTACTTACCGTATAAATATATTTCACACATTGTTGTATCATGTAATTTTTTTGAATAATTTCTTTTCATCATTTGACGATTTGATTTTTTTTTAATAATATAGTTTTGCTTAATCCTCCAAGTGTCAATTTTATGCACGCAATGTGTGTACACATGTGCTAGTACGCATACATATATACTTCCAATGTACATACGTTTGTTCGACTAATAATCCTCCCATATTTAGCCCTAGAAAGTCCTTCAATAATTTTCTCGTTGAAAAATACTCCACGAATCGGAAAGATTGCAGATGGCGAAGGACGGAGGTTCTTGGAACGTGTCTCTAGACCCACGTTTTTTCCGTTTCCCTCCGGATTCTATAATTAATTGACTGATGATAATCATATGAAGAGAATATAAATAAACAAAAGATTAAGTAAATGATTTGAGCACGAGGACAATGTGGATTTAGAACCCTGCATTTCCTTGTACGGACTGTTGGGTTCGATGGGGACTCGGATGGATGGGACAGGATGCATCTTCAGGCCACAAGGCCGCTCGTGGACTCTGATGCTCCGCTTATGCTGTCGTGCGCCACTGCGTTTTTAAATATTTAGATTAATCCTCGATGTGCGAATAGTAATCCTGAAGATTTATAGGTAGTCTTACCGAAAAAATTGGATCTGTGATCGAGACGCAATGACAACGTGCTGGATCGCTATATAAGCCATTTTTATAGACATTTATTACGTCGACTTGTACGTATTACGTTACATTTGATATGACCAAATCAAATGAAATGATAATTTCAATATATATATATATATATATATTATTTTTTAGGGACGAGTGTGGAAATGGAATGAAATAAAAATTTATGTGTTCAATTTTAAGAAAAAGACTGGTGGGACTAGAACGGGATAAGATTTTGGCAATACAGTTAATATTATTAATAAAAATAAAACAATATAAAGTTAATTTTTAAATTTAATTATTGTGTACATAATTAACCTAATCAAGTGTACGTAATAATCATTTCCTTAACTAAATTAACTACCGTAGTTTGAGATTAATTAGTATCCATAATTAATATGATTTTTTATGCAATTTCATATTTTTTAATTATTTTGTGACAGATCTATGGGATAACATAATTTTGTTGTCAACCAATTCAAATGACCATTTTATGTGATATTTGGTAATATGTAGTTTTCATCTATCTTATATCAACAATGGACTTTTCTTGAAACTTTTTTACAAATTTTGATGATGAATGTTTCCTTTGTATCTGATGTATGCAACTGGATATGCACAGTTCCCATAAGATTTCATTTAGAGAGATTTATTTTTCCAAATTGAGGGGTATCAAATTGTACTTGAGGTTCATGAGAGGTTTGAGGGATAGGCATGATTGTTCTGTCAACCAATGTAAATTACCATTTCACCTATTCTTGGGTAATAGTTATTATTTATCTCAATAAATTATGAAATCTTCATAAAATTTTGAATGAAATTCAATATGTCACTTTCAAATTTACTTTATATTATATAAATTGTTTCAATCGAATCCCCCTATTGGTCAAGCAATTAGAAAGAACATATACCACGATGGGACACATGTTAGAGCGCTAAAGAACCGACCAAGGATTACTTGCATTCACAAAGGTCTCCGTGCTTCTTTGAATATCAACAAACAAATAAATGAAAGTGCTTTATTCTTTCTAATAATTTTGTCTAGGATGACTACCAAAAGAACAGCATCGAAAATATGAATGCAAACTTTTTGAATATCAGCAAACAAGTAAGTGAAAGTACTTTATTCTTTTGTCTAGGATAACTACCAAAAGAACAGCATCGAAAATATGAATGCAAACTTTTGTTAATGCTTGTTTAGTATAACAAAATACACACGAGACACGCACGTAAATAACCAATAAAGAATGGCAGCAATAACCACGACGGCAGTGGCTGCTGCGAAAGCCAAAGCTTCATGAGTTCTTCCAATGTGGGCGGTGGAGGCAGCGATGACGTAGATCAGCAAGGATCAAAAAGAAGGGAGAGTGCTCATCAAGGACAGAAATTGGCGAATCGCGATCGGTGGAATTGAAGAGAGAGGGAGAGGAGAGGAGTGAAGATCGTGCAACCTGCTTTTTAACTTTACTATTTTGGTTGAAAGTAGATTCATAATAGACCCACTGAAACCTATAGTTTGGGTTTCATTTTGACCCATATTTCAAATTTGAGGTGATCTATCTATAAATTACTCGCGAAGGCCTCATCACAAATAGAGCCGGTGAGGGGCTTGATTGCCCTAACCTGCCCAATGATGGTGCCATGATTGCCAACAAGGAGCGGTGATGGCTGACACTTATCCTCACCTAGATCTGCCAAGGACCAATAGTCCATGGCCCCTGTTGACAAAGAGCCGGGTTCGCAATCACAACCACATCAAGTGACCACAATAGTGGTGATCGTCATTGACGATATTGACAACCATTGTCAAGATGACTTTGGTGATTTCTCTTCGACGTTAGATTATGTTTTTTTTTTTCGTTCTTTCTTTTTATTTAAAGTTTGTTACTTAATGATTTATTACCTTTATTAAATTAGTATCTAACTTCACCGAACAATGTCTTGAATTGGATATAGCTTCATCCATTGAAACATGTGATTTTTTCTACAAAATATAACATACAAGAACTATAGTTTTTTTTTTTTTCCAAATTAACCTTAGTCTTTCTCTCCTAGTCATTTTCCTAGCGAGCAAACCCAATCTTAGTATATCTATAAAGTATGTGTAGAATTGGCGTAGTTCTTTTGTCTCGCAAAAGGAGAGGTAAGAGGTGACCAATGATGGCAATCCCTGTTGGGCTTTAACCTAAGAGTTTGACACTTGTGACCAAATATTCGATTTACGAAACTTAGAATTCTTTAGTGCGTAACGTCTAGATGGCAACCCATCACCGCAACCTCGCCGCAGCAACCTCACCATAGTGCAAGTTAAACAAATTACATCAACCCATCGCCACCCTAGTTCGATTTACATATTTCAATTACTAGACCTCTTCATCTTATTCAGGGAGTACTCTATATTCAAGGTAAGACTAGACGAAAGATACGAAAACTGTTTTGCCGGTTTTGGATCCCGCAACGAAATATCTTTCACCAAGTTTTATATTTTGATTTTTTTTTAAAGAAGACTCGAGTTCTGTGTTAACTTTGGATAGAGAGGGTCAAATGCGAACAAGACTATATCTATTATATAATTCCGAATTTAAAGAAGTCGCTTAATATGCTAAACAAAAGCTTTATACCAATAATATTCAATGTCGAAATATAATCAATGGTGCCATCTAAACTCAATTTAATATAATAATGAAATCCCATTAAAATTAAAGTGGTTTATAAATATTGAAGACGATTCAACAATGCTAAATATTAACAAAAGCATCCGGAAAGCATTGCTTTCTAATAAGTTCAAGAACACAACATCGGAATCTAATCGACAATGCTAGACGATGAGGATAACACCTAGTAGACACTGCTCCTAGATGGATATGAGGACACAACATTGAGATCTAATCGATGACGCTGGACAGTGTTGACAACATCTAGTAAACACTACTCTTAGATGAGTATGAGGACACAATTCCAACAATGGATAGTGGGTTAGCATTGGAATCTAATCAACGACTAAGCTAGACTAAGTAGAGATAAAAGTAAGATAAAGTAATTTTGTGTGTTGTTCAAAGGGGGTCTTTTGTAGGATTGCTTGTGGTATTTATAGGCTAATTTGGTAACCGTCGGTGCTCCGTTGCTTCCTCCTTAAGAGTCACTTGACGTTCTATGCTAAACCACCTTATCCACATTTGGTTACTTTCTTATTTGTTTGACAATACTTGCACAGCTTGTCCAGCAAGTATTAATTGCTCATCTTGAGTTTGGCGCCCTTTTAACCGTTCCCACCTGTGTTATATCTTCAATAGCTTCTCTTGGCTTCAACACATGACAACCAACTGCTTCATCATTAAATTATGTATCTTTGCTTGTAGGTCCATTGAAATCTAGCCTAAGAATTCTCAAAATCCTTGGCTAACCTCTATTTCTATGACCACTATGGGTTGGGCCAATGTAAATGACAACCCACACAAGACAACAGGGTGATTTTAAAGGTGTCTACCCTAGTGACCAGCATGTGATTGCTAGGATATTTTTAGGTGTCAACACTATCAAAATAATTATATGAATGGCACACATAACATGTATTGTTTGAAGTCTATGGACATGACTAAATTCGTCAAACAAGTAGGTCAGGTCAAATGGTCCGGCCCAAATAGACTTATTTAATATGTTTTTCTAGTGACTCATACTTGAACCATACCCATATCCATACCCATACCCAACTCAACTCATATTACTAAAATATTCCACATTTAATAAAATCTAGGAAAACTCATGCCCAAATTAAGGTAAGAGTACGAGGTGACTGAGCACAAGATCGAATGAGGACAGGGGAGAATGAAAAGAGAGTCATAGAGGTTGGTTGGATCTAAGTAAGTTGTAAACTCATTTATGATCTATTCAACACCCATATTATATTGGCATTTACTGTTCTAAACTTGTTTATGACCCATTTACTGAATATAACTAACTCATAAAACCATATAGCCCATTATATAAGGCTGAAGAGATGGGTTTATAACCATTTTGATAGATCTAGACATGACATTCTCAAACTGTCCATGAAGGATCATGAGGTGTTCATTGCGTAAATCGGTTCACAACAACCATTCATGTAGAAACGGTTTCACTAGTATCATGAATATCCATCCATCACTTTTTGTCAATCTCATTTGAATCGAATATGGTTCAAAATCAGCTGAACTTGAATCTTTATACACAATAGGAAGATGGTCGCACAATCGTTCAACTTGCTTTGATTACAACAGATATAAACTGATGAATACCGAATGCTTCTGAGTAGAGCACAAGAGACAAAAAGACCGAACATTTAATCCAACCTGATGAGAGAAATTCCAATTTGTCTTCCTGAGGAAGACCCATTTCCACTTGCAATTAGAGTGCAAGGAAGAGGCTTCATTGAAAAATTATACCTCTAAAAAAAGACCCTTGAAAAAACTTGACCAAAAATTTCCTATACAGCTTGTGGGTAAAATTTTAACATGGCCAAACACGTCGACCATGCGAAAAAAAGAAGGAAAAACCCAATAGCAAAATAGAAACTCTTGGTCAAAACAAGACATTTTGTGCGCAAACGGTGGTCTGGTGAAAAGGTTTTCCCTCACAAGGTCCAGAATACACTTAACTGGGGAAAAAAGAGTAGCTAACTCCCGAATGAAGAAAGGAAACTTTTAAAAATGAAAGAATGAAGACGATGTTGATAGATCATGCAATCTTGAGAAGAGCTTGGCGTAGATTGTTGACGATATCCTCAACTTTCGTGCAGAATCCGGCGTTCATCTGAAAGTAAAAAAGGTTTCCGTTAATGAAAATTAAATTATTTTAGCCCGAACTTAATTCTCCAGAACAAAAGGTTACGTTAAGGAAAATGAACGATGATAAAGGTAATGCAGAATTCTTTCAATTAACTAATTTGCAAAATGCCCCCTCCACTTCACCTAGACAAAGACCAGATTGATTTAAATTACTCAAACCAATTTAATTGAAACTTCGAACCAACAGTGATTTCGTTAATATGCTGAAATATATGGTTTCAATATATTAGTTTGTAAGTATGTTTTTGTTTTGAAAACTTAAGCGAAAGTGTAAGCTTTTCTTGTCTGTAATTATACCCTTGAAAGAAATAAGAGGAATGATGCAAGAACTTGAACTTACCTGAGCTACAATTGTCATATCGAGTATGGAACTCCCAAAAGGTAACACATTGCTGTTGAGAATGGATAGATTTAACTTCTCTATTTCGCTAAGTATTTCTGTTGTATATCCTTTTCGCTTCTCGTGATGGATTCGGAAAAGGACATATTTATCCAAGACTCTCGCTTCAACCTCAGGGAGCTGTTGCTCAAATTGGTTATAGAAGTTATTGTCTAATGACTCATCATAGTTTGCTGAGACTTGAGACTTCTTTACAATCACAACTGATTCCACGGTCTTGTTTGCTACCTCTGCCTCGAGTTTCTTGACGTGTTCTTGAAGCTGCTTCATGTACTTGATTGCGTCGCCAAGGATAGATGCTTTGTCCATCTGAAAAGCACAACGACACGCACAAAAAATTGATTTGAGTATTGTGGTCGAGTAGCTACACCTTTCAAATTTGTCAATCTTGATGTACTTTAAGGAAAACTAGTTATTCAATCTTGTTCATGATTTGGCCAAGGCAGATAAATCTTGTTCATTCTAGCTTTAATTGTTTCCTATGGGAGAGAAATACCGGGTAACGAACCAGAAGATCCACTCGACAGTATGACATGGAAGTGTAAGCTATTGTAAGCAAGTTAATAATGGATAGAGACATCTATAATTTGAATGGTAATCAATACTTATAGGAAAGTGAGACTCCTAGTGCACACCTCTTTGCTGCGTAAACATGTGAAGTGTGATTCGATGAGATGATCTTATGCAAGAAATGAAGTACTGTGCTAAGACTGTTTCATTAGCTGTGGGGAAAATTGTGTTGTTGATATGATTGGATCTCTGAATTAAGATTCTTGGAAACCCAACTTTAGGGAATTCACAACAATGGCAAGTAACAATGAATTGGGACAAACAATTAATTATTGATTCTAATATCATCTCTATTTTCTCAGTGCGATAGTCGGATTTTCTAAATTGGTGCCTCAACATTTTGATCGCTGACATATATTCAAGGTTGATAAGTTTTTGTTATGATACCTCTAATGTTATGAAAAAGATATATATTCTTAGCAATAGGGAATTTTTTCAAAATAAAGAATGAAAAGAAGTATATCGAAGAAGATTTACCTTTTTAAGGCCAGGAATGATAGCAGAGAGAGCAATAAAGCTCTGGCTAAGCTTCTGGCGCCGCTTCCTCTCTGCAATCACGTGTTCTTGTGTATGTACAGTTGGTCTACTCATTGCCCCAACTCTCTTCATCTCCTTTTGACAATCTTGGAGCTCACAAACACCTTCACAAATAAATTAAAAAAAGACCACTTTCAGCATTACCATCATACAGCATACTACCTCAGATCTCAATCTTGCATCTAAATATACAAAAGAAGTGCGAAGTAAGTACCGTAAAAATTTTGCGATTCGGGTGGGGACAAATCCGGGCTCCCAAAAGATATCAACTGGGGACTAGATGATGGTGAGGACGTCGCTGTTCTTGGGGCTTTGTATGTTTCGGGTAAGCAAGCGTTGCTCCAGATATCGGTCTTTGGCTTCTTCATCGGCCTCTCAATGGTTGCTGGAGCAGCTTCTACCGGCGGATCCATGGGACATTGCATCGTTTCTGGAACAAATGGTGCGCAAGGAGGGTACATTTCTGAAGAGAAAAGATTGAAGTCGAAATCGTCGAGAGGGAAATCGAAGGAGTTCATCATTTGTTGAGGGTGATACATATGATGAAAAGGATCTTCTGTTACCTGTGAAATCAAGTACGAATTAGATCTTGTCAAGTCAACATAAAAATTGATAGGCTTACGAGGAAAATCAAATGCTTACCATCTCAGGGAAGAATTTGGGTGACAAGATCTCCATTGAAGCACTCTCTGGGATCCCTAAAAAGTATGAACTTTCTACCTTCTTTTTTCTATAGATTTGGGTTGATGCGAAAGCTCACCGGTGTGATTTAGAACCCTAAGATAGAATGCAAAAATTTCATCAGGAAAGTACGGTTGATCTATGACAGATGAAAGTCGGGCATGGAAAGTTCTCTTTTGTGCCCTTTTCCTTTCCCTTGTCGATGAGCAATGAATTCAAATATGATTGAAGAATGAAAGACCAGAGGGACATGACATGAACCATGAGTCAGAAATCTCACCAGGAGCAGAGGAATGAGTGACAATTTTGCCTTTTCAGAACTGGGCATGAGGAGGAGATGGTGCCTTTACTTATAGAAGAACCAAACGCGGTCTCCACACACCAGTGGGGAAGCAAGGCTTTCGCACGTGCCAGGCGTGTTAGCCTCCCTCTCTCTGTGTCCCTCTTTGTTCAGCCATCACGCCTAGGGTTTTATCTTTTTCCTTCGGTCAACTTTAGGCCTCTCTCTCTCTCTCTACAATTTTAATATTCGGACATAATCCTCTGATGATTCCCATATCAACGTTTGGAGAAGAAAGAAAGAAAAAGCGGAAAAGAAACCCTTATTTAACGTCTAAAATGGTCGGTCATGTCATATTTGTTTTTTTCCCACTAAAATATTATGCAAAGAAAATTTTGTCACGTGCTCGTATCATAATCGAAACATACGTTTACTTTTTTTTTTTTTTTTTGGCGTAAGAAATTTATTTCAAAGATCTTGAACATTTTTCTTGGTTGGTGAAAAAGACACTTTATTCAAACTTTTACTATTATTTCAAGATATTATCGATGATATTTTCCGACGATTCAAAATGGATTTATATTTAAATAAATTGTATAAACAAACAATAGGGTCTACTAGAGAGGTTAATTTGTCTCTAAATCTTGAGAATGATCTGTCCAAACATTAGTTTTTTGCTCAAAACAAAAGCAACTCTTCATATAGCTAGGAGATGTAATATTTTTATGGATATATATCTACTTTCATGCCTGTCTTTATGTTCGACATCTATGCTATTTTTAATATTATCCTTATGTTCAACATCTGTACTATTATGTAATTGAAGAGGGTCTCTTATTTTCAAGGGATCTCCTTTAATATTTCCCCCCAGGTATTCTTAATTACTTATTTTACAAAATTATGTCCATAGAAAAATGCTTCAATAAATTATTATATCTTATCTTTCACTTGTTTTAATATTAGAATTGGATAACGTCTATCCTAAAACAATGTTTCTAATTCAAATATTAAAAAAAAATTTCTCTTTCCACTTATACATTATTTTCAATAAATTTTCTGTTATTTTATTATTCAAGCATTTCATACAAAAAACAAAAGTGATTTCGTTTAATTTTTGAAATGCCAATTTCTTACATGGCGCAACGAGTGTGTACATTTAATAATATTTTATAAAGCAAAGATGACTTCATACATTTGAAGGATCTCAATCATTGTTTCTAACTATCCTCAACTACTAACTATATGGACATGTATATATGTAATTCGGTTGTATTTTGTATCTTTATGAACAATTTCTTTTCCATTATATGTTGATTCAAAATTTTCTAAGAAATAATTTTACTTAATCTTTTAAATGTCAATTTCGTGCATGCGCACAATGCATACGAATTTGCTACTAGGTATGTATCTACGAATTTGCTACAAGCTATGTGTACACCTAATGTACAAATGTCAGTGATTCTCTCATTAAAAACTAAAACGTAACTTCACAAATCGAAAGGATTGCAGATGATGAAGGACGAGGGTTCTTGGAACGCGTCTCTAAACCCACGTTTTACCTGTTTCCTACCGTATTTTATAATTAATTGACTGGTGATGGTCCTATTGGGAAAATATAATTAAAAATGGATAAATTAAATGATTTGAGCACGAGGAAAATGTGGACTCAAAACCCCGAAGGTTCTGCCCCATTTCCTGTACGGACTGTTGGTTTTGGTTGGACCTGGACTAGACTCGGCAAAATGCAGCTGCAGCCCACTAAGCTGTTCATGGTCTCTGCTATTACGCTTACGTTGTCGAGCCCCACTGAATTTTTAAATATTTAGATTAATCCTCGACCTACTAAGTTTATTGTTAAAGATTTATAGGTGGTCGTACCCAAAAAAAAAAAAAAAAAAAGCCTGATAAAAACTTATCATAGCACTAAATATCTCGATTTTATAAATGAATTTATACACCAACTTGAACATATTATTTCGTGTTTGATATGTCGGAGTGGAATATAATAAGAATTCCGACATTTTTTATTTGGAAAATTGTAGGAATGGATTGAGATGAAAATTTTCGCATTTGATTGTGGAAAAACATTTGTTAGAATGGTCTAGAATGGGAGTTTTCTAGATTACACTTGCTACAAAGCTTATTTAAAACAATGTAATTATGATTTAGATTATAATACAAAATATATATATAGTTATAGCTTTTTTATTAATAAAATTATTAAACTTAATATACATAATTAACTTAATGAAGTATACATAATTATCATTTATTAATTCTATAAACTATTATAATTTGTGATTAATTAGTATATGAAATTATGTTATTACATCCCTTAATTATAAATAAATGTATATAAGTGACTGAAATATAAAAATATCGTAGTCAATAATTTTAAATTATCGTTTGTCAATAGGCAAAAAACTATTTTATAAATAATTAACTATAGTCTATATGAATTAATAGTAATCTAAAAAATTATTTGTCGTGAAGAATAAGCAGGAATCATGAATTCATCGTTGACTGTGTTTATTTATCTCGTAAATAGTATGGACTCCTTATGAGATTTTTGAAACAAAAACTTGAGATTCAATATGTCACTTCTAAATTTTACTTTATTCTATAGAAGTTGGTCTAATCATGTCCATCTATAACCCAACATGCCAATGAATGGGGACGGCCTCATTTCCATTTCAATGCTTTCATTCCTAATAACCAAAAAATGAAATCAGTAGGAGATCTGTAAAGATGAGGTTGGATTGAAAAGCGATTGGTCAAGCAATTGGAAAGAACATGTGCCACGATGGGACACATGTCAAGAGCACTAAAGGACCTTTTGCATTGACCAAGGTTTTCTTGCATTCACATGGGCTCCACGCTTCTTTGAAGACATGGAGGAAAGAAATATGTTAAAGTGCTTTGTTCTTCTAATAATTTGTCGCTGGTTGACTACCATAAGGTAGCATCTAATATGTGAATGCATACTTTTGGTACGGATTGTTTAGTATTAAAAAAAAAAAAATGTACCCAAGACACGAAATATTTAGTATCATATCGATAATAACTTTATATTTTAGATGAAATGATTGAATTGCATAAAAAGTGAGAGAAATAGTGTAAGCGAGAGCATAAATTGATCAAAGGAATATTTTACTGAATTTTGAAAAGGGTTGGTTAAGAATAGCGATCCTACGAATTTATGAGGTAATTTTACATTTTTAATTTGCTCAGTCAAAAGAGTCCACATATTTGAATTAATTGAGCATCCAAATTTAGCCATATTACCTAATTTAACCGGTTTTTGGCCAACATGCTCTCACACTTTTGAAATACTTACTCGTGCGCTCAGACCCTAATTGCCAAACTCTCCTCACAGAGAGAGATGTGAAACACATATTTGATTCGCGTCGTGGTAACTATCATGCAAACCATTTGAGCTTTGAAGGTTGCGCGATGTTAGGCAACCTTCGATCTTTGTCATGGGTTATTGGAGGCCAAATACATACTTCTAATATCAATGGTGAACTAAGATTAGTGATAAGGATCTTCATCGAGATACACGAGAGAGAACATGTTGTCCTTGAAAAACTTTGTCGATTCATAAAATGCACAACGCACATATGGTATGTGAGTGAAAATGGGTGGAAATTCCTAATGGAACCTTTCATTCCACTATCCCGCCATGACCATGCCTTATGAGAGGTATTTGTATGAGGTTGTCGTAGCGTCCATTCTCAAAATTTGAGTCATGGCATAACTATTGAGTGTAAGGTTTTACACCCTCACAACTTTCAAAACTTATCAAACAACTTTGGCGGAAAAGCTCGCCCAAAGTAAAAAAGAAAAACTATGGCTGTCTATGTCATTGCGGCATTTGGCTCAGTAAACTTAAATAGTTCCTTTCAACTCTGCCAATCCATGTTTCAAGTAAAAGTCCTTGGAAAACTAGTAGACAAACTTAAAAGGTGAACTCGCCTCCAATTCAAAAGATGGGCAGAGATAACTGAAAACTGGCGACAATCACAACAATTCGAATTTGATTTCAACACTGCACAACAAATTTCAAAATGTCATCTGAACCAAACTGTAACCCCAAGTCAACTTCTACAAAATCTCACAATTTCATAACATCCTATAGTCTCTCTAAAACACAATTTCATAGCTCAATGACCTTTAGAATTAATACAATTACCTAAAATCCGAACTGAATTGATCCAATCATGTACATCTGTTAATTGTGTTTTTTTTTTTTTTTTCCTTTTCCCTCATAAATGGACTTCTAATGAGATTTTTCGAACGAAAGGTTGGAATTCAATATGCATGTCACTTTAATTTATAATAAAAGTTGATCCAATCATGTCCATTCGTAACCCAACACACCAATAAATGGGAACGGTCTCATTTCAATTTCAATGCTTTCATTCCCGACAACCAAACGCTGTAATCAATATAAGATCTGAAAAGATGAGGTTGGATTGAAAAGCCATCGATCTTATCATGTGTAGGCCATTTGTCAAGCAATTGGAAAGAACATATGCCACGCCGGGACACATGTCAAGAGCACTAAAGGACCTTTGCAGTTACCAAGGTTTTCTTGCATTCACAAAGGGCTCCACGCTTCTTTGAAGACATGGAAGTCAAGAGAGAAATAGGTGGAAATGCTTTGTTCTTCTAATAATTTGTCGCGGGTTGTTTTTTTTTTTTTTTTTTTGGTCGGTTGTCGCGGGTTAACTACCAAGAGAACAGCATCTAAAATGTGAATGCATACTTTTGCTAAAATTCTTTTTTTTTTTGGTCAAAATGTTTTTGCTGAAGTTTATTTAGTATAAAAAATACACAGGAGACGCGCATCTAAGTAACCATTAAAAAAAAAAAACTGTTTTCACATTTTTTACCAAAGTTACTGCATATTTAGTATCATATCGATAATGACTTTATACTTTAGATGAAATGATTGAATTGCATAAAAAGTGAGTGAAACGATGTAAAGGAGAGCATAAATCGATTAAAGGAATACTTTTCTTAAGGAATGTGAATTTTTGAAAGGGTTGGTTAAGAATAGTGATCCTACAAATTTATGAGGTAAATTTACATTTTTAATTTACCCAGTCTAAATAGTCCACATATTAGAATTAATCAAAGCATCCAAATTTAGTTATATTACCTAGCTTAACCTGACTTTTGAAATATTCTCTAGAGCACTCAAATCCTAATTGTCAAAGTAGAGAGAGAAGGGGGAGCCTGAATAGTCCACATATTAGAATTAATTAAAGCATCCAAATTTAGCCATATTACCTAACTTAACCTGACTTATGAAATATTCTCTCGAGCGCTCAAACTCAAATTGTCAAAGTAGAGAGAGAGAGAGAGAGAGAGAGATCATGTTGTCTTAAAAAAAAAATGCACAATCCATGCATAACATGTGAGAAATAACGGGTAGAAAGTCCTAATGAAACCTTTCCGGCTGCTATCCATGCCTACCATGCATGATATGTGAGTAATAACAGGTAGAAAGTCCTAGTGAAACCTTTCATACCACTAACTTACTATGACCATACCTTATGATCGGTAGTTGTTTGAGGTTGTCATGACATTTATTCTCAAAATTTGAGTAATAACTTGATTGTTAAGAATAACTTATCAAAAAACTTCGGTGGAAAAGCTCGGCCAATGCAACAAAACTACGAATGTCTGATGTATTGCGTCAGATGGTGCATCAAACTTAAACGGTTCCTTTGAACTTTGCTTCAAGTTGGTCATGAGTCCTTGAATAATTAAGTAGACATACTTAAAAGGTGAACTCGCCTCCGACTCAAAAAAAGAAAAAGAAGAAGAAAAAAAGCCGAAGATAGGTGAAACTTAGTGCCAATCATAGTTGTTCAAATTCGATTTCAATAGTGCACAACAAAATTTCAAAATGTCACCTCGGCCAAATTGTAACCCCAAGTCAACTCTGCAAAATCTCCCAATTTCACAACAGTCTAAAAATTTCTTTACAACACGATTCTGTAGTTCAATGACCTTTAGAATAGATCAGCAACCTAAAACCCGAACTGAATTGAAATTAATCTGGCGCGTTGAGTTCTGTCCCCTATGAGCTTTTGCTTCTCTTTTCTGTTTTCCCGATTCTTCTCTCTCTCGCTTCTCCACTCCTCTTTCCAGGTTAAACCAGCTGCAACAATTATACATAGGCTGAAGTTGGAGTTAGTTTTTTGGGCTTCGAGATGTAGCTCCATGGGCGTAAGAGATGAGAGTTGGGTTTCTTGGGCCGACGTCCTTTTCTCTTGAGCCCATTTGTTACATCGCAGACGGTGCGAAAGAAATAAAAATACAAAAATTGTCGTGATTTCATGGAAACAGCAAGGGCAACAAGCCTTTGGGAGCTAAAAGAGGAGAGTTAAAACGAATTCCGTTGCCGGGACTTGAACCCGGGTCTCTCGGGTGAGAGCCGAGTATCCTAACCAACTAGACTACAACGGATTTGTTAGTCGTACTGCCAATAGTTTTATTTGACTCTTTAATTAATAAAGAATATTTTTCAGCCAGATTTTTGCATATGTCACCGCAGAGGCGAATTTGTGTTACTATAGAAGATGCTCATCTGGGATCCACGTTACAACCATGAGATGTATTTTTAGCCCATAATCTTGGGTCGTGTTTAGTTTCACTTGAAGAATTTCTTGCCAGTATAGTGGTCTTCAAAATTAACAAGACACGTAACACACGAGATAAAAAAAGAGTTAGGGTTCTGATGTGTGATGGGGTGAGTGATTCCAGAATGGAAATTTTTTTTCAGAGGGGATTTTTGTGGTTAAGTGTATGGCGTAGTGTTATGGGGAAGAAACAAAAAGGAATAAGAAGATAAAACGATTTTCTTCCCAAGATATAAAGGCCACGCCACCAACCGAAGAAGAGGATCAAGATCTATGAAGTTCACCACCAAGGCCTAAAGCTTCCACCAGCCAAGGATAAATAACTTCGGGATAGGAGAAGCTCACCACTAAGGCCTAAAGATTCCACCAGCCAAGGATAAAGGGCTTCTTGGCTCACCACCAAGGAGTGATCTATGCTCCAAGAATAAAGAGACCGAAATGAGTTATCCACTCTCCGAAGGAATTCACTCAAGCAGAGGAAATCTCACCATTTTCATTGATCAAATTCGTATCTCCCATACATTGGATAGTTTTCCCTTATTTATAAGAGGAATTTAGACTTAGGAAATATAAAAAACAGACTTTAATGACCTAGGAACTTAAACCTTCGACTCTTGAGCTATATAAAAATAAAGACACCTAGGAACTTAAGAAAAGCCTTTATTAACACGGGAACTAAATGCCTTTAATCTTCGGCCTTCCGCATTCTTGAACCTTTAGTTTTCCGTATTCTTGAACCGCATTCTTGAACCTTTGGCTTTCCATATTCTTGAACTGCATTCGTGAACCTTTAGCCTTCCCAAAATTCGTGCTCCTCCCTCGACCAGAAAATAATCCTCTTGAAACTTCATCAATTGGTCATACGAGACATTTAAAATGGCCTCCCATTGATAGTTATCGATATACCACAAAGTACCGATAAGTAATTGACATTATTCATTCAAAATGATCCATCGAAGCACATAATGTCCAATTTCTTTCTTGGCTTGGATAAGCATCGATGGTTCTAAGTTGGTTGATGGAGCTACGTTGGATGCTCCCGTGTTAGGTTCTCTATAGCTCCAAGATTGCTTTGTATTCAAAATCAACACACAAGTTCATTGTATTCATTGTTCTTCTACAAGGTTGCATCCAATCTCAAGAAATTCTATTTGCTTTTAGTGAATAATAAACCCGATTTGTAATTTGTAAGTGTGGAAGGTGCTTACTTATTTATGCATGTTTGAAAAAAACTCTTATCTATCCATAAAATGCACAATCTCACACATGATATGTGAGTAATAATGAGTGGAAAGTCCTAATGAAACCTTGCATCCTGCTATCTCACCATGACCATGCCATATGAGAGGCGTTTGTTTGAGGTTGTCACAGCATCTATTCTCAAAATTTGAGAAATGACATGGCTATTAATCCTAAAGTTTTACTCCCAAAACTTCCAAAACTCATCAAACAACCTTAGTGGAAAGCTTGCTCAAAGCAAAAAAAGCTATGATTGTTAGTTATACTGTGGCAACGCGAGTGGAATTCAAACAATTCCTTTGAACTTTACTAACCCCCATTTCAAGTGGCTCTATAGTCCTCAGAAAAATAAGTTGACATACTTAAAAGGTGAACTCAACTCTAATCCAAAAGATGGCCAAAAATAGGCGCCAAACACAATATTCGAATTTGATTTCAAGAGTGTGCAATAAAATTTCAAAATGTTTCATTGGTTAAATTATAACCCCTAGTCAACTTTCATAAAATCTCATAATTTCACTACACTCTAAACTTTCTTTACAATATGATTTCATAGCTCAATAACCTCTAAAATCAGTCTAGGAACCTAAAATCTGAACTAAATTGCTTGAACTGAATTGAAATTGCAGCTTAACTAATAAAATTTCATCGAATCAAATAAATTAATGATTCAAATTCTTGTTGAGCGCCTTGAAATGACATTAATCCGACGCAATGAGTTATCCTTCTGATGATATATAAGGAAAATACAACAATGACCTATGAATATTAAGGCTTTTGCACTCGACAAATGCAAAGAATCACGGTCAAGTCCAATAAATAGGAAAAACATAATCCGACAGCAATGAGTTGTCCTTCTGATGATATATGAAAGGAAAATACAACAATGACCTATGAATATTAAAAATTTTGCACTTTAAAACGCAAAGGATCACGGTCAAGTCCAATAAAAAGGAAAAAGAAAAAAAAAAATTCCGTTGCCGGGACTTGAACCCGGGTCTCTCGGGTGAGAGCCGAGTATCCTAACCAACTAGACTACAACGGATTCGACAGTAGGGGTAACATTGTTTTTGCATATATACTTTATAAAATTTCTCTCAACCTTCACACCATGCTCCTCCGACTTATTTGAGAGAGAGGGAGAGCGAGCGGTGAGAAGCTGGGTGACAAACCATCTAACTTGTCAGCCATCTTCTTTCACCTGTGAATGAATTTTCTATCTCACGTTTGAGTTAGATTTCTGCATTTGTCGCTATAGAGGAGAACAAGGGTTACTATAGAAGATGCAACGCAGGTGCTCATCTGGGCTACAACGATGAGTTGTATTCTGTGCCCTTGGATTGTGTTTAGTTCCACTTGAAGATTTTCTTGCCAATGGAATGGTCTTGAAATTTACAATATTTGTAGGTATGGAAGGTGCTTACTTGCTCACACATCCTTCGCAAAACAATGACGAAGATATGTGGTTAGATCGACTAAGCAATTCAAGAAACTCCTCAAGGTAAAGAATCCAGGTGGTAAAAGAAATTTCAAGAAAGGTGAGCGGTCTACCGTGGGTCAAACAAGAATAGATGAGCTTAATTGTAGATACAGGAAAAAACCAGAATAGATGGCCAAATTAGAGTCTCTAAGCATGATTTAACCACGGGTCAAGCAAGATGAGCGGTCTACCACAGAGAAAATGAAAACTGCAATTACCAGGATAAAGAAAGATAACCTTTTATTATCTGCAAACGGTTCAAGAAAGGGGACAAGGGCAATAGAAGCAAGACCGACAAAGGGGAAAAAAGCCATGATGGCAAGAGGAGTGACAACAAAAGGTCTGGTGAGGATAACAAAAGCTCTGGTGAGACCTATCAAAAGGGTGGGTCGGGTCGGGTTAGGCTTGGGTCAAGTCATAAATGGTTCTATCCAAATCGACCCATTTAAACCATTTATAATCCATTCATCGTAGTGTAAAATTTTTTACCCATACCCGACCCATATCTGATTCATTTAACTAAACGTGAGAAAGCTTATTTTTATATTTTTTTAAATGGAATTTTTAAAATACTTTAATGCAATACAAGTTTAATGGACAATTTTTATAATTTTTATAATTTTAATTTTTAAAAAATCGAGTTTTTTAATTTTTTAATTTTTATTTTTTAAAAATATAATTTTTAATTTTCTTTTTCTTTTTTTCCTCTTCTTTAGTCTAACGCCAACCACAATGGCCAACGACCAGCCATAGGCAAGCCTCGAGCTCATCGAGCTCGCCCAACATCAATGAGCTTGAGGCTCCCCAGATCGACCTCGAGCCTTGCTTGGTCGGCCATCGACCGTTGTCGTGCTAGCCACCAGCAAGGAAGGAGGAAGAAGAAACAAAAAAAAAAAAGGAAAGGAAAAGATAAAGAAAAAAGAAAAGAAAAGAAAAATGAAATATAAAAAAATTATAATTTGGATTTTTATAAAAAATATTTTTATAAAGTTAAAGAGCGAAGAGAGAGATTATGAGGCTTGGGTTGGAAATGGATTCTAAGTCCAACTCATTTAAGACCCATTTATCTTAAACTTTCCATTTTTAAACCCATTTGACTAATTTTTTTAAAAAATAAGTGACCCATATATGACTCATTTATGATTTAAATGAGTTATATATGAGTCTAAGACCCATTTTGACACCTCTACCAAGTACCCCAAAGAAGTAAGAAAAGATGATGCACATAATAAAACAACAACCCACAACTGTTGCACCAACACGCAATTAAAATTGATAGACAAGGTTGGAGGATATGCCTCGTAGGTAAAATCATCAGGTATAAACAGGCCATCTCGGATAACCAACTCAGCACACTACCCCGAGATTTGAAAGAAGCGGGATCATTGATGGTTATTGGAGATTAAACAACCTGGACTTTGAAAAGCAGCTCATTTCCGCGATAAATTCATCATGATCTAAGAGTTGATATTTTTCAACAGACCAAAGGTCGTTAAGATGAGGACCAGTGAAGGTTTCCAGGATCGACTTACGCATTCAAAAAAATCAAGAGACAAGAAGTAACTTCATTAGCCAGGTATATTTTGTGGGTATAGAAAATTCCTAATGTCCTTTTGAAGGGTCAATACACGGTAATCTAAGATACTATTTTCTTTGATGTGCCAATTCTTGATGCAACTTCTCTCGGCTCTCGTGGCAGACAAGCGGTCATGTTCGTCCTCCTTCGATCCTTTGAGAAAGGCAGTATGTTGACCCAAAACTTCATCCGCTCGAACCATCTTAGCATGCTTAAGCTTTTGTTCATGGTGTACATCTGCCAGTCTCTTTTCGATCTCAGCCAATTGCTTTTCAAGAAGTGTTTCCTCCTCACCGAGATCAGCTATTTCATCTATCACAGTCCGTAAGGTGGCGTGACTTGTCCTAACGTCTTGACTGGCTTCCTCAATAGAGTGACTAGAGTTTGAATGACTTCCCTCTGAAATGGTCAGGGAAATGATGAATTCATAGTTGCGTCGATAAGTTTCTTCCCCTGTAGAAAAACCATTCAGGAAATTCTGGACACTTTTCCTTGAGTTCGGGAGGTAAGGTAGAGCTGATGCTGTCTCTAGATAACTCATCCAGTAGATGCTTGAGCCTGTCAAGGATTAGCCTATTATTCACAATCATTGGAAAGCCATCGCTCGAGAGATCAAGTAACACAAGTAATCTCATCCTCACCCTCTCAATGATGGCTTCACAAGGGGATGGAATTTCGGAAGCTAAGGGCATGTTTGATAATCGGCCAAACAATGCTAGATTCTATTCTTTTGTTCTCGGGAGTAGTTTTGAAACAGAATTGTGTTTGGTAAAATTTTTGTTCCCGAGAGTAAATTTTTATTTTTTTTTTGTTTCTGGAAGTAGATTTGGAACATAATCAAGAATAAAAAAAAAATTGATTATTGTTCCTTGGAACAAATCTAAGAATCAAACCCATATTTTCTCTTCTTCTTCCCTTTTCTTTGTCTTCATCTACCGCCACCGTTGCAGTTGCCATCTGCCACCATCCGCCGTTCGCTGTCCACCGCCCACCGCCGGTCGCTAGCAATTGGTCTGGCGAGCTCGCCAGGCCAAGGTAAGGTTCGGCTAGGCCGAGCCTTGCCTAATTGCAAACGAGGCTCGGATGATGAGAGCCGGCGACACTCCGGTGAGGTCACAAGCCCTTGTCTGGCCGGTTGCTGGTTGAAGAAGAAGAATAGGAGAGAGAAAAGGAAAGAAAGGAAAAAAGTAAAAAAAATTATTTAAAAATAAAAAGAAAATGATTTAGAATAAAAATTTGAGCATGATACCAAATGTAATTCTATTCCAGAATCAGAAATTTTGGACAGTTACCAAACGGCTTAAAATACTTAGAAATTGTTTCCGGGAATTGAATAAAAAAGAATCATTTCTGATCAGAAATTGTTTCCGGTAACAAAATCGTTACTGGACGCGCCCTAAGTCACTAGGATTAATAGGTGGAACTTGATAAGCTTCTTCCCGTAAACGCTAGTACAAGCACCTAGAGGGGTGAATAGGTGCGAAAACAAATTTTTGCTAAGTAAACCAGAAATTATAATTTTAACTCAAATCTGTTTAGCAATAGACTTTAAAATGGAAATTAGACTCTAACAATTAAATAGAGTTACGATCAAGGTAAAAGAGTTTAAGGAAGAGAATAAGAACACAAGGTTTATAGGGGTTCGGCTTAATCCAAGCCTACGTCCACTCTCCCGCACTGACAGCCCACCGGTTGGATTCCACTATGAATCAAAAGAGTCGTTACTGATATCACTTCCTTGATTCCACAAAGTGTAGAGACTCTACTACACTTCCTCAAGGCTTCACAAAAGTATAAACTCTCTTTTGAGTACAAGTTTATGCTCAACAATTGAATTGACAAAGAACAAGAAGCTTCAGACTTTGGAATTTATCTATCTCGTACACACTCAAATAACCAGAGCGTCTTCCTTATATACTCCTCCACGCCTTCATAACCGTTGGCACCTTCCAAAGGAGTTCTTCCAATCTACCCGTTGGACAGAATCAATTAGGGAGATCTCGAGTTACTTAAGGAATGTGAAGATAGCCCACCAATCCTGCTCGCCCATACAATCAGGATTTAAGTTTCCATAAGTAGAACCTTCCAAGTATACTTCGCCAATCAATGAATCCAATTTATTCAAATTTGAATCAAACCGAATAATCGATCTTGAGGTGCTATCTCCAGCCGTGAGATCTTCTTTAACCGCTCGAATCAAATCCTTAAAGACATACTTGAATCTGGATAAATCTTCTTCGTCGGTCTAGAAACTGTCAATGAAGGTAGACTTTACATCTTGAGTCTGGCGGTCTGGCGATCTTCAGACTTTGACGATCTTCAGACTTTGACGGAAGAGTCTGCGAGTCTTCAGACTTTGTCGAGTAAGTCTGCAAGTCTTCAGACTTTGTCGAGTGAGTCTGCAAGTCTTCAGACTAGACTGAAAATGTTTTGTCGACATCAAAACAAGTAAGGAAGTTTTCTCCAACAATCTCCCCCTTTTGATGGTGACAAAACTTTTCTGCGATTTGGATATTTTAACACGCAAGACAATACTTAAGCAAACATGGACATCTTATAAATGGATAAAGATAGTATTGAATCTGCATCCACATAAAATGTGTTAGTCCAGCATAAACAACTTAAACAACTATCTTTGCCAACACTTAAAATACTGCAAGCAAGCATTAAACAATCAATCCAAATCCAAACATTAATCTAAATTCAAATCAGTCACAACCAGACAAAGTAAAGTTTAAAACAGGAGTCGAAATAAGTCAAATCTAATCAAATCTGCTGCACTCGGCTTCTCCCCCTTTTTGTCATCATTAAAAAGGAAGAAATGAAAAGAGAATGAAATTAGGATTGTCTTGGAATGCGAACAAGTTGGAAATCTCCCATCGACGGGCAAAGTGTCTTCCAACTTTTCAAATCCTCCTTCAGCTTTTCTATCTCATGACTCTTGGCAGTGGCTTGAACTTGAAGAGTAAGAGTCTCGTATTTGATCATTCAACGAAACTGAAGAGGCTTGACGGCATTCCGCAGTTCCGAACTTCATATCCCAGCATAGATCGACCTCGCATCTCCATAAGAATATCAAGCACTCGTCGAAGGTCTCTTTGGCCGAGTTATCGGTCCCGAGTGCTTGCCTCAGCATGGTTAGTTTGAGGAGTATTTGCAGAAGATGGCATCTGAGCATGAGTATCCAGATTTGGAGAAGAAGCCTCATGACCTTCCTCAGGAAATTGAGATGCATAGACATCTTCTGGATCTACGGGTGAGCGGCTCACATCTTCACTAGCAAAAGCAATTGAAGAAGTACCTTTTTGTCGGCAACTCCCCTGTTTCGGTGCCTTCGGGTGGAGAGAAGTATTCTTCATGCTCTGTCTCCTCATCAGTGACATGATGCTGCGATTCTTCTTGCTCCTCGTCTTCTAAAGTTCTTTCTTCCTCTGCCTCTTTCCTTATTGATGCCCTCTCTTCTTCCCTCTGTTCTTCCTCTTCTCTGTCTTGATCCTCTTTCTCCTCTATCTCTGGAATAGAATGCTGAAGATTGCTTAAAGCAAGAGCTGATATGGTTACATCTTCCTCATCCTCTTCATCCTCCAAGATGAGTACTCTTCTTTTCTTGGATGGAGCTGTCATGAGCTCCTTTCCCTTTCTTTTTGCAGCAGAAGAGACTTGATGAGTCTTGACAGGAGTCTTCTCCTTGAATTGCTCCAAAGCTTTGTTTAGCTCTTTTAGACGCATCTTGGAAACCATCTTCAGTCCCACCACCATTTGATCACACGATCGAACACAAAGAATATTGGGAGGCTGAATGTTAAGGTGTCTGAACAGCTTGGAAACAAGTGCTGAGTAAGGAAGTTGGCCCTTGTCCTTCACCACCGATCTGTACATGTGAAACATTATAGTGTGTGGTAGAGAGAACTTCTTGCCAGCGTTGATAGCATACATCAGCATTGCTTCTGAATTTGAAACATCAGTCTTTGAAGTCAATTTTGGTCTCAGACAGTTGATTACAATCTTGTGAAGCTGGACATTTGAGGCATTCAACCTTACGTACGAGATTCGTCCTTCGGCCATCCCATCTTGAACGAGTTCCACCATTGCCCGGCCAATAGACACGCCGATTGATTGAAACTCCCCTCTTTCAACCCCAATCACATCGGCCAGGGTGTCCATGTCAACCACATAATCCCGATCTCTAACGCTGAATGAAAATCTATTCGCATCCAAAAAGCTTAGATTTGAATAGAAATAAGCAAGATAAGTTACGGATGTGCCTCGAGCGAAATCTATCAAGTTGAAGTAAGGCGAATTTCTCCCGTAAGTTCACCTTCGAGAGTCTAGAAAATCAAAGTCTACACTCCTTGGGTTCATCACCCCTCTCTTCAGCAACTTAGTATAATGTCGCTTGTGTTCCTCAGAACGAAACAAATCTGTTCTGTTGCTTCTAACATTCGCAGCAATACCCATTCTAGACTTAAAATTGGTGAACATTTTCTCATCATCATTTCCTTCGGGTTGATTGTGTCCACTAACACGTGGATCACTTGGAATATTCGCAAAAGCTCTATCTGCTTAGCCCGCAGGAGCGATTCCCAAGCGTTCCATTGTGCGCAAAAAATGAGTTTCATTCCTATACCCCTTTTCTACCAAAAACTCGTCAATGAAACTCAAAGCGGAGCCTCCTTCTTTTAAAGCAGTGTACAGTTTGTAGGTAAAAGCGGGCTTTTGAGGCCTTACAGGTTCGGCATCCACGACGACTTCTTCCTACGCTTGCTGTTGTGGTCTAGCCTGAGAAGAGCGATGCGGTTGAGAATGTTGTGGGCTCTGCTGTTGTCTCGGAGAATCTTCTTCCTCGGTGAGGTCAAAATGCGTAGGACCCTCACGCAAAGGCGGTGGCCCCCTGCTTGCAATTCTTGAGGACTTTCTTTGAGAAGCCATTATCACAGTCTTTAGGAGATTCCAAACTCGATTCGAGAAAGGTGAAGACTTTAAGATTAAACTAGAGAGAAAAGGTGAGAAAGTGAAGTTACTCAGTGCTTCTAGGGTTTGTGAGGAAGACGATCGGTATATAAAGCAATCGAAACAGGTTATACAAATCGTCGCAAAGGAAAATAAAAAAATACCTTTTCAAAAATAACTGCCTTTTGAAAAATGTATAACCATCAAAAGATAACTTCTTTTTCGAAAAGGAATGATTGCTATAATTCCGAAAATTTAGAAAGATAACATCAATCAATTACAGATTAATAGATGAACGTACCTTTTCGAGATTTTGTCCAAAAGATAAATTTCCAAAATAGAAATAACTTACATTATTAGATCTTGATCTCTTGAGTCTGAGCCTCCTTAGACTTTAGTCCCTAAGTCTGAACTTCTTCAGACTTTAAGATATTAAGTCTGGAGCGAATAGACTCAAATTGGCTTTTCTCCGGTGGCTTAGTAAAGATGTCCGCCACTGATTCTTTGAGTCGATGAAATGAATCAATACTTCTCCGTTTTGAACATGGTCTCTAATAAAATGATGTCGAATCTCTATATGCTTTGCTCTTGAATGAAGAATTGGATTCTTGGTGAGATTAATTGCGCTAGTATTGTCACATTTGATCTCAGTGCATGAGTCTTCGATTCCAAAGTCTCTTACCTGTTGTTTTATCCATAAGATTTGAGAACAACAACTTCCAAGAGCCACGTATTCTGCTTCTGTTGTTGAAAGAGCTACAGTACTTTGCTTCCTCAAAAACCAAGATACCGTCCCCGTTCCCAAGCAATTGACAGTGCCTGAGGTGCTCTTTCTATCAACTCGCATCCTGCTAGGTCTCAACGTCGAGTAACCAAGGAGAGTAAGATCTCCTTCTTTAGGATACCAGAGACCAAACTTTGAGGTTGTTGCAACGTATTTGATGATGCGTTTTGCAGCACTTAGATGAGATTCTATTGGATCAGATTGGAATCAAGCTCGAGGTGCTTGCTTTAATCCATATAGCGCCTTTTCGGTCCGAATACGTAGTCCGGCTTCCTTGGGTCTTCAAATCCGGAGGTTGTTCCACATAGACTTCCTCTTGGATAAATCCATTTAAGAATGCGCTTTGACGTCCATTTGGAATAACCTGAAATTCTTATAACAAGCAAAAGCAAGTAATAGTCTAATTGCTTCTAACCTTGCTACTGGTGCGTAAGTCTCATCATAGTCTATTCCTACTTCTTGCGTATATCCTTTGGCCACGAGTCTTGCTTTGTTCCTTATAGCTTTTCCTTTTTCATCCATCTTGTTCCTAAAAACCCATTTAGCTCCAATAACAGATTTACCTTTTGGTTTAGGAGTCAATTCCCAGACATCGTTAATGATGAATTGCCTGAATTCTTCTTGCATGGCTTCAATCCAACTTTCATCGGTTAAAGCTTCTTCTATGCTCTTGGGTTCTTTTTCGAAACAAGTGCCACAACACTAGACTCTTCATGCCTTTGGGATCTTGTATGCATTCCTTCATCAATGTTGCCAATTATGAGTTCTTTGGGGTGACTAGACTTGTGCTTCCGGTTGCTGGTTGGTCCGACGGTGATCTTTCTCTTCATCGATTCTTCAACGTTTGTTCTTTGTTGGTCTTCCTCAAGTCCGAGCTGCTTTCGGGGGTTTAGACTTTGTAGAGTCTGGAGCAGTTTAGATTCTTCAAAGTTGAGTCTGGATTGATTGAATTTGTATGAAGTCTTGAAATTTAACATTCATTTATTCCTCCACTGTTTGAGTCTTTTTGTTGTAAACTCTGTAAGCTTTGCGGGTGGTTGAATATCCAAGGAAAATACCTTCATCTGATTTTTCTTCAAACTTACCAATTCGATCATTTGCATTTTTCAATATAAAACATTTGCAACCAAATACATGAAAATAGGAAACAATTGGTTTCTTGCCTTTGAACAATTCATAGGGAGTTTTCTCCAAAATAGGTCTTAAGAAAACTCTATTAATAATATAACATGCTGTAGAAACTGTTTCAGCCCAAAAGCGAGAAGAAATGTTGCTTTCAATTAAAAGAGTTCTAGCCATTTCTTGCAGTGATCTATTCTTCCTTTCCACAACTCCATTCTGTTCAGGTGTGTACGGAGAGGAGAACACATGCTGAAAACCAGATTCATCACGAGAATTTAGCAAACTCTTGATTTTCAAACTCACCTCCATGATCTGTTCGTATACAAGAAATAACATACCCCTTCTCATTCTGTACTTTCTTTGCAAACTTTATAAAATAAGAAAAAGTTTCAGACTTACTTGCCAAGAAATATACCCAAATAAATCGTGAGTAATCATCTACTATTACTAGGCAATATTTCTTACCACCAATGCTCTTTGGGTTCCGATTGGTCCAAAGAGATCCATATGCAAGAGTTACAAGACACGATTAGTGGAAACTTGATTTATTGGTTTGAAAGAACTTCTGACCTGTTTTCCCAGTACGCATGGAGTGCATAGATTGGATCTTTGGTATGTCAGATTTGGTAGTCCACGAACAAACTTCTTTGCAGAGATCTTGGCTATTTGCCTCATGTTGATGTGGCCAAGTTTCCTATGCCATAGATTAGCTTCCTCTTGTATTGAAATTAGACATTGGGATTTTTCTGGTTTGATGTCCAAAAGATAGATGTTCCCATGTCTTCGTCCTGTGAAAGTCTGAGAAGAATCTTTGCTGGTTCCTGAACATATTCCTTCTTGAAAGTTAATTTTGAAACCTGTATCGCACAGTTGGCTGATACTTAACAAGTTGTAGTTAAGTCCTTCTACTAAAGAAACGTTGTTGATTGTGAGACTTCCAATCTTTACTGTTCCGCGTCCGACAATTCTGCCTTTACTATTTCCTCCAAATGAAACTTTTCCACCATTAACTTGCATAAGCTTTATGAAACAACTTGAGTCTCCTGTCATATGTCTTGGGCATCCACTATCCAAGTACCATTTGACCTTTTTCTTGATAGTGACCTGCATTTAAAAAGAAAACTCAAGCCTTTTTTGGTACTCATATTTTCTTGGGTCCAATGGTGTTAGTGCAATATACGGTCTTTGCCCAAACCTTCTTAACAGGTTTCCAAACCATAGGACATTCTTTCTCAAAATGTTCTGAACTATTACACTTAGAACATTTAAGAGCACTGCGGTGTACAGGTTTTACAAAGGCTTTTTGAAAATGAGTTTTATAAAAGTCTTTTGTAGGTCTTTGTTTGATTCTTTCCTTCACTTTTGGAAAATCAATTAGAGGAATGGTTTCAGCAGTCATTCCTAAGCCTCGATTTGTTAAAGTAAGGTCTTCGCGCTAAAAGAATCTTTTCAAATTTCTCGGATCCTACGAAAAACCTTTTTGAGATGCTTGAAATATCATTTTTCAAAAGTTCATTTTCTTTAGAAAGAGAGTCTGCATTTTCTTTCAAGGTAATGACACTTTTATCTAAATTTTCGACTTTTTCTTTCCAAACAGTCTCCCCGTTGCTTCAATGCAGAATTTTCCCTTTTTAGTTCGGAAATCCTCTTGAGAGAGGTTTTGAGACTAAGACACGCTTCATCAATATATTTAGAAACTTTAGTAGGAATCTTAAAATTACTTACCTTGATTTCACTGTCTGAGTCTGAGTCTGAGTCTGAATCTGTCTCAGAGTCTGAGTCTAATTCTAATTGTGCCATTAGACAAATATTGACATAGTCATCATCACTCTCTTCGCATTCGGTATCACTCCAAGTTTCTGCTTTGAGAGCCTTTCTCGTATTTCTCAGCTTTTCCTTTCTTTTTCTTTAGTAAGGGACAAATTAGGTCCGATGTGTCCCTTTTTTGCATTCAAAACAAATCACATATTTATTGGATTCATCATCCTCTCGATTTGTTTTGAAACTTTTGAGAGCTTTATTTCTTCCAATTGAATCTTCTTCCCTTTTTGTTCAGTTTTCTGAACTTTCTTATCATGAGAGCAAGCTCTTCATCGTCCATATCATCTTCAGAATCTGTAACATCAGAGTCATCGCTAGTACGAGCACCTAGAGGGGGTGAATAGGTGCGAAAACAAATTTTTGCTAAGTAAACCAGAAATTATAAATTTAACTCAAATCTGTTTAGCAATAGACTTTAAAATGGAAATTAGACTCTAACAATTAAATAGAGTTACGATCAAGGTAAAAGAGTTTAAGGAAGAGAATAAGAACACAAGGTTTATAGGGGTTCGGCTTAATCCAAGCCTACGTCCACTCTCCCAGCACCGACCTACCGGCTGGGATTCCACTATGAATCAAAAGAGTCGTTACGGTATCACTTCCTTGATTCCACAAAGGTGTAGAGACTCTACTACACTTCCTCAAGGCTTCACAAAGGTATAAACTCTCTTTTGAGTACAAGTTTACGCTCAACAATTGAATTGACAAAGAACAAGAAGCTTCAGACTTTGGAATTTATCTATCTCGCACACACTCAAATAACCAGAGCGTCTTTCTTATATACTCCTCCATGCCTTCATAACCGTTGGCACCTTCCAAAGGAGTTCTTCCAATCTACTCGTTGGACAAAATCAATTAGGGAGATCTCGAGTTACTTAAGGAATGTGAAGATAGCCCACCAATCCTGCTCGCCCATACAATCAGGATCTAAGTTTCCATAAGTAGAACCTTCCAAGTATACTTCGCCAATCAACGAATCCAATTTATTCAAATTTGAATCAAACCGAATAATTGATCTTGAGGTGCTATCTCCAGCCGTGAGATCTTCTTTAACCGCTCGAATCAAATCCTTAAAGACATACTTGAATCTGGATAAATTTTCTTCGTCGGTCTAGAAACTGTCAATGAGGGCAGACTTTACATCTTGAGTCTGGCGGTTTGGCGATCTTTAGACTTTGACGATCTTCAGACTTTGACGGAAGAGTCTGCGAGTCTTCAGACTTTGTCGAGTAAGTCTGCAAGTCTTCAGACTTTGTCGAGTGAGTCTGCAAGTCTTCAGACTAGACTGAAAATGTTTTGTCGACATCAAAACAAGTAAGGAAGTTTTCTCCAACACTTCCAACATATGCCTAGCTCTGACAAAAGAATCCAGAGAACCCTTATCACCAGCTTGATATGATTGCTGCATCAAAGAAGGAAATGATGATGGAGCGTTAGATGGATTTTTAGCAAGAGCAGAAGTTTATGGAAAACTACAAGTCACTGCTGCAGCAAACCAATATCTTTGCTTGGTTCACCAGAAAAGGAACCTAAATTGACAACTTAATTGGTAGCAGATGACAGACTCGGTAATGAAGCCTTCGTAACACCTAATTGAATCGAAAGATAAATTTGTGTGATAAGGTACATATAGATTGAGTAAGAGAAAGTAGGAAAACATTCCTTGCTCAGGTGCGGGAAGAAGTAAGAGAGCAAGTTTAATTTACAAAGGCTGCTGAGACATGTCAATGGGCACACTTAATGAGTCTTGGTTGTTGGTAATGATAGGCGTACCTATAGGTCAGTTATGAATCGTGTTAATATCATCAGAGAGATGGCCATCAATGTGTTAGGTAATACTCACCATACACTTCTAAAGGAATTAGAGATGGAACAAGTAGGGCATTCACAAAAGCAAGAGGGGAATTGCAACTTGGACTCAATATTTACACCAACACCACCAAGGGAAGCAATGGTAGGAGTAATCTGACATCTTGAGGCAAGAGAAGCACCCACAGAGCCAGTGGTATCAAATGTTGTTGATGGGTCCAGACTTGCACCGATATGCGAGCTTTCTGATAAGATCAAGGAGCTTCTTTTTTCTTTCCTCCCCAAAAGTGCAATTGCATGCGCTTCTTCCTCATCTTGCAAAGCGCAAGTTCACTCAGTTGGAACCCTTTAGTGACTGGAGGAGTAAGCTTGGTTGGACGAGAATCAACTATCAAAAGTGAGAGCATATTTAGGGAAATCTAAGAGCAAGAGCAAGATCAAGACAAGTAAAGCAAGACAACTACATTTGGTGGATTTTCCTTATTTATTCCTCTTTGAAAGTTTTAGAGAAGGCGGAGTTTGAAAAGTGATGTTGAAATATCACTTGAAAACATCCTTTCAATTTCTTTATTCGTCGAAGAATCTTGCTCCGGTGCTTTTCGATTGGATGGTTCTAAATGGTCCTTGAGATTGAAGGTCTTCTCCCCCTTTTTGTTGGCAGCTTAAAGTTTAGAATTACTACGAAGTGATTTCACTCAACTTGAAGTGGATTTAGTGCTTCTTTGTAAGGGGAGTCAAAGATTACAGAAACCCACCAAGTGGTCCATTTGGAGGTACAATCAGGAGTGGGAATACATCGATATTGGAGATGTATCAAGCGTGCGTAATCTTGGTGATTTTAGAATAACAGTTGAAAGGACTATTCTCCGAGGATTTGTATTTGCTCTTGTTTAGGTAAGGAAATTCAAGAGAATATGGGATTGCCATCACCACAACTTACTTCAGACCGAATTGTCTTGCACAATACTGTAGAGAGTATACTTCAAACCCTTGGTACGACTTTCCTTTCATCGATAGTCTTATAGGGAGGTTGACTGGGGCAAGTACATTGAGCTGGAAATCAAAAGATTGTTTCCCAGGGAAAAAGTCATAAAGAGTAGGGAAATCATGGTGAGCATAAAGAAAGAATGAAAAATTAGGTGATTTAAAATTAATTAATCACAAGAGAAAAAATTGGAAAGAGGAAACATTCACCAAGACAGGCAAAGAATGACTTGGAAGTCGATAACTAATGGAATTAGGAAAATAAAGCTGGATGCCCTACTGATCACAATAAGGCAAGACACGAGGTTCTTTCCAGAACAAAGACGAAAAGTAAAAAAGCAATCCAAGCTTGAAGGATCCAAAATGAGCCAAAGAGAGAACCATCATCCTCTAATTGCATGGCTAAGGAAGCATGAGTAAAACCCCTATATAAAACAACAATAACAAATTAACCTAAGGCAAGTGGTGTGCCTGCCGCAAGCCTAGAATCAATGGCCAAGAGCTCTTTGGTCACTTTGAGTGTTGGATGGGAAAAGACATATTTTGAAAGCCAAAAAAGTAAGAAGGTTGCATGTTCCTTGTTTGTGATCGACCCAGATTACTGAAGGAACTTAGTCAAATCCCATACACCAGAATATCATTGGGGACCTCAGCAGCCTTGAGAAGCTTAGAAGAACCAATATCCTTAACGGGTTTACTAATGGCAAGGAAGCCAACTATGTTGTAATTATCCAACAAAGTAATAGACATGGGACCCTAGGGAAAGAAAAAACAATTGGTCAACGAAGACCAAAAACTGATTGCGCGCCCAAGATACCCAAATCTAAGTCCCAATCGAAGCTACTGAGTTTTTTTTAGTGGTCTCAATCTTGGCCTTTTTCCAAGTAAGCTGAATCTGGTTATTGGCCTTTATTTTTATAATTTTTTTGGTAAAGTAAGAAATATATTGCGCTTTAACCAAACTATACAAAAGCGATCACGACATCAAAAACTTGCACTCAAAATGACAAAGAGGCATTATGAGTGGAAGGGTGCCAAGATATAAAAGAAAAGAAAAGCCAACGAAGACATACAAACTAGAGGGCATCAAAAGAAAAGGCACCCAGATAGCCAAACATTGGCTACCCATGAAACAACTGGGGACCCGACCACACTAAACCTCTAGTTGCTACAAAAACACAGCGACCCCAAACTGGATATACACGAGCAAGCTTAGAGAAAACCTGCAAGCGTACTGTAGGAAGGCGAGACCAACGGCCCTAGGGAGCAGCAAGGTCTTCCAAAGAGAAAATAACCGGGTCGAATTGTGGCATCCTAGAATTTCATAAAATCCCTGAATATACCATGGACCATGGATAGGCGATGGAAGTACCGATATTGTAATTTGTAGCCTTCTAATCCATGATTTGCGATGAGATGTATGGCCAAGTCTTTAATGGATGAATTTTGGAAAGGAAGTTTTATCTTTGGCCATATGTATGATAGATGGGGACTTATGTATTTATAATTTCAAGTATATATTTATCTTAATTTGCAATTTAGTGCTTTAATTAAATAGAGATTTAATTAGTTGTAAAAAGGGGATAATATTGGATCTCATTAAACTTGGGTCTTAGGCCCAAGAGGGATGGGCCTAAGATGGGCAGAGATGGCTGGCCCATAAGCCCATGAAAGGGGCCATCGATGCAAGAGAAGGGGGTGATCCGGTTTGTGCATGCCCTCCCCCATTTGTCCCAAGTTGATGACCAAGTGTCATCCATGCAAGAATCAATCATTGCTAATGATGAGTAGGAGAGAAATGAAAAGAAAAGGTGGCCGGTTTAGGGAGGAGGTGTGTCGTCCGAAGTGGGAGAGAGAGAGTTACCGAGAGAAACCGAGAGAGAGGAGGAGAGGGCCGCGCGAGGAAGAAGCCGCTTGTCCGTCGCTCGTCGTTGCCGTGTCCAGCCGCCGTGTGCTCGTGCTTGCTCGGTTTGGAGGCAAGTTAGATCCTTTGATCTGCTCTTGCATGTTGTGTCTAGAATGTGTTATTGAAGGGTGATGAATTTCGGATGTCTAGGGTGTGAAAAACCGAAGTTTTGAGAGTGTTGTTGTGAAAGTGTAAACTGCTCTCGAGTAAACAGCCTGACCCAGAATGTTGTAGTGGCTTGCATGCGATGTTTGAGTCGGATTTTGGCTTCTACTTCTTAATGAAAGTTGTAGATAACGTCTTAAAGTATAACATACTAAAATTTGAGACAAAATGACTGAGTTTTGAGGGGTGAAACCCTCCCTCTACGAAAATGTCAGATCTGAACCTGTTTTGTTGACCTCTTGGTGATTTTGTGTGTTGCATGTAACTTTTTACTGAAAATTTCACTTCGACATCTTCACAAAAGTTATATAGAACATCTTGAATACTAACATACTCAAATTTGGGGTAAAACAAACAAGTATAGCCTAGTGAAACGATTTTTCTTTTGAAGACGTTAGATCTGGAAATGTTGTACTGAGCTCCAGTGACTTCGTGGACTATAAAGTGACTTTCCTTTGAAAATCTCACCTTGATCCCTTAATGAAAGTTGTAGTAGACCTCTTGAGGCAAAATATATCAAAAATTCAGAGGAAAAGATGGAAGATAAGTAGGTGAAATCGTGATTTTTGGAGACGGCTAAACCTGGAATGTTCGGTACTACGAACAGGGGTTTCAACCGTCCATAATTAATTATCTAGGACGAATCTGACTTCAATGTCTTCATGAAAAATATACTTTAGGGTCTCGACTACCACATATTCAAATTTCATAATTTTGAAGGACATTAGAGTATTTAATCGGAAATAATTCAAAAACCGGGTAATCTGACACGTTCGGATTTAGTCAGTTTCAATGCATGGGTCATATCATTTTGTATGAAGCTCTTTCGGCAAAGTGTTCTTCATGAAGTATCTTTCTGTATGTCTTCCCTGCAATATACTCAAATTTCATATTTTTAGAAGCTCATTTGCCTATTTCACCAAAAATATTTCAAAAACTGTGCAAGCTGTATTGATAGAATAGAAATGCTGTGATGCGTGATCTATATCAAATTGTATGAGGGTCTTTTGGTGTGGTGTCCTTTATGAAATATCTGCCTTTATGTCTTGACTATCACATGTTCGAATTTCATAATTTTTAAAGGTTATTTGGGTATTTAATGGAAATATTTTCTAAAACTGTGCAAGCTGGATTGAGCGAATTTCAAGTGCTGAAATTTATGATTATTCTGTTTTTGGATGAGCCCCATGAATCATTCTGATAGAGGTGATTGAATCTTGCTGAGCATGTGATGATATTTGGCATTGCATATAGAATCAAATGCTGAATTTGACTTTGTTGCCATTACATCATGTGCCATGTTGATTGTGAGACATAAATTGGTGAATATGAATTACGATGAATGAGGAAATCGTTGGAGGTGGCCGATAATGCCCTGGGAGTGTTAGGATGCCCGGGATGGGGGTGTCGGATGCTCGGTTGTATTGTGATACATGCCCGGATGTCCTCGGGAGTTTCGAGATGCCCGGAATGGTTGGGTGCCGGAAGCCTCGGAGGTTTGTGCCCAGGGAATGCCTCGTGATGCTAGTTGGGATGCGAGATGCCCGGAATGTGGGGGTGCCGGATGCCCGGTGGTGTGTGCCGGAGGTTTCTCGCGATGCCAGGTTGGGGTGCGAGTGATAAAAATGTGGGATGCAATTACTGGTCCCGGGAAAGAAAGATGTGGTGATCAAATTTAAAGATAAAAGTGGAAATTAAATCATGCACGTATGATATAGTGACATATGCATGACTATATGGCATGATGATACATGTATGACATGATGATGATGAGTACATGGTTGCGTGTGCACCTATGACATGGTATATGTATGACATGATGGTGATGAGTACATGAGGATGTATGTACATGTGGTATGATGACATATGCATGGCCGTAAGGTAAGTTGTGCTTGGATGCATGAATGACATATATTATGCTATGATTGTTATGATTGTATTGTGTGATGCATTGAGTGGTTTATTGGATCTTTTACCTGCTGAGTGGCTGTACTCACCCCTTTCGGGGACGAACATTTTAGATTAGAAAGATGCCGCTCCCTACTGTCACGCGGGGCACTTTTTACGGCCTTCCATCTGATGTGGAGGTCGAGTGTATGGAGATCGACTGTCCCACCATCCCTAGTTTGACGTTTACTCGGATTTGTGCACTGGTGATGTATGACGTGGGCCTGGCTGGGGGCCCGGTCATTCAGGAGTTCGTATCTGTCACGTCCGCCATGACGGAGTGATGCGGGGGATGTTGCCACCGCCACCGCCCAACGTGCCAGGATGGGTGTGATGGCCACGTGAGGAGTAGAGAGCTGACGTTTTTTGAGAGTAGCCGACACCGATAGATGAAGGATGACACGTGATCGACATAGAGGGTCGAGTTGTCTCTTTTTGAGTTGTGACCAAGTCTAGCCAAGAGTCTTGGCCTTCCTTTTGGTTGTACCGACCCGTGAAATCCATCTTGAAAAATATGTAAATAAAGAGTGGCTCGGCTTTATCTTCCTATGATGCTTAGTAGTGTGCATTGTATCATGATTGTTGGAGGGAGAGTTGGTGATATTCAATTATGCTTCCACTAATAAGTTGCGCTGGGACTGTTTTCAAAAAAAAAAAAAAGAGAAGTCTTTGAACTGCGATGCTTCTACTAAGAGATGTAACTAGTGTTCGTTAGGTATAGCGATAGGCACCCGTGGCGACCTTAGGTGTTTTGGGGTGCCACACGAATCCCCTGCTACGTTGCAGCCTCATATTCCTAACCGTGTCGTCCACACTCCTGAAAGTAATAGCCTTATCCCTAACGACTTTAAGCAGGTGGTTCTTCATTGCCAGAATAGATAGGGTCTGCTCCCTAAAGAGCAAGCCATTCTTGTGCTTCCATATAAGATAACAAAGAGCGCCAAAGGAGAAACGACCAATGGAATTATAGAAGTCTTTTCTCGAAAGGAAGGAGACGGCCCACCTGAGGTTCTCTCCCCACGACCGGTTCCACCACGGTAGGTTGCAACTTGAAACCCAAAAGAAAGCAATACCAATAGTGATGCAATATCCAAAAAATAGGTGGTCTATAGAATCTAGCATCTCATTGCAAAAGGGACACATGGCACTATCTATCCTACCATAAGATAATAAGAGGTCTTGGGTAGGAAGCCTGCGCTTGGCAATAAGTCACAGATTTAGTTGGTACCTTGGAGTAATCAAGCTACTCCAGATGAACGCATTTCCATAGACCTATGTCTTCTTCCTCCTAATGATATTCCAAGCTGAAGCCACCTAGAAAAAGGGAGGAGGAATTCCCCTTCCAGCAAAAACAATCGGAGTTCTGAACAAGGACTGGAAGAGGCCGCTCCCACGAATCCAAGACCATCTTGACCGCCTGGCCCGGGTTGGTGAAGAGATCAGCCACTATTGCCTGCCTAGAAAGCTAGGAGCCGTAAATGGCTGAATTTGAAAAGAAAAGGTTCAAAGGGCCCCTAGGGTGCCAATTGTCAAACCAAAGAGGCACCGAGTGTCCATCCCCTATCTTTAAGAAGAAAGAGCTACGAAACTCATTCTTGAGTTGTAGCATTTTCTTCCAAGCCCAGAGAACAAAGTGTCGGCTTTTTGGCAACCCAAAAGTTCATCCTTTTTAAAAAGGTCGAGTGAATCCACTTGCATCACAACGACTCCTTGTCCGAAAACAATAGTCGATGTGTTTGAGCATAGCGGCCTTGTTACAATCACGAAGCCTTTGGATACTGAGACCGCCCTCTTCTTTTGGGTGGCAAACATCCTCCCATGAGACCTTCGCACCCTCTTTACCCAAGCCCAGGCCTTTCCAAAGAAACTGTCTAAGGATTCTTTCAATTTGATCCAGCACAACTATAGGTAAAATGAAGACACTAGCCCAGTATGCTTGGATGGCATGAAGGACTGACTTGATTAGTTGCAGACGGCCGGTAAAGGACAAAAAACGATGGGTACCCTTGCTGTAATGCGGTTGACTAGAACACAACAATCTGCCTTGCTAAGCCTGGAGGTGATGATCGGGACCCTAAGATACCGAATTGGCAGGTTTTCTTCATGAAAACCAAGGACACGAATTATTTAGCTCCTTAAGGAAGATGATCCTCGTAAAAGGTAGATCTCACTCTTGTTTGTGTTTGGGTACAAACCAGCCCACTCTGAGAAGGTTTGAAGGCCTTCCTTAAAAAGCTGCACCAAAGGTAGATCAGCTTCACAAAAAAGGAAAACATCATCCGCAAAGAATAAGTGAGAGAGGCTTGTTGGTTTGCATCTCCAAAAATTTTTGAAATCTGACGTCGAGGATCGGATGAAAAGAATGCTAGACAACACTTCCATGACCAGAGTAAACAAATAAGGAGATAGAGGGTCTCGCTGTCTGAGCCCACGACCATTAGCAAAGAACCCATGAAGTTCCCCATTCAAGGCAATGGAGAATTTGGGAGTCCTCACACAAGTCATGATGAGCCGAATCATATGATCAGGGAACCCAAGGGCCAATAAAACAATCTCCAGGAACTCTCAGTCGGTAGTGTCATAAGCTTTCCTAAAATCCACTTTAACAGCGCACTTAGGAGAGTAGGGGTCAAGGTGGAAACTCGAGAAAAGTTTATGCATCAGGAGGATATTATCCCTAATCCTTCGACCTTTTACAAACGCATTTTGAAAAGGCCTAACAACATCCTGAAGAACTATTGCGATCCGCTTGGCCATCACTTTAGTGATACATTTAAAAATAGTATTACAACAAGCGATGGGCATGTAGTCATCCACAGAAATCGCATTAGGGCTTTTTGGTATTAAGACCAAAATGGTGTTGTTGATCTCCCTTAGGAGCCTACCTGATATGAAGAAATCATTCACCGCTATTGTGACCAACTACCCAACCGTTTCCCAATTATGCTTAAAGAATTCAACTGTGAAACCATCAGGTCCAGGTGATTTGCCTCTAGCCAAAGAGAAAACAGTGTCCCGAATCTCTAAGTTGGAAACGGGTCTAGCAAGAAAACTAACCTGATCAACACTGAGGGGAATCGGATAACCTCCTGAACCTCTCGGACCGAGGGCCTTCCATGCACAACCCGCGGCGATAAAAGGTCTCGGAAACAGTTTACAAAGTGCTATTGAATTAGATCAGGGTCAGTGATTTGGCTAGCCAACGCATCCATAGCTGAGAGGACTCGATTTCTCACTTGTCTCTTATTGACATAATGATGAATGAATTTGGTGTTGCGGTCACCCTCCTTAAGCCACTAGATTCTAGACTTTTGCCTGAAAAATGATTCTTCCTTAGATCGCAAATCCAAGAAAGTTCTACATTGACACTTCTCCAACTCTGCTAGAGCAACAAAATTCGGGTCAAGCTGTAGGCCAAGCTGTGTGGTCCTTAGAGCCACCCTCGCTTCGGAAGTCCTAGCGGATATGTTGGAGAAGGATTCTTTATTGAGGACCTTAACACGAGCTTTAAGGGCTTTTAGCTTACGCACCAAACGGAACATGGGCACACCCTCCATCGGCTTCTCCTAGACTTGGTTAACAATTGAATTGAACTCTAGGGTGTTCCATCCAAAAGTCGAAAAACTTAAAATGCTTCCTTCGGGGCATCGGGTTTAAAACCTTGACCACCATAGGGGAATGATAAAATATACCTGGAGCGAGGAAAGACGCCTCCGAGTAAGGGAAGTCCTTATTCCATTTAGAATTGACAATGACCCTATCAATCTTTCTTACTTTCCGAGTAGCCCCTGTAGAGGTAGTCTAGGTGAACCAGAATCGAACGTACCTCAAGTCGTCTAGCTCAATATGAAGTAAGCACTGTCTAAACTCATCAAAGTAAGGAATCCAAGTGTCTATACCCCTTAGTCTGTCAGTCGGGTCTCTGATAGCGTTAAAGTCCCCCGCAACAAGCCAAGGCGAGTCCTGCATAGCCGCACTTTTGAGAATGAGATTCTCCCACAGCGGTCTCTTGGAGGAAAAAGTATGCTCACCCTAGACCACTGAAATGCAACACTCCACACTGGAAGAGAGCATCTTTAGATTCCCATGAATCATATGGGCATCAACCGAGACACTTCAAAGCTAACAACCAAAGGGTCCCAACCAATCTAAATCCTCCCTCTGGGAGCGCAATTATAGTTTACTACCCAACACTAGCCTCGCAATAAGCTTGTAGAGATGGAAGAAAGAGAGCTTCTGGAACTTTAGTCTCCAAAAGACCAATCAAGCTAAGACCATTCGAGGAAATTAGGCTCCGGATCTCGGCTTGCCTAATAAGGCCAACAAGACCCCTAACGTTCCAACAACCTATATACATACGTAATATAGACTAATATATGAGAGATGGAAAAGCATCTTACCTCCGCTTTGGAGGCTTACGGCGTGAGGGCGCCGGAACCACCGGTGTTGTAGTAGGAGGCGGATCCGGGGCAATAATCAACAGCTTATCTTGCATGGTTTCCATCCTTGAAGACGCAGCACCCTTTGGGCACGGAGAAGGGGAAAGTAAGTCCTCATCCGAACAACTAGAAAGGCTAGTTGAGACATCCAATTCCGCTCCATGGTTGAGCGGGTTTGAGGTCGGAGCTCCTAATGGCCTAAGATTATCCGCACCTAGGCTAGATAGGGATACCACCACCTTCGAATGAACACTCAGTCCCCTCAAAGGCTTGCGCGAAGAAGTAGGGGGCGCGACCTTCTCCAGAACAGACTCCTTCGGCCTCCAAAGCTATCCCTCTTCACCGGAACTATTCGGCCGGGAGGAGGGTCCTTCTCTCGAAGGAATAGCCTTCTTCTTTTTTCCTTTGACCAGCGTCCAAGCCTGCTCAGGCTTAGCTTGCACTTCAACCTCCACCAGAGCAGGATCGGGAACCACTACAGGGACCGAGGGAGCATAGACGGCCTAGAGTTGCTGTGAAGCTCTACCCGGGCTAGAAGAAGCAGGGACGTCCATGCACCTATGGCCAAAGGTACCACAGCTGGGGCATTCAATTGGCAATCATTAATACTCAATAGAGATCAAGCATGATACCCCATTTAACACCATAGCAATGGACATGAACCTAAGCTGCTTAGAATGAATCTCAACACATACCATTGCAAACGAAATCATCTTCATTTGCTCCGTTCGTTGATCGACGTACAGGGACTTCCCCACCACACTAGCATTGGCACTAATTGCTGGTGCTAACCGAAGATGGGAGGTTCCTCAACCGAATCCAAACCAGTACTGAGGATTGGTTGTCCTTCTTTAGGTCCATAAGTGGTTGCCATTATCGAAGGATGAGAGGAACTCTTGCCACCGTTAAGGGCCCATCCTTTAGAATCTTCCTCCGGAACACAAGGTCTGGGATGTGAAAGAAGAAGAAGCCTTGGTCGTTTGCCATTACTTGAACGAGCTTAGGGCCCCAAGTATGAGTTAGTACTTGCTCGGTGAGCTTGAAGGGGAGCTTCCTCCCTACATAGTACCCAACGAGGGACTCATGCCACTTGTGATCAATTGCTTCCAACACCTCTTCAGACATATTAACAACCGGGTTATTGTCCATAAAGGTAGGAGGAATATAGGATAAATCATATCCTTTCGCAGCAAGCCAAGCAACGTTAGCCCAGGTTCGGGAAGGGGGAGTCTTTGAACTTGCTGGATTTTGGCTAGGAGCCTGAGGTTGCTTGGAGGCGGAACGAACATGGCTGCGTCCCCGGATCGTCCCCCACATGCTGGGGCCTTAGGAGCGCCACGCTGATCCTAGCTCAACACGGTAGGGGCACTTACACTGGGGCCAGCTTGATTCGGAGTCGACGACTAGGCAAAGGGGTATGGGAACTACGCCCCTTTTGTCTACCATTTTCATGGTGGGCCTCACTTAAGGGGCCTCCCACAACAGCAGAGGCGGAAGCCATAAGTGCAGAAAAACTCCTTAATCAGCCTTCCCAACAATCCTCAGCCTAACACAATAAGTCCATTGCAAGGTTTAAGGGTCATATCAAGCTTCAAGGAAGAAGGAAGAGATAAACAAGCCTGGTCTCCAACTTCAAGGCCCACCAAGCAACTCACTTGACTAGCACAATCAGATGCTTCGTTGGGGAACCAGTTTTTCGACCCAAAGCAGGGAGAGCCAGAGAGTTGTAGTCCAACACAGCAGCAACGGCTCAGATAGGAGGAAAGGAGGGTAGAATCGAGCCTACCCACCAAGTCTTGCCCCAAAGATCAAGCCTACTGCCTAGGCTGAGCAGAAATCCAACTTGGACGAAACAGCAACGGTACCACGCCCTAGTTTACTCCAGATCTGAAGAAGTAAGCCGCAAGAGGGAAAATGGTTCGGTGGGGTTACAGGAGGAGGTTAGACAACCTTCCTCACTAAAACTCATCCTAAACGATCGCCTCAAGCCACCAGCATGAACGGATCTGTAGAGAGCCGAAACAGAGACCCAATCGTAGCATGGGAGGAGCTGATGAACAGTAACGCGGGGCTAAAGCTCCCATGTTTGGTTATTGGCCTTTATTCGTAAATACCATTTATGAAAGTCAATCTCAAAAGAAGGAAAACTCCTAAATCTAGAGGGATCAGTAGTCTAGATTTCCACATTGACGGCTTTTGAATCGGGAGCAATTCTCCCTTTTTTTTTTTTCTTTTCGAGGAAAGCAAAATTTAAAAGAGGGATGGATGTCCCGATGGCTTTAGAAACAAGGGCCAATAATAAGCCATTCAAGGTACTCATCAATCAGACTAAGAAGATGGAAACAATAGTTGTCATAATGTTCATCTTCCTTTAGACTATTGAATCTAGCGATACAATCTGAGAACGGATGCTGATTAGGTTTGGGAGCCATTGAAAATAGCAAAGCTTGAGAATAAGGAAAATCCAAAAGTTTTGAAACATAGGGTTTAAGGATGAAAACAAAGAAGTGTAAAGGTCAAATCTTTCCGCGTATAAGTATATTTTTCAGATAAGCAGAGACCTAAGAGATAGCGATCCAAAAAGAAGCAGTTCATAATGGATATGATTCACAAATCATAGGCAATTAGGACAACATGTTAAAATATTATCGCTAATATGAGCTGGATGACTGTGCATGAAGTACCAAGTGGCAAACAGACAATCCCCATGTCGAGATCACCTACAAGGGAAAAAGTGCGCGATCAAGGTATTGTTTTAAAAAAAAAAAAATTTTTTTTCAATTCTTTGAGGCAAATTTTAACATCAAAAATGGTCTACCGGACTCGCAAATGAGAACAAGCAATTGAATGGCACATAACAGTAATGTTTATAGTGCATGGGTATCACTATAATTGTGTCAACTCATCTACAAGTATATGGATCAATATATGTTGATTGAAATTGGCGTTCATCAATGACACGTGTTCGATTATCGAAGTATGGCGATAGATAGTTAGTAGCTGCTAATACAAGCATTAGCAACGAATATTTATTAAAGGGATATTAAGAAGCTGCTTTAAAGTTTAAAATCGATGAAGCAACAATGGACACATTTTTGGCTGGAACAATTATCACTTGAAAGCAAGATCGTGGGAGACCCATTGTCATGAGAAACCACATCATTGAATAGTTTACTCACAATTAGGAGAACCACTTGAGAATATGGATGTTAGACTCGTGGAAGTCTAGAAACGTGGAGGTAATTGACAGAAGTTATATAAGGAATTATAACCATCAAGAACCGTGAAAAGGCAATTGTCATAAACGATTATAAATACCAACAGCCTTCCATCATAAAGCCCATGCAAAAATCAAGCCAAATGTTATCTTTCCTACACTATACTTTAAAATTCCCTAATTGTAACTCTCAGATTCATGTTGTCAATTAAATTCTCATGTGTATCTTTGTCCTAAGTGCTGCACCGATGATTAAATTTTGACGTAGTGTCTTCATGTTTTTAAACTATGTTATTGATTAGATTCCAATTCAGTTTATTTACACTCTTTTATGTTATTGAGTCTGTAATTTCCAACCATTATCGCCGATTAAATTTCGGCTCAGTTTGGGATTTTACAATGATGTTTGAATTAGAGAAGTATTGACTCAAAGTATTGGTTCCTTCCAACTGTGCATGTAATATTCTATGTCTGGTAGCACTGGACCTTGGTCTCCTTAAATAAAAGCCAAAGAACTACTTTTGATGAAATATATTTGAATGTGGGAACAATTCCAACGAAACAATACTCCTCTTGGATACTTTTATTTCCATCGCGATCCTCATAAAAAAGCTGCCCAGAACCCCATGAGAAACTTATCTGTATACATAGAAAAATAATCATAATAGATGGCCAAATTAGAGTCTGAGGTCAAGCAAGATGGAGAGATCTACCATAAAGAAAATTGCAATAACAAGGATAAAGAAAATGACCCGATACTACCTGTAAGCAGTTTAAGAAAGGTGATAAGGGCAATCGAAACGAGACCAATATAGAAAAGAGGCCACGAAGGCAAGAGAAGTGACAATTATCCTCAATTCTTGCACTAAACGTCGTTAAATCTTACACTAATGGATAATTACCACAGTAAGTAAGAAAACACAATGGGCATAACAGTAAAATTACCCACAACTCTCGCAGTAATACGTAATGAAGACATCTCTAAGAAACAGACTATCGCAGATAACCAATTTATTGCCTAACAAGCTGACCGTCTTGAAGATTAGCGGATGAACGTTGTCAGAGCACAACGTAGTTTTTCAACAATCTCCTCAATTGCCGGGCAGTACTCATTTTCTATCTGCAAGTAATGTAGATGAAAAAGGTAAGATTTCTGTATAAAAATGAAGATCAAGTACTATAACTTTTGCTCCCCTCTCGACTCTAAATAAGGATATCATAATTTATACAGCAACATGTCAATAGATATAACATAAATACTACTAAGAGTGGATAGAACACACTCTAAATTCACAAACATGTGATATGTGATTTTTAATTGTTTCCTTTGGCATGTATGTGGAAGTAGTAATCTTAGATCGTTTATTGTTATCTTAGATGTTAAAAACGAAATGTTAAAGCTTTCGTCGTATGACGGCAAGTGAGCCACCGTTTTACCCAGATTAATGAACTTTCAAAACCAAAATCAGAATTAAGAAGAAAGGGAAAACACTGGATAACCGTTGGTTTCCAAGAATATCAAAACAGACAATATGCTCTCAAGAAAGTATCAGAATCCAAAATGGTCCGCAGTAGTAGGAAACTAGCAACTAGTTGAAGTTTTTAAAGACTACTTTTCATTAAAACAATTGGAAGAAATTGAAAATGATTACCTGGGCCACAATTGTGACATCCAAGAGTGAACTTCCAAATGTTAGGACGCTGATATTTAGAGTTGTCAAGTTCATGTCCTCCATTTGTTTCGTCACTTCCTTGATGCAACCCTCGTGCTTCTCACACTGGACTTTGATCAAAACATTCTTCCCTGACACTCGTGCTTCGACTTCAGGTAGTTGCTGATCGATGATTGGGTTGTACTGCTTCTCTTCGGATGAAAAAGACACAGAGCCGCCGCCACGTTGGAGCGATGGGTTCTTCGTGAAGATCGCCGATTCCACGGTTCTTGTGGCCGCCTCTTCCTCGAGAAACTTTGCACGTTCCTCGAGTTGTTTCAAGTACTTTATTGTATCTCCAAGGACAGAAGCCTTGTCCAGCTACACGGTCAGAACAATTAATTATTTCAGCAGGAACAATGAAGGCTATGATGTAATGAATTAGCGGACAACGCCACGTTTTTGTTCTCTAAGTTTTCCGGCGATTCTCAAGAGCCCTTGTAGGTGGAACCTTTTTTATGGTGACTATTTCAATAAGAAGTTGGTCTCAATTTCTAAACAATCCTCAAGCATCTGTACAAATCAGACTATCTACCTAGAGGTCGAATTTAAGCTGTCTTGTCTAGCTCTTCACCTCTAAAAAGATTTTGTTTTCCTCTATCGTTAGTAGGGACTTGTTTTCTGATTGACGGGACTACTTTGATTAAAATAGAAAGAACGCTAGAAGTACTATAATGATCTCAAATCACTAGCTAGCAATTATAAAATTTTATGCATGAATTATAACTTATGTGATTGATTGTCGTTTGATTGTCATAACAGTGAAAATTAAACATTAGAAGCGAAATTCAAGTTTGCTTTTGATTCATAATGACAAAACCAAGGATCTAAATGTGTTAAGCAATTATAAAAAGGTTTTTGACTACCGCTGGACAAGTTGAAAGCATAGTATCTATCAACATGTAATAGATATTGACTTATGAAGACTATATCTATCTAAATCGATTGATGATAGATGCATAGAACCTTATCCAATTTTGAATACGTGAATAGTTTCCAATACTATTTTATTATGAGAATAAATATCCAACCACCGACATGGTGCAAACATGTATTGAACAATCTAAATCAACTCAATCATTCTCAAGTTTGTAGTGGTTGAGTGAAATTTCAGAATGAATTCCAGCTTAATAATACTTGACATTAGCAAACCTTTGCCCATATGTAGTTGGATATTAATCTAGAGCAATAATCACAATTCGCTTAGATTATCTATCACTGATTTACAATTTTCTCAGTTTAAGTGCAAATTGTGTCGGTTTTGACTTTTTTTCTCCGTTAAAGAACACACGCAAGTTATTATGAATATAATGTTTGGAAACTAATTTAATTCATTAACCACAAAAACCCATAATCACAAGAATAGAAAAGCTCTTCTCCTCAAATTTTCGATCTCTTGATCTTTGGTCTTTCTCTCTCATGGAGTCCTCTCTCAATATTTGAAGTCAGCAACTACTTTTATCACTCTCTTCATACTTAGTCTGAGATTTTTGCGTAGTATTAAGCGTGGACATATTTAATTGAGGAGACAAATGTGACCTGGTAATATTTGAACTTAGAACTCTGGCTCTAATTCCTTGTAAAATTTTGTGAGACTACTGTTGAACTATTCTAACAACTTAAACTGTTAAATGAATATGTGGTAAAATATTTAAATATTCTAACAATTGGCATGCTACCCTTGATAAACATACACTAAAACAGTCATGTATGTCGTCCAATGTCAATTTAAGCGAGAAGCATGTAAGGCCAGTGTCCAAGTACCCATTTGCCAATGCCGTCTATGAGAGCTTTGAGCATGAAGTCCCCATTGAAAAGCATAGGAAGTTCGTTTGATTTTAATCATGGTTTCATAGTTCCCAAATCTGCATGCCTTTTTGGAACTGTCATGTTAAGCTAAATATTAAGTCTACGTTCAAAATGTGCATCTGATATGGATTAAGATTAGGTTTTTCTCGATGATGCACGGCTTTTTTATGTTAACTTCCCATATGAGGTAACGAGAAGACCTCTAGAAAACTTTTCTTTTTTTCTTTACAGTATTTCATAAATTCAGGGTTTACCTATCTAAGGTGGGTTTCCTTAACATAAATAGAAAGTAATTAACATTTTCATTACTCATTATGCAAAGTCAAGCAATAAGCAACAAGCTCCTTCTTATTCAATAGTGAGGAAGATAAGTGTCTATACGATTGTTTGTCCTCCAACTAGTTAGTATAGCATGAGTTCTGTAAACCTTTCATTTCTGTAGAGATATATCCTGTAAATACAAATATTAGCTTAATGTAACTTATTAATATTTGGTCTAAGTTTGGGCATAAAATTCTTCGAAACCCAATTATAATTTTCTCCAATGAAACCAAGATTGCGAACAAACCCCCAATAAAGATATATGACGGTGGAAAAAGAACAGATATCAAACCTTCACGAATTTTCACACAAGAAGATTTCATTTAGAGTACCTTTGTAAGGCCAGGAATGATGGATGAAAGAGCAGTGAAGCGCTGGCTCAGCTTCTCCCGGCGCTTCTTCTCTGCAATAATGTGTTCTTGTGCATGCAATGTTGTTCTACTGAATGTACCACTACTACCACTTCTCTTCATCTTCTTACCTTCCCCATCTCGCAACTCATAGGTGCCTGAAAATCAATAATAACAATAACTTAAAGGGAAGAGGGAAAATTTTCATTTCCATCACACTACCAAATAACTGTTTCGGCCTTCAACAATTAGCTAGTCCACAAACCTCACTTACCGGGATATTGCTGTGGCATGTTTTGGGATAGATCTGAGTTCTGAAACGATATAATTTGAGAATTTGACGGTAGAGATGGTTTCGTTTGGGGGTTATTGTGCTCGGTTGCGAAAGGGACATTGTGCGAGTGGCCAAAATTTTGGATTCGATTTGACAAGGGCCACACCGAAGAAAATGAAGTAAATTGATTGAAGCCAGACTCGGTGGGAGAGTAACCGAAGGGATCCATTTGATATTGATCTGCAAAGGCCAGATTTTCCATTAACCTGAGAAGATTCGACAAATGTTTTGAGCATTTAATCGGCCAAAAACTTTTAAGATTCTGCTGAAAAACACTGGGCACTACTACATTGCAAAATCAAAGAAACTCAATGTATCATAAAATACTTAATTATCAGAAATAAATTTTATCATCCAAACCACACATTTATGTGGCCAAAAGAAAAAGAAAGAAAACCCAAAAACATGAAGATGGACTCCATTATGAAGTTTCTATTGTTCTCTGTTGTCTGGATCTCTATCTTACAATATAAAAACAGAAATAAAAAAAGAACGTTGAAACTTCTATTGTTCTCTGTTCTCTGGATCTCTTTCTTACGATAGAAAAACAGAAATCCGAACATAAAATCGATAGATCCAAACCATTACCAACCTAAACTAGCAAAAGCATGGGAAAAAGAGAAGTGGGGTGGGGGGAGGAGAGAGAGAGAGAGAGAGAGAAAGCATTGCCTTTGTAGGACCTCAAGAATAATGCAACACGATGTAATGTCAAAGAGTAAACAGCCCACGAGTAAAAGGATTTTAAAGGGGTCATTTGTAAGTGAAGCGAAGCTCACCAACGAAGGAGGAAGAGTCGGCGAGGGTTTTGTATTTTCTTGAAAGCGGCGACCTATGAAGTTGCTGAGCTTTCTGAACCATGTCTTTTTAAAAGGGCACGCGCCAATTCTCTCTGCTATAAACAACTCACCACGAGGGCAACGCCCTTGCCAACCTTTCAAGGACTAAAAATAATTGCTTTACTTATCCCCACGCGTTCATTGAATTTTAATTCCATTTACTCGATTCTCAGACTCGTTGGAAGATGTTCATGGATTGGACCTAACAAATACTTTTATCTTCTCTTTTGCTTAAAATAGTCATTCTAAATTACTATTATCTTTCAACGCAAAAAGAACACGGATTACTGACGTAGACTTATCAACCGTCTTGTTGTTAGTATATTATTTTTTCAAGTAATTTTTATGACAAATTGAGTTTTCTTGAACCAAGAATATAGCTCTTTTTTTTTTTTTTTTTTCAAAATGCATTCATGTGTCACAAAATATATAAATGATTACACTAAGTAGTCGATTGCACATGTCGAATATAGGAATATTTACTTGTTACATGGCAATGTTTGTCCTTGGTGGAGTGGGTTTCTTTGTGCGCATGAAGCTGCACTATTTGCCACTAACACTGCATAAACCATGTGACCTATACATCATATGATCTATGGCTAACGTTTGTTAAAAAAAAAAATCGCTCTCGGTGGATTTGGAGTGCTTTTATGGTCTATGGAAGAATTAATATCTTCATCATAATCAATATTTTTTCATAATATATAAAATGATTGTACCACAAAAACTTGAAAAGAACACGGATCAATGAGCAAGATTTTCTTTCATTTAATTGGATGGCCACCACATTCTCGAGTAGCCTGTCCTTGGGATTTATAGAAACCCCAGGTGGATTGATAGTGCATCACTGTCCTTAGATTTTATCGCCGGGAGTATAAAGAACCCCCCGGTTGACCGCACCTCATAGAGAAGCACTCCGATTCTTTCTTTCTGTCAACTTTTTTTTTTTTGGGGGGGGTTCTAAAGAGGCACTCCAGTTCATTATTAATAAAATGGCTGGATCCAATGGCTATCCAATCGCAAGATGATTATATTATTATATTACCCTTTTAATCCCAAGAAAAGAGAGATATTCAATAGTCTCTTTACTATAACTTATCGTAAATATGTACAAATGTCATAATTTTTAGGGACATATAGACTAGAAGTTTTAAAATTTGTCATGAAAATATAATTGAATCTTAATACTTTCAAAAAGTGCAATTAAGTCAAAAACTTGTCATGAAAGTATAATTGGGTCCTAAAACTTTCAAAAAAAGTACAACCGAGTCCTAAAACTTATCAAATCGATCAAATCAATTCGTTCAGCTAAAAATTTTAGGACTTGATTTCAAGTTTTATGACAAATTTTAAGACTTGATTGAACTTTTTGAAAGTTTTAAGATTCTATTACACTTTCAGGACAAATTTCAGGATTTGATTGCACTTTCATGACAAATTTTAAGACTTGATTAAACTTTTTGAAAGTCTTAGGATTCACTTTCATGATAAGTTTCAGCACTTGATTGCACTTTCATGACAAATTTCAAGACTTGATTGAACTTTTTGAAAATTTTAGGATTTGATTACACTTTTGAAAGTTTTAGGACTCAATTGCACTTTCGTCACAAGTTTTAGGCTTCCAAATGCACTTATTCATAATTTTTATAGTAAATGTCATGAGATCAAAGACTTCAAAGGTATACATTCAAACCTGCGTAATTCTCTCTATTTTGATCCAACAATCAATACATTCTGAAGCAACCGATCCTTAGATATTTACGAAACCTCTATTGGATGAAAGACACCAATCAATGATAGAGATTGACAACATGAATACCATCTCTCAACGTGTCTCTAAATAATTTCGTAAACTATATTTTTTCTGCTTCTAGTAGTTTTGTTTAAAAAGGTACTTTCAATATAAAATTCCTAGTTACCCTACCACTCGGATATCGTTTAGATCGTGACAGCTTAAATATTCTATTGCAAGAGAAATATGAAGCTTCCATGAGAACTATAAGACCCCGCCATATGGAGCACGGGCAGATTTCTTTATGCTTTCGTTGGAAGTACATGAGGAGGAATTGGCATGGAGGAGATAATTGATTTGATTCTCTTTCTATTTGATATGTAAAATCGTCCAAAAGTCATAACTCATTATATGGTGACCAATTTAATTTGGTCAATTTAATCTGGAAAATTGTCCAAGAAGTCCTAAATGTCTTGCACTTTTGTCAATTCAGTCGAAAACCTTTAATTTTTACCAACTCAGTCCTAAATGATTTTGTCACGCCCCGAACCACGAGACACGTGAACAACCCGCTATGGTCATGTAAATGCGACATTCCCAGGTAGTGTCGCCGACCCCATTCATTCATTATGCGCATGCAGAACATAATAAAAAACCCCTGACAAAACTTACGGGATAGGAAAGCAGGAAACCAAATCATTCAAATACAAACATACTTTCATATATAATCATGCAGAGTTTACATACATCCAAAAATGGGTCAGAGTCTATGTGCATCAAAAAGGGTCAGTCTGCACAATAGGGATCGGTCCACCAAAAAGAGGAACAGTCCTATGACTACTAGTCAGACACGTTCGTCGATCCCACATCTTCCACATCTGACTGCACAGGGTCCGGAGACGATGGGTTATCCACTCCACCATCAGGAAGGTTAGCTACCCCTTCACCCAAAATGGCATCCACCACAGCAAGTGGAATGTCAAAACTATATAGTGGACCAATCCTAAAGCCATCGGCCCCAAAACGGAACCATGCCTTAAACCTATGTGGCACCCTGACATCCACTGACACCTGAATCCAGACGGTGGACTTGATCAGCTCGTACACCCAATGACTTCCAGGGTTAGGAGAACTATGCACATGCTCGACAATGTGCACTGGAATGCCATTCTGGAATGCCATTCTTTTCCGAAGGTCCTGCCATCTACAACCCTATAATAATTTCCCACAATGGGGTGAGACATTGTCTCAGCAAGTTCACCCCTCCTAAACCCCTATAAGAAAGATAATACACCCGGGGTGGCCTAGCCACACAACACAGAAAATTTACCTCGTCTTATTTCCTTCCTGCAGGTTAGTATATTTCAAATCACTCAATTACAGGTAGTAATAAGAATATGAACAAATGAAACGCAATCAATTTCACATAATCACAACCATAGCATGCGATCTCATTTTATTCAATTCCACACATGAACATAGCCTACTCGCGATTCGGCTATCTACTGGCATATAGCCAGGCATCGTCTCCCTACCTTGGAGCACGGCTTCGTCAGTACCTCAACGGCATTCCCGAAGGAGCATGGGCCCAGAATCAACTACAACCCGCAACCACTATGTGGGCATCCCATATAGGGGCAAGTCCGGCTCAACAGCCCAGGATGAATTCCTCTTAATTATCACATGATCAAAACATACTCGGCCCGGGATACTTTAACTTTCAATTAGTACCTTCAATTAAAATAGTGATCCCGGCCTCTTTTCTTCTTATTAAAAATATTCCATAAATTAATCACGTGCGTGGGGACACGTCAATTTCGAACCAGAAAGATCAATTTCTTATTTTCTCAACCCCACTATTTAATATAATCTTTAAAAATCAAATTTTGTATCAAACCCGACACAGGGAATTTTCTAAATAAAATCCATATTTTTCACAATCAACACTCAATTTATAATTTCCAATAATCAATTTCAAATTTTGACTACACAACAGCAAGCAGCGCGAAATTATGAGAATTTAGGGTCCCGACAAAATTTTCGGAATTTAATAAATAAATAATTATATTTATTCCAAAAATTAATTAAATAATTCTATTTTAATCATTTTTATTATTTAATTTTTAAATAATTTCGAAATATTCTACTTAAATCAAAATTCCTTCATTTAAGTCAAATCACCATTAACTCAATATAAACAACAATTTAACCTTAATTAAACCTACTTTAACTTAATCATACTCTTAATCTAATTTACATTAAAATAAACTAAACTAACCACCTAAGCCTAATTAACTTACGCTAAGCACACCCTAAGCATAATTAACCCTCTAAGCGAGGTTTAGTGAGCTAAACTCACCGGAATCGCGTTCCGATGAGTTCCCGGCGAAGAGGACGGCGAGCCCGACGACGAACCTCCTCGGGGCAAGGCCAAAGGGGGACCGGAAGATCTCGGAAACGGGCCTTGAAGGTCCGAGGGTGAGCTGGAAATCCGGTGGCTGAACTTGGCCGGATAGAGGGCGCACGGCGGTCGGTTGGGCGCGGGACCGGCGGAAAGGGGCGGCGCTGCTCGTGCGGGCGAGGCGGCGGCTCCGGTGACCCTCTGGCGATGGCGGCAGTAGCTGGACGACGCCTTGGAGTCCTGGTCCCGCGATCGAGGCCGAGCAGCGCGCGAGTTGGTTGGCGAGCGGGCGAGGAGGCGCGGCACCGGCGGTGTGTGTTAGTCGGCGGCGGCGGACGGAGACGGCGGCAAGCGGCGATGACAAGCGGGCGAAGGGGCGGTCGGCAGCAGCTGGTTCCGGTCGGGTGGTCGAAGGGGCTGCAACCGGTTCCCTCCTCACTCTCTCTCTTCCAAGTTCAAAGTGAAGAAGATGATGGGGATTGGGGGAGGTGACATCCCACCTTTCCAAGAGCAAATCCCCACCCTCCATGTGTCAAGATCTCCTTCCCTTGGGCCTCCAACCATTACATCAGATGATGTCATGATCCACTATCTCCAATCATCCACAACATCTTCCAATAGGTTCAATTTCATTTTCCACCGTGGCATGAAATCTTGTACAACAAATTCTTCAATTCCATTTGATTCTCTTCCAATTGAGTTCAATTGAAGTCCATAAATTAATACAATGTTCCTAATAAGATATGTAACACAACAGGATTTCCAATTTCTGAATTCAGTCTCAATTTCACAGTTAATTTCACTTTGGCACGATACTAGCGCGTCCTGACCTACCGGGTACCTTTTAGAAATTTTCATGCATTCGACCTGTGGTTGATCAATTCAAGCCACAATGTACATCTTTGACACATTGGCGGCTCTCGATTGTTGGGGTAACCTCAAGGTTTCAAATACGAGCACAGGGTACCCAATCGACATAAAAGCCGATCCAGTGTCGACTGACAAGAATGGTGTGATCCGGTGGAATCACCCACACTTGATCACATGCCTCTGTCGAGTCGACCACCCACACTTGATCACATGCCTCTGTCGAGTCGACCTATCTCCGGTCTCTAATCAATTTTTAACTATGCCGTAATGACCGTTGCAGACTAGCTCGATCGAAAGGTCGCTCCCTGGTCAAATTCTCGTGTCTAATGCATTAGAATCTCTTACCGGCTTCACCGACTAGGCTAGTTTTCACATGAGTGGCCAACTCAAGGAAAATGAACTATATGCGTGAAGATGAAATGCCCGTCTCAATTTATTATTAAAAACATAAATAGGAAAATCGGGATGTCACAACTCTTCCCCTCTTATAAAAATTTCGTCCTCGAAATTTAGACCATTTCAACACTTTAAGCAAAAAGGTGGGGGTACAATTGTCTCATCGAATCTTTGGTTTCCCAAGTTGCTCCTTCAGTGCCGTGGTGTTGCCAGACCACTTTGACCAACGAGATGGTCTTGGTGCGCAGAACTTGCTCCTTGCGATCCACAATCTGAATTGGGCTTTCAAAGTATGACACCCTGTCGTCCACGTCCAATTCTTCAAAATTTAGAACGTGTGTCGGATCAGGTTCATACTTCCTTAACATTGACACATGAAAGACGTCATGCACTTGTGCCAACCTCGGCGGTAGTGCAAGACAATATGCTAGAGTCCCTATTCTTTCCAAAATCTCAAAGGACCCACGTACCTTGGACTCAGTTTCCCCTTTCTGCCAAAGCGGGAAATACCCCTCATCGGTGACACCTTCAGGAAGACGTGATCACCAACTTGGAACTCCAATGGCCTTCGACGCTTATCTACATAACTTTTCTGACGGCTCTGAGCGATTTTTAATCTGTTTCTGATAACTGCAACTGCCTCCACTGACTGCTGAACCAACTCTGGGCCTATGATCTTTCTTTCTCCGACTTCATCCCAACACACTGGCGTTTTGCACGCTCTGCCATACAATGCTTCAAAAGGAGCCATCTGAATACTCTGCTGATAACTGTTGTTGTAGGCAAACTCAACCAGATGAAGCTGTTCCTCCCAGCTTCCTTTGAAGTCCAAAACACAAGCCCGCAGCATATCTTCGAGGGTTTGAATAGTCCTCTCAGACTGGCCATCCGTCTGAGGATGATAGGCCGTACTGTACTGCAACTTGGTACCTAAGGCACTCTGCAAGCTCTTCCAAAAGGCGGCGGTGAACCTCGAGTCTCTGTCTGAAGTAATCGTAACCGGCACTCCATGCATACGAACTATTTGGCGTACATACAGTTCTGCATGTCTATCTAAACTCAGGTCCTTTCGTACTGCAATGAAGTGAGCCGACTTTGTCAGTCTGTCGACCACTACCCAAATCGAATCATTCCCTCTCTGACTCCTCGGTAAACCCGTCACAAAGTCCATCGTGATGTGCTCCCATTTCCACTCGAGAATCCCAAGAGGTTGTAGAAGTCCTCCCGGCTTACAATGCTGAGCCTTGACCTGCTCACACGTCAAACACTTGGCAACGTGCTTAGCGACGTCCGCTTTCATACCTGACCAGCAATAGTGTTGACGCAAATTCTAATACATCTTGGTACTACCAGGATGAATGCTGTAACTGCTACAATGTGCTTCTGATAAGATCTCCTCTTTAAGCTCCACATCGTCAGGTACAACCAATCGTCCTCGGAACCTCAACGTTCCATCTTCAGAAATCTGAAAGTCAGCTTTCCTTTTCTCTGTATCTTCTTGCAGGATTTTCTGAACGTCTAGATCTATCTGCTGAAGTGTTCTAATTCTGACCTGCACTTCTGGCTCAATTCTGAGGGTGGCCATAAGATTCGAAAGGTGGCCTACCTCAAATTTGAATCCCGAATCTCGTGCTTCCTCCAGTAGACTCCACTCCTTGAGTACCATCTACGCAACTGAAGACTTCCTACTAAGTGCATCGGCGACCTTGTTCGCCTTTCCAGGGTGATATAAAATCTCACAGTCGTAGTCCTTCAGGAGTTCCATCCATCGGCGCTGTCTCATATTCAACTCCATCTGAGAGAACAGGTACTTAAGACTCTGATGGTTGGTGAAGATCTGGAATCTTTCTCCACACAGATAATGCCTCCAAATCTTCAAGGCAAAGATGATCGCTGCGAGTTCTAAGTCATGCGTCGGATAATTCAACTCATGAGGTCTCAACTGACGGGACGCATATGCAACAACCCTACCATGCTGCATTAATACGCAACCCAATCCTCTAAACGACGCATCACTGTAGATCTCAAATCCTCTTGGATCAGATGGAATAGTAAGCACATGTGTAGTAGTTAGCTTCTGCTTAAGCTCTTGGAAACTACTCTCGCACTTATCTGACCACACAAACTTTTCTTCCTTCTTCAACAGTCTTGTCAGCGGCGATGCTAACACTGAAAACCTTTCCACAAACCGTCTGTAATACCCTGCTAAATCCAGAAAACTTCTGATCTCTGTCACTGTAGTCGGTCTCGGCCAGTTGGTCACTGCTTCAATCTTGGCTGGGTCCACTGAGATTCCTTCTCCAAAGATGACATGACCTAGGAAAGCCACATGAGTTAGCCAAAACTCGCACTTACTGAACTTGGCGTACAGCTCATGGTCTCTCAAAGTTTGAAGCACTATCCTTAGGTGCTTTTCATGATCCTCAGTACTCCTCGAGTATACTAGGATGTCGTTGATGAAAACAATTATGAACCGATCCAAGTACTCCCTGAACACACGGTTCATCAGATCCATGAAAGCAGCTGGGGCGTTTGTCAACCCAAATGGCATCACAATGAATTCGTAATGGCCGTATCGAGTGCGAAACGCCGACTTCGGTATGTCTTCCTTCCTGATCCTTAACTGATGATACCCTGTTCTCAAGTCGATCTTAGAAAATATCGATGCTCCCTGTAGTTGATCAAACAGGTCATCGATCCTCAGCAATGGATACTTGTTCTTGATCGTCACCTGATTGAGTTGTCGATAGTCTATGCATAAGTGCAAAGAACCATCCTTCTTCTTCACGAATAGAACTAGTGCTCCCCAAGGTAAAGCACTAGGACGTATGAATCCCTTATCTAACAACTCTTGCATCTGTACCTTCACTTCCTTCAGTTATGACAAGGCCATCCGGTAAGGAGCCTTAGAGATTGGTTTAGTCCCTAGGGCTAACTCAATCACGAACTCTATCTCTCTCTCTAGCGGCAACCCTGGCAATTCTTTTGGAAACACGTCTGGGAACTCTTGCACCATTGCAATGTCTTCTATCTTCGACTCCTCTACTGTCGTATCCACGAAAGTTGCCAGGTAACCTTGGCAACCCTTGTCTAGCAAGCGAGTTGTCTCGAGAGACGAGATTATGGAAATCGAGAGCCCTCCTCGACTCCCAATAAACTCAAAGCTCTCACCCCCTAACGGGTTGAACTGAATCGCCTTGCGATAACAGTCCATCTTAGCTCGTTGCTTGGTGAGCCAGTCCATGCCAATTATCACATCAAAATCATACATGGCCAGGACTATCAATTCTATCCTCCCCTCTCGCTCACCAATCACTAACTTGCAACCAAGACAACCCACTGAAGCTAACACCTTATCTTTCAACGGTGTAAATATACTAATCACTGACTCCAACAACTCAAGAATTAATTCTACCAACTTAACATATCTTTCAGCTATAAACGAATGGGTAGCTCCAGGATCAAATAAAGCATAAGCAGGTTGGTTGTTCAGTAAGACCATACCTGTGATCACATCAGGCGCATCCTCCGCCTATCCTCTGGTGATAGCACACGTTCTTCCCTGAGCTGGAGGTCGGGTCAATCCACCCGACGGTATGTTCGGCGGCGCGATTCCTCTGATCTGACCCAACGGTGGTGGCGGCAGCAACTGACGTTGTCCCATCTGTTTCCTGGGATAATTCCTAACCATGTGATCCTGCTGGCCACACTTATAACAGGCACCCGTCCTAAAGGGACACGGGGGTGAACCATGTTGTCTTCCACATAAACGACATGCTCCATTAAAGCTCGACGACGACTTCCCTATCCCACCCTGCCTGTTGGGTGGAACAAGATACCTTCCTCCAGACATCGGCCTCTTCCCAAACCGATTACCTTCCCTGTTCGAATTAAACTGCGACCCAGATGTGGCGGCTCTCTCATTCTGGTTCTTCTCAATCAGCTGGGCCCGCCTGTATATGCATTGTACTCCCTCAGATCTAGTGGCACCACCAAGCTCTTCACATCCGGTCGGAGCCCATCTCTAAACCTACGAGCTCGGTCTAACGGTCTCTAGACTAGATCAGGGGCATACTGCGACAGCTCAGCGAACTTCGCTTCATACTAATCGACCGTCATCATACCTTGGCGAAGGCGCTGAAACTCCGCCATCTTCACCTCTCTAGCACACTCAGAAAAATACTTCTCATTGAAGGCCTCGAGAAAGGTGTTCCACTCTGGAACTATGCCTCCAGGGAACACTATCCCTTTAGTAGTCTTCCACCAAGTACCTGCAATCCCTTTCAACTGATATGCTGCCAGAACAACCTTCTCTGTCTCGGTGCACATCAGCAGATTGAAAGCATTCTCCAACTCTTGAACCCATAGTGCTGCAACTTCGGGATCTCCCGCTCCCGTGAATGTCGGCGGATTCAACTTCAGGAACTGCTCCACCAGCTTATGCATAGGCCTCCGAGCAGCCACATTCCCGGGGAACTTCACCATGTGCTACCTCAGGTTCAACGACCGGTGCGGCGGCAGGGGCGGCGGCAACTGCAGTAGCAGCAGCAGCAGCATTGGCGGCATTAGCGGCATTGGTGGCTGCAGCGGTAGCGACGGCTGAAGTGGCGGCCTGCTAATCCATTCTGTCACCCATCATCTCAAGCATCCTCATGATTCCAACAAACCTCGGATCCTCAGGGGCTACTACCCCAGCATCCCAAGGAGGCGATGCTACACCACTCGTGCTGGCCTCAGCCTGCGCTCTCTCCAGGGTAACTCGGGCACCGACTCTCGTCGATGGCCCACCCCAAAACACGGGGCCTCCAGCCCTCTTCCTAGCAGCTCTCGGCACTCAGTCACTCATGATACAGGATCAATATAGATACCTTCTTTCCAATTCCAATACCATATTAGAATCTGAGTGACCTCACCAACAAGTTAACAACCAGCTAACAACCACACGCATCAACAATTTAAAGGCCTCTCCTACCAACTATCCCATGACTCCCTCGCTCCTTATCACTCCAATTACAGACCATGCTCTGATACCACTTAAACGGGGATGTCACGCCTCGAACCCCGAGACACGTGAACAACCCGCTATGGTCATGTAAATGCGACATTCCCAAGTAGTGTCGCCAACCCCATTCATTCATTATGCGCATGCGGAACGTAATAAGAAACCCCTGACAAAACTTATGGGATAGGAAAGCAGGAAACCAAATCATTCAAATACAAACATACTTTCATATATAATCATCCAGAGTTTACATACATCCAAAAATGGGTCAGAGTCTATGTGCATCAAAAAGGGTTAGTCTGCACAACAGGGATTGGTCCACCAAAAAGAGGAACAGTCCTATGACTACTAGTCGGACTCATTCGTCGATCCCACATCTTCCACATCTGACTGCACGGGGTCCGGAGACGATGGTTTATCCATTCCACCATCAGGAAGGTCAGCTACCCCTTCACCTAAAATGGCATCCACCACAGCAAGTGGAATGTCAAAACTATCTAGAGGACCAATCCTAAAGCCATCGGCCCCAAAACGGAACCATGCCTTAAACCTACGTGGCACCCTATCATCCACTGACACCTGAATCCAGACGGTGGACTTGATCAGGTTGTACACCCAATGACATCTAGGGTCAGGAGAACTATGCACCTGCTCGACAATGTGCACTGGAATGCCATTCTTTTCCGGAGGTCCTGCCATCTACGGCCCTGTAATAATTTTCCACAACAGGGTGAGACATTGTCTCAGCAAGTTCACCCCTCCTAAACCCCTATTAGAAAGATAATACACCCCGGGGTGGCCTAGCCACACAACACGGAAAATTTACCTCATCTTATTTCCTTCTTGCAGGTTAGTACATTTCAAATCACTCAATTACAGGTAGTAATAGGAATATGAACAAATGAAACGCAATCAATTTCACATAATCACAACCACAGCATGCGATCTCATTTTATTCAATTCCACACATGAACATAGCCTACTCGCGGTTCGGCTATCTACTGGCATATAGCCAGGCATCGTCTCCCCACCTTGGAGCACGGCTTCGTCAGTACCTCGACGGCATTCCCGAAGGAGCATGGGCCCAGAATCAACTGCGACCCGCAACCACTACGTGGGCATTCAATTAAAATAGTGATCCCGGCCTCTTTTCTTCTTATTAAAAATATTCCAGAAATTAATCACGTGCGTGGGGACACGTCAATTTCGAACCAGAAAGATCAATTTCACATGTGAGGACGAATTCCTCTTAATTATCACACGATCAAAACATACTCGGCCCGGGATACTTTAACTTTCGATTAGTACCTTCAATTAAAATAGTGATCCCGGCCTCTTTTCTTCTTATTAAAAATATTCCAGAAATTAATCACATGCATGGGGACACGTCAATTTTGAACCAGAAAGATCAATTTCTTATTTTCTCAACCCCACTATTTAATATAATCTTTAAAAATCAAATTTTGTATCAAACCCGACACCGGGGATTTTCTGAATAAAATCCATATTTTTCACAATCAACACTCAATTTATAATTTCCAATAATCAATTTCAAATTCTGACTACACAGCAGCGACCAGCGCGAAATTCTGAGAATTTAGGGTCCCGACAAAATTTTCGGAATTGAATAAATAAATAATTAAATTTATTCCGAAAATTAATTAAATAATATTATTTTATTAATTTTTAATTAATTTGTATAACTTAATTTTTAAATAATTTCGAAATATTCTACTTAAATCAAAATTCCTTCATTTAAGTCAAATCACCATTAACTCAATATAAACAACAATTTAACCTTAATTAAACCTACTTTAACTTAATCATACTCTTAATCTAATTTACATTAAAATAAACTAAACTAACCACCTAAGCCTAATTAACTTAAGCTAAGCACACCCTAAACATAATTAACCCTCTAAGCGAGGTTTAGTGAGCTAAACTCACCGGAATCGCGTTCCGATGAGTTCCCGGCAAAGAGGACGGTGAGCCCGACGACGAACCTCCTCGGGGCAAGGCCAAAGGGGGACCGGAAGAGCTCGGAAACGGGCCTTGAAGGTCTGAGGGTGAGCTGGAAATCCGATGGCTGAACTTGGCCGGACGGAGGGCGCACGGCGGTCGGTTGGGCGCGGGACCGTCTCAATTTATTATTAAAAACCAAAATAGGAAAATCTGGATGTCACAGATTTCATATTTTACCAATTGAGTTCATATGGTCAATTTTGATTGAAATTCATTGACGTGGATGCCATTCATCTTGCATGGCATGATCGATGCTAAAGTATGTGAAATTTTTTCATAATATTTTATTAATTTTTTGAATTTTTTCTTTTATTTTTTGAATTTTTTCTTTCTTTTCTTTCCCCCTATCTTCTTTCATTTCCAATGGCTAGCCATCGACAATGGTTGAGCAAGCGGGCTGGCCTCGCTCACCATAAGCGAGGCTTGACCAGGTGAGGGCTCACCCTCGCCCAGGTGAGACTCAAATAAGGCCGACCTCACTTAGGCCAAGTAAGGCCGCCTTGGGTTGGGAGAAGGGTAGCCTTGCCGGGGCTCCCCCATGCCCAGGTGAGACCCGATGAGGGTCGACCTCGCCTACACTAGATCTAGCGAGATAGTTGTGCCTTGGGCAAGGCCAACTGGTGGTCGGCTACCGGCAGAAGGAAGAAGAAAGAAAAATAATAAAAAATTCAAAAAATACTAAAATATTATTAAAAATTGTCCACGTCATCGCCAACTGTCCTACATGACTCCATCGGTGTCCACATCAACAAATCCAACCAAAATTGGCTAGATTGACTCAATTGGCAAAAAGTGAAAATGTTTAATATTAGATTGGCAAAAGTGCAATGGGACTTTTTGGACAATTTTCCCCAATTAGTCATAGATCTTTTGATGATTTTTCAACGTAATTCTTCCAGTCAATTTTGGCAAAAAAATTACTGATATAGATGCTAACCACAATACGTGACTCGACATATGCTAACGTGAAAGATTTTCACAGTATTTTTTTTAAAATTTATTTTCCTTTTCTTTTTTAATTTAACCTTTTTATCCATTTTTGCTTTTTTTTTTTTCCTTTTCCTTTTCATTTGTGGCTGGTCTTAGTGATGACTACCAATCAATCACAAACGAAGGCCCAACCACAAGTGAGGGTCGACAATAGGTGAGGGTGTCAGGCCCTCGCTGGAGGCTAGCAAAAGCAACTCTCATCTGTAGCTGGCAAAGGGTTTGTTTCTTCAGTTTAAATTTGAGTAGCAAAGATTTCCATGTCTGGAAAGCTAGATTGCAAAGTGAATGATTGGATCAACTGTTGAAGGAAAGTGAATAAATTATTAGGCAAGAACAAATGATTACTGATTAAAAGAGATGGTATCATTGTCAAACATGAACTCTTCAAATCCCATAACAATCACAACTTGGGGTTCTAATTAAAACATTTTAAACATGCTATTCAATTTATTTTGAAATCATCATGAATTGGTTATGAATCAATTCAATACTCCAAGTAAAATGTGGGAGTACATAATTACTTTTATGAGCCAGAGATTCATGGATACCATTTCAATACATTTTCTCTTTATTTTGAAAATGTTTCCAAGTAATCTTTATCAGTATTAACCTTAACCCATTAACATGTGAAGAATGATTATCCAGGTGCACAAATATTAATTATCACTCAATAATCAAAAACAGTAAATAAATTAATTAGAAGAGATCAAAGAACCTCGTAACCAAAAGCAAAGCATCACTATCACCCAATGAAATGAGGATTCTGCAAATTTTTATAGGAAAGCAAGCAATGATATGCACGTCCATGACTTCTAAGTGTAACCATGGAGGAATGCAAACCTAACAAGCTTGTTATTATGAAGTTTTTAAATTCTTTCCTTTCATGATGATAAATTTAGAGGTTATATGAACATGATTTATGTAAAAATGAGCAATGTATGATAACTTAGATTAATACATAAATGTAAAATGTAAAGCCACTTAATTCTTTTTGTTTCTTTTCTTGTTAAATCTATATGAACATGATTTATGTTTAATTAAAGCAATATATTATAACTTAAATTAATACATAAAATGCAACGCCAATCAACAATTTTTTGTTTCTTTTCTTGTTTAATATGAACAAGACTTGATTTAATTGCTATGTCAATATGAATTTCAGTCTAAGATGTGTTAATTGTCTAGCATAAAACCCTAGATAATATGTATATTACTAAATGCAAACTATATGCAATAATAAATAATATAACAAGAATGCGATGACATGAGATAGAAGTAATCATGGATTAACCCCCTATTATGCAATCTATATGAAAGGTTTACTATTTATGTTTTCTTATTATAGAAATAAAGAATCAAACCCTAGGTTAGTCAACATGACATTATTGCTTTCATTTAAAAATAATCACTTATTGATGCAATACTAATTCATTTCTTTTGTATTTATGATATGTAAACTATATGCAACATGAATAATGCATGAGATGAACCCTAGTTACATCTAGCTCAAGATATTGTTGCCGTGATATATATGACGAACTCAGACACGGGGATCCGGTTGTGGAGTGGTACCAATTAGTAGCAATAACAGCAAACACAATTTTATTGGTTGGCTAGTTTGCAGAGATAAACTATCGACAACAAAAACACAATGAATGACCTTAGTTGATATGTAGTGTAACTTCTGCAAGGCTTGTATAGAAGACAAAACTCATATATTTTTCCAGTGTGAATGGACAAGCAGTATTTGGCATAGTATTCTTACGCAACATGAGATTAGGCATTCGCTAGGAGGATGTAATAAGGTACTTAAATGGATGAGTAGTGTAATAAAGAGCAAAGATTTGGCGGTGAGACTCCTCAAGATATCTTTCCTAGCAACCATATGTGGATGGAACGCAACCATAGACGGTTTCAAAAGAATTCAACTAACATCCATAGTATTTTGGCCAAGGTGTGTAAAAAAATAAGAGATAGAGTTTCACTTTACAAAAAAATTAAACCTTCCTAGTAAAATATTGCATTAACTACACCTTTTTGAATTGTTAGCTCTATTTGTAATGCCAGGGATACCCCTAAGCTGCTATACTTCATAGGCTTTATAATACTAACATTTTCAACCAAAAAAATAATAATAATGCATGAGATGCAATTATTAATTAATTCTATCTACATAGTGTGATTATTGTAAATTAACGCTAAAAATATGTGACCATCTAAATGACATGTGGTACGTGACATGCATGTTATAAGACTAATCAATCCTACACCTAAATGCAATCTATATGAAACCCTAATGATATTTTTATTTGCTGTTATTTAAGGAGAACCATGACTTATCTTTTTCTTTTTGGGGTCAAACTACTATGAATTATCTTAAATCTATACGAATTCTGTAATTAACATGTGTTGTATTAAAAAAATCCCTAAATTATGAATAATAAATGTTCCCTAAATTCTAAATATGTACATGTCATACGACGTGACAATAATAATCTTATGATACAATGAAATATATGTCTTATACAAAATTCAACAATAACATATTATTTGCATGCAATCATAGTTTAATTTAATCAACCATGCATAAAAATATATGTCATAAACAACGACAATATTAAGGATCCAACCTTTATGCTCAACGGCGGGAAGCCCTAAGTTATATGCAACGATACTCTTGAAGGAAGTTAAATATTCAATGACATGCAAGCAACCAAAACATGCAATAGATGGACATGTAATCCTGCAAATCGTGCAATCTAAAAATCAAGTCAAACTCCTCAAAAGAAACACGGTCCCACATTGCTTTGAATTACCGACAATCGCGGACATAGAGTGGATCACGGCCAACGGCGACTTCAAGACTGGAATTGACTGGATGGCAAAACGATGGCTGCAGCGGTGGCGTGCGGGAAATGCTGACCTTCACGATCTGCTTTTCTTTTATCTCTCCTTTTGCTGGCATCAAGCAAGACCACAAAAACCCACAACCTATGCTGCTTTGTTTCATCAAGTCTTGACAAAGACCAAAATAAAACAAATACACTGTTTTCCCGCAAGCTCACGCGTGTGTTCTCCATTTATTGGCTCTTCTTTGAAGTTTTCGACGAACGCCAACTATTATCAGTTCACTCTCCTTATCTATCACCGAGTCTGCACCGTTTTCTTGTTTTTTGTCTTCCACTTGCGATGACCTCTCGCCTCGTATGGAATGTGTAATACGTGGACGTGTGACTTGATTTAGGCACGGAAAGTGATAGATCAATGCAGGGATGTGATCATGAACATGAATTTCATGTCGTAATATGGTGGACAAGGACGGTTGTGCTCACAGATGGCGACGCTAGTAGATGGTGGACTGCTGCAGTGAACCACCAAAGTGGATCTCATGCCAGGCACACGGCTTGGTCTTAGCTCGGTTGGCCTGGATGCGCTTCGGTCTCTGTCTCGGTCACGTCTGGATGTGAGGCCTGGTGGTCACCAAGAGTTGATAAGGAGATTCTCAAATCGATGGGGGCCAAAGGGTGAACGTCCAAGTGAGAGAGCGCCAAGGGCAGCGACTTTTTAGTGCGTAAGTGCTGTGCGATCAAGAATGATCCGTCTGTCCCCCGTTTGGTCTGATTCCCTCTCTCCTTTTAGGCCTAGGTCGTGAGCCTCCAGCACGGAAAGGTGGAGCTGGCAGACTAGTTTTCCTTCCTTCTCTGTTTTTTTTCCTTTCATTCATTTATTCCTTTCCTCACTCACATGCATGCCCGACAAATCCCCTACTGACAGAGCTCCTCTTTTCTTTCAATATCTCTTTTTTATTCAAGCATGTGAATATTTTGGCTTCATCATATTCTGCTCTTCGCCGAATATATGTACCCCCGAATATTCCTTCCTCACTCCTTTTTTGGCCGAATTCTCGAGATCTCTGTGTAATAATGCTCCCCCAATTTTACCTCAAAATCACTTTCCTGACCATGATCAGACCAATTTAAATAGAATTTATTTGGTGCACAGACCCTATGAGGCGGGAACATTGGGTTCTACCGATCAATTCTCAATCTCAACTCCGAACTCATCGATTGATCCTTCTTCCTACAAGCAAAGACCGATTACGACTATACTTTTGACTCAATGGGTTCAAATTGAAGATGTCAACTTTGCAAGAGAGTTGTCAATTCAGTGGACCAATTGTCGATTGACTATTTAGATGTCAATCTACAAGTTCAATGTCGACTCCAAGGCTGCTAATCAACTACCTATCAGCTGAAGGCTACTCTAGTCGACTTCCATAGCTATTTGTTGATCTCCAAGGGTATCCATTCGGCTTCAAAAGCTGGTGCTCGAATTTAGAGAGTCTTTTCAAGTTTCGATGCATGATTAGTTAAATGCATTTAACCCTAGCTATTGAGTCTCTTATTTTGAAGCTTTTATGAGTCTTTATTGGAGTGTTACTTTCAGGAATCATAATTAGATGAATTCCCCAAGAGTAGTTTTTGGGAATTTGAAGAGTCTTCTCTTTTATTTGGCAATATCTCTATAAATAGAGGGTGTAATCCCAATTGTCAGATAAGTCTTGAATATTGAGAGTATATGAGATTTGCCTATGCATGAGCATATATCTATACCTGTTTCTTTATCCTTGGAAGATGGATTTTTTTTTTTTTGGTAATAGGTAAGAAATATATTGAAGAAGGGCCAAATGTACAAAAGATCTCGTCACCGGAAACTTGCACTCCAAATGTAGGAACAAAAGGAGTGGAAGGGTGACGAGATGTAAAAGCCGCAAAAATGCGGCACAACCACTACAACACCAAGACCAAAACAAAGCACGGCTAGATCAACCGGCTACCAAACACAACACAAGCGAGGAAGAGACCAAAGTCGGATCGAACTACCTACGGGTCCCCAGTGAAGATAATCGGGTCTAGGCCCCAACTTCTCTGCAACCTTCTGTTTCTGAAATTGTCTTCGACGTTCCTGAAGGTGATAGCCTTGTCTTGGACCACTTTAAAGAGGTGGTTCTTCATGGCCGGGACCGAGAGAGGCTGGTCTCTAAAGATGATACTGTTCCTGTTTTTCCAAATGATGTAACAAAGCGCGCCAAAGGAAAAACGGATAATGCACTTATAGAAATCTTTACCCATCAAATAGGTAGCGGCCCATTGGAAGTTCTCCCTCCAAGTTCTGTTGTGCCAAGGCAAATTCAATCTGGAAGCCCAAAAGAAAGCAACTCTAGCCGTGACACAGCAATAAAAAAAAAGGTGATCAACATAGTCGGGCATACTCTTGCAAAACGCACAGGCAGCACTTCCAATTATACCATAGGACAAAAGGAGAGCCTGAGTTGGAAGCCTGCGCTTGGCCATGAGCCAAAGATTAAGCTGATAGCGAGGCGCTATGGCGTTGTCCCACACGAAAGAGTACCAATGGACCGGCGTTCTCTTCTTTCTGATGAAGTTCCATGCCGATGCCATCGTGAACTGGCCCGAAGAGCTTTCTCACCAGCAGCAACGATCCGGGACATGCGCCAGGATCGGGAGAGGATGACCCCACGATTCAAGCACCGTCCTAAGAGCTTGGCCAGCATCTGAGAACAGGTCAGCAACACAGGCTTGCCTAGAGAGCCCTGAGCTGTAGATAATAGAATCTGAGAAGAGCAGGTTCAGGGGTCCCCTAGGGTGCCAATTGTCAAACCAAAGAGAGGTTGTTTGGCCATCGCCAATTTTCCAGTAGAAGGCCATCCGGAAATCCCTTCTTAGGTTCAACAAGCTCTTCCAAGCCCAGGATCCAACTGTTGGCTTCCTAGCAACCCAAAAGTTCTTGTTTTTTAAGAAAGTGGAGTGGACCCATCTACACCACAGCGCTTCCTTGTCATAGAACAAGAGCCAGATATGCTTCAGCATGGCAGCTTTATTGCAATCTCAGAGCCTCCTGATACCTAGTCCTCCTTCATCTTTTGGAAGGCAAACTTCATCCCAGGCTACCTTAGCACCACCCTTACCTAGGTCCGTACCTTTCCACAGGAATTGTCTAAGGATTTTCTCTATCGGGTCCACCACAGCTATAGGTAAAACAAAAACACTAGCCCAGTAGGCTTGTATAGCATGAAGAACGGCGACGATAAGCTGAATCCGACCAGCAAGAGAGAGGAATCGGTGGGTCCAAGACGAGCCCTTGCAGTGACAAGGGCACAACAGTCTGATTTGCTGATCCTCAAAGTGATAATGGGAACCCCCAGGTACCGAACTGGCAAGCTCTCTTCTCAAAAGCCCAACTCCAAGAGAATACTATTCCTTAAGGAGGGTGTGCCACCCGCCAAAAAAATTTCACTCTTGCACGGGTTAGGACAAAGGCCACTCCAAGAGGAAAAGATATGAAGACCTTCCTTGAGGAGAGCCACCATAGGAAGGTGAGCCTCACAAAACAAGAAGACATCATCCGCAAAAAAGAGATGTGAAAGACCCGTTGCCTTGCACCTCCAGAAGAACTTGAAATCAGGCCTCGAAGAGTATCTTAGAATGATCCCTGAAAGCACCTCCATAACCATAGTGAAAAGATAAGAGAGATGGGATCACCTTGGCGAAGACCTCGGCCGCTCGCAAAGAAACTATGGAGCTCTCCATTCAAAGCAATTGAAAATTTAGGTGTGCGTACACAAGTCATAATAAGTCGAGTCACAGACTGAGGGAAGCCAAAGGCCAGCAACACACCTTCAAGGAAGTCCCAATCCACAGTATCGTAGGCTTTCCTGAAGTCCACCTTTATCGCACATTTAGGGAGATAAGGCTCAAGGTGGAAGCTAGAGAACAACTCCTGGGCCAGCAAGATGTTGTCCCTGATCCGTCTACCTTTTACAAAAGCAGTCTGAAAAGGGCCTATCGAACTCTTCAAAGCTAGGGCCAATCGATTAGCTAGCAACTTTGTAATACACTTGTAAATAGTGTTGCAGCAGGCGATAGGTCTATAATCCTCCACAGAAGTGGCGTTGAGCACTTTAGGAACCATTACCAAGATGGTATTGTTAATCTCCCTTAAGAGTTTTTCGGAGGTGAAAAAATCCATCACTGTAGCCATTACTAAGGGACCAACCGTGTCCCAGTTTTCTTTGAAGAACTCCTCTGTGAAACCATCCGGTCCAGGTGACTTTCCCCTAGGCAAGGAGAAGATAGTGTCCCGGATCTCCAACTCTGTAACCGGCCGAGAGAGGAGCACAGCCTGATCAACCGAGAGTGGATGGTGGATAACCTCCCTCAAGTCCTCCAGCGAGGGTCTAGCGAGCTCCCCTTGTGGTGCTAAGAGGTCCTCAAAGAACTCTACAAATCGCCGTTGCACCAGCCGTGGCTCGGTTGCCAGGTTCCCCGACAAGTCGAGGACGGAAAGGACTCGATTTCTCATATGTCTTTTGTTGACATATTGGTGGAAGAACTTGGTTTTACGGTCTCCCTCCTGAGCCATCTGATCCTGGACTTCTGCCTGAAGAATGACTCCTCCGAGGCACGCAACTCTGCAAAGATACGCCTTTGGTTCTTTTCCTCCTCAGCAAGGTCAACAGAGAAGGGATTTAGCTGCAAGTCTGCCTGAGTGGACTCCGGCGTCTTCCGTGCATCAAGAGTTCTGGCGGAGATATTAGAGAAGGAATCTCTATTGAGCTGCTTGAGCCGACATTTAAGAGCCTTGAGCTTAGAAACAAGTCTATACATAGGGACTCCACCTCCCGGCGCATCCCACACTTGCGAGACAATCTCGTTGAACTCCGGGTGCTTCATCCAGAAGTCGAAGAACTTGAAGGGCTTCCTCCGAGGAGTCGGGTTAAGCACCTTCACCACCATAGGCGAGTGATCTGAGATTCCCGATGCCAGGAAGGAGGCTTCCGAGTAACAAAGATCCAGACTCCACTTGGCGTTCACCAGAACCCTGTCAATCTTTCTTGCTTTTCTAGAAGGCCCCGAGGACGTAGTCTAGGTGTATCTAAAACCAACAAACCTCAGGTCTTCTAGCTCGGCTTGCTCCAAGCACTGTCCAAACTCATCAAAATAAGGGAACCAATCTTCAGAGCCACCGACACGGTCTGATGGATCCTTAATAGCATTGAAATCCCCCAAGACAAGCCGGGAGTGTCCGGAGATGGATGCTTCGAGAATGATATCCTCCCAAAGAGGTCTCCTCAGCGAAAATGAGTGATCTCCATAAACAAAAGATATACAGCAAGTCACCCCAGAAACCAGGCTCTCAAAGTTCCCATGAACCGCCTGCTTGGTGACTGAGAAGGCTTCAAACTTAACCCTCACGGGGTCCCAACCAACCCAAATTCTGCCCCTAGGGGAGAAGTCGTAGTTTGCAATCTAACACCAATCCCTCAATAGACCTTTGGAGATGGAGTTGAAGCGATCTTGTGGCACCTTAGTTTCCACCAAACCAATACAACACAAGTGGTTCAAAATAACGAGGTTACGAACCTCCGCTTGCCTAGTCGGGTCAACAAGGCCTCTAATATTCCAGCATCCTATATACATATGTACAAAAGAGGAAGAGAGTAAGAGTTACCTCCTTTTTGGAGGCTTGCGATGGCTCGGAGGGGGAGCCACGCAGGCCGATGGAGGAGGGGGGACTGGGGAGAGCGCCAAGAGCTTGTCCTGCGTAGTCTCCTCGCTACTCCTAGTTGGAGGAGCCTTCGGCGATGAACAAGGCGAGAGAAGATCATCATCTGACCCATTCAACTCCGCTCCACTCCCCGGGTTTGCATCGGGAGGGCTAATGGTATCTTCCTCCACGGTTGAGTCGAGAGCATCCATCTTGGTGAGGGCTCGAAGCCCACTTTGAGCCCTACGGGTAGAGGTTGATGGCAAGCTCTTGAGAGCTGCCGCTTTCTGCTTGAGGGATGGCCCCTCGTCTCCTGAGCCGGATGGGCCAAGCTCGTCTCTTTAGGAGGGAGAGATTTCTTCTTCTTTCCCTTAACTTGTTTCCACCCCGATTCAGCCTCGTTAAGATCTACAACCAACATTGGAGAAGTCTCGGGGGGTCGGGCCTCCACTGGAGGGGAGGGGATGGCCCGAACCTGCTGCTGGTCCTGCACCGCCTTCGGACCAGCTAAAGAAGCTGCACAATTGTGTCCAAAGGAGCCACACTTCAAGCATTCCGCTGGCTTCCACTCATACTCGATGGAAATAGACCGAGCCACTCCATTAAGTCTTACCTTGATCGAAGAGATCCTCGGCTGATTAACTTGAAGCTCAACACAAACTCTTGCGAAGGAAATCATTCGAGTTTGCTCTGTGCGTTGATCAACAAACAGGGGCTTGCCAACGGTACTCGCGATGGCGCTAATTGCCGGGGCTATCCAGAGGTCAAGAGGTAGGTTCTTCAAGCGAATCCACACCGGCACCGTGGTTTGCTTCTCCCTCTTCAACTCTAGAAGAGGCTTCCATTGTTGCAAAACGAGCGGAACCCTTGCAACCGTTATAGGTCCATCTTCCAAAATCTTCCTTCTAAACATGGGGTCAGGGATGCGGAAGAAAAAGAAGCCCTGATCATCAGCGAAGACCTCAACAAGCTTTGGTCCCCAACTAAGCTTGAGCGTGTGCTCCGTGAGCTGGAACGGCAACCTCCTTCCTACATAATACCCAACAAGACATTCATGCCATTTGGGATCCACCGCATCCAGCACCTCTTCAGGGAGATTCACCACAGGGATATCATCCTCAAACGAAGGAGGAACAAAGGTAAGGTCATACCCTTTCGCTGCAAGCTTCGCAACATTTACCCACGTCCGGACAGCCGAGGCCTTTGATTCCCTCACTTGCTTTTGCGTGGCCTAGGGCGGTTTGGACGCCGACCTCGCTCTGCTTCGTCCTCTCGAACGCCTATCACGGACCGCATCCTTGGGACGACCACGGTTTGAGGTCTCCGCTGCTGTAGGAGCCTTACCCGTGAGCAAGGAGGACTAGGCCTCCTTGTTTCGATTGAGAGGGCTAGAAGCCATATCAGTTCCAGCTCTCAACTGAGCCGCAATACTCGGCTCACCAACCACAGATGGAGCAGCCATAACAACAGTAAGACCAAGCCAACTACCACCCGAACTCTCTACAGAGCAGCCATAAAGAGAAGCTAGAGGCTAACCGGGTTAAGGCAGGTGTCGTTGAGACCAAACTCCTACTAGTACCTCGGAGCAGCAGTGGCCAGAGGCTCCAAGGAGTCCGAACGGACTGAACGGATTGACACAGCCCCTACTCGAAGTGATGAAGTTCCAAGACCAGGGCCACAACACGACGAGCTTGACCGGGAAGGGTGCTGGGGCGCCTAACAACCCCTTCAAAGCAGGCCGGCGACACACCAGCAGCTGTTCGGAAGCAAGGCTGCAGCACAGCGGGGCCGGGATGAAGGGATCAGCGCTGCAGCACAGCAGGGCTTTACCGAGGGGTGCTGGGACGCCTCACAACCGCTTCGAGGAAGCCGGAGTCGCACCAGCAACCGCACCACCAGGAATCGGGTAGCGCAGCAGCAGGGCGATTCTCGGAATGAAGGGCAGCTCGGATCTCACCAGAGAGAGGAAGAAGACCGAATCCGTTCGGTGAGGAACGAGGGGCTTACCAGAGGATGTGAACCCCCAAATTTCACGCCAAACGGAGGTCTGGATCGGCCAGATCGAGCAAGGGACCACCCGGCGAGAAACAAGACAAGAATGCAGCAAAGGAGAGGGTGATGAACAGTACACCGAGAAAAGACAAATGGTTGGAAGATGAATTTTCCTTGGTGGTGAGCCAAGAAATACTTTACCCTCAGTTGGTGGTTTTCTTTAGGCCTAGGTGGTGAGTTTCTCCTATCTCGAAGTCCTTTATCTTAGTAAGTGGTTCGTCCTTCAAGCCTTTGTGGTGAACTTTGTCAATAACATTCTTTATCCTTGATTAGTGATGCGTCCTTTAGGTCTTGGTAGTGATCATAATTAATCATTCTTCTACCATACTTCGTAATCTTGCCGCCCACAACCGCATCACACTATCGAAAAATGTCCAAAATGCCTAAAAGCAATGCAAATGTGAACTGTGCTACTGATATTTTGTTTAGGGTTGGTGACTCCTAATTTTTTTCATGATAGATGACTAAAAATGATAGCCAAAATTTTAGAGTAACCAAGTTTCAAACTCAAAACATGTTTTCAACATCATTGATTATGGATGAGATGCTCCCAAAGGTCAGGATATTACACAGAAAACCTGCATAAATCCTTGAACTTGATACCATATCAAGTTCAAACTTTATAGAGACAACTAAGTATGCAAAGGCAGAAACTTCAAAACTTGAATAACACAGACGACAGATGAATTGAACCAGATTTTTGTTCTTTTTTTCCTTTGATCGGTAATGATGTTATGAAGGATGTGATGAAGCTTCATTCTCAACAAAAACAGATAAAGGGAGTCAAAAACAATTTGTTGGTAAGATCAGCAAAGGGTTAAGTTACATTTGAATGTCTGTCCATCTGTAATCCAAGCCATGGATTTGATCAAAAGATGAGACAAACACTTGATGATTACAAGTATACACGAACTATATACAACTAATTGCATCTACAACCTGCAAACCGAAAAGCCAAAACATCTAACTCTCCATGCCTCCTGAAGATATAGGTCTTCTATTCTAATTTCTCTGCATCAATGAAAGACTAAACTTTGCAATACAACTACCAGAATTGCGGTATTACTACCTGTATGTACAATTGCCAGAACAAAAAAAGAAAAGAAGGATGATCAAGCTAATATTTCTGAAGGTAGGGCCAAAAGAAAAAGAAACTTTGAAAAGCTTCAGAGGCAACGATTTAGAATCAAGGCTAGATGAATCGAAAGCAGCAGATTTGATACTGAGATAAAAAGGTAACATGGGAGATTTATCATAATTTGGGGTCCTCGATGAAGGTCATCTCTTCTTCCCATCGGAGAGGACCTGTGCCAACAAACTACGAGGAAAATTGGGTTCTCTGCTGGATTGGTTCATTACAGTGGACTCGCGCTTGGTTCTATTTCCATCATGATCCTCATAAATATGCCGCCGTTGAACCCCTTGAAATGCTTAGCTGTGGATATGGGAAAATAATCATAAGAGATGACCGAATTAGAGTCTTAAAGCGAGATTTGACTATACGGGTCAAGCAAGATGAGAGATCCATCACAAAGAAAACTGCATTAACAAGGATAAAGAAGATAACCTTGTACTACCTACAAGTGGTTCGAAAAAGGTGACGAGCAATAGAAGCGAGACCAATTGAGTAAAAAAGCCTTGAGGGCAAAAGGAGTGACAATTGCCCACAATTCTTTCACTAACAAGTCGTTAAATCTGCAACTAACAGATAATTACCACAATAAGTAGGAAATTACAATTCACATAATTAGTACAAGTAACCACAACTCTTGCATTAACATGTAATCAAGAACATCTCTAAGACACAGACCATCGCAGAACACCAATTTATTGCCTAACAAGCTGACTGTCTTGAAGATGATCTGATGAACGTGGTCAGAGCATTGCCCAGTTTTTTGACGATCTCCTCAATTGTTGGGCAGTTCTCATTTTCTATCTGCGAGTAATGTAGACAAAACAAGTATGATTTCTATATAACTGAAGATAAAATACCATTAATTCAACTCTGAATAAGAAGAGAACAATTTATACAGCACCATGTCAATTAATCTAACATAAATGCAACTAAAAGTGGACTGACCATGCTCTAAGAATTTGTGCACATATGATATTTGCTTTTTAACGGTCGTTTCATTCGGCATGTGGAAGTAGTAATCTTCACTCGTTTATTGATATTTTAGATGTTAAAAACGAAATGTTAAAGTTTTTCGGTTATGACGAGAATTGACGCTAAAGATCAGACAATCATCGAGGAACCACATTACGGAGATTAACAACTTTTCAATACCAAAATCAGAATAAAAGGAAAGGAGAAAATCTCGATAACAGTTCATTTCCAAGAATATCTGAGCAGACAATATGCTTTCAACAAAGGATCAGAATGCAAAATCGTCCGCAGTAGTAGGAAATTAGAAACTAACTGAAGTTTTTAAAGATTACTTTTCATTAAACCAATTTGAAGAAATTGGCAATAATTACCTGGGCCACAATAGTGACATCCAAGAGTGAACTCCCAAATGCTAGGACGCTGATATTTAGAGTTGTCAAGTTCATGTCCTCCATCTGTTTCATCACTTCCTTGATGCAACCCTCGCGCTTCTCGCACTGGACTTTGATCAAAACGTTCTTCCCTGACACCCGTGCTTCGACATCAGGCAGTTGCTGACCGATGAGAGAGTCATACGACTTCTCATCAGATGAAAAAGATATAACGCCATCACCACGTTGGAGCGATGGCTTCTTTGCGAAGGTCGCAGATTCCACGGTTCTTGTGGCCACCTCTTCCTCAAGGATCTTCACACGTTCCTCGAGTTGTTTCAAGTACTTTATCGTATCTCCAAGGACAGAAGCCTTGTCCAGCTATGCAACCCGAACTTTTATTAAATTTTTTAGCAGGAACAATGAAGGCAGTACTACGTGTTTGGTCCCTAAGTTTTCTGGCGATTCATAAAGGTCCTTGTAGGTGGAACCTTTGTTATAGTGACTACTCCAACAAAGAGGTTAGTCTCAATTTCTAACTAATCCTTAAGCAGGAACCTGTATAAATCACACTATTTTACCTAGAGGCCGAATTTAAGTTGTTTTATCGAGCATTTTACCTCTCAAAAGTACTCTCTAATGATTTCAGATCACTAACTAGCATATACATAATGTTATACATTATATATGACTTATTATATTGATTGTCCTTCAATAGTCATGATAGCGAAAATCAAGCAGTTGAAAACGAAATTCAAGTTTGCTTTTAATTCATGAAGACAAAACTAAGGAGGGTGAGTGCCGAAACTTAGCACGGAGGAATATTTAAGTGCTAAAAGTTAGGAAAGTGATACTTAAGTGTCAAAATCGAAACAAAATTGATTACTTAAGTGTCAATGGTGAGAAAATCCGACTAAAATATTGACGTGGCGATTTTTCGGTGAGGCAAATACAAACAACGTTATTTTGCACGCTAACGTGGTTAGACAAGTGCAAAAACAACGTCGTTTTGCTACTAACGTGGATAAATAATTAATATAAAAATTAATTAAATAAAATTTAAAAATAAATTTATTTATTTATTTAAAAAAGGGAAGATGGAGATTGCAGGTGACAAGGGCTGAGCCCTCGCCTTCTGCCTCTCTTCGCCCTCCTTTTTTAAAAAAATAATTAAATATATATTAAATTATTATTTAAATAAAAAAATCTTAATTTAATATGTTAAAATTCAAAAAAAAAAAAAAAGAGAGAGACAACACGACGTCATTTTGATTCTTCATCGCTGACTCAACTCTTCGGCATGTCACATAGGCGAGTTATATTACTAAAATATTGCCACGTAAGATTTCCGGCCACCTTCGCCACTTGGCACTCAAGTCTCTCATTTTTGAAAAAAAGTAACACTTATGTGTCACATTCATAACTTTTTATACTTAAGTGTCTCATTGTATTAAATTTTGGCACTCCATGTGTACTTTTGCCAAACTAAGGATCTAAATGTGTTAAGCAACTAGAAAAAGGGTTTTGGCACTCCTCTAGACAAGTTCAGAACACAATATCTTTTGATAGGTAAAAGATATTGACTTATACAGATTGTACCCATCTAAATCGTTTAACGATAGATGGATATAATCTTATCAAATTTTAAATGCTTGAATAGTATCCATCACTATTTTATTATTAGAAAGAATATCCAATCACCAACATGGTGCGGACATGTAACCAAACAATCTAAGTCAACTCGATCATCGCCGAGATAATCATGATTCACTTAAATTATCTATCACCAATTTATAGTTTCTCAGTTTATGGGCAATTGTGTAAATTTAACTTTACTCCTTAAGAGAAAACACACATGTTCTCATGGATATGATGGTCAAAACTAATTTAATTCATTACCCACAAAAAATAAAAATAAAAACTCCAATCGCGAGAATAGAAGCTCTTTTCCTCAAATTATTAAACTCTCTAATTATCTTATATGTCTTTGGTCTTGCCCTCTCATGGAGTCCTCTCCCATTATTTGAAGTCTGCAACTGCTTTCTACCTTTTATCTTAGGTGTATTGGCATATAATCTCTAATCCGCGTTCCAAAAGTTAGGTAGACTTTTGAAACCGATATGCTACTCTAGATAAACGTATGCTAAAGCAATCATGTATGTCCTCTAATATCCATTTAAGCGAGAAAAGTATGTAAGACCACCGTCCAAGTACCCGTTTGCCAATGCCAATCTCAAAAGTCTACCTTTTATCTAAGGTGCATTTTCATATAATCTCCAATCATCAATTCTAAAAATTAGGTAGACTTTCGAGATTGGTATGCTACCCTCGATAAACATACACAAAAATAATCATATATGTCCTCCAATGTCAATTAAGCGAAAAGAATATAAGGCTAGTGTCCAAGTACCCATTTGCCAATGCCAATCTCAAAACTCTACATTTTATCTGAGGCGTATGAAGTTCATTGGAAGCATATGAAGTTCATTTTATTTTTAATCATGGTTTCATAGTTCCAAATCTGCATACCTTTTCGGAACCGCCGTGTTAAGCTAATTTTTGAGCCCACATTGAAAATGTGCATTCTGATAAGGATTGAGATTAGGTTTCTTGAAAGTGCTTGGCTTTTCTAGATTTACTTCCCATATGAGGTAACAAGAAGACGGGTAAACAAACTTTTTAGAGCATTATATAAACTCGGGGTTTACCTATTTAGGGTGAGTTTCCTTGACATAAATAGAAAGTAATTAACCTTTTCGTTACTCATTATGCAAAGTCAAGCAATAAGCAACGAGCTCCTTCTTATTCAATAGTGAGCAAGATAAACTTCTATACTATTTGGTGTCGCATGAGTGGTATAACGCTTTCATTTCTGCAGATACGTATCCTGTCAAGAGGTTCCTAATTTTTTTTCCGTAATCAAAAATACAAATGTAGCTTAATGCAACCTATTAATATTTTATTTAAGTTTGGCCTTAAAAACTCTTTGTAACCCAACCATAATTTTTCAAATGAATTCAGGATTGCGAACACACCCAATAAAGATATATGATGAAGGGGGAAAAAACAGATATCAATCCTTCAGGAATTTTCACATAAAAAGATTCATTTTAGAGTACCTTTGTAAGGCCAGGAATGATGGACGAAAGAGCAATGAACCGCTGGCTCAGCTTCTCCCGGCGCTTCCTCTCTGCAATGACGTGTTCTTGCCCATGCAAAGTCGTTCTACTAAATGTAACACCACAACTTCTCTTCATCTTCATACCTCCCCCATCTTGCAACTCACAGGTGCCTAAAAAACAACAACAGAAAGCGAAGAGAGAAATATTTCATTTCCATCACACCACTAAATAACTGTTTCCGCCTTCAAAAATTTGTCAGTCCACAAGTCTCACTTACCAGAATACTGCTGAGACATGTCTGGGGATAGATCTGAGTTCTGAAAGGATATAATATGAGAATTTGACGGTGGGGATGGTTCTGTTTGGGGGTTTTTGCACTCAGTTGCGATAGGGACATCGCACAAGTGGCCAACATTTTGGATTTGATTTGGCGAGTAGGTCGATGCTGAAGAAAATGAAGAAAATTGATTAAAGCCAGACTCGGTGAGAGAGTAACCAAAGGGATTCATTTGATATTGATCCACGACGGCCGGATTTTCTGTCACCCTGAGAAAAATTCAATGAATGTTTTGAGCACTCAATCCGCCTAAAAGTTCAAGATTCTGCTAAAAAAGCACTTGGCAAACCACAGAAATATACATAGCAAAATCAAAGAAACTCAATGTATCATAAAAAACTTAATTATCAAAAATAAACTTTATCATCTAAACCACACATTTATGTGGCCAAAAGAAAATAAAAGAAATCCCAAACAAATGAAGATGGACTCCATTATGAAGTTTAGTTCCAACAAAAAGCGTCAAGGTTGAAACTTCTATTGTTCTGTTCTCTGGTTCTCTTCCTTAAGAAAGAAAAACGGAAATGCTGACATAAAATCGATAGATCCAGACATTACCAACCCAAACTAGCAAAAGAATGGGAAAAAGAGAAATGGGAAGAGAGAGAGAGAGAGAGAGAGAACATTTCCTTTTATTGGACCTCAAGAACAATGCAACACAATGTAATGTCAGCAAGTAAACAGCCCACGAGTAGAAAGATTTTGAAGGGATCATTTGAAAGTGGAGCGAGGCTCACCAACGAAGGAGGAGGAGGAGGAGGAGGAGGAGGTCGGCGAGGGATTTTGTACCTTCTTGAAAAGCAGCAATTTATGAAGTTGCTGAACTTTTCTGTACCTTTGTTTTGTTTAAAGGGCACGCACCAAACTCTCTCTCGCTCTCTGGGTACCTTTGTTTTGTTTAGGGGGCACGCACCGAACACACACACACTCTCTCTCTCTCTCTCTCTCTCTCTCTCTCTCTCCCCCTCCCCTCTCCCTCTCCTATAAACAATTCGCCGCGCCACGAGGGGAACGCCCTTGCCGACCTTTCAAGGATTAAAAATAATTTCTGTACTTATCCCCACGCGTTCATCGAATTTTAATTCCCATTTACTCTTATTTTCAGTCTCGTTGGCGCATTTTGACTGGATTCCGCTTAGGGTTCCACAAGTACAATTTCTGTCTTGGCGAAGTATTAGCCAAACAGGAAGAGATGTTCATGGATTGGGACCTAACAAATACTTTTACCTTCTCGTTTTCTTTAAATAATCAGTCTAAGTAAATAAGACGCAAAGAGGACATAGAGCGCTAAGGTAGACTCATCGTCCATGTTATCATTAATATCCATTCCATTCTTTTGATTCCACCTTAATATACACATTTCGAGTAATTTTTATGCCAATTTGAGTTTTCTTCAACCAAGAATGAAGGAAAGTATTGGCAATTTTTTTCCAAATCGGCACTCTTGTGTCACCAAATAAATTATCACACCAAGTAGTTGATTGCTATGTAGCATCGACACGGACATGCGACATGCGACACACGACACGACACGTCGATACGTCATTTCTTAAAACTAGAGAATTTCGATACGTTCCGACACGTTATATATTAAATATATTTTTATATATAAATACATAAATAATAATAATAATAATAATAAGAGCCTATAATTAATTTACACTAAAAATATTAATTCAACATTTGTTAATATTATTCATTATTTTAAATATATAAAACTTAAGAGGGAAAAAAACATTGTTTAAAAAAAATGTTGAAATGGTATTTTTAAATTTTTTATTTATTTATTAGATGTAGCATTTTTTATGACTTCTTTCATAGTAAAAGACTTTTTAAAAAGCTAAAATAATTCAAAAAAATAAGAAAAGAGCCAACGTCATGGTCAGGGCACGCCACTGCCCCCGTCGGCGCATACCCAGCCACCATTAGAGGGGGCCGGCGAGGTGAAGGAGAAACGGTGACCCTTGTTGGCCCAAGCAAGGCCTGGGCAAGGCTCACCCAAATTTGGGCGACGCGTCGGCTGAGGCTGTTGAGGATCGCCCATATCCGGCAATGCCAGCCCTCACCTATGGCTGGCGAGCCTCCCCAACCCTAGGCGAGCCCTTGCCGGCCCCAAGTGATGGTGCAGCATCGCCCAGATCTGGGCGAGTCTCGCTCGGGCCTCAGCCAAGGCGTTGTCCAAATTTAGGCAAGCCTCGCCGACCCTTGCTTGGCCGATGAGGGCTGCCGCCCCCACTCTGCTGCCTATGGTCGGCGAGGTCGCCGACCCCCTCCGATGGTGGCAACGGCAGCAGTAGCGATGCCTAGCCACCAGCCATCCTCCTCTTTTTTTCTCTTTCTTTTTTTGTATATTTATATTTTGACCCCTTAAGTATCGAAAATTTTCAAAATTGACTCCATGCATGTCAAAATTCTGGACTCGTGTGTCAGAGAGAGTTAACCAGGTGTTGAATTTTTGGACACTCGTTGACCTCGTGTCGGAGCGTGTCGGGCGTGTCAGAGCATGTCAATCACGACACGAAGGTTCCTAGAGAGTGTTGATGTTACATAGGTTGATTGCACATGTCGAATAGAGAAATATGTTTATCTCATGCGGCGATGTTTATCCTTGGTGGAGTGAGCTTCTATGTGCACATGAAGCTGCACCATTTGCCATTGACATTACATTAACCGTGTGATCGACATATCATACATTTTCTCATGTCATTGGTCCCACGAACAATGGCTAGCGATTAAATGAGAGTAGTGGTTGCATATCCAAATGATGACATACGTTAAAAATTGGATTTCGAGGGCTTCTATGGTCTATCGAAGAGCTGATTTTTAATTGTTATCGGTTATAATCACGTGTTTTTTTCATAACCCTATATAAAGTGATTGTAATACACAAAAACTTGAAAAGAATACAATCAATGAATGAGATTTCCTATCATTTGATTGGATGGCTATTACGTTCTCGAGCAGCCGATCTTTGGTGTAGTGCGTTGTTGTGAACTCCATTGGGTTCGATTGCGTGTATAGAGAAACCCCCGCTTTGGTTGCTCCTCTAGGAAACACTCCAATTCTTTTTTTCTCTTGGGGCTAAAGAGAAACTTCAGTTTATTAGTAATAAAATGAGTGAATTTAATGGCGATTCAAACGCAAGATAATTATATTATTATATCACCCTTTTAATCCCAAGCATATGTCATAATATTTATGTTAGAAGTGTCACGGAATACAAAAACTTAAAAGGTTTTATGAATTATCAGATGAAATTTCCTCCCTTTTGATCCAACAGCCACTACATTCTAACCAACCAATCCTCGGATATTTGGGAAGCCTTCTATGGAATGAAAGACATCAATCGGTGAAAGAGATGGGCGGCACTTCTTTCTATGAATACTATTTCGCAACGTGCCCTTAATCAACTCGTACAAAAATTATTTCTGCTTCTAGCCGATTTTCTTTGAAAGGGGGGTTTCCAATATAAAATTCCTAGTTAGCCTTCCACCACCTGTTTCTAGTCTAGATCGTGACAGCTTGAATATTCTAATGCAGGAGAGACATGAAGTCTTCCATGAGAGCCACGAGACCCCATCACATGGAGCACGAGCAGATTTCTTTATGTTTTCTTCGAAAGTGCGCGAGGAGGAATTAACAAAAATTTAAATAAAAAGAAAGGAAAGTAGAGAAGAAGCAATCAATTGCAAAGAGAAAAGAATGGAGGAGAATTGTAGAATGTTAAGAGAAAGACATTGAAAGTAGGAACCAAAAAGAACGAGAGATGAAATTTTCTGTTAAGCAGCTATGGCTTTTTATTTTATATTGTCTTTAAGGTATTTACTGAAACTGAGTGAAGGAAACTTATAATTTGCAATTGATTGAATTTTTTAACAAAAAAAAATATTCACCGACTTTTTTCGCAATATATTTAATTGGTCCTCTTAAAGTAGAACTTTTCGAATATTTTCATATGCAAGTCGCTCATCCAGATTTTTATTCACATCTTGTTAACTCCATAAAGGTACATAATATTTCATGGGCCTGAAATTCATTTGTGGGGAAAATTGTCTAAAAGTGCTAAACTTATTATACAACGGTCAATTAAATTCAAAATTTTTCAATTTAGCCAATTTAGTCCTAATAAAGAGATTTTTCAATGTAATCTTTCTGATAAATTTTAATCGGAAATCACCAACATGAACGCCAGTTGTCCATGTGACACGGTTGATGTTGACATGGACGATTTTAATTTTTTTTAAAAATTATTTTTTTTTTGTTCTTTTTGTTTGCCTTTTCTTTTCCTTTCCAACTATGGCCAATCTCAATGATGACGGGCGGTCAACCATAGGTGAGAATTGCCCCTACCAGATATCACTAAGGCCCATCGACTATCGGAGGAAGAAGAAAAATAATAATAAAAGAAAAACATCAGATATAAAATAAAATGAGATAAAGATTGCAAAAATCTTTCACATCATCACTGGCCGTAGCCGCATAAATTATATTTTTACCAATCTAGAAACGCAGATACAACGATCCATCTATATAGAAACTCATAAAATATCCCTACCAGCCCCACAGATTATTTAAGTTCAACTTTTTAAATTATGTGGATTTTCCTAATTCAAAGTAACTTGCACCGTATCTGTAAAAACTGGATTGGGAAGTGGAAGACCGAACCATCTCCCGAAGGGGGAGGTAATTGAAAATTATAGGCATAACCATCTCGAATGCCCATCGTCATCTCCACTTTCCTTTTCTATCACCGAGTCTCCGCCGTTTTCCTTCTCTTGTCTTCAACTTGCGGTGACTACTCGCCTCGTTAGGAACGTGTAATATGAGGACGTGTGACTTGATTTAAGGCACGGAAAGCGATTGATCAATGCATGGATGTGATCATGAATGTGAGGTTCGTGTTGTAATATGGTGGACGAGGACGGTTGTCCTCACGGATGGCCTCGCTCGTCGATGGTGTACCGCTCTGGTGAACCGCCACGTGGATCTCCAGGATCAGATCGGCTGCGCCGGGGTTCTTGCTCTTTCGCATGCCAGGTACACGGCTTGGTCTTGCTCGGTTGCGCGCTGGTGAGGCCTTGGTCATGCCTGGATGCGCTTCGGTCTCGGTCTCGGTCACGTCTAGATGTGAGGCCTGGTGGTCGCCAAGAGTTGGTAGGATATTCTCGAATCGATGGAGGCCATAGTGTGAACTTCCCAGAGAGAGAGAGCCAAGGGTGAGAACTATTTAGGGTCTGTAACCATCCTCTTTCTTTTTTTTTTTTTTTTTTTTCCCCAAAGTAATAAAAAAAATGAACATAATTCCGTTTGGTAACTACCGGCTAATTTTTCTATTCACCTGAATAGATCAGTCATCGAGGAATAAATTTGGAATTGAAACAAATTAATGCCCACTTGGTTCAGAGTTGTCGAAATCAAAGTCTGACTAATCGATTGAAGAGTTCGTTCTTGTTAAAAAAATCTACCATTTTGCTCCCACTAATAATTTCTAAAACAAGGTCATTTTCTGTTTTATTTTTTTTCCTTCATTCTTCTTCCTTCTTGAGCCGGTCATCAAGCATCAATGAGAGCCAGCAACTGGCCAAAGATGAGGGCCAACGAGGTCCATGGTTGACCTCGCCTTAACCTCGCCGGCCCCTGGCAAGGCTCAATCTTGCCGTGGTTGGAGGAGGTTAGCCTTGCCATGGCTAGGCGAGGTTCCACCTCACCCAAATCTAACAAGGTCGAGCCTCGCCCACCTACCATGAGATTGGCCTCGCCATGGCTAGGCAAAGCCGACCTCATGGTGGCTAGGCAACGCTTGCCGAAGGCCAACAAGGTCGACCTCGCCATCCCTTTTCTCTAGCCGATCGTTGGACATTGCTAAGGCCCCATGACTAGCTAAAGGAGGAAAAAAAAAGAAAAAAATTCATAAAAATTCGAAAAATCTAAGAAAATTATTTTAAAACTACAAATATCTACGTTAAAAAAAATTGAGAGTCGTACCAAACACTTCTTTGTTCTTTTTTCTATTCCAAGAATATAAATTTTAGGGTAATACAAAATGCGTTTTTCTATTCAGAAACTCGTCTAGAGAATAAAAATGTAAAAAAATTATTTCTGAATAGAAATTATTTCTGAGAACAGATATTACCAAACACACCTTTAGTACCCCATTTGGTCTGATTCCCTCTCTCCTTTCAAGCCAAGATCACGAGCCTCATAACAAGGAAAGGTAGAGCTGGCAGACTAGTTTTCCACCCTTCTCTGTTTTCTTTCCTTTCGTCCATTTATTTCCTTTCCTCCACTGACATACATGCATGACAGATCCTCCACTGACATAGCTCTTCTTCTTTTTTTCTCTCTTTTTATTCAAGCATGTGAATATTTTGGCTCATCATGTTCTGCTCTTTGTCGAGTATATGTCCCCTGAATATTCCTTCCTCATTCCTTTTGTGGCCGAATTCTCGAGATCTCTGCGTAATATTGCTCTCCAGATTTTATCTCTAAATCACTTTCCTGATCATGACCAGACCAAATTAAATAGAATTTACTTGGTGTGGAGACACTGCGATGTAGGAATATCGGGCTCTACCAATCAATTCCCAAGCTCAATTCCGAACTCTTCGATTGATCCTGATTACGACAAGCAAAGACCGATTTCAGCTACACATTAAATTGATAGGTTCAAGTTGAAGACATCAATTTTACAAGAGGGTTGTCAATTCAGTGAACCAATTGTTGACTTTATGGTTGTCCATCAACTACCTATCAATCGAAGGCTATTCCATTCGACTTTCATAGCTGTTTGCTGCTCTTCAAGGGTGTTCATTCAACTTCCAAGGTTGGTGCACCAATGTAGAGAGTCTTATCAAGTTTCAATACATCTAATGGTTAGTTAAATGCATTTAGTCCTAGTTATTGAGTCTATTATTTCATAGCTTTTATGAGTTTTTATTGTGGTGATACTTCAAGAGTCATAATTAGGTGAATTCCCAAAGAGCCTGTTCAGCTTTCGGGAGTTCAAAGATTCTTCTTTTTTGTTTAGCAATATCAATAGATGTGTTATCTAAATTGTAAGACAGGATTTGAATATTAAGAATATATGAGATTTTCCTTAGCTTCTTTATCCTTTCAGGTGGGTTCTTCATTAGTGTTGAACCAAGAAGCCTTTTATTCTCAGGTGGTGGTTTCCTTTAAGCCTTGATGGTAAGTTTCTCCTATCCTGAAATCCTTTATCCTTGGTGATGAACTTTGTCAATCTCGATCTTTATCCTTGGCTGGTGGTATATCCTTTAAGCCCTGATGGTGATCCTAATAGAGCCTTCTGCTACCATACATCATCCATTAATCATTCAAAATACATTCATCCCACAACCGCATCAATTAGGCATCAGAGCTCAAGGTTGAGCTCATCTTGAGTGATTTCTTTTATTACCCATCTCTCATCCCACCTCATACTTCCATTCAAAAAAAAAAAAAAAAAAAAATTCTTATCAGGTTCCAAGAGAATTGACTTTGGAGCAAGCATGTGACATCCTGATTTTCTATTTCAGTTTTTAATAAAATGAGACGGGCATTTCATCTTCACACATATAGTTCTTTTCCTTGAATCAGCCACTCATGTGAAAACTAGTCTATTAGGTGAAGCCGTTAAGAGATTATAATGCATCAAACTCGAGAATTTGACCAGGAAGCGACCTTTTGACCGAGCTAATTTGTAAGGGTCATTACGGCACAGTTAAAAATCGATTAGAGACCGGAGATAGGTCGACTCGACAAAGGCATGTGATCGAGTGTGGGTGATTCCACCAGATCACACAATTCTTGTCGGTCGGCACTGGACCGGCTTTACTGTGGTTCGAATATCCTGTGTCCGTATTTAAAACCTTGAGATTACCACGACAATCGAGAGTAACCAATGTGTCAAAGATGTACATTGTGGCTTGAATTGATCAACCAAAGGTCAAATGCACGAAAATTTCTCAAAGCTACCCGATAGATTGGGACGCGCTAATATCGTGTCAGAGTGAAATTAACCGTGAAATTTAGACCGAAATCAGAAATTGGAAGTCCTGGTGTGCCACAAATCATTTTAGGAACATTGACTCATCTTCAGAAGATTTTTCATGCAAACCAAGTTTTTCATCAAAATAATCAAAGTATGGTTAAATTTGGTTTGGGAAATTGGTAGGCCCGCTTTTGGTCGTGCTTTTGGGATCTAAGATGGTTCTATGGTCAAGTGAATATGTGAATTGAAGTGTGGTGACATTGGATTAATTTATGAACTTCAATTGGACTCAATTGGAAGAGAATTGAATGGAATTGAAGAAATTTAATGTACAAGATTTTCATGCCTCGGCGAAAAAAGAAATTGCACCCATTGGAAGTTGTTGTGGAAGATTGAGTTAGAGGAATGTGACATCAGGTGATGTCATGGTGGTTGGAGCCAAGTGAAGGAGATTTGGACAAGTGGAGGGTGTGGATTTGCTCTCAAAAAGGTGGGACTTCACTTCAAACAATCACCATCATCTTCAACCTTTGGCTTCTTGGAACTAGGGAGGAGAGAGAGAGAGAATTTCGACTAGAAACCAGGCCGCCCGACGCGCCCCTTCATCCGCCCGTCCGACCTTCGCCAGCACCGCCGGAGCCGTCGCCGTTGCCCGCTGTCCGCGCGCGTCGCCCACTCGCCGTCGTCCGGCTCCACTCTGCCTCCGCCAAGCCTCCAGCCAACCGTCGTTCCTCCTCGCCAGCCACTTGCTCGCCGTTCGCCAGCCACCGTCGGGCCAGCAATCTTCGTTAGAGTCGCCGCCGGTCACAGCTCGAGCTACCGCCGTCGTCCTTGCCCATTTCCGCCTAAGAAGCCGCCAGTTCCAGCTAGTTTAGGCCAAGGTCAGCCACCGAGTTCTAGCCCTAGCCGGATCTTCAAGGCCCGTTTTAGGTGCCTTCCGGTCCTTTTTTGGTGCCGCCCGAGGAGATTTGTCGACAGCCTCGCCGTCCTCTTCGCCGGAGACTCGTCGAAAAGCGATTCCGGTGAGTTTAGCTCACTAAACCTTGATTATAGGGTTAATGATGCTTAGGGTGTTCTTAGTTTAAGTTAAGTGAGTTTAGGTGGTTAGTTTAGTTTATTTAAGTGTGGATTAGATTAAGGGGTGTGATTAGTTTAGTGTGTTTTTAATTAAGGTTAAATTGATGTTTATGTTAGTGTAATGGTAGCTTTAATTGATTATTTTTGAATAAATAAATATTTCGAAATTATTTAATAATATAATAATATATTATTATTCGAAATTATTAAAATATTATTATTTAATTAATTTCGGAATAAAATTAATTATTTAATAAATTCCGAAAATTATTTCGGGACCTTATTTTCTCAGAATTTCGCGCTGATCGTTGCTGTGTATCCAGATTTTGAATTTGATGAATGGATATTGCAAATTGAGTGTTGATTGTGAAAAATATGGATTTTATTCAGAAAATCCTAGGTGTCGGGTTTTGATACCAAAATTTTATTTTAAGAATTATATTATATAGTGGGGTTTGAAAAAGTGAGGCATTGGCTTTCTGGTTCGAAATTAATGTGCCCCCACACACGTGAATAATTTCTGAAATGTTTTTAATATGAAGAAAAATGGTCGGGATCACTATTTTAAGTGGAAGCATTGAGTGAAATGCAAAGTGTCATGGGGCCGAGTATGATTTCGTTGTGTGATAATTAAGAGGAAATTGTCCTGGGCTGTTGAGCCGAACTTGCCACTTTATGGGTTGCCCCTTACAACGGGCTCGGGTCGCAGTTGATTATGGGCCCGTGCTCCTTCAAGAACGTCGTTGACGTAGTGACGAAGCCACGCTCCAAGGTAGGGAGGCGATGCCTGGCATTTATGTTAGTAGATAGTCGAACTGCGAGTAGGCTATGCCCTTGTATGGCAGTGAATAACAATGGGAACGCATGCTAAGTATTATTGACGTGTCGGATTATGGGACGGAATCGTGTGACATGTATGGGATGTGTCATAACGGTTTGGTCTTATAATCCGGGCTCCTGTGGTCGTTCGAAATGATATTGTTGGCATTCCAGTGGTTTAAGTTCTTATTACTATCTGTGATTGAGTGATTTGAATTGTGCTAACTTGTAGGAAGGAACTGAGACGAGGTAAGTCCTCTATGTGGTGTGGCTAGGCCACCCTTGGGTGTATTTTCTTTCTAATAGGGGTTTAGGGGGTTGAACTTGCTGAGACAATGTCTCACCCCGTTGTGGGCCAAAATTTCAGGACCGTAGATGGCAGAACCCCCGGAGCGTTATGGTATTCCCGTGCATATGTGGAGCAGAAGTATAGTTTTCCCGATCCTGATAGTCATTTGATCTATGAGCTTGTCAGTTTCACGGTTTGGGTCTAGGAGGCCTTGTTTGTCAAGGTGCCTTATAGATATAGAGCGTGGTTCTGCTTTGGAGCCAATGGTTTCAAGGTTGGACCTCTTAATGGTTTTGAAATTCCACCTGCTGTGATGGAAGCCATTCTAGGTGAGGGCATGGCTAACCCTCCCGATGGTAGGGTGGAAGACCCATCGTCTCCGGAGGCTGTTCAGTCAGAAGTGGGATCGGTGAACGAATCCGACTAGTAGTCATAGGACTGTTCCTTCTTTTTGGTGGACCGATCTTTTTGTAAGCTGCCCCTTTTTGGTATATTGTAATCTCTGGAGTGAATATCTATGAAAGCATGTTTGTTTATGAATGAGTTGATTTCCTGCTTTCCTATCCCGTGAGTTTTTGTCAGGGGTTTTATAATACGCTTCCGCATGTGCATCAATAATGAATGGGGTCGGCGACACTACCTGGGAATGTCGCATTTGCATGACCATGGCAGGTTGTTCGCGTGCTCAAGGTCTCGGGCGTGACAAAGCACACAATGGAACACGTGACATATGGAAAGAGTGCTCACCCTCCTAAAGAAATGACTGAAGGGTGGCAAGAGTTTTTCAACTAAGCCTTTCATTAATGGTGCATCCTTTTTTGAGGGCATTTATTCAAATTAGGTTGAGAATACTTCCAAATAGAAGCTCAGCTCGTTAAAGAGCCCAAAAATAATCAAATGGTGAAAATAGCAAGTGCATCAAGCTCCACGGCAATGGGCATCTACGAGTGAAGTGTCCAAACCAAAAGGTTATCACCATTTAAGAAATTGAGAAGATTGACTTGGAACTTCAAGAGACTCGGCAAGACATATATCATATAGAGTCTAATCCAAGGAGCAAGACCAGATCATAGAACAAACGAAGGAGAGATGTTGGTCATCCATATCCCATCATGCAACTCTGATATCATAGATGGTGAATCTCCAAATAAATCTATTGAGGCAAATGCTGAGGTTATAGATGGAGAGGGGATGATTATAACGGCTAGAGATATTACTTGCCACTTTCATTTTGTATGCCCCAAAGCATTCTCTCTCGAAGTATTAATCATTTAGCAAATTATATTTGACATATTTTTAGCTTTTGAGCAAGCCTTGAAGATATTTATTTATATGAAGATGATGTATTATCTAGTTGGTTGGAGAAGCCATCGTGGAAATTTGTCAAAATAAAGTTCCTCCAATAAGGATAATTGTGGCTAAATGACTACTTTCAATCTTGGATATGAAGCCATAAAAGATTTGAGGACAAATCTTCAACACCCTGGGAGTTTGATGTGAAAGCATCGAGCTCTATCAATCAATTCTCAAGCTCAACCCTAAACTCTTCAATTGATCCTTATTCCTACAAGCAAAGATTGATTTCAACTGCACTTTGACTCAATGGATTCAAGTTCAAGATGTCAATTTTGCATGAGAGTCATCGATTTAATGGACTAATTATTGGATTCTATGGTTATCCATTGACTACCTAGTTGTCTATTTACAAGTTCATTGTTGACTCTAAGACTACTGATCGACTACTTATCAAATGAATGCTATTATGGTCGACTACCACAATTGTTTATTGATCTTCAGGGGTGTTTGTTAAGCTTTTAAGGCTAGTGCACGAATTTAGAAAGTCTTATCAAGTTTCAATACATCTAATGATTAGTTAAATGCATTTAGTCCTACCTATTGAGTCTGTTAGTTTATAGCTTTTATGAGTCTTTATTGTGGCGTTACTTTCAAAAGTCATCATTCATCATTAGATGAAATCCTCAAGAGTCTGTTCAATTTTCAGGAAGTCGAGTTTTCAGGAATTCGAAGAGTCCTTTTTTTTTTATTTAGCAATATCTCAATTGTAAGACAAGATTTGAATTTTGAGAATATATGAGATTTGTCTATGTGTAAACAAATATCTATCTCTGGTTTCTTTATATTTGGCAGGTGGATTCTTTCTTGTTGGTGAGCTAAGAAATCCTTTACCCTTAGCCGTTGTTTTCCTTCAAGCCTTGGTGGGGAGTTTTTCCTATCCCAAGGCCCTCTATTCTTGAAGGGTGTTTTGTGCCTTCATCCTTGGCCAGTGACCAGTATTTTAGACATTGGTGGTGATCATGAGCTATCCTTCTTCTACCATACTTGTAATCCCCTGCCGCACACAACTGCATCACACTATTAAAAAATTGTCCAAAAAGCCTAAAAGCAATGCAAATTTGAACAATGCTAATAATATTTTGTTCAGGGTTGGTGACTCCTAATTTTCGTATGAGATAAATGACTAAATAGGATAGAGAAAATTTAAGTGTAATCAAGTGTCAAACTCGAAACATGTTTTCAACATCATTGATTTTGGACGTGATGCTCCCAAAGGTCAGGATATTACACAGAAAACTTGCATTACCCTCGAACTCGATACCATATGAAGCTCAAACTTCATAAAGATATACATCTGTTAATACCAAAAACTCAGTATGTATATGCAAAAACTTCAAAACCTGCATAACACAAACAACAGATGAATTGAACCAGATTTTTGTTCTTATTCCTTTTGATTGGTACTGATGTTGTGAAGCCTAGCCAAAAAAAAAAAAAAAAAAAAAGGGAGAGAGACAGGATGTGATGAAGCTTCATTCTCAACAAAAACAAATAAAGGGAGTTAAAAACAATTTGTCCGTATGATCAGCAAAGAATGTACTAGAGCAGATCCATGGAACTGAGTTACATTTGTATGTCTGTCCATCTCTAATCCAAACAATGAATTTTATCAATAGATGGGTCAAACACATGATGATTACAAGAACACACGAACTATGTACAACTAACTGCATCTACAACCTGCAAACTGAAGAGCCAAAAGCATATAACTCGCCATGCCTCCTGAATATCTAGGTCTTCTCTCCTAATTTCTCTGCGTTAAAGAAAGACTAAACTTTGCAATGCAACTACCAGAAGCATGGCACTTGCCGGAACGAAAAGAAGAAAAGAATGATGAACGAGCTAATATTTCTGAAGATCCAAAAGAAAACGAGACTCGAAAAGTTTCAGAGGCAATGATTTAGAATCAGGGCTAGATGAATCAAAACCAGTAGTTTAGACTGAGATACGAAGGTAACATGGGAGATTTATCGCCATTTGGGTCCATGTCTCGATAAAGGTCATCTCTTCTTTCCAAGTGAGAGGACCCATGCCAATGGACTACACAGAAGGAAAACTTGGTTCCTGCTGGATTGGTTCATGAGAGTGGACTCTTGCTTTGTTCCATTTCCATCATAATCCTCATAAGCCATGAGCCCCTTGAAATGCTTAACTGTAGATACAAGAAAATAATCATAATAGACGACCAAATCAGAGTCGTAAAGCAAGATTTAACAATGGGTCAAGCAAGATAAGAGATCTACCACAAAGAAAACTGTAATAAGAAGGATAAAGAAGATAGCCTCGTACCCCCTGCAAGCAGTTCAAAACAGGTGACAAGGGCAATAGAAGCGAGACTAATAGAGAAAAAAAAGCCATAAGGGCAAGAGGAGTGACAATTGCCCACAATTCTTGCAGTAACACGTGGTTAAATCTTGCACTAACAGATAATTACCACAATTAGTTAGAAATTACAATTCATTTAATAGTACAATTACCAGAAGTCTTGCACTAACACGTAATCAAGAACATCTCTAGGACACAGACCATGGCAGAATACCTTTTTGCCTAACAAGCTGACCGTTTTGAAGATGATCCGATGAACATGGTCAGAGCATCACGTAGTTTTTCGACAATCTCCTCAAGTGTCAGGCAGTTCTCATTTTCTATCTGCAAGTAATGTAGACGAAACAAGTATGATATCTTTATAACTGAAGATGAAATACCATAAGTCTGCTCTGCATAAGAAGAGATTAATTTGTACAGCAACCTGTCAGTAAATCTAACAAAAATGCAACAAAAAGTGGATTCAACATGCTCTAAGGATTCGTGCACATATGCTATTTAATTTTTAACAGTAGTTTCCTTTGGTAAGTGGACTCAGTAATCTTCCCTCATTTATTGTTATTTTATATTTTAAAAGCGAAATGCAAAAGCTTCTGGGGATCACGAGAAGTGACGCCAAAGCTCGTACAATTAACAAGGAACCATATTACGGACTTTTCAATACCAAAATCAGAATAAGGAGAAAGAAAAAAATCTAGATAACAGTTTGTTTCCAAGAATATCTGAACAGAAAAAATGCTCTCAACAAAGGATCAGAAAAACTAGTTGAAGTTTTAAAAGACTACTTTTCACTGAAACAATTTGAAGAAATTAACAATAATTACCTGGGCCACAACTGTGATATCCAAGAGGGAACTCCCAAATGCTAGGACGCTGATATTTAGAGTTGTCAAGTTCATGTCCTCCATTTGTTTCATCAATTCCTTGATGCAACCCTCGTGCTTCTCGCACTGGACTTTAATCAAAACGTTCTTCCCCGATACCCGTGCTTCAACCTCGGGTAGTTGCTGATTGATAAGTGGGTCATATGACTTCTCGTAGGATGAAAAACATATGACGCCATCACAACGTTGGAGCGATGGCTTCTTCGCAAAGATCACGGATTCCACGTTTCTCGTGGCCACCTCTTCCTCGAGGATCTTCACACGTTCGCCGAGCTGTTTCAAGTACTTTATGGTATCTCCTAGGACAGAAGCCTTGTCCAGCTATGCAACCAGAACATTTATCAATTTTTTAGTGGGAACGATGAAGGCTTATAATGTGATGAATTGGAATACAGTGCTACGTTTTTGGTCCCTAAGTTTTCTGGCGATTGATAAAGGTCATTGTAGGTGGTGGAACCTTTTTATGTTGACTATTTCAATAAGAGGTGAGTCTCAATTTCCTAACAATCCTTAAGCAAGTACCTGTATAAATCAGACTATTTTACCTAGAGGCCAAATTTAAGTTGTTTTGCCGAGCATCTTACCTCTTAAAAGGGTTTTGCTTTCCTCCATCGTTTGTAGGTATTAGTTTTCCGATTAATGAGACGACTGTGAATAGTATAAAAATAATGCTACGGGTACTCTCAAATGATCTCAAATCACTAACTAGCATATACAAATTGGTATGCATGAAATGACTTATTTGATTGATTGTCCTTTGATAGTCATGACAGTTTTGATTTTAATTCATGAAGACAAAACTAAGGATCTAGATGTGGTAAGCAACTAGAAAGAGATTGACACACCTCTAGACAAGTTCAGAAGATAGTATCTTTTGACATGTAAAAGATATTGACTTGTACATATTATACCCATCTAAATCGTTTAACGATAGATGGATAGAATCTTATCAAATTTTAAATGCGTGAATAGTATCTAGTAATATTTTATTACAAGAAGGAATATCAAATCACTAACATGGTGCAAATATGTATCAAACTATCTAAATCAACTCAATCATTGTTGAGCTTGAGTGGTTGAACGATTTTCATGAATTCCGGCGTAATAATACTTGACATTAGCAACGCTTTGCCCATATGTAGTTGGGTATTAATCTAAAATGATAACATAATTCACTTAAATTGTCTATGATTGATTTATAGTTTCTCAGTTTATGGGCAAATTGTGTTAGTTTAACTTTACTCCTTAATAGAACACACATGTTCTTATGAACATGATGGTCAAAACTAATTTAATTCATTAACTACAAAAAAACAAAAACAAAAACCAATCGTAGGAACAGAAAAGTTCTTTTCCTTAAATTATTAATATCTCTGATTCTCTGATCTTGGTCTTTGATCATGCCCTCTCATGGATTCCTCTCTCGTTATTTGAAGTCAGCAACTGCTTTCTATCTTTTTATCTACGGTGTATTAGCATATATTCTCTAATCCGTGTATCTAAAAGTTAGACTTTTGAAATTGGTATGCTACCCTCAATAAACACACGCTAAAAAACTCATGTATGTCCTCCAATGTCAATTTAAGCGAACAGCATGTAAGGCCACTATCCAAGTACCAATTTGCCAATGTCAATCTCAAAAGTCTACCTTTTATCCAAGTTGCACATAATCTCCAATCCATGATTCTAAAAGTTAGGTAGACTCTTGAGATTGGTATGCTACCCTCAATATTTCATTTCCATACTCCACTAAAAACTGTTTCAGCCTTCAAAAATTTGTCAGTCCACAAGCCTCACTTACCAGGATATTGCTGAGACATGTTTGGGTACAATCTGAGTTTTGAAAGGATATAATTTGAGAATTTGATGATGGAGATGGTTTCATTTGGGGGTTTTTGTGCTCGGTTGCGATAGGGATATTACGCGAGTGGCCAACGTTTTGGATTTGATTTTTGCTGCGCATGGTAACCTTCCCCAGCCCAAAAATTTCTATTCTTTTGTTCCCCGGAACAAAAAAAAAACAGAAACCTGTTTGGTAACGCCAAGTTGATTTTTATTCCCCGGAATAGAAAAGTTAGCCCGGGAATAGAAATGAGAAACAAAAAAAAGTTGCTTCTTGTTCCGGGAACAATTTCTAGAAATAAGCAAATTTTCTTTTTTATTTTTGTTTTATTTCTTTCTCTTGCCGCGGCCACCTCCAACCGCCCATCGGCCGCCGCCGCCGATCACCGTCCGCCACCACCGTCTCCCCCGAACGTCCGCCGGCTGCAGCCTCCACCGCCGACTCGCCGCCGCCGGTTGCCGGTTGATCGCCGGCCGCCTCCGACCCCGCCGCCGCCCGCCGGCCGTCGGCCGCCGCCGCGATCGCCATCCGCCGTCGCCGATCACCGTCCGCCACCGACCATCTCCGCCGCACGTCCGCCGGCCGCCGCCGGTCGCCGGTCGATCGTCGGCCGCTGGTTGCCGCCCGCCGCCCGCCCCGCCGTCGGCCGCCGCCCGCCCCGCCGCCGATCGCCGTCCGCCGCCCGACCGTCGCCGCCGCCGCCCGCCGGCCGCCGCCTCCACCGCCGACCGCCACCGCCCAGCCCATCGGCCGCCGACGACCGCTGGCCGCCGATGGGCTGGCCGGGCGGTCGGCGGTGGAGGCGGCGGCCGGCGGACGGCGGTGGCGACGGCGGCGGCGGACGGCGATCGGCGGCGCCGGTGGCCGCGGCGATCCGTGGGCAAGAATAAAAACAAATAAATACAAAAGAGAAATTATTGCGTTACCAAACGCATTTCTATTCTTTTTCTATTCCAAGAGTAGAAATTTTGTGTAGTTACCAAACGGGTTCTTTTACTCAGAAATTGTTCCCCGGAATAGAAATAGAAAAGAACTATTTCTGAAAAAAAACTCTTCCCCAGCCAAGAAATTTTACCATGCGCACCCTTTGTAGGTCGATGCCGAAGAAAATGAAGTAAATTGATTAAAGCCAGACTTGGTGGGAGAGTAACCAAAGGGATTCATTTGATATTGATCCATGAAGGCCGGATTTTCCATCACCCTGACAAAAATTCAAACAATGTTTTGAGCACTCAATCCACCTAAAACTTCAAGATTCTGCTAAAAGAAAAACACTGTGCACTACTACATAGCAAAATTGAATAAAATCTATCATAAACTACTTAATTATCGGAAAAATAGCATAATCCAAACCACACATTTCTGTGGCCAAAAGAAAACGAAAGAGGTCCCAAACCAATGGAGATGGACTCTATTATGAAGTCTCGTTCCAACACAAAAGCTTCACGGTTGGAACTTCTATTGTTCTCTGTTCCCTGGATCTCTTCCTTGAGAAAGAAAAACAGAAATGCTAACATAAAATCGATAGATCCAAAACCATTACCAACCCAAACTAGCGAAAGAATGGGAAAAAGAGAAGCGGGAAGAGAGAGAGAGAGAGAGAGAACATTTCCTTTTGTAGGACCTCAAGAACAATGCAACACAATGTAATGTCAGCAAGTAAACAGCCCTCGAGTAAAAAGATTTTAAAGGGGTCATTTGTAAGTGAAGCGAAGCTCACCAACGGAGGAGGAGAAAGAGGATGTCGGCGAGGGTTTTTGTACTTTCTTGAAATGCTTATGAAGTTGCTGAGCTTTCTGTACCTTGGTTTTGTTTAAAGGGCACGCACCAACTCTCTCTCTCTCTCTCTCTCTCTCTCTCTCTCTCTCTCTCTCTCTCTCTCTGCTAATACAAAACTCGCCGCAACCTTTCAAGGACCAAAAATGATTTCTGTACTTCTTCCCGCGCATTCATTTGATTGTAATTCCATTACTCTTATTTTCAGCCTCGTTGGCGCATTTTGACTGGATTCCGCTTGGGTTCCACGTGAACACTTTCTGTTATGTTCATGGATTGGACTTAACACATACTTTCATATTCTCTTTTCTTTTAAATAATTGGTCTTAGAAATAATCTCTTTCGACATGCAGAGAACATGGAGTGCTGAAATAAACTTGTCAACCGTCTCGTCACGAATATCCATTCCACTCTTTTGATTCCACCTTAATATACACTTTTTCAAGTAATTTTTGTCCCAAATTGAGTTTTCTTCAAGCAAGAATGTGGGAAGATAGAGCCCTTTTTTCAAAATCCGCATTTATGCGTCACCAAATATATGATTACACCAAGTAGTTGGCGGCACATGTCGAATGTAGAAATACGTTTATCTCATGTGGCAGTATTTGTCCTTCGTGGGAGTGAGCTTCTTTGTGCGCATGAAGTTAAACTATTTGCTATTGACACTACATCAATCATGTGACCGATACATGAATGAGAGCAACGGTTGCACGTCCAAATGATGGCATTAGTAAAAGGATTCGCTATCAGTGGATTTGGATTCTGTGGTCTATGAAAGAGCTGATCTCTTGACCTCGGTTATAATCATGTGCATTTCTTCGTAACTCTCCTATATAAAGAAATTGTAATACACAAAAACTTTAAAAGAATACAATCGATCAGTGAGATTTCTCATCATTTAATTGGATGGCCACCACATTCTTGAGCAGCCGATCCCTGGTGTAGTGCGTTGTCATGAACTCCATTAGGTTCGATTGCGTGGTGTATAGAGAAACCCCCCCTGCGGTTGCTTCTCTAAGAGAAACACTCCAATTCATTATTCTTCTTCTTCTTCTTCTTCTTTTTTTTGGGGGTGGGGGGGGTGTTGGGTGTAAAGAGAAACTCCAGTTCATTATTAATAAAATGACTAAATGGCATATATTTAGATCTCAAAATTGACATCTTGCCTAACATTTGAAAATTTATTGTTGAGGTGGACTTGCAAGCAGCTATTTCCCTTCTTCAAAAATAAATTCCCTCTCTGGGGACATCCTCCTTTCTTAGATTGTGAAGATGTCAAACTATTTCCTATAAGCCAAAATCATACATACTTTTAGAGAATGAAATTCATGTGCAGATTGATAAGCAAATTAATTACTTCAGTCATCAAATGTAAATTACACTCTAACATTAGATAGGCCACTGAGAGATTACTTCCTTTATTGATCGAAAATCATATGAGATCAAATTTTATTAGGAGAGTAATGATGTAACTCTAGGGCTTTGCCCTTATCTCTTACCAAAATAAAATAAATAAATTAAATGATTGAATTAAATGGCGACCCCAACACAAGATAATTATATTATTATATCACCATTTTAATCTTGAATAAAAAGAGATATTCAATGATCCCTCAACTATAAAGTGTCATAATTTTATATTGAAGTGTCATGGAATACAAAGGCTCTCTTGATCCGACAACCATCCCATTCTAAACCAACCGATCTTCGGATATTTGGGAAACCTCCTATCGAATGGAAGACATCAGTCAGTGATAGAGATGGATGACTTTTCTTTCTATGAGCACTATTTCACAACGTGTCTCTAATCAATTCGTACAAAAAAGAAGTTTCTAGTAGTTTTTCTTTGAAAGGAGGGCTCCCAATATAAAATTCCTAGTTACCCCACACAAGGAGCGCGAGCAGATTCCGTTTAGATCGTGAGAGCTTAATTATTCTAATGCAAAAGAGATATGAAGCTTCAATGAGAGCTTAATTATTTTAATTTGCCCAATTTAGTCCTAATAAGGTGATTTTTTAATGTAATTCTTCCAGTCAAATTTCACTAAAAACTGCTAACATGCATGCTAGATGTCTTATGTAACATAATCGATATTGACGTGAACAATTTTTCCAACTATTTAACAAATCTTTTTTTTCCTTTTTTATATATTTTTTCCTTCTTCTTTTTAGCCTTTTCTTTTCCATTTTGCCTATGGATAGTCTCAACAATCATAGACAACCAGCCACAAGTGAGAATTGCCCCCGCTATGCTAAGGCGTAGTGACCAGAGGAGGAGGAAGGGAAAAAAAAAGAAATTTAAAAAAGATTATAAAAACTGTCCACGTCGTTGCCACGTAGATAACTGGCACTAACTAGATTACAACCATGTCAGCCATTTCTAGCTAAAATTGGCTTGAAAAGCGATATTAAAAAACCTTAAAAAGTTTATAACTAAATTGGCCAAATTGAATAGTTTTGAATTGAAGGCTGCTCATGCAATGGTTTGAGAATTTTTTGGACAATTATTCATTTGTTGTAAATACAACTTAAATTGTTTTTGTCTCTGATAACCCACCTAAAAAAATTGATTTTAAATCTCAATATCAGTTTTAACGAGTATCTCGCATCAGTTTTGAAATTACATTTTTACCTAAAACTACTGGTACAACGATCCAATTATCTAGAAACTCGCAAAATACTCTACAAGCCCCACAAATCAATGAATTTCAAGTTTTTTTTTTTTTTTTTATCTAAGCTAATTGTCCTGATTCAAATTAACTTGCACGCGGTTCGCAAGAACAAATGACTTCCAATTTTGTGAACTAAAGGCTCCAGGACGCTTCGTCGAGCTTCCGCAACCTTGAGGTTCGTTTCTTTTATTTAAATTTGAGCAGCAAAGACTACAGTATCTGCAAAGCTGGATAGGAGGGTGAATGACCGGATCAACTACCAAGATATTCATAGTCTGCATAACTCAATCTCGGTTAGAATCCGACATCCCTATCGTAGCACCATGCATTAGTCGCCCGCCCAATGTAATCCACATTTAATTAACCTGATGTCAAATGAGCACAACCCAGAAGAAGCTGATCCGAATCGCCAGAAGAACAGCATGACAAGCATTCGTCACGAAACCTAACAGAAATCATTTACGTACAAAAATTGAAGACAACAGCGAATCCATTGCCTTAATCGGTTTGTCCAAATTACCATGACAACCATGGACATCACTCAAATGCTTAAAAAGCCCAAGACAACTCACTGTTAGCGAAAAAACCAAGGAAAGACATGGAGAAAAACAATTCCATACATCTCATGATAGGATAGCAAAATGACAACCGTACCTTCCTGAAGAACAAGATGAGATAATCGAACAAACAACTACCATTAGAGAGGTAGTTGAGTATTGTTGAACCAATGCATGGTAAAGCCAATAAAGCTAGACGGTGATCGTAAAGAAAGCTACTAAATCCTAGAAGAACTCGGAGGAAAAATAGTTCTTAACTTTATAATTCTTGATATAACGAAACCATCGTAAAGACAGCCAGCCACTCCCTAATAGACCGTAAGTCATGTTGCAGGAGCAGAAGGATAGCGTGCCGCTATTTGGAAATTTGATTACCTTACTCAAAACGAGGTGACACTAAGAATTTGCCAACTAGGCCCTGTTAAAAAAGAACAGTAATCACAATCTCAGATCATAAACTGCCAACTCAGCAAAATCAAGCAAAATCTAACACAATACATCTACATACGTTACGGAATCATAGCGTGCATCTGAATTCATTAAGCAAAAAGATAATCCTCCCCAAACATTATTACTTTTCCTCATAAGATACATCCAAAACTGTTATAGTAAAATCATCTTTTACTACATCCATAGCTGTCATAGTAAAATCGTTTCTGTTATAATGCTTATAGTAAAAAAAAATGGAGAGAGGATGAAGCTTCATTCTTGACAAAAACAAATAAAGGGAGTCAAAAAAAATTTGTCCATAAGATCGGCAAAGAATGTACTGGAGGAGATCTATGGAATTGAGTTACATTTGTATGTCTGTCCATCTCTAATCCAAACAATGGATTTTATCAATAGATGGGACAAACACATGATGATTACAAGTATACACCTTTATACAACTAACTGCATCTACAACCTGCAAACTGAAAAGCCAAAAGCATCTAACTCGCCATGCCTCCTGAAGATCTGGGTCTTCTCTCCTAATTTCTCGGCACTAAAGAAAGGCTAAACTTGGCAATGCAATACCTGAAGCATGGCCCTTGCTGGAACGAAAAGAAGAAAAGAATGTTGAACGAGCTAATATTTCTGGAGGTATGACCAAAAGAAAATGAGACTTGAAAAGCTTCAGAGGCAATGATTTAGAATCAGGCTAGATGAATCAAAACCAGCAGATTTTAGACTGAGATACGAAAGTAACATGGGAGATTTATCGCAATTTAGGTCCGTGTCTCGATAAAGGTCATCTCTTCTTTCCACATGAGAGGAACCGTGCCACTGAACTACAAGGAAGGAAAACTTGGTTTCTGCAGGATTGGTTCATTACAGTGGACTCTTGCTTGGTTCCATTTCCATCATAATCCTCACAAAATTGCTGCCATGAGCCCCTCGAAATGCTTAACTGTAGATACAGGAAAATAATCATAATATATGACCAAATCAGAGTCTTAAACAAAGATTTAACAATGGGTCAAGCAAGATGAGAGATCTACCACAAAGAGAACTGCAATAACAAGGATAAAGAAGATAGCCCCGTACCACCTCCAAGCAGTTCAAAACAGGTGACAAGGGCAACCGAAGTGAGACCAATAGAGAAAAAAAGCCAGGAGGGCAACGGGAGTGACAATTGCCCACAATTCTTGCACTAACGCGTGGTTAAATCTTGCACTAATAGATAATTACCACAATCAGTAAGAAGTTACAATGCACATAATAGTACAATTACCCACAAGTCTTGCACTAACACGTAATCAAGAACATCTCTAAGACACAGACCATGGCAGAATACGGATTTTTTGCCTAACAAGCTGACCGTCTTGAAGATGATCCGATGAACATGGTCAGAGCATCGCGTAGTTTTTCAACAATCTCCTCAATTGTCGGGCAGTTCTCATTTTCTATCTGCAAGTAATGTAGACGAAACAAGTATGATTTCTATATAACTGAAGATGAAATACCATAACTCTGCTCTGAATAAGAAGATATTAATTTATACAGCAACATCTCAAACAACAAATGGTTTGAACACGCTCTAAGAATTTGTGCACATATGATATTTAATTTTTAACAGTCGCGTCCTTTGGCATGTGGAATTAGTAATCTTCTCTTGTTTATTGTTATTTTGGATGTAAAAAACGAAATTCAAAAGCTTCTGGGGCATCATGGAAAGTGACGCCAAAGCTCATATAATTATCGAGGAACCATATTACGGACTTTTCAATACCAAAATCTGGATAACAGTTCGTTTCCAAAGAATATCTGAACAGACAATATGCTCTCCACAAAGGATCAGAATACAAAATCGTCTGCAGTAGTAGGAAACTAAAAACTAGTTGAAGTTTTAAAAGAATAATTTTCATTGAAACAATATGAAGAAATTGGCAATTATTACCTGGGCCACAATTGTGATATCCAGGAGGGAACTCCCAAATGCTAGGACGCCGATATTTAGAGTTGTCAAGTTCATGTCCTCCATTTGTTTCATCACTTCCTTGATGCAACCCTCGTGCTTCTCACATTGGACTTTGATCAAAACGTTCTTCCCCAACACCCGGGCTTTGACCTCAGGTAGTTGCTGATCGATGGGTGGGTCATACGACTTCTCGTCAGATGGAAAACATATAACGCCATCACCACGTTGGAGCGATGGCTTCTTTGCGAAGATCGCGGATTCCACGGTTCTCATGGCCACCTCTTCCTCGAGGATCTTCTCACGTTCCTCAAGTTGTTTCAAGTACTTTATCGTACCTCCTAGGACAGAAGCCTTGTCCAGCTTTTCAACCACAACATTTATCAATTTTTTTGCGGGAACAATGAAGGCTTATAATGTGATGAATTGGAATACAGTGCTACGTTTTTGGTCCCTAAGTTTTCTGGCGATTGATAAAGGTCCTTGTAGGTGGTGGCACCTTTGTTATGGTGACTATTTCAATAAGAGGTGAGTCTCAATTTCTAAACAATCCTTAAGCAAGTACCTGTATAAATCAGACTATTTTACCTAGAGGTCAAATTTAAGTTTTCTAATTGAAGAGACGACTGTGAATAGTATGAAAAGAATGCTACAAGTACTCTCTAATGATCTCAAATCACTAACTAGCATATACAAAATGTTATGCATGAAATATGACTTATTTGATTGTCCTTTGATAGTCACGACAGTGAAAATTAAGCAGTAGAAAACGAAATTCAAGTTTGATTTTAATTCATGAAGACAAAACTAAGGATCTAAATGTGGTAAGCAACTAGAAAGAGATCGACACACCTCTAGACAAGTTTAGAAGACCATATCTTAAGATATGTAAAAGATATTGACTTATGCAAATTACCGATCTAAATCGTTTGACGATAGATAAATAGAATCTTATCAAACTTTAAATGCGTGAATAGTATCTAGTAATATTTTATTACAAGAAAGAATATCCAATCACCAACATGTTGCAAACATGTATCAAACAATCTAAATCAACTCAATCATCGTCGAACTTAAGTGGTTGAATCATTTTCATGAATTCCGGCCTAATAGTATTAGCAATCCTTTGCCCATACGTAGTTGGGTATTAATCTAAAATGATAATCATGATTCACTTAATTTGTCTATCACTGATTTACAGTTTCTTAGTTTATGGGCAAATTGTGTAAGTTTAACTTTACTCCTTAAGAGAACACACACATGTTCTCGTGAATATGATGGTCAAAACTAATTAATTCATTAACTACAAAAACAAAACAAAAAACCCAATTGCAAGAACAGAAAAGCTCTTTTCCTCAAATTATTAATCTCTCTGATTCTCTGATCTTGGTCTTTGGTCTTGCCCTCTCATGGATTCCTCTCTCGTTATTTGAAGTCAGCAACTGCTTTCTACCTTTTTATCTAAGGTGCATTTGTATCTAAAAGTTAGATAGTCTTTGGAAACTGGTATGCTACCCTCAATAAACACACACTAAAACAATCACGTATGTCCTCCATTGTCAATTTAGCGAACAGCATGTAAGGCCACTGTCCAAGTACCCATTTGCCAATGTCAATCTCAAAAGTCTACCTTTTATCTGAGTTGCATATGATCTCCAATCCGCGATTCTAAAAGTTAGGTAGACTCTTGAGATTGGTTTGCTTCCCTCGATAAACAAATCTTTAGAGTATTTGATAAACCTGGGGTTTACCTACCTAAGGTGTGTTTCCTCTCCATAAATAGAAAGTAATTAACTTTTCCATTACTCATTATGCAAAGTCAAGCATTAAGCGACGAGGTCCTTCTTATTCAGTAAGGAGGAAGATAAATGTCTATACTATTGTTAGTCCTCCAAATGTTAGCATAGCATACTGCAGATACATATCCTGCCAAGAGGGTCCTAATTTTTTTTCCCGTTTATCAAAAAGACAAGTATTAGCTTAATGTGACTTATTAATATTTGGTTTAAGTTTGGAACCCAACAATAATTTCTCAAATGAAACCAAGATTGCGAACGCCCCTTATAGAAATATATGATGAAGGTGGAAAAAAAGAAACAGATACCAATCCTTCAGGAACTTTCACACAAAAATAATTCATTTGGAGTACCTTTGTAAGGCCCGGAATGATGGATGAAAGAGCAATGAACCGCTGGCTCAGCTTCTCCCGGCGCTTCCTCTCTGCAATAACGTGTTCTGGTCCATGCAAAGTTGTTCTACTAAATGTACCACCACCACCACTTCTCTTCATCTTCATATTTTCCCCATCTTGCAACTCATAGGTTCCTAGAAAACAAATATAAGAATAACAGAAAGCGAAGAGAGAAATATTTCATTTCCATCACGCCACCAAATAACTGTTTCAGCCTTCAACAGTTTGTCAGTCCTCAAGCCTCACTTACCAGGATATTGCTGAGACATGTTTGGGTATAGATCTGAGTTCTGAAAGGATATAATTTGACAATTTGATGGTGGAGATGGTTTCATTTGGGGGTTTTTGTGCTCGGTTGCGATAGGGACATCATGCGAGTGGCCAACGTTTTGGATTTGATTTGACGAGTAGGTCGATGCCGAAGAAAATGAAGTAAATTGATCAAAGCCAGACTCGGTGGGAAAGTAACCAAAGGGATTCATTTGATATTGATCCACGGAGACCAGATTTTCTGTCACCCTGAGAAAAATTCGAACGATGTGTTGAGCACTCAATCCGCCTAAAACTTCAAGATTCTGCTAAAAGAAAAACACTGTGCACTACTACATAGCAAAATTGAAGAAACTCAATGTGTGATAAAATACTTAATCATCGGAAAAATAGCATCATCCAAACCACACATTTCTGTGGCCAAAAGAAAACGAAAGAGATCCCAAACCAATAGAGATGGATTCCATTATGAAGTCTCGTTCCAACAAAAAAGCTTCAAGGTTGGAACTTCTATTGTTCTCTGTTTCCTGGATCTCTTCCTTGAGAAAGAAAAACAGGAATGCTAACATAAAATCGATAGATCCAAAACCATTACCAACCCAAACTAGCAAAAGAATGGGAAAAAGAGAAGTGGGAAGAGAGAGAGAGAGAGAGGGAACATTTCCTTTTGTAGGATCTCAGGAACAATGCAACACAATGTAATGTCAGCAAGTAAACAGCCCAGGAGTAAAAAGATTTTAAAGGGGTCATTTCTAAGTGGGGCGAAGCTCACCGACGAAGGAGGAGGAGGAGGAGGTCGGCGAGGGATTTTGTACTTTCTTGGAAAGCTTATGAAGTTGCTGAGCTTTCTGTACCTTGGTTTTGTTTAAAGGGCACGCAACAACTCTCTCTCTCTCTCTCTCTCTCTCTCTCTCTCTCTCTCTCTCTCTGTGCTATAAAAAACTCACCACGAGGGGAACGCTCTCGCCAACCTTTCCAGGACCAAAAATAATTTCTGTACTTATTCATATTCCCATGCGTTCGTTGGCTTGTAATTCCATTCACTCTTATTTTCAGCCTCGTTGGCGCATTTTGACTGGATTCCGCTTAGGGTTCCGCGTGAACACTTTCCGTTATGTTCGTGGATCGGACTTAACAAATACTTTTGTATTCTCCTTTCCTTTAAATAAATCGGTCTATGAAATAATATCTTTCGACACAGAGAGAACATGGAGTGCTGAGGTAGACTTGTCGATCCCCTCGTCATGAATATCCAATCCATTTTTTTGATTCCACCTTAATATATGTTTTTTCAAGTAATTTTGTCCCAAATTGAGTTTTCTTCAAAACGAGAATGTGGGAAGATATAGCACTTTTTTCAAAATCCGCATTCATGTGTCACCAAATATATGATTACACCAAGTAGTTGACTGCACATGACTAATGTAGAAATACGTTTATCTCATGTGGCGGTATTTGTCCTTGGTGGGAGTGAGCTTCTATGGGCGCATGAATTTAAACTATTTGCTATTGACACTAAATCAATCATGTGACCGATACATGAATGAGCGCAGTGGCTGCACATCCAGATGATGGTATGAGCAAAAAGATCCGCTGTCAGTGGATTTGGGGGGCTTCTATAGTCTATCGAAGAGCCGATTTCTTGACCGTTATCGGTTATAATCATGTGCATCTCTTCGTTCCTCTCCTATATGAAGAAATTGTAATACACAAAAACTCAAAAAGAATACAATCGATGAGTGAGATTTCTCATCATTTAATTGGATGGCCACCACATTCTTGAGCAGCTGATCCTTGGTACAGTGCGTTGTTTTGAACTCCATTAGGTTTGATTGTGTGGCGTATAGAGAAACCCCGTTTTGATTGCTCCTCTGAGAGAAACACTCCAATTCTTTCTTCTTCTTCCTTTTTTTTTTTTTTCAGGGAGAGGGGGTGGGGTGGGGTGGGGTGTGAAGAGACACTCCAGTTCATTAGTAATAAAATGACTGAATTGAAATATATTTAGATCTCAAAATTGACATATTGCCTCGCATTTGTAAACTTATTGTTAAGGTAGACTTGCAAGCGGTCATTTTCCTTCTTCAATGTGGGGACATCCCTTTCTTAGATTGTGAAGATGTCAAAGTATTTTCTATACGCCAAAATTGTACATACTTTTAGAGAATGAAATTCATGTGCAAACTGATGAGCAAATTAAATACTTCAGTCGTCCGATGTAAATGATACTCTGACATCATATAAGTCACTGAGAGGTTACTTCCTTTATGATAGAAGATCATATAAGATCCAATTTTATTAGGAGAGTAATGATATAACTCTAGAACTTTGCTCTTATTTCTTATCAAAATAAATAAATAAATAAAATGATTGAATTAAATGGCAACCCAAAGGCAAGATAATTATATTATTGTATCACATTTATAATCTCGAGTAAAAAGAGTTATTTAATAATCCCTCAACTATAACGTATCATAATTTTTATATTGAACTGTCATAGAATACAAAGACTTAAAAAAATATCTGGTGAAATTTCCTCTTTTTTGATCCGACAACCACTCTATTCTAAACTAACTGATCTTCGGATATTTGGGAAACCTCCCATCGAATGGAAGACATCGGGCCCGTTTGGTTCGGCTTTGGGGAAATGCCTTTGGCCAAATGAAAATATCTTTAGGCTAAAGGGGTTTTCGGGAATGCTCGGACATTTGGCAAATTACGCATTGGAAAGTGACTTGTGTAAAAATACTGTTTGGCAAAATTTATTACAAATGGGCTTTGGCTTTTAATTTTTTTTTTTTAAATCTGAAAATCAGATCTGGCCGTCCGGCGACCAAATCTGGCCGCCTGAGGCCGCGACCTCAGGCGCCTGGAGGCGCAGAGGCCAGATCTAGCCGTTCAACGGCCAGATCGGCCTCCGGACCGCCAGATCTGGCGGCTCGAGGTCCGCGCGACCCGGGCGGCGCCGCCCGAGGTTCGCGCGACCCGGACGGTGGTCACCAAGGACGCGTGACCCTCGGGCGGCGGCGATGGCGACGGTGGCTGCCGTAGAAGCTCGGTGGCCGGGAAGAAGAAGAAGAAGACGACGGGGAAAGAGAAAGATGAACAGTACGCGTGGCATTTCCCAAATGCCGAATGCTCAATGCTGCCCCTCCCCAGCTTTCAGCATTCAGCATTCGGAATGCTCATATTTAGGCAAAGGAGCTTTCAGAAACTTTGCCAAACACCAAAAATTCCCCCCAAAGCCCCTTGGGAATGCCCAACCAAACGGGCCCATCAATCGGCGACAAAGACGGATGACACTTCTTTCTATGAGCACTATTTCGCAACGTGTCTCTAAGCAATTCGTCAAAAAGTAGTTTCTGCTTCTAGTAGTTTTTCTTTGAAAGGGGGGCTTCCCAATATAAAATTCCTAGTTACCCCACACAAGGAGCCCGAGCTGATTTCGTTTAGATCGTGACAGCTTAATTATTCTAATGCAGAAGAGATATGAAGCTTCAATGAGAGCCACGAGACCCCATCACATGAAGCAAGAGCAGATTTCTATATGTTTTTTTCGAAAGTGCGTTAGGAGGAATTGGGGGAAAAATAAAAAGAAAGGAAAGTAGATAAAAAAATCAATGGCAAAGAGAAAAAGGATGGAGGAGAAATTTAGAATGTAAAGAGAGAGACAATGAAAGTAGAATCTAGAAAGAATGGGGAGAATTACCAAAAAAAAAAAAAAAAAAAGTCGTACACTTATTGTAATTGTGCTAATTCAATCATAAACTTTTTTTTGATCAATTTAGTCCTAAACCTTTTACAATTGTGCTAGTTTAATCCATCCAGCCAAAATTGGCCGGCCGACGCTGACGTGGACATCGGCCATAAGCGTATAAAGATATACCCCAAAAAGGGAGGCTTTGCTTCGCTCCCGCATCATCTGTGGTTGGTTGGTGCATATGCACATTTCCCTTTGAAGGAAGGGAGATCGGCTTTAGAATATGCTTACGACGGGGTTGGATAAAACTGGCACGATTTCCATGGACAGCTACGAAGGAAAAAGGCATGCAGGCCAAAAAGACGCTCTTTCTTGCAAGTCTCACGATTTTCATTGGAAAACATTAAAGGCAATGGCATTGAGGCGAAAAACACGAAGATTCCATTTCTTTTCCATAAAACATTTGGCGTTGGGCACTATCCCCAATGGAATCCAGCTCAAGCCATGAAGAATTCGCATTCCTAATCTGGTAGGGTCGGACGCCTTTGTTTGCCCCAACTTGGCGAATCGCATCCCCGCACTTGTAGAATCAACCTAGGTTCGTGTTGCTCTCTCGATGAGGTTTATTGCCAGCGATGCTCGAAGACGAATCGGCTCTTTCCATCCTTGGAGCAAAGCAAACTTAGCGAAACTATGAGCCGCTGTATTACCTTCCCTTCTCACATGATTAAAAGAACATAAGTGTCCAGCGAAAGTTGACATGGCAATTTTTTAATATTTTTATTTTGAATTTTTAAATATTTTTTGAATTTTTTAATTCTTTTTTTTCACCATCTCCTTCCTCTAACCGGCTAGGCCGACCTCGCTGTTGCTGGACGGGGCTGAGCCTCGCTAGATCCAAGGTGAGGCTCGACCTCACTAATGGTCGGGGAGGCTCCTCGCCTAGGGACGGCGAGGCTCGACCTCGCCATGGTTAGGCGAGATCAAGCCTCGCCAGATTTGGCGACGGCGGCCTCACCGTCGCTAGGCAAGGCTCTCCTTTGCCGGTGGCTGGCGGGGACAAGCCTCACCACTGCCCGGCAAGGCTGACCTCGTTAGCCCTCGCCTCTAGTCGGCTAGAGGAAGAAGAAGGTGGGAAAAAAATTCAAAAATAAAAAAATAAAAATAAAATAATAATAATAATAATAATAATAATATATTAAAAAATTGCCATGTCGGCTTTCACCAAACGGCCGGAATCCATGTTAGCACCGGACGACCAATTTTGGCCGGATAGACTAAACTGGCACAATTGTAAAAGGTTTAGAACTAAATTGGCTAAAAAAAAGTTTATGACTAAATTAGCACAATTACAATAAGTTTAGGACTTTTTTGGTAATTCTCCCAAAAGAATGAGAAATGAAATTTTCTATTAACCAGCTATAGCTTTATATTTTATAATGTCTTTAAGGTACTTACTAAAATTGAGTAAGGGAAATTTATAATTTGCAATTAATTGACTTTTCTAACAAAAAAAAAAATCCACCAACTTTTTTCGCAATATACTTAGTTGATGGTCATAGAGAAGAACTTTTTTAATAATCTTATATTTTGATCATCCATCCAGATTTTGATTCTTATCTTACCTACTCCATAAGAGGTGCATGACACTTAATACGCTTGAAATTCATTTGTGGGGGGAAATTATTCAAAAATCCTAAATTTATCATATGCCAATCAATTCAATCCTAAACTTTTTAATTTTTCCAATATAATTCTAATAAGATGATTTTTCAATGTAATCTTTCCGGTCAAATTTCCTTTGAAAATTGCTGATGTGTACGGTAGATGTCTTATGTAAAATAACTGGTGGTGTTGACATGAACAATTTTTACAATCATTTATTAAATCTTCTCTTCCTTTTCTATTCATTTTTTCCTTCTTGCTTTTGAGCCTTCTTTTTTTTTTTTTTTTTTTTTTTGTTTCCATTTCGCCTATGGACAGTCAACAATGATTGACAATTGCCCCCGCTAAGCTAAGGCCTAGTGAGCAAAGGAGGAATAACGGCAAAAAAAAGAAAGAGAAACAAGAAATGTAAATAGAATTACAAAAAATGTTGACATTAGCGTTGGTTGTTGCTACGTAGATAACTAGCATTAACTAGATTATCATCATGTCAGTCATTTCCAACCAAAGTTGACTTAAAAAGTTATCTTAAATAATCTTTAAAATGTTTGACTAAATTGGTCAAATTGAATAATATCTACCGTTTCCAACTAAAATTGACTTGAAAAGTTATATTAAATAACCGTTAAAAATTCTATGACTAAATTGGCCAAATTAAATAGTTTTGAATTAAATAGGCCGCTCATATAATAGTTTGAGGATTTTCTGGACAATTATTCATTTTTTGCGAATATAATTTAAATTGCTTTTGTCTCTGATAACCCACTTAAAAGAATTGATTTTAAATCACAAAGCCAATTTTAACAAGTATCACACATTAGTTTTGAAATTATATTTTCACCTAAAAACACTGGGTACAACAATCCAATTATCTTAAAACTCATAAAATACCCTACAAGCCCCACAAATAAATTCAATTCAATTTATTTTTATTTTTTATCTATGCTAATTGTCCTTATCCCAAATAACTCGCACGCAGTTTGCAAGAACAAATGACTTACAATTTTGTGAACTAAAGGTTCCAGGACGCTTCGTCCGGCTTCCGCAACCTTGAGGTTCGTTTCTTTTGTTTAAATTTGAGTAGCAAAGACTACAGTATCTGGAAAGCTGGATTGGAAAGGGGATGACCGAATCAACTCCCGAAGGGAGAGTGTTGGAAATCGATGATGACTAACAAGATATTCATAGTCTGCATAACTCAATCTCGGTTAGAATGTGCATCCCTATTGGAGCACCATGCACTAGTCGTCCGCCCAATATAATCCACATTTAAACCTGATGTCAAATTAGAACAACCCAGAAGAAGCTGACCCATATCACCAGAAGAACAGCACAAAAAGAATTCGTCGTCACACCTTACAGACATCATATTCGTACGAAAATTGAAGACAACAGCAAATCCACATTACGATGACGACCATCCATGGACATCACTCAAATGCTTAAAAGCCCAAGACAACTCATTTCGTACATCACTTGATAGGATAGCAACATGACAACCGTACCTTCCTAGAGAACAAAATGAGATAATCGAACAAACAACTACCATTGAGAGGTAGTTAGTATTGTTGAACCAATGCACATTACAGCCGATAAAGCTAGATGGTGATTGTAAAGAAAGCTACTAAATCCTAGAAGAACTCAGGGAGGAAAAATAGTTCTTAACTTTATAACTCTTGATATAACGAAACCATCGTAAAGACAGTCAGCCACTGCCCAACCGACCGTGAGTCATGTTTCAGTAGCAGAAGGATAGCGTGCAGGTATTTGGAAACATGACTATCTTACTCAAAACAAGATAAGACTAAGAATTTGCCAACAAGGATTTGTTAAAACAGAACAGTAATCACAATCTCAGATTATAAACTGCCAACTCAGCAAAATCAAGCAAAATCTAACACAATACATCTACATACGTTACGGAATTATGGCGTGCATCTGAATTCATTAAGCAAAAAGATAATCCTCCCCAAACATTATAACTTTTCCTCATTAGATACATCCAAAACTGTTATAGTAAAATCATCTTTTATTACATCCATAGCTGTCATAGTAAAATCATTTCTCTTACAATGCTTATTGATACACTATCGTATTGGAGAAGTAGACTTACCCACTACTCATCAGAAGCCACAGGCCCAACACCTTCCAGTTTACCTTTCAGGTCTTACACTATGCAGCTATTTCGCATACTATCAGCTTCGGTTTTTATCATTGTCAACACCTCAGTTCAGCCTCAGCGAAAACTTAGTTACTTCCATTGGAGGATAATTAAATAAGAGTAACTTCATAAGAGTACATCTGAACAACTTAATGATGCCCTCGAATGCATAAACAGTTAAAAATGTTACATACTCAAAAAGGATATCGGAACAAACCATTCTGACTGAACCAGACCATAAAGAACAAAATCCTTGGATGCATCTCGGAAGGGAGAGAAAAAAATATCTAACCTGAGTCAAGATTTACATTAATACCACGCAATTAGTCCCCATAAAAAAGGTTATCCTAAAGAGATCAGTCTTTTTCCTGTGTCCAGATCTTCACACACTTGTCATCACCTAGCGCCCCTGATGCGATCATATTCTCCGTTGGGTGACATGCTACTGATATAACCGCATCAGTATGACCTTCCAATTTCTGTACTATCTTCCTCGTCTGTAGCTCCCACAGGTATACACATTTATCCTCCGAACCACTCACAACGTACTTCCCATTAGTCACCGAGAAGGAAGCAGAAATACAAAATTTGGAATTATCATGACCTGTATATGTCTTGATAAATTTTCCTGTGGATATGTTCCATAGCCTCTGCAAGCACAACATAAGGATCCAAGTTAGCTACCAGAAAAGGGCCAAAATGACAAAATAAAACACCCAAATTTTTGCTTTTCATCATCCTTTCTTTTGTGCTCATGACATTAGGTGAAAGCGGAAGGAACTGACCCATAAGACTGAGAGCTTGGGGAAGCTCTCATCTTTGAAGGGATTTACACCAATTTCGAAAACAATTTCCCTAAAGTTCTAGTATTCTATTAATCATTGGACACTGGTTGGTAGGGTTCTTTAAGTAGATTGTAGGCATCAAGGCATGTCTAGAAACAAAGAAGAATGCAAATTTTCTGCAACAAAAAGAAACAGAGCCCAAAAGAAAATACACATGTTTTCAAGACAAAATAGCAGGGGAAACCAGGAAATAATTCCCTAAACACCATGCATAACCGAGCAGATGCAAGTCTGCCACAGAGCTAAATTTTGACCACAGCTAGAACAGAGTAACCAATCAGAAATAAAGCTTTCCAAAGCCGCTTTCAACATAATAGTGAAGAACCAAATTGACACGATCGGGCAAACAATTATATCTGACTAAAGTTTAGCACATAAAGTTCGGAAGAGCTCTCGAGTACAGAGGTAATGCCAATGCTCCTTCAACCGACTCAACATCCCAAAGTGATACTAAAAGGAAGTCATTGGCAGACAGAGAGTTCCTTTGTTTTTAATCATCAGTATTTCCATTCCCAAGGCGCGATCAACGTATCCTTTCTCCTTTCAATGACAAGGTTGCCTCACCAAATACAAGGAGGATAAAAGGAACAAAGTCTACCGACGGCATTACATTTGCAGATAGAACACTTCATATCAAGCCTGACTAGCAAAATTTCACCTCCTAGATGAACCTAAGCAGAATCACACAACACCAGCCTAAAGGAACAAACTTTAGCATCTAAAATCTCCAGGATCAGCCTGTCAACTAAAACAGACCACCAGAAAAATCCCTAATCGCATCACCAACGCATCCTTCGAATCTTCCGCGCTAAAACCCCACCCCAAAATCTTCAGCTTTTCGATCGAATTCAAAGAGGGACAACACTAAAAGATCGAGGCATTACCAGAGTATTATCGAGGGTCCCGACGAGGATGAACTTGCCGTTGGGCGAGAACTTGACGAAGGAGACGGGCGGGTTCTCGTCGTCGATGAGGGTCTTCATACAGTGGCCGGTGGAGGCGTCCCAGATCCGGCACAGCCCGTCGTAGCTGCTGGAGACGATCATGGTGCCGCCGTGGTTGAAGTCGACGGCGGTGACGGGGTCGGAGTGGGCGGGGAGGACCTTGAGGCACTTGCCGCTCTTGACGTCCCACACGCGGACGGTCTCGTCGAAGGAGCCGGAGACGAGGAGGTTGGAGTGGGGGTTGAAGTTGACGCAGAAGGCGTAGTTGGTGTGGCCGTGGAGCGTCTTGAGGAGCGACCCCGTGGGGACATCCCAGAGGCGGAGCGTCTTGTCGTCGGAGGCGGAGGCCAGGAGGCGGGTGTCGCCGGAGAAGGCCAGGTCGGAGACGCCCTGGGAGTGGCCGTGGAAGTCGTGGAGCGGGGAGAGGGAGGCGGTGGAGTAGGCGCGGAGGGTCTTGTCGGCGGAGGAGGAGGCCAGGAGGTTGCCGTCCGGCGAGAACTTGACGGCGGAGATGGCCGCCTTGTGGCCGGCCAGGGTCTTGGCCAGGGCATAGGGCGTGTAGGCGGAGGGGTCGGTTGCCTCCACCGTGGCCGCGGCGGAGGCCGTCGGGAGCGCCATTCGGTTCTCCGGCGGCCGATTTGGGGGCGGAGCGATGGAGTTTTTGGGATTCGAGTGATTCTGCGAAGGAGAAGGCGAAGGTGAGGACAGCGCCTCCTTTAAGCCCCGACAATAAAAAACTCGTATGTATCGAATTTTCCTTTTTCGGTTTCCGAAAAAGTGCAGGACTTGCGAAATAGAACCCAAAATAAATAAATAAGCCAACAAAAAAGGTAAGAGCAAAAAATTACATCATTATTATTTTGAATTAATATTACGGAAAACCCTAAATTAGTATACCTATAATCAATTTACCTCTATTAGTTTTTCAATTGACTAGTGACTTATGGATAGACCAGTTTGAGATTTTTTTCCATTAATTTGTTGCAGATGTTAGTTTGTGATTTTTGTGATATTATTCCAATTTAATGGAAATTAATAGAAAATAAATTTATCATAATATATTCAAAAAAAAAAATTATTTTGAAATAAATTTATTATAAATATATCAATTTGTGGATTTTTTTAGTATTAACCCAAGTTATATTTTCAGAAAGGCATAAAAATTTGATGTTCGTTGGAAATGCAATCTGAATATGAGGATGTCGGTTGGAAAATAGAGCTAAAACCATGGAGAAAAGACGCAATCTGACGTCCAGCTCGTCGGACTTCTAAAGCTATGTTGACCGAGATTTCCCGCCCGAGTTGGACATTCGATTCGGGCAATGGGTCGAAAGTCTGATCCCGACTCCATGCGTTTATGCGAACATCCGCTCCGTCGGTTCCGATCCTCCTCGACTTTTTTGTACCTTTCTTAAGCATCCCAAACTTGATGTGTAGACGTCCAAACTTGCTTCTTAAGCGGCTTGAACTCCAACATTATGTACGCGTTCGGTTTAGGTCGTTTCTTACACGCGTTTTGGATCAAATTCAAGGTCCAAAACAACATACATGTTGACACCAAAGAATGTGAAGGTGGTGTACTCCACAGTTTGGAGGGGAACCTGTTAGAGGTACAACAAGAGTCAGCAAATGGGCAGGTGTAGGGAATCATCGATTGATAACGTGCAACCAGTCCACAAGAGTATTCAGTTATGACCGACGGAGATGGCAATCAATAGCGACTAAGTGCTGGAATGAAGAAGTTGATGTAACAGTCAAGTAGTGGAGTCGATGTAACCGTCAAGAAAGTGGAATTAATATAACCATCAAACTAGTGGAGTCAATATAAGTGTGACCAATGAAGTCGACACCCTCAAATGTGATTGTTTAATGTTGCTCAATAATAGGAGTCACGTGCAATTTTTTAGCAACCATTGATTGTGCGCTATAAACACCTATATTGTATCATTTGTAAAGACGCCCTAATTAATAATGAAACTTAACATTCTTCTACAAATATTTACTTTATCTTTTCTGCAATTTACATTACCGGCAATGGTTGTTCCCAAAGTTCATGCTTTAAATTTATTGTCATTTTCTTGTTTAAAATCAACAAAGGACCTTATGCAACCTTTTTCGATTCGCATCCATTATACTTTTGTCTTTTCGGTGAAAAAAGTGTACGGTATGCTGACATGATAAATTTTAAAAAAAAAAACACAGCAAAATTGAAACGAGAGCATTAAATTACATTAAAGATCAAATGATATTATGCAAGCAAAGGGATATTTCGTCCATGACCGAATGTGTCCAATAAAGAGAATACATCGAAGATGGAGAATAAAGGTTCTTCTAAATCAAAGGTTAGAAGGACGTTTTTTAATTGGAGTTGTTCCCTAGTTCGAGTTTATTTACTAATTTGATGTTTCCCAATTTGATATTTCCTTGTTTACAGTTTTCTATTTCGATATTTCCTAATTTAAGGTTTTCTATTTTAACGTTTCCTAGTTTGATATTTCCTTGAAAGAAGCGGATTTGAGAGTTGATAATATATGCGAAGTTCTCTCAAATGAGTAATTCTTTCGGCTCTTTATCCAATTCATTGGCGATGAACCTTTAAGTTTTTTATCGTTAGTTGATGGGGTAATGTTTTATGCCTTGCAAGGACAATGGCTGAAGCGAAGCTTCTTCATCCAATGTAGAGTGAAATTCAACTTCAGTTGGAGCATCCAAATCCTTTCGAATTTAATCTCTTTTTCTGTTTTTTTGTTATTCAGAAGTATAGGCGTGGAAATTCGAATTTAATCTCTTTTTCTGTTTTTTTGTTATTCAGAAGTATAGGCGTGGAAACTCGGCTACTCGTATATATAATGTCATGAAACACCCTAAGACTTCCATAAATCAATTAAATCCCGGGTTTTGGTCTATGCAGATGACTTGTACACAGTTGATGGGATATAATGTCACTCTTCTCCCAACACTTTTAAGTAGAAGAAGAGGGCAACGACGTCAAGGTCTCATCATCATGTTTCCCAAGGTCCGGTCTCTCGCCAGCGGGGTTCTGAATTTGAACCGCAACTTTGAGATTTAGGGGAGCGCAGAAAATGGGGGAGACCTGAACTGTCGGTGTGGGCTTTTGGAGGATAGTTGAATTACTTATGCGGGGAGCATCAGAACTTGGAAAATTCCAACTGAAGCTTCATCAATCGATCAAGCCGACTTAATCACGCAAGCAAAATGCGGAGGCAGCACAAGTCATCTGGGTCCAATACATTCAAGATAGGGTTTATTACAAAGTTGAAATGTTAAAAGAGTCTTCATCACAAGATTGAAATTTGAAAGTCTTGATTATAAGGTTGAAATGTTAAAAGAGTCTTCATTACAAGGTTGAAAGAGTGTGTATTGGTATTCATTATAAGGTTGAAGGGCAAAAAATTGTGTGCTAGCTTTATCGCAAGAGTCTTAGTATTTTTTTTTTTTGTCAAAAGAAGATTTCATTCATTTATCTAATCAAACATAGCTTTCGGGCAAAGAAAATCCCAAAAGAGTTGTAAAACAAAACAAAACATATATATAAAAAATAAAATACAATTTGCAGTTCTAAGCACACTCTCGTCCAAAAGAACCAAATCTGTTACAGTATTAAAAAGCAATCGACAATCGATCACTGAAACTATTTGTGATGGGCACACGTCAAGATCTTACCCTCCACAAACTATAGCTTCTAGTGTGCGCATGGGTTCAGAGTCTTACTTCAATGTCTTTATTTGGAGGTGCAATCTCAAATGTATAGGGAGCTAAGTTTGTAGTACATGAGATTTCCTCCTCAAACGGTGATTTCCTTCAATTTTCTGTTCTTTATCCATCGATTTGGTGGAGCGTTAAGTTATTTATTATTGGTTGGTGGATTGTTTTCTTTAGCCTTGGTGGTGAGCTTCATTTTTATTTATAATACATTACATTTTGCCTCTATTTCACAATTCCGGCAAATTAATATTTTGATTTTCAAAAAGAGCACACTCCATGAAACACATTCCATCAAGCTCTTCTTCATGCTACATTCATATTTTCCCCTTCAAATACTTATATCATCCTACACTTAGCATAAAAACAAATCTCTTAATCCCATCATTCCCATCACGCATCAATTGCTACGATTTAACTTAACCCAATTAATTAATCAAATCTAAGATGAGCTAAATTTGTAATTCAGCTAGCCAGGGATTTGAAAGTGGGATCATGGCGCCATCAATGAACCTATAGCTTGTTTTATTAGAAAATTGAATCACGTTGCCAAAACCTTGAACCCTCACTCAATCGGCGTCATTCTCTCCATTTGATCTTCTTCTTCTTTTTTTAACAGTTAACTTTTTTATTTTCTATTTAATTTTGTCCTTTTTTTCCTAATTTCCTGACGTTTTTCTAACGTTGCACCACATTAGCAATGCATTTATCCAACAAGACCAAAAAATGTCACGTGGGGTTTTCGATGTAACATGTCAGTAAGAGTAAGCGCTAGAAAAGGACTAAATGTTAGAGAACTTAATTGTACTGTTTCAATTTAAAAGATTGTTGTAACTTTCCCTGAAAACTTTCTACAGTAAGCCTCATATCCTTCTACTATTCTCATTTACCATCGATGAATCATGCATTTTCTATTTTCTTTACAAGAGTGATCATCCAAGATAATACTTGGTGTAAACGGGGCATGTGCACACATACATCAATCATGCTAAAATCACCCTGTCAGTCCATTCACACATAAATGACAGCCAACGTAAATTCATTAATTCTGGACGCGACACTCCCGAACGTCAGGATATTACCCGGAAAACTTGCATAACCTCTTAACTTGATACCCTATCGGGTTCAAAACTTCATAAAGATATGCATCTATGTACACAGACAACTAAGTGTGCGGACGCAGAAACTTAAAAACCTGCATAAAATGGACAACAGATGAATCAATCTAGTCTCTTGTTTTCTTTTCCTTTTGATTGGTAATGATGGTATGAAGCCTCACCGAAAAAAAAAAAAGGTAGATGCGAGAGGCTCAATTCTCCACAAAAACAGAGATAAAAGGCAGTTGAAAACAAAATGTTGGTAAGATCTGCAAAGAATGTACTAGAGGAGATCTAAGAAATTGAGTTACATTTGAATGTCTGTCCATCTCTAATCCAAGCAATGGACTTGATCAATCAGTGAGACAAACACATGAGGATTTACAAGTATACACGAAGTATATACAACAACTACTGCATCTAAAATCTACAAACTGAAAAGCCAAAACATCTAACTCGCCGCTCGTCCTGAAGATCCGGATCTTCTCTCCTAACTTCTCGGTTCTAAAGTAAGACTAAACTTTGCAATGCAACTACCTGAAGCATGGCACTATAACCTGTATGTACAATTGCTGGAATGAATAGAAGGAAAGAATGGTAAATGAGTGAATGTTTGTGAAGGGTGGGGCCAGAAGAAAACAAGACTAGAAAAGCTTCAGCGGCAGCAGTTTAGAATCAGGGCTAGATGAATCGAATGCGGCAGGTTGCAGGCTAGAATACAAAGATGATGTAGGATATTTATCGCAATTTTGGTTCAGTTTCTTGATAAGGGTCATCTCTTCTTTCCATGCCAGAGGACTGTGCCAATGAGCTACAAGGAAGGAAAACTTGGTTTCCGCTGGAATGGCTTATGACATATGACTCTTGCTTGCTTCTATTTCCATCACGATCCTCATAAAAATGCTGCCCAGAAGTAGCAATTCCTGAACCCCTCGAGAAGCTTAACTGTGGATATAAGAAAATAACCAGAATAGATGACCAAATTAGTCTCAAAGAAAGATTTAATAACGGGTTAAACAAGATGAGCAGTCTACCACAAAGAAAACTGCAATAACAAGGACAAGTAAAGATATCCTCATACTACATTTCTCTATCTTTTCATGCAAGCAACGTTGTCTTGTATATTCGGAAGTGACTTCTCATGATCATGCCAAGAGCAAAAGAAAGAGGGTCTTTTCAATGGCATTGAGGAAAACTTATACGACAATTCATTTGCAGTGGACTATAACTGCAATCGCGTCAGCTTCACATCTGCACAGGCTGGAATTGCGAGAAAGGTGGTTCTAAGGCCAAATTACTCCAAAAGTATAAACAAACTATTGTTATGTTAAGTTAATACTTACACAGGTATTTTTGAAAGATCTATTACAATCTAAAGGAACGAAGAGGATAATGAAATCACAGAAACATAACTATGAGAGGAAAGAACAGGAATGGATTAAAACACCATCTTAGGAAAGGGGATAGATTTGTGGATTCGTACCTCATGCTGCTGTGCAAAAGTAACACTAGAAGATAAACGACTTTGACAAGGTGCAGGCTCACATGTCACCTCTGGAGAGGGACTGCATGAACCTTGGTGATACACATCAGGTGTGCCAAACTGTGACCTTGGCCTATGACAAGCACAATCTTCAGGACTCTTGCTCGACCTCAAATGGGGCAATTGCGAAACATCATTAGATAGTAAGTAGTATGAACTGTGATGCTCCTCCCTGCACAAAGCACTCCAATTGCCTGAGGAAGTGGGCCCACTGTAGAAGAATTGATGGTGATGTAAGTTGCCAGATGACTTGGATAGAGAACTGCCCGTGCATGGGGAACTCCCAAAAGGGAGAAATCTGTGAGAAGCCACATTTTCTAGGTGACTATTATCTGACAGCCCCAGATAAGGTGTCATCATGTAGTCTTCAATTGGTATTCCCTGCCAAGCTGCGACATCCAACAGCCTTTTCTTATCAAGTGACTCGAGCCCCAGCCCCATTACCATGTTCCAAAGATTTTTCTGTGCTTCTCGTTGATTATGAATCACTTGATCCCTCATTGCAATTTCGAACTGAAGCTCAGTGTTTGACATCCCCTACATAATGGCACTACAACTGTAAGGTTCACACTGGTAATTGATAGCAAGAGTGAGATGGCAGAAATATGAAGACAAGTTATTCTCGTCTTGCATACAGAAAAGAAATTGACAGTACTCTCCCCCCAGCAACCTGTTTAGATGAATAGTTGCACAGTGAGAAAATTTACATTGCCATGCCTCTGCCATTAGGGTTTGGATTTTAAATAATTTTTTGTAGGTAATCAGTTCATTAACTGCGCATTCCTTTCTCTTTGCGCCTAAGCTTTATATACAGAAAAATAAAATTAACAACAAAAGATACATTATACCCTCAGTGAAAAAGTGTTGCAAATGTAGGATAACTCACCAAGAGTCGGTACTGACTAAGAATACGCAAGTATGTTTTGTTTCCATTGTAACTGATTGCTTCATTAATCTTCTCTTGCAGCTCAGATCGATGCTTCTCATTTGCCTCAATTTCCTGAAGAAGCAAAGGTCATATGTTCAAATGTGAAGTGCAACACTTAAATGACGTAGACAGTAGACACCAAAAGTAACAGTGACTGAGGAAGCACCTTCTTATAATTGAAACCAGCTTCATCGTTGTCCCTGATGTTATCGAGAATTACTTGTCGCCTAGCTCTCAAAGCCTCAACAACTGGACCACATTTTTCAATTGCCTGTGACACCGGTAATCTGTTAAACCTCACCAGAACTATTATTTTCAAACTAGCAACTCAGGAACAATGATCTTTGCATATGACAAATTGTCAACTAATAGAAAATTTATAAGCCAATTATGTCTTCATCCATAGAGTTCATCCCCATCTCATGTTACCAATTAATAGATTAAAAAGGCAAAGGCTGCTGTTATAACTAACACACAACAGACTTTCATAGATCACAAATAAAATTAAAGTATCCACTTTATAAATGAGGATGCAAGGACTATACCGCATTCTTGCAGGAATATTCCAATTAGCCCCTTGAAGTGGGCTTGTTTTCCCAGAGTACCCCCCCCTACACTTATCTTTGTTTCAAATGACCCCCTATACTAGGAGAAGCAATGCTAATCGGCGGTGGGAAAGTGGCCAAGCATGGAGCATGTGCATCTTTGCACAATTTTGCATCATCGATAGGGTTAATTTAATTTGAAAATCATATATTAATACATGAAATTTACGCAGATAAATTAAAATTAACAACTACAGACCCTAGAAACAGAATAGGCAGAGAGAGGTAGAGGGGTAGAGGGCGGCACAGGAGTCGGAGTCGTCAGGCACCAATGAGGCTTCACTTACAAGCATCAGCCACCAGTGCTGCAGATCACACCCATATATAAGAGAGAGAGAGAGAGAGAGAGAGAGAGAGAGAGAGAGAGTGGAAAAAGGGGGAGAGATTTGAAAGAATTTTTCTGTCATGAGAAAAATCTGAAAGCTTAGGATTGATGGCCTGTGCCTAAAATTTAAGAGTATGGGTTTTAAGTGTTGATTATTCACAATTTCAATTTCGGAGCACTGACCACATACGTTCTGCATTCTCAAAGATCAAAATGTAACATAGGTGAGCATACAGGGAATTCGATGTCCATTGTCATGATGATGGACCATGGATGTTGACACAGAGAAATCTAGGAGAAGAGATGATGAGCAGGGGAAGGAAAATCTAACAAACTCTTGACAAAAAATTATCATCTTACCCTCCATTCCCACACCTCCATCACAGTTCACCAAACTCTATGTTTTCCCTATGCTCTCCACCCTGGCCACCCAATCATCAATTCTTCTTCAATCAAGACCATCTTCAACACCCACCTTTGCCAGATACCACGTACACCAACTCTATTAATGGCCATCTTCTTCCTTCACCTGCCACTCATCAATCACTATTTTCAGCCTTCACCCTATCATCAACGCGTTCAAATGTGTCTTTCCCAGCAGCCTCTCTCTCGTTGTCTTGTAGGTGTGATATGTGGCCGTAGCGACTACAGGTTGTTCACCCAAACCCAACGGGGACGCCCAACCCTCCTCGTTGCACGCTGACAACACCGACACCACCGCTTCCTTCTCCTCCCATGCCTCTCTCTCTCTCTTTCTCTCTCTCTCTCTCTCTCTCTCTCTCTCTATATATATATATATATATATATGATTGGTGTACAAATATTAATTCTCTTTTCAAATTTCTCGTATTACTCTATGGATGAAAACAAATCCTCTGAATGATGCAAAATTGTGCAAGTGTGATGCACTTGCTCCACAAGTTGGCCACTTCTCCACCACCAATCAGGATATGGTGATAATCGATACATATTCACCAAGTAATAGTGGGTATTTGAGACAAAGCTAAGTTGAGCGGGCAGATTGAGGGGGAAAAAAGCCCACCTCAGCAGGCTAATTAGAATTTTCCATTCATTTTGAGGTTGCCATTTAACTACTTGATCGGTCTCAACTAAGAGCAAACATCCTAATTCAATTTGAGATAAATTGAACCAACCCAAAAACTTCAGGTGGAAGCTTTCCAACCTTTAACTGAAACCCAAAATGAGATAAGCCAAAAGAACGACAAAACTTAATAAACTTAATAGAAGATCACATGAGGGATACACTGTTGTAAGCCTGTGAAAGTGCGCTTCTGAGAACTCAAGTTGATGGTTTCTAGAATAAGGGAAAGGTCCTGATGAAGCGGGTGGTGTGACAGAATATTTTTTACCAATAACCAGGTCAAACGGTTCACTTAAGAGCTAACTATTTCTCCACGTTGCAGTTTACAACAAGAACCACAGCTAGTCAACCCAAGATCAGAAGTGGGACAATGGGTTAGAACAAAACCAAGTTCAGTTTGTTCAGGCCAGCATGGCTTAGACAGATTATCAGGTTCAACAAAAGCAGATAGTTTGTTTAAAGAGGCTATTTGATAAATCTCGATAACGCTAGGGAATAGGGACATCAAAACTAATTTCACAAGCTGACCTGTTGTTTTGCAATTGCATCATCAAGATGTTGGAGCTCAGCACGGTTACGAAGATTAATTTCCTCAAGCTCAAACATTGCCTTCTGCAAGTTTATCCTTTCCTGAACATTTTCACTGGTTTCTTGGCTCAGTAAATTTAACCAAGACAACTCATCATCTGCAACTTTGTCAGTAGATCTGACATTAAGTTGGGACTCCTTTTCAGCCAATTCCTTCTTCAAGCGATAAACCTCTACCTACAATGTCAAATAAGTTTAATGACATGCATATTGTAGTCAAGCGAAATACATAAAACAAAAAAGAGTCAGGAAAACCTGAAGACTGTCAATCATCCGCTGGTAATCTGACACGTGGGTGTCAATTGTGCCAATGTTTTTCTGAGAAAAGAAAACACCCGTAACATGAACTATTAGCAGCATGAATGACAAATCAAGCAGAATAGTCTAGCCCAAGATGCATAGATCACAAATAAGCAGCATAATGCAATTGATTAAGAGCCAATGAAAAAAACGAATCAGTGAAAATGAAGTTACACATGAATAATATTTAACATGACAGAATATACGATGAAAGGAGGGAGATCTGTATAAGAAACGGTAGAATGCAGAAAATTGAATTTCATCTGACAGTGAGTATACTCCATTCCTCTCTTCTAAGGATGGATGAAGATCATTGCAAAATGATCTAGTGATGTCATAAAATGAATTTAGATAAAACAAAAAAGCAAAACTTATCGACAAATTATGGTCCCAAAATACATTTATGTTGATGGAATTTAAGTCCTGCACAATGTTCATATATGTGTCAATCTAGACTTTCTAACCTGGATATGCGTCTTTATTTCCTTGGCTCGGTCGGCATACTTTAAGGTATTGACCGTGTGATGATATTGACTGTCGGCAGGAGATATTGTAGCCACCATAACTGTTTGAGAATTACCGCTCAAACCATCTTTAAGGATCCGTGTCAATTTGCTGTAAGATTTTTCTGTTAAATGCATAAAAAAGGGGAATCTTGACCGCAAAATGATCAATACCACCAACCTATTTCGATAAGGAACGTAGGCCAGGCCCTTCTTTTGCTGTTTCCCTAAGGCATTAATGCAATTCGCTAATGCAAGAAGCGAGCGGTTAATATTAGCTCCATCTCTGAGCTTCTGCCCTCCATTGTTCGTCTCAGAAGCTCGTTCACTGCCAGCAAGATCCACAAGTGCAAGTTTTCCTTGCATTACTTGATTTCGATACTTGTTCTTTTGTTTTCTTTTCACAGTAATCTCCAGAACTGCATGTGATCTGGTTCCAGAAAACAAAACATCATAAATCGGCTGAGGTTTATGACAGAATATTAAAGAAAGTATCGTAGCAACTACTGCAATATTTTCTTTGAGTTGGAAGTCCATAAGCAAAAGCCATCGCCAATCACAACTACTTATCTATACTTCAAAGGCTACTAATCTGTAGCTAGCCCTCTTTTATCATTCTGCATTTCATACATCAATTCTGATCATATTTAAGGGAATTAATTCAAAATTATTATGATAGGTATAAAACATTCAAAATTCACCAATCTTTTATTTAACAATAATCACTTCTCAGTAACTGTGGAGATAAAGGATTCTAAGGTGATATCAAAGATATACTGGTGGAAGAAACAAGCATCAATACATCATTCTTCATAGATAGCCCGTATGAAGCACCTATATAAACCAAAAGTATCCATGTCTGGCAAGGATAAGCTGGAAACTTTATCACCTTCCAGAGCCTTCAAAAAGTTCAAAATTGTCTAAGCACACGAAACCAAAACTATCTCACAAAAAGAATAGAAAAAAACTCTTAGTAAAATGCTATACCGAGAAACCAACCACATCTTAGCGCATGGAAACTACAATCAAATAATATAAAGGTAGCAGTGAGCCAAGTTTCAAACACAAACTTGAGAAAACATAGAGCGAGAAGGTGAACAGCCACAGCCTACAATCAGATAATATCTGTTATAGAAGTATTTTAGTCATCCACTGTATAAACAAGACTACATCAACGTTCAGTAGAGGAAAATTATCCACCAAAAGAAAACCAAAATGATGAAACATAAAGCAACAAGGTAAACATGAGCCATGTGCCTTGTTACCTTGACGATGTTGCATTAGCCTCTGTGCTCTCTGTTTTTCTTCGGCTGTTTCCTAGATTGAGAAGTTCAAGTATTTTATCTGCTGAGTGAACCTATTTTCAAAATTAAATATCTCTAAGATAAGGCTTCATCAACGGGAAGAAGTCGGTGCTCTACAAACCAAAAGCATGATGTACATTTTACTTTTTACATGTGAGTAAGATAGTAATAAGCAGCCAAATAAGATAGAAAATTAGATTGACACAAGGAACCGATATATGATGAACAAATCCATAAAATATCTGCAACTGATGGCTCAGATGACTGAAACATCAAAGAGCTTTGCTTACATGGCACCCAACTCTACATTCAATTTTTAAACAAAAATGGGGACAAAGAAAGTCTTCCCCCTATAGATTGGAGAGAAAAATACATGTTTCCCCTGAAGATAATTTTCCTTTTGCTTTGCGCCTACGTTTTCACAACTGATACCAATTTCTCCTGAGGTTTTGTTGCAGCTGAATTTTTCACTTGAAAAGAGTTACCACGGGATATTCAGTTTCTTAAAATTATCAGTACGACAGTCTGAAGAAATTGTCTAGCATCAATCTTGGTCATTTAATGAGGATGCGTCTACCAAAGAGTTTCTCAACTATGCAGTCATAATCCTATTTTTACTGTTTAAGGTGGCAAAAGAAGAAGTCTCCTTGGAAAATTAATTGCATTAACTAAGCATTACATGTTTCAGTTCAGACATGACTCATTTCAGGAAAATAATTAAACTACTTGCAAGAATTGGCAAAGTGATTAAGATTCTAGAAGTGCAGAGGCAAACTAAGAGAAAATATAGTTTGAATGGCAATGTGATCCGGAGAGTACAGAGAAACCATGTTCTTTTCCAAAATTGAGCTGACCACATGCAAGAGAATCAATAATTTATAAACATCCAGGCACACCATATGCCTACATTTATATCCTCCCCACGTTGCCATAACAAAACAGAAGTCTAGAACTGTTGATATCTTCATTGGTAGAAAGCCAACAAAGATAAGTAAGAAAAACTAAATTGACTGCGAAAGTTCCACCAGTATCAATCAATGCGTTGGTCATTGGACGGAGTCCCTCACAATTAAATTAATGGATTTACGATTAGGGAGGCCAACCACCCACTGTGCAGCCCAACCAATATAGCAGACAGAAGCCCCAATAAGCATAAGGAAATTCTTGGCAAATCAAACTTGTAAACCAGAGAAAGAAGACATCCTTTTCTTCTTCGGAAACAAAGAAGTATCCCAAATGCTTTAGCGTAGAGGTAGAGATATACACATCAACAGTTCCATATAACAACAGAATGCCAGACACATTATGCCCTACTCTTGCTGCTTATTCTGTCCGGAGGCCGCTAATAATGCATGCTCCATAAAGGTAACTCTAAAAACAGAATGATTTTATGCACCTCCATAAACAGGATAAATCATCAGCTTTAATCAAGATATTCGCAGCTTTATATTCAAACAGCATTCGTCATACACATATCAAAGAAAAAGGAAGAACCTTAATTGACTTCAAGCCAGCAACAACAATTCCTTGAACAGGATCCTCCCTGAGTTCCAGATGACCCGATGATTTCTCAAGCAAATCGTAGATAACCTGAATGCATGAAATTAGCTGAACATGTCCACGCCAACCATTGCATAAGGAAAAAAAGACCAACTTATTTGATCAAAGTTTCCTCCTTACTTCATTGTAAACTTCAAGGTAGGAACAGTTAACTTGAAACTCATCGGAACTACTGTCCTGCTTGATAAGGTGAAAGATTGTATGCAAGCTAAGAACCATGAGTCCCGGGTCATTCTTAGTTCCAACCATTGTGTATGTCTTTCCACTGAAAATTTTGAGGGAAAAGGAAGGAAACACGGGAACTGAACAATCAGTACATCATCAATCCACATGATCTCAAGGGGCACACAACCTGAATCTGATATGAATCTAAGCTACACAAGTGCGATCGATTCACTAGGAGTTTGATCGAGCTATAAGATAAGGAGCCATGTTCATGGCAACTAAAGACTAGCAAGAAGTCTTGTAACTAGAGAAAGGCTGATTAAAATTTGTAAAAAGAACATACCAAAATCATAAGCCAAAAGAAAAGAAAATCTATCTAGGGCAGAAATCAGCAAAAGCGATCAAGGCTACCGTCGGGTTATCTAACAGATGTACCTTCCGGTTGAACCATAAGCAAAGACGGTTGCATTGAGACCTTGAACAACTCCAGCAATCGTGGAGGCTATACATCTACTGTACACATCCTGGAAATCATCGAAACTTTTAGAAGACTTTCATAAATATGAGTACTACAGCAGAGCTATTAGCCAAGATACTAACAACAGATTGACATGTGGCATGAGCTAAAAAGTAAAAATATGAACGGACGCGACGCAAATGTTTTTCCAATATTTCATGTCTTAGCAGCATGATCCCGGTGCGAAATGTTCAGACCCTGTCTATACCTACGATCGACAATAATCTCAAGCAGCTGAACAGACATTAAAAGGATAAAAAATCAATTACAAAAATGCTGCATACCCTATTGGAACATTCAGGACTGAACGCGTGATCAAAACGATACTTCTTCTCTTTGGTTCGATTTTGTATGCGGTCAAGATAGTCCTTCGACAAATCAGGGATCTAAAACAAGAACCTCCTGCATCGCCAATCCACATAAATTCCTCAACGCCACTATCTAAAGTCAACGACTTCAGCGACTTAGTTGCATGCCGGCACAAATTAGACTTCACTACTTAACGTACCTTACTATCGCTAACTCTAACGATATTGCGGCCGTAATCTCTCTGCGCAAAGGGTCTACACTTAACAGCAACCTGATCTCAAACGCACAACACAAAATTTCAGTTCATTCGAAAAACACCGGGCCATCGTGATCGTCCATCGAATCAAACGGAGTGAGTGCCCCGAGAAACCGAACCGTTAAGGTGGTGGCGGTCTTCCTCGCAGCAGCAGCAGCAGCAGCAGGAGCGGGAGCCTTCAGGCTGGGCATGTTTCGACAGTTCGCATCAAATTCTCCGCGCGCCTAGTCACGCCGCCGGAGCTTGAAGGCTTATCTATTATCCAACGATCGCTCGCGCGAGCGATTGCGATAAAACCCTAAACTCGACACCGAATCCAAAAACCGTATCGTCTAAAAGGGAAAGAAAAGGAAAGGAAATGTCGCCAGCCGACTTTCCGTTTCCGGAGCGGACGCTAGATTTTCAAAATGATCCGAGACCCTGAAAAAGGAAGAAATGGAACCGAAGACGCAGCGAAAACGGAGCCAATTCGAAAGAGACGAATTCCGCAATGCCGCGACGACGAGCGTCGCCCTCGAGAACGCCGAGCGATGGCGGGCTACATTTGAACGAGGCGGACGGGCGGAGAAAAGGATTTTCAAATTTTTCAACTTGCGGAGAGAGAGAAAGATAAGGAGGAAAATCCGAGAATGCGGGAATCCGAGAATGCGGAATCCGAGAAAATGCGAGAAAATGCGAGAGAGAGAGATGGAGAAACGATGACGAAGATGGTGGAAACCGGGAGGAACGCGCGCCGGTCGAGAGCTGAATATTATAAATTCTCTGTCTGTTCAGAAGGAGGAGAGGAAGGGAGGGAGATCAGCTGCTTCCGAGCGTACGGTGGGGGACGCGTTCAATGCCGTCCGTCACGTCTCTTTAGAGAGAGAGAGAAGAGAGAGAGAGAGAGAGAGGTGTGGAAGCGACAAGCGGAGGACGACGACGGAGAAGACGACGGAACAGTCCCCCGAGGCGGCGACGGGGAGAGCCGTTGGGGCGATCGCGACCGTTGATCTTGACCTTTTTCCCTTTTTTTTTTTTTTTTTTTTTTTTTGGATTTTCGATATTTGGGAGAGCAATTATTGTGGCCGGGGCGGGGGGGGTAATCGGGAGGTGTGGCGTGGGGAGGGAGCACGTGGGCGAGAGGGACGTGTGCCCTCCCCAAGCGAAGATCTTTGTCCCTTTTATTTGAGATTGAATTGGAGTTGGGGACGGGCCACGAGAGTGGGGGCGGAGATACCGTGAACGATGTTGAGAGGGAGGCGATAGATGGGCGGACGGGCGCGAATCGAGCTCCGGATCGAGTTTGGAATGTCGCCCGATCGTGCCCGATCGTGCCCGTCGATAGAAATGATTGTATATGTAAGAATTGGGTGAGCCAGGCGGGCCTGGTTTAAGTCCGACCAAGGCGGGCGGGGCGGGGCGGGGCGGGGCGAGTCAGGTGGAACCTCATTTATTAAAAGTCCCTGTCTAGGCTCACGTAAAGCTAAAAGTGCCTTCAAGCTCTCGTGGCAGGGGTCGAACCTAGACAAGCCTATGAACCATCGGGGCCATGATCAAGTTCACTGTTAAGTTTTACTTTTTTCATTTAAAAAAAAGAGAGAGAGAGAAAAGAGCATAGTGAGGCGACAAGTGCAACGACCCCTCTAGATGCTATTGTAAGAGTTCATATGTGTTTATTAAGTGTTCAATCTGAGTCATAATCATTTGATATACATATAAGGGCTCGAGACCATACATTAAAGTGATGAAGTAGATTTTTAGGAATGGGCAAAATTCTAACCTAAACTTATTTTATTTTTATAAATTCAGTCCAAATATTTCAGTTTTACTAACCGAGTCCTAAACGTTTTTCATCTTCTATCAATTGAGTTCATCTAGCCAATTTTAATTGGAATTCACTAACATGAACACCGGCCATCATATGTGATAGAGCTAGTACTAACAAAGATGATTTTTAATAATATTTTCCTATTTTCCCGTTCTTTTATATTTTCTTCTCCCATCCTCTTCGTTGCACCAGCAAGGAATAGAATCTGTATGTGATGTGCTATCAGGAGCTTCGAAACACTTTCTCCCATCCTTTCTGTTTAGTATTATTCTCCAAAAGATATAGAGCGTTTTGGTTAGTCCTGGTAGCATGCTCCCCACTTGCCACAACTACATGGAACTTATGTATCAGAATTCTATTAGTATGAAGTGTTACTATGGTATGAATCAAACTTGAAGATATAATGGTTAAAAGGTAGTCCCTATTAAGACCTACGCAGAGACTTAATTAGCTGTTTTGGGATAGCATAAATCAAATGAGAGCTCGTCTATTTCCACGACCAAAAATGCTGTGGGCACAGCTTTTTGGTTGGAGAGACAAAATTATCCTCCAATCACTCGACTCTCGCTCGTAATCGAAATCACAATCGAAATCGCAATTGCAACCAATGCCGAGTCCCAGCCTCCTCTGTCGAACTCCCACCTCTACCGGCATTGCATCCCATCCCGAGCAGCCCGCGGCCGCAGTGCAAGTAAGGCGTGGGATCTTTTGGCAATCAACTTTTACACTTCACTGCTGAAGAGGTCAACAACAATAACATCCATGACATTGGACCGACCATTAACGACGACAACGAATTTATTGGCACATAGAAAATAGATACCTTGAAACAACGAATTTACACTCTAAGTAACCAGCGATCGGGGCCAATTTGCCGGGACTCCCCGAAGGATTCCCCAATCATGAAACGACTTTCAAGTGGTTATATATTACTATGATCGATGGCTATATATACAGTTATACACCTGCTCTACAGGTTCTTTAAAGCTGCATAAGCAGAGATATGTACGTCGCATGTTTCTGCATCCCAGGAGAAGTCCTTATCCATGGCATCCGCCATCTTTCGCTTCCATTTGGAAGGATTACTCCTCTAAGATCACAAGCAACAAATTTCCAAAAGATGCCACAGAGTATAAGATCAGCTAGCAACTTAAAACATCGTATCGCAGGAGCTGGTACATTTAATTTTCTAATCATGGGGACAGATAAATCTAAACATCTGCGAAATATTAGCAAAGCACTCACCATTTCGTCTAGGGCTTGGCTGAGAGATATATTCTCAAATTTGGACTTTATGAACTGTGCGTACTCTGAGATATCATGGTTGGGATCAACAACATGCCTGTATAGACACAAACGGTGAAAAATAGTGGCACTTCAATGCTCTCTGAAATTACATCATATGGGTTTATAATGGATCAATGCATGAAGAGGTTACCTGGATCTATCATCAGAAAAAGACAGTGCGACTGGAGCAGCTCCATATTTCAATGCCTTCATCTGCAAAAATTCTAATTGCACTTTAATTATCCATGGATGAAGCAAATTTCATAATGAAGTCCTTTGTGCGGATGAATGCTCGACGAAGGAAAACAGCAGCGGCGAGGACTTTGCAACTCCAGTTCACATGAATTCTCAAGATCCTTTACTCAATAATCGATAAGAAGTTACTGAGACCAAGAGACATTTCATCAAAGAAGCCATCCAAACAGATTACAGAAACACAACTTAAAGTCAACTCAAACATGTATTCATGAAGTTTACTTCAAATAGTAGCTGGCATTGTTTGCATATTCTTAATATTCTCAAGACCTATGCTTAAAAGTAATGCAGTACCATAACCTATCTTCCCCCAATGGTAATCTTGGCACACAGTATGCTGTGCCAGCAAAAACCAGTTGAAAACACAATGGACTAATAGCTGATAAGCTGCAGATGATATCACGCACTTAACATACCGGCACTTGTAGTGTAGGATCCTCAAAAGACTGACACAAGATAATGTCAGAACCAGCAAATATCAAGTGGGATAGAGCTTCATCGTATCTGTCTATGAATCTAACGTTTTCATCCTGTCCATGAGAAAAATTGAGAGGGGAAGAATTAGCCACTCGGGAAGATTCATGTGCAGTTGACACATCCTCATCCTGAAGTCTATAATCCTGATATATGTAGCAATATAAGAAAAGATTTGCAAGTCCAATGACACTCCACTATAACCACAGTGGCCAGGCAGCCTGAAAACCAAGCAGTCAAAAGCAAAAGTTTTCTTTAAGCAAAAGAAATCTGACAAGATTGTTAAAAGAAAATGACAAAGGAAAGAAATTATCTTTGCATGCAAAAATCAAGTAACAGAGTACGTGTTTAGACAGTAACAGCATGTCAACAAAAAGGACAAAGGAAACCAACAGTTCCTGCCAATACCTTCAGATCTTTCACAAAAGATTCAGAGGTCCTATCCAGATTTGTCATTTTGTCTATCCTTGCCAAGAGAAGCTGCACAGATTTGTCAATGAGATAAAGCATCATAAATATCTCACGAAGAATTTATTCTAACTTAAAGCCTTATCAAAATGTTGATTTGCAATCCTCCAGAATGGATAGATCATGGCCAATTTGCTTAAGTGCTTTACTACATAATACTAGCTCATTATCTCCTCAAGTTTATTTGTATGGCAGCAACCTGTCACGACTTAAAGAGATCCTCTGAGAGCTGAATTACCAACTCATCAGGTAAAAACCAGATGAATAATATCAACCTGGCCACCCCCATGTGTAATGCTCTGGGCAACAGTTTTTAGTGTCTTCAAGTCAATATCCGATACTTCTCGGTAGATCCATCCGACCTGAAATAAGGAACATTTTTTATACTGAGGGAAATGCACAAAAAAGAATTTGCAGGAATTGAAAAAGAAAAGCATGCTGAATTTTATAATCAAAGATGAGCAGACTCTAGAACCATAGTATTCAGAAACTGTGCTCACTAATTAAGTTCCACTTGACATGACCGGCACTAGTAAACCAATGGCATACAAATCTGAACTGCAATTTTTAGAAGCTGCTATATGTAATTGTATCCAGTAACCCTTAAGTGACTTCAGATGATCCAACCTCAATATTGGGAAATAGTTCATTTATTAGGTGCTGGAAGCCTCAAAGTACATAGTTGATCCCCCATATATTACCACAATGAGCTTTAGTTGTTAAATGGAAAATATAAAGAGAAAGAAACTAATCCATGCTTAGAAGGTGCACCAAATCAATATCTATATCAAGTGACAATGCAGAAATGTTGCAACCCATATCCCACGCTTTGCTAAGTAGAAAGACTCCACCTCGCTCCCAGGATTGCAAAAACATATATCACATGACAATGAAGGTATTGAAAATTCATATAGATTAATATCTGACATGTGATGCCTTATTACTTGCAAGGTTTAAGTAGGATTATTACAGAGAGATATAATAGAACATAATGACAGCCTGCACGCTCTTTGCAGCTCCCAAGACATTTGAAGATTATCAATTTCATGAAATAAAGGAAATTTGCATGCTCTAGAACTACTCAATGTAGAGTATCACGAACAGAGAGACCGTAAAACAAATGTATGAATATAATCATAAATCTTCCATAGTTTTTTATTCATCACAATACTCACAACTGCCACAGAAGCATCCTTAGGCAAACCCACATGGTGCTGCAATGCAACTTTACAAATTGCTTTACCCTCCAAGTCATCTGCACTGTAGTTTTTGGGAAGAAATTTGTCCCTTAAAGGATCCCATGTGGAGTTGTCAAACCCACTGGGAGCTATCAGCAACTTGTCCCTGTGACAAAAGTATACCCAAGAAAAGCTATCAACTTTGGTGATAGATTACTGACAATATGAAGCACTATTATAGGGAAGAAAACCAGGACAAAAATTGGCTAAAGTAAGTTTCACTCGGAGGAAAGGATAAAGACATTGCTGCAATATATACTCTAATGATAAAAAAAAAAAAAAAAAAAAAAAAAAAAAAAAAAAAAAAAAAAAAGAAGAGGTGTACAACAAAGCATTACTTGTGAGTTGCTAAGGTGGGCTCCAACCCATAACCAAAATAACGGATTATCCTTCCTTTGGAGTGCATGGATGAAATAATTACAACTTTGTTTGAGTATACGATTCCACCCTGGAAATTTACCCAGAAAGAAGAAAGGAAAAGATTAGTGATGGTTGAAAATAACTCAAGAAAAACAATGACAATTGCAAGTCTAGGACACAAGCTTGATATGGACAATATTCCAAGAAAAAATAAGAAAATGAAATCACATGTTTCTTGTGTCCAATCCCTTAAAAAATTTCAAGTAAACAAGGTGATTTCCTGTGATGGATTCCCATAATCTTTTTCTGGTGTTAGTGATGGCTTTACTATCGTTGCCCAAAAGGGCAGTGCGTGCAAAATTTCAAATAATATGCTCGCATATATATGTATTAAAAAAAAGGCTTGTTGTAGGATGAGAAAGGTTCAGCTTCAAATTTGGAATCTGCATATATTCGTTCAATAAGAGGAGAGTTATGTAGCCTTCTCTACATTATTTTCATGTAGTAATAAAGCAGAAAATCATCTACCAACTTAGGCATTTATATACTCTGAAAATCATTTGACAAACAGCTAAGGCTCTGGAATGTAGGGTCACCCCAAAACCAAGTGCATACTAATTAATAGCTGAGTCCTTTCTGCACCACAAGAAAGAAGTGCAGTCATAGCAATGCAACAACCGTCTGTTTAAACTGATCAAACTGCCTTGAGGATGAGAACCAAAAAGTTCTATTAGCAGAAGATGCTCTTAATAACGATGGGGAACTATTCTTGTAAGTTCAAGATGGGAAGGTTTGGAAGAAACAGTAAATTGAAAGAATGAAAAAGTGCTACTTCTATCTTTAAATCAGGAAGGAGAAAGTGAATCGACCTAACAACATTAATGGAAGTATGGAACGCATTTCTGAATGAGCTTTCTTGAATTTCCTTTAAGGTTCCAAACTCTACCTAGATCAATGTGTAGAAACTCTCTCAGGATGAAATTCGTAGATTTTAGACACTAGTATGTAACTTTCTGATAATTGCATAATGGATCCTGAAGACTGGGCTAGGCCCAAACCAGTCTGGATCAAGCCGAATAATTAGATTGTGGCCAAGTTATGTTGATCGATGCAAAGCTCAGAAATCTCTAGCTGAGATATATTGGCCAGGCTTGATATTGAATGGCCAAATACAAATAGTTGTGCTAAGTAAACTAATTTGGTAAGCTAACAAATAATCCCGATCCAGAGCTGCAGACTAATAGCCAATACAAAAAAAAGAAAAAAAAAAAAGACAAGAGCAAGCTGTCCTAATGTAAATTTTCTTTTTTCTTTTTCTTGCTTCTTTTTTTATAATTGATGAGATCCAGATGCATAAACTACTTGACAAGTTGTCCAAAGAAACTTTCAAACAATAAATTCGGTAAACTTATTTTTAAAATTAGACTTCTAAGAATTTAACTACACTATTATCACATGAAACTGATGCCAATTTATTCAATCTCTATCTAAAGAAATTTACCTTCAACAAATTTACAAGGGATGCCCTGGCATTGTCTTGGAAACGATCTGGACGATGAAGACGAGCAGGTTCTAGTCCACTTAGACCCAGCTTATCAGGTTGCTCAAGACACTGATATCTACCAAATGAAGTCAATGAGGAGGTCCAGGATACAAGGGTCAAGAGAGATAGGACAAATAGCTACATGCCTGTGAATTAAGGTCGTGGCAAGTTAGTAATATTTTTGTGCCTTCAAGTCCCTACAAATGACCATAACAAGATTTTGTTAGAAGACTATGTAGACAATGAAGAGACTGAATCTCATTAAATGCCAGAATGATGAGAATGGTAAAACCTTTCCATAAGCATATTAACATGCTGCTATAGCCTACTGATGTTCTCTCAGCATTTTACAATACTACTTTTCTCTTCTATGATGAGTCTATAGTGCTTGATGCATAACTTATTTTCCTTGTAGGGCATTAAAGTAATTCCCTTTTGAGATTGCTTACCTGTAAAATAGATTCATCAACGAACAGAGATGAGGGAGTCACAAAATGAAATGCTTACAGTGGCTGATTATGTGATGCATTAGCCTTTCACTTAATGCCACATGCCAGTCAACTTTGCCATTATCTCCAGATGAAAGCAATTACTATGCTGATCTAATTCCATTTTAATTTAACCGCAATTTTAGAATAGGAAAACGAATGAGTAGACTACCTCACAAATGGTTTTATCTTCTCTTTATGAATAGCGATTAAGCTAATCCTGTTTTATATCGATACTTTATTCTAGAGATAATATTTCGCACAAAACTAAAGACAAGGAGGTTTTTTTTCCCAATAAGACAAGGAGGTTTATGGAAAAGCTTCTTCAAAGCAGAGGGCTTTTTTATTCTTGATGTATCAACTGTATCCTCATTCAACTATATGCTCCAAAAAGAGGTAAGAGTTGGCCTGGGATTTAACATCACATATACCCACATAAAGTACACCTCAGAACGGAATAATAATAAATGCAGCTCCCAGTATTACCAGTTTCACAAAAATATCCCAGAAAAGAGGCCCTACAATAGAAGTTTGCCAGTTGTGTATATGCAAAACATCAGGCTTCTTTCCAGCTTTGACCAAATAATCTAATACAGCACGGGAGAAATAAGCAAACCTGAAAGTAACAAGAAGGTAATGTTTAACACATATGGTATTGCTAATTAGTATTTCAATTTAAATCAGGCTTTCAACCAATAAACTAAGCTTTTCGAAGACAGTGATTCAACGAATATGGCCCTTATAAAAAAAGTAGTATTTTTCAATTATCAGCTTAAAACTTTGGATTGGATTTTATAACACTATTAAAGATGGAAGAAAAATTCTTATGGTCTTATTCAGAAGCAGAATCTAAAGAAAAACTAAGCATCTCTCTAAGCAAAGCAAAACCAGTAAGCAGACAATAAAAGGCACAATCACCAGTAAGAATGGAAGCCTATTCTATAAGCTGAACAAAACACATGACTCGTCTAAGGCAGACAAGACCGCAGATGTGCTCAGTCTAGGCTATCCCGTTCTTCCTTCTCTTTATTTTCGTTATAGTTATATATTTGGACAGTGCAATGGGAAGTCCCTAAACTTTCGAAAATCACTAATTGACCATTAAGTATCCAAGTTGGCATCTTAAATATCCAATTGCACAGTTCAGATGCTTCCACATGGGGCCCCACAAGATGATTTGGCCCACAAAATGCTCAGTTGGTAGTCCATGTTAGCAAAAAAGAACGTGATGTGATGTGGCATTGCAACTAATGGCAAGACTGTATTGAGCGGATTTTGACAAACTCATTAATTAAATTTACCCCAAAAAAAAAAAAAAGACTTAGGGATCATCAAGAAAAAGTTCAGGGACTACTCGTGGCATTATCCCTTATAATTTCCACTGAATATCTAGACATGTGCTCACCCAGTATCCTTGGTCTTGTCAAAGACCAGAAGTTTCGAAAGCACATCATGAAGTAGTGCAACAAATATCAAATATGTTTGACTGACCGTTCAAAGTCATCTGAGTAGCCATATATCTTCTCACGGCTAAAAAAGGACGAGAAAAAGATAGGCTCGATGAGAGTAACTCCAATACCGCGGACAATTCTGCACAAAAAGAGCAAAACGTTAGTCGCAATCAAACTATTTCCAACCAAAAAGGCACTAGTTTCCATTCAACTCCATACAAAACAGGACCCTGTGAAGTCATTATCTGGAATCCAATCTCTCTAATCAGAAGTAAAAAATACTATTTCATATAAATATGAGCTGATTAGATTGCAAATGACTAACCCAGTCCAAATCCTGTTTCCATGCAGCTGACCATTATAGTATGAATAGAATTCTGCCTCAATTTCTCTCAACCCTTGAACCTCTCCAAGGTTCAGCCTTGCATACCTGTTTCCAAAATAGATTCCTAAATAAAAGTACAAGAAGTTCCAACATTCATACCTGACTCATATCGTGATAGACTTACCAAATCAATTTTCTTTATTTAATGCAAAAAGCTCTAACAGATTTTCCTGAAATTTGAGGGCAATCTGACATGAAGAAATGTCCGTGTGTGTATATATGTGGGCATGCCCACAAATGAGAGAGAGAGAGAGAGAGAGAGAGAGAGTTTAGTAATTAGCTCCACGGCATCATTAGTTATCTTATTTTTTGTAAGGACGCGCTTGAGTATGTTGTCTGGTAGTTGTAAATATGTGCAAGCCATCAGGCATCTTACTATTGTCTATAAAGGTAAAAATCATCAGCTGGAATATCAAAATAATGAATCCTAAAATCGAACCAAATCATAAGGTTCGGCGAAGAAACCAAATGCTTTTAACATAATATAAACTAAGATACTCCAAATTAAGAAGTTTTGAGTAAGACCCATAATTAAGGGCAAGATAAAGTACATCCCATGATTCCTATGCGACGACATCGCAAGACATTTGTTTTACGATGACAAGTATCACACTCAAGAATAAACACAAAAACCATATGTCACATTTTAGTTGCTAGAGGACTGTAAACTAAAAAATCTACAATATATTGTGGTGAAACTATCAAAGTATAATCTACATCGTGAAAAATGAGATAGTTTATATCATTTGATGGGTAAATATGACATATTATGAGTTGATAGATCAGTAGTGTATCTATTCATATGCACTTCAGTATTTTTTAAATTCATCAGAAAGATATATGTACTTTGGACCTTGAATCCAATGAATACAGGAACTGATAGATTCTAGGGCAAAAGCCATAAAAAACCCTAAACTATGCCCACTATGATGCATTTACCCTAAATTTTTTTTTGTAACACCAAAAATCCCAAACTAGTACCTATGTGACACATTTACCCTTCTTAAATTTCTGTCACTTAGAACAGCTAAAAATCTGTTTACATGGACGCGTAAAGAAAACAATGTCGACATGGCACCCACGTGGCTTAAGTGAAATAAAAACGATGCTATTTTAGCTGAAAAATTATCTAACAGAACCTTAACGGAGGGTAAATGTGTCATATATGTACAAGTTTGGGGTTTTTTATGTCACAAGAAAAGATTTAGCATAAATGTGTCACGGTGGGCATGATTTGAAGTTTTTGAAGTCACAAAAAAAATTTCAAAGTAAATGTATCAAAGCAGGTATAGTTTGGGGTTTTTTGTGATTTTTTCCATAGATTCTAATCCCTATGCATACTATAATGTCCACCCAATTTCTGAATTGTTGGAGTGGAAAAAGGTAGCATCTGACTAAATATGGAGATCACAAATTTCTCTGGTTAGATTTTCCCTAATTAAAAGGCTCAAAACCATTAAAAAAAAAAAAAATGTATACTTCATGAATGATGGATTGAACTAGGTGATGCAGGTACATGATCATTTGCCACTCTGATATTTGAGAAAGCTTTTTACAGAATATACTAAGTTTATCATTCATTATCCTCCTCCATGTTTCAATATCCTCTTCAAACTCAAGGCTTAAGGCCTTATCTTTTACTTGTAAGCAGGTCCTTGTTTATACAATTGTAATGTTTAAATTATTAAATTTAGTTTATAGTTTTAGAGATTTAAAATCAGAATTCAACTGAATGATCAGCTTTACTACTCTGGCAATTAAAAGTGAACCCTTATTCTCATCCTTCTAGCAACATGTCCTATGTTAAGTATATGCTCCACAACAAAAAAAATTCTAAAGAGGTTTTTACTAAGAATTGGCATATCATAAATTGTTGCAAGCACTTGCAGAAAGAAAGTATGAAAGAGAAGGTCCTTGATTACTTGGGCAAAACAACCTCTACAGTGTGGCCCTTTCTTTGTAGTGCACGGCTCAACCCCGTTACATATGATGCCAAGGATCCAACATAGACCAAAGGTTCCATTTCAGTGCATATCTGAACAATGTGAAAACCATTCCTGTAGAGAAAAGGCATCAACTGCAAAATTAGTAGGGATCACAGATAATCATTGAAAGAAATATGCAAGTCAATGGGAATTACAAGTTTACTTGATGGCAGATTAAAATGAAAGCACATCTAAGGGATGCTACAATTTGAAACATGTTGCGATCTCCTGTCCTAGTGATGATGAAATATTTTACAGCACACGAAAAAACCAGCATTTATCTCCTAGAATTATTTACCTTTTGCTTCCATCTGCAAAGTGGCGAAGTTTCTCAAGAAGCTCCGAATCTCTTTGGTCCAGGACATCAGAAAAGACATCAGCTATGCTAACTTTGCTATCCATGATTAGCCTCCTCCAATTGGATGCCTCCTCAATATTGACTTTTCGTGTAAGGACCATTGAGTCTATTCGATGCAGTAACTCCCAGAAAATTGATAGCCTACCCTGCAAAGATTGAGACCAACGTGAGATAGAAAGCCCAACAAAAGATGATATAAAACATACTTGACCAAAGACTCAGTTGCCTCTAGTAGGAAGGGAAGCTTCAGGCTGTGAAAGAGGGATTAACATACAAATACAAATTGAAGGGGAGAGAGAAAAGGCACAGAACCATGCGTAACCATGAACAGCTAAAATAGGCATATCCAGATAAGATCAACTCTCCAGCCAGAGAAGGATAGTACATACAGTGCCATTAGCTCGCCCATCAACAGCTTGATTTCCCAGCTGAAAGTGCTCTATCTGGTCAAGCAACAGTTGTTTCTCTCTATTTGCTTTTGCTAGCTCCTCAGTGACCAGGAGCCGCTGTTTGTTTAAAAACAAAATATCTGAATGGAACAATGAGAATCATCAGATAAAACCCAATTACAACCTATACATCGGTAATAACTGGTCCTGAGAAATCCAACATAACTCTCCCTTTTTTCTTGGGGGCTTTTGGAGATGGCAGACAGAATTGAAATCAACAGGAAAAGAGATAAACAGACTTTGTCGAGCTTCTTTAAAAAGCCGCCAGATGTCGGCATGTTTTCCCTCTGCTTCAAGATTTGATGGTTGAATAGTCTCCTGTAATCAATGCTACCAGTTCAGCGGACAAGCTTATAACAAAAAAAAAAATATTGAGGATTGAGGAATATCACTGCAGACCTCAGGCATCTGCTCATCTCCCTGATCTTCCGATCTACAATGAAAATAACTCCAAATCAAACATCAAGATGGAGTGACCACACAGAAATGCAATGCGTATAAGATGAAACCAAAGAGCAAAGCAACTCACCCACTAGGTGAGGGAGTGGAATATAGTCCATTCACTTCCCCATTTTTCCTGGAATTTACATTAGATGATAAGATGAACAGCATAACTAACATATAAACTAGTAAAACAACCATTTTATTAAAAAAAAGGTTCACCTATAATGAAAGGGGAAATAAATCTCAGATACCTTAATAATTGGTAAATTTCAGAAAACAATGATCAGTTACACTAAAGCTAGAAAAATCATGAGCAACAGGAGAAATGCCACCTAAAGTAGACATGTCCTCTTCATAATAAACTAATATGGCTACTAGCTCAAGAATACAGCAGAGATGCTACTGAATTAGATAATGTACATGCGGGCTTGATCAAAGTAAAGACTCCACAACATTGGTTCCATGGTGTCAAGATATCCTAAGCTTTATTCTGATGAAGTATGAGAAAATCCAGCTTATAAGACATTAAGGGAGCCCATAAAAGAACCATTTCAAAGTAATAATCTATGAGGTTAAACTCAGCAACCAGATCGATGTATTGAGGAGTAACTAGAAATGCATGTGTTCAACAACACTTTATTAAGAAATAACAAGTTTCGTACAATCAAACTCTTCTAGTCTCTTCATTACAGCAGCCAAAACATTCTCATGGTTGAGATGTAAAGTCTTATTTTTACTTTTTCTGTTGCTATTCCATTCAATGAGTAAAGTTCTTCCCCAAAACAATGTCAATGCCCACACAACTATAGAAGCCACAAAATGTCATATAGTCTCGGTCCAATGGAAAATAAAAAACAGATAGCCAACTGATTCATCACACCCTTCACCAAATTTATTTAAATGTCCCCCGACAAACACCCAACTTTGCTTCCAAGAATAAGAGAAAAAGTTTCTATTGCTCCTAGGAGAGAAAGAAACAGTGAAAATTGCTTGTTCATCTAACTGTGTACAGCCAACAGCTAGGTCCTCAGGTTGGCACTTAATGACTGAAAACAGGCGTGCCGGTCCAAATAGTTCAGGGAGCTGTTTAGCTGCTGCAGACTCTGTCTAATTCACTGAAAACTACAGAAGTGACTTCACAAAATGTCTTCCCCCTTTTCCCACTACCAAATAACATTTTCCTTCGGCCTCCTTGGTAATATATTTCCAATAAAGTTATTGCAACAACTTGAGTGACTCCTCAATCTCCCATAATAAACTTCAATTACGAATTGCATTCCAGTGACCGTTAAACGTTGAACCCCATTCGGAGTTCACAAACACTGTATTGTTTTGGTAAACGAGAGAAACAGATTATGAGAGGGTTACATTTCAGGGGCCTCACCACACTCACCACACTACCAATACTTCTAGGCTTCAATTTGACCTCAAGAGATGAAATCCCAGCCCTTCCTAATCCATAGTCCCATACCCACAAGCAATTAAGTTACCTCGACACATCTGATATCTAACCACCACGAACTTCCCTTCACTATTAACACTATCAACGTCACAAATTACCTTCAATAGTCAGTGTAACAGGACTTTTCACCAACCAAGAGATACAGGAGTAAAGCCACCATGCAATGTGTAAGAAATTCCAACTTATCAATCAATGTCGATCGGTCCAAATGATCAGATGATCCGAATTACTGTGACAAATGGTTTAAGAGGCATCCTGTCGAACCCCACTATATTCGCACCGGAAGATCAACCAGTTCGAGATTAATCCCACACATCTCTTCGTCGTAACTACTAATTTTTTTCGTCTCCCACAATCAATTTCAGCAGAATCCGGCTCTCTTCTTCGAATTCAAGTTGGGTCTTCCCAAAGCAACAATTTTTTGCGGATTATGTGCCCAAAGGCCAAATGGGCTTCCAAAAAATAGGACAAAAAACTACCCGACAAGCTTCGACACCATTCCCGACCGTGTCCGAGCGAGTACGTAGGTGAAAGGGGATAAGCTGATCGGCACTCACCGGGAGCGGCAGACGGAGAGATGATTCGGGGGTCTCTGGATCGCTGCCGAGCGGCCCGGGATCTGAAGCGGCGCGGGGATCGCTGCCTTGATCAGAGCCTCCATCGGCAATGTAGACAAGGTGACCTGGAGATGCGGACACAAGAGAGAGACATGTACCGAAGAGAAGGTGATATTACGGTACTGAACCAGATAACGGTCGGACTGGGAGATAAAAATGTAAATCCCGAAAAAGTATTATTTATATTTAGGAAAAAAAACCACGAAAAATCTCAAACTTTGCTCAAAATAACAGATTTACCTTAAACTTTTTTTGTGACGTGAAAAATCCCGAACTATGCCAACTGTGACACATTTATTCAAAACTTTTTTTTGTGACACAAAAAACCCTGAACTTCTATCGTGTGACACATTTACCCAAAAAAAGAAAAATGAAAAACAGAAAAAATAAGACAAAAATGCATTTGATGGGGTAAATGTATTACAATTTGAAAAGTTTGGGGTCTTTCACGTCACAAAAAAAAAATTTTGGGATAAATGTGTCACTTTGGGTAAAGTTTGGGGTTTTTAATGATCTTTTCCCTTATATTTATCTAGACTTAAATTACCCACCATTGTAATAATTAAAATTACTCAAGTATCGTCAACCTAATCTATCGATTTTCCTCCCATTAAATTACAAACTGATTTGGACCTAGCAGAGATTCTTTGATTCGTTTATAGGCTTTTATTTGATTATTTTGAAAAATTAAGCATTGTTGTAATCTATGCTTATATATCTTTAAAGTTTACCGACATGTTGTTAATGGTACTAAGGCTACGTTTGGTCGTCCGAATTTCTAATCGGGATAGGACTGGATAGGATAGGATATGAAATCCTGGGATTTTTTTGTATCCCGTCCATTGTTTGGTGAATCGCAGTATTAAAGTCGGATATGTTCACATCATATCATGTGCATTTTTTTTTGGGAAAAAGCCAAAAAAAACCCCAAACTTTGCCTCAAGTGACAGATTTACCCTAAACTTTGTTTTGTGACGTGAAAAACCCCGAACTTTGCAAACTGTGACACATTTACCCCATTAAGGGTATTTTCGTCTTTTTCTTTATTTTTTTCTTTTTCTTTTTATTTTTTTCTTATTCTCTCTTCCCTCCGCCGGAGCCGGCGGAGGGAAGCCGCGTCCGGCGAGGGTCGCCCTCGCCCGAGCCGGCTAGGGCCGCCCTCGCCGGCGTCGGGCGAGGCGGCCCTCGGCTGGGTCGGGCGAGGGTGCCCTCACCAGATCCGGCGAGGAGGCCCTCGCCCGACGCCGGCGAGGGCCGCCCTCGCCCGACGCAGCGAGGGTGGCGGGGGCCCGCCCGACGCAGCGAGGGCGGCCCTCGTCGGCATCGGGCGAGGGTGCCCTCGCCGGCGTCGGGCCGCCCTCGCCGGAAGCCGGCGAGGCCGCCCTAGCCGGAGCCGAGGCTTCCCTCCGCTGGCGAGAAAAAAAAAAAAAAAAAAAAAAGTTTTTAAAAAGTAAAAAGACCAAAATGCCCCTATGATTTAGGGTAAATGTGTCACACAAATGAAAGTTCGGGGTTTTTTGTGTCACAAATAAAAGTTTGGGGTAAATGTGTCACGATTTGCAAAGTTCGGGATTTTTCACGTCACAAAACAAAGTTTGTGGTAAATCTGTCACTCGAGGCAAAGTTTGGGGTTTTTTTTTTTTGCTTTTTCCCTTTTTTTTTTTTATATAAACGGCATATCATTATAAATGAACCTAAATGTTCATAAACGGAAATGATGAAAATCTCTCATAAAACTATTCTTTAATTTTTTTTTTTTTTCTCTTTTTTATATTATTTTCATTATTATTTCTTTTTTCCCCTTTCATCATTCTTTAATAAAATTTTATCAAATAGTAAACTGTACTAACATATCTAAAATACAAAAACACCTAAAATATATAATAAATATAAATATTTTATTTATAGATTGAATGTTTATTATAAGATAGAATTAAAGTTGAATATATAAATTAAAATAAGATTAATTAAAAATAATTTTTTTATTTTAATTTATTAAATTAGAATTCAAATATTATTTATATTGAAATATAATTTCGGTTTTGTTAATTTAATAAGTTTGTTATTTAAGAAAAATAACTTTCCTATTGTAGACATTAGAAATCATATCCACCTTTATCCCACCTTCCCCATGAGATAATTTTATCATATCTATATCCCCCTTATATCCGACTTTATCCTGTCCTGAGCAAGCACCAAACCGACTGCCAAACACAGCCTAACTTTTAGACAAAATTTGTGACGGTAATCTGAGTGCTTTACCAAATTGGCAGAATTATTAGCTAGTTTTAGCAATAATAATTATCTTGCAAGAACTTGTCAATTTGTACTTGCTTGTTGTGAAATCATTCCAATTATTTACTATTTTGTACTTGCGGAAATTACGACGAGTTCAAGTAACTAAGTTCTCGCACAAAATTATCCCCTCTTTTTAACTATTTCCACGATATACCAACACTTAGCTTTCAAATGGCATTTCCAACTTGTTAACTTGACTAGTTCTCTTATATAAAATTATCAACTCCTACCGGCCAACATCTATTTCATTGTTTGAATAGTACCAACTCTAAACCACTGGGGTTTGCCCTAATAGCCACCCTTCCAACATAGAAGCAGGAGGTGGGGGGTTCGAATTCCCACTTCTCAGTGAGTTAGAGTGGGGACGATTTAGTTTCAAGTATGGGTTTCGACTTCCAAACCCTACAACAAGACAGGACAAAAGTCTAAGAGTAAAAATTAGAGTATGAGTGGAGTATGATCGAAAAAAAAAAAAAAAAAATAGTACCAACTCTAATAATAATAATTAATCAACATTTATATATTGAGATTACCAATGTACCAGTAATTTGGTTGCCTACATGTTGCCGAGAATTTGATAAAAATTAGCAAAATAAAAGAAAATGTCCCTTTAATAAATTAAATAAGTAAGATTTGTCCATTAATATGGTAAATAATTTTTTCCTAACGGGAAAAAACCACAAAAAAGAAAAAACCCAAACTTTGCTATTTTTTGTGACGACATAAACCCAAAATTGTCTTTTGACAAAAAAAAAAAAGCCCAAACTTGTTTCTGTGTAATTCATTTACTTAAACTTTTCTTTTTTGTGATATCAAAATCCCAGACTTTTTTCTGTGACTCTAAATTTTTAGAGTAAATATGTCACATGGATATAAGTTTGGAGTTTTTAGTATTACAATAAAAAGTTTAGGGTAAATTTGTCACACTATACAATTTTAGAGTAAGTTTGGAAATATTTGTGTTACAAAAAATGTTTAAGGTAAATGTATCATAGTGGCATAATTTAGGGTTTTTTTTTATGATTTTTACTCTTTTCTAATTGAATAAGTATGCACAACTTTTTGAAAATTGAAAGACGGAATTTAGTTCAGTGGGTAGAGTCATGTGCCTTTGTTCGATGGACTCTAGGGCACATATTAACATCTCTAAAAATGTTAAAATTAATCGTGCAAAAGTGCTCCTTCAAAGGGTGATATATGCTGGATATCATGAAAAGATAATGAAATCTTATCCTTGACAAAAAAATCTATTTATCTTCATATTTGATTGAAATTAGGTTGTCTCCATCACAGTCGATGCTGTGATGATTCTACAATGGCGATTTGCCGAAAAGAAAATGACCAAAACAAAGAAATAATTATGGAGGAGATCAAGTTCTTAAAGTTGGAAATATCATAAACATTTACAAGAGGAGTTGACAACAGCATTGGAAAAAAAGCGTGTTACCCATGCTTGTGGTGAAAAGCCAGAGTGGTCTTTTAGGCAAAAGTACAGCCCAAGTGCCAAAACTTGGCACGAGGGGACACTTAAGTGTCAAAACTTTGAAAATGTACACTTAAGTGCCACTTTCTTTGAAAAGTGGGACACTTAAGTGCCACCTCCGGCGAACCTTGCCGGAAATCCTACGTGGCAATATTTTATTATTTTCGCTTGCCTATGTGGCTCTCCGGAGAGCTGACTCGGCTCTGACTCACCCGAAACGACGTAGTCCGCAATATAAAAGCCCCGAATCTGCAAAAACGACGTCGTCTCCCAAATTAATTAAATTTAATTTAAACTTAAATTTATTTAAAATATTCTTAAAAAATATTAATTTTTTTTTTTTTAAAAAGGGGGCTGAGGAGGCGGCGGCGGCGGGCTCGGCCCTCACCACCGCCGCCTCCCCGTCGCCGCTAGGAAGGGCCGGCGATGGAAGGGGGAGGGTCGGCCAGGGTGGCCGGCCCCTAGCTAACCGGCAGCGAGGGCCGCAAGCCCTCGCCAGATCCGGGCGAGGGCTCGAGGGCCCTCGCCGCCTCCCCACCAGGGCCCGGCCGGCGGCGGCGAGGGCCCGCGAGCCCTCGCCGGATCTAGGCGTTTCCCATGCTTGTAGTTAAAAGCCAGAGTGGTCTTTTAGATAGCCGTTCTCCACGTTCATGTCCCTAAATTATTAAAGGAAAAGGTAAATCGGTGGTCTTCCATAAAAAATGTATGTTGTTGTGCTTAAGAGAGAGATCATCCATTAATTCATAAGAGAGAGAAATAAGAAGTCAGCCATAAAAAGTCTATTTTGGAACGATTTTTGGTTGCATAAATAAAACCTCAGTAAATATTCAAAGGTCAGTTTTACATGATATGTTATGGATGAAAGTTACTAATCATTATACGAAGGGTTAATACCTTCAAAAACCCAAAACTGGTATACTTGTAACAAATTTATCCCAAACTATTTTTTTGATCACCGAAACTCCTAACTGGTATACATTTGAGAAATTTACCCCAAACTGGTACACTTGTGACAAATTTACCCTCTGTTAATTTTCGTTAAATTTTACTGTCAAATTATTAAGTTAAATGATACGTAACAGTTGACTGGTATACCAATTTTGGATTTTATACTCCATTTGTCAAAATTTACAATTTTGTAATTTTTTTTGTGGTATTAATTCAATTTAGAGGAGGGTATATTTGTCACAAATTTACTAGTTTGGGGTTTTTGCGGTCGAACAAATTAGTTTGGGATAAATTTGTCATAAATATATTAGTTTAGGGTTTTTTTATGGTCAGATGGGGTAAATTTGTCACATGTGTACCAATTTGAGGTTTTTCACAGTCAAAAAAATAATTTGGGGTAAATTTGTCATAGGTGTACCAGTTTTGGATTTTTTAAGGTATTAACCCTTATACGAAATTACAAACTCTTTTTGAAGTTACGGACTTTTACAATGATTTGTCAATGTTTAAGCAAAATCAAAATTGTCAACTCTTGTGTGAAATAATCTACTCTCATGTTAGGTACTTAATTGTTCCGAAATTATCGATTGTCACTCTGATACCAACATTCATTTGCATAGCTTATCAACATGGGAGAGTCACCAACTTACCAGCTTTTATTTGATTGTTTCAAAAGCACCAATTATTTCAATAATTTATTGACAACTATTTGCGAAGCTTACCATTGGGTTAAAATGGAAAACTTTCATACGATATTATCAACACTTCAAACAATATTGGCTATTTTGTAATTTACCTATATTTATTTGCAGGAACTTAAGTTATCGACTCTTTTATGAAATTCCCAACTTTTACTTGAATCAATTATCGACGATATTACAACAATTCCAATAATGGACCAACAATTATTTGCACAGCTTACCAACTTATGAGGCTACTAATTGTTATAAAAGATCATCAACTATTATTTGAGTCCACTAACGAACATTTAGGGTGGGAAAGATAACCATTATCTTCTCGAACTCTATTTCTGGCCAGCAGATAGATTTTTCAATTTATGTTCCCTAGATAAGTTTATAAGCAAAAATATACGTTTGATAATGATACAAATTTTATATTACTGGAATGGAAATTTGTCTGATAAATCTTATTAAATATCTCCCTCTCGGATGACTAGCGGCAGCAGGCGGTGGTAGACAACAGCAGGAGGGCAGGTGGCGAGAGCAAGCAATGAGAAAAGTTTTTATTTTTCATTTCTGTTTAAAAAATAAAAAAAAACTAGAAAATTTCTACTGTTCATTTTTATTCCAAATCTATTTCTAGACTAAAAATTTGTCTCAAAAATAGAAAAATGAAATTGCTTTACCAAACGAATTTGTGTCCCAAACCTGTTCTCAGGAAAAAAAAAAAGAAAAAACATAATAATTATCATTTGTACTCTTATTCGATTGTTTTGGAGATACCATATCAACATTTGTTTGGGAAAGTTAAGTCACCAACTATTATAACATATGATCACTTTACCTAAATCTATTGCACTTTTGCTAATTCAATTTTAAAAATTTTAATTTTGCCAATTGAATCTTAAATATTTTCACATTTTGCCAATTGAGTTCATGCGGCAAAATTAGCCGGAAATCGCTGACGTGTATAATGGCCGTCCTACGTGGCCCGAAGGGTGTTGACGTATACAATTTTGAATATTATTTTAATATTTTTTATTTTTCCTTTTTTTCTTTTATGCTCTTTTCCTTCTTCTTTTTTTTTTTCTCCTTTTCTCTTCTTTTCTTTTTTCCTTTTCCATGCAAGGGCCACCCTTGCCTGATCCAGCGAGGGCAGCTATCCCCACTTCGCCACGTAGGATCACGACAACCATGTTATCAAATTCTGACCAAAACTGGCAGGATAGACTCAATTGCCAAAATATAAAAAGGTTTAGGATTCAATTGACAAAACTGAAAGTTTTCAAGACTGAATTGGTAAAAATATAATAAGTCTATGACTTCTTGGAAAAAAATTTCTTATAATTATCATGACATTTTAATAATTATCTTTTGCGCTCTCCACTTCAATGCCATGAAATAAAGTTTTATGGCAAAAATCTGTGGCATCCTAAAACTTCATGACAACCTCTAGATGCCTTACAACCTATGGAAGGGCGATGGAAGTATTATTAACCTATGTTGTGGTCTTTAGACCAAAGAAGTGTAATAGATTAATGGCCGAGCACCTAATGGGTGATTATTTTGTTGGAAACATGCTTTATGTCCATATGAGACCAAGGATTTTATTTGACGAGGAAATTATTTTTTTGGCCATGAATTTTATAAGTTGGATTTTGTTAAACTATGTTACAAAGTATTATGGCCATTTAAATTTGTAATTTAGTACTTTGTCTAAATAGGGATTAAGTTGGATTTAAAAAAAAAAAAAAAAAAAGGTAAACATGGGCCATTTAAGTTTGGGCCTTAGACCCAATAGTGTTGGACCTAAGGTGGGCCAAAAGGTCCGGCCCATAGAGCCCATGAAGGGCTGTCGACGCACGGAGGGGGAGGAGGAGCCGAATGGCTCCCTCCAAGTGTTTTCGGCAAGGGAGACACTTGTCTCCTTCTTGGGAACAAGTGTCCCCCCATGCAAAAATGAAGATGCATGCCATTTTCTTTTCAACCAAAAAGGGAGAGTGGGCGGATTGAGAGAGAGTGACCGTCCGAGAGAGAGAGGAGTGTTGTGCGAAGGAGAGGAAGAGAGAGACCAGCCCGTGCATGAGAAGGAAGGAAGAGAGGGTCCGTTGCCGCCGTGCTCCGCCGTCGAGCTCGCCGTTCGGTTGCTGAGTTTCACTTGGTTTGGAGGCAAGTGGGATCCCTTGATCTACTCTTGCTTGCTGTGTTTTATGTATGTGATTAAACGGTGAAATTTCGGATGTGTAGGATGTATAGAACTCGAAGATTACAAGAGCGGTGTTCTAGTCTAGTATGCTGTTTTTGAGAAAAACATTTCGACCTTGGATGTTCTAGTGAGTTGCATGCGATGTTCTAGTTGAAATTTGACTTCGACTTCTTAATGAATGTTGTAAAGGACTTCTTGGAGAATAACATACTCAAATTTAAGACAAATCGAACAAGTATAGGTAGGTGAAATCGTTGTTCTTTGGAAAGACTAGATCTGGAATTTTTGGTACCGACTCTTGATGAATTCGTGGACTGTAAGGTAACCTTTTTGTTGGAATCTCACTTCGATTCCTTAAGGAAAGTTGTAAAGGACATCTTGAGGTATAACATATAAAAAATTTAGAGAAAACGAACAAGAATAGGTAGGTGAAAATCGTGGTTCTTTAGAAAGACTAGATCTGGAAACTGTTGTGCTGACCTTTGGTGATTTCATGAGCTGTAAGGCAATTTTCGAGCTGGAATCTCACTTTGTGTTCTTGATAAAAGTTGTAGAGGACTTCTTGAAGTTTAACATATCAAAATTTGAGGGAAAACGGTCAAGTATTTGATGGTGAAATCATTTTTCTTCAGAGATGTTAGATCTGGAAAACTGTTATGTTGATCCCTTGCGATTCTGTGAATTTTGTAAAATTATCCAGTCCGAATTTGATCTCGTGTCCTTGATAAGAATTGTAGATAACATTTTGAGGAACAACATACCCAAATTTGAGAATAAACGGACCAGTATTGATTCGGGAAATGATTTTTCTTTGAAAGGGTTAGATCTGGACAGTGAACCGAGAGTTAAGGGAGAGTTATAAAAATTATATCTTTTAATCCAGAAGGAATTTGATTTCGATTCCTTCATGGGAATTTTATCTCTAGGTTTCATATATAACATATTAAAATCTCAGAATTTTCTGAGTTCATTTAAGGGCTTAATCGAAATTATTTCCGAAACTGTGCAAAAGTGGCGCTGGAATTTCTTTTGCTGTGATGTATGGATCTATGTGATTGATGTGAAACTTTCTTGACATGGTATTCTTCACGAAATATCTTCCACTGGATCTTTTTTACATCATGTTAAATTTTTAGAATTTATTGAGATGGTTTACTAATTTTCCAAGAATTTTTACTAAGGAGGTGCATTCTGTTTTACCCGAAAATTGGTTCTATTTTCAAAAACCAATGAACTGCATTATGAAATGTGATATCGTGGGTGTTATGTGCACTGCATATATGGTGACATTTGGCATATTACATGACATCAAAAAGTTGGTTTAGACCCTTGATATTGTTGCATCAAATGCCATGTTGAAAATGAGACATATATGTGATTATGAATTGTGATAATAATGATACCGTTGGAGGTGTGAGCCGACGATGCCTCGGGTGTGTCAGGATGCCCAGTGGCCTAGTGGCGTAATTCCGGAGGGTCCTCGGGAGTTTTGAGATGCCCGGTGGTATACGGTACGTAATTCCAGGGGGAAACACCTGGTGGTATGTCGGTACGTAATCCCGGAAGCCCTAGAGGTGTGTGCCGGGGGGATTCCTCATAATGCCAGTTGGGGCACGAGATGCCCGGAGGTGTGTGCCGGATGCTCAGAGGTGTGTGCCGGATGCCCAGAGGTGTGTGTCGGAGGCTCCTCGCGATGCTAGGTTGGGTGTGAGCGATAGATGAGGGATGCAAACATTGGTCCCTGGAAGAAAAATGATGAGATCCTTTTGAAAGATAAAACTGGAAATTGAATCATGCGCATGGGTGTGTGCATATGGCATGATGCATGATCTACTTATGAACGTAAATTGATGCTATTTGACATTGAGAATGCGATCATGAAGGCTTGAATGGATCTCATGGTGATATATGCATGACTGTTTGATGATATATGTGCAAGTGCATGGTGGTATATGCACATTGCATGGTGATATATGCATGGCTGCTTGATGATATTTGCACAAGTGCATGGTGGTATATGCACGTTGCATGGTGATATATGCATAGCTGTATGGTAATGTATGCTCAATAGCATGGATGATATGTACTCTACTTGTGATATTATGATTGTCTTGCTTGTTGCATCGTGTAGTTTGATGGATCTTTACTGCTGAGTGGTTGTACTCACCCCGTTTGGGGACTAACATTTCAGACTAGACAAGATACCTCTACTACCACTACCACCAATAGATGGATCGAGTGGTTGGATATGACCGTGAGGAGGAGAATAGCAAAAGAGGAAACTTTTGGACGCCGACACTGGTCGATGGACTTTAAGTATACGACTGTTGTAAAAGATGTCAGTCATCTTTTGAAGTATAGCCGAGTATAAAAGACTACGGCATTTTGATGTACCGATGAATGATGTCCATCTGGTTTAAGTAAATAAAAGTGTTCGGCTTTTACCTATAAATGTTTAGTTGGTGTGCATCGTTTTCTGATTATAGGGAAGGGAGTTGATGGATGTGCTTCCGCCATATTAATTGCGCAGGGACCGATCTTAATGATATAAACCCCCAGGATTGATAAACCTTCAGGTCAAGCAAGAGAATAGTAATCGAACTGTGGCGACCCTAACGGTTCGGGGGCCGTCGAGGGGTGCCACAAAATCACAAATTGAAAGTATCATTGCATGATAAATGAGAACATGACTTGTTGATTTATCAATAAGAAATAGAAAAAATGGATCTTGGAAGGAAGAGAGAGAGAGAGAGAGAGAGAGACTTGTTGATTTATCAATAAGAAATAGAAAAAATGGATCTTGGAAGGAAGAGAGAGAGAGAGAGAGAGAGAGAGAGAGAGAGAGAGAGAGAGAGTGGTCGAAATTTGGGCTTTACTAGCGTAATAGAAGTTCGGCTATTTTGAGAATAATAAATTGTTGTGAGCCACAAATTCTTGAAAGAGTAAATCCCGTAACAATTTATAATTATTTGTTATTTGATTTTTTATGATCCATAACAGACTATTAATTTTGAAGTAGATTAAAAACTGTGGCCCAATCATTTTTTTTTTTTAATTTTTAATGTCCGGCAATACAAACGAACAAGAAACTTACCTAATGAAAGCGTTTTCCTTTTATAAGAAAGGAGAAATTTTTTTCTAATTTAACTTCAAGTGCTTATATATATACTAAGAACACTTTCTGTTGACTTACTATTATTCATATTCCGAATATAAAAAAATCTATGAAATGATTACACCGAGATTCTTTTCAATGAAACAAACATCCTCTATAATTTATGGGTTTGAAGCTTAGTGTTAATATATTTTTAAAAAAAATCATTCCACTGAAAATGTTGGCACGTGCCCATCCTAATCTTTTGTATCTATTTTTTCCCCGGAGGGAGGGGACTCTCAACCACCGCGATTTAATTATTGAAAGAAAAAAGTAATATCGGAAGTATCCATGACATTACTAATAGACCTTGTATTATCCATGTAGACATCTTTATTATTGAGATGCTTGAAAATGTTGGCACTTGCCTATCCTAATTTTGATGGATTCATTATAAGGGAAGCTGATTTTTTGCATCCATTTTTCCTAGAGAGGGGACTCTCAACTGCCCCGATTCAATTATTGAAAGAAAAAAGTAATATCGGAAGCATCCATGAAATTACTGATGGACCTTGTACTATCCATGTGGACATATTTATTACTGAGATGCCCGAAAATGTTGGCACAAGCTCGTCCTAATTTTGATGGATCCATTATAAGGGAAGCTGATTTTTTATATCCATTTTTTCCCCAGAGAGATGAGACTCTCAACCACTGCGATTCAATTATTGAAAGAAAAAAGTAATATCGGAAGCATCCATGAAATTACTGATGGACCTTCTACTATCCATGTGGACATCTTTATTGCCAAGATGCTTGAAAATGTTGGCACGTGCCGTCCTAATTTTGATGGATCCATTATAAGGGAAGCTGATTTTTTGTATCCATTTTTTCCCTGGAGAGTGGGGACTCTCAACTACCGCAATTCAATTATTGACAGAAAAAAGTAACATTAGAATCATCCATGAAATTACTGACGGACCTTGTACCATCCATGTGGACATCTTTATTGTTGAGATGCTTGAAAATGTTGGCATGTGCCCATCCTAATTTCGATGGATCCATTATAAGGGAAGCTGATTTTTTGTTTCCATTTTTCCCTGGAGAGAGGGGACTCTCAAACACCTCAATTCAATTATTGAAAGAAAAAAGTAATATTGGAAGCATCCATGAAATTACTGATGGACCTTGTACTATCCATGTAGACATATTTATTACTAAGATGCCCGAAAATGTTGGCACGTGCCTGTCCTAATTTTGATGGATCCAATTATAATGGAAGCTGATTTTTTGTATCCACTTTTTTCCCTAGAGAGAGGGCTCTCGACCACCACGATTCAATTATTGAAAGAAAAAGTAACACCGGAAGCATCTATGAAATTACTGATGGACCTTGTTTCTATCCATGTGGACATCTTTATTACAGCGATGCCCGAAAATGTTGGCACGTGCCTGTCCTAATTTTGATGGATCCATTATAAGAGAAGCTAATTTTTTGTATCCATTTTTTTACCTAGGGAGAGGGGACTCTTAATTGTGGCAATTCAATTGTTGAAAGAAAAAAGCAATATCGAATGCATCCATAAATTACTGGTGGACCTTGTACTATCCATGTGGACATCTTTATTGTTGAGATGATTGAAAATGTTGGCACGTGCCCATCCTAATTTTGATGGATCCATTAAAAGGGAAGCTGATTTTTTGTATCCATTTTTCCTCGGAACGAGGGGACTCTCAACCACCGCGATTCATTTATTGAAAGAAAAAAGTAATATCGGAAGCATCAATGAAATTACCGATGGACCTTGTACTATCCATGTGGACATCTTTATTACTGAGATGCTCGAAAATGTCGGCATGTGCCATCCTAATTTTGATATATCCATTATAAGGAAAGATGATTTTTTGTATCCATTTTTTCCCTGGAGAGAGGGGATTCTCAACCACTGCAATTTGATTATTGAAAGAAAAAGGTAATATCAGAAGCATCCATGAAATTATTGGCGGACCTTCTACTATCCATGTGGACATCTTTATTGCTGAGATGCTTGAAAATGTCGGCACGTGCCTGTCCTAATTTTGGTGGATCCATTATAAGGGAAGCTGATTTTTTGTATCCATTTTTTCCTTGAAGAGAGAGGACTCTCAACCACCATGATTCAATTATTGAAAGAAAAAAGTAATATAAGAAGCATCCATGAAATTACTCATTGACCTTCTTCTATCCATGTGGACATCTTTATCACTGAGATGCCCGAAAATGTTGGACATGCCTGTCCTAATTTTGATGGATCCATTATAAGAGAAGCTAATTTTTTGTATCCATTTTTTCCCCTAAGAGAGAGGACACTCAACCACGGCAATCCAATTATTGAAAGGAAAAAGTAATATTGGAAGCATCCATGAAATTACCGATGGACCTTGTACTATCCATGTGGACATCTTTATTATTGAGACACCCGAAAACATTGACACATGCCCGTCCTAATTTTAATGGATCCATTATAAGGGACGCCAGTTTTTTTGTATCCATTTTTTCTCCGGAGAGAGGGGACTCTCAACCACCGTGATTCAATTATCAAAAGAAAAAAATAATATCGGAAGCATCCATGAAATTACTAGTAGACCTTGTACTATCCATGTGGACATCTTTATTATTGAGATGCTTGAAAATGTTGGCATGTGCCATCCTAAATTTGATGGATCTACTATAAGGAAAGATGATTTTTGTATCCATTTTTTCTCTGAAGACAGGGGACTCTCAACCACTGTGATTCGATTATTGAAAGAAAAAAGTAATATCGAAAGCATCCATGAAATTACTTGTGGACTTTGTACTATGCATTAAATGCTAAAAACCACAAAACCACGCGCTATTGTTTGTCAATACAATGGAAGAGGATTGCATTTTTTTTTACTTTGACCCAGTCAAATTACGTAGCGATATCATGTCCAAACACCGTGTCTCGCAAGCTATCATACCCTTCTGTGCCTGATTAAATTTTTTTTTTTTGGGGGGGTTCGAAAACTGGGACTGCCTAGGATCCTCTCCTTTTTCCGTATTGCCGCCTCCTTCTCCCTCCTTATTCTCACCCTCGCGGCTCTCCCCTTTCTCGCTGCCTCATTCTACGAAGGAGTATAAGAAGGACTTGCCATGGCCCGACCCAGCGAACAACGACGGAGAACGAAGAACTGAGGATATCATCCACGTTCAGCCGCGACGAGACCCCACCGTTCTTGGGCTTCCTCGGTGCGGCAGCTGTGCTCGTGTTTTTCTACATTATAGATTCTTGTCGCCCAGAATTCTACTTCTTTCCTCAAGTTCATCGTTCTGATTAGTCATCTCTGACGATCGTCTTTTCTGCTGTTCTGTTCAAGGAGCTGTTCTATTCAAGGATCTCTTCCAGAAAGACTTTTGAGTAGGCATCGGTGAACATGGAGCTACAAATAAACGATGCGGCTGCGAATAACGGAATAGCAGACTCGGCTGCTTATACAGACTTCAAAGAAATTGAGGAGATGGCGGTTTCATCGGGATTTGACTACGAGGTGTTCTTGAGCTTTAGAGGACCAGATACTCGAGCAGGTTTCACCGACTTTCTTTATATCAGTCTGAACGATGCAGGAATCCGTGCCTACAGAGATGACGAAGAGCTGCGGGTTGGGGAAGAGATTGGCCCAGAGCTTCTCCGTGCAATCAAGCAGTCAAGAATCTCCATTCCCATCTTCTCAAAAGGATATGCCTCCAGCAAATGGTGTCTCAAGGAGTTGGTCCAGATGGTGAAGTGCAAGAAAATCATGGGACAGAAGATCATGTCCATTTTCTATGACGTGGAACCTTACGAAGTTCGGCACCAGATCGGCGGGTATGGACAGGCCTTCATTGAGCACGAAAGCAAGAAGCAATACGATGATGGAACTATTAGCGAGTGGAAGGCCGCTCTTAGTGAAGTCGGAGCACTAAAGGGATGGGACCTACAAAGCATGCCCAACAGGTGATTATTTCTAAGATTAAGTTTACTGCAATAGCTTCTATCCTTAGAATGCAAATTAGTTGTGATTGAGACCTTGCTGAAGTTGTGTTATTTCTCGTATTGAAGCTGAATGTATTTCTAGAAAGATTAGTAATTATTCAAAAATCATGCCAAAAAAAAGGCATGATTGCCGGAATTTGATTTTTTCCAAGCTTAACTATATGTTATAAGTCCATTTTCATCTTTCTCTTTTCGAATGACATTATTTAGTTCATATAATTTCAATAAGGAGTCTATCCAAATGCGGTGTTAGATTTTCTAATTTGGTTTGGCCTGACTAGTTGTTGTTCAAACCCAATTTTCTAATTCCATTTGTTTAACTCCAAAAAAAATTAGGCGTGAAGGAAATTTCGTGAAAACAATCGTCAAGAAGGTTTTCCATGAGTTGAAAAAAGGTTACTTGGCATTACCGGGTTGCTTGGTTGAAGTCGACAATCATGTGAGTGAAATCATGAGGATGATTGGCCCTCAGACACATGAAACATGGATTGTTGGTATCCATGGAATGGGAGGTGCTGGAAAGACCACTCTTGCCAAAATAATCTACAATAAATTTTCACCTAATTTTGAGCATTGTTGTTTCCTTTCTGACATTCAAGAAACTTCGAAGGTAAATGGTGTTGAGTACTTACAGAAGCAGCTGATCTCCAATGTCCTAAAAAAGAATTGGATAGATATAAGCATAAGCAACATAGACGAAGGGATTGAGATGATTAAAGATCGGTTATGTCGTAAAAGACTTCTCCTTCTCCTTGATGATGTTGACAGAAAGAATCAATTGAATGCACTTATGGGCAAGCGCGATTGGTTCGGGGAAGGAAGTAAGGTTATCATCACTAGTAGAAACAAAGAGGTTCTCAACGTTCCTCAAGTGGATTGGACTTATGAACTTAACTGCATGGATTTCAACAAATCTCTTCAACTTTTCAGCATACATGCCTTCAGAAGAGATTGTCCTTTGGATGATTATCTTGACCATTCCAGAAAGGCAGTAGCCATTGCTGGAGGTCTTCCTTTAGCTCTTGAGGTTATGGGTTCGCTTTTATCGGGCAAGAGTAAAGAAAACTGGGATGCCATACTGAAAAAGTTGGAAAAAGTTCCTCATGAGGAAGTCAGCCGTAAGCTAACGATAAGTTATGAGACATTGGATGATCGGCAAAAGCACGTCTTTCTCGATATAGCTTGTTTTTTCATTGGATATAACAAAGAAATTGCAATCCATATGTGGGATGAGAACGAATTTTTTCCTAAAGAAGCTTTGGAAGTTCTGGAGCATATGTCCTTGATAAAGATCGAAAAAAATAATAACTTATGGATGCATGATCTAATAAGGGACCTGGGGCGAGAAATCATCCGCCGAGAGAGTAATATGGTAACAGAGAAGCAGAATAGAGTGTGGGATCCTCTTGAAGCGTTAAATCTGCTGAGGACAAACCAGGTAAAAGCTCCCTGCTATCAGTGCAATTTGGCTACTTTCTCTTTTAGATGACACAAAACTCGAGGGGTTGATAATGTGTTTCCTTTTTGGCAGGAAAAGCAAAATGTTGAGGCTCTCCGTCTCCAGTTTCATCATTCAGAAGAACACCGTTTTGCAGATGCGGACTTAATGAGACTTCCAAATCTAAGGTTACTTAAGGTTGATTACGGGTCCTGTTTACCAGAACATAGGAGACAGAACGGCATTGTGCCTCCATTAGCACGGACGAAACGGCAGAAATTTCCTCCTCAGATCAACTTTTTCCGGAAGAAATCACATCTACTTCCGAAGTTGCAATGGCTTACTTAGCAAAATATGCCTCCAGACTATGACATAACCAAACTATCCATGACGAATCTAGTCGTTCTCAGTCTAGCAGAGAGCGACATAACCCATCATTGGAACGGTTGGAGCCATATAAAGGTGTGACATATGCTGGGAACATCTCTCTGTTAACTCCAAAGCTTGATCCTTTCATGATTTTTGATCTTTTTGTTGTTGCAAAAGGCAAAGAACTTAAAAGTTCTGAATTTGTCGGCTTGCTGGTTTTTGGTTAAAACTCCCAACTTCTCAGGACTTGCAAATTTGGAACGACTGATCATGAAGAACTGTAGACGCTTGGTTAGTGTCGATAAATCCATCTGTAAGTTACAACGTTTGGTTTTCTTGGATGTCAGATTTTGTCGGCAACTTCGTGACTTGCCAAATGAGATTCACGAGCTAAAGTCTTTGAAAGAGCTCCTTACTGAAGGCACACAAATACAGGACGATATGAGCTCCAGCCCGTCCTATGGACAGCATCTTTAGCTTATATTATGAAAAACAGATAGGGCAAAGAGAATGAAGAAAACCAATGCTGTTGGAACATGTTTGTCGTTCTTTGTGTTGCCTCCTTTCACAGTTCTTGGGACGCTTGTAAAATCCCGCTTGCTGAACACGGAATTCGTTTCATGGAGGGTAGATATGTAACGTTGATGGTGAATTCTATACCGGTGGTAATTCACAAAAGACGTTAGGGATTTACAACCATCTATGTAATAGTAGCTTATTAAGTTTTTCATAAATTCACTATTCATGATTAAATATTAGTACTTATAATAGTAACTCACCAGTAAAATCAATAATATTCTACGAGGAACTTATAGGGATATGAAAAGTTATCATTCATTTATTATATTTTTTGATGATGATATGTGGACATGAGCCATGAGATATGCATGTGTCACGGTCCGTGATTCTCCTGTACCCGTGAACCCTTGAGAGCGAAGCTTGGGGTTATCGAGTAAAGAGTGGGGATGTTGAGAGGATGAACTCAACTAATTCGTGGGAGTGGTGTGTGCTAAGATATCTATGATAGAAGGATTATATTATTTAGGAGCTCTGAATGCAAAATTGATCTCCAGTGCACAAATTGATCGGAAACTGATGCCGCTTTCCTGATGAGACCATCGTAAGCCGAAACCAGTTGTTGACCCTCAAGAGATCTGTTGTCTCACTCGATGGATTAAACGTCCGAGCGAAGTTGGGCGGACATGGTATGATCTCATATAAAAAAAACTATTCACCGTCTTGTCCACTGGAACATCCATAGAAGAAAGGCTGGCCTAGTGAATTTCGCTTGCCAAGTGCCGCACAGGTTATTCCGCGACCAAGAAACTACCAACCCGTGACTATTATTCGCTTCTAGGGCTCACACGTATATTTTGCCATGTGGAGAGCATGTAAGACATGACCTAATCGCCAATGAAACACTTCCCCTATGCGAGTAGTATGGGATTTAAGAAGGCATGGGGTCTATTGTATAAAAATGATATGATATCCTATGTTTTATATGCATGAATTGGGCTCACGATGCATTGAAATAATATGATAGGAAAATTTTCGAATGCGAAAAAGAAAAATAAGAATGATGGTGAGGATGACAAATGATGTGATATAATAGTCGTCATTATGCTCATATGCATAATTGTATTTATCCTTGCTGATATTGGGGACAATTGGGATGCATGAGCTTGGCCCAAACTCTTCGGTAGTTTCACCCTTCAAATACCTTGCACCAAGGAAGTCGAGGAGTAAGTGGCAGTCCCATAAACGGAATAAACCGACATACCTGTCGAACGAAGATTTTCCTCAATAAAGCTTGCCTCAAGCAACCACAGCCTTCCCCCCCAAAAAAAAAAAAAAAAATCGGTTTCGACATTCATATAACCTTTTTGGCCCTTGCATTTATGCATAAAGCAAATTCGTTACTAGGCAAGGATCACAGTGATATTTATATTGGTAAAATGATAACAGACAGAAAAAGTAGGGTTAGTTTTTTTTTTTTTGATAACATAATAAATAATAAATCGATGGGAGATGAGAATTTCGGTGAATTAAAAAGAAAAAGAATTTTAGTCAAAATGCGGGTGAAAATAACCTAATCGGGTAAATAAAAATGCTCCCTTCCCCCCCTCGAGCACGAGCGGATTTTTGCTCTTTTTTGGGCCTCCTCGCCTCTTGGTCCACCGTGCGCTCTGCTCCTCCACGCGCTCGGCGATGCCAGCCGGCGGCTACGGCGAGGCCCGTCCGGCGGCGGTGCCATCAAAAGCGGTTCGCTCTCCGGTACGGTACGGTTTACAAAGCCATTGGCATCGGACGCGTCATCGAAGGCGTCGGCACGGTCGTGAGGAGCTGGTCGGGCCGGCGGCGTCCCCTCCCGCGAATATGGAGTACGAGAACAAGCACGTTCTCGCTCCCATGGTTCGAGTCGTGAGTTCAAGAAAACCTCCTTAAAACCCTTCTGATCGACTCGCGTCATCGTGCTTCGATTTGTTGCGGAATGAATTTGGGTAACGAATTTCGAGATTTGCAGGGGACGCTACCTTTGAGGTTGCTTGCTGCTCAGTATGGTGCCGATATAACGTACGGGGAGGAGATTATCGACCACAAGTTTCTCAAATGCGAGCGGAGAACGACCGGTACGGTGCGCACCTGCTTTGGAAGGAAAGTCTGGTAGAAGTATGCTGTTGATGTGTTATATGAATAGACTGTGGTTGATTCCATGTCTACAATGTGAGGAGGAGAATCTGACTTGAATTTGATTTGTTTTTTAGTAAAAAAAGCTATGATGCTGATGCATTTGTTTCTTTTACATTTGCAACCAGCTGCTTTGGAGTTGCTGTTGGCCCGGGGTACTACTAGTCTAGGAATTGCTGTTAAAATTTGAAGGTGGGTTTGCTAGCTAAACCTAAGAAACTTTCAATCTTGGCAAAAAGCTGCCTTTACATGAGCAGGCAAGTTTGATCATTTCTCACTGTGATTTTTGAGGAAGAGGGTGATATTCTGAAGTGGGAATTCCAAGACCCATTACTTTACACTTTTCGCATCCATTCCATCGTCCTCTCCATTCCAGATAAGGGCATATAAATTTCTCCCATTTTCTTTTCCCTCGATCTGCATTCTTTCAAACGAGGAGAAAGGCAATGGGATTTTTACTTCCCTCATTTGCATTTTTCCAATATTGTTCTCATGAAAATTAAGGATATAAGTATAATTGGTGAGACTCGTAGGTGGATGCTCAAATAGAGAATACGTGGATGTTTCTTTACATCACATTGATATTTCACCTTCAAGCATTTACTAGAACAGTAGCTGTTTTTATGCTATGGATGGTAGTCGATCAATAAAATTTCAGAGCAGATAGGTTTTGATATCTGGAATCCTCGAGTTTTACTAAGAAGCGACTTTCTACTTTGCTGATCAATGTTTGCAAGCTAAAGCACTTTCACATGAGCTCTTCTATTTAAGTACCTTAGCAAATAAGTACTCGATGCTTTGTGTTGATAAGTGGACAGCAATTGCAAAAGTTATTGTATATTGCTCAAGTTCATTGACATTTACTTATGCTCCAAGATGATATGCGCTTGGCCTTGGAGATGACAGTGACACATATTGGCAAGATTTTAGCAAGCCAATTGTTCATTTCGGTCTTAATCTTAGTTTTCACGCTCTCCTTATATAAATGTAAAGGCATAAGGTGACTTTGAAAATGCCTTGACTTTGGGACTTTGCCTTGACTGAAGCGTTCATATTGGAGTCAAATGTTATTTGGTATTTGGCATTTCAAGCACTTATGGCAGAGCAACTTTAAAATGAAACCAGAGGTAAAGAAAAAGAAGGAGAAGTGCAGAGAACTAGAGAATTGTCGAGGGCAGGCAGGGCCGTGATGTGAGTCCTGAATGAACATCCAGCTGCTTAATAAGAAAAAAGTCCTAGTAAGAAACATCCAGTTATATAGGAAACTTAATTAAATTCTAATGAGAATCAAATGCTAAAAGATATAGGACTGCTAATATATGCATGAGATGATCCTAATCCCTTAGGCCTCTTATTTGATTTGTGAAGTCCATCTTCCACCAAAACTTCGAAGGAACGTCAATATCTGAACAAATATCATCTTGCATTGTTTTGCTGGCCGCATCAGAAATCTTGTGAAGAAAGTTTCTCTTCTCTGAAGTTTTATTTTCCCTCTTTCATCAGAGCGCATTGGTTCGGCAGATTTTGTGGAGAAAGGAACAGAAAATGCTGTTTTTGAAGATTCTTCTGGGAAGCTATCAAGCAGTCATTTATTTTGTTCCACACTTTAAGTATGCTAAGGAGGAAATGAAATAGGTGAGAGAATTTTAACCAAACAAATATAGTAGTACAAAGAGGATCATTTGGAAGTTTGTAACCTATCCGGGACTGCCTCATTTTTTGTTGGTTCGAAAATCGGGACAGCCTTTCTTTTTTTTTTTTTTTTTCTGCCCCTGCTGCTGCCACTCCTTCTCACTCTTTTTTATTGGTTCAAAAACTGGAACGGCCTAGAATTCTTCTTTTTTCCTGCAGCTGCCACCTTCTCACTCTTTCTCCACGCCCGCGCAACTCTCTCTCGTTCTCGTTGCCTTACTCTCTTTACTCTGTCACCCACGACTCTCTACCACTCAGAGCGAAGAAGGAGAACAAGTAGGACTTACCATCGCCCAATCCAGCGAACAGCGACGGAGAGCTGAGGATGCCATCTACGTTCAGCCGCAATGACACCGCACCGTACTTGGGCTTCCTCGGCGAGGCAGCTGCGCTCGTTTTTTCTTCATTAAAGATTCTTATCCCCCAAAGTTCTATTTCTTCCCTTTTGATTTTGTTTCGATTTTGATCTCCAATTCATCGTTCCGATTCGATTGTCTTTTCTCTGTTTTGTTTAAAGATCTCTTCGGGAGAAGGCTTTGAGTAGGCATCACTGAAGAGGGCGCTACCCATAAATGATGCAGCTGCGAACAATGGAATAGCGGCCCGGCTGCTTGGATATACACTTAGAAAGAAATTGAGGAGATAGCGGTTTAAACGGGATTTGACTATGAGGTGTTCTTTTGAGCTTTAAAGGACCAGATACTCGAGCAGGTTTCACCGACTTCCGTGCATACAAAGATGACGAAGAGTTGTCGGTCGGGGAATAGATTGGCCTGGAGCTTCTCCATGCAATCAAGCAGTCAAGAATCTCCATTTTCATCTTTTCAAAAGGATATGCCTCCAGCAAATGGTGTCTCAAGGAGTTGGCCTGGAGTGCGGAGTGCAAGAAAATTATGGGACAAAAGATCATGCCTATTTTCTATGACGTGGAACCTTGCGAAGTTCAGCACCAGACTGGCGGGTATAGACAGGCCTTCCTTCAGCACAAAAGCAAGAAGCAATACGATGATGGAACTATCAGCGAGCAGAAGGCCGCTGTTAGTGAAGTCGGAGCACTAAAGAGATGGGACCTCTGTAGCATGCCCAACAGGTGATTTTATTTCTTAGATTAAGCCTACAGCAATAGCTTGTATACTTAGAAAGCAACTTAGTTCTGATTGACTCCTTGCTGAATTTTTGTTATTTTGAGTATTGAAGTTGAATGTTTTCCTGGAAAAGTAAAAAATCATTCAGAAATCATACCCAAAAAGTGGGATGGTTGGCCAGAATTCTACTTTTTATAAGCTTAATCATATGTTATGAGTCCATTTTCATCCTTCTCTTTTCGAATATCATTAATACAGTTCATATAATTCTAATGAGGAATCTATCCAAACGGGGCGTTAGATTTTCTAATTTGATTTGACCTGACCATTTGTTGTGCAACCCAATTTCCTAATTCCATGCGTTTCAACTCGCAAAATATTAGGCACGAGGGTGACTTAGTGAAAACAGTCGTCAAGAACGTTTTCATTGAGTTGAAAAAGGGTTGTTTGGCATTATCGAATTGCTTGGTGGAAGTCGACAATCACGTGAGTGAATTCATGAGAATGATTTGTCCTCAGACACGTGAAACTTGGGTTGTTGGTACTTATGGAATGGGTGGTGTTAGAAAGACCACTCTTGCCAAAATCATCTACAATCAACTTTTACATGATTTTGAGCATCATTGTTTCCTAACATTCGAGAAACTTCGAAGGTAAAGGGTGTTGAGCACTTGCAGAATCAGTTGATCTCCGACATCCTCAAAGGGAATTGTAAACATAAAAGTGTAAGCAACACAGACGAAGGGATTGAGATGATTAAAAAAATGTTGTGTGGCAAAAGGCTTCTCCTTCCCCTTGATGATGTTGACCAAAAGAATCAATTAAATGCACTTATGGGCAAGCGCGAGTGGTTCGGTGAAGGAAGTATGCTTATCACCACTAGTAGAAACAAAGAGGTTCTCAACGTTCCTAAAGTGGATTGGAGCTATGAACTCAACTGTATGGATTTTGACAAATCTCTTCAACTTTTCAGCAAACATGCATTCAGAAGAGATTGTCCTTTGGATGATTATCTCGCCCACTCTAGAAAGGCGGTAGGCATTGCTGGAGGTCTTCCTCTAACTCTCGAGGTTATAGGTTTGCCTTTATCTTACAACAATAAAGAAAAGTGGGATGCCATACTGAACAAGTTGGAAAAAATTCCTCATGAGGAAGTCAGCAGTAAGCTGAAGATAAGTTACGAGGCGTTGGATGATCGGCAAAAGCACGTATTTCTCGATATAGCTTGTTTTTTCATTGAATGTAAAAAGAATTTGGAATCCACATGTGAGATGAGACTGAATTTTTCCAAAAGAAGCATTGGAAGTTTTGCAGCATACGTCCTTGATAAAGATTAACAAAGTAATAAGCTCTGGATGCATGATGTGATAAGGGACATAGGGCGAGAAATCATCGGCCAAGATAGTGATATGGTAACAGAGAAGCAGACTAGGGTGTGGGATGCTGATGAAGCGTTAGATTTGCTGATGACAAACCAGGTGAAAGCTCCCTGCTACCACTGGAATTTGGCTACTTTCTCTTTTAGGATGACACAAAACATGAAGGGTTAATACTGTGTTTCCATTTTGGCAGGAGAAGGAAAAAGTTGAAGCTTTCAGTTTCCAGTTTCGCCATAAGGCAGAACACCGTTTTGCAGATGAGGATTTCATGAGACTTCCAAATCTAAGGCTCCTTACAGTTATTGGTGACATTGGAAATCAGAAAAAAGGCCTTGAAATCGTGTTTGGATCAGTAATGAGGAAATTACGGCAGGATTTTCATCTTCCGACCAACTTTTTCCTGAAGAAGTCGCATCTACTTCCGAAATTGCGAATGTTTTCTTGGCAGAATATTCCTCTAGACTTTAATATAGCCAAACTATCCATGAAAAATCTAGTAATCCTCGTTCTATCAAGCAGCAACTTCACCCATCGGTGGGACGGTTGGAGCCATATAAAGGTGTGACATATATGCTAGGAACGTCTGTCTATCTGTTAAATCTACAACTTGATCGTTTAATGATTTTTTATCTTTCTATTGTTGCAGATGGCGAAGAGCTTAGAAGTTCTGATTTTATTGAATAGCCGGCGCTTGGTTAGAACTCCCGACTTCTCAGGACTTAACAAATTTAGAACAACTGATCATGCAGTACAATATAAACTAAGTGTCCATAAATCCAGTGTTCAGTTAAATTGCTTTAATAGATGTGTGCGACTGCTGGAAACTTCGTGAGCTGCCAAATGAAATTCGGGAGCTAAACTCTTTGAAAGAGCTCCGCATCAAGGGCACACAAATACAGCGCACTGAGTTTTAGCCCCTACCATGAAAAACAGATGGCGCCAGGAGAAAGGAGAAAATCAATGTTGTTGTAACATGTTTGTGGCTCTGTGTTGCGTTCTTTCACAGTTTCTGGGACCTTTGTACATTTCTGCTCACCGAACACCGAACTTTATTTCGTGGATGGTAGATAGGTAACATTGATGGTAAATTCTACATCGTTGAAATTCGTCCAATCGGTATGCTACTATTAGGCTACCGGTGGTAATTTACGAAGGACACCCCATCTATGTAATACTAGCTTATTATGTTGTTCATAAATTCACTAGTCATGATTAAATATCAGCGGTGCAAATAGTAACTCATCGGTGAATTCAATAATATTTTATGAGGAACTCATAAGGATATGAAAAGTTATCATTCATATATTATATTGTTTGATGATGATATGTGGACATGAACCATGGGATATGCATGACTATTATTCACTTTTTTTTGTGGGGGTTGGGGTTGTGGTTGGGGTGGGGTGGGGGTTCATATTATTCACTTGTTGGGCTTGCGTGTATATTCTGCCATGCTGAGAGCACGGACGACATTACCTATTCGTCAATCAAACACTTCCCTATACGAGTAGTATGAGACGTAAAAAGGCATGGGCTCTCCAGTCTGAAAATGATGTGACATCCTACGTTTATGCCAGAATTGGGTTCGCGATGCATTGAAATAATATATTAGGGACATGAGGTAAAAAAATTGAAAATAAGGATGATGATGAGTATGACAAATGATGTGACATAAGAGCCATCATTATGTTCGTATGCATGATTGTATTATCTTGGCTGATGTCGAGAATAACTGCGATGCGGGAGTGAGTCCTATATGCTCGGAGAGAGAGGATCCCCTTTTGTGTCGCCCGCTCAGCCCAAACTCTTCCGTAGTTTCACCCTTTTAAATATCTCGCACCAAGGAGTCGGACCCAAACGAAATAAACGGGCATACGTGTCAAATGAAGATTTTCCTCGAGAATCGTAAGTTTTCTCCCACTGATTTCAGCAAGCATATAACCTTTTTAACCCTTACATTTTTACATAAAGCAAATCCGTTTCAAGATGAGGATCATAGTCTCAATGATCTATCGTGAGTTCGTATTCGTTCTTCTAATTAATTCTGTCATTGGGTCCTCTTAACATTTTGTTGCTGCACTCAAGTCCTATTTTAAAAACTTGAAACACGTATTTGTGGTGATATTTATATTATGAAAATGATACGAGATCACAAGAAATAAGGATTGACTTTTTTATTGTTAATATTATAAAAAAGAAGATACAATAAATTGATGAGAGCGGAGTATTCGGTGACTTATTAATGATACAATATTCTTGATCGGGCAAATAAAAATGCTTCTTCGACCAAAATAAGAATAAAAATTAATCTGCCTCCCTTTTTCCCCTCGAGCACGAGCGCAATTTACTCTTTTTTGGGCCTCCTCGCCTCTTTGGTCCTCCGTGCGTTCTGCTCCTCCATGCGCTCGGCGACACCAGCCGGCGGCTAGGCAAGGCCCATCTGGTGGCGGCGGTGGCGCCATCAAAAGCGGTTCGCTATCCGGTACGATATGGTTTACAAAACCATTGGCATCACATGCGTCATCGAAGACTTCGGCGCAGTCGTGACTTCCAGGAGTAAGGAACTGGTCAGGTCCGCCGCGTCTCCTCCCACGGATATGGAGTACGAGAACAAGCACGTGCTCACTCCGATGGTTCGAGTCGTGAGTTCAAGAGACCTCCTTAAAACCCTTCTGATCGACTCGCGTCATCGTGCTTCGATTTATTTTGGAAAAATTCGGGTAACGAATTTCGAGATTTTGCAGAGGACGCTGCCTCTCAGGTTGCTTGCTGCTCAGTATGGTGCCGATATAACGTACGGGGAGGAGATTATTGACCACAAGTTTCTCAAATGCGAGCGGAGAATGAACCGTACGGTGCGCACGTGCTTTAGAAGGAAAGAATGGTAGAAGTACGTTGTTGATGTGTTATGTGAATAGATTGTGGTTTGATTCCGTGTACACAGCGGGAACAGGATAATGTGACATGAATTTGATTTGGATTTTAGTTAAATAAGCTATGTGGCAGCAGATTTGCTGATGGCCCACGCTACTATTAGTCTAGAAATTGCTGTTAAAATTTGGAAGTGGGTTTGCCAGCGGAAGCTAAGAAACTTTCGCTCTCGTGAAAAAGCTGACTTTGCATGAGCAGGCAAGTTTGTCTCACTGTGATTTTTGAGAGAGGGAGTGATATTCTGACGGGAAATTCAAGACCCATTTTTTCACGCCCTGCACATCCATTCCATCGTATTCTCCATTCTAGACAAGGCCATACAAGGGACTGTTTGGCAACTTGTCAAATAGTATTTATTTCTGTTCTTTTATTTTCGAGAGTAGATTTGGAGTAAAAATGCATTTGGTAAAATTTTTGTTCCCAGGAACAAATTTTAATTTTTTTGTTCTTAGAAGTAAATTTGAAACAAAATCGAGAATAAAAAAAAATTGATTCTTATTTTAGGGAACAACTCTAGAATCAAACACCTATTTTCTCTTTTCCTTTTTTTTTTTTCTTTCTTCTTCTTCCTTCTTCTTCATCTGCCACCGCTACGGTTGCCATTTGCCGCCCACCGCTACCGATCGCCGGAACTAGTTTGGCGAGCTCGCCGAGCCAGTCGAGGTCCGTGAGCTCGCCGGAGGCAAGCCCAACCACCGGCGAGGCTCGGCCTCACCTCGGTGAGGTTGGGCGAGGCCCGCTTGGCCACCGGCGAAGCTGGCCAAGCCTCACCTAGCTGCCGGTGTGGCTCAGCCAACAACGGTTGACCTTGCCAGGGGCCGGCGATGCTCCGGTGAGGTTGCCGGCCCTTGTCTGGCCGGTCGCCGGTCATCCCAAGGCTGGCGAACGGCCACTTGAAGAAAAAGAATAGGAGAAAGAAAGGAAAAAAAAAAAAAAAAAGAAGAAAAAAAGGAAAAATGTAATAAAATTATTTAAAAATTAAAAGAAAATGATTTGGAGTAGAAATTTTGAGCACAGTACTAAACGCAATTTTATTCCGGGAATTGACATTTTGGACAAGCTTACCAAACGGCTTAAAATGTTTAGAAATTGTTCCTCGAAACAAATAAAAAATAATCATTTCTGATCAGAAATTGTTTTAGGGAACAGAAGTGTTACCAAATGCACCCTAAATTTCCCCCGCTAATATTTTCCCCTTGCTCTACATTCTTTCAAACGAAGAGAGAGGCGATGGGATCTCCACTTCCCTCGCCGCACTCTCCCAATATTCTTCTCATGAAAATTAAGGATACAAGTATAATTGATAAGATGATAACTCTATAAAAATAGAGTTATTTTACCTATTTTAAGTAACAAATAATGCAATATCTATGAGAAAATATTTGGATTTCCTTATAATTATTCGAATTTTCATTATTTATGCAGCATAATGAAATACGGAGAAAATAAGGAAAAAAATGGCAAAAATCAGAAATTCAAATAAGAAAGCGTTGGAGGATGGATATCAAATCAAAGATTCTCTGATTTACTCCCTAATTTTATGCAAAAAATAAGCAATTGCTTGGGAATAAGGGTCTTGGATGTGTCCTATAAATAGAAGAACATTGAAAGCCTTGAGAGACCGCAAGGTTTTTATTTTTATATCATTTTTTATTATTCTGAGAGTTCTTCAGGTATTTTGAAGAGAAGAAAAAGTGGCCACAGAATGATTGTTCTTTGATTCAAAATGTTGGGTTTGATTTATATTTTTGTTCTTTCTTCTACTATGTTATAATTTTCTTTTGTTAGGGCTATGATGTAGCTTGATTATGATGATTTGAATTTCATGATATTTATACGTGTGAGTGCTTTCATTTATATGAGTTATATATTATTGTGCTTAATGGTTTTAAGTGACCGACTACCACTTGAATGATCTGATGTGTATGTTTGAGACTAACAAGTGATAATATACAATTGTTTCTTATAATATATAAGCATGAATTAAACGTGGATAGAGAGATATCGCGTTATTTGTGTGGCTTTCAGTGGTAAAGTGATCCAAAAGACTTTTTATAAGTTGGGAATATTCATAGATTTTAATGCACTTATGTTTATTTAAATTCACATACAAATATAGTGGATTAATAGACTGAGTAGATTTGCTATACCTAGAGATAGAATAGTAAATAGATTAGAAAATTCCGCTATCATACATTTGATATTGTTCTTGTACGTGTAACAATATGAAATTTATTTCTAGTGGTTATGGTGAAGTTTGATACTTTGACATATTTATCTAATTGATTTATTGCAATTAGTTTCCAAATTTTACTTTTAAGATTTTTAATTTTAATTTATTCTCAATTCTATTTTGATTTGTTAAATAAATTTTAGATTTAATCTATTTTTAATATTTAATTGGTTTGTTATTCATCAATTTCTATGGAGCGATGTTATTTTCTCATCATTATATTTACTTATTCGACACATTCACTTGCATTTAAAATTTTACGAACATAAGACTTGCAGGTAGATGCTCAAATAGAGAATAACTATAAGTTTCTATACATCACATTGATGTTCCTTTCAGCTGTAAATATTTACTAGACCAGTAGCAGGTTCTATCCTATGATGGTAGTCAATCAATAAAATTTCCAGAGGAGATAGGGTTTGATGTATGGAATCCTGGAGTTTTACTAAGAAGCGAGCGACTTTCTACTCTGCTGATCATTGTTTGCATGCTAAAGCACTTCACATGAGGTCCTCTTTTTAAGTACCTTAGCAAATAAGCACTTGATGCTTTGTGTTGATATGTGAAGGACATTTGCAAAAGTCAATATATATTGCTCAAATTTGACATTTACTTATGCTCCAAGATGATATACGCTTGGCTTTGGAGCTGACGACTTTGCCTTGACTGAAGCGTTTATATTGAAGGCAAATGTTGTTTGGTATTTGGCATTTCAAGCGCTTATGGCGAAGCAACTTTAAAATGAAGCCAAAGGTAAAGAAAAAAGAAGAAGTGCAGAGAACTAGAGAATTGGCGAGGGCAGGGCAGGACCGTGATGCGAGTCCTAAATGAACATCCAGCTGCTTAATAAGAATAAAATCTTAGTAAGAAACATACAGTTACATAGGAAACTTAATAAAATTCTAATGAGAATCAAATGCTGAAAGATATACGACTGCTAATATATGTATGAAATGAATCCTAATCCCTTAGGAGTATTATTTAATTTGCGAAGTCCATCTCCCACCAAAAGGAACGTCAATAGCTGAACAAATATCATCTTGCATGGTTTTGTTGGCTGCATCAGAAATCTTGTGAAAAAAATTTCTCTTCCCTGAAGATTTTTATTTCCTCTTTCATCAGAGCACGTTATTCAACAATTTTTGCGGAGAAAGGAACAGAAATGTTGTTTTGAGAACATGCGAGCAAGAACAGGATCTGGTAGTCTTTCAAATGGTTACTTCTGATGCTGTGAAGGCTCTACGTGCTGCAGAAATAGTGTAAGTGACATGTGATATTTTGCCTTGCAATATGAAAGCATGAGAATTTAACAGAAGCCTCTGACTATTGATTTGCATATCCAACATAGATTTGGGTTTCCTCACGACACTTTCTTTTTCAAGAGTTGAGTGATTCACCTTTAATGGCTAGAAGATTCTTCTGGGAAGCTATCATGCAGTCATTTATTTTGTTCCGCACTTTTAGATATGCTAAGAAGGAAATGAAATAGGTGAGAGAATTTTAACCAAACAAATATAGCACTATAAAGGGGATGAATTGGAAGTTTGTAAACGGTTGCAAGTGCATCCTTGCGTTGAATTTTGCCTTTTGCTTTCGCCTGTTCTTGTAGGATTGGAATTTGACTTGACAATGAACCCCCAAAACTATTAAGACAGGCAAATATGGCGCTCAATGTTGGTCGATTAGGTGTCAACGATTAGGATTCCTCCTCATAAGGCAAATTCTTTGGACTCCGTTTTTGCCGCTTATGAACAAAGCAGTCTGTAAATTTTAGCTACTGCTGGCGTGAAAACTGGCCATGATTTAGTATCCATTGATGATTCAAGTTTGCTCCTATGATGCTGCGGTCCGTGGGAGCGGTGCTTGGTGACGGTAAGGTGAACACTTCAACCAACATATTTAAGCTACTCTCTGAAGTACGCTTCACAACTTCACGGAGACATTTCAATAAACAGCCTATGTGCAAAGAGAATACTAGATCTAGTCATAAAATCGAAATTGTGTTCCATCTAAAATCAGTAAGTTGAACAATAATGTCATCACCAATCATCAATTAACAACTCAAATTTTCAGTAATTTATGCATGGTTTTTGTGGACGGAAATTGGTCTCACACTTATTCAGAACAAGGCAGGAAAGAGAGAATGAAATTACCTTGGTGAGGAGGGTTCTCGGTTGTGCTTACTGGTTGAGCTACACAAGGAGGTGCAGCTGGTTGTTGCTGCCGGTTTGTGCTTACACCAAAACGTGTTAGTGCAGCTGATGAAAGCACAAAACTGCACTAGCAGTTGTTTGTGCTAATGTGTGCTTGATACTGAAATGGTGACTCTTTATAACGATTAGCACTGAAGTGATCACTTTAAAAAATATTTGGCACTTAAACGATAATTATTTACAACTTTTAGACAACATCGTAATGCTAACTGGGCACGCTGATTAGTTACATAAGATTGAGAATTTAATAAAATATACCCATGTCAGATTTCCAGTGATTCAGATCGAAGTTAGTACTTAAGTGATCTTTTTTTTAAAAAAAAAAAAATGGCACTTAAGTGACCCATTAAAAACTTTTGGCACTAAAGTGAGTACGCAACTTTTGGCACTCCTACCGTCCTTCTCTCTAAGTTTTTGGAATAGTTGGTAATTTAAAAGAATTAAATAATGCTAGTACTTAGTCTGTAAACTTACTAATTTTGTGACCAGCCAAGCAACTTGCTAGTCAAATTAACTTGTTAATGGAAGTCTTAAGATGATAGTTTGCGTGATTCTAATATTTGTTGTATGTGATTGAACAAATCAGTAATATTTCTAAGCTATTCCAATGCAAATGGGGGATCACATCAGTAGGAGAAGAGCGGGACAAAGGAATATAAAGGAAACGATGCCAAATGTCTGAATAAAATTCCAACTGTAAGTACTCTAAAAAAGGAAAGAGATACTGCTTAAGCAGAAAAGCTAAATTTAAAGGACAATCAAGCGAAAAGACTACTGGAGGTAAGCGCTTTATTGCATTGCTTGAATACCGATTTGTGTCTTTCATTAGGGAATGATATAGCTTTTCTAGAGCACTTCATTGCATTGCTTGATTTCTATTCTTTGTTTGATAGTTGTGTGTTGGATTGACGCTGTCTCCTGTTCACACAATTAACTATTTTAGCGAGATTGCTGTGATTTGAAGTTAGATTTTCCTTGACAAATATTCACAAGTAGTTGGTGGGCTTCGTTATTACGAGCACCACAGGTCTAATTTGATCTCCCAGCTCCAACCATATATGTAGAACCAACAATAGACATCTTATAAATAAATAAATCCATATATCTTGCCCTCAGCTAGAAATGAATAGAGAGAGAGAGAGAGAGATCTAGCCGATTTGATATGCAAAGAGGAAGGCACACTGAAATTAAGAAGACAACTGAAGTGAGAGAGAGAGAGAGAGGTAGGGAGGGACGGAGGGAGGAGGAGGAGGAGGAGGAGGAGGAGACGCACTTCTCAGACTAGAGTTAGAAGAACTGTAAGCGACAAAACTCTCTTGTGTTTTTAGGGAAAATTGATTTCCAGTTTTAATTGGGACAAGTCATTTTATACGTTACTAATTTAGAGCTTTCTATCGAGCGTTAGATGAATCATAAGCGACAAAACTCTTGTGTGTTTAGGGAAAATTAATTTTCAATTTTAATTGGGAGAAGGCATTTTCCATGTAACTAAGCTAGAGCTTTCTGTCGCTGGATGAATCCTAAGCAACAAAATTCTCGTGTGTTTAGGGAAAACTAATTTCCGGTTTTAATTGGGAGAAGTCATTTTTCATGTAACTAAGAGTTTTCTGTCAAGCAATATCAGTGTCTTAGATAAACTTATTTCCCCAAACAAACAAAGGAACATGATGAAAAAGTCTGTTGGAAAGGGGGAAATTACTAAAAAGGTCATAAAGTTTTGTTTCAAACACAATTTCATTTTTCTATTTTCAGAATAAATTTTTAATAGAGAAATAGGTTTAGAACAAAAATTAAAAGTAGAAATTTTCGACTTTTTTTTTTAAATTTTGGAACAAAAATGAGAAATAAAAACTCTTCTCATCGCTCGCCACACTGTTGCCGGTTCCATCGCCGCCCGTCGATCGCTCGAAGAGAGAGATTTAAAAGGATTATCAAACGAATTTCTATTTCAAGAATAGAAATTTTGTATTATTATCAAAATGCGTATTTTTACTTAAAAACTCATTTAGGGAATAGAAATAAAAAATATATATATTTCAAGCCAAAAATAAGACTCGAAAAGAGAATGGTCATCATTTGTGCTCTTAGTGTTGTCTTGCGACACAAATGAATAAGAAACTTACCTAATGGAAACATTTTCAAAGGAAGGAGAAATAGTTTTTCTAAGCTAACTTCAAGTGCATTTTTTTTACTAAAAATAATTTTATGTTGACTTACTATTTTCCATATTTCAAATATCGAAAAATCTAGAAAATGAATCCTCATAGATTTTTTTTTCAAGGAAAAAAGGCAGCCCATAGCCTATGAGTTTGGAGCTTAGTGCTATTTTTTTTAAATTATTCCATATGGACATCTTGATTACTGAGACCCCTGAAAAATGTTGGCATGTGCCTATCCTAATTTTGATGGATCAATTATATAGGAAGCTGATTTTTTGTACTATTTTTTCCTTGGATAAAGGGGACCCTCAACCACCACAATTCAATTATTAAATGAAAAATGTAATACCAGAAGCATCCATGAAATTGCTGATAGACCTTTTGAAAGTGCTAGTACGAACACCTAGAGGGGGTGAATAGGTGTTTATAATAAACCTTGGCAAATAAATGCGGACTAAAATAAGCTGTGAGTAAAGTCTGAATAAGGATCAGAGTCTGATAAACGAGCCACCAGACTTCTGGTAGATGTTCAGAATCTGTTATGCGATGAAAGAGACTTCTGAAATAACTTGTAAGTATGCAACAGACTTAAATAAGAAGAGTTAAGGAAACAGAATTTTGCATATGAAATTTATAGTGGTTAGACTTAGATCAAGCTTACGTCCACTCTCCCACGCTAACAGCCTTCTGGCTGGATTTCACTATGTGATCAACAAGAGATTACAACTTTGAGTGCAAACACTCAATGGTAGATCACACTATCTCACTAAGTCACTCTTTTGGTATTTCTCTCACGATCACAAATGTTTAAGCTCAGTGTATGATCGAAATTTGCTCAAGCTTTAGAATTATAAATTCTACACTCCGTCTCTTACTTGTTCATCGGTCATTGATCTTCTTAAATACTCCTTCACTTCCAAACTAGCTGTTGGACAGTATCTAGAGGATCGTCTTCCAATATACCAATTGAACAGATCTGTATCAAGAAGATTTAGTAGCCGTTGAGTGACAGATGTAGAATCCCAAATTGATTCCGATTGCCCATACAAACATAATCTTGGTTTCCATAAGTAGAGCTTCTTCGTTTAGAAAGTTCTTGTCTTCGAGATCCAATTGTCAATCAATTAGATTGAGTCAATCAAATCTATCTTAATGTAGAATCCAAATTAGATCACTAGCCGTTGTACATTTGGGGCTTGTGTTGCGTTCTGTCAAGTTGCCTCATTCTGAACATGCTTTGTTCTGAATCTGCTACATTATGAACTTATGTCTCATTCTGGACCTTGTCACGTTCTTGACTTGTGTCTCGTTTTGAGTGTAAAGTCTGAGAGCGTTATGTCGAAAGTAAAGTCTAAGTGTCTTGCGTCCGAAGTAGAGTCTGAGTGTCTTCCGTCTGAAATAGACTTTACAATCTGGACTTAAGTCTGAACATATTTTGCATCTGAACATATTTAGCTAAAAGGTTTGGAGAGTCTGAATAAGTTCAGCTTCAGCATAGAGTCTGTCTTCTGATTCTTCCAAGTATAGACTTTGACAATATCCTTTACACGTTCTATCATCTGCATAGTCTATTACTCAACCATTAAACACGTTAGTAGCCTTTGATTTATTTTATCATCTTCAAAACATCATAAAGGATTTCCCTAACAATCTCCCCATTTTTTATGATGACAAAACAATCTCTGAATATGCAGATGTGTAATCACATTTCTAAAATATTGATAATTCAATTATCAAATTTTAGATTTTCAAAAAGTGTCATTCGAATCAAAAGATAGTAGAAGATAGCAAATAGATTGAGTATAGTTATTGTGACATCCTGAAATTTTCAGTTCTGCTTTTAATTAAATTAATCGGGCCTTTCATCGACGCGCCTATGGTGCTATTCTCAGAGCTAATCACTCTCGAGATAATTAGACTATCTGGGGAAGTCATTAGGGAATTTTAACGCAATAGACTTGAGAATTTGACTAGGAATCGACTACTCGACCGTGCTCATCTGCAGAGATCATTACAGCATAGTAAAGATCAATTAGAAATTAGAAATAGGTCGGTTTGACCGAGAGGTGTGGTTAAACATGGGTGATTCCACCAAATTGAAAAATTCTCGTCGATCGACACTAGACTGATTTTTCTGTCGTTTTGGTACCCTAAGTCCGTATTTGAATCCTCGAGATTTTCAGGATAACCGAGAGTCATCAATGTGTCGAAGAGGTTCATTGTGGCTTGAAAAAATCGACCACGGGTCATTTGCACTAAAAATTTCTGAAAGCTACCCAGTAACCTAGGTCATGCTAAAATTATGTCAGATTGAAATTAACCGTGAATTTGAATCCGATTTCAGAAATTGAAAGTTCTATCATGTCACAAGTCATTTTAGGATCGTCGACTCATCCTCCGAAGATTTTTCTGCAAACCGAGATTTTGGCAGAAAAAGTCGATATATGACCATTTTCGAACGGGAAATATCATATGACAGTTTTTTTATCACAAAATTGCGATGCAGTGGGTTCTATTGGCATGGAAAAATACCAGCTTGATCAAGGACTTGACGGTTGAATTTTTAGAAGCCAAATGGAGTTGATTCAAGAAGGAATTGAAGTCCAACTGAGGGAATTCACGCCAAAATTCGTAGCTCCCCCTTGGACCCAACATTTGGACCACTCCCAGGCTTCTAGAAGAAGCTTTTGGTCTAGAAAATGTGCTGAGGAAGCCAGCTTGGTGGTGGGACCAAAGTAAGGGGACCAAAGAGGATAGAAGAGACCAAGGTGGTCCCCTCCAGCCCAACCGATCTCCTCTCCCTTCTCCTTCCTCCTCACCGTCGACCCCCCTCCCATTTCTAGCCGTGTGAAGCTTCCATCAAGCCTAGAAAACCGAACTAGCAGCCCCTCTTGCCCATCGAAGCCAGCCGAAGCCCGAACAGCCGCCGTCGCGTTGCCCGCTCGCCAGCCGCACCCTCTCGTCGCGGGTGTGTCCCTAGCCGTCGTCCGCCCTTGCCCCCGCATCCAGCCAGTCCCTCAAGCCGTCCCCTCCACCGTCGCAAGTTGCTCCCGCCGTCTGAGCCACTGTTCGACCATAGCTCGCCCCCGCCAAGCCGTCCGCCTCCTCCTTGGTTAGCTCCAACTCATGCCGAGCTCGGAGTAGCCTTGTTCGGCCCAAGACCGTAACCGAACAAAGTGTGGGTCTCACCAACACTGTTTGGCCCATTTTGGTGGCCTTCTGGACCTCGAAAGGCGCACCTGTCTTGGAGTTTGTCGATCCCCTCCTCGTCCCCGTCGTTGTGGTCCAAGCGGATCGTTAATCAAGTGAGTTTAACTCACTAATCCCTGCTTAGTAAGTTAATAATGCTTAAGGGTTGATTAGTTTAGACTAAGTATGGATTAGTTGGATAGTTAGAATAGATTAGCAATTTAATCGTTCAATATTGCATGTTAGGTGGTTAGTTTGGTGCAATTAGCAACTAGACAAGCTCTAGTATTTATTTAAACAGGTTTGGAAATTTTTCGGGCCTGTTTCAGTATTTAATTAGGCTTTTCTGGCCTAAGTTGCATTTTTGGGTATTTAATAATTAATTTTCGAAATTAATTAATTAATTAATTAATTATTTTCCGAAAATTAGACCGGGATATTCGGTGACCGAAATTTTATACTGATTGCAATGGTGTGGTTTGTTTATTTAATTGACTGTTATTTTGTGCAAATTGAGTGTGATTTGCAATTTTGGGTATTTAACCCAAAATTAATTAATTTCGGTAATTAATTAGAAAATCATCGGGCGTCGCCTTGACAACGCCAAAAATGTTTTTATTGACCATATAATTAGTGGGACTTACTAAAGTAAAGATATTATATTTTTTGCTGAGGCCTATCGTGTACCCACACACGATTATTTTACTGGGTATTATGAAAACGGTGAACTGGGTAGTGGATGAGTATAATATCTATAAATCAGCTTCGGTGAGCACAAATCAGCTTAGGCGAGCTATACTATACTATCTATGTCAGCTTCGGGGAGCTATACTATCTATCCTTATCAGCTTTGGTGAGCATTCTTTCGTATCGATTTAGGTGAGCAGTGATCGTTTCAATGAAACGACTAGATAGATAGAATTGGGTGATAGATAGTATTGAAATGATTGACCAAGAGACGTTCTTGATGACATGGAATTGACTAGGTCGGTTGATCGATGGTTCGATCTGATTGGATGAACTGATTTGCTGAAGTGATTGAATTGTACTAACTTGCAGGAAGGAACCGAGGCAAAGGTAAGTCCTCTAACTCGTGCTTGTGATTAGGCAGCCCTTAGGGTGTATTTTCTTCCTAGTCGGGTCTTAGGGGTTGAACTCGCTGAGATGTCGTCTCGCTCCGTTGTGGGATAACATTTTCAGGCCTCTAGATGGTAGCTCCTCCTGAGCATTTTGGACAGCCGAAGAAGGTTATAGAACAAAAGTGCTTCATTCGGCTTCATGGAGACCCAAGGGGATGGGTATATGAGTTGGTGAGTTTCGTGGTCTGGGTAGATGCGTGTCTACCCAAAAAGGTGCTCTATCAATACAGATCATGATATTGCTAGGAGTGAAATGGACAGAGAGATGGGTCCATACTGGAGTCCGAGGTTGCTTTTTATGTGCTGGAGGTAGCCCTTAGAAAGGGTACTGCTGACCCTCCAGGTGGTTCGGTGGTGAACCGGGACCTGGACCTGTCAGAATCTGAGTCCCCTATGTATTCAGCTGAAGACTCCAATGAGGATGAGGATGAAGAGGAAGACCTATAGTTCTTTGAGCCCCTTTGTTTTGTAGACCTTGCATCTTTATATATCAGCTTGTATTATATATGACATGACTGGTTATGTTATGTGTATATATATGTGTGTGTTGTTGGTTTTAAAAATTATGGCCCTACTTTTCTATCCCATCTTGTTGTTGTCTGTAGATTATTTATTTACTTCCGCATGCGTATTAAAATGAATGGGTCGACGATGCGTCCTAGGACGTAGCTATTTAATCGACCGCAGAGTGATGGGTCTGTGCTCGGAGGATCGAGGCATGACAGTTATATATGGAAAGATAATTGCAGCTCAATAAATAATATGGACACATATGCATATTTATATTCTCTCTCCCTTTTTGTCATAATCAAAAAGCTATAACAATGGAAATAGTAACATGTAGATAATATAAAATGATAACAAATAGCTTGCATGAAACATAATTTCCAAAAAAATCAGCTTTTAAAAAGTAAATCGAATATCAAAGATATGTAATGTGGCTCACTTCGATCATATATATCAGTAAATATCCAATAAAAATCATGGATGCATTATAACATTCACTTACCATTTTTGTCACAATAAAATGATAATATCAATAAGAGATTTGTTAATGACAAAAAGTAATAAAAAATGCCCTAACCGGATTTTGTAGAACTTAACAAAATTTGACATATTTACCTTTTCTTTCTTTCCATAATGATAAGATCACGATCAATTGATCAATGCTCCCCCTCAATTTGTTGCCTTTTGAGGTGATCACGATTCTTTTTCATTCCTTTTGGATTCAAATTCTCCCCATGTCATCATGACAAGATTTGCGAAAACTTTGCACAAGGAAGAGAATCTTTTAGCCTCCAAAAAATAGTATATAATCTCCACAATTTTCGAATCGAGCTTTCCAAAATCCATATGGAAGATTCTTTTGCCACCTGCAAATTCTTGTATAATAGATAACAAACTTTGCAAAAAATATCACGTAATACCTTCCTCCGATTTGCGGATCAAACTTGTTATATATAAGATATCTTCTAAGAATATAGCAAGAGTATCCATGAATATGCATTTATATTTTTCAAGATCAAAGGGATTTCCTTGAGCATAAATCTCAAAAATATGTTATTGATGCACTTCGCAAAAAGAAAGATGATGTTTCTATCACGTGCCAAATCAAGTAAAAAATTGCAGTGCCTTATGTTCATGATAAGAGATATTTGCAATATAAATGATAAGCAATCATCCAATATCATAATAAATGCACGTAAAATTTTGCAAGGCGGGATGATAAAAAAATATTCTCTTACCCAAGGTATATGTTTGAAATATACCATTGATAAAAAAAAAAAATCATTACCAATCTTCGCTGGAGATACTTTTCTGATTGTACCAAGATCTACATAGATTCGTGATCATTCTTCCCTTATAGGATTTATTGCGATCAACTCATTTCCTTTTTGGTATTCATCAATTTGGATCCTTCCACTTCGTTAGAGCAAAATATAAAATTTCCATAGATAATCAAATATTCTTTCTTAACTCATCATAACAAAGTATTTAAGGGAGAATAGCTTGCACAATAATATATTGAAAAAGAAATTCTCACTTAGTCAAAGCACGATAAAATCAGAGAGAAGAAACCTTGAATATCTACGAAAGAATATCTTGCATAATCACATAAAACAGATTTTCACTTTGCAAAATATGACAAAATCTGAGAGCATCAAACCAAATCACATGTATTAGATCAAATCTCAACTCACGAATAAAAATCACACGATTCTTTCTTCAATAAATGCAATCATAGAATACGGTCATAATAAAATCCGAATCAACTGAGGCATAAAGAGAATCTATCTAATATCAAGTATAATGAGAATTATGTGCCCAAATCAAATTGAGAAAAATACATTCCTTACAAAATTCTCTTTATTATTTTCATTTATTCCTGCAAAAAACAACTCATCTTTTCTTTGGTACCCAAATCTTCTTGGGTCCATGAGAGTTAGTAGAATATGTTGTTTTTACCAAATCTTTCTTAATAGATCTCTATATTTTAGGACATTCATTTTCAAAATGTTCTGAGTCTCCACAATTTAAACGCTTGAGAGCATTTTGACCAACAAGTTTTGTAAAAATCCTTTGAAAATGCTTCTCGTACGCAAGTCTAGGAGGTCTTTGTCTAAGTCTCCTTGACTTTAGGAAAATCTATTGGAGAATCACCTTCCTTATTAAAACCAAGTCCCGACTTGTTATAGTAACGTACTTGTATGTGAAAGGGCTAGTGAATACACCTAGAGGGGGTGAATAGGTGTAAATAAAAATTTTGGCAGGACTTAATGAAAGTGATTTGCTTTCGGAAGAGATTTAGACAATAAGCGTAAATTAACTTTAAGCAAATATACAACCAGTAAATAAAAGTACGAAGTTCAGGGAAAAAAGAATATGAACACAGAGTTTATAGTGGTTCGGCTTAGACCAAGCCTATGTCCACTCTCCTCGCCGACAGCCAATTGGCTGAATTCCACTAAAGATCAAAAGAGATGTTACAGCTTGTGATCTTAACTATCACAGTGATGAGCCTTTATCTAACTCTCACACAGTCTCACTAAGAGTTTATCTCTTTTGTATACAATGTTCAGCTCGATAAATGAAAAAGCAAGAGACTAGAAAACTTCAGACTTTGGAATTCTCTCTCAAGCACCATATCGAGCAACCTAAGAATCAATCCTTAAATACTCCTTCATGCCTTTTCGACCGTTGGCACTTTCCAAAAGAATTCTTCCAATCCACCCATTGGACAGAATCAATTAAGGTGATCTCGAGTCATTAGATAATTTGTGTTGAAAGCTCGTCAATCCTGTTCGCCCATACAAATCAGGATCTTGAGTTTCCATAAGTAGAACCTTCCAAGTTTAGCTCACCTTTCAAGGATCTTCATATCGGAGTAGTTTCCAATAATAATAATCAATCAACCAGATGTGAATTCCAGCTATAAGATCTTCCAATAACCATACGATTCGAAACTGTGGCATCCTAGAATTTCATAAAATCCCTGAATATGCCATGGACCATGGATAGGTGATGGAAGTACCGACACTGTAATTTGTAGCCTTCTAACCCATGATTTGCGATGAGATGTATGGCCAAGTCTTTAATGGATGAATTTTGGAAATGAAGTTTTATCTTTGGCCATATGTATGATAGATGGGGACTTATGTATTTATAATTTCAAGTATATAGTTATCTTAATTTGCAATTTAGTGCTTTAATTAAATAGAGATTTAATTAGTTGTAAAAAGGGGGATAAAATTGGATCTCATTAAACTTGGGTCTTAGGCCCAAGAGGGATGGGCCTAAGATGGGCCGAGATGGCTGGCCCATAAGCCCATGAAAGGGGCCATCGACGCAAGAGAAAGGGGGGGGATCTGGTTTGTGCATGCCCTCCCCCATTTGTCCCAAGTTGATGACCAAGTGTCATCCATGCAAGAATCAATCATTGCTAATGATGAGTAGGAGAGAAATGAAAAGAAAAGGTGGCCAGTTTAGGGAGGAGGTGTGTCGTCCGAAGTGGGAGAAAGAGAATTACCGAGAGAAACCGAGAGAGAGGAGGAGAGGGCCGCGCGAGGAAGAAGTCCGCCCGCTCGTCCGTCATTCGTCGCCGCCGTGTACTCGTGTTTGCTCGGTATAGAGGCAAGTTGGGATCCTTAATCTGCTCTTGCATGTTGTATCTAGCATGTGTGTTTGAATGGTGATGAATTTCGGATGTCTAGGGTGTGAAAAACCGAAGTTTTGAGTGTGTTGTTTTGAAGTAGTAAGCTGTTCTCGAGTAAACCGTCTGACCCAGAATGTTGTAGTGGCTTGTATGCGATTTTTGAGTCGGATTTTGGCTTCGACTTCTTCATTAAAGTTGTAGATAACATCTTAAAGTGTAATATACTAAAATTTGAGACAAAATGGTTGAGTTTTGAGGGGTGAAACCCTCCCTCTACGAAAATGTTAGATCTGAAGCTGTTTTGTTGACCTCTTGGTGATTTTGTGTGTTGCATGTAACTTTTTACTGAAAATTTCACTTTGACTTCTTCACGAAAGTTATAGAGAAAATTTTGAAGACTAACATACTCAAATTTGGGGTAAAACGAACAAGTATAGCCTAGTGAAACGATTTTTCTTTTGAAGACGTTAGATCTGGAAATGTTGAACTGAACCCCAGTGACTTCGTGGACTATAAAGTGACTTTCCTTAAAAATATCACCTTGATTCCTTGATGAAAGTTGTAGTATACCTCTTGAGGCAAAACATATCAAAAATTCAGAAGAAAATATGGAAGATAAGTAGGTGAAATCACGATTTTTCGGAGACGGCTAAACCTGAAATGTTCGGTACTAGGAACAGGGGCTTCGACCATTCATAATAATTATCTAGGACAAATATGACTTTGGTGTCTTCATGAAAAATCTACTTTAGGGTATTGAATACCACATATTTAAATTTCATAATTTTTGAAGGTCATTAGAGTATTTTATCGGAAATATTTCAAAACCAAGTAATCTGACGCGTTCGGTTTAGTCAGTTTCAATGCATGGGTCATATCTTTTTGTATGAAGCTCTTTCGGCAAGGTGTTCTTCACAAAATATCTTTCTGTATGTCTTCTCTGCAACATATTCAAATTTCATAATTTTTGAAGTCCAATTGCCTCTTTAACCAAAAATGTTTCAAAAAACTGTGCAAGCTGTATTGATAGAATAGAGATGCTGTGATGCGTGATCTATATCAAATTGTATGAGGGTCTTTTGGTGCAGTGTCCTTCATGAAATATCTGCCATTATGTCTTGACTATCACATGTTCGAATTTTATAATTTTTAAAGACCATTCGGGTATTTAATGGAAATATTTTCTAAAGCTGTGCAAGCTGGATTGTGCGAATTTCAAATGCTGAAATTATGATTATTCTGTTTTGGATGAGCCCTATTAATTATATTGGTTGAGGTGATTGAATCTTGCTGAGCATGTGATGATATTGGGCATTGCATATAGAATCAAATGCTGAATTTGGCTTTGTTGTCATTACATCATGTGCCATGTTGATGGTTGAGACATAAATTGGTGAATATGAATTATGATGAATGAGGAAACTGTTGGAGGTGGGTCGATAATTCCCTGGGAGTGTAAGGATGCCTGGGATGGGGGGTGCTGGATGCCCGGTTGTATTGTGATACATGCCCGGGTGTCCTCGGGAGTTTCGAGATGCCCGGAATGGTTGGGTGCCGGAAGCCTCGGAGGTTTGTGCCCGTGGAATGCCTCGTGATGCCGGTTGGGATGCGAGATGCCCGAATGTGGGGGTGCCAGATGCCCGGTGGTGTGTGCCGGAGGTTTCTCGCAATGCCAGGTTGGGGTGCGAGTGATAAAAATGTGGGATGCAATTACGGTCCCGGAAAGAAAGATGTGGTGATCAAATTGAAAGATAAAAGTGGAAATTGAATCATGCACGTATGATATGGTGACATATGCATGACTATATGATATGATGATGAGGAGTGCATGATTGTATGTGCACCTATGGCATGATGATAAGGAGTGCATGGTTGTGTGTGCACCTATGGCATGATGATACATGTATGACATGATGATGATGAGTGCATGGTTGTGTGTGCACCTATGGCATGGTATATGTATGACATGATGGTGATGAGTACATGAGGATGTATGTACATAAGGTATGATGACATATGCATGGCCGCAAGGTAAGTTATGCTTGGATGCATGAATGACATATACTATGCTATGATTGTTATGATTGTATTGTGTGATGCATTGAGTGGTTTATTGGATCTTTTACCTGCTGAGTGGCTGTACTCACCCCTTCGGGGACCAACATTTCAGATTAGAAGATGTCGCTACTACCGGTGGCGCGAGGTACCTTCTATGGTATACCTGTTGACACTGAGGTCGAGTGTATGGAGCATGTCTGCGTTAGTGTTCCTGGATTGGTATTTCTGCGAGTCCGTGTGCTGATCATATATGATGTAGGCCTGGCTGGGGGCCCTGTCGTGCAAGAATTTGTGTCTGTCCACGTTCGGCGCAATGGAGTGAATGTAGGGATGCTGCCGCCGCCACCGCCCGACGCACCAGGATGGGTGTGATGGCTCGTGTGAGGAGTGGGAGCTAACGTTTTTTTTTTTGGACATAGCCGACACTGATAGATGGCGGATGACACGCGATCGACATAGAGGGTCGAGTTGTCTCTTTTTGAGTTGTGGCCAAGTCTAGCCAAGAGTCTTGGCCTTCCTTTTGGTTGTACCGACCCGTGAAATCCATTTTGAAAAATATGTAAATAAAGAGTGGCTCGGCTTTATCTTCCTATGATGCTTAGTAGTGTGCATTGTATCATGATTGTTGGAGGGAGAGTTGGTGATATTCAATTATGCTTCCGCTAATAAGTTGCGCTGGGACCATTTTCAAAAAAAAAAAAAAACAAGAGAAGCCTTTGAACTGCGATGCTTCTACTAAGAGATGTAACTAGTGTTCGTTAGGTATAGCGATAGGCACCTGTGGCGACCTTAGGTGTTTCGGGGTGCCACAGAAACTTTGAAGATAATCTTGCATCTGGATAATAATCCTGCATTTGAATAAATCTTCATACTTCAGTCTGAAACTGTCAATGAGGATAGACTTTGAGATTAAAATCTGGTGGTCTGTCGGTCTTCAGACTTTGACGATAAAGTTTTCAGATCTTCCGATATAGACTTGGAAAGGTTTTGTCAACTTCAAAACAATAAAGGAGTTTTCTCTAACAATCTCCCCATTTTTTATGGTAACAAAACTTTTCTGCAGATTTGGAAAACCTTTTGACCTGCAAAACAATACTTATGCAATATATAATATCTTATAATTAGGACTTTGAAAACCTTGATTCTGCAACGACAGAACACATGTTAGTCCAAACCAATTATAAGTAATATCGTAAACTAAATCACTACACTTGCAAGCATCAAACGATTAACAATATCCAAATGTCAAATGTCAAACCAAACCATAAAAGGTCCACAAAAAGTAAAGTTCAAAGTCAAATAAAACAAATCAAAATTAAAATCAAAATCAAAATGCAAATCTGCACTCAAACTCTCCCTCTTTTAGGCATAAGCAAAAAGTGGAGGTAAACAATTTAGAGGAGTTGGATAAAATCAGGGCTGCTTGGGGATACGAACGAGCTGGAAATCCCCCATGGACTTGACAGTGTCTTCAAGCTTCTGCAAAGACTCTTTAATTTGTTGAATATCTGCACCCTTTGCTTTTCTTGCAGTTGAAGCTTTAAGGCTTGAATTTGTTCTTGAAGAGAGTCGGTAGATGCTTTGAAGATAGTCATCATGTGCTTCATTTCAAATTCAAAAGCATATTGCTATCCCTTTAATTCCAAAAGAAGCTCCATCACTCTCTGAAAATCTGCTGAGTGATCTACAGTAGTGCTGGGACCATCCGAATCGCTTGCAAGAGTTTGAAAATGAGGGGGAACATCGGTGGTTCGATCACCATGACTAGGAGTGCATGCCTCGAAATCTGCTTTAGGAAATTGAGAGGCATAGACCTCTTCTGGTTCTGGTGGAGATCGACTAACATCACTAGCAAACATAGGCGAAGAAGTACCTCGTTTTTCAGCATCTCCCCCTGTCTTCATGCCTTCAGGTGGAGAGGTATGTTCTTCTTCATGCTCTGCTTCAGCACTGTAGCAATGTTGTTCTCCAGTCTTTCCACTCCTTGTCTTTTCCGAATCCTCAAACAAGGATACAGCTAGTGTTGGTTCAAAAGAGTCATCGTGATTCCTTTCTTCTTCGCTTCTTCTTCCTTCTCGTTCTTCTCTTTCTCTTTCTTCTTCTCTTCTCTCTGTTCCTTCTCGTTCTTTGTTCTTCGTATGGCTCACATAACTCTGTAGATTTCGCAGGGCAAGAGCTAAAATAGTGAGATCATCTTCTTCGTCTTTGTCTTCTAAGATAAGAGATCTCCTCCTTTTCTTTACTGGTTCTATCATGGGCTCCTTGCCTTTCCTTTTCTTTGCAGCAGAGTCTTGCTTCACCTTCACAGGGGACTTCTCCTTAAAGCACTCCAGCTCCTTGCTCAGTTCTTTCAGCCTCATCTTAGAAACCATTTTAAGACCAATAACCATTGGAGCAATGGTTCTAGCACAAAGAAGAGCGGGAAGTTTGATCTTGAAATGCTTGAAAAGTTGTGAGATAAGCATCGAGTATGGGAGTTGTCCCTTGTCTTTCACCATAGTTCTATACATGCGCATAAGAATTGTGTGAGGAAGAGAGAACTTACGGCCAGAAATGATCGCATACTGAGCTTCGCTTCGAAACGGGAAATGTCTGTCTTTGAGGTAGACTTTGGCCTCATGCAGTTAATCACCACCTTGTGAAGAAGAATATTATAGGCATTCATTTTGTGCTCTTAGTGTCGTCTTGCGACACAAATGAATAAGAAACTTACCTAATGGAAACATTTTCAAAGGAAGGAGAAATTGTTTTTCTAAGCTAACTTCAAGTGCTTTTTTTTTTACTAAAAATAATTTTATGTTGACTTACTATTTTCCATATTTCAAATATTGAAAAATCTAGAAAATGAATCCTCACAGATTTTTTTTCAAGGAAAAAAAGGCAGCCCATAGCCTATGAGTTTGGAGCTTAGTGCTATTTTTTTTTTTTTAAATCACTCCATATGGACATCTTGATTACTGAGACCCCTGAAAAATGTTGGCATGTGCCTGTCCTAATTTTGATGGATCAATTATATAGGAAGCTGATTTTTTGTACTATTTTTTCCTTGGATAAAGGGGACCCTCAACCACCACGGTTCAATTATTAAATGAAAAATGTAATATCAGAAGCATCCATGAAATTGCTGATGGACCTTTTGAAAGTGCTAGTACGAACACCTAGAGGGTGGTGAATAGGTGTTCAAATAAACCTCGGAAAATAAATGCGGAATAAAATAAGTTGCGAGCAAAGTCTAAATAAGGATCAGAGTCTGATAAACGAGCCACCAGACTTCTGGTAGATGTTCAGAATCTATTATGTGATGAAAGAGACTTCTGAAATAAACTGTAAGTACGCAACAAACTTAAATAAGAAGAGTTAAGGAAAGAGAATATTGCATGTGAAATTTATAGTGGTTCGGCTTAAATCAAGCCTACGTCCACTTTCCCACGCTAACAACCTTCTGGCTAGATTCCACTATATGATCGACAAGAGATTACAACTTTGAGTGCAAACACTCAGTGATAGATCACACTATCTCACTAAGTCACTCTTTTGGTATTTCTCTCACGATCACGAAAGTTTAAGCTAACGAAAGATAAGTGTATGATCGAAGTTTGCTTAGACTTTGGAATTATAAATTCTACGCTCCGTCTCATACTTGCTCATCGGTCCTTGATCTTCTTAAATACTCCTCTACTTCCAAACTAGCTGTTGGACAGTATCTAGAGGATCGTCTTCCAATCTACCCATTGAACATATCTGTATCAAGAAGATTTAGTAGCCGTTGAGTGACAGAAGTATAATCCCAAATTGATTCTGGTCACCCATACAAACAGAATCTTGGTTTCCATAAGTAGAGCTTCTTTGTTTAGAAAGTTCTTGTCTTCAAGATCCAATTGTCAATCAATTAGATTGAGTCAATCAAATCTATCTTGAAGTAGAATCCAAATCAGATCACTAGCCGTTATACATTTGGGGCTTGTGTTACGTTCTGTCAAGTTGTCTCACTCTGAACATGCTTTGTTCTGAATCTGCTACGTTCTGAACTTGTGTCTCGTTTTAGACCTTGTCACGTTCTGGACTTGCGTCTCATTCTGAATGTAAAGTCTGAGAGTGTTCTGTCGAAAGTAAAGTCTGAATGTCTTCCGTCTGAAGTAGAGTCTGAGTGTTTTTCGTCTAAAATAGACTTTACAATCTAGACGTAAGTTTGAACATATTTTGCTTCTGAACATATTTAGTTTTAAGGTCTGGACACAGTCTGAATAAGTTCAGCTTCAGCATAGAGTCTGTCTTCTGGTTCTTCCAAGTATAGACTTTGACAATATCTTTTACATGTTCTATCATCTGCATAGTCTATTACTCAACCATTAAACACGTTAGTAGCCTTTAATTTATTTTGTCATCTTCAAAACATCATAAGGGGTTTCCCTAACACCTTTTACTATGCATTAGATGCTGAAAATCACAAAACCACGCCCTATTATATGTCAGTACATTGGAAGATGATGGAGCGTGTGTTTTGTGCTGAGACCAAGTCAAATTATTTTAACAATATCACGTCTGTACACTGAGTCTAGTAAGCTAGCATACCCTCCTGTGGCTCTTGTGTGACATATTTAGTCATCTCGGAGCTTCTTTTGACTAGTCATCTCTGGCGATCGTCTTTTTTGCTGTTCTGTTCAAGGATCTCTTCTAGAGAAGAGTTCGAGTAGGCGTCAGTGAAGACTGCTACAAATAAAAATGCCCGAACTATTCAATAGTTTCACCCTTTTAAATACGTTGTTCCAAGGAAGTCAAGGTACGAGTTGGAGTCACGTAAATGAAATAAACAGCGATACCCGTCAAACGATCATTTTCCTCAAGCTTGCCTCAAGCAATCATAAATTTTCTCCTGATTGATTTCGGCAATCATTAAATTTTTTACCCTTTTCATTTTTACATAAAGCAAATCCTCGGTGATGACACCACACCGTTCTTCGGCTTCCTCGGCACAGCAGCTGCGCTCGTCTTCTCCGTTAAGATTCTTATCCCCCAAAATTTCTTTTTCTTCCCTTTTGATTTTGTTTCAACTTTGATCTCCATTTCAACCTTTTGACTGAGACCTGAATCGTATTGTTGTTGAAAGAGCGGTGATGGCGAATCTGACACGGTGAGGCGGGGGAAGAAACCGAGACGACGAGTGGGAAAGGAGAGCGAAAGGTGCCATCTTCCCCTTTGCGGGCAACAGCTGTCTTTACTTTTGGCGGTCTTTTCCTCCTTTTCCCTGCAGATGAAGGGGGACTCTCAACTACCATTAAATTGCTCATGAACTTTAGATCATGCATTATATGCTGGAAAACTCAAAACCGCGCATCATTGTTTGGCTGTATATTGAAAAAGAATGGAGAGAGCGCGTATTTTTTTCCTTTGACCCAGGCAAAATACGTAGCGATATCATAACGAAACACCGTGTCTAGCAAGCTAGCATACCCCTCTGTGGCTCTCGTGTGGCATGTTTAGTCATCTCGGAGCTTCTGACTAGTCATCCTGACGATTGTCTTTCCTGCTGTTCTGCTCAAGGATCTCTTCTAGAGAAGACTTTAAGTAGACATCAGACGGGGCTACACATAAACGATGCAGCTGCAAACAATGGAATAAGCAGATCCGGCTGCTTGTACGTACACTTGAAAAAGATTTAGGAGATGGTGGTTTCATCAGGATTTGATTACGAGGTGTTTTTGAGTTTTAGAGGACCAGATACCCGAGCAGGTATTACTGACTTCCTTTACATCAGCCTAATTGATGTAGGAATTCGTGCGTATAGAGATGATGAAGAGCTACGGGTTGGGGAAGAGATTGGCCCCGAGCTTCTCCATGCAATCAAGCAGTCAAGAATCTCTATTCCTATCTTCTCAAAGCGATATGCCTCCAGCAAATGGTGCCTCAAGGAGTTGGTCCAGATGGTGAAGTGCAAGAAAACCATGGGACAAAAGATCATGCCCATTTTCTATGACGTGGAACCTTCCGAAGTTCGGCACCAAACTGGCGGGTATGGACAGGCCTTCCTTGAGCACGAAAGCAAGGAGCAGTATGATGATGGAACTATTAGTGAGTGGAAGGCCGCTCTTAGTGAAGTTGGAGCACTAAAGGGATGGGAACTCTATAGCATGCCCAAGAGGTGATTTTTTTTTTAGATTAGAGCTACATCAATAGCTTGTATCCTTAGAATGTAAATTAGTTCTGATTGAGACCTTGCTGAATTTGTGTTATTTCTAGTATTGAAGTTGATGTATTTCTAGAAAAATTAGTAATCATTCAGAAATCATGTCAAAAAAGTGGCATGGTTCGCCGGAATTTGATTTTTTTTTTTCTAAGCTCAACTATATATTATAAGTCCATTTTCATCAGTTTCTTTTCAAATAACGTCATTTAGTTCATGTGATTCAGTAAGGAATCAGTCTAAATGGGATGTTAAATTTTCTAATTTGGATTGGCCTGACCATTTGTTGTTCAACCCAAGTTTCTAATTCCGTGTGTTTTTAACTCCAAAAATATCAGGTATGAAGGTGGCTTCGTGAAAACAGTCGTCAAGAAGGTTTTCAGCGAGTTGAAAAAGGGTATTTTGGCATTACCGGATTGCTTGGTTGAAGTCGACAATCATGTGAGTGAAATGATGAGAATAATTGGTCCTCAGACACATGAAACACGAATTGTTGGTATTCATGGAATGGGTGGTGCTGGAAAGACAACTCTTGCCAAAATCATCTACAACCAACTTTTGCCTTATTTTGAGCACCATTGTTTCCTTCCAAATATTCGAGAAACTTCGAAGGCAAAGGGTGTTGAGTACTTGCAAAATCAGTTGATCTCTAACATTCTTAAAAAGGAATGGAAAGATATAAGCATAAGCAACACAGACGAAGGGATTGAGATGAGTAAAGATAGGCTGTGTGGTAAAAGGCTTCTCCTTCTCCTCGATGATGTTGCTAGGAGGAATCAATTGAATGCACTAATAGGTAAGTGCAATTGGCTCGGTGAAGGAAGTAAGCTTATCATCACTAGTAGAAACAAAGAGGTTCTCAATGTTCCTCAAATGGATTGGACCTATGAATTGAAATGCATGGATTCCAACAAATCTCTTCAACTTTTCAGTAAACATGCCTTTGGAAGGGATCATCCTTTGGATGATTATCTTGCCCACTCCAGAAAGGCTGTAGGCATTGCTAGGGGTCTTCCTCTAGCTCTCGAGGTTATAGGTTCGCTTTTATCACGCAGCAGGAAAGAAATGTGGGATGTCATATTGAAAAAGTTGGAAAAAGTTCCTCATGAGGAAGTCAACAATAAGCTCAGGATAAGTTATGAGGCATTAGATGATCGGCAAAAGCACATCTTTCTTGATATAGTTTCTTTTTTAATTGGATATGACAAAGAAATTGCAATACACATGTGGGATGAGACTGAATTTTTTCCAGAAGAAGCTTTGGAAGTTCTGCAGCATAAGTCCTTGATAAAGATCGATGAAAATAATAAATTGTGGATGCATGATCTATTAAGGGACATGGGGCGAGAAATCATCCGCCAAGATAGTAATATGGTAACAGAGAAGCAGACTAGAGTGTGGTATGCTGATCAAGCATTAGATGTGCTGATGACAAACCAGGTAAAAGCTTCCTGCCAATACCACTGCAATTTGGCTACTTCCTCTTTTATGATGGCCTAAAACACGAGATGTCAATAATGCGTTTCCTTTTTGGCAGGAAAAGGAAAAAGTTGAAGCTCTCCGTCTCCTGTTTCGTCATCCAAAAGAACACCGTTTTGCAGATGAGGACTTTATGAGACTTTTAAATCTAAGGATCCTTGTAGTTGATGGCGGGCCTCTAGGGAATCGGCTTAGGTATTGTTCAAATCTGTACAGAGACTTTGGAATCACGTATGCTACAGGAATACCGACTTTATGGGAGAATTTTCATCATCGGTTTAACTTTTTCCGGAAAAAGTCCCATCTACTTCCGAAATTGCGATGGCTTACTTGGGAAAATATTCCAATGGGCTTTGACATAGCCAAATTATCCATGAGGAATCTAGTCGTTCTCAGTCTAGCATGGAGCACCTTTTGCCATCGTTGGCATGGTTGGAGCCATATAAAGGTGCGACATACATGCTAGGAATGTCTGAAAGTTAAATTCAGAACTTGATCGTTTCATGATCTTTTATCTTTTTGTTGTTGCAGATGGCAAAGAACTTAAAAGTTTTGGATGTGTCGGGTTGCTGGCAATTGGTTAAAACTCCCAACTTCTCAGGATTTGCAAATTTGGAACGGCTGATCATGCAGAACTGTATAAGCTTGGTCAATGTCGATAAATCCATCGGTCAGTTACATCGCTTGGTTTTCTTAGACGTCAGCTTTTGCCCTCGACTTCGTGACTTGCCAAATGAGATTTACGAGCTAAAGTCTTTGAAAGAGCTCCATACTGAAGACTCAGGAATACAGGACAATTAGATTTACGAGCCAGTCCTACGCATAGCATCTTTAGCTTATATCATGAAAAACAGATAGCACAAAGAGAATAAAGAAAATTAATGTTGTTGATATCATGTTTGTCGCTCTTTGTGTGGCGTTCTTTCACAAGCTCTTGGAGGTTTGTAATATTTCGTTTGCTAAACACGGAAATTCGTTTCGTGGATGGTATATATGTAAAATGGATGGTAAATTCTACATTGTTGAAATTCGTCTTAATTGGTATACTACATGTTATATTGCAATGGTTTGTCCATGATGGGGTGTGTTCAAGAGGCACTTGTTCGCCTATGGTGGGGTGCATTTGAGAGGCCTATGGTGGGGTGCATTTGAGAGGCATCCCTTGAAGAGGTGCGAGTAGCTGTTAAGGGAAGTTAGAGTAACTTCTTCATTATGCAATCAAAAGAAAGAAAAGAACGTTCAGAAGCAAACGAACGTTCCCCTCTCTCTCCATCTAAGAAAATACACACAAAGGGTTCCATTACTACTTTGATAAGATAATTGCTGTGAAATGAGAATATTTTCCTTGTGATTGTATTTAGACCATTGTAAAGTCGTAAATTCGTCCATTGCACATTAGTGATTCAACGTGTATTTCTAGGTTCGACCACCAAAAAAAAAAAAAAGGTGTATTTATGGGTCATCGCTTTTGTGATGCATCGAAAGGTTAGTCATTTATTTCTCGACTTTCACCAAACAATGGTATCCTAGCCTATTTTTAAGATCTCTACCTTGTTTTTTCATCAAGTTTTTGCTCACTGTTTGATATGGAGATCATTTGGAATTGAACTTCATATCTTCTACATGTTATAATAAGCTGAAATTGCTATTTAAATGACGATATGGACCGCTATGTTTGGCCATGTCTCAACAAATTCTTTTTTGTGAAAATCGGTTTAGATCATATAGGGTGATAGATCTCATCGAGATGAGCAAAATGGAGGGTAGAGTGTTAGAGAAGACTTCCCGATTTGTTTTGAAGTTGACAAAACGTTTCCATCAGTCTAGTCTGAAGACTTGAAGACTCTATTGACAAAGTCTGAAGATATCCAAACTCAAGATTCAGAGTCTGCCCTCATTGACAGTTTCCAGACCGACGAAGAAAAAATTCTATTCGATTGAAGACAATCATATCTTTAAGGTTTTGATTCGTATGGTTAAGGATGATCTCTTGGCTGGAGATAGCATTTCAAGATCTGTTATTCGTATTGATTAATTTGAGTAACTTAGATTCGATTGATCCGCGAAGTATACTTGGAAGGTTCTACTTATGGAAACCTAGATCCTGATTGTATGGGCGAGCAGGATTGGTGGGCTATTGTCATTTTCCTTGAATAGCTCGAGATCTCCCTAATTGATTCTATCCAACGGGTTGATTGGAAGAACTCCTTTGGAAGGTGCCAACGGTAATGAAGGCATGAAGGAGTATATAAGGAAGACGTTCAAGTTGTTCAAGTGTGCCTGATAGAAAAATTCCAAAGTCTGAATCTCTTTGTTCTTTTGCGATGTTATTCGTTGAGCTATACTTGTACTCAAAAGAGAGACTAAATATTTGTGAGACCTTGAGGAAGTGTAGTAGAGTCTCTACACTATGGAATCAAGGACGTGAGACTGTAAATTCTCTTTTGATTCTTAGTGAAATCCAGCCGTAGGCTGTCGGTGCGAGAGAGTGGACGTAGGCTTGGTCTAAGCCGAACCACTATAAACTCGAGTCTTGATTCTCTATCCCTTATCTCCTTACTTTACATTTAAGCTTCATACGTCTCATTTCTTCTTCGCTCTTTTAGTCTATTAATCGTTGAAGGCTAATCTGTCTTGTTACGTTTTGCAAAAAGTTCTTTGATCACCTATTCACCCCCTCTAGGTGCTCGTACTAGTCCTATCAATTGGTATCAGAGCTTGCATACTCATTTAATTGAAGTGTTTTTACTTCTGAGTTAAAGATCTATGGCTAGTATGTTGGCTCCAAGGTTGGTTGAAGGTCAAAGCAACACCAGACCTCCTTACTTTGATGGAAAGGATTATAGCATATGGAAAAACAAGATGAAAGCATTCCTAAGATCGAAAGATCCTCTGGAATGGGATGTAGTAGAAAAAGGAATAATTCCTACAGCTACATTAGGATCAGAGAGAGGAAAAGAAATTGCAGTTCCTATCGAGATGACTCAAGAAGAGATAACCAAGACACAAGCTCTTGATGCTAAAGCAATTTACTCTTTATATTGTGCATTATCTCCTACTAAGTATAACAGAATATCTTTTTGTGAAACAGCAAAAGAAGTCTGGGACAGGCTGCACATTACCTATGAAGGAACCGATCGTGTAAAAGAGACAAGGATCAATATCCTTCTAGGACAATATGAAGTCTTCAAAATGAAACCAGGAGAATCAATCACAGATTTGTTTAGCCGTTTTACTGAAATTGTGAATGGTCTAGAATATCAGGGACATCCAATCTCAGGACCAATGAAGGTTAACAAATTGCTGTGTGGACTCTCTAAAGACTGGAATTATATAAAGACTTTGATAAGGGAAACACAAAGGATTGCGCCACTTTGTCACGTAGACGAATTGGTTGGAACACTTCGCTTACGAAGTGGAGCACACCAACCATGAAGAAGATCCCAAAGGTAAGAAGTCTATTGCTTTGAAGTCTAACGATGATTTTGATATTACAGACTCTGAAGAAGATTTAGATGATGAGGAGCTAGCACTTATGATAAAGAGGTTTAGAAAACTGAACAAAAAGGGAAGAAGATTCAATTGGAAGAAACAAAGTACTCAAAAATTTCAGAACAAATCAACTGAGGATGATGAATCCAATAAAGACGCGATTGCTTTGAATGCAAGAAAAAATGACACATCAAACCCAACTGTCCTTTATTGAAGAAGAAGAAAGGAAAACTGAGAAATATAGAAAGGCTCTCAAAGAAGAAACATGGAGCGATACTGAATGTGAAGAAAGTGATGATGATTATGCCAACATTTGCCTAATGGCAAAATCGAGTCAGACTCAGACCTTGAGACAGATACAGACTCAAACAGTGAAATCGAGGTAAGTAATTTAAAAATTCCTACTAAAGTTTCGAAATATATTGACGAACTCTGTCTTAGCCTTAAAACTTCTCTTAAGAGGATCTCTGAGTTAAAAAGGGAGAATTTTACATTGAAGCAACAAGAAAAATCTTGGAAAGAAAAGTTTGAAAATTTAGACAAAAATTTTGTTATTTTGAAAGAAAATGAGACTCTCTTTCAAAAGAAAACAGTTGCTTAAAAAATGACATTTCAAACATTTCAAAAAGGTTTTCATGTGGATCTAAGAAGTTGGATAAGATTCTTTCGATACAAAGACCCTATTTGAATAAATTAGGTCTTGGAATGACTTCTGAAACCATTCCTCTAATTGATTTTCCAAAGGTAAAGGAAATAATCAAACAGAGACCTACAAAAGCCTTTTATAAAAATCATTTTCAAAAAGTCTTTGTAAAACCTGTTGGCCAAAATGCTCTCAAATGTTCAAAGTGTAATATCTCGAACACTTTGAGAAAGAATGTCCTATGGTTTGGAGACCTATTAAAAAGGATTGGGCAAAGACTGTTTATTGCACTAACTCCACTAGACCCAAGAAAATATGGGTACCAAAGAGAACTTGAAATTCTTTTTAATTACAGGTCACTATCAAGAGGAAGATTAAATGATATTTGGATAGTGGCTGTTCAAGACACATGACAGGAGATTCAAGTTATTATATAAATCTTGTTCAAATAGATTGAGGAAAAGTCTCTTTTGGTGGAAATAGCAAAGGAAGGATTATTGGACGAGGAACAGTAAAGATTGGAAGTCTAACAATCAATAATGTCTCCTTGGTGGAAGGATTAAATTACAATCTACTCAGCATAAGCCAATTGTGCGACACTAGATTCAAAATCAACTTCTAGGAAGGGACATGTTCAGGAACTAGCAAAGATTTCTCTCAATCTTTTACTGGGCGTAGACATGGGAATATTTATCTTCTGGATATCAATCAAGAGAGATCACAATGCTTAATATCAGTACAAGATGAAGCGAATCTATGGCATCGAAAGCTTGGCCATATCAACATGAAACAAATTGCCAAAATCTCTTCCAAGAAGCTTGTTCGAGGTTTACCCACGTAAAATACCAAAAGTATGACTTATGCACACCATGTGTGTTGGGAAAACAGGTTAGAAATTCTTTTAAACCAATAAATCAAGTTTCCACTAATCGTGTGCTGCAGCTTCTGCATATGGATCTCTTTGGTCCAACTAGAACTCAAAGCATTGGTGGAAAAAGATTCTGCCTAGTAATAGTGGATGATTTTTCACGATTTACTTGGGTCTACTTTCTTGCAAGTAAGTCTGAGACTCTCTCATTTCTCAAAGTTTGCTAAGAAAGTGCAGAATGAGAAAGGTTATACTATTTCAAGCATTCGAACAGACCATGGAGGTGAGTTTGAAAATCAAGACTTTGCTAAATTTTGTGATGAATCTGGTTTTCAACATAAGTTCTCCTCTCATTATACACCAGAACAAAATGGGGTTGTGGAAATGAAGAATAGATCTTTACAAGAAATGGCAAGAACTCTTTTAATTGAAAGCAATATTTCTTCACGTTTTTGGGCTGAAGCTGTTTCTACAGCATGTTATGTTATTAATAAAGTATTCTTAAGGCCGATTCTTGAGAAAACTCCCTATGAATTATTTAAAGGAAAGAAGCCAGTTGTTTCGTATTTTCAAGTGTTTGGTTGTAAATGTTTTATCTTGAAAAATGCAAATGATCGAGTTGGTAAGTTTGAAGAAAAATCAGATGAAGGAATCTTTCTTGGATACTCAACTACTAGCAAAGCTTACAAAGTATTCAACAAGAAGACTCAGATTGTCGAAGAATCGATGAACGTCAAATTTCAAGACTTCTTGCAAATACAACCGACTCAGATTCAAACTGAAGAATCTGAACCTGCTCCAAACTCTACAAGGTCTACCTCCCCTGAAACAGTTCAGACTCCAGTAGAAAATCAACAAACGGATGATGAAGGATCAACTCAAGAAAAAGTTCAACAACTTGTCAGATTGTCCAGTAACTGGAAGCATAAGTTTAGTCATCCCGAAGAACTCATTATTGGTGATATTAATGAGGGGATTCGTACTATATTCAAAAGGCGAGAAGAGTCTAGTGATGTAGCACTTATCTCTGAAATAGAACCCAAAAATATAGAAGAAGCCTTAACTGACAAAAGCTGGATTGAAGCAATGCAAGAAGAACTCAAGCAATTCAGCATTAACGATGTTTGGGAATTAACTCATAAACCAAAAGGTAAGTCTATTATTGGAGCTAAATGGGTTTTCAAGAACAAAATGGATGAAAAAGGAAAAGTGATAAGGAACAAAGCAAGACTCGTGGCCAAAGGATATACGCAAGAATAGACTATGATGAGACTTACGCTCCTGTAGTAAGGTTAGAAGCAATTAGATTATTACTTGCTTTTGCTTGCTATAAGAATTTCAGGTTATTCCAAATGGACGTCAAAAGTGCATTCCTAAATGGATTTATTTAAGAAGAAAGTCTATGTGGAACAACCCCCTGGATTTGAGGATCCAAAGAAACCAGACTATGCGTTCAGACTGAAAAAGGCTCTATATAGATTAAAACAAGCATCTCGAGCTTAGTACGAAAGGTTAAGTAAGTTCTTAATTCAAAATGGTTTTGTTAAAGGAAAAGTAGACACTACTCTGTTTATCAAAAGGGAAGGTAAAAGCTTTTTACTTGTTCAAATTTGGATCATCTAACGAGAATCTGTGCAAGAAATTTTCTAAGTCTATGCAGGATGAATTTGAGATGAGCATGATGGGTGAATTATCCTTCTTTCTTGGTCTACAAGTAAAACAACTGAGAGATGGAATTTTCATTCATCAAGAGAAATACGCAAAAGAACTTGTCAAAAAGTTCGGTCTGGAGAATTGCAAAAAGACTGATATACCAATATCAAGTTCTTCGAAGCTAGACAAAGATGAAGGAGGAAAGAAAGTCGACTAAAAACTATACAGGAGTATCATTGGTTCACTTCTTTATCTTACTGCTTCTAGACTTGACATTTTGTTTAGTGTTTGCATTTGTGCTAGATTTCAATCAGATCCCAAAGAATCACATCTAAGTGCTGCGAAACGCATCATCAAATACGTTGCAACAACTGCTCAATTAGGTCTATGGTATCCCAAGGAAGAAGACTTTATTCTCCTTGGATATTCAGACGTAGATCTTGCAGGATGTAGAGTTGATAGAAAGAGCACATCCGGCACTTGTCAATTGCTTGGTAATAGGGCAGTATCTTGGTTTTTAAGAAAGCAAAGTACTGTAGCTCTTTCAACAACAGAAGCAGAGTATGTAGCTCTTGGAAGTTGCTGTTCTCAAATTTTATGGATAAAGCAACACCTACGAGACTTTGGAATCGAAGACTCATGCACCGAGATCAAATGCGACAACACCAAATAAGCAATTAATCTCACAAAGAATCCTATTCTTCATTCGAGAGAAAAGCACATAGAGATTCGACATCATTTTATTAGAGATCATGTTCAAAACGGAGAAGTCTTGATACAGTTCATTGACTCAAAGAATCAACTAGCAGACATATTCACAAAGCCGTTAGAGAAAAGCTCATTTGAGTCTATTCGTTCAAGACTTAATATTTTATCTCTCAAAGACTGATGAAGCTCAAACTCAAGGATAAAATTTGAAAAAGCTCAAACCCAAAAAGATCAGACTCAAAATACCAAAGGTTATGGCTGTAAGTTATTATGGTTATAGTGTCTTTCAATCTTTAAATAAAAATCTCGAAAAGGTAAGACTGTCTCGTTTATCACTAATTAATATTGAAAAGGCAGTTATTTTTTTGAAAAAGATAGTTATCTATTTTTAAAAAGGCAATTATTTTTTTGAAAAGGCATTTTTATTTTTCCTTTTTGGTGACGATTCGAATACTCCGTTTTGACTAGTTTATATATTGTTCCTCTTCTTCGTTTTTACCCACAAACCCTAGAGTACAGATATTCACCTTCTTACTTTCTTTCTTTAGTTTAATCTTTAAAGTTTTCATCTTTCTCGCGAATCGAGTTTGAAAACCCTCTCAAAGACTGTGACAATGTCGTTCCAAAGAAAATCATCAAGGATTGCAAGCGGGGGACCACGCCGTGCGTGAGGGACCTATGCACTTCGATCTGACTGAGGAAGAAGACTCTTCAAGGTAGCAGGAAAGTCAACAACAACATTCTCAACCGCGCCATTCTTCTCCTGCTAGATCACATGAGCATCATTACCAACAAACAGAGGAAGAAATCATTGAGGATGTCGAATCTGTAAGGACTCTTAAGCCTGAATTTACTTACAAACCCTACTCTGCTTTGAAGGAAGGTGGTTCTGCAATGACTCTCATAGATGAATTTTTGAGAAAGAACGGGTATCGGAATGAGACCCATTTTTTAAGAGTCATGAACGTTTGGGAATTGTTCCTGTTGGTACGACAGAAAAGACTTTTGCAAATTTTCCTAGTGATCCACGTTTTGGAACAGTAAATAAACCTAAGGGAAAAGATGATGATGAAAAGATGTTCATGCAATTTAAGCCGAGGTTGGGTATTGCTGCGGAAATTCGAGGAAAAAGAGCATATTTGTTTCGCTTGGAGGAACACAAACAAGTTTACTCTAAGTTGCTGAAGCGAGGGGTGATGAACCCCAGAAGTGTCGATTTTGACTTTCTCGACTCTTTAAACGTCAATTTGCGAGAGAAGTTTGCGAAACTCCAACTTGAGCATTTTTGTTCTGAGACCGATGTTGCTCACTCTGAACTTACAGCATACTTTTATTCCAATCTAATCTTTTTGGATGCGAATAGATTTTCTTTCAGCGTTAGGGATCAAGATTATGTGGTAGACATGGACACTCTTGCTGATGTGATTGGAGTGGAGAGAGGGAGGTTCCGATCCATAAGTGTGTTCGTTGGTCATGCGACTATGGAGCTTGTTTGAGATAGAATTGCAGAAGGTCGGATTTCTTATCAGAGAATGAATGCCTCTAACATCTTACTCCATAAGATTGTGATCAACTGTCTTAGGCCCAAATCCACATCAAAGACTGATGTCTCCAACTCTGAAGCAAAGCTGATGTACGCCATCAAAATCGGTTACAAGTTTTCTCTGCCTCACACTATCATGTTTCACATGTATAGGTCCATGGCAAAGGACAAGGGAAAACTTCCTTATTCTGCTCTCATTACTCGTTTATTCAAACATTTTAACATTCAGTCTCCCAAAATTCTATGTGTTCGAACCATTGATCAAATGGTTATAGGGCTGAAGATGATTACAAAGATGCGTCTGAAGGAGCTGAACAAGGCATTAGAGCGATTTAAGGAGAAGATCCCTGTCAAGTCTTGACAAGACTTTGCTGCTGCAAAAAGAAAAGGTAAGGAACCCCTGACTGTTCCATCCAAAAGAAGGAGGGCAATCATTCTATAGGAAGAAGAAGATGAGGAAGACTTTGCTATCTCCGCTACTGCCTTATAGAATGTACAACGTCTTGTTCCAGAATCTGCAGACCAAGAGAATTGAGACAGAGAAGAGATGGAGAAAAGGAGTGAAGAAAGGGAATTGATGAAGAAGGAAGAAGAAGAAGGAAGAAAAGAAGAAAACGAGCAAGGAGGAGAACAAACTAGAGGGAAATGTCGTGGAGATTCTCCAGCAGAAAAAGAAGCACAAGAACATCGTGACACTGAAGAACAACCGAGCAGGAAGAGTACTTCTCTGCACCCGAAGGCACTGAAACAGGGGGAGCTGTTGTTAAAGAAGGTATTCCTCTACTTGCTTTTCCTAGTGATGATGTTAGTCGTTCTCCTGTCAATCTAGAAGATGCGTATGCCTCTCAATTTCCTGAAGAAGATCATGAGGCTTCATCGCCAAGTCTGGATGCTCATGTTGAAGTTCCATCATCTGGCTTTACTCCACAATCTACTCATGCTGAAGCAAGCACACAAACTGACAATTCAGCAGACTTTAAAAGGTTGCTTGAAATTCTTATGGAGCTCAAAGGCCAGGTTTATGATTTGGGATGTGAATTCCAGACTTTGCAAAATGCTCATCATGTCATTTCAATTACTTTGCAAGATCAAGTTTAAGCTCTTAATCTTCATATTCAAGCAACTGCAAAGGGCACGGATCTCGCGCAACTGCAGGAAGATATGAATAAGCTGGAAGAAACTGTCAAGTCTATGGAAGATTTTCAGCTCATTCGCATTCCAAAATCATCTTAATTTTATCTTCTCTACCTTTTGCTGTTGACAAAAAGGGGGAGAAGTTGATTAAGTTGATGCAGATTTGACTTTATGACTTTATCTTTTGACTTTGATTTATCTTTTGTGGATTGACTTTATCTTTTGTTAGGTTGAACTGGTTTGGATCTTGGATTGCTTGCTTTAAACTTTTGATGCTTACAGTATTTTAAGCTATGTTGATGGTTTTGACAAAGATAATTGCTTTTATAGGACTAACTTGTTTTCTGTGGATGCAGAATCGCCATCATCTTTATTCTAATCTGTTATGAGATATCTTGGTTAGCTTAAGTATTGTATTGCAGGTTGAAAGTATCCAAATCTGCAGGAAAGTTTTGTCACCATCAAAAAGGGGGAGATTGTTAGAGAAGACTTCCCGATTTGTTTTGAAGTTAACAAAACGTTTCCATCAGTCTAGTCTGAAGACTTGAAGACTCTATTGACAAAGTCTGAAGATATCCAGACTCAAGATTCAAAGTATGCCCTTATTGACAGTTTCCAGACCGACGAAGAAAAAGTTCTATTCGATTGAAGACAATCATATCTTTAAGGTTTTGATTCGTATGGTTAAGGATGATCTCTTGGTTGGAAATAGCATTTCAAGATCTGTTATTCGTATTGATTAATTCGAGGAACTTAGATTCGATTGATCCGCGAAGTATACTTGGAAGGTTCTACTTATGTAAACCTAGATCCTGATTGTATGGGCGAGCAAGATTTGTGGGCTATCGTCATTTTCCTTGAATAGCTCGAGATCTCCCTAATTGATTCTATCCAACAGGTTGATTGGAATAACTCCTTTGGAAGGTGCCAACAATAATGAAGGCATGAAGGAATATATAAGGAAGACGTTCAAGTTGTTCAAGTGTGCCCGATAAAAAAATTCAAAAGTCTGAATCTCTTTGTTCTTTTGTGATCTTATTCATTGAGCTATACTTGTACTCAAAAGAGAGACTGAATATTTGTGGGACCTTGAGGAAGTGTAGTAGAGTCTCTACACTGTGGAATCAAGGATGTGAGACTGTAAATTCTCTTTTGATTCTTAGTGAAATCCAGCCGCAGGGCTATCGGTGCGGGAGAGTGGACGTAGGCTTGGTCTAAGCCGAACCACTATAAACTCGAGTCTTGATTCTCTATCCCTTATCTCCTTACTTTACATTTCAGCTTCATACGTCCGTTTACCGCCTTCACTCTTTTAGTCTATTAATTGTTGAAGGCTAATCTATCTTGTTACGTTTTGCAAAAAGTTCTTTGATCACCTATTCACCCCCTCTAGATGCTCGTACTAGTCCTATCATAGAGCACCAGCGAGGGATGCCGCACGCGCTCCATGCGCAACCCTAAGTCATGGCATCGTCGGCCACATGCTGCATGTGTAGGCACCTGCACAAGCATGCTCGACAAGAGGCTGACGTCATTGATGACATCTACTACCCGAATCGACATGACCCAATGACATCATTAATGACGTCATCAAAGCGACCTCACTCGGCAACCCAACCCAATTGATCGGTCAACTGGTTGAACGGGTCAAAGTGATCGATCGACATAGGAGCCAGCTTTGTGCTAGCGTGTGCACTACACGCACCGCAGGCTACGCGGGTAGACACATGGAACTTCCAATTAGCACATGGTGGGTGTTATTGTGATCTTATTGAAATGCTCTACATTTGTGGTATAGATATTTTATATGTTTGAAGCTTTTAAATATGCAAAAAAATATAAAAAAATAAAAATGCAGTGCATCCTTGAGGAGTAAGAGACTTTAAAAACCTTCAACCACACCATGAACGAACCTAAACATGGAACTTCCACTTAAAACATAAGAGATCAAGAAACTTATCAAGTTTGGAAAAAGAAAAATAGCATTTCTCGCATCACGTTGCTGAGTTGTATGTAAATGATCTCTTGTGTGAGTTTGAAAGTTACGATAAAGCTCAAGCAATTTAGGTTACCCTAAAATACAAGTTTGGAGGTATGACTACCACTAAATTGAGGAGGCTCACATCAAGCTTGATACATACCAAAAGCATCAAAATCAAACAATGAGACATCATCTGTGACAGCCTGATTTTCGAGTTTGTTTTCAATTTAATGAAATGAGTTTTTCATTGACGCACCTATAGTCTTTTTCTCTGAGCTGATCACTCACAAGATAACTAATCTATCAGGTGAAGCCGTTAAGGAATCTAAACGCGACTGATTTGAGAATTCAACCAGAAATCGACTGCTCGACCGTGCTAATCTGCAAGGGTCAATACAGCACCATCAAAATCGATTAGAGACCGGAGATAAGTCGATTCGACAGAGGCATGTAATTAAAGTGTGAGTGATTCCACCTAATTTCAAAATTCTCGTCGAACGACATTAAATCGATTTTTCTGTCATTTCTGTACTCTGTGCTCGTATTTGAAACCTCGAGATTTTCACAACAACTGAGAGTCGCCAATGTCTCGAAGATGCACAATGTGGATCGAAAATAATCGACCACGGGTCAAATGCGCTAAAATCGCGTCCGCTTGAAATTAACCATGAAATTGAACCCAATTTCAGAAATTGAAAGTTTTATCATGTCACGCTTTATTTTAGGAACATTGACTCATCCTCCGAAGAATTTTCGGTGACCTCGGATTTTTGGCGAAAAATCAAAATTTGGCAAAATTGGATCGGTAAATTCAAAGCCCGTTTTCAAGTGCGCTTTTGGCATCCAAGTTGGATTATTTGGTGAGGAAAATGGTGGAATTGTGTGTGGGTTTCCTCCTTAGCATTATGGCCATTTAAATTGAAGCCAATTGGATTGAATTGAAGTGGATTTGAGTTGAAATTGAAGAGGAATGCCACAAATTCGTATGCCATGGGGGCTGCAAGATTTTGGACACCTAGAATGGCTTCTTGGAGAAGTTTTGGAGGGGATAACGCTGTTGGACTCAGGTGTGAACTTTGGGGGCATGATACTCAAGTGTTGGAGATATTTCTAGTTGACTTGTGAGGCTAGCATCCCCCTTCAAGCCAGTAGAACTTCTTCTTCTTCCTTCTTGCCTCATCCTCCTCCATTGTTGCTGTTTGAGAGCTCAAGAACCAGCAGAAGACCAGCAAAGATCGAAGCCAAGCCGCCGCACGCCGTTCGAGCTTCGCCCGAGCCCGCCGAAGTCGGTCGTCCGTGTCCGCTCGCCGTCCGTCCCGCCACGCGCCGTCCCCGCGAGTCCAGTCCGTCGTCCCGAGCCCTCCGTCAAGCCTGTTAAGCTTCCTCCACCGGCCGTCCAAGCCGTCGTCGCCCCCCATCTGGTCCTGCCGCTATCGTCCGCCACCCGCCTGGCCATTTCCAACCGCCATAGCCGCTCGGCCACCCCTTCCAGCCAACCACGTAACCGAAGTTCCGGTTCGAGCCGTGGGCGGTGTAGGCCTTTTCCGGCCTTTTCCGGATCTTGTTGGGTATTGCCGTAGGCTTGAGTCTTGCTCGCCTCCGTGTTGCCGTCGCCGTGAACTCATCGGCTCGCAAATCCGGTGAGTTTACTCTCTAAACTCTACTTAAGGAGTTAATTATACTTTGGGTAGGATTAGATTAGACTAAGCTTGATTTAGGTGGTTAGATTAGTTTAATTAGTGGTTTAGTTAGTTAATTAGGCTAATTAGGTGGTTATATTAGATTAGTTAAGGGTTAATTAGATTGTATGATTTAATTAGCATAGTGCATTATTTTTCTAAGTCCAATTAGGTGGTTAGATTAGTGTTTAAAGCTTAATTAGTGATTTATTGAATTATTTTACATTTATTTAATTAATTTTACATTTTTTAATTATTAATTATTTGCCGAAAATTATACCGGGATAGTCGGTCATCGAATTTCGTGCTGATTGCCGTGGTGTAATTAGTTTGTGCAATTGATTGTTAGAGTTTGCAATTGAGTGATGATTGTGATTTTTAATTTATCATTTCAAAATTGTGAAATTTTGGTATTTAATTAGAAAATACCAGGTGTCGGGTTTGACACCAAAAAAGATTTTAAGTACTATATCAAATAGTGAGATTTTTAAAAGGAAGGATATCACTTTTTATGGCTCAAGCCGACCGTGTACCCACACACGATTATTTTACCGAGTGTTTTTAATATGAAGAAAATAGGCCAAGTACATCATTTTATTGAGACATTTGAGTGCAAAGCATGATGTCCTTGGCTGGGATTGGGTGTGTGTGTGTGATCGATATGAGAACCCGTCACGAGCTGTTATGCCAGACGATGCTCCTTCGGGAATGCCCCAACTCAACGGATGCCGGTCGCAGTAGAGGCTGGACCGATGCTCCTTTGAGGAATGTCGTCTAGATGTAGATGTTGCCGTGCTTGATGGTGCAAGATGACGCCTGGCTATGCCGATAGACCGGTGTGACATCCTGAAATTCGACCCCGTCCGAAATATATGAAATTGGCATTTCGTTGACGCGCCTATGGTCCTTTTTCTCGGAGCTGATCACTCTCGAGTTAACTGATCTATCAGGTGAAGCCGTTTAGGGATATAAACATGGCGGACTCGAGAATTCGATTGGAAATTGACTGCTCGATCGTAATAATCGGCAAAGGTTAATACGACACTGTTATCATTGAGTTGTGATTGGATATAGGTCGATTTGACGGAATCATGTGATTGAATGGTGGGTGATTCCGCATGATTACGAAATTTGTGTCGAACGGCACTAATCCGGTTTTTATCAATTTTATACTCGGTGTTCGCAATTGAAACCTTGTGATTTTTACGACAATCAAGAGTCGATTACAAGTCAGAGATGCACAAACATGGATCGAAATCATCGACCACGAGTCAAACGCACTAAAATCTCTAAAAGCTACCCGGTATTTTAGATCACGCTAAAATCACGTTCGGTTTATTTTAACCACGAAATTGAATTCGATTTCGGGATTCGGACATTCGAGCGTGTCACAACTCATTTTTAGGACCTCGTCTCATCTTTTGAGAATATTCTGTCGAGCCGAGAATTTTTCGGAAAAATCGGTTTTCGGACAAATTGGAAAATAAGTGGAAATTCGGATGGGAGGAGGTCGGGCTATTTTGCTGCCCAAAAATCCTTAATTTTGGGATATTAGGCTCAAGAAAGTAATTGGGGACAAGAAGATAAGCATAAGAAGACTTTAGGGCCACTTTGATCATTAGATTGGATATTTTACCTTAACTTTCATTCTCCCCCCCCCCTCTCTTTCCTCTCTCCCTCTCTCTCTTTTTCTCACGCACGCAAGCCCTCCCCCTTGGCAGATAACCAGCCCCTCTCTTCTTTATTTCTCTCTTCTTCTTCACCTTTTCCCTTCCCCTTCGGTTCGATTCTACATTTCCCTTTCGCCTTGCTGCAGCCCCATTCTCCTTCCCACCGCCAGCTATCACCACACCACTGCACTATCGTCCCACCTCAGTATCTTCATCCCCACGCCATCTTCATCATCCCCCATCTCATGCCATCGCAACCCACACCAACGCCAACAGCTCCTCATGTCCAGCAACTTCCCACCTCACGCTCAGCCACCAACTCCATCGCAAGCCCTTCATGTCCGCAGTAGCTTCACGTCTAGCAACCATGTCCCGACCAGCAGCACCACTCGCCAACCTCAGCCCATGTCTAGCACCTCTGCTGAGACGAACAGTGGCCAGCAAGCTCAGCCAAGCAGAACCACCTACCAGCCAAGTCGTGAGCCTTGAGGGCTGATTTCAGCCTCTTCAGGGCCACCGTAGGAGCTGCCGTATACACGAGACTTCACCGCTTTCGCGTTGCTATCGCCATGGAGTCACCAAATCGCTAAATCGGTGAGTTTACTCTCTAAAACTTGCTTAGGAGATTAATTATGCTTAATGGTTGTTTAGATTAACTTAAGTATGGATTAGTGATAATCTAGAATTGTTAGATTAGCCTTATAATGGATTAGTGTCAATCTAATTGGTGAGATTCGCACTAAATTGAGGTTGGATTAGTCCAAATCAGTGAACTTTCTGCAATTCAAATTTCTGAACTCTCACCGTTTTCCATTTTTGTAGATCAAAACAGATTGCCAATTTGAGGTTGGTTTTTTCTTGAGAATTATTTTAGACACCTTCAAATATAACATATATTTTTTTCAATATTTTTAGGGATTTGAAAGAAGGAGATATCAGTTCCGTCATTTGCAAACAGAATCTCGGACTGTGCTGGAATTGGTGACCTTTCGGGATTCTAGGGATTTTTATCAACTCCTAGGTTCGAATTTCAAAATATTTTCTTCATAAAAGTTGTTTTTCACATCTTCTAGTTTAACATAGTCAAATTTCAGATCAAACGGACAAGTTTTGGACCTAAAAAAAAGCTGGTTTTGGAAAACGTGATTTCTGGAAACGAACACAGTTTTTGTACTGATTTGAGTGATTTATTTCTCTTAATCCATAAGGACATGGGCTAAGGTGTCCACATGGAAAATGTTTGTTTAGGTATCTTTTATGAGATATTCAAATTTGAGAATTTTCTGAACTCTTTTGATTATGTTTCTGGATTTAAACTTGGAGACGCGCGAATGGCCCGGTTTCTGCCGATTAGGACCGGTAGTGGTTTTGTGATTATTCTTGGTGTCGTGCTTGTTGGATAAGGTGTATTTGGTGATGTGGGTGACTTGTGGCATGCTGAGAACTAATGTGAGAGATCATGAGGTTGATTGCTCATTCTTGATTGTTTATTGTTATTGCAAAAGGTGACCCTTTGGACTATTAAATAGAAAATAAATGAGGTGTCGCGTCCGGACACCAAAATTATTTGCCCAATAAAATGAGGTGTCGGGTTTTGAACTAGGTGCGTGTAAAGTTTGACGGATTAATTTTGAGTATGTGAGCCCTTATGAATATATTTCTAAAGGCTTGACCCAAAAAAAAAAAGGGGTTACTAAAGTTTAGTTCCAAAAAGGGGTGTTTGGAAAAGAAAATAGAAAATAAATGAGGTGTCCGGTTTGGATGTCAAGTTTTATGTGCTCAATAAAACGAGGAGGTTTTATACTAGATGCGTGCAAAGTTTTGCGGGTTAATTTCAAGTATGTGACCCATACGAATTTATTTTGGAAAGTTTGAACAGGAAAAAAAGGGAGTTACTAAGGTTATTTTAAAAGGGGATTTTGGCGTTTTGGTTATATGTTGGAAGCTAAAAGTTAGCTTGGTTGATGAGGCCCCTACATGGTTAGATTAATTAAGTAGTTCAGTTTAATTAATCGCAATTTATTTATATAGTTAATTGCATTTGGTTAATGATTTTGTAATTTATTTAATTATTTATTATTTTTCAGAAATTATATCGGGATAGCCAGTTGTTAGAATTTCGTGCTGATTGTCGTGGTGCAATTAGTTTGTGCATTTGATAGCTAATTTGTGCATATTTGGTGATGTGGTTGCTTTATGTTATGCCTGGAGGTTATGCATGTTGAGGCTCGAATGGTTATGCCATGGTTGTGATGTTATTGGTGCAATGCTTGCAGGTTTGTGCATATTTGATGATATGGTTGGTTTGTGACATGCCTAGAGCTTATGGTTGATTATTGTGTGATGGTTTATAGTCATGGTAAGGTGACTATTGAAAGTCGAAGTGACATAGGGTGTGTTGAGGAAACCCAATGGGTTGTGAGCCGGTATAGAACTAGTGCTACACGATAATGAAACGTTGTGTTAGCCACCTCTAGTACCTTGTACCGTTGCTTATTGTAGTCAAGGTCTAAGTGCTACATGGTGAATTGAGTCACATGAGAGTCACCTCTAGAAGCCTTGCAATATGGTCATGCATAGTGTAGGGGCTAAGTGATACATGATAGAGAGACTTCGTGTGAGTTACCTCTAAAACTTTATACGAGTGCTTTTTGTGGCCAAGAACTAAGTGCTACACGATAGCGTGACTTCGTGGGAGCCACCTCTAGTAACTTGGGCTATCGCTTCTTATAGTCAAGAACTAAGTGCTACACGATAATGGAACTTCGTGGGGGCCACCTCTAGTACCTTGAGCTATTGCTTAGTATAGTCGGGAACTAAGTACTACATGACAATGTGAATTCGTGAGAGCCACCTCTAGTACCTCGTACTATGAATGATTGTGGTCAGGGACTAAGTGCCACGCGATATCGAAACTTCGTGGGGGAGAGGGCACCTCTAGAACCTTGAGCCTAGTATTGAGTATTGAGTCAGAATTTTGAGTGGTGATGTCGAGTTGAATTGGGAATTTGTTTATTAAGAGTGAATATCGGGTGTGGATTGAACCACCGATATGAGTTACCCATACTTGATTATGAGACAAAATTGTGTGGCACAGAATAGGATGTGTCATAACGAGTTGGCCTTATAATCGGTACTCTTGTGTTTGATTGGTTTGAAAGTGAGTTGTTTCAATTGTTGTGTGCATTAATTATATGCATTTGTGATATGAACTGTGCTGACGTGTAGGAAGGAACTGGGGCGAGGTAAGTCTTCTGTGTTGTGTGGCTAGGCCACCTTAGGTGTATTTCCTTCCTAGTAAGGGTTTAGGGGGTGAACTTGCTGAGACAATGTCTCACCCAGTCGTAGGCTTAACTTTTCAGGTCCTTAGGTTGTGGTTATGGAGGACCCGAAGCCCGGAGCCTGTGGAGGTGGAGTCCAAAGGATCGACGTATGTGTTCGACTAGTATATCGTAGCACAGTTCCTTTTTGAGAGCCGATCTTTTGTAGACTTTTGACCAAACTCGTCTTGTACCTAAACCCCATTGTTTATAAAAGTTGGCTTGTGTGAAATGTTACCCTACTTTCCTATCCTATGCCATTTGTTGTCAGGGGTTTATTGTTTCGCTTCCGCATGTACTTAAAATGAAAGGGTTGGCGACTTGTCCTGGGAAGTTGCAATTTTAATCGATCACCGAAGGATGGGCACGCACTTGAGGATTGAGGCGTGACAACCAGTGACTGTTGAGTTGGCTGTGGCCGTTGGGTTGTAATCAATTGGGACGCATGAATGATTGAAATTGACACGCCTGGTTATGGGACAAAATTGTGTGGCACGGAATGGGACGTGTCATAACGATTTGGCCTTATAATTGGGACCCCTGTGATTGATTGAGATGTGAAGTGAGGCATTCCAATTGTTAAGTGTGATTATTGTATATATCTGTTATATGAACTGTACTGACGTGCAGGAAGGAACTGAGGCGAGGTGAGTCTCATTGGTTGTGTGGATAGGCTGCTTCTAGGTGCATTTCCTTCCTAATCGAGGTTTGAGGCGTAGACTTGCTGAGACATTGTCTCACCCCATCGTGGGTTTAATCTTTTCATGTCCCTAGATGGAGGTGAGGCCGGTTCGTTTTGGATAGCCGGGGGGTATACCGAGTAGAGTACCGACGTCCCTGTCCCCGGGAGTCCCTAGCTCCATGAGCTCATCGTGACCACTATCTTGGTGGATGAGGGACTACCATAGTTGGTACCTCATCGATTCATGGCGTGATTTCGTCATGGGCCTAATGGGGTACGGGAAGGTCCCGTTTAGGGTTTCGACGTACCCGCCGTTGTGGGCGAGGGCATAGCTGACCCCCCTAACGGTGTCATGGTAGACTCGGATCCAAGTAGATAGGGCCTGGGGTAGGGTTGGCTAGGTAGTCCTTTTTGAGACCGTGACTTTTGTATATAACCTTGTAAGGCTGACCTGCTTGTTTATATAAGTGTGTTTGTGAAATTTGGTTGTCCTGTTTTTCTATCCCATGTTTGTGTTGTCTAAGGATTGTTATTTCGTTTCCGCATGTGCATGAATCGATTTGGCTCGGCGACGTGCCTAGAAACGTTGCAATTTTATCGATTACCGAGGGATGTGCGCGCGCTCGAGGTTCGAGGCGTGACATCTCCACCCGAAGTGGTTTTAGAGCTGGTTAGTGTGTGGAGTGATAAGGTGCGATGGGTTATGGGGTAGTTAGTAGGAAATGCATTTTTCTTATGCTGATGCATGTGATTGATAGCTTATTGGTAGCTTCTTTTGTGTGATCGCTCAGTTTCTAATTTTGTGGGGAATTGGAAAGCAGGTTCTATGGAGAATCTGCGAGATGAGCGACCAAGAGCAGAGAAGGCCTAGAAAGAGAAACATAGGATTCATTACTCGAGGTAGGACTCGACAAGGGTTGGTACTCGAGGGAGAGCGCAGGCGCAAGCTGACGCGAGCAGTGTAGCACCACCACAGGTCGGTGCTTGTGTAGCAACACCTGGCGATCCTAGAACAAGGAAATCGTGCTGGCGCTAGAGACATTGGGAAACGTGGTAGGGCAGCGAGCCCGAAATCAAGCTGCCGCCGCCATCGTTACGGCTGCCGATAACCGCCGCCGCCACTACTACCACCAATGCCACCGCAGCAGGTGCGTGAGATTCCACCAGGGAACGTGGTTGCCGAGAGGCCGATGCATATTCTCGTCGAGCAGCTTCTGAAGTTGAACCCACTGAGGTTCATTAGTGCAGGAGATCCTGAGGCTACAACCCTTTGGATTTAGGACTTGGCAGAGGCCTTTGCACTGCTGAGGTGCACCAAGGAATAGAAAGTTGTCCTTGCAGTGTATCAATTGCAGGGCAATGCAAGTACCTGGTGGAGGGCCACTAGTGGCAGGGTACTACCAGAAGGCATGGTTTCGGTGTGGAACGCCTTCCTTGGAGCCTTTATGTCGCGCCGATCCTCGAGCGCGCGCCCATCCCTCACTTGGTCAATTAATAGCAACGTCCCAGGACGCATCACCGACCCTGTCTTTTTAATACGCATGCGGAAGCAAATATAAAATCTCCACACAATAAAACAATGGGATAGGAAAGTAGGACTAAAAATTCTCGAACTTGAAAACCACACTTATATACATCACAACTGCATGTATATATTATATTATAGCTATTCAAGCCAGGTCTTACTCCGATCAGTCAGAAGACAAGTTCACAAACAGGGATGGGGGTTTCAAAAAGCCTCTACGGGTCGTCACCCTCTTCATCCTCCTCTTGCTTCACTTCCTCGTCCTCCACGATTTCACCCTCTTCCACACCCACATTAGAGTCTTCAACAGAATTCTTTGGAGTTCCTGGGTCTTCAAGATGAGAATCCACTGCATCTACGACCGAGCCATCCTTAGGGTCAGTTGTACCCTTTCCCAAAGTAGCCTCTAAAACATATAGAGGTACATCACCTTTCGGTACAGGGCCCTACCTATGTCCATCATGGTAATGGCGATACCACGACCGGTATTCATGGGGCACCTTTTGGGGTTTGCCCACATCAACCCAAATGGTGGATTTCACCATGACATACTCCAGTCCTTTAGGGTGAGGGTGTATCGAGATGTGATAACCTATCTCAGTGATCTCCTCAGAGATACCAAAATGCATGGGGGGGTGGAGGTGTTGTTATCTATGGACCTGAAATGTTATCCCACAACGGGGTGAGACGACGTCTCAGCGAGTTCTACCCCCTAAGACTTGATTAGGAAGCCAATACACCTAAAGGCTGCCTAAGCACAACACGAGTTAGAGGACTTACCTTGGCCTCAGTTCCTTCCTGCAAGTCCGTTCAATTCATAAACTCGCAATCATAACACACAATCAATTCGGATCAACTCATCGATCAATCGACTTAGTCAATTACATGTCATCACGACCCTTTCTTGGTCGGCACAATCAATACTATCTATAAGTCCAACCATAGTCCAGGACTACTCACTCTAAACTGATATATAGATAGTATAGCTCGCACTAAGCTGATAGATAGTGTACTGCTCTCGCTAAGCTAACATATTAAGCCATTGAGCTAATATAGTACACTAATAATGCTCACTCTAAGCTGATGAGGTATGTTGCTTGCGCTAAGCTGACTTATCAGAGCCCATAGGTTGATATAGCATATCGGTATACTGCTCACAACTTAAGCTAATATATCACCCGTAGGCCGATATAGTATACCATCCCAACCATTCAATCAATTCATCATTTTTATCATACCCGATAAAAATAGCCATGTGTGGGTACACGGTCGGCCTTAGCCAAAATACTATAATTTCCTTTCCACAAATCCCACCATTTTCTATAGTCCACCAACATATTTTTGGCGCTGTCAACCGACACCCGGTTATTTTTCAATTAATTACCAAAATTAATTAATTTAGGAATAAATCCTAAAATCGCAATTAAATCAATTCAGCACAAATTAAAGCTCGAATAAATAAACAAGCTGCACTATGGTAATCGCATAAAATTGCGGTCACCGGCTGTCCCAATTTAATTTCCAAAAATAAATAATTAAATAAATAATTAAGGAAAATAATAAATAAATGCCGATAAATCCAACTTAGGCCCGTAATGCCTAATTGGATGCCGAAACAAACCCGAAAAATTTTCAAGACTCATTCAATAAATACTAGAGTCTATTTACTTCCTAATTGCACTAACTAACCGCCTAACATGCATCGGTAAATTCTTAAATTAACTAATCTACTCTAAGCTATCCACCTAAACATGCTTAATTAAATCTAATCAACCCCTAAGCATCATTAACCTACTAAGTGAGGATTAGTGAGTTAAAATCACTTGTTTCGCGAGCCGGTCGGTTCAAATCGACGGGGACGCAACGGGGCTCAATTTCCTCCAAGGTGGGCCTAGCAACCGAGGTTCGGAACACTTCCAAAATGGGCTGAACAATGTCTTGAATACCCACTATTTTAGCTTCTATTTTGAGTTGCAAAATAGAGGAAACAAAGCTGGTTGGAGCGGCAAGAGTGGAGGTGGATCGACGAAGACGCCAGGGGTCGGTTTGGGGTCCAAGCGGGGCGACCGTCGACGGAACGGCGGAGCACAGGCTCCGGCTGAGCTCCTCAAGCCACAGGACAGTGGCTGGGACAGCGTGAGGGTGAGATGGAGGCGGTGGCACACACAGTGAAGGTGGAGCATCATCGGGCTGGCGCGAGGGCGGGGAACGGCCACGGCGACATGCGGCGGCATCATGTGGCTCCGTGGGCTTCGCACACTCTCCCAAGTGGTCTTCTTCAGCTGCTAAGGTCTTCGAACAACACACCAAGGAGGGGAAAGGGGGCGGTCGACAATCACATGAGGGAGGGGAAGAGATGAGGTAACAATCGAGGCCACAAGCCTTATTTTCCACACACTTGTCCCCTTGACTGAATCTCAGCCAAGGCTGGCTTCCTTGGCCTCCATTCATCCACCCATGCTCCCATCTAGAAGCTTGAAATGGTCTAAAATGGCTAGGCAAAGGGGGCATACGAATATCCTTAGCTTCCTCTTCAATTGGACCTTGATTCCTTATTGAATCAACACAATTTTGCCCTCATAAATTCAATTAGCACCTCAATAATCAAATTGGTATTTTTCCTCACCAATCGATCCCACTTGCTTCCCAATTGCGTGATCAAAAACGGTCTTTGACCTTTTATGGACAAAAACGGCCCTAGGACGACTTTTTCCCAAAAAGTCTCGGGTTTCAGAAAAATCTTCTGAGACTAAGTCAACGTTCCTAGAATTTATTGTGACATGACAGAACTTTCAATTTCTGAAATCGGACTCGAATTCACGGTTAATTTCCATTCGGCACGTTTTTAGCGTGACCTAAGCTATCAAGTAACTTTTAGAAATTCTTAGTGTAAATGACCCGTGGTCGATTTTCTTCGAGCCACAATGAACCTACTCGACACATTGGCAACTCTTGGTTGTCGTGAAAATCTCGAGGATTCAAATACGGACATAGGGTACCAAAATGATAGAAAAACCAGTCTAGTGCCGATCGACGAGAATTTTTCAAATTAGTGGTGTCACCCACAATTAGCCACACATCTAAGTCAAACCGACCTATCTCTAATCGCTAATCAATTTTTAACTGTGCTGTAATGGCCTCTAAAGATGAGCACGGTTGAGAAGTTGATCCATGGTCGAATTCTCAAGTCTATTACATTAAAATTCCTTAATGGCTTCCCCAGATAGTCTAGTTATCTCAAGAGTGATCAGCTCTGAGAACAGCCCTATAGGCGCGTCGATGAAATGCCCGATTTATTCAATAGAAAACAGGCTTGAAAATCTGATATGTCACACTTTAATGGCAAAAACTTCTCGATAGTGCAAGGGAACAGAAGATGGAGAAATTCCAGCACCTTCGTCAATGTCTGATGACTGTAGACCAATACGAGGCTAAGTTTGCAGAATTGTCTTCATATGCCTCGAGACTAGTAGAAGATCCAGAGGACAGAGTTAGAAGGTTCAGGAATGGCCTCCGACTAGAGCTGAAGAATCCACTGGTACTATTCAATCTGAAGGACTACAACAACATGTATGAATGGGCCCGCTTGATAGAGAGGAACCTCAGCGAACAAGCCGCCGCATCTAGGTCAAGGTTCGCCCGAATAGGGATGGGAATCGATTTGGGAAGAAGCCGATGGCTAGAGGAAGGTACCCGCCCGCCCAACAGGAAGGGTGGGATAGGGAAGTCAGCATTGGGCCATAATGGAGTATGTCGTTTCTTTGGGAAACGACATGGATCAGCCCCGCGCTGTTCTGCGATGGGTGCTTGCTATGGATGTGGCCAGTAGGGCCACCAGGTCAGAAATTGTCCCCGTAGACCAATGGGACCACAGCAGTTGCTGCCGCCGTCACCGCCCAATGGATCAGAATGGAGGGTACGCGCCGCAGAACACACCGTAGGGTGGAATGAACAGACCTCTATCTCAAGCAAGAGTGTACGCCGTCGCCAGACGATAGGCAGAGGACTCACCTGATGTGATCACAAGTACGGTCTCGTTGAATGACCATGTTGCTTATACTTTATTTGACCCTGACGCTACTCATTCGTTCATAACTGAGCAATTTGTTAAGCTAGTAGGGTTGAGTCCTGAATTGTTGGAGTCAGTGGTTAGTATATCTACCCCATTAAAGGATAAGGTGTTGTTTACGGTAGGCTATCCTAGTTGCAAGTTGGTTATTGGTGAGCGAGAGGGAAAGATAGACTTGATAGTCCTAGCGATGTATGATTTTGATGTGATAATTGGCATGGACCGACTCACCAAGCAAAGAGCTAAGATGAACTGCTATCGTAAAGCAATTCAGTTTAACCCGTTAGCGGGTGAAAGTTTCGAGTTTATTGGGAGTCGAAGAGGACCCTCGATTTCCTTAATCTCGTCGCTTGAGGCAACCCGTTTGTCAAACGGGGGTTGTCAAGGTTACTTGGCAACTGTCGTGGATACGACAGTTGAGGAGCTGAAACTCGAGGATATTGCAGTGGTTCAAGAGTTTCCATACATGTTTCCGAAGGAGTTGTCAGGTCTGCCCCCAAAAAAGGAGATTGAGTTCATGATTGAGTTAGCCTTCGGGACGAAGCCAATCTCTAAGGCTCCTTATCGCATGGTGCTGTCAGAATTAAAAGAACTGAAGGTGTAGATGCAGGAGTTGTTGGATAAGGGATTCATACGTCTCAGTGCATCACTTTGGGGAGCACCGGTTCTGTTCGTGAAGAAGAAAGATGGTTCGTTGCGCTTTTGCATCGACTATTGGCAACTCAATCAAGTGACGATCAAGAACAAGTACCCGCTGCCAAGGATTAACGACTTGTTTGACCAACTGTAGGGAGCATCGATATTTTCAAAAATCGACCTGAGGAGAGGGTATCATCAGTTGAGGATCAGAAAGGAGGATATATCGAAGACGGCGTTTCATATGCGATACGGTCATTATGAGTTTACTATAATACCGTTTGGTTTGATGAATTCCATGCTACTTTCATGGATTTGATGAATCGTGTATTCAAGGAGTATCTGGATCAATTTGTGATCGTTTTCATTGACGACTTCCTGGTGTACTCGAGAAATCTCGAGGAGCACGAAAGACAGTTGAGGACATTGCTTCAGACTCTGCAAGATCATGGATTGTACACCAATTTCAGTAAGTGCGAGTTTTGGTTAACTCGTGTGGCGTTCCTAGGTCATGTGATTTCAGGAGAAGGAATTTCCATGAACCCGACCAAGATTGAAGCAGTGATCAATTGGTCAAGACCGACGACAATGACAGAGATCAGAAGTCTCTTGGGTTTGGTAGGGTATTCTAGAAGGTTCGTGGAAGGATTTTCAGCGTTAGCCTTGCTTTTGACTCGACTACTGTATAAGGAAGAGAAAATCGTGTGAACCGATAAGTGCGAGCGTAGTTTCCAAAAGCTTAAGCATAAGCTGACTAATGCACCCATGCTAACAATTATGTCTGGTCTTGGAGGGTACGAGATCTATAGTAATGCGCCGTTTAGAGGACTGGGTTGCGTGTTAATGCAACATGGCAGAGTCGTTGCATACGTGTCCTATCAGTTGAGACCTCATGAGCTGAATTACCCGACGCCTGACTTAGAACTCGCAGCAATTATCTTCGCCCTGAAGTTTGGAGACATTATTTGTGTGGAGAAAGGTTCCAGATCTTTACAGATCATCAGAGTCTCAAGTATTTGTTCTTTCAGAATGAGTTGAATATGAGACAGCGTCACTGGATGGAACTTCTCAAGGATTACAATTGCAACATCTTGTACCATCCTAGAAAGGTTAACAAGGTCACAGATGCATTGAGTCGAAAGTTTTCAATTGTGCAGATGGCGATTAGGGAGTGAATCTTACTCAAAGGAGATCGAGATTCAGTCTTCAAATTTGATGTAGGCCGCCTTTCAAATCTTATGGCAACCCTCAGAATTGAACCAGAAGTGCAGATAAGGATCAAGAGATTGCAGATGATAGATCTAGAGATCCAGAAGATTCTGCAAGAAGATGCAAACAAGAGAAAGGCTGACTTACAGATTTTATATGACAGAACACTAAAGTTTCGTGGACAATTATGTGTACCTAACGATGCAGAGCTTAAGGAAGAGATTTTGTCAGAAGCTCATCGTAGAAGTTACAACATTCATCCAGGCAGTACGAAGATGTATCAGAATCTACGTCAACACTACTGGTGGACCGATATGAAGGCAGACATCGCCAAGCATGTCGCCAAGTGTCTGACGTGTCAGCAAGTGAAAGCACAGCACTGTAAGCTAGGAGGACTTCTACAACCCCTCGAGATTCCCGAGTGGAAATGGGAACACATCACAATGGACTTCGTGATATTACCAAGGAGTCAGAGGAATAATGATTCTATTTGGATTGTGGTTGACAGATTGACGAAGTCGGCTCACTTCATCACCATACGAAAGGACCATGCATTGGACAGATATGCAGAATCGTACGTGCGTCAGATAGTGTGTTTAAATGGAGTGCCAGTGACAATTACGTGTGATCGAGACCCGAAATTCACAGCAGTTTTTTGGAAAAGTCTACAGACTGCCTTGGGAACAAAGTTGTAGTACAGTACGGCCTATCATCCTTAGACAAATGACCAGTCTGAGAGGACAATTCAAACCCTCGAAGACATGCTGAGAGCTTGCATGTTAGACTTCAAAGGAAGCTGGGAGGAACAACTTCATCTTGTCGAGTTTGCCTACAACAACAACTATCAGCAAAGTATTCAGATGGCACCATTTGAAGCATTGTATGACAGAGCATGCAAAACTCCAATTTGTTGGGACGAAGTTGGAGAACGGGAGATTACAGGCCTAGAGTTAGTTCAGCAATTAGTGGATGCAGTTGCAGTTATCAGGAGTAGATTAAAGACCGCTTAAAGTCATCGGAAAAGCTATGCAGATAAGCATCGAAAACCATTGGAATTCTAAGTTGGTGAGCACATCTTTCTGAAGGTGTCACTGATGAGGGGTACTTCACGCTTTGGCAAGAAAGGGGAGTTAAGTCCGAGGCACGTCGGTCCCTTTGAGATTTTGGAGAGAATAGGGACTTTAGCATATCGTCTTGCACTACTGCCGAGACTAGCGCAAGTGCATGATGTATTCTATGTGTTGATGTTGAGAAAGTATGAACCCCACCTGACCCACGTGCAAAATTTTGAAGAGTTAGACGTAGACGATAGAGTGTCGTATGTGGAGAGACCAGTTCAGATTGTGGATCGCAAAGAGCAGATTCTGCGCACAAAAATGATCTCGTTAGTAAAAGTGGTCTGGCAACACCACGGGACAGAAGGAGCAACCTCGAAAAGTGAAGACTCGATGAAACGAGAATACCCCCACCTTTTTGTTTAAGACTTGTAATGGTTTAAATTTAAGGAAGAAATTTTTATAAGAGGGGAAGAGTTGTGACAGCCTAATTTTCGAGCCTATTTTCAATCTAATGAAATGGGCTTTTCATCAACGCGGCTATAGTCTTTTCCTCTGAGCTGATCACTCACGAGATAACTAATCTATCATGTGAAGCCGTCAAGGAATTTAAGCGCGACTGATTTGAGAATTCGACCAGAAATCGACTGCTCGACCGTGCTAATCTACAAGGGTCAATACGACACCGTCAAAATCGATTAGAGACTGGAGATAGGTCAATTTGACAGAGGCCTGTAATTAAAGTGTGGGTGATTCTACATAATTTCATAATTCTCGTCGAACGGCACTAAACCGATTTTTCTGTCATTTATGTACCATGTGCCCGCATTTAAAATCTCGAGATTTTCACGACAACTGAGAGTCGCCAATGTGTCGAAGATGCATAATGTGGATCGAAAATAATCGACCATGGGTCAAATGTGCTAAAAATTCCTAAAAGCTACCCGATAAGTTAGATCACGCTAAAATCGCGTCCGGTTGAAATTAACCACGAAATTGAACCCGATTTGAGAAATTGAAAGTTCTATCATGCCACGATTTATTTTAGGAATGTTGACTCATTCTCTAAAGAATTTTCGATGACCCTGAATTTTCTGCGAAAAATGAAAGTTTGGCAAAATTGGACCGGTAAATTCGGAGGCCCATTTTTTAGTGCGCTTTTGGCATCCAAGTTGGATTATTTGGTGAGAAAAATGGTGGAATTGAGTGTGGGTTTCCTCCTTGGCATTTTGGCCATTTAAATTGAAGCCAATTGGATTGAATTGAAGTGGATATGAGTTGAAATTGAAGAGGAATGCCACAAATTCGTATGCCATGGGGGTTGCAACATTTTGGACACCTAGAGTGGCTTCTTGGAGAAGTTTTGGAGGGGATAAGGCTGCTGGACTCAGCTGTGAACTTTGTGGGCATGATACTCAAGTGTTGGAGATATTTCTAGTTGACTTGTGAGGCTTGTGTCCCCCTACAAGCCAGCAGAACTTCTTCTTCTTCCTTCTTGCCTCATCCTCCTCCATTGTTGCTGTTTGAGAGCTCAAGAACCAGCAGAAAATCAGCAGCATTGAAGCCAAGCCGTTGCATGCCATTCGAGCATCGCTTGAGCCCGCCGAAGCCACTCGATCGCATCCACTTGCTGTCCTGCTCGTGCGCCGTCTTGAGCCCTCCGTCCAGCCCGTCGAGCTTCCTCCACCGACCGTCCAAGCCATCGTCACCCTCGCCCGGTCCCACCACTGCCGTCCGCCACCCGCTTAGCCATTTCCAACCATCGTAGCCGCTTGGCCAAGCCCCTTCCAGTCAGCCACTAAACCGAAGTTCCAGTTCAGGCTTTTGGCTATGTAGGCCTTTTCCGAACCTCGTTGGGTGTCCCCGTAGGCTTGAGTCTTGCTCGTCGTTGCCGTGAACTCATCGGCTCGCAAATCCAATGAGTTTACTCTCTAAACTCTACTTAGGGAGTTAATTATGCTTAAGGTAGGATTAGATTAGGCTAAGCTTGGTTTAGGTGGTTAGATTATTTTAATTAGTGGTTTAGTTAGTTAATTAGGCTAATTAGGTGGTTAGATTAGATTACTTAAGGCTTAATTAGATTGCATAATTTAATTAGCATAGTGCATTATTATTCTAAGATCTCTTCTTGATAGCTTGGAGCATATGAAAATTAACGTGATATACAATGAGATTATCGTCACTTTTGATTATATAAAATTAGAGGATGAGTGCCTAGAAGTTATGAGATCCTGTACACATGTTTATATTGCTAAATAAAGTTCGCACAAAGTTTTGATCTTCAAGTGTAAGATGAACTATAAATGTAACAACAAAGAAAAAGAAACTAGCTAGGCACTTAAGAAAGCTAAGATCCTCAAACATAAGAACCATGGTGGGAAGAAGAATAAAGCTAAGATAAAGTATTATAATTGTGGTAAGTTAGGCCACTTCGCTCATAAATGCACTAAACCGAAGGAGGTATTACATTACTTCATTACTTTAAGTATACTTATGTTTTTAGCACTGTAATGTATGCTGAATCTTATTATATGTGGATTGTAGACTCCGAAGCAACAAACCATGTAACTAGAGATCGAGAAGCATTTATGGAATATCATTGAATACAGTTAGGAAAAAGATGAATATATGTTGAAAATACCTTCTAAGTTGAAATGAAGGGTATCAAAGCACATATAAATTAAAGTTATGTGGTGGTTGAAACATATTCTTACATGGTATCTTCTATACTCTACATATACAATAGAACTTAGTCTCTGTATTTATTCTTCTTAAATTAGATTATGTATTGAATTTACATAGTGATTATGTTGATATTATGTTTGAAACAGTTCATTATGGTTGAAGTCATATAATAAATGGTTTTATGGTATTAGATGTTTCACTATGATTTGTTTAATGTTAATGATTATTGTTTTTTTTTTCTTTAATTGTATCTTCTAATAATGTGAAAATTGATGCAAGTATTTAACATGCTAGGCTAGATCATATTTGGATACAAAAAATGAAAATGTTAGCTACGAAAGGCCTTTTAAAGTCACTTGCTAAAATTGATCTATCCATATGTAAACATTGTCTTACAAGCAAAAGAACTAAAAAAAACCATTTGATAGAGGAACCTAAGTTGAACTTACATTGCAACTCATACATTTTGACATTTATGGTCGACTAAATGCGAGGGCGAGGCACTGAGCCTCGTATTTCATCACTTTTATAAATCACTTCATGCATTTCGATTATATCTGTCTGATCTACCATAAGTTTGAAGCATTGTATTGCTTTAGATATATATAGTTTTGATAGAGAATTGGTTAAACAAAATAATAAAGATATTAAGATCGCGGACATGAGTATCTATCTAAGCAGTTGAAGTCTCTTTGTGATGAAAAGGGAATTTGACTACTCTTAATACTCTACAACAAAATGAGATTGCTGAGAGAAAGAATAGAACCTTATTATAAATTATTAGGTCTTCTACTTATCTCATTTTAGGGAGATGCATCATTAATTATTGTCTATATACTTAACCATGTGCCCTCTAAATTAGTCATTTACACCATTTATAAATTGTGGATTGGTAGGAAATCAAACTTAAGTAATTTACAATCTTGGGGATGTACAGCATTTGTTTGATTTCTAATTATATGAAATGGAAGATCCTAATAACACACCCATTAATGTTGTTAAGGGACAAAAAGATTTACCTCAACGTACAAAACTTAATGGGAGTGTCACATTGCATAATGAGATGAATTCACAAGAAGTTCAATTACGTAAAAGTAATTATAAAAGTATTCTCCGTCGTCATTCTGAGATTGAAGGGAAAGCATTTATGATTACTTCACAAGATGATGTAGAGCCTAAGACAATCAAGGAAACTCTTTTATCCCCTAACATGAAAGAATGGAGAAAAGTTTTGAAAGATGAAATGGAGTCTATGAAAACAAACTATGTCTAGGACTTAGTCGATTTACCACCCAAGTGCAAAGCTATCGAAAATAAATGGGTTTTCAAGATCAAGTGAAGGACGGATGGATCTATTAAAAAGTATAAAACTTACCTTGTGGTGAAATGCTATACTTAACAAGAGGGTATATATTATGAGAAAACCCTTTCATATGTTGTAAGGTTTGTCTCTATATGCCTTATCCTAGTTATCATCACATATTTGAACCTAGAATTACATCAAATGAATGTAAAACAGTATTTCTCAATGGAGAACTAGATAAAGAAATCTATATAATGCAACCGATAGGTTTCACAGCTAAAAGTCAGGAGCGTAAAATTTGCAAGCTTCATTGCTCAATTTGACCTTAAGCAATCATCTAGATGGTGATATTTTCGTTTTAATCGAGCCATAACATCTTTTGGGTTCATGATGATTGAAGAAGATTATTGTGTATATATCAAATGGTCCGAGGATAAATTTGTGATTTTATCACTTTATGTGGAAGATATTATATTAGTTAAGAATGACAAATGTTTGGTTATCACCAGTAAAGAATGACAGTCTTATAATTTGGAAATGAATGACATGGGAGAAATTACTAATTTATTGGGAGTTAAGATCGAGAGAGATCGATCAATGAAACCTCTTGCTCTGTCACAAGAGTCTTATACAATGAAGATTTTTGAATGTTTCAATATGTTGTATTGTATTCTCAATGATACCCTAACAAGACATGAGTTCTAACATGTGTCCTAAGACTCCAAAAGAAATGAAAGAAATGGAAATTATTCTTTACGCTTGTGCAATCAGAAGTTTGATGTATATTATGATATGTACTCAACTCGACAAATGTCATGCTATGGGGTGAGTGAGTTAATACCGGTCAAATCCTAGTCAAGTATATTGGAAAGCAGTTATTAGGTCTTAAGATACTTGAGAGGCACTATGGATTATCGACTTTGTTATCAAGAGAACGATTTATGCTTATTAAGTTTCTCAGATGCTGATTAGGGAGAAGACCCAGATGAGCGTAAATCGATATCCGGATATGTGTTCTTGCTTAGTGAGATGCAATTTCTTAGAATACCAATAATAGACATGCATACAATGGGGCTAGAATTTATAGCATACTCTGTTGTAGTACAAGAAGCAATATAGCTAAAACATTTCTTGGAAATTTAGCCATTGTCACTAAAGTTCCAAGACTAGCGATAATTTATTATGATAGTCAAACAGTCATTATCTATGTGAAAGATCTCAACTATCATAATAAGAAGAAACAATTTGACATTTTATAACTTCATTAGATATATAAAAATGTAGAAGGAAGTAGTCCTACAATATATTTCAACTAATAGGTTGGTTGTTGATCTGTTTACGAAAGTTGTTCCTAGAGATGTGATCTTAACCATAAGATGTCTCTGGATTTACATAGAATATGAAATATAATATTGTTGAGGATTATCAGATTGTGTGTGTGTGTGTGTGTGTGTGTGTGTGTGTGTGTGATCATACGTATTGTACTTATTTGTTTTTTAGTGAGTTGATGTTTTATTAACATATACAAATCCATTATGAGACTAGCACAAACATACATATATTGTTGAAAAATATGTCAGTAGGTAACGATTGACTCACTCACACAAGCAATCATCTCAAGTGCTATAGTTAGTAGGTTAAAATGAGACGGTATGTGCTATAGATTTTGGAAGAGCAAGTACATAATATAATTTTACATCACCTTAATTAAAATCAAGATGAGGTTTGTGATTTGTATGTGATAAGACCGAACATGATAGTCCCACAATCATGTAGCCGAATGCAAGTACTTAATTGAGCATTGTAACAAGCAAGTTGATATAACACTCGAGCTAAATATGAGTACATGAGAAGCACGTAACTATGTTTAGATTAAGATAAATGACGTACGCTTTTATAGAAAGATAAATCCATTATAGCATGTAATTCATACTACATGTGTATTATACGACAGTAAGAGAGGCAAGTGAAATTATCCCTATTTACTCATCGTATGAGTACTTGAGGTAAATTATAATTTATCACATTTTTGTGCCATATGTTACTTCTGACTATATTCTCGAAGTAACAAATTAACGCTGCTACTTTAGCATGTTACCGGTAGTCATGAATAGATATGGATTTATGGGACATGTTTGAAAAGGCAGCTGTTCTAAAATGGAAAGAGACCTGAATGCAAATGAAAATTATTATTTTTTTACATCTATTACATGTATTTACTGTTCAACCGATTATATCGCCTTATGTGATTTTGGATATAATTGTAAATACATAATGTTTTGAGAATAGTCAAATATAATCTTTAAAGGATATGTATACTTATATTGATGTAAGACTAGGAGTTGTTTGTGCTAATGTGTGCTTGTTATTGAAATGATTATTTTCTAACAACAATTAGTATTGACATGATCATTTTAAAGACATTTGGCACTCAAACGATAACTATTTACAACTTTTAAACGACGTCATTTAGGGACTATGTGCTGATTGGGCATGCTAACAAGTCACTTAAGACTGAGAAATTAAGAAAATATGCCCAAGTCATATTTCCAACGATCTAAATTGAAATTGGCACTTAAGTGACCTTTTCTTTTTAAGTGGCACTTAAATGACCTAGAAAAAACTTCAGCACTAAAATAAGCACCGTACGCAACTTTTGGTGCTTCTACTGTCCTTCTCCCTAAGTTTTTTTGGAATAGTTAGTAATTTAAAAGAATTAAATAATGCTAGTACTTTTCTAAACAATAGTCTGTAAACTTACCAACTTGTGACTAGCCAAGCAACTTGATAGTCAAATTAACCTGTTAATGGAATAGTCTTAAGATGACAGTTTGCGTGATTCTATGATTTGTTGTACGTGATTGAACTATCAATGAAATCAGTAATATTTCTAAGCTATTCCAATGCAAATGGGGGATCATATTAGTAGGAGAAGAACGGGACAAAAGAATAAGGAAGCGATGCTAAATGTCTGAATAAATTCTAATGGTAAGTACTCTGAAAAGGGATATTGCTTAAGCACAAAAGATAAATTTAAAGGACAATCAAGCAAAACGACTTCATACTAGAGGCGAGCACTTTATTGCATTACTTGAATACCGTTTGTGTTTTTCATTAGGGAATGAAATATTTTTTATAGAGCACTTCATTGCATTGCTTGATTCCTATGCTTTGTTTGATAGTTGTGTGTTGGATTGACGCTGTCTCCAGTTCTCACGATTAACTATTTTAGCGAGATCGCCGTGATTTGAAGTCGATCCTCGAGAAATATTCACAAGTGGTTGGTGGGCTTTGTTACTACAAGCATCACAGGTCCAATTTGATTTCTCAGCTCCAACCATATACGCAGAACCACTAATAGACATCATATAAATAAATAAATCCAGACATCATATAAATAAATAAATCCATGTATCTTGTCCTCAGCTAGAAATAGAGTAGAGAGAGAGAGAGAGAGAGAGAGAGAGAGAGAGAGAGAGAGAGGAGAAGACGCAGTTCTGAGGCTGGAGTTAAGGAAAATTGATTTTGAGTTTCATTCGGGAGAAGTCATTTTATACGTAACTGAGTTGTAGCTTTGCTAGTAAAAAAAAAAAAAAAAAAAGTTGTTAAAGCTTTCTATCGAGCGCTAGGCAACAAGATTCTCTTGTGTGTTTAGGGAAAATTAATTTCCAATTTTAATTAGGAGGTCATTTTCCATGTAACTAAAGGTGCATATGTTTCGCGGAAAACTCAAAGATAAAGAAAAATATTTTACTAGAAAGCATTTTTCAAGAATACGATTTGTTCTCCAATGACGGTGGAGAAGGAAAAAATAAAATTAAAAGAAAAATTAAATTAAAAAATTAAATTTGAACAAGTTTTATAATGATGTGAACAAGTTTTAAAATTTAAAATATATATTTTTTTAAAAAAAATTGGGATAGCCAGTAATAATGTGAACAAGTTTTCTAATTTTTATTATTTTTCTTTCATTTTGGCCAAGAGAAAAGATATTTAAAAAAGGAAAAAGAGATTATAAAAATTTCAAAAATATTAAAATATTATTAAAAATGTCAACATCAACCTCAATGTCTACATCATAAGAATATATTCAATGGTTTGTGTCACGCCCGATTCTTGGGAACGCACCCATCCTTCTACTTGGTCGATTTTAGAATGCGATATCTCAGGACTATGTATCGCCGACCCTTTCATTTTATATTGCACATGCGGAAGCAATTATAAATCCCCAGACAATAAAACAATGGGATAGAAAAGCAGGCCATATTTTTCATATTGAAATTCACAACCACACTTTTATACAGAGCACAACTCAAAGTATATTTTACAATACTATTTCACAACCTACTAGTCTCACACTTATCTACACAAGGACAAGGTTCACAAAAAGGATGGGATCTCAATCCTCATCCGAGTCATACTCGAGATCATCCGGATCCTCCTCGCCTCCTCTTCACTGAGCTCATTCTCTTCCAGCTCCTCATCTTCCTCTTTAGGCTCATCCTCGGCTTCAGATGCCGGCTCATCTTCGGGTACCTCCTCAGCTACTCCCCACTCTTCATCCTCCTCTGGTCCTTCCACCTCCTGCTCTTCAATTTCACCATCCTCATTGTTCCAGTTGTCATCACCAATCGAGTACACGGGAGTGTGAGCTTCAGCCTCAAGTGTCGGGTCTTGAACATTCACAACTGACCCATCCGCATGATCTGCTGTACCCTCCCCAAATGCCTCTTCCAGAACGTATACCGGTACATCACTTTCTGGAATGGGTCCTACTCTTGGCCCATTAAAATATTCACGGTACCACGATCGATAACGATGGGGTCTCAGGTCAGTCTGTCCCACATCAACCTAGACGATTGACTTAACCAAAATGTACTTTAAACCTTCAGGATGAGGGTGGATATGGAAGTGGATCTCTAGCTTAGTCATCTCCTGGGGAATACCAAAATGCATAGCAGGAGGAGGAGGTGGAAGTGCTACCATCTAGGGGCCTGAAATATTGTCCCACAACCGGATGAGACTACGTCTCAGCAAGTTCTACCCCACTAAGACTCGATTAGGAAACATATACACCACATGGTTGCCTAAGCACAATACGAATTAGAAGACTTACCTTAGCATTAGTCCCAACTTGCAAATTAGGGTTATATATAGATGCTTCATAAATATGGCATCAAACAATCAAACAGACGAATCAAATCATTGATCAATCGACCTAGTCAATTAAATGTCAACATGACCATTCCCCGGTCATCTCACTTATTCAGTCTAAAATCTTACTCATGACTCAACGAGCACCTTGTCTACTAAATTTCTCAGCAACAAATTACGATCCAAAGGACACGACCTAACTTTAGGTGGCAAATTACGGCCCAATGGGCGCAACCTTTAATAGGTAGCAGATTACGGCCTTATTAGGCGCGACCCCTATCGGATGGCAACTCTCGGCCCCATGGGCGCGACCTATATCATGTGGCGGTTTTCGGCCCAACGGGCGCGACCAACTCCAAATTCGGTGGCAAATCTCGACCCAACCGGCATAGCCATACTTTGGTGGCTTCCGAGGTTCAACTCACAACCTCTCACAATCAATTTCTAATTGAACACCGACACTGATCAATTTTGGGATAAATCCTCACATCCTCATCAACTCACTTGATTTTTACACAATAATAATGTACCCGATTGGTCGCAGCCAAGAGTACATTCAATTCACTCTCACGATCTTCTCCACTTTACAGCCCATCAAAGCATTAGTGGCACTAAACAATCATACTCAGCCATCCACAACTCAATTACTCAATCTCAATCAATTTAGGAAAAATTCCTCAAATTACACAATCAATTCAATTCAACACAACGTAGAGCTCAAATAAATAAACGGACTGCACCACGACAATCAGCACGAATTTTCGGTCGTCGACTATCCCTGCCTAATTTCCAAAAAATAATTAATTAATTAATTAATTAATTAATTTCGAAAATTAATAAATAAATACAATAAATCCAATTTAGGCCCGTATTGCCTAATTAAAGCCCGATAAGGATCGGGAAAAATCCCGAGATGCATTCAATAAATACTATAGGCAATTCTCTATCTAAGTACACTAACCACCTAACTAATATGCAATGCAATTAACTAACAACCACTAATCCATTCTAATCTAACCACCTAAACCTACTTAATTAACACTAATCAACACTTAAGTATAATTAGTCCACTAAGCAAGGATTAGTGAGATTACTCACCAGAATTACACGCAAGCCGGATCAATCCGACGGGGACAACACGAGGGTTGCTTCTTCCCAAAACGGGCCTCGGGTTCGGGGCCCAAAACACCTCGAAACAGCCCTTAAATAGAGTTGGAACCCAGCTCTGCAAGTTGCTGTTCTTGGCTGGACAAAGCTGGTCCGGTGGCTAAGATGGCGAGGCAAGGCCGGCAGAGGGTGAGCAGGGCCCCGGTGAGGCCCAACGGTGGGTGGAGGTGGTCGAACAAATGGCCTAAGGTGGCCAAACAGCTGGATGGAGGTGGCAAGAGCTGGACGGCAGCTCGACCGGACAGGGGGTAGACTGCGTATGGGCGGCGAGCGTGAGGCGGACGGTGGCGACGGTGCTCCGGCACGACGGCGACGGCAGCTCCAGCATGGCTGCGGCTCCTTCAAGCGACGCTGGTCGCTGCTTCTGCTTCGCTGGTCCGGTTCGTTCGGACAAGAAGAGAGAGAGAGAGAGAGAGAGAGAGAGAGAGAGAGAGAGAGAAAAGAAGAAGAAGAAATGAGAGAGAGTGAGTTTGAAAAGTCAAAAGTAAAAAATGAAGGAAGCAAAGTGGAAGACAGCAGAGGGTAGTCGGTGGGGAATCCGCACGAGGGAAAAGAGAGAGGGAGAGAGAGAAAGAAAAAGAAAAAAAGAAAGAGGGAGAGAGAAACTTGTGGCCAAAGGGGAAAAAAAGTGTTTGGCCAAAAAGGGAAAAAGAAATGGGAATAAAATTAGAAGAAAAGAATTTCCTAGAATAGAAAATTCTCATCCCATTTTCTTTTGAATAAACTCATTTATTCCCAAAAGAAATTCCAAGCTAGAGCACTTGGTCCCCACTTGCGTTCTTGCATCCGATTTCCCTCTTGATTTTCTCTCAACTGACTCTCACAAAATCAATTAATGTCTCACTTATCAAATTGATTACTTTTCTCATCCAAGAATCCCTCATGCTTCTCAATTTCACAACCAGAATTAATCCCGGCTTCAACTGAACGAAAATGGCCCTAAACTGATTTTTTTCCCAAAAAGTCTCGGTTGTCAGAAAAATCTTCTAAGACTAAGTCGATACTCCTAGAATTTATTGTGACATGACAGAAACTTCAATTTCTGAAATCGGACTTGAATTCACGGTTAATTTCACTTGGCGCGTTTTTAGCGTGACCTAAGCTACCAGGTAACTTTCAGATATTTTTAAGTGCAATTGACCCGTGGTCGATTTTCTTCGAGCCACTATGAACCCACTCAACTCATTGGCGACTCTCAGTTGTCATGAAAATCCCGAGGATCCAAATACGGACATAGGGTACCAAAACAATAAGAAAATCAGTCTAGTGTCGGTCGACAAGAATTTTCCAATTCAGTGGTGTCACCCACGATTAGCCACACATCTCTGTCGATCCAGTCTATCTCTGATTTCAAATCAATTTTTAACTGTGCCGTAATAGCCTCCAAAGATGGATACGGTCGAGAAGCCGATTCCTGATCAAGTTCTCAAGTCTATTGCCTTAAAATTTCTTCATAATTTCCCCAGATAATCTAGTTATCTCAAGAATGATCAGTTCTGAGAATAGCCATATAGGCACGTCTATGAAATGCCCGATTCATTCAGTAGAAAACAGGGTTGAAAAATCTGGATGTCACAGTTTGTAAGCGCTACTAACGTGACGTTCGCTTATTTACCAATATCTAATTAGATCTTGACACATCGATACTGACATGAAAATTTAAAAATGTATATTTTTTTTCCCTCTTTTACTCCTCCATCTTTAACCTCCGCTCCACTTGCGCTTGGCTATCTCTACCTCCCAAGCCGCCGACACTACCATCCTAGCGCCACCACCCCCATCATGACCACCATGGTCCGCGGAAAAGCTATTGAGCTCGTCGCCGGCGGCCACGGACAAGCCAAGACTTGAGCTCAAAGCTATTGAGCAGCAGACCAGATCTGACTGTTGAGTGACGGTCGATCATCGCATCCAGACCGACCCTCCTCTCCACCCCTCCTCTGTCATCCCGGTGACTAAGCCTTGGCCGCGAGCACTCGTCCACAGATATGGAAATGCAGAGCAGTAATAAGCCATGGATGGCCTCTCGTCCACAGATTTGAGCGCCGACCTCCACGTCCACCTTTCGGTCTCGCCGCCAACACTTCAAATTTAGCCGAACTTCCAAATCTGAAGCCATGGCTGGGAGCGAAGACGATTCCAAATCTAGACTTCACCGACCTTCGCGTCTCCCCTTCGTCATTGTGTGTGGATGAGCCATCATCGCTCGTGGTCAAGGCTCCATATATGGGGCAAATGGAGCTGGCTCTACACAATCGTTTTCTATTTTGGTCGTCTCGTGACGAACAAATTTGCACACTTTCAGTTCATGGATTTTGTGTTGAGTGGTGGAAGGAGAGACCAACTTCAGTCATGAATTCTCTTCCGACCAAATCCAATCAATCCCCTGCTATCGGATTTGGAAGTGAACCACTGGGCGAAGGAGACGACCAAGTTGGAGAGATATGACGTCAGCGACTTCGGCGATGGCATTGGCGGAAGGAGGCGCAGAGGTCAGGCTTGCGGTGGTTGCAGATGGAAGAGGAGGAAGAGAGAAATCCGGTTGGATCTAGGGATTTTTCTATTAATTTCTTTATTTCCATGTCACCAATTATGTGTCAAATTATAATTGATTAACAGTAAATAAGCACACGCCATGCTAGCCATTGGCGTGACGATTGCAAACTAGTGCATATTTTTTCTTTTCATTTATTTATTAATTTCTCGTATGTTACGTAGAATTATTGACGTCTATGTCAGGGTTTTTCGATCAAGATTAATCTAATGAACTCAATTAATGAAATATAAAAGTTTTTAGAACTATATTGACACAATTATAATATATTTATGACTTTTTTTGTAATTGTACTAATGAAAAATAAGGGGTCACATTTCCGAAACCAAAATTAGAAAGAACCATTTTTGTGCCTACTTAGATATGAGAAGAGTCACTTTTTTTCCGAATCTTAAAATGTGTTTATTTCTTGAAAATGGAGAACATCGAGTGAACGGCAAAAGATGGATAAATTTCAAACATGATACTTTTATAGAGTAAATATGGCAAAAAGAAGCTATATAATCTAGTAATCATAACCACAAGCATACATGAAACTATTAAATTTCCTCATTCTTTTTCTCTAGATTTAAAGTCATTGTTGAAAAGAATTGAAGCGATAAGTACAATCACTTTGACATTTTAACAAGTATCTCCAGCACCCCCCACTTCAACGCCGCGAAATAAAGTATCATGGGGAAAATCAAATATTGAAAGTATTATTTTGGTAATAACTTAGAACATGACTTGTTAATTTATCATTAAGAAGCTAGCGAGAGAGAAAGCGTTGTTGAATCTCTGGACAAAAGAATGAAAAGCTTACCTAATGGACATTTTCCTTTTATTAGAATGACTAATATCATGAAAAACCAAAACTAATATACTTGTGATAAATTAACTCAAATAAACTTTTTCACTATTAAAAATCTATAATTAGTTTACCCATAACAAATTTACCTTCTGTTAGTTTCTTTCAAATTTTGTCATCAAATTACTAAGTTTTGAATTTTTAGTTATTGAAAAATTAATTTGGGATGTGCCAATGTAGGGTTTTACGTGATATTAATCCTTATTAGATATGAGAAAGCGATTGTTAAATAAAGTTCAAGTGTTTTCTTTTAGGGATGAGCACTAGCCTCTAGTTGGACCGGGAACTAAGCTTGGACAAATTGGGAACTAAACTGATTGATTTCGAGTAATTCCCAAGGGAATTGGCCGGTTCTAATTCAGCTGTCAGTTCCGAGTGGCCGGTTCGTAAGACTGAACTGGGACTGCCTTACATGTTTTTTTATGGGTTCGAAAACCGGACTGCCTAGGATTTTCCCTTTTTCCGTACTACCGCCTGCTTTTCTCTCCTCCTTCAAACCCTCGTGGCTCTCCCTCTTTCTCGTTGCCTCACTCTCTTTTAGGGCGCGCATGAGGAAATTTCTATTCCACAAATTGATTTCTCAATTTCTATTCCCCGGACAAGTTTTTGAGTAAAGAAACCCGTTTGATAACAAATCAAAATTTCTATTTCTGAAACAGAAATCCGTTTGATAACAGAATAAAAATTATATTTCTAGGAATAGAAATTGATTAGATAACAACATAGCAAATCCTCAAATACAAAATAATAGTCGAAATAATACTAAAACAACATAGAAAATCCTCAAATACAAAATAATAGTCGAAATAATACTAATACGTTACAAAAGTTGAAAATACAATTTCATGGAATTTCCGGCATATTATCATCCCTTGCCATTTTATTGGCAATGGTTTTCCTAAGCGTATTTATTTGGTTTCCCTCATCGGTCAATGTATTGTTTGCAAGCTCATCCTGCGTAGGTTTAGACAAGTACTGCGGAAGCATGAATATGGGTGCCATCAATGGCGCCTATACAGCCCTGTCATTTTATCAAAGACTAGTATTATACAAGATTATCAATAAAATAAAATTAATGGTGTAAAGGAATATATGAGAATTCTACCTTGAAGTAACGTTTATGATTAGGAACCAATCGGGGGAAGGTCGGTTTATTTTGATTCTCGAATTAAATCAATCCAGTTGCTCATCCCTAATTTCTTTATTGTTGCTCAATGAACCTTTAATGGCCCTTGCATAGCAAAGAGAGATTCTCTTGAATCTCTTGCCTTCAAATTAAAATTCAAGATTGTGTAACAATCTAATTATTTTGATTTTGCAAGAATTTTGAATCCATAAAGAAACAAGGTTAAATTTCTAGGCACGTTTTTTATTCATCTATTACGTAATAACTTTTTCTTCAAATGGCCATGCGCGTGCCCTTTCTAGGAGGAAAGAGCCCCATTGTTTTTAAGTAAGCATTTAAGAACTTTGGTCGTTTTTGAAAATTGGGGACCCATTCGATTGCCTTTCATCCTAAAGAGGAAGTTATCAAAAAAAAAAAAAAAAAAAACACTAGCAAAATAAGAAAAAGAAAATTAGCAATAATTTGTGAAGTTGTGGTTACAAGTGAATTAAGTTAGCAAGAAAGCGTAAGGTTTTTTTATATGGTTTGATTTCAGCTTCTGATTTCTATTTTAGAAACTGAGAAGTTAAAAATTTCAGCTTCTGATTTCTTCGATTTCTCTATTTCTGGAATAGAAATCTGTTTCAGAAATAGAGAAATCAAATTGCGTTACCAAACGGATTTCTGTTCCAAACCTGTTCTGGGGAACAAAGAAACAGAGAAATCGAGAAATAGAAATTTTGTCATGCGCGCCCTTACTCTACCACTCACGACTCTCTCCCACTTAAAAGCGAAGAAGAGGGAGAGTAAGAAGGGCCTGCCATTGCCGATCCAACGAACGACGTCGAAGAACGAAGAACTGAGGATATAATCTACGTTCAGACACGACGAGACCGCACCGTTCTTCGACTTCCTCGGTGCGGCAGCTGCGCTCGTGTTTTTATCCATTAAAGATTCTCGTCCCCCAGAATTCCTTTTCTTCCCTTTTGATTTTGTTTCGATTTTCATCTCCAATTCATCTTTCTGATTAGTCATCTCTGACGATCGTCTTTTCTGCTGTTTTGTTTGAGGATCTCTTCCAGAGAAAGCTTTGAGTAGGCATCGCTGAAGACGGCGCTACAGAAAAACGATGCAGCTGCGAACAATGGGTAGCAGATCTGGCTGCCTGTATTCACACTTGAAAAAAAAATAAAAATTGAGGAGATGGCAGTTTCATCGAGATTCGACTACGAGGTGTTCTCGAGCTTTAGAGGATCGGATACTCAAGCAAGTTTCACCGACTTCCTTTATGTTAGCTTGATTGATTCGGGAATCCATGCGTACACAGATGACGAACAGTTGCAGGTCGGGGAAGAGATTAGCCCGGAGCTTCTCCATGCAATCAACACGTCAATAATCTCCGTACCCATCTTCTGAGGAGGATATGCCTCCAGTAAATGGTGTCTCAAGGAGTTGGCCTAGATGGTAGAGTATAAGAAAACCATGAGACGGAAGATCATGCCCATTTTTTATGACGTGGAACCTTACGAATTCAGCACCAGAGCGGCAGGTATAGACAGTGCCTTCCTTGAGCACGAAAGGAAGAAGCAATACGATGATGGAACTATTAGCGAGTAGAAGGCCGCTCAGCACTAAAAGGATGGGACCTCTATAGCATGCCCGACAGGTGATTATTTTTTTAGATTAAGCCTACAGCAATGGCTTGCATATTTAGAAAGCAACTTAGTTCTAATTGATTGCTTGCTGAACTTTTGTTATTTTGAGTATTAAAGTTGAATGTTCTTCTAGAAAAATAAAAAAATCATTCAGAAATCATATCCAAAAACTGGGATGGTTGGCCGGAATTTTACTTTTTCTAATCTTAACTCTATGTTATAAGTCCATTTTCATCCTTCTCTTCATGAATAACATTATGTAGTTCACATAATGTCAATGAGGAATCTATCCAAACTTGATTTTAGATTTTCTAATTTGATTTGGCCTTACCATCTGTTGTTCAACCCAATTTCCTAGTTCCATTTGTTTCAACTCACAAAATATGAGGCACGAAGGTGACTTAGTGAAAACAGTCGTCAAGAAGGTTTTCGGTGAGTTGAAAAAGAGTTTTTTGGCATTATCAAATTACTTGGTGGAAGTCGACAATCACATGAGTAAAATCATGAGAATGATTGGTCCTCAGACACGTGAAACTCGAGTTGGTATTTATGGAACGGGTGGTGGTGGAAAGACCAGTCTTGCCAAAATCGTCTACAATCAACTTTCACATGATTTTGAGCATCATTGTTTCCTTTCTAACATTCGAGAAATTTCAAAGGTAATGGGTGTTGAACACTTGCAAAATCAGCTGATCTCCGACATCCGGAATTGTAAAGATAAAAGTGTAAGCAACACAGACGAAGGGATTGAGATGATTAAACAAAGGTTATGTGGCAAAAGGCTTCTTCTTCTCTTTGATGATGTTGACCAAAAGAATCAATTGAATGCACTTATAGGCAAGTGCGATTGGTTTGGTGAAGGAGGGAAGCTTATCATCACTAGTAGAAACAAAGAGGTTCTCAACCTTTCTGAAGTGGATTGGAGCTATGAACTTAACTGCATAGATTTTGACAAATCTCTTCAACTTTTCAGCAAACATGCATTCAAAAGAGATTGTCCCATGGATGATTGTCTCGCCCACTCCAAAAGGTGGTAGGCATTGCGGGAGGTCTTCCTCTAGCTCTCGAGGTTATAGGTTCGCTTTTATCGTGCAACAATAAAATTAAATAAAAAAAAAGTGGGATGTCATACTGAACAAGTTGGAAAAAAATTCATCATGAGGAAGTTAGCAATTATCTGAAGATAAGTTACGAGGCATTGGATGATCGGCAAAAGCACGTATTTTTCGATATAGCTTGTTTTTTCATTGGACATGACAAAGAAGTTGCAATCCACATGTGGGATGAGAATAAATTATTTCCAGAAGAAGCTTTGGAAGTTTTGCAGCATATGTCCTCGATAAAGATTGACAAAAATAATAAGTTTTGTGATGCATGATGTGATAAGGGACTTGGGGCGGGAAATCATCCGCCTATGGTAAGACAGAAGCAGACTAGGGTGTGGGATGCCGATGAAGCGTCAGATTTGCTAATGACACACCAGGTAAAAGCTCCCTGCCATACCACTACAATTTGGCTATTTCCTCTTCTATGATAGCCTAAAAAACGAGGGTTTAATAAGGTGTTTCCTTTTTGGCAGGAAAAGGAAAAAGTTGAAGCTCTCTTTCTCAAGTTTCTCTATGTGACAGGATAAGTACACAAGAACTGTCAAAAGTTGTATACGGCGCTCATTTTAGTACCAAAAGTTTTCGTCGGCTCACTTCAGTGCTAAACCGGAAGAAAAACAATCACTTTAGTGTTAACGGCGAGAAATTCCGACCAAATTGATTACGTATTATTTATAAATAAAATTATAATATTTAAAAAATTCAGTCCACGTGGCATGCTTGACACTGAAGTCATCGTTTTTTAGTAACGACTAGTATTAAAGTGATTACTTTAAATAAAATTTAGCACTCAAATTATCGCTTTTAATAAAATTTGATACTTAAATGATCATCATTTACAACTTTTGGACAACGTCGTTTAGGGATTATATACTGACTAGGCACTATGGCGAGCCATGTGGGACTGAGAAATTAATAAAATATAACCACGTCAGATTTCTGGCAATTCGGACTGGAGTTGTCACTTAAATGATCTTTTTTTTTTTTTAAGTGGCACCTAAGTGATCCAGAAAAAACTTTTGGCATTAAATTGAATACCATACACAACTTTTGGCACTTTTAGTGTACTTCTATTTGGTATGACACCTTTTTGTAGATGATGCTTTCACGAGACTTTAGGATCTATGGTTCCTTGCACTCAATTGCAAGGTTAACCGGAGCTGGTTTCTAGGAAGTGAAGATCAGAAAAAAGGCCTTAAAATTGTGTTCGGATCAGTAATGAACAAATAACTGCAAAATTTTCATCTTCCAACCAACTTTTTTCGGAAGAAGTCACATCTGCTTTTGAAATTGTGATGGCTTACTTGGCAAAATATTCCTCTCTACTTTGGCATAGCCAAACTATTCATGAAGAATCTAGTCGTTCTCAGTCTAGCATGGAGCGGCATTATCCATCGTTGGCATGGTTTAAACCATATAAAGGAGTGACATATATGCTAGGAATGTCTATCTGTTAAATCCAGAACTTGACTGTTTCATATTTTTTTATCTTTTTGTTGTTGGAGATGGCAAAGAGCTTAAAAGTTCTGGATTTGTCGTTTTGCTGGTTTTTGGTTAAAACTCCGGACTTCTCAGGACTTGCAAATTTAGAACGACCGATCATGCATAGCTGTATAGGCTTGGTTAGCGTCGATAAATCCATTGGTCAGTTACAGCGGTTGGTTTTATTAGATGTCGGGTTGCTGGAAACTCTGTGAGCTGCCAAATGAGATTCACGAGTTGAAGTCTTTGAAAGAGCTCCTCATTGAATGCACGGGAATACAGGACTGTGAATTTTAGCTGGTGCTATGAACAGCATCCTTAGCTTATATTATGAAAAACAGATAGCCAAAGAGAATGAAGAAATATTAATGATGTGGTATCATGTTTGTCGCTCCGTGTTGCGTTTTTTCACAGTTTCTTGGGCATTTGTAAAATTCTGCTTGCTGACCATGGAAATTTGTTTCGTGAATGGTAGAGATGTAACGTTGATGGGGAATTCTACATTGTTGAAATCCGTCCCATTGGTATACTACCGATCAGTCTACCGATGGTAATTCATGAAGGGATTGACGACCATCTATGTAATAGTAACTTATTAAGTTTTTCATGAATTCACTATTCATGATTAAATATTAGCAGTACAAATAGCAAGTCACCGGTGAAATCAATGATATTCTGCAAGGAATTTATATGGATGTGAAAAGTTATCATTTATATTATATTATTGGATGATGATATGTGGACATGAACTATGAGATATGCATGACCATTATTCACTTGTTTGGCTTGCACGTGTCACGCCATGTTGAGAGCATGCATGATAGGACCTAATTGCCAATGAAACGTTTTCCTTATACAAGTAGTATAAGATTAAAAAAGGTAAGGGCTCTATTGTCAAGAAATGGATCTCTATATGGTTGAAAATGATATGGAATTCTCCGTTTCACACATGAATCAGAATGATATGATGTGCTAGGAAGATGAGGTAAAACTTTCAAATGAAAAATAAGGGTCACGGCGAGCATGACAAATACGATATAATAGCTATCATTATGGTTATGTACATAATCGTATTTAACTTTACTAATATTGAGGACAATTGTGATACATGAGCGGAGTCCGATATTTACGGAGAAAGAGAGAGAAAGGGAGAATCCCCTTTGTATCCCTCGCTTGGTCTAGACTCTTTAGCAGTTTCGCCCTTCCGAATAACTTGCACAAAGAAAGTCCAGGTACAAGATGTAGTCACGTAAACGAAGTAAATGGGGGAACGTATCGAACAAAGATTTTCCTCAATAAAGCTTGCCTCAAGCAATCATAAATTATCTCCCGATCAATTTCGGGCAATCACATAACCTTTTTGAACCCTAAATTTATACAAAAAGCAAATCCATTACTAGACGGAGATCATAGACTCAAAGATCTATACAGTGAGTTGGTACGGTCCTCTAATTGCTTATAAAATTGGGTCCTCTTAACATTTTACGGATGGACTCAAGTCTTATTAAAAAAACTCGAAAGTATACTTTTGATGATATTTATATTATGAAACTGATAAAAGATCGAAAGAAACAAGGGTAACTTTTTTTATTGTTAATATTATTATTTTTTTAAAAAGAGTCAATAAATCGATGAAAGCGGAAGATTCGGGGAATTGTTAATTAAAAATTAACTGTTCTAGGTGGAAATATGGGATTTTACTTTTTTACAATATTCTTGATTGCGAAAATAAAAATGCTGCCCCCCCCGGAGCACAACCGGAATTTACTCTTTCTCGGTCCTCTGCGCGTTCTGCTCCTCCACGCGCTCGGTGACGCCAGCCGGCGGCTACGGCGAGGTACGTCCGGCAGCGGCGGCGCCGTGAAAAGCGGTTCGCTCTCCGGTATGATACGGTTTACAAAGCCATTGGCATCGGACGCGTCATCGAAGGCATCGGGACGGTCGTGACTTCCAGGAGTAAGGAACTGGTCGGGCCGGCGGCGTCCCCTCCCGCGCATATGGAGTACGAGAACAAGCACGTTCTCGCTCCCATGGTTCGAGTCGTGAGTTCAAGAAAACCTCCTCAAAACCCTTCTGATCGACTCGCGTCATCGCGCTTCGAGTTGTTTCGGAATGAATTTGTGTAACGAATTTCGAGATTTTGCAGGGGACGCTGCCTTTGAGGTTGCTTGCTGCTCAGTATGGTGCCGATATAACGTACGGGGAGGAGATTATTGACCACAAGTTGTAAGAATTTTCCCGATATGGGCCACATTAATTAAGATTATAATTATCCGTTTTACGGAGTTGATCTAATAAAGTGGGGTATAAAGTTTCTTAACAGTCCAATATGGGCCTGCTTGTGTGGCCAAATTGGGCCCGGCCCGTGATGAGAGGGCCCGTCCAAATTCTATAAATAGCTAAGGTCCCTCCCCTAGCCCTCACTTTTGCCATCCAAGAGAGCATACACCCACTCTCTCACTTAAGGAAAAATCCGTGAGAGGCCGTCTCATCAAGCCAGGGTATCGAGGGTCATAGGGGAGAAGATCTTCAGCGCCAAACGACCCGGATAGGTGTCTTTTTGCTTCAACAAATTCATGGATCCCAAAACAGGTGCACATATCTTCAAACTTCTAGCTATGTCGGTCTTGGGTTGCCGTTATGAAACGGCTTACATTTGGTATCAGAGCCTGCATAAACTAGAACTAGAATATGGGGAATTAGCCCGTTTTTGAACAATTTATCCGCATGAAACTTGATTTTAATTGTATATCCGAGTTAATCTTGCCGAGCCGAGTGCCTCAGTATTTGTTGAGCCTCTCGCCGAGCTCAAATCAGCCGCCTATGGCTATTTCGGACTTGACTCGAGCTCGGAAGGTTTTGCTTGTTTTTCGTGATTTTTGGTCCGATGAAAGTGAAATTTTATTGCATAAACAACTTCTACGAATCAATATGAGCATTTTGATGGCTCGTACGCATCGAGAAGAGGCCGGAAACGGCCGCACGCGCCTCCACGCGCCGAGACGGAGCTCGGAGGCGGTGCCACGCGCCGCCGCGCGACTCACGCGCGCGCACGCGCGTCGGGCGCGTAGCGGACGCGCCCGCACGCGCGCGCCCGACGAAGGTGACGTCATCCGACGTCATCCCGCCGACTCGCCACGCCAGCTGCCCGGTGATGACGTCATCCATGACGTCATTCTCCGACAGGCGTCCGAAGATGACGTCATGATGACGTCACGCAAGCCGCCTTACGTGCAACTGCCACGTGGCATGTGACGTCATCGATGACGTCACAGGGACCCGACCCGGGTTGACCAGTCGGACCCGACCCGGTCGGACCGTTGACCGGTCGGACCCGACCCGGTCGGACCGTTGACCGGTCAGACCGGTTTAGTCCGGATAAGAGCGCAGGCGCGTGGGCCTCACGCGCCGCACGTTCCAGCGGCGCGTGAGGGCGCGTACGACGTCGGATTGGAGCGTGGTTTGGACCGTTGTGCTCGTATTGATGTTCTCTACACTATTATGTATTTATTTAATAATTTTGATGATTTTATGAATGTGAAAATGCATGTGAAAGCCTAAGGTACATGTTTTTTTGAGGTATTTTTTGCATATTTTTTATGGATTTCTCTATAACTTTGGAAATACATTGCAAGTTCACATGTATATCATCACTTAAGGAATGTGTAGAGGATCGATTCATCGATAACATGTATAAGATTTAGCATGTATTATTGAATGGAGCAATTTGATTGGCATTATATGTGATTTTAGTGATAAATTGCCCTGTCATCCGGTCTAAAATCACATGTATGGAATAAATGTGAGTTATAAAGTTTATATCCCTGATATGAGAAAGTTTCAATGATTCAATTGGGTTGTGACCGCCAAAGTGGTACACTTGATTGGATTTGAGAAACGTCGGTCTTGTATTATGATGGGATGTCTCCTGTTCTAATGCATGGTCATACTCCCAAAGGAGATGATTGTGTATTAGTTCATGGAGGGATGCATGTACAGCATATGGTTGAAAAGTGACTATCCCTAGTGATTTATACACCCAAAGGTGATGAATTCGCAAAAGGTTACAGTATATTTTTCATGGACCGCTGTCATGTGAAGAGTATACAATTGTATGTCATGTATTCTGCCCAAAGGTGCTTATATGATGATGTATGTAGCTCTTGAGATGTATGTTTAGTACTCACATGATGCTAATTACATGAATTGCTTCCAAAATCAGTCACATTCTCTGTAAATGGCAATTCCATTGCAATTGAGGTTCTTACTGGATCAAACTTCAAGACATGGAAAGAGGATTTTCTGTTTGGGATGGAATTGGCAGATGTTCATGTTGCTCTTACTGAGAATAGGCTGGCAGACCTTACTGATGCCAGTACAGAAGTCCATAAAGTACGTTTTGCTGCATGGGAAAAGAGTAATAGAATTTGCTTGCTCATTATGAAACGGTCAATTCAGGAGCATTTGTTGAGTGGCTTGCCAACTGACTGTACTATTAAGGATATGATGGAAGCCTTGGAGGCTAGGTATCGTGTCTCTTCCAATGCTCAGATTGGTACACTTATGCAATCACTCTTCAATATGAAGTATGATGGTTCGACTGGAGTTAGAGATTATGTGCTGAGAATGGTAGATCTTCAGTCAAAACTCCGAATTCTTCAGGTTGATATCCCTTAAACTTGTATTGTGCATCAAGCATTAAATACTCTTCCTCCTGACTTTGGAATTATCAAGACGAACTACAGTTCGCAAAATGAGGCTTGGTCAATCAATGACCTTATAGTTAGAGTGGTGGCAGAGGAAGAGAAATTGAAAAAGGAAAGGGGACATCTTGCCATGTATGCCTCTAGTTCTGCCAGTAGAAAGGGCAAATGGATTGCACGTCCTAGAGGAAATCCCAAAGCTATAGGTATTTTTGACAATATGGCTCCTAAGAAAGGAAATCCTGAAGTTGCTGGCCCCTCCACTTCTATGGCTCCTAGAAAGGCACCTTTTAAAAGGGAAGGCGTTCTTTGCTACTTTTGTAGGAAGAGGGGACACATAAAGAAACACCGCGATAAATATAAAGCTTGGTTGTCAAGAAATGAGCATAAAGGTAATGATTCTTTGGCACTTGTTTGTGAATCTAACCTATCCAAGCCCTATCCAGTTCTTGGTGGCTAGATAGTGGTGCAACTAATCACGTTGCATTTACCATACGGGATTCACAAACGAAGGATGCCAAATCGGGATGAATCAAAGCTCACTATGGGAAACAACGACAAAATCGACGTCGAGTTCGTGGGAGATGTTATTTTGATGTTAGATATCGGCTTTAATGTGATATTAAGAAACACTTTTATGTACCTTCCTTTAGACGGAACTTAGTTTCCGTATCATGTTTGGATATGTGTGGTTACTCTTTTGAAATAAAGAACAGTACTGTATCTATGTTCTTTAGCTCAAATAAGGTTGGGTGCTGCAACATGTTCAATGGATTGTACAGTTTGTGTTTGTCTCCCAATAATATATACGTCGCTAATACGCTTGAAAATGTTGTTCCCAAAAGACCTCTACCTAAGGAACAGTCTTATGCATTATGGCACAAACGACTAGGTCATATATCTAAAGAAAGAGTAGAAAGGCTGATAAAGACAAACATCCTGCCTACTCTTAAAGGTGACCTAGAAACTTGCATAGACTGTTGTAGAGGAAAGATGACTAAGATAAAGAAGAAAACCGTAGTTCGAAGTTCTAGATTACTAGAAATCATTCACACCGATATCAGTGGACCCTATGCTGCAACCTTGTGTAGAAAAGTTTATTTCATCACATTTATTGATGATTATTCTCGGTATGGTTACCTTTTCCTGATTAAGGAAAAATCTGAATCTCTTGACAAATTCAAGGTTTTTCAGACTGAAGTTGAGAAACAGTTAGGAAAGGTAATAAAGGTGGTTAGATCTGATCGAGGTGGAGAATATTATGGTAGACATGGCAATGTTGGGCAAATTAAAGGACCATTTGCTAAATACTTAGAGGATTCTGGATAGTAGCTCGCCCACTATGCCCGGAAGTCCCGAACGTAATGGTGCGGCTGAAAGGCGTAATCGTACTCATGGATATGGTAAGATGTATTATGAGTAGGACTAATTTGCCTGATTTTTTATGGGGTGAGGCTCTAAAAACAGCCCTATATATATTGAATCGTGTTCCTACTAAAATTGTAACATCGACTCCTTTTGAGTTATGGACTGGACGCAAACCAAGTTTGAATCATTTTAAGGTCTGGGGATGTCCTGCAGAAGTAAGATTGTATAATCCAACATTGGGTAAGTTGGAGGCTAAAACCACTCGATGCTACTTTGTATCCTACTCAGAACATTCTAAGGGATATCGTTTTTATAATCCAAGTGGAGGAACAAGGATTGTGGAATCACAAACGGCCAAGTTTCTGGAATTTGATGTAGCCGAAAAGCATGATTGCCCACAAATTAATGAACATGACAACATGACAAGACCTGCTATGTCTTTCTCCTTACCTATGCGGACAATTACGAGCCTGCGTATCGCAACCGAACCCGTTAACACCGAAGATCCTATTGATGAAACGGCCACGATGAAGTCTCTCAAGTTCCTCGGGCTCAAAATGAGCTTACAAAGGGCTCCACTTAGAGGTCTGCTAGGGAAAGGCGTTCAGCTATACCACCGGACTATATAGTCTTTTTAGGAGAACATGATTATGATGTAGGTTGCATTACAGATCCAGTGACTTATATGGATGCCGTTTCATCTCCTCAATCAAATTTGTGGTTGGATGCTATGAGAGATGAGATGCAATCTATGAAATATAATGGTGTTTGGGAGCTTGTTGAATTACCAAAAGGTTGTAAACCCATAGGTTGCAAGTGGGTTTATAAGACTAAAAGAGATTCAAAAGGAAAGATTGAGAAATTTAAAGCCAGACTTGTGGCCAAAGGCTTCACTCAAAGAGAAGGGATAGACTATGAAGCAACATTTTCACCAGTTTCTTCTAAAGACTCCTTTAGAGTAATCATGGCGTTGGTAGCTCATCTTGACATGGAATTGCACCAGATGGACGTTAAGACTACTTTTCTAAATGGAGATCTTGATGAGGAGGTTTATATGGTGCAACCCGAAGGTTTTACAGCAATCGATTCAGATAAGTTTATATGTAAACGAAGAAGGCTATTTATGGTCTCAAACAAGCTTCTAGACAATGGTACTTGAAGTTTCACAATGTTGTTACTTCTTTTGGTTTTGTTGAGAACAAAGTGGATCAATGCATATACCGCAAGGTCAAGTGGGAGGTAATTTATTTTTCTTATACTTTATGTGGATGACATTTTGCTTGCAAGTAGCGATATTGGATTACTACGTGAAACAAAGCAAATGTTGTCAAAGAATTTTGACATGAAAGACCTAGGTGAGGCATCTTTCGTTCTTGGCATTGAAATCCATAGGGATCGTTCTCATCGTGTGTTAGGATTATCTCAAAAGGTATATGTTGATCGTATTTTGGAGAGATTCAACATGCGATTGCAAGTTAGGGAACGTTCTCGTAGTTAAGGGTGACAAGCCGAGTCTCTCACGGTGTCCTCGTTCAGATTTTGAGAAAAACCAAATGAAGGATGTGCCTTATGCTAATGCACTTGGAAGTATCATGTATGCTCAAGTCCGCACTAGACCGGACATCGCTTTTGTAATGTGGCTTTTGGGCGATATCGGTCAAATCAGGACATGATCATTGGGTTGCTGCCAAAAAGGTCTTGAGATACTTAAAAGGGACAAGAGATTATATGCTGATTTATAGATATGTCCATGATTTGCGATTGTTGGCATATTCGATGCGTACTTTGCTAGTTGTGAGGATGATAGAAAGTCGACAAATGGGATATATATTCATGTTAGCAGGAGGCGCAGTATCGTGGAAAAGTGAGAAATAGAAATCCATATCTTCCTCTACCATGCAAGCGGAGTTTATAGCATGTTTTTCAGCTGCTACTCAAGCAATTTGGCTTCGGAACCTCATTAGAGAATTGACGGTATTTGACTTTGTAGATAGACCCATGCAGTTATATTGTGATAACAATTCTGCTGTGTTATTTATTAATAACCACAGAAGTCTAAAAGGGTCTAAGCATATGGAGGTCAAGTTTTTGACCATAAAGGAAGTAGTACGAATGGTGACATTATGGTAGAGCATATTCCCACGACGATATGTTGGCGTATCCACCGACTAAAGGCCTACGCCCTTGTGTATTTGAGCGACATGTCATGAACATGGGCTTGGGAGAATCAGTGGATACTGTCATTTAGTGGGAGCTTTTAGATTTTCTCTAATAAAGTTTACATCTGTATTTTGTTACTTTTTGTAACTTTTCGATATATGTCAACTCCCTTTGTATACATTATTGAGTTGTGTATATATATCTAAGGAAAATCTCAAAGATACTGTGTAAATCTTGAGTAAAGGCTAAGGGGCATCTAGTTGATAGCCTTGTACATATGTCTCAATTACACATAAAGAAAGGTTAACCATAAAGATAAGACATATGTGGGTTCAATAGAACCATAAAGATATTCTCTAGTGCCACATCCGGTTTTCTCGTGACACTTAAGGTGAGAGAATAGTGACCGACAAATGGGATAACACGTAAGGTAAAACTCTTCATGAGGTGTTGTCAATTTGCCACACAACCATATTAAATCCATATCAGTAAAGTTGATAGCATTTGTGACCATGGAAGGCTCTGTATATGTATATGCAGTTACCGCCATGATCCGGTGTTGGAAACTTTATGGGATCGGATTGACTGTTGAGGATTATCTCTAGATCAACATAAAGGTGTGCACATACAGTATGATCTCAATTAATATAGCCCAAGTGGGAGAATGTAAGAATTTTCCCGATATGGGCCACATTAATTAAGATTATAATTATCCGTTTTACGGAGTTGATCTAATAAAGTGGGGTATAAAGTTTCTTAACAGTCCAATATGGGTCTGGCTTGTGTAGGCCGAATTGGGCCTGGCCCGTGATGAGAGGGCCCGTCCAAATTCTATAAATAGCTAAGGTCTCTCCCCTAGCCCTCACTTTTGCCATCCAAGAGAGCATACACCCACTCTCTCACTTAAGGAAAAATCCGTGAGAGGCCGTCTCATCAAGCCGGGTATCGAGGGTCATAGGGGAGAAGATCTTCAGCGCCAAACGACCCGGATTGGTGTCTTTTTGCTTCAACAAATTCATGGATCCCAAAACAGGTGCACATATCTTCAAACTTCTAGCTATGTCGGTCTTGGGTTGCCGTTATGAAACGGCTTACACAAGTTTCTCAAATGCGAGCGGAGAATTAACGGTACGGTGCGCACCTGCTTTAGAAGGAAAATGTGGTAGAAGTAAGCTGTTGATGTGTTATGTGAATAGATTGTGGTTTGATTCCATGTCTACAGTGTGAACAGGAGAATCTGACATGAATTTGATTTGGTTTTTCAGTTAAATAAGCTATGTGGTAGCAGAGATGTCGGGCAGGTTTCTTCTAGGTGCTGATGCTTTTGTTTCTTTTATATTTGCAACCAGCTGCTTAGGAGTGGCTGTTGGCCCAGGCTGGTGCTAGTCTAGAAACTGCTGTTAAAATTTGAAAGTGGGTTTGCTAGCTGAAGCTAAGAAACTTTCAATCTGGAAAAAAAGTTGATTTTACATGAGCAGGCAGGTTTGATCTAGTGTTCCCGTGATTTTTGAGAAAGGGGTGATATTACGCTTTGCCCACCCATTCCATCATCTTCTCCATTCCAGACAAGGGAATATGAATTTCTCCCATTTTCTTTTTCCCTGACTCTGCATTCTTTCAAACGAAGAGAGGTAATGGGATTTTCACTTCCCTGAGTTGCATTATTCCAATATTGTTCTCATGAAAATTAGGGATACAAGTATAATTGGTAAGAGTTGCAGGCAGATGCTCAAATAGAGAATAACTGGATGTTTCTTTACGCCACATTGATATTCCATTCAGCTACAAACATTTACTAGACCAGTAGGAGGTTCTATCCTAGAGCAGAGATGGGTTTTGATGTCTGGAATCCTCGAGTTTTACTGAGAAGCAAGCGACTTTCTACTCTGCTGTCATTGTTTGCATGCTAAAGCACTTTACATGAGGTCTTCTGGTTAAGTACTTAGCAAATAAGCACTTGATGCTTTGTGATGATATCTTTCCACTTAACATTGAGTGCAAAAGTCAATGTGTATTGTTAAGTTCGTTGACATTTACTTATGCTCCGAGATGATATACGCTTGGACTTGGAGATGACAATGACACAAATTGGCAAGATTTTAGCTAAGCCAATTGTTCATATAGGCCCTAATCTTAATTTACTCGCTCTCCTTATATAGATCGAAAGGCATAAGGTGAGTTTGAAAAAATTATAAAATCTATTCAAGAGGATGATATTAGGGGTGAGCATGCCGAACTGCCCAAACTGGAAACCGCCTGGACCGACCAGACCGGCCGGTTTAGTCCGGCTCCCGGAGGGATCGGTCCT